>OZ014552.1:30078967-31403967 GCA_963966155.1 Clivina fossor | reverse complement strand
TATTTTTTAAATATTTCCAAATTATTTATAATTATTTATAACAGTTTTATTTACATATGTTTAGATTTGGAAATGTCTAATGTGCGATATACAGGGTGCAACAGAATAACTATTCCTAATTTTCAGAAATGATAGAGGGCACATAAAGAAACATTTTTTATTAATAAACTAGTGTCGTGAAATTTTTTTTTTCTTTTTTTTTTTTTTCGGCAGTCGATTGTACATCGTTACTACTTGTGTATCGAAAATAGTGGTCGTAACTTTGAACAATTTTTATAAAGTTTAATGCGCTATTATTTCTAATAAAATGATCCTTAATTTAACTACTCTTTGATGTTTTGATTAAGATTGTTTTTAACGATATCTAGTGTATCTTGGCACCGAGAAATTTCCGGACACTAGTTTATTAATACAAAATGTGTCTCTAAGTGCACTCTATCATTTTTGAAAATTAGGAATAGTTATTCTGTTACATCCTGTATACGAAATGTACATAAGATATAAATTTATATAATGCATTTAATAAAAGATAAAAGCAAAACTACAATTTTGAATATGCATCAAATAATACTTATAGCTAAAATTGTTTCCAAATACGGTTAAATAGTTTTAATTTAAAAATTATAATAGATATGAATGATATTTTGTGGTATTTTTATCTAAAATTTTTAGTATTTTTCAAAAAATTTTAATTACAACTTTGAACTGTAAGCCTGAAGATTACTAATAGAAATTTAATTCAATGATACTTCAATGTTTTTAAGGAAATTCGAAATAAAACAAAAATTAATTTTGCTATCAAAGAGGAAGAGACAATATAGTATACACGATATATACATGAACATTTGTAATGTAGGTAATGTAATGTATCGAAGTTTTACTGAAAATAGATACTCTAACAGAAATAGATATTGTACAGTTGCGACCTGTTGGACTATTGGTACATATTTTTGTTGCGACTACAGCCTCGGTAGCGCAGTAGGCAGCGCGTAAGTCTCATAATCTTAAGGTCGTGAGTTCGATCCTCACCTGGGGCATTTGTTTTTTAATTTTTAAAATTTCTTATTAAACAAATAAAATTATATTAATAAACCATCATTGTAATCGTTTTATTTAATAAAAATCTATTATTTTAAATTGTTATCGTTTATATTGGGTATATTCGGTATATTATTTAAAAATAGATGTCAGAAGTGGGATTCGAACCCACGCCCTCAGAGAGGACCAGAACGCTCAGCCTGTTATCGTACAGGCAAGGATATCCTTGAGTCTGGCGCCTTAGACCGCTCGGCCATCCTGACACAGATATTATAAAATTGTTTGATTGTAATAATTTATTGTTTATTTAAAAGAAATGTATCAGATATTTGCTGTGAATATAAGAAATTTAATAATAACGAAAACTTTCGAATGAAAAGTTATTTCAAGCTATCTTAATTTATAAATGGAATTCTATGTTGATTGATTGATGTAAGTTAATTTTAACTGATAATGTAATAAATTTTAATTATTTTTAATCCGTAATCGCTGTATCATGATCAAAATGATCCTGCGATAGTTTCAAATTATTGTCAAAATGATATTACTGCTAAGACGACTTAATAACAAGACTAGTTATAAGTTATAAGCGGGCCTTACACGGTCAATCAGAAATGACTGAAAAATCAGACTGTTATTCCTGACTTTAACCCTCGGAGTACGGAAAATTTTTGACAAACATTGTTTCCGAAAACGGGTCAACAGTGACCCATACAGTCTAGATAATTTTTTTACATATTTTTTTGCTTTTGTGGTTAATTTGAATAAATTAATAGCATGAATTATTTATTTTTCATATATATTTTTTTATTTATATTGATACAAATAAGTAAAAAGCAAACAAAAAATTATTTTTTATTTTCTAGATATTCACAATATATCTGTAATACAAACATATTTTTACAAAACAAACTATAATAATAATAGTTTTGTGCAAATAAATCTGCAATATCTCGAATAATACGAAAAAAGTATAAACTTGCACAGCTCGACAAATAAACAACATGTATGTATTCTATATTTACACTAATTCCGAAAACGAATCTGACATGACCTAACAGACATTTTATGAAATATCAGGAGAATTAAAATTTATATTCATACAAATGACATCAAAAATAATAGAAGATAACATAATAGGAGAATTTGAGAAAAATCAAGAACGTTAAAAAATAATTGTAAGAAATACATTAAATAATGCACATTTTGGATCACGATTGACCCACTTATAGTACTTCGAGGGTTAATCACGAAGCTCCTACACTTATCTTGACTTTGACACTTGTCTTGGCCTTACACCTTCAATCAGAATGTCAATCTTAAATACAGTATATAAATTGCGTAATAGCGCAACTTACTTTACTGTTAAGTCACCTGGCTTGTAGCTAAATATTTTTATACCTACTTGATCCTAGAGTGGCGATTAAAAGTTAAAAATTGAAAGAAAAGTTTGCTAATTAAAATTAACAGATATTAAATTTATAAAATTCATTTTCAAAATCTAATAATGTATTGTCTAAAATATAGGACTTTTTATGTTAACATGAAAAAAAAAACGAAAATGTTATAACACCCAAACTTCTTTAAATTTTTTAACAGTTTGCAACTTTTAATTTGATTACTTTTATGTAAATTTAACTATATACATGGGTAATTTAGGAAGTATTTTATTATAATTTCAATTAATATTCATTGATTATTAACAAAAACTATGTAATCATAGTATTAAAAAAAAACCCCATAATTTAAAATATATTACCCAATAAAAAAATCATCAAACCGGAACTGATCAAAAAACCGCATATAAATCACCCACAATCATCAACCCTCCGTCAAAATATTTAAAAAAATTCTATATCCACCCCTTCTGCACATGCAATACAACCAACTATCCCTAATTTAAAAAAAAATCCCCTTAAACTTATTTCGTATCAACAAAAACACACTTTACAGTCTTTTGGCGTCTAACTCCGATAACAAACTTAAGAAATATATATATTCGCTGTACATATGGTTTCTATAGTTAGACAAAGGTGCTACGCCCTGGATACATCCATCCAATTCGTTATTCCCCTATATTTTATTGAAGATTTAACCTAGAATATTAAGCTGGATGATTGTAAATCCAGCACGTGCGAAACCGCCATCCATAGTTATATTTAAATATCCTGGTGTACCGCGCTACGAAGATGCTGTCACGCTAAAAACAATATTGCCCCCGCGCGCGTTAGGTCTTTTGATCTTCGACTAATTTTCGGTTGGTGGAGATTGGGATATCGTGCAAGAAGAGAGGGACAGATAAAAAGTGCATGGAATAGGAATATAAATTGCCATGTTGTTGTGACTTCATTAAAAGGATGCCGGTTGATTTATATTCGGTTTTATTAAATTGTAGACGAGGTAGGGATGCTTAAAATTAGCATCGCTTTGATATGGATGTTTAGTTTAGATTTTTTGTGTGTGTGGGAGTTTTGTACAGCCCTGGCTTTTGGTGTAATTAAATTTTTATATATCAAAGGTGATTGGTTATAAAACTGGTTTCTTAGAAGTCTATAATATAAATAACAAAATATTCAAAAATGTGTTGAAAATGATTTAATTCTAATATTTTAAACAAATCTTTATTTTTGATTTTTTTAAAATTTTAATAAATTAAGTGCCTAATGTAAAAATTATCGATTGTAATTGTTTATGTATTTTATAAAACAAAGTTTTTATTGAAAGTTGTCACATGTTACAATGGAATGATGTATGTATTATATAATAAATGTAGAATTGAGAAAAAATCTTTTAAGAGTGGGTAAAAGTTAGTTAAGAATGTTGAACCATCTTGAATATAAATCTAAAGACGTGGTGAAAATAATATATAAGATTGAAATTATAATTACAAATTTTATTACATAACAAATACTAGATTAAAACCTAAATTTAAATAAAAAATCTTAAAAAATATTATGTAGTATCGTAAGTTCTGTAGCTGGATTTTATAGAATTTCGTAATTCTAATCGAAATAGAACGTTGTTTACGATAAATACAGAGCATGTATCAGACAAAGAAATTTGTAAGGTGTCGTTTGCTAGAATATTGGTAAAACATTACGATTATAAACAAGCAATAAATTTCTTAAAAAGTTAGGTAAAATAATGTTTCTCGGATTAAATACAAAGACAAATAATGGTACGTTTAAAGTCTGAGTTACATTAGTAGAGTTAGTAGTAGAGTATAGTGATAGAATACGTACTATCTCATTATTAACATAATATATATATTTTCAAACAGTGAAAGACGAATCTTATACTCGTCTTTCACTATCCCAAAATTTTTATATTATGCTAATAATGAAATAGTAAGTACTCCACTATCATACTCTACTACTAACTTTACTAATGTAACCCAGGCTTTAAAGCTAGTAGTGATAAAACTAAAAATTTAGAATAAACACGAACAAAAACATTTAAGTCTTTTTATTGTAAGTAAATTTAGTAATAAAATTATATTTAATTTATATTCTTTTTAATTCTTTATGAATTTAACTTGTTGTACATCCATTCAATTCATCATTTACTAATACATTATTAATAACAAAACCCATAAATTAACAACACATTATGTTCTTCACTATCCAAACAATCTACCAACCGAAAAAGAATTATCAATTTCCCAAATCTACTTCCTCTTCCGACCAACCTAACCTAACCAAAACACCTAAAATTGTCAAGGCAAAATTTAACCAAAACAAAATTTCATTTTAATCATAATATTAGTTCAATACAGGCCGTACGAATCTAACGAACTAATCCCGTAAGTATATTATATTCGTATTATACAGTTTACGCTTGCGTGTTATATTTGAGGCACTCGTGCATAGCACATGGGTTCACGCGCACGTGCTTGTCAGTATAGCACGCGTCGTGTTGCCAGACGGCTGGAATCTGACGTCGCGGCGGACAGCATGGCCGCTTTCGACGCCGATGTTTTTCAATGAAAACAAAACCTGCTGGTTTTTTTTTCAAACGAATATATGTTAAGTTTTGTTAGCAGATTTAATTATAAGGTTATTTTAAAATGTGTTATTAAAATATTTCTGATGTAACAAAGTTTTAATTAAATCGCGTTTAATGTGTTGTTGTTTATGTACTTGTTATAAGTGATTTTGTTAAATGAAATTTAGTTAAAAGATTATTTTAAAGTGTTGCATTATTCTTGTTTTAATTAATAGTGTTTTACTTTTAAATAGTGTGTGAAAATTGGTGTTAATTTTGTTATAAAAGAAATATGAAAGTTTTCTGTGCAATTACGGTTATGTATACATGGTAAAAATTATAATAATTAGCATAGCTGTCACAAAATATTTTAAAATGGTCAAATGGTTATAATATTATTTTTTTGTTTTTGAGATGTGATGGTAAATAATTGAAACTTTAACATTATATTTGTACAAATATATAAAAATGATAAGGGACTTTTTGTTTGTATTTTATTGTAAATTTTACCTAATAGATTATTTTTTACAGTGTGCATTTCTGAATTATTACATAAATTTATATTTTTTAAGTATTAACAATATTTATTTTCTAAAATTTGTAATTTAAAAGTTTTTTGATTTTTTGCAATATATTGTAGATTTTAAGCCATGGAGATAAAAAATAAGTTATTTGTTTATATATCTAATTATCAAATTCTATTAAATTAAAAAAAAAAACAAATAAAATTATAATAATTAAACGAAAACGTTAAAATTTCAATTTGTCATTATATCTCAAAATCATATCAGTTTAATTTAAACGAACAAAGAACAGTTTTTTTGTTAAATATCTCTAGTAAATCTTTGGTTAATAGTAACAAAACATATCGAATTTATATACACTATGTACAAATAAGTATTTCTGTCAAACATTTGATGCGTTTTTGTCAGTATTTCTATTTATACATACAAGTTGCTAAACAATAATTATGTGCTTAAATGAGAGTCTATTGTATACTTTACATATTATAATTTATAGCGAATCATTGCAAACTTAGCAAAAAATTTATTATATTTAATAAAAATTTTATAAATATAGGTTCGTATAAAATGTTTACAGTATTAATGTAATATTTTGATACATTAACAAATTTTTGATTATTATAATATACAGTACTGTATTTACTAGTTTTATATTTTTAAAATATGAATAACAATGATTTTTAAAAAATAGTAAGGTGAATTTAGTCAAAAAAATAAAAAAGTAAAGGAAATATTTTTTAGATATAACAAATTCTAAACTGTTACATATTAGGGCTTTTAATATTTTGAAAAGCTGAGGCTATTTTTCAACAAATTATTTACAAAATAGGTTTTGAAAGAAATCTTTATGTGAATTTGATTAAATAATTTTAGTTTAACAACGCATGATGTGTATGATATTTAACTTTTTTTTTAGTTTAGTGCAAGATAAAAACAATTAAACAAAATATGTCAAGGCCTGCTATTACGTGATAAAGATAAATTTTGCAAATCTATTATTAAGAGTAATTAAAGAATTTATTTTACTGTGTATTAAAAAGAAAAAAAAAACTTAATTATACATATCGTGTGTTAAGATCATTTTAGATTAAATTTATTAAATAATACTATAAAGAGATGCAATTATGTGCTTTTCCATTACTTTAATACGTCTGTTAATATAATTAACAATTATTAACATTATACTTTATTAATAATTTAATACGATTGTATGTGTTTTTATATAATAGAGCAAGTTACATGTAATGAGTTAAATTGATAAATAGTATTAACTATTTATTTAATCAAATAAATATCAATCGATTATATTAAATGAGTATATTAAACACAAATACACGAATACAAAATGTGAATATTTTTAACGATAAACAATAAGAGTTACATATATTTATTTAAATAAAAAAAAATATGTTACTATAACGGTTATTATACACAGCACATATATATCTAACAAAATGCATAAATTTTAAGGTTTTTTTAGAATTAGTTTGTGAATAGACCACATCATAAACATTGAATTAAATTTGTTATTTGACTGATCATTTACCTATTTTTTGTAAAAATATGTTATCGGACATTACCTTAAAAATTTATATTTTTTAACTGCAATATTTGAAATTACCATATATTATTTAAATATTGACTATTCTTGTCACTAACATGTTATATCGCCTACAGAATATTTTACAAGTTATAATTATCATTTTAAATAAATTAGGTATTTAAACAATGGTTCAAAATTTATGTTGTAGAACGTAGGTTGAAATCTATCTTATATGCAACATGGCCACTCCTACAATAACAAGAGAAATTTAACACCCAAAATGACAATAGTTTATTGCCAAGTTCAGTTGTTTTTTTGTTTTACACTAAAATGCATAAATAAGTACATCTGTTTACATGTTCATTGAGAAAAAATTTATTTTTGATCTGAGATTTTTAGTTTTAACTCAAAGTAAACGTATTTTTGAACTGTAAACTTATGTGTTTCTTATAGAAATAAAAAAATTAATAGCAAAAAAAATAGTAGTAAGTAACAGTATAACTAACTATTTTAAAAGATTTGTATTAAATTATTATTCACTATTTAGTTTAGAAACATAAGCCCGTATTCTCACCTCACTTTTAAAAGTGATTTTTGTTAAAATTACTTTTGACTTTTACTTAAAATTTTAATCAGGTTATTTGAATTATATAATATTAGCTATAAAAAAATAAACTACTACATATTTGATAAAAGGTCGAAGTGAAAATTTATTTTAAAGCCGAAAATGAAAACACTTTTTTATAAACAAAAGAGGTGGAATAATGTAATAAATGTAATTGTAAAATTATTAATAATTTTCAGCTCATATGTAGTTTTATTTTCAAACTAAATATTAACTAATTTTATACAAAGCTTTGATAATCGTTATGCCGTTACTTACTTTTATTAATTTCTATTAAAATTTTAATTTTAATTTAAGTTTACAGTTTAAAAACACGTTTACTTTTGAGTTAAAAGTAAAAATCTCGGATCTCAAGCAAAATTTTTCTCAGTGTATGTATTTTGATTTTCGATTAAAATTATTTGAAATTAGTTAAATTTAACACTTAAATTTAACAATTTCTGTATTTTGTGTACTGGTTAACATTAACAGTGGTTAAATTTAAACGTTGTTAATATTAAATTTGATACCTGGTTAATTTGATAGCTCGGTTAGTTAACCATGCATTTTAATTAGAACACAAAAGTATAGTATATGTACACTATATATAGGAAGTAGTGATAAATGTAAACCGTATTTTTAATGTACATGGTATTTTTATGTAACCGAAAACTATTTAAGAACTTTTGAAGAACTTATTGTTAGTAAACAATTAAACATTAGTCTATTTTCAATTAATTAATATAATAAGGCGTTTTGAAAACAATCATGTAATTAACTACATATTTAGTTAACAACGTTTTGATTTATAAGTTTTGACTTTCCATAAATATTTGTACTATATGAACTAGATTTTTTTTTTAAAACAAGAAAAAAAATCAATATTATATTTTTCTGTTAATCTAATTTAGGATAACACTAAATATTAAACGTCAAAACTGTAATTGGATCAAAATTTGTAATTTAATTATACTATAAAATAATAGAAACAATTAATTTTGTTTAGAATTTCTGAGTACCCGTATAAATTGATGTGTTGTTTACATTGGAATTAATTTGAAATTTTAGCTAGTTAACTGGATACAATAATTAAATCAAAATAGAATTAATAATCGAGTTTTTTCGTTGACCTATATTTGTTTATATGACATCATAAAGCAGAAATTTTAATTACTTTCAAAGTTTAAAGTATAGTAACACAATTATATCAAACTTTATGTTACAATCTTAAAGTTATAGTTAAATTTAATACTGTTTATGTTATAATGGATGTGCTGCAATGTAGGAAAATTTCGAGAATTTTAAAACTAGTTAAAGATAAAACCTTTCTCATTATTTGAACATTACACAGAAAAAATGAGTTAAAAATAGTCTTTTAAAACTATCCATTTTTGGAGTAAAATTCCGCAGTTAAGTAAGCAAAAGAAGTTAAAATTTTAATTTCATATTTAAAAGAAATTTAGTATAATAATTACTATATTAATTTTTTGGATTGATTTAGGAAATATTATGGTGAGAAGTTCTTCAACCAGAAGAAAATAAAATATAAATATTTGTTAAAATAAAAAGGTTTAAGGATTAAGTTCGGTATATATTTTAATAAAAATCGACGTTTCGACGTACTCGACGTACATTATCATCAGAAAAAATAATACAAAAGACATATACAGTGAATAAAGAAAAAGGTAATATCAATCAATGTGAGGGTACTGATTTAAATAAAATTTAGCTTTCTTTAATTAATAATTTATAAATTTTATAATCTAGTTACTTATTTTGTTACCTAGTAACTTGTTTCTATGTTTCGTTTATTTACTGTATGTAATTTGTATAATTTTTCTGATGATAATGTACGTCGACTTCGTCGAAACGTCAATTTTTTTATTAAAATATAAACAGAACTTAATCCATAAGCTTTTTATTTTAATATAATGAGTTCTGAAAGATTTTTTACTGTTATAAATATTTGTTTTAAATATTGAAATGGATATTTACTTAAAAACTATGTAAATTTCTTTTTAAGTATTTTTTAGACTTTTTAAAAAAATGATTATGTTCATATAAAATAATTTTTGATTTTTAATTGTTGATAATTTTAAAATATTATCTTTAGACAACTTTTACATCAATTTTAGTGGCCTGTATGAAAAAACAATTTTTTAAATGGATACTTGGTATATATAAGTTAAATTATATTTTAAAAATTTATTTGCATTGATTCGCTTTACAATATATTATTATATGACCTTGTTTTGATAAATTATATACAAAAAATTTAATAATTATTTTTTAGAATTTCTAGCACAACTTGAAATCGTATATTAAAGCAAAACAATTTTTTGCTAACATATTATCCGCTCTTCATTTTAATAAGATCTGTGGTTAATATGTGACTGTCTATTGTCTAATTTCTAAGAACTCTTCAATCATCACTTGGCAGTCATATGTTATTGATTGTCATTTATTTCAACCACAAAAAATCAGTGAATGTACTACGATGAATATGTGTGTAGAAAAACTACATTATGTGCAAACTTTTCAAGCGGATATCCGCTTGTTTTGTGACTATAATTGGCGCAATTTTTGAAATAATGTTTTGTAAAAAATATCTAAAATAATGTGATTGGAATAAACTCCACGTAGACATGTTTCCTGGATGTATACGTGGACCAAAGTCCGCTCAGGGTTCCACCGATGATGTCTCCAAACAGACGAAGAGTATTGTTCAGGTTAGATTGCGTTTTGTTTTATTTTTCATTTGTTTATTCATTTGTGATATGCTTGATTTCATATTTAAATTGATACGTATTAAAATAAAATATGACTTCAAATTAATTGTTGTTTGTATGTTAATGGAACGTATTGTTTAGAAGTGATTAGGTTATTAAGGCAGGCATATTTTATTAACTCTTTCTAAATGAATAATGCGTTTTGACATATACATTTTCAAGATATATATTTTTAAAATATTTAATTGTTTATTAGGTTTAATAGAGACTATTTATTGGTCGGATCACGTCAAGTCTAATTTTGCAATTTAAACTAAGAATTCAAATAAATTACTGATCAATTTATTGTAAAATCAATATTTCAAGATAATAAATAACAGCAAATCTTAATTGCCAATATGAGCAAATTTAGGTTTTAATTATCATACGATATGAAATTGATTATTTGCTTATTAAAAGTTTGCTAGCAATTTATAATTATTATATCAGTTTCCGTAATTTTTAAATGGAACATAGGGGCTATATGCTCAAGAAGCTGATCATATATTTAGGTTCTTAATAATTTTTACTTGCATTGTCATTATGCGAGTCGTTAGTCCAGTCATATTTATAATGGATTCCGAATCACTAAGAGGAAGCCGTTGTCAGTTTAGTGGCACAATGTTTTAATACCAGAAATGATATTTTTTAAATTTAAATTCTGGTGTGAGTGCGACGTGAACCAGAGACCTTTGAGTTCCGATTCTAATACTCTACCACTGGTCTACGGTTGCTTGTTTTAAAAATATATTTAAACTAGTTTTTATTTACTTTTTGTTTTTGGCATTAAAGAAAGAAAAGTATAATTAATTACTTTGATGAATATTTTATTAAATAAAAGTATGTTATAATTTAAATTATACATGACAAAGAATTACCAATGGTCTAGTTATCTCCCTTCCATCTACTGCCCACTTTTTCTTCTGTTTTATAATCTTGTGTTAGTGGTGTAGACAGTTTTTTTTCTCCAAAATTTTCCAACTTTTATAATAGGCTTTTATACAAGCGCTACTACACAGAAAAAAAAAATTAATAATTATTTTATTTAATACGAATTAGATGACAAATTTTGGCTAATGTTTACTATACGGGTGTCTGACTTATATTTGAATGAAATGAAATCTGTTTTAACCAGTAGTTTTAAGCATTCTGATTCTGAAAATATCAAGATTTTGGCGTGCAAAAGATATTACAATTATTTTGAAAATTTGTTTTTGACATTGGTTATAGGTAAAATGGATTGGTTGCCATGACAAATGCGGTGGTACTTACTGCAGGTTAGGTTTAGGTTAAGAGATTGATTTGTTAATATCTTTCAGAGCAAAGAAGAAATTTACCGGCAATCCGTAGCAATATACGAAAATTCGTAAGCCAAAGATGCACTCAGAATTCCAATTTCGCTTACTACGTATTACGGATCTTACGGAAAATCTTACGAATGCTAGAGATTTACTAAAAATTGGCCTATTAGTTCTGTTGCATGTTCTATAACTATTTACATAATAAACGAAAGCATTACATTAAAAAATTCTATTTACAGTTGCAAATGTAATTTCCTGAATTGTAAATGTAATTAACGCGTCCGAAAAATAAATCACCTTCACCTGAAAAAAACAAAAAACGAAACAGAAGCAAATAAATAAACATAACACGATGGGTGTCATGCTAGGCTGCATGGTACATTGGTGAATGCAGGCCGAAACAGAAATTGTACAAGACTACAGACATCAAAACAGACAGACACGTGCAAAGTCATTGACACCTAGAAACACACGTGACGAGAAAATACAGCATCCCTATATTTTGTAGTTTTTTTTTGTTTTTTTCTATTTCTTTCGTTCGTTAGGAAACAAAAACATTACCTTCCGGTTCCGAAATATTACATTATACAGTAAAGATGTTTTTTTGATTTCATTTACAAACAAAGACGAATATGAGACATATGCTTTATTTTAATAATGTTGTGGCTGGTGAAGTGAATTTATGGAAACTACAAGAAAAATATTATATTGAAAAAAAGGTTAGAAATTGTTTAATATTTGTATTAATTTAATTAAAAAACTGTGAAAAATTGTTTGATCTCCGATTATAATTTTAATTTGGAAGTTTTGAAGGCAATACATAATTAATTTATTAATATTTATTTATTTTTTTGGAGGTTTCGGTCATTAAATCATGGCCATCTTCAGCTACATGTTATATAAAAATAAAAAATAATACTATGAAATTACATATATTAGATTCATACAATTATTGGTATTATTTCGCATTTTTTATGAATCTTTGACGTTTTTCTTTTGAGAATATGTTGGAATGGATTAAAAGGTGTTGCTGCAAAAACATAAAAGAAAAATGGCTGCTGTGGAAATGAGATTTTTATGATTGAAAGTGTTTTGCGTGAGCGGTTTGCAAGTAGTAGGAATACAAGAGCATGTATGGAGGAATTATGATTGTAGATGAAGCTAAAGTTGTTTGTCTGATTAGGAATGTTTGTAGTAAGCTGATTTCGGGATAGTGGAAAGAGTTTGTGTTAAACTTTTTTGGGTATATGTCGTGATGGTGTATGTATGCATTTAAACTTACGGAAAATCGTCTAAAGAATACAATTCACTTTGTAAGACGAATTATTTCGTTAGTCGAGGTACTACTGTACTTTTATTTATTTATATTATATAAATTGAGTTTCATGAACGAATCACTAAATTAGCGGAAACTAAAAAAATAAAAACTGTGTAACCATGGCAACCGAAACAAAAAACATCGAATAACCTCTTCGTCGCGTTGTTAGTATATAAACAATAAACGTATTAGTTGCGCTGACTAAGCAGCTAAACAGGCACGGATCTGCATGGTCGATTTGTCCTGTGTGTGGATGTGGATCTGGCTGGATTACTTTGCTTTCGCTCGCGCGCTCTTGCAACGTGAATAGTATGTGTGATACAAATGCTGCTCGCAACAAGAATGCTTTTCACTATATACACACACACACACACACATACACACATTTACAACTAACGACAGAGCAATAGCATAATATTATAGTGAGTGCGCGAGGCGCCATATTTCTTGCAGCACCACTACCATTTTAGCTCGTAATAGAACAAAGAACGCGACAAATACAATTCAGTCACACGGGAGATTTATTTGTTTTGTCAGCGTGAGAACGGAGATTTTTAATGGAACTTACTGTAAATTGATGGAGGAAAGTAATTGATATATTGTTTGAAGTAGAAAATATGCTCTTGGAAATAGAAAATTAAAAAATAATATGGAAAGATCAAAAATATTTTTTATAACTAAATACAGATGTTCTATGGGAAGTTGCTGAAAAAGAGAATTGCTATTTGCTTTTGTCGCTTTGTCACTAAACGTGTAACGTCACTTACTGGTATGTTTACATGAATAAATTGTTTTGCCATCATTTCATCATAACTAACCTAGCCTAATTTCAAACATAATAGAAGTAATGCCGAATGTAAACAAAATGTATTATTTGACTTTACAAAACACTGTTGCCGATAGAGGCAAAATAAATATATTGTATTCAATAAAAAAATACAATAATATATGATATATTTTTACATATTTAATTAATACTTTATTAAAATAAGATATTTGAATGTATTTTAGTTAATTGCATGTAGAATAGAAAGAGTTTAATTTTGTTCATTAGAAACTTCCATATTGTTTAATAATCCTAGATTATGACGTCATATAACTGTCATATAATTATTTATGTTATTGATGAAACATTTAATAAAAATCTAATTAACTCATATCATTAGTTTATTAGATTATTAGCACTATAAAAATGCTTTAGGATTTAGTTTTGTATTCATTTTATTTAAAAAGCAACGTTTTAATGTATTGTACGTACCTACATTATTATCAGGAAAAATGATAGAAATGACATATACAATAAATAAACAGAACATAAAAACAAATTACTAGTTAATAAAATAAAGAAAAATGCTATATCAATCAGTATTAAGGTACTAATTTAAATAAAATTGGCTTATTTTAATTAATAATTTATTAATAGTATAATCTAGTTACTTATTTTGTTACCTAGTATCTTGTTTCTATATTTGTTTATTTATTGTATATCTCATTTATATAATTTTTACTGATGATGATGAACGTATACTACGTCGAAACGTCGATATTTTAATTAAAATACAACCTAAAGCTTTTTTATTTTAATATAATGAGTTCTGAAAGATTTTTCGCCATATTATTATTTTCAAATCGAATTAAAATAGATAAAATTTGTAAGAGAGCGAAATACAATACCAGGAACAATGTATTGAGGTTTTACATTAAAAAATAAAATATATCATTTAACACGAATAAATAACGTAAAAATAGAATAATAGATTAAAAACAATTTCGTACCACGGTAATTTATTTCAATGCGGTGTATTTCCTGTTCGAATATTTTTTTCGAAATTAACTGATGCATATTCTGTGACAGGACTTTGTAAGATGTTGACAGTTAAAATGCGCTAGCGCATTTTTATTTGTTTTCAAATGAGTAATACTAGCGTTGAACGTAGTTAATGCGTGTTACTGAATCACCGCTAAGTCGTTCACTGAACTGGAAATTCTATCTTGAAAAAAAACTCGATAAAAATAGATTGTAGTTTTCTGTGCTTTTAGATCACGAAATTTTGTCGCGAAAACCTGCTGCTGCCTCTAAACTAATCTTAGTTGCCGCACTATTTATAGATCTATTAAAATAGTCTAATGAGTAGAAACGGTCGTGGTTTTTAAATTAATTATTGCATTTATTTTTAACTTTATATATATATATTTTATTTCAAAAGAATTATTAGTGAGAAAAGTTGAATGTCTTGTCTAGTTTACAATTGGTAGAGTTAGTAGTAGAGTACTATGGTAGAGTGCGTACTATTTAATTACTAGCACAATGCAAAAACTTTCGGATAGTGAAAACGCGTACTGAAGATAGTAACGGGTAGAGTAGAATGAATAGGACATGCGAAATAGTACACTAATCTTTTTTTTCCAACACAACACTTTACTCTACCGGCACACTATCAGTGTAAACAGATTTGTTACAGTAGAGTAGAGTTGTATTAATGTATTAATTTAAAATTAACTAAAACTTTAAGCCTTTTTATTTTAATTTTTATTAATTGACATTTACATATGAATTATTTAATATAATTAGTTTTAAAATTAAAAGACATAAAGCTAATTGTAAGTTAAATAAAAATGTGTACATGAGCTTATTTTTTTTTTACTTTGAGTAATTCCATTTGCTTATATGAACATATTGTTTAGTGATTTTTAGTCTTGTACAAATAAATATACCGACAGAAGTCAATGTGTATTATATCTTTTTTTGACTGGTTTTGTAATAAAGTTAAGATAAATATTTCTTTTATTATATTTACTTGATTTTTTCTTTTTTTGTCTAAACGAAATATTTTAAAATTCCAACATTCTCAAATACATTAATTTATTTTTCCAAAAAAATGGTAACAAGTATAATTTTTATTATCTAACATCTGTAATATTAACAAAATAAAGTCTATTTGTGTTTCTGTCTGGTAGGTTATGTCTCAAAAACTCATAAACTGAATTCTTTGAAATTTTACGTACATACATACATTACAAATATGTTACAAATAAAGCGAGAGTGTTATAATATATTGATTGATTGATATGATATAAATGTATTATAACATCACTCGGCCTGATTCACTAACAAAGTTGCTAAGTTTTAGCAACGTTGCTAACAACTCTAACCAATAGAAACAAATATAACAGCTGTCATTTTGATTTTTTATTTAGTGTCAGCTAATATTATTGGCTAATGTTCTTAGCAACGTTGTTAAAACATAGCAACTTCGTTAGAGAATTAGGGTGATTGTATTATTGTTGTTATGGTAATTAAAAATAAATATCAGTATAATAAAAATGTCACATGTCATGTAGAATCATATATGGAATATATCATGTAATAAACTTTAGTGTGGTATTCAAAATTTTGTAATTTTTTGATAATAATAATAGCAAAAAAGTTGGTGTTATTTATATTGGTTTAAAATTTGAAGCAAATAAATTAAACTAATAATCTGATAAAATAATAAAGGGAAGATGTGTTGAGGTATAACTTTATATTAAAATAGCACCTGAGCTACACTGTAAAAAATTGATGTAAATTTACATATTTTATAAATGTATTTTTACAGAAAAAATGTAATATTGCGTTAATTATCGCAGTAAAAATTACAAAATGCTGTTATTTTACTATTAATACTTATGTAAAATTACATAAATATATATTACATTTTTTACAGTGTACGCCGGACATTTTGGCTAGTATTTTATAATTCTAAATATGATGATTTGTCATTTTGAACATTTTTAAGATTTTTATTAAATACAATTCCAAGGAAATGCTACAAAACTTAAAAAAAAAGATGAGATAATTTTATAAATAATTGTTTCTAGAAAGTGCTAAATAAGAAACATTATTTCACTTTAAATGAAATGTATAGTCTATTATTATAAAATTAATCACGTATTTGCGGTTTTTTGAAATGACAATTGTGTATCGTTTATAGAGCATTTCAAGGACTTTGCTATGTTGAATGATTCAGATTGCGAAAATTTTGTTATTTGATTAAGCATAAATGGACTTAACAATTATTGTATTTTTTTTTGGAGCGGATACAGTTTTCTAATTACTTATACATATATGCATGTATATAAATTTACGCTATGTACTTATAAGGGTGTGGCACAAACTCTTTTATTAAAAAATTTATCATAAAGAAATAATTAGTTCATTTTTATGGAGATTTATCTGTTGTACTAAAAAATATTTATTCTGATATTGTACAATATCGTATATTGTACAGTCAATAAAATTGTATATTTATTTTTTAAGTATCTATAGAAATACAATTTGTGTCTGAAATTAAAAGTCATGTAACGAGAGAAATGTCAGGTTTATGTGAATGTATAATAAATTATTGCTGTTTTTGTTGCATAATACTTGGAGAAGAAGAACAAGAAAATATTTCAGATTGTGATGATTGTGATGTTTGTCAATAATAATAATTAATGATCATTTTATAATTGGTATTATTTAAAATATATAATATATTAATGTTTATAAAATATTTTTTATTATTACAGGTTTGCTAGAAAAATCAAAATGTTTTCACTTATTACCGTTTTAATTACCGTATTTTTTATTGAAATAATTTTTATTGGAATAATTTTGTTCAGACCACGCACGTTTACATGTATAGATATACATATATTCGAAGATAGAGTCATTTGGTCAGTTAGCACTGAGCATCTTGTCATCTCTGAATAGCAGCCGTGAATGCTTGAAGATTACTATTGAAATTGACATCTCGAAATAAGAATATGGACTTTATCACTTTCAAAAATAACGGCTTAATATTAAATTTGGAGTTGTGTATGCTTTCATTATTTACATTGTTTAAAATTTAATCAAGAAATAAAACAAAACTGAATACACTTAATACATTATTATGTTAAACAATTTTCAAAGTAATTTCGTTTAATACTTACGGTATTTTACGAGGCGGTTTTCAAGTAAAATATGTTTTGCAATTAATACGTTATAGTAGTTAATTTAGGTAGTACTAAATTTAATTATATAAAATGGTGGATTAGTTAAACTATTTGAAGTACGTATCGTTGTACATACATACATACAGTAGCTTTTAATAAATTTTGTCTAAATATACTTTCCACCTCGTATGTATGTATGTTTTGCGTGCAGTTTGTTTTTAAATGTAAATGTAGTATCAAACGGTTCGTTTAATATGATGTTGTCATAGTTCTATTTCGAATTGAAGATTAATATCCGTCTAGAAAAATTAATATTAATCATAATGTGACTCAAAAGTCAAATTTTAATATTAATATCCGATGGAAGAAAAATAATACTCGTACTAAAGTATATTAATTACATTTCTGTAAAAATATATATTTTTTTATATATGTGTACTTTTAGGTTATTGGTTTAGAATTTTAGCATTTTTATAATTTGCTACAAATGATATATGTATTTGGGTAGTTTGTTGTCTAGAGATGGCCGTTTTGAACGTGAAATTGAAAGGAGAGTAAATGCTGGTTGTAAGGTTTTGGGTGCTTTGGGAACTTTTCCTAGGAATGTAAATGTTTCCAAAGAAGCCCATTTGAGTATATACAATGCAGTTTTGGTGCTTACGTTGCTGTATGGTAGTAAATGTTGAATTTGGTTGCAAAAGCATAAACGGAAAATGACTGCTGTGGAAAAGAGATTTTTACCTGGTGTTTGTGGTGTAAATAGGAGAGATCGGGTACGAAATAGATTAGTGTATGATGAGTGTGAAATTGAAAAAAATGTTGTAGCAAAAGTTGGTGTTAGTCAGTTAAGATGGTTCGGACATGTTGAGCGAATGATTAATGAACGTTTGGTTAAAAAGATTTATTTGAATGATTTTGATGGTATACGTTTGCGTGGACGTCTGATGAGTAGTTGGAGTGGTATGATTGAGAGTGTTTTGCGTGAGGGAAAGTTTCCAAGTAGTAGGAATAAAAAAGCATGTATGAGAGAAATTATGAATGTGCATGTGCTTGTTTGGATTTTGACTTTTTAAAAAATATTTTCTATCAATCTCTTCTTCCAGTTTATTTGTGTTATTTAAATAGTTTTTGTGATTATTATACATATCACGTAATATTATATTGAAATTTGTACATTCTTCGGAAAATATTTTATCATTTTCATCCTAAAAATTATTTAAAATATAAATATGTATGTATGTATTATTTTATTCATTCCAAGTTAAAAAATCGGTTATAAACTATGATGTTGAATTTATAGAATTATCGTCATTGCAGACGTTTCGCTATACTTCATAGATTGCATTCTCAGTCCTTGGTGCCATTACACCATTAGCCGCCTTTGGTCAGCTGGCCAATGGGGGTGCAATTTTTTCTAAAAAATCCTACAAAAACTCGAAATCTTCGGTACAAAATAATTCGTATTGACCGGGATACCTTTCGCGTATTGACCGATAGCGCCCCTAGCGGAAACTTCCATCATTCCAGACACAAACACTATACCCCTAACCCCCGGTCTGCAATGTTACGCTACGCGGTATTTGTAAATGCGTGGCACGCAGTATTTTAACGAATGCACCAACTGCATACAAATCACAAAACAAACTACATAGACACTCCCCACCCTACCCGTGTGCGCGTATGTCGTAGCTCGATGCTGGAGTAGTGCACGTGTACCGGGTGAAAGCCGTAATGACATTTCAAAATTCAATTATATCGGAACCCCGGTAATGATAATTTATTCTATTGTGCAAGGCGGTAAGGTACGGGAAAATTGTTTTTTTTTTCGTTTTGTGGAAAAAAAGGAATGGAGTCTCTATCTCGCGGCCCACGTTTAAGGGTGCGCTGGAATTTGAACAATTGACGATTTGTTTATTTACATATGCAATGCGGTTATTATATAGATGTGTTAACAGATGTAGAGGTATTGAAAATCCTATTAACGATTCTATTTAAAGCGAAATACATTAATGTTTCATAAAGTTTTAATGTAACTTTAAAGTGATAAAAAATATTGTTATGCAGACAAGAATAATAATAATTTGTTTTACATATTATAATTCGGTTGACTGAAAATTCATTTTAAAATAACTATATTATAATAAAAAAAATTGAGTTTTCTATGTTTTTTATGAAATTGCTTTTCATTCGAAATGATAAAAATTTAACGTTTGCAATTAAAATTGTAATTAAGCATTTCGTTTAGAAAAGATTCGGAAGTGACTCCTAATCGATAGACAAATAGAGTTTACTGTGGAAATACCATATGCAAGGTGTTTTTAACATTTTTATGTGATTTTGACATTTTTAAGAAGATGACATCTTGGGGAAAAACATTGTTCATTTTTTCAAAGCCATCTATGTTTGTTATATTTTATATACCATATATATTTTTATATTATATTTTTCAATTTTTGATATTTTACGCATTATATATATATGTAGTGCATGGTTTTTTCTTCTCTATTTATCTATATATAAGCAATGTGTGTGTTGCAAGCATAAACTGTATTATTTCACCGAGATGCGAACATCGAAGAAGTAAATATTATTTTCTATTTATTTAACGTGTGTTTAAAGAAATAATGCGTTATGAAAATGCTTATTAAACAGAATGGAACATTTCTAACAGCTACAAACTGTATTAATTCACTGTCCGAATGATTTTGTGAAATAATAGTTTAATGAGTGAAGTTGAAGTTTTTACATGAATATGAAATTTGCAAAACAAATTGCAGGTTTTATCGCCATAATAATATATTAATGGTAATACTACAATTTGTCAGATTCGCAAATTACATTTTACGCACTGTGATCAATACGTGAAACTATTTAAAAAAAACATTTTTTTATCATAAATAAGTATTTTAACAGTTAAATTAATTAAAAGAATGGGATAATTGTTGCAATTATTGCACAGTGATTATTATTAATGATATGAAAAAAGTGTATCGATCTTTCTTTGCTAAATTTTTGAAATAAATTGTATGGAGCAAAATCTATCTTTAATTGTGCCAGCTATTTTTAAGTAGTTTATAAAAATTGAAAATTTTTAAATTGTTTTTTTGCAATTAATAATTAAGAATATTATCTACAAATACAATATTTAATTCAAAATGGTGATCAATCTATTGCTACACTCTGTATATTTTAACTTGTTCTGTATCTTATTTTTACTCTAAGAATTATCAAGAATAGATGCTTTTAGCTTTTAAGTAGTGACATACATAGCCAGATGCCGACTAAAGTATAAAAAGAAATTTTATATAAAGAAAATAATTAACTTATTTATAAATATTTTTACTATTTAATCCTGAAACATTTGACATAACTCAATTTTTATCTAATCTTCTTAAATTTTTATACACATAAATATCTTTGAGATTAAGTATATTACAAATGTCTGAAATATTTTTTTATATTAAATTTGCATGAACTTTAACTATATTCACATTTATTTTATATTATCTATAATTTAAGTAAACAGGGTGATCTTGAAAAGAATTCCATAGTTTTTATCAAATAACGAAATTAATTTTGAAATGTTTATAATGCATTTATAAAGGCCTGTTGGTATTAAAATATATACTCAGCTTGCACATAGATGTGTATATCTAATGAAGATTTATTTCTAGGTTTATCTGTCAAGTGTCATGTCTACCAAATGGGTGGTCTGAATTATTCCAAGTGACATATATAAGTCAACTCGTTACAGTTGTGCCTTTTGCTCTCCATATTAAAACTGTCACATAAATTATATTGTTTTTTTTTCGCTTATTTAAATTTTGCACATTTATACATATATTTTTTGTTTATATTTAATTCTTTGTTTGTGAAATTATAGAGAAAGTTTTTTTTTTTTTAAATTTATAAGACTTGCATCATTTTATGAAGGTAATTCTATAGATTTACAGTGTGTGGAAAAGATTTGATCATCAAATTTGTAAAAATGATAGTACACAACGAAATAATAAAATATTTCGCTTTAATAATTGAAACATGGATATGCTAAAAAGAATAAATGTATTTTTTGTAAATTAAATTGTTTGCGGAAGTTTTTTCATGCTAATAAAGATACACAAATGGCTTTATATAACTGTGGATATTAGCAAAAATTAATAGTAACATGTTTCTATGTTCTGTTTATTTACTGTAATATTATTTGAATAATTTTTTCCTGATGATGATGTACGTAGAGTATGTCGAAACGTCGATTATTAATAAAATTAATACAAAATTATATCCTAAAGCCGTTTTATTTTAATATAATGATTTTTTACTATGTTAATAGCAGTAATATTATATGAAAATATATTAGATTTGTGCGATTGACTCTCTTGCATTTTACTGTAAAACGCCGCCGTAAATGATGTAGCGATTTGCCATTTACATAACAGCAAAATGAATAAATCAACAAACATTGATGCAGTAGTAAACAGTAAACGCAAGTGTGCGAATCGAACAGGGATATTATATACTTCTATTAGCTATAGAAATTTATATAAGAGTTAAAATAAAAATAGGATTAACTTCTGTATAATATTTGATTTAAATTTCGACTTTTTCATATACTCCACGTATATCTTCATTTGGAAAAAAGACACATCTACAATTCTTTATTTATGTTTATTATTTAGAGTATATTGAAACGTTAATATTTAAATAAAATATATGCAGAATTTAATCTTAAAGCTTTTTTATTTAAATATAATGAGTTCTGAAAGATTTTTTTACTATGTTATATATGAGAACTTTGTGTGTGTGTGTGTGTGTGTGTCTTTGATAATTCTTTAAAATATGTAATCAGTTGCATATAAATTGAAATACAGACTTGTAGGAATTACTTTTTGATTTATCTTCGTACGTACAAAGACACATTATCTATGATACTTTATTTGTGTTTATCATTTGATATAATATATTTATTATAGCTTTCATTACATTTATCATGTATTGTTACGAAACAATGGATAATCAGGAATAATGCTCAAGTTTGATTTATAAATTTAAGTATATAATATTTCTAAAAAATTTAACAATGTGTCATTTATATTAAATTAAGTATGTGAATATTATTGCTACATACATACGTCTATCTATATTTATATATAACTATTATAAAACACAATTTGAAATAATGTTCTAATTTTTTGTGAACTAATCTAATAAAACATTAAGACTTTTATGACGAAATAGCTAGTCTTATTTATTAAATGCTAAAATTGTCTCATTTGTGTATTATAGAATTTACAATTTGAATAAATAACTAAAACTTATGACAGATTAGAATTTGGTTAGTTTTATTTTCATATTTAGAAAAACGGATAAAATAAAATATTTGATACTTTGATATTTATTACATTCATCATTTAGAGCTATAGTGGATCAAGTACATTTTTTCAATTTGAGATAATTAGAAGTAAAGTTCAATAAACCCATTTGATTACTGAAACTGTAATAGGTAACTATTGCCATCTATACATTTTTGGACTTGTGTCGCAGGAATATTGAATAATCCGTTGTGTTTTTTTTGTAAAATAATTGTTTTTTTTTAAGATTTCGATCGGATTCAATGCAGGGTAGGTTATAAAAAAGGTTAGTTTGTATTATTTATGTTTACAGACAAAAATGAAAGAAGAAAAAAAAATCTTTAATTTAATTATCAATATATTATTTTAAAAATTAAACAAAAAAAGTTTTTATAAACGCTCATCGCTCAATCCGCCAAAAGCTTTTCGCGTAAAAAAAATCCTTTTATAGTGAAAAAAAAAATGCTTAACAAAATCCGACACACTTTTTAAGTAATACAATAAATCATAGAGCCTTTTTTTTCGGAATAAATCAGAGACGTCAAAATCTATCGACGGTTTCATCTATCATACCTTCATTCAAACACACCCACTCACTCAGGCATCTTTTTTCTTTACTTGAAAATCGTCCCTAAACACGTTTATATCATAAGAGAGCACACAGCACCCATGGGCGTCCGTCGTACAGGAGCCAAATCTTGTTGCACTTCAGCTTCATTCGTCACCCGTTGTCGATAGATCAATTTGGACAGCTAGCCCGGCGGTTGTATGTGGTGTCCTGTTGGATACAGCCAGGGTGTGAAGGAGTATAAACATAAGGTTTGCTTACTCTTACTATATACTTTCCATCTCCCCCCTTGGTTTGATTTATCGGGATATGGTTGCAGTGTGGTATTAATCTTTCATTGAATACGTCTAATGCACTTTTCGGATTGGGGGTTGCATATTGTGTGTACGGTATTTTTAGTTTGTTTTTGTGAAAATGTGGGGTGATTTGGTGTTAAATGAATGATGGAAAGTATTGGATTTTTATGTTATGTTTTTCAATGATAAAAGATTTAATTTACCAAAAACATACAGGTAACTGAAGTATAAAAACCAGGAATTTTATCATGTAATATAATAAGGATAATTTTTATTTTGAAAATGAAGGAAATATTAAAACTTTCAGCCTATTTTGTAAAATTAATAATTATCTATCATATAGGTATATTTTTATGAAAAAAAAAGATTTATATAGAAAATAATTTCAACAAAGAGAAAGAAAAATCTCTTCAAAGTACTTTTTTCTCGACAGTAATCAGGAGTCGATATGTGCAATATGTGCATCTCTTTAGTGGCTGTAAGTGGTTACAACGTAAAGACCCTGTACCTAGGCAGTCTGCGGCAACTTAGCCGATAAGGTGGTATCAAGTAGTACGTAGTACTCTTCTAGTTGTGTACGGAATGTTCACTTTGAAGTTTTTTATCTTTTGCTTCTCTTACCGTTTATCTCTACCTATTTCGTTACCACTAAGATGCTAACGTTTTGCTGTAGCTTTTATACTTTTAAAAGTGTTTAAACAGTGGCCAACAATAGTCGGAGATGTTAACTGGTTTGTTAAGTTTGAGAATATTTTTGTACATACTTGTTATGTTGAGTTGGAAGTCTATTAAAATATATTGAAAATAAAGTTACTATTTCTTTTTGATATAATGACAATAAAGCTTTAAATTCTTTTTAAATTACTGGTAATTTATACCGGAATTTTTAATCAAGTGCAACAGGACTTTTTTTTTGATATCAAATACATGATATAAGAATAGTTATAATTATTCATTAAAAATGAAAAATAGAAACAAATTTTAGGATTATAAGAATTCATCTTGTTTTTATATTATTTACAACATGATTAAAATATGTAGAACTTGACATACATTTCAAAATATTGCGTAAACAACATGTAGTAAATAAATAAAATTATTTTTAACTTTACGAAAAAACAAAAAGGACACAAAATTTCCCGATGAAAATGCGTTTATAATTAGAGGTTCAGCCACGTATAGTAAACTTTTAGATTCTCGGTTCTGATTCTGTCAGAAGTTACGAGATCCGAGATAAAATGAGGGGGGAAGGCCACATTAACCAAAACATAGCCGCAACGCAAAATGTAACAGCTTGTATCGAACTGTCGGCAACAAACTTTTTTTCCCACTGTACGTTCTAATATCAATTTAGTATATTGTACTTTTGCCGAAAAGTTTAGCAGTTCAGTTCTATTTATATTTATATCTGTTAAACACTTTTCGCTTCAGTCACGTATAGATCTATACGATCTTAGAAATTAAGTTTATAGTTTTGCTAACTTTGTTGTAAGTTCTGTGAATGGGAACAAAAGAAAGATATAAATATAATAAAAAGAATTTAATATTTTTATTATTGACTAATATAATCACAAGTTAAGTAATCAGAAAAAATTTAATTTTGTAATTTTTGTATGAAATATAATTTATCACCTTGGTGTAGAACTGGCTTATCTTCATTTCTTGTTATATTGAGATATGTTTGGAAAAATATCATTATCAACAACGTCATTTGTATCAGTTTTTTTGATGAAGACGTACGTTAAGTTAGTCGAAATGTCAATTATTAATAAATCTTAATATAGAATTTAAACCTAAAGTCGTTTTATTTTTTAATGTTTATTTTAATTTATGAAAGATTTTTTGTGCATAGATCATTCAAGAGTTGTTGCGCTTTAGATAATTATATAATAAAATGTAATATGTATATGTTAATGAATATGCCAGTATACAGGGTGTAACAGAATAACTATTCCTAATTTTCAGAAATGATAGAGTGCACTTAGAGAAACATTTTTTATTAATAAACTAGTGTCCGGAAATTTCTCGGTGCCAAGATACATTAGATATCGTTAAAAACAATCTTAATCAAAACATCAAAGAGTAGTTAAGTTAAGGAACATTTTATTAGAAATAATAACGCATTAAACTTTATAAAAAATTGTTCGAAGTTACGACCACCATTTTCGATACACAAGTTGTAACGATGTACAATCGACTGCCGAAAATAAAAAAAAAAATAAAAAAAAAATTTTACGGACACTAGTTTATTAATAAAAAATGTTTCTTTATGTGCCCTCTATCATTTCTGAAAATTAGGAATAGTTATTCTGTTACACCCTGTATATTACAAAAATTGATATAAATAATTATCAGAAAATTATAGACATGTTGTGTGTTAGTACTTTTGCAAGAATTTAAAAAGAATCTTATTAAATAATCTCCGACATATATGTAATACGATGTATGTCGCTGTAACGTATGTTGATGAATTTTTATAATGTATTTAATTAATAACAATAAATTCTATTGCGCTTTTACAAAAATTTTACTACTAAAATTTTCAAAATTCAAGGAGAACATCAAATATTTTTTCAAATTCCTCTTCAATCAACCATAACAAACCCTAGCTAAATTTCGGCGAAAAATTTCCATAAACCGTACAAATTCAATAAAAATTGTTGACCATTCCAGCGAAACCATCCACATTACATCAATACCCAACTTGAAACCGAAATAGAGTCCCTCATCTTGGATATAGGTCCGAATTTCATATCACCACCTAAGCCAATGCCATGTTGAAGGGTAACATTGCATCCCTTCGATAAATGCAGTCGGGGCCCCGGTATAGATTTTTTCCCTTTTTCTTCTTTCGGGTGTCGTATTTCTACGTGCAAAGAAGCAAACACAAAGTTAGATATAAATAATGTAAGACACGTAGTGACGGGCTGGATGCAGAAATACAGAAATAGCTGGTGGGCGCTTGACTTAGTGGGTTGGAAAAATTGAGAGTGAGGATGTATTTGTAAGGGAGGTGACTCTTGATGTTTGTGCATCGGTAAGGTAGAGTGGAGGGCTACACTTGAGAAAAATGTTGAAATTGTGTACTATGGATTTATAGTTCTGTTTAGGTTTAATGCGCAAGTCAAGATCGGTTTAAGTTGACGATAAATTGGATTGTTTTGAAATGACTTGGTTTATTATTTATTTTTTGTGCAGAAGGTAACAGTAGTGTTGCGTGAGCTGAAATAACTCAGGCCAGTTCGCAATTCTGTACTGAGGCGTTTTATTATGCTAAATAAAACTGTTTGATAGAATATAAGAGGTCTAAATCTTAGATTCTAAAACTTATTTGAGTTATTGCCCAATAATGAATAAAATAAATCTCTAAGCCCCCCCTCGCTATATAGAGATAATGTTTGCGCGTTACGCATACATATATAATATGGTAAATTAATTATTTTACTTAAAATTACAAAATTATATTATTTTTACAGAAAATTTATGTAAACCATCATTTTGCTGAAATAATATGTAATTTTTTACTGTGGTTATTATGTAAAATGGCAACTTTTTTATAGTGTACGTTTTCAAATTTACATAGTTGCTTTTGGAATAAATATTTAATAAATAAATATAATTTTGTTTTATATATTTTGAAAATGAAATTAAATAGAAAGTACATTTTACAAAGACATTATTCTTGTAGACTATTACAATAATTTAATCAAGTACAGGACTTTAAACATATTTAAATTTCAAAGATACACTTTACATCACCATTTTTATTTAAATTTCTCCGAAAATCACCTTTGCAACTTTACCGATAAAAAAAAAAAACTTATAATTCGCTTCATTCAACCCTCGGCTCTCCCTAAATACGGCCACATAAATTTCTTCGCCATGCCTACGATCTGCTGCACCGGCCTCGAGGCTTGCAGGATATCAGGTCGTTGTCCTTGGCAAGGAAGACCAGGACCAATGCAATCCTAGCGTCGACGATAATCAGCACTGTTTATTCCACGCGAGTGCCTCCCCAGGAAGGGACACCCAAGGTAGAGGAGAGATAGCGAGAAAAGCTTTGCGACCTAAGATGGGGAAAACTTCGTGGCTAACTCTTGAACGGAGGAGGTGGCAAACTGGAATCACATCGCTGACGGCATCACGATGTGACATTGTGGAAATAAGGGGTTTGTTAGTTTGTTATTAGCTATCCAGATGACGGTATTGCCACCGATGCCGATGGGTGGGTAGGTTTGATTTTAAATTTAATTCATGAGCTTGCAACAAGATGGCTTGTCTTTGTTATTATGACTGAAATGATGGGGTTGATTTTCAAATGGGATATGTCAAATTTATGATTGGATATTTCTGGAATAACTTATTATTAACGTGTTATATGTTTTATATATATATATATATATATATATATATATATTATATATATATATATTATATATATATATATATATATATTAAAATAAATAAAAATAACTTTATCATATCACTATTATTTTTAGTGATATAACAAGTTATTGTTATTTATCTTATTTCCAAGATGTATCCAAAGTTAAATATATATTTTAGTTTATAAAATAACAAAACCTTCTGTTTAAAAATTTCAAATTATATGATTTGATATTCGTGAACATTAAAATCGTATTTTAAAGAAATATATACTTGAATGCGAAAAACAAATTAGTGTATGTTGATACAGAATTGAAATTTTCAATGTATGTTTGATGAATGTATGGTGAAAAGAATATATTTGATATTAAAAGTGCCATAGCGAATGTTTCCAAGAGGAAAGAATAAAGGAGATTGTATGAGAGATATCATGAATGTGAATGAAGCAAAAGTTGTATGTATGGGTAGGATTGTGTGGTCTAAACTAATTTCTGGTTTATGAAAGACAAAATTGTGTATTAATGTATGGTATATAAACAATTATAACGCGATTCAATTTCAATATCATATCAAAAAAAATCTGCTGTGGCCACTACAGAACCGATCATCATGGTATTAAATAAATTTATGGTATAACAACTGCTGTAGTCATGGTAACTGAAAACAAAATATGCCATATTAATATGCCACCTAACATAATAAAATATTTTTCAGAACTCATTATATTAATATAAAAACTGTTTTAGGATAAAATTTTGTTAATTATTTATATAATTAACTTGTCTTCATCCGAAGACGATCGTTCAGTTACGTTGAAACGTAGTTTTTATATAAATAATTAACATAATTTTATTCTAAAATAGTTTTTATATTAAATATGCCATTTATTTAGAAAATTATATAATATATCCATAACACATTTATATTTACAGAAAATCATTAGAATACCAATACAAACAAATATGTTGAATCTATAATAAACATCTGTTTTCGACGTAACACCGCCAACTTTTTAAAAATTATGTAGGGTTGTGTATTTCTCTTGCTTCGGGGAGATTTTCAAGTTTGTTTTTCTTGTGTCGCTGTGTTACGTTCGCGTATGGCTGGAAGGAATTATTTTTTTCATAAATATTTAAGACGTAGGGGACTTGAATCTGCTTTTTTTTCGTTTCTCTTATTGAATTTTTTTCTTTAGGTATATGTGAAAAATTTTGTTTTCTATTTGTACAGTAACTGATATATTGATGCGAAGGTGATGTTTATTTATTGTACATAGATATAAAAAATTTCAAAAATCAGTTACTGTTGTTTTTATATCAGATATTTTAAAAATAAAGATTAAATGGTATAATCTACACTACGAGAATATTGCAGTGCGCAATAATTCGATATTTACATGATACTGTCTAACAAACTGAAATGTTATATATTTTAACTTATTTAGTTAGGAGAAATTCTTAATTGTAATATTAATTATTAAATTTATTTCTAAGCATTTAAAGAAAATAAACATGATTTAAATACACGAACACAAGGCTCGGTAAAAATAAAACACTGTAACCCTACTTAAAAATATTTTCTGGATAAAACTGAGACATACTTCATTATATATAAGTTTGTCAACTGAGTATTAACAAGAAGCAGAGATTAGTTACGTATGTCGTAAAAAAATATACACTTAATATATGCAATGCTAGAATGAGACTTTCTCGTTGCGTAGACTATGTGATTTTACATGTTAAAGTTTTATTACCGAGATTCGTGGTCATAAGCAGACTTTAAGATTTAAAATCATATTGTCGTAATTTCCTGCTTTTCTAATTATTTTAGGCGAAAAAGTTTTAGATCATAAAATTTTACATCTAAATTAATAAGCTAAATTAATTCTGCATGCTTTGTAACGGTAGAAATTAGATATGAAAATATCGAAAATTATAAACAATTGTTGTTTTATCTATCAGCAACTGAACTTAAGTGATATCAAAATATATTTTTTATTTTATCTTAAGAAATTAAAAAAAAATCAATCGTTTTAATATTACATCACAGAACATCTAATTAATTTCCAACTTGCGAAAAAACTTTAAGGCTTCATCATCGTCCACTAATTAAATAAAGTTTACGAGTCAAGAATTAAAATTAACCAATTATAAATTTTAAAACAACTTTGCATCGCGCCCAGGAACCTCATTTGTTTTACAATCAACTTTCGTATTCAACGGACACAACATCGTACAACCTTAAGTACGAGAAAGCAAGATGTTAGAAAGAAAATTGCTCAAGCATTGAAATATTATCGCAATATTTTCCGCGTATTTCATGGCGAAACAGATGGGAGTTTTCCGAATGCACTCAACGTAATGAGACGGAAATAATAACTCCCGGAGATAAGCTGGGCCTTGCAGATCTGGTGTTGTTGCTATGGTGTCAGAGAATTTGTACAGAAGGGCATATTCAGTTTTGGGGAATTAATCAAATTTGTTTCTTTCGTTTGTTTTATTTGAAATTTTATTCGGATTTTTTTTCGGTGCTTGCATATACTTGATGAAACGAAGAGGTTATGTTTTTAAAAGTATTTCTCAAGAGGATTTAAACCATTGGTGTCTACATTGGCGAATTACAAAACCACCAACTAAAAAGGGATTTTATGTTGGTTTTGAACAAGAATGTTATTTAAGAATAAATGTTGATTTTGTTAATTATTTTTTTTATAAACATATATATTGGCCATAGCCACAATGATTTTGTAAGATTTGTTGTGGTTTAGACAACACAAAGACATTATAAATATCTATGCACTAAACGGAATTCGAACCCGAGCCCGTATTGATACGAATAGTATTAAGCACAAGCTTTATATCTCTTGGCCATGCACATCGGCAATTATTCAGTTTATATTATTGATAAAAAATATTATAATTTATTATTTTGTTTTATCTTTATATATAATGAAACTCCAGTTAGGACAGGACTATTCATTTTTTTTGTCATTTCATAAAAAAATTCTTATTTATATTATAAAAAAGTATTGGTATTGTACAACAATTAGAAAAATTTCAGAAATTTGAATTAAAAACAATTTTTAAAAATATGTTACAATTTTTGATGACAAAGATTTAAGATCTGTGCACACTTGCATGATTCTGTATTCAAACAAAGTTGACAGTCACGGAAAACAATATCTATCTTTGTCGTACGTATGACTACTAATCATGTGAATACAGTATTACGGAACTGATGCCTTTTTTACTGATTAAAGCCCAATTAATCAATTCGTTCATTTGCCAACTAACCGATCAATGAGGCGATTCAAAGGGAGTTGACAATCTAGTCGTCTACACTGTAAAAAATGTTGTCATTTTATATGTAAACCATAGCAAAAAATACATATTATTTCAGCAAAATGATGTTTTACATAAATTTTCTGTAAAAATAATATAATTTTGTAATTTTAGTAAAATAATTAATTTACCATATTATATATGATTTCTTACCAAAAAAATTAAGTAAACTTAGATAAAATATACGTATTTTATATTCATATTATGTAAAAGTTTTTTTGTGACATTTGTAAATTTACATATTAAATTAGTGTTGCCCCAGGTTTTATGTAAAGTTACGGAATTTTTTCATATACAAAATACAAAATATTTACGCGAACATTATATTTATGTATCTTAATCAAATCTGAATACTGTAGAATAATTGAGTTTGCTTTACTTTTGTTTTAAAGGTATAGAAAAATTCGTAATAATAATCTAACAGATTCATAGATCCAAAATACTTTTTTTAATTATAAAAATTCTATATATAAAACAAAGATATTTTACTACGAGTTTTTCTGTTTTGAATTATGGATAGATATAAATCAAGCAGGAGTTATTATCATCCATGAGCGTGCAATATTTAATATTTAAAGTTTTCGGGTCCCTCGACTTTGCCTTCCATTCATTTTTGTAATATGACGCGTTGCGCGAGGGCACTGAGATGGATTACAAGAAAAATGATAAAATAGTGGAGAACTGATACTTTAAAACATCATCTTAATGATCTAATAATGTAAATAGACTTTCAGAAAAGAAAATGTTAATTATTGAAAACAGGCAGAATAATAAATTTTACTTTGTCAACGGGACAATATTGTTTTTTTTAATGTCTAAGCAATTTTTTTTTCTTAAATATTAAGTATGAGTATGCAAGATAATAATGTATATCAATATTTTTCAGAACTCATTGTATTAAAATAAAAACTGTTTTAGGGTAAAATTCTGTTTAATTATTTTACTAAAACGACGTTTCGACGAAACTGAACGTTCGTCTTCATTACGTCAAAAATTTATCAATGACATTAAAGTAAATAACAGTACATAGCAACAAGTTACTAGGTAACCATATATAAAGTAACTAGATCATAAGAATTATAGATTTTTTTATTTAATGGAAGCCAAATTTTGATATAAATATTTATAGTTGAAAAAAATATGTTTAATTGTTTCGTGTAATACCATTCACAAATCACTATGCTAAACTAGTGGATTTTTAAATCATTACTCATTACTTTTTGATAAAAATTGTGTAGGTTTTTATTCTATTTAAAATATTTGACACGTTAGTGCTGTTCTAAATAATGTATTTTAAAATAACTATCATTACATGCGGATAAGATAATATGCTATTTAGCACATAGTAAAATATTGTATGAAATTCTTTTCAAGAATGGTATCAATTTTCTAATAAAAATAAATATTACAATTTTTTTTCTAATTATTAAAATAAGTATAAATAATTAAAATTAATCGAATCATATAGGCTCGGTTACATAAAGTATTGTTAGACGCGCTGTTCGTTAACTTGTCAGCTGACCAATCAATGAGGCGGTTTTAGTTGCCTAGTTAACTCATTTGTTAAATTAACAATGCTTTGGCAACCGGCCTGTAGTTATGTAAAACTCCCTTACCAAATGAATTTAATCAAAATTTATTAATTTATAAATTCATTAATAAAAAAAAGTACAGATTTCCCGCCTAAATCGCAAATTACAGAAAAAATCAATTATTTTCAAAACTGCATACTTTTTTTTTTAATATCCTTGCGGCTATTTATTTTAATAAAAACAAAAATCAACTATGATCTTACATAAACATTCCACCCCCAACAAAGTTTAATGCACATAGACGAAGGGCGAGCAACAACATTGCATGAATAAAAGGCATATTGTTTGCTAAATTGCGGGTGTGATTTCATGGGCATTACACCCCATATTCTCTGCTTCCATTTCTCCCTGTTTCTCATCCTCCTTTCGTACGGAAACTCCACGGTGAGCGTAAATATACCTCATGTTTTGTTTGTAAACAATTGTATTTGATTTTGGCTTTGCTTCATTCATCAGCCAAATGATCCGAATCATTAATAATGAACGAATTAGTCGGTAATTGATTGATAAAACGTTTTCATTTGTGTCGTAACTGCATTTGTTTTTCGTGCAGAATAAATGAAAGTGTTTATTTTTTTAATTAAATGCATCAACATGTATAGTCAGACTTAAAAATGATACTTATGATCCTGTGAACAATCAGTAAAATATATGAATACAAATTATTGACATATATTACATATGTTAAAGTTACTTTTGTTTTTATATTTTCCTTTTAAATCAGTTTTGACGTAAGTGATGCATCACTTTTTTATTTGCTTTTTATTATCAGTATTTTTATATGATTTTATCTTTAGTTGGAGATGAAAAACATTATATATAAACTTACAAACACTTTGGCAAAAATGACCGGTTGTAAGTGTTGGTCGTTGTAAATTGGGAACAATCTATAAATAATTAAATATATAATAAAGATCAATTTTAAATTTATTTTGAGAAATATAAATGTATTTATAATTTAATATTAAAAATTCAGATATTTAAATATGATAATTTAAATTAATAAGTACATTTCATTAACCTTATCTAATCTAATTTGCCATTTTTTCTAGTCAAATAATTTAACTTATAAGTTAGGTAAAAGATTAGTCTGGATCAGTAATTCTTAACTTTTTCTTTAACACAGGACTCTCTATACATATCTTATGTTGCCGCAAACCATCAACGTAAAACTCAAGATTTAAAATTCGAAAATGTACTAAATATTTATTCAAATTTGAAGAGAAGTGAAAAAATACGTTAATACACAAATCCTCTATTATATTTTTTATCAAAGATCATTACTGCTGTGAAGACATTTTGGCTTCCGAAGGTCCGCGGAACACTGATTAAGAACAGCTGGTCTACATACTATAATTTTTAATTAATCTAACTTAATTTACAACCGTATTATTAAATAACAATATGTGTGACAATTTTATTTATTTATTTATATATATATATATATATATATATATATATATATATATAATTTTCGGATATATTCTTTATTAGCCCAGAATAAATTAATAAAAATTGCTAATTTGGCGGCAAAGACCATATTTAGAATATATTATTAACATAGTAAAAAAAATCAGAACTCATTATATAAAATGAAACTGCTTTAGATTTAAGTTCTGTATTAAAATTTATTTATAATCAACATTTCGACGAGGCTCAACATACGTCTTCATCAGGAAAGCTGATGCAAATGACAATACAGTAACTGACAGTACATAGAAACAAGTAACTAGGTAACAAATAAATAATAATATAAGTCCTGCTTGCTTTATATCTATCCATAATTCACAATAGAAAAACTCATAGTAAAATCTTTGTTTTATATATAGAAATTTTGGAATATATTATTATTTTAGGTCAAAGAATAATGTAAGATGATTAAAATAAAGAAATTTTTCTTTTAAAATAATAATAATGATTTATCTGAAACAGACAATCAACTTGTGACATTCTATACTCCTCTGAAACCTAGTCATATTAAACGATCCATTACAACTAGCCCGAATGTTCCATAACTTCCAGCATCAAATCCGTGTACATAGCAACGAGACAACGAACTAACAAAAGCATAAAACAAATGATAAATAACAGTAATCTCTTCGTAACCTAGATTCGGCGTCAGTTTGAAGCTGGTGGACCACCCCGTGCAAGGCCGGGCTCAACGCGTATTACACTTAAACAAACAATAACTAATCTGAAATCCTTACTTTGGGCTCGTGCTGCGTTTATTCCGATGACTAATGGACGACTTACTCTAGCGTAGACACCGCGCACTGACTTTAAATAATTCATACTCGTAGTTGGCTGTGACAAAGTGAGTCTGCTCTCGGAAGTTAAACAATGGAAAACATAAGTAGGCCTATTTGAGATTGAAAGAATTTGGTAAGCGATGTCAAGTTCTTCTGTTAAGTAATAGTCCTGTTCGATTCACACACTTACATCTGCGGTTTACTGCTGCGTCAATGTTTGTTGTTTTATTCACTTTGCAGTTACATGTTATGTAAATGGTAAACCGCTGTATCATTTACGGCGACGTTTTGCAGTAAAACGCAGTAATATATATGCGTAACTCGATAGTACATTTTATTCATAGCTCACACTATTATTTTTAAATAATTATTCAATTAGGAACTTGTACACATGTTTCAAAAACAAATTTTTTTACCTTTATATGATGTTTTTGACATAAAACACAATTATCCAATATATATATGTGAAAATTGCAATGCGTTCGCATTTGTTTTATGTCAAAAACAATAGATGATGGTGGGAAAATTTGTTCTTGAATTAGGCTACAACAGTTTATGCTTAATACTTTTCGCGGATCACAATTTTTTTTTAACATTAAATGTAGATTCAGAGGCATTACTTATACGAGTGGGTTAATGACGGATTGAGCTTGTGGAGGGCCTCTGGCCGATTTTTTTTTTGGGTCCTTTTTTCAAGTTGATTTCTGTATACTGTATTTTGGTCATTGACCTATAAATGAATTAGGCAATCTACAATATTTGTATGAATTTAATTTTATGTACATATTTTTCCTTAATCCACCACCAATGGAATAGGTACATATATCTATTGTCGTACATTTATATGTAGCGATTTCTGTGGTTTTAAAACCGCAATTATCAGTTATTGTATAAACAATTTGAAAGTTATTAAACTTTAATTTTTGGATTTATTTTGATAGTAACAAATCTTTCATAACTCATTATGTTAAATAAAAATAATACAGAACCTTAATTTAAAGTTCTTTTTTTTTATTTAGTAATTTAATATAATTTTTAAAATATAAAATACTTATCTTTTCTCACAATTATCTCACCTAAAAAAACTACACTTATGTCACATCGGAGTCATTTTGACCTATAGTTTTTTTCAGTTTTATATAAAAAGTAATTTTAAGCAGGAATTATTATTAACTCTTTGGAATATACGAATAATTATAACAATATAGTAATCTTCAGGTTTTCACGGCTGGTATCCATTGAATTTATAGTACTTTCTGGGCTGGTATGCACTGTAAAAAAAGATATCTTAAATTTATGTAATTTTACATAGATTTTGACAGTAAAAATAACTAATTAAATATTTTTGGCGTTGAAAATTGTTTGTTACAGTGAATTTTCGTGTATATTTATTACAAAGAACTAATTAAACATTAGTTATTTTTTAGATAAAAAATCTAAAAAATATCTAATGTTTAATTAGTTCTTTGTAATAAATATACACGGCGTAAATGCACAAAAATTCACTGTAGTAAAAATAACAACATTTTGTAATTTTACTGCAATAATTTACGTAATATTACATTTTTTATGAAAAATTACTTTCACGAAACATGTAAAATTACATACATTTTTTACAGAGTGTCGTGGTCAACATCGTAGATAGTATCCTCAGTGCTTGGTGACTGAGTGATAGTCACCAAGCAAACATTCAGTCACAAAGCACAATGTATAGCGGAACGACTGCGATGAGGATATATTGACCACGGCATACCAGTTCAGAAAGTTCTATAAATTTAATTCTGTAATATTATAATTTGGAAAATATTAATATTCTATCAAATATATATTTGATTATCAATCGAAATAGGCAGATTTAAGTTGCAAGGGCATAGATAAATAAACGTTTGTTTTTGTTTACGGTAGAATGATATTTGTCTTAAATGATTTTCCTTTTAGCTTACCCGTGTTGATTCGATTCAATTAATTTCGTATCTCAAGTGAAGATCATTTATTTTCATAAAGCTCACGCCGTCGCACTCAGATGCCATGCACCACTTGATTTTGTCATGACCTTAATTACCGACTTGTATTACACATTCATTAGCGTCAATCACAAATTATGATCGATGAAATTTTACTATAGAACGTTAACATGATTGACAAAAAATAATTTTCTTATTCAGTTCATTTATGTTAGTAAGATGTATAATTAATTCCTGATTTTACAAAGTAATAATAGAAAGTACATTGGTCCAGAATAATCGATTGGCAGGATTTTTCAACGGATAATATAATATAAATAAAGCTTATATACATAAAATAAAAAAGTTTTAGTATTAAGTTTTAGTATTAAGTTTTATATATATATATATATATATATATATATATATATATATATATATATATATATATTTAAAATCTAGTTACTTTGTTACCTAGTAACTTATTTCTATGTTTTGTTCGTTTATTATTTATTTCATTTGTATATTTTTTCTGCTGGATGATATACATAGGTATATAGGGTTACCACCTCTCCGGTTTTCACCCGAATCTCCGGTCTCCGGGTTATTTGTTGTAATCTCCAGATTAAAATGAATTTAGATGTAATCATATGCGTCATAACTCCAAGTTTTCTGAAAACACATCCTTAATGAAATACTATGGTTGTGTTCTAAATTCTAAAACATACTGCAACTCATTACGTTCTTGTCCCACTCAACAATATTTTTATATTTAAAAATAGTAGTTTCATGTATTGAGTTTTCTACCTTTTCTATCTTTTTTTTTTTAATGAAGACACACGTTCAGTTTGTCGATACGTTGATTTATTATTACATTATTACAGAACTAGAACCTAAAGCCGTTTTATTCTAATATAATGAGTTCTAAAAGATTATTTACTATGATATAGTTATCTTTGTTTAGCAATGGAATCTTGAATTAAAACTGAAATTATCTAAGTTATTTTCAATTCTATATTAATAAGCATCAGTATGGATTTGTTCAATTCGCTAAAATTTCAAGCGGTTTAAGTTTACAATATTGAAAAGTTTAAAATTTAAAATAATGTTTACATATGGATTTAATTCATTTTGTTATTAATATAAAACTAAATTTTGCAATTTTGTTTGTGCAGATCTACACGGATTGGGCGAACCACTACCTGGAGAAAGGACGCAGTAAACGACGCATCACGTCGCTGGCGACCGATTGCAGTGACGGCGTTCTACTTGCCGACGTCATCGAGTCAGTCAGTGAGTATTGAAACTTCGTGCTGTGCGGATCACATAACCTACCGACCCACACTTAACTTGTTATAAACGTAAACTTGTACCCATTTATTCTTGTTGTTTGGCGATTAGTGCATGTGAGATAAAGATAATATTTCTTTTTTAAGAAAAAATAGATTATTTTACTTAGTTGAATAGAAAATTTAATTCGAATTTTTGTTATGATATTAAATATTTTTATTGTTGTTATCAACTGCATATAATGGTAAGTTTGGTAATTTATTTTTATGCATTAATTAATGTTTTTGTGACTTAATTGCTTAAATAATATCGTATTAAATGAATTGAACTAATATAGGTCATTCCATATGATTATACAATTACACTTGCCTGTTGAAAATTTATTTTAATTTATGCTGAGATTTTAAACATAAATCTAAAAATATAATTGGATAAAATCGAATTTTATAATTGAGAGTGATGCTTTTTGACTTATTATAAATTTAAAAGAAATGAACGCAATTTTTATATTTTGATTAAAATAAAAAAAACTACTTAGATTTCATATTGTTTCTTAATAATTATATTTAAAAATTTTCACTATTTTGACATCCCAGATTATATCTTCAGGAACATTAAATACATTTCAGATTCCGTATAAGATCTATATTAATAAATTTCGTCAAAATTAAAATATAGTGGAAAACATAGTCAAATTATTACGTTGTTGTATTTAAAAAAAAATTAAATTATATCATTTTAAAGAAGATAATAAATTTATTATCAAAAATTTTAAATAAATAAAATTTTTAAATCAACTGACTCATGTGAAAATAATTTACCTTTACCCAAATACTAGAAAGAATATAAATAATAATTCAAATAAATAAATAAATAAATAAAAAATTAATTAATAATGTATATTTGAAATTAAATAAAAATAACAATTTTATTTTGATTTAAATAACAGACATTTATTATGTAAATCAGGAAACTCATTTTTTTTTCATCAATTTTTTCTTTAGAATTATTGGTTTTTATTCTGCTAGTTTTGCAAAATAATTTAGTTAGTTTTTATTGCTTTATTTTTAAGATGTTCATATTATAATTCCACTATTCTTGAAATATTTCCTGAAAGCTTGATATGTTTACATAATATATCTATGTACGATATTGAAATTTGTCCATTAATTTTGCTATTATATATAGTTTATTAGTAATCTTCAGGCTTTCACGGCCGGTATCCATTGAATTTATAGAATTTTCTAAGCTGGTATACCGTGGTCGATCTATCTTCGTTGCAGACGTTTTGTTATACATCATAGATGGCATTCTCAGTGCTTGGTGAATAAATGACAGTTTCTGCTTTGCAATCTGGAATATATACCTGTATCTCTCATCATCTTCTACAGGTGCTGTTACGCCATTGACGGATTTTGGCTGGCCTAGATGACCCACCTTTTTCAATCGAACTGTACCTACAGCAGAAACTGAGCACTGAAGATGCCATGTACTATGTATGTATGGCGAAACGTTTACGACAAGGATAGATCGATAATGACATATCAGCCCAGAAAATTTTATAAATTTAATTCTTCTATATTTTCAATTTATGTGGGCTTTTATAATTATAATAATAGTTTAGTTTTCTGTTTGCTCTAATACGAAACAGATGTTCATCGAAACTTCTATATCCAAATGTAGCTCTGTCATCGAAATTTAAAATGGTAGAATTTTGGGACTTTTGTTATAATATTTCCTATTTACTATCATCTTATTTTTATGTAATATTTACAAGTTTTTTTAATTGTTCAACTGCACTGTTAAACTCATATAACATATATAAAAACCTCGATAATTTTATATCCAACTTAATTCGCTTCAATGATAAATTGATCTGTATTGGTCGTCATATATTTCCTTCAGTCAGCATTTGATGAAACGAATTAGTAGCCCCCTATCGATTTCTTATCAATACACAAACACACACGCACATACATACATACATGTCTTACGAAACGAAACACTTTTATCTCGAGACGATGGCGTTCCCTTGTGAACGGAAGTCGCCCGTCAAAGGACCACTACCGGAAGCTAAAGGGCTTCTGCACGTTGCTAAGATATTGGTCCTTAACCGAGCCAAGCCGGGCGGGGAAACTGATGCGCAATTGTTTTCTTTCTGAGTGGAATCACTCGGTTCGAGTTTTCTTTTGATAATGTTATTTTATCCTGATGGGTTTTCAATCAGGAGGAAGTCTTGGCGCGAGGGAGGGGGTAGAAACCTTTTGCACAAGTCGGAATTCATTTTGTTGTTTATTGACAATGGATTTGTGGGGGTGATTAATTACTTTAAATGGTAATTATTGTTGTACGGAAGAAGAAAGATGTTTAATGAATTGTACGGAAATTAATGGATTTTGTGTTTAAAATAACTTTGTCGGAATATTGCAGTTTTATCTTTTATTTGAAATGCAAAAATATAATTTTACTGGTTTAAATTATATATTTTAAAACATTTTTAATATTTGAGATGAAGATATTTTCATTCGTTTCTATAAAAATGCTGTGAATATAAAGTAATTTATTTAATTTTTATAGTATTTGATGTAGATTATTTTAATGCAATTAGTATTAAACATAGAACAAGTAAAAAATTAATTTTTTCGGCCGTTACTTTGTGAAATTTCATATTGAAAAGTGTCTTATTAATTTACTTTAATAGAACAAGTATTTTATAGTGATGTTTTTTCTTTTTGATATTTACTAGCTCAGATTATCGATTTTTAATTTTAACTGCAACTCTATTAGGGCCGATTAAAAGTAATGTTTTTAAAAATATTTACATTTTTTTTTTTTTAATTATCAAATCTAAAATAATAAATATAGTACGACAAAAATTGGAAAGTTTTACGACAAAATTATGAAAAAAAATTTATTGCAGTTTTTTGACCCGTTTGTATTACTTAATTTAATTTGGAATTGGGTTCTCAAAAAAAAAACTTTGTTTTTATACATATATTTTGTAGGATACTAGCCATTGACTTTGTAACAATTTACAATTAATGCTGAATTTCTGATCTGTTCTGTAACGTTACAGAAAATTTTGCTTTTTTTTATTAAATCGTAACGCTGCAAAGCTGTCCAGCACAAAGTAATTAATAATCACTTCATTTCTGTAAAAAATTTGATAATTGTAAGTTTTATAGAAACAAAGATTAACTAATGTCATTTTTATTTTTATTTAGTTTCTACTACTATTATTAGTTAATAACATAGTGAAAAAATCTTTCAGAACTCTTATACATATTAAAATTATACAGAACTAAAATCTAAAGCTATTTTATTATTTCGTAATGTTTGTTACTAGGACTAACTTCGTTACAGAATTGGGGTGAATACTTTAAATTATTTGTTAATCACAAAAAAATTCTAAAAGTTAAATAATTTTCTTGTATTGCGAGTTGCCGTCAAGCAGGCGCCACGATATGCCATAGAATGTAATCTAATGTAGAATGGAATCCTTGAACTAATTCGCATGACACCACTGCAAGACACGTTTCGCATTTTCACATTTATTGCATTATTATATAGACTGGAAAATAACCGAGAGAAGAAGAAAAAGAAGAAAAAAAAACAGCAAAATACGGCAGTCACCGCCGGCTTGATTAACACGAAAAGATACTCTATCTTCTTTCCAAATCTGAAACAAATGTCGCCGCGGTAGACAATTTTGATTGGCACTATAATTGTTTACTTGTCAGTTAAAATGAGGTGAATTTAATATAATTTGCAAAACATGGAATATATTTATTATCATGGAATAGGAAAAACTTTGCAGTAATTAAAAGACGCAATAAATACTGTATAAATTTATTTAAGGGCTCTAGTGTTTCCAATTGTTATTGCTAACAATAAGTAACAAATCATATGTAAGTGGCTAAAAATGTATCCTCAGAATAAATGACAATATTTCATTGATAAATTTATTTTAAAATTTGAAAATATTTGACCTAAGAATTGAAAATTAGCTGTAATAAAATCATTTATACTCACAGCTGGAATCAGTATACTAAAAAAAAGTATTTAAATACTAAATATTTATAAAAAAAAGTATTTTAAATATTGTTTCAAATTTAAATTTACTTACAATATTAAATATAATCATGTATTATTATTATTTTTATTACAATTATTAATAACATTTTCAATAAAATAAAATAATATATTCAGTATTATATTATTTTGTGATTTAAGTGAAATTATTTTATTTTATTAACTTTTCACCACAGTAAGATCATATTTTTATTTTTATTTTTATTTGATATATTCAATAATTCTATTTATTACTGAAATAATTTACTTATAATTTTATTTTTAAATATTAATTTTTCAAAAAATCAAAAAATTTATGACATATTTTCAATTTTCATTCAGAATTTCAATAAAAAATGTGTGGAATTAATTAATATACTAGATTTTGTAGTGTATTAATAAAAGCGAGATGACCATAGTATTAATAAAGATCAAATTTACAAACAACACAACCAAAATTAATTAAAATATCTAATTAATTTCATTTTACATTGAATTATTCAAAAGACCTGTAAGTTCAATTTCATCATATCTCCATAATACAAACACTTATCCTCGTATTATTTCATTAAATTCACGCCTTCGGCAAAATATCTAAAACCTTTTTCTCCTATTGTGCACAAATTTGTTTACTATTCCACATACATACATCCCATACACAAAGAGCTTTGTGCTTTCGTTTCGCGGAGCCCTTTCGCGCTTTACCATCCCTTCCAGGCCTAGCTTTTCCGAGCTTCAAATAACTCGAAACAAAGCAATGCCGACACGGCAGTTTTGCTAAATGTTTGATCAAATAGAGGTAGGAGCTGTTTAGTTGATCAATCTAACATGTGATGTTGACAGACGTATATGTTTACCTCACCTGAGCGCTACGAAAAACATGTGTTTTAGGGCCACGGTTTTCAAATGCTGTTTCTTCTTTTGTTTTATTTTGTTTGTGGAATTCGTAAAGCTAACAAGATTCTTTTGTTGTTAATGTTGTTGCACGTTCGAAAACAAAAGAAGAGTAAAGAAATACAATTCTTGTTTGACTGAAAGTTTGAAAAGTTATTTAAAGGTGAGAATGTTAAATTTTGTTAGACGTTTATTTGTTCAATATTTTTCAGTTTCAAACAGTCATAAATATATTTTTTAAATTCTAAAATACATATTTGTATTTTCATAGTAGGATTGTGAGAAGCAATTCGAAATTATAAATATAAATTTAATTATAAAATTCATAAATTATTTTTATAAAATAAGTCAATATTTTACTTGCAGAATAATATTTGCAATTTTTCAATTAGAAGGGGGGGGGGAGGTGATTGGGCTGCAGCTAGGGCCCCGAGTATTTTATGAAAATTTAGAATAAAAAAAAATATATAAAAAAATAATGATTTTTTTAAAAGTATTTATTAATACTATAGTATAAACAAATAAATCTATTTAATAATAATATTGGTCCGTATTCACAGCCCTTTTTAGAGTACTTCCATATAAAAGTGCGTTTTTTTTAAATTATTTATTTAAAAATTCGTAGAGCTGTTTTTGGCATAATTTATATTTGAAAATGTTAACTACAATAAAAAGTATTTAATTTATCAAAATAGTTTATATTTTTCTATATAATAGAAGCAAAAATTAATATTGAAATAATAATTGCTTTAGTTAAAAGTGTCCTAAAAGAGGCTATGAATACGGGCCATTGTTTTTTTAAATTTTAGTGTAATTGTGACTTAAATGCATGTATGCATTGTAGGTTGCCTAATTGATTTTAAAGTCAATGACCACAATATGATTCTTTTTTTATTAGTAAACAGAAATCAATTTGATGTCAGGGCTTCGAAAAAATGTCAACAAAGAGCCCCATGCCACCAGCTTAATTTACCACTGCTTATATATTAGAGTTTTACGGTTGCGATTATTTTTTTTTTGCCGGAGAATTGTGATTAATACAAATAATAAAGCTACCACGCTACCATTAACTTAAATTTTTATATTGTAACAAATTACAAGAGAAAATTTACAAATTCTAATGAATATAAAATGATTAATTTATGTGTAATAACTTAAATTGTGGTAATAAAAATATTGTTTAAGTCTTATCAATTACGGTTACAAATTAATATTAAGACGTACTATAAAATTATGCAAATTAGAAAATATTATATGTTATCAGTGCACCTATAATGAAAGTGGTAATTTTGGAATTTATTACAGAAGCGATAACATTAATTTGAATAATTTTCTTATTTATGAACAATTTACTGAACTATAATTTACTTATTAAATGAATGCATTTTGTAGCTCATTATTTGTATACAGGTTTTTTTTTTTTTAATTTTATTTTTAACAAATATATACGTACTCGTATCTGCCATTTATTTGATGTGATTAGTAAATAAATGACACATAGACCGTTTAATTAAATATTTTGAAATACAATATTTTTTCAAACTTATATTTATAATTTATATAATAATTTGATTCAATTTAAACTTAAAATTTTTTCTTATAATATTGTAACGTGAATTTGAATTCGTATCGGGGCAGTCCGAACAGTATTGGAATTGTATTAAATAAATCACCACCATATTTGCGATTGTATTTTGACTAGCATTTATTTACAACACTTAAACACTACATAACAATACTATACAACAACAATGGTTAGCCGAGCGAAGCTAAACAAACAATTACACTATTTACATTACTTATAATTAATCTTACACCTATCGGACTGACATTAACACAACTTATGAACTAACACCATATTCACTTATACTCGCACACATTTATATCTACATATTTATATCACTTATATTACACTACTATTTATTTAACCGAGCCATCATCGTATAGCCCAATAATACAACTAGGCTGACACTAACGATCTAACTAGGTCGCTCATCCGACGATGACTGAATTCTCTTGTTGCTCGTAGCGCCTTAAGTAGGCTGCAACCAATCCTTCTCGAGAGCTTCTACAACAATCTAGAAGCCTAATGGAACCTTCGACACATACATTCACACAGAGCGCACACGGACTCACGTCATCACATAAACAGAATGTTGTAAACACATTCTTTACGCGTGACTCACCGCATGCACACACACACACATGTAAGCACGCATACACACACGCAAACATAATTACTTATACAATCTTAGTTTTGTTACACTGCCTCCTTCTTAAGAGTGTTCCGTCCCGGAACACGCTTGCTCCACCATAGGAGGGTATTTTGGGTGTCCGCGAAAATCTCCGCATGCTGGTTCTCCTGCAGCACTATCTTCAGGACCAGCCACCAGTCCAGCGGCTTCTCTGGCTTCAACCGTGCGGTCGGATCTCAACTCGCCAATCCTGACATGCCCCAGCATGTACTTGACGTTCTCCAGTTGACCAATCCGATCCGCAACCTTGCCTCGGACTATCAGTACCATGATGCCGTCCTTTATCGAGAGTGGTACTCCCTGGCCTTTCCGTTACGAACAATTACTGACTGAAGAATTTTCCTGAGCAGATCTACACCCGGCATGCGCCCAGCATACCCTCAACCTGCTCCACTTCAGTCCTCTCAGCCCGTAACCTGCCTCGGACCCCTCCGCATCATGACACAATCCTTTCTCGAGAATCCGTCCTGAATAATCCGTAGTGCTTTCTCATCTTCTACTGTATGCAATCTTCACCGCCAAGTTCTTCGTTGGCTAGTGACAGCCAACCACGGACATCCACTTGCCGACCGGCGTGATGTTAGATGCCGGCAAGAACCCAGAATACTATCTTCATTCATACGCCGCGATCATAACATTCTGATCGCGTAGTGACAGCATCTTGCCCAAGAAATCACAGCTGCTGCTTCAGATATTTCAACCGAAACATCTACTTGCTTCCAATGACTACAGTGCCAATCGTTTCCACAATCTTCACAACTATTTGATCAGCATCCAGATCTTCAACGACCGATAACCGATAACCAGAACACTTTCGTTGTATAGATCGAAGAATTTGAGTGAGGATGTCTACACTGCATGCCCCAAGCATACATCGACCATCCTCCACTCCGATCCATCCAGTCCGCTGTGTTCCATGAACGACCATGTCATCGCCTCGTTGCCCATCAGCCCCACTTCATTCCAAGTTGTGGAACCACTGTACTCAGCCATCATTGGAACTTGTTTCAACCGTAGCACTGTCTTTCTGATGTTTTCATTCTTCATCTTTCTTGGCATAATTATCACTGTCACTAACACTTTTGCAACAATACAAGTTGCAAGCACACACACAACAATGCCAGTCCGATCATTCCTATCACAGTGTAGATAGATACTAACTTAAAACTATATTCACATATAACAAAATACTCGACTTACTAACAAAAATCATTTATACAATATTCAAACTATCATTCAACTGAAATTACAACAATCAGTAAATCGAGCTTACATTGTTCAACAATCGCAAATACTCGCCTTCATTCCAATACCGTCCAAAACACACCCCTCACACCTGACACCAGTGTAACGTGAATTTGAATTCGTATCGGGGCAGTCCGAACAGTATTGGAATTGTATTAAATAAATCACCACCATATTTGCGATTGTATTTTGACTAGCATTTATTTACAACACTTAAACACTACATAACAATACTATACAACAACAATGGTTAGCCGAGCGAAGCTAAACAAACAATTACACTATTTACATTACTTATAATTAATCTTACACCTATCGGACTGACATTAACACAACTTATGAACTAACACCATATTCACTTATACTCGCACACATTTATATCTACATATTTATATCACTTATATTACACTACTATTTATTTAACCGAGCCATCATCGTATAGCCCAATAATACAACTAGGCTGACACTAACGATCTAACTAGGTCGCTCATCCGACGATGACTGAATTCTCTTGTTGCTCGTAGCGCCTTAAGTAGGCTGCAACCAATCCTTCTCGAGAGCTTCTACAACAATCTAGAAGCCTAATGGAACCTTCGACACATACATTCACACAGAGCGCACACGGACTCACGTCATCACATAAACAGAATGTTGTAAACACATTCTTTACGCGTGACTCACCGCATGCACACACACACACATGTAAGCACGCATACACACACGCAAACATAATTACTTATACAATCTTAGTTTTGTTACAATATTTATAATTCTTATGCCAATAGATTTTTTTAAAATTGATTTTTTCCGAATATACAGTTATACCTCAACTAACAAATGACCAATGGCATATTGGCACTTGTCGACAATGTATGGCGAAACGTCTACGACGAGAATAGATCGACCACGGCATACTAGCCCAGAAAATTCTAAATATTCAATGAATATCGGTCGTAAAAGCCTGAAGATATTAATTTATTTCAGGTGTTAAAGATTGTCGGCAAGACTCTGCTTTTGATTCACTTGTGTCGCATTTGTTTAACATATAAAAATAAATATTTTTTAAACTACATATTTAAACAAATAATGCATTTAGTTTGGAACCCACTATAAGCTGTAGGTTCCTTGTTTAGCTGTGGACTAACAACCTGCGCCATTGACAGTGCAAGTAAAAATTGTTAAGAATCTATATGTTCAACTTCTCGAATATGTAGCCTGTATGTACCACCTAGGAATTACGGAAACTGATGTTAATAAGGGCGTGTTGAGAAAGCGCATATTGTCTTTTTTTGTACATTGCATAAGCGCATAAAAATATGTTGAATAAAAGCATCATGATTATTACTAGATACTTACCTAATTTATCCTAACCTACCCTAAGCCAACCTAATATTTTGATGCTCTTATTCAACGTTTTTTTTTTTATTCGCGCTTATTCAATGTTAATTTTCTGCGCCCAAAATGCGCTTCCTCAACTCTCCGGATAATAAATACGAATAATTGATAACACCATAGAGACGCAACATTAATTTATTGTTATTTTTGTTATTGTATACTATTTCACTATTAAAAGTTTAATTATAACGAATATATATTATTCAAAAACTAGTCAGCATATTTTCCCTGTTGACATAACCTAATACATATAAATAGATATTTATTTTACACCTATGTGTGTAATAATACAATTTTTGGTTAATTTCTGATTTATTGTCAACATGGCTCGCTCGTATAAATTTAATTGAGAACATTAATCTGTATTATGTTTATATTACAGTTTATTGTCCTGGAAAATACGTTTGCGTGGATTTATATAGTTTACTTCTAAATTTATTGCCGCATGTTTGTTTCTGATAATTGAACGTTATTTTTATTACATGCTTTGAGTTTATTTCCGTGTTATTGTAATGCAGAAATATTTATCAAATACTTAATAAAGATGTTTAAATATTAATATGAGGGAGCACAGATCTAATGGCTATACTCAGACACGTATAGCACTGATTTTATATTTATTATACATATTATATGAGGCGTATAGATGCAAAACTCACTATTCGACAAAAAGTAAAAAAATGAGATTTTGCGCGATTTGGACGTATAATTTTACAAGGAATACGATATTTAGGTTAGTTAGAAAAAAAACTCAGTATTTAATATGAGAAACACTCTTTAAAGTTTAGTGTTGGATGCAAAACTCACTACTTGCGTTGATAGTTTAGATGCAAAAGTAACTGTTTGCTTTCCACCAATATAAATTTTATTGGTGGAAAGTAAACAGTTACTTTGAATGAATTAATGATGTATAAAACCAATGATTCACGATTTTAAATAAGTATTGCCATCTAGTAACAAGATTTTATCATCAAAATACAATTACACTTAGCTATAACAGTTTTTTGCAAATATCTCAGAACTTAAAATTTGCAAATAGTGAGTTTTGCATCTATACGACTCATATATTATCCCCAGTATGCATAAATATTTTTGTTAAATATAATGGTTAGTTAAAATGAAAATTCTTGGATCTCGTAAGAAATTTCGTTGCAATATACATAGAAAGATTTCTTACGTAATCCAAGAATTTTCATTTAATTATTATATTTAACAAAAATGTTTTTGCATACGGGCATATTCAAAAAATTTGCTAATATATGCAATTAATTATTCAATAATAGCTTTTACGTAATTTTAAAATTTACATAATAAAGAAATGATTAAATAAAATAAAAATGGTTAAGGATTAAGTTCTATATAAATATTATTTAAAATTCGACATTTCGAGGTACTCTACGTACATCATCAGAAAAAAATGATACAAATGACATATAATAAATAGAACAGAACATAGAAACAAGTTACTAGGTAATAGAATAAATAACTAGATTATAAAATTTATAAATTATTAATTAAAGGAAGCCAAATTTTATTCAAATTAGTGCCTTGACACTGATTGATGTTATCTTTTTCTTTATAAATTTCTATTGCTTTTTTATTAATCTACTGTTAATACAGAACTAAACTAGGGTGACCATTCGTCCCGCATTTTGCGGGACAGTCTTCCTTCTTATATACGAATTCCGTTTCGCATTGCCTTCTCAAGAAAATGGTCAGTCTAAACTAAACCCTAAAGTTTTATTTTGATATAATGATTTCAGATTTTTTTTTACTATGATAATATTTGATAATAAAACAACTTTAGCTTGTAATTTTATTTTCTATATTAATATTTATTAATAATCTACGTTTAGACTTACTCAACATACGTTTTTATCAGGAAAAATGATATAAATGATATTTACAGTAAATAACACAACATATCAACAAGTTACTAGATAACAAAAGAAGTAACTAGATCATAAAATTTATAAATTTTTAATTAAAGAAAACCAAATTTTATAAATCAGTTACTATAGTCACACTGATTGATGTTATCTAATCCTTTATATTATTAATGGGTCTTGCAATTATTATAGTATCATGTTGTGCAATAACAGATTTAATGTAATGAGTTCTGACAGATTTTTTTACTATGTTAAAAACTTATTATTTTTTTGTTGCAGCGAACCAGAAGATTCCTGACATTAACCGGAAACCAAAGACATCATCCCAAATGGTAAGTTATTTCCGTTTCGAAGTTATTATTACACACATAAAACATTATAAAAACAAGTATTACATATATGAGCGACATGCATATACAAGTTGTACATCATCTGACGAAACACTCTATTATTCTGTAACATCTAAAATTGTATTCAACATTTATTCATCAACATATTAACTGCAACTATTCATAACGCCTGTCAATCAGGACCGTACTTATTTATTTTCGTACGAGAGACGTCTGCCTTTTCTCGGGAAAACATTAACTAATTTTAGCATCGAGTTTTATAGGTTATTTAAGTGATATATAGCTCGGAGTTAGTCGCTTATTTTTGAATATTAGTACGTGATTGTCTCTTGACAGTTCGTAAATTAAAAAAAAAACTGATTTTACAGGATGTAATTTCGATTTTTTAACGGTTATACTTATTGTGGTTTTAAAATGGATATATGTAATTTTTGTGGTTTATTCTTTGGTTATGTCGTAAAATTATTATGTGCGAATATAATTGAAAATATTACGTGAAAATTTTTGTTATTTTTTTCATGGGGTCATAGGTCGAAATTATTTATGTTCTACTATGTTCTATGTTTTTCACTTACCTATATTTAAATATTATAGGTAGTTTAGATTTATTTAAAATTTGAATATACACATTCAAATTTACCTGATATGATTGAGAGTGTTTTGTGGGAGCGAATGTTTCCAAGTTGCAGGAATAGAAGAGCATGTATGGGAGGTACCATGAATGTGGATGAAGCTAGAGTTGCTTGTCTGGATAGGAAAACTAATTTCGGGATAATACAAAGAGTTTGTGCCACACCTTCTTGGATACATGGCGTGATTGTGTATGAATGTTTATAATAAAAAAATGTTGGATTTGGTGTTAAGCAAACACTATATAAATAAGATACTCACATACACAATCACGCCATGTACTTAAAAGGTTTGGCACAAACTCTTTCCATTATCCTAAAATTAGTTTCCTCCAAACAGCAGAACATGATTACAACAAACGAAAATATTAACTATAAAAAATTAGTAACATTATTTTCTGTGTAAATATTTTTGTGTTAAAATGATATTAATTTTGTGTATAATTTACACTTTACAATAGTGTCAAAAAATGTTGGTGTTTTTTTAGTGTTTTAGTGTTAAAAAATTTAACTCCGTGATATTTTTTTCAGTAGGCAAACTTCTTATGTATAGATAGCTATTACAATTAATTGTGTTGTCTTCGTTTAATGACTTTTAGTTTTTCTCTGTTATTCTTAAAAGAGATGTGGGTCGTCCTTTAAATGACCTCTACTGACATTCGTCATAACTATATATGTTCTACATATTTAAAAATGATAATCATTTTTCATTTGTCTACTTAAATCGTATTTAAATGCTTTGCTTATGAATAATATTTTCTTTTCAATGCGTATTTAACAGGTAACATAAAGAAAGTACCTATGTATTACAGTTATTATCAGAAAAGTCATAAATATTATTTATGATTGTCATTACTTAAATGTGAACGGATTTAAAATGTTTGAAATATTTTATATATTAACAATATATTTTATTTTTACCGATGTTAAAGAAACTGTACTTTATTTTACTATTTTCTGTGCATATGTTATGATATGATGCTAAAAATTTAAGATCATGAAATAAAAGTGTTAAAACTCTGGTTTTATATAAAAAAAATTAATCGGCAATAGCAATCTACGATAGTTTGTTACTTGGACTTTTATGATACTCACCAAATACGGTAATAACTATAAAAGGTTTTCAATCAAAATGACGTAACAACAACTATACACTTATTGTCCTATGGTTAATATTCAGAATTTTAAAAATAACAACATAAGTTTAAAATTTATAAAATTTATTTTATTTTTTAGTTCAATTATACAATTAAAATAAAACTATATTACAGTTTGTTACATTAAAACATTCTGATCAGCTGCAAGGTAGGTTAAGTAAAATGGTTAGTTTGTAGTTTTTTATGTTTTCAGAAAAAAATTATAAAGAAGAAGAAAATTTTTCTAAAATGCTCGTAATTTTGCAAAATAGAAATTATTTAATATTTTTTCAATATACATATATAATATATTACATACGTCACATGCATAATAAATCGTCATAAAATATAGACAGTCGATTTCTTGTTCGTCCCATATCACAAAAATTTTACTTTCGAGAAAATGATGTTTAAAGTTTCAGAACTGAATTATTTATTAGTAAGAAATAAGTAGAAAACACAGAAATATTGCAAAAATTAGCAATAACTCAATTTGAACAAAAATGACGTGTGGAACAAACAAGAAATCGATTGACAATATGTAAAAAATTATGAAAAATACATCGTACATCTACAAGTCTTGTTAAATATCTTAAAATCATATTATTCATATTAGAAATATTTTTAAAAAATAGTCATATTTTTACATAGTAGTCACTCATACATACGTAGTAGCATTTAAAATTTCTTTTTTATTGATATTTAAAACACGTAATAATTTCAAAAACACTCTGTTTTAGTAGGTCTTTTAAGATAACAAAAAACTTGTACCGTATTCTTACTAACAATAAACTAGGTACCCATAATATTAACCACCTATATTTATTGCTTAGCAGCTATGGTACAACCATATACAGCCAACTTAACATGTATAATATCTACTACTATACATGTTAAACACAGAAGTTTATGTTCTGTGGTTGCATTCGTAATAGTTTCGGAAAGATTCTGTAAATCATATAATGTCCAACAGATAACATGTTTTTAACTAGTAATCTTCAGGCTTTCACAACCAGTATCCATTGAATTTATAAACGGGCCTTACACGATCAATCAGGAATGACAGTCTGATTGAAAAATCTGACTGTTATTCCTAACTTTAATCATGAAGTCCCTACACTTATCAGTCAAACTCACAGCCTGATTAAAGTAATTTTAGCTTTAAATGACTATAAAAATTACTACCGTATGAACGAAAATTTTTTTAACACGTTAATCACCATGTTGACACCATATTTATCCAGAATAAATACGGTTATGAGAGATTCAATATCAGTTCGTGAGAAATTAGCGGTTACCTATAGTAACTTGTTTCTATCTTTTGTCATTTACTGTAAATGTCATTTGTATCATTTTTCTTGATGAAGACGGACGTTGAGTTCGTGGAAACGTCGATTATAAATAAATATTAATACAGAACTTTAATCTAAAGCAGTTTTATTTTTATAATTATAATATAATAATAATTTATTATAAAATTGATACTAAGCATAGTATTATTGAAATTTTTTTCTACACATAATTAAAAATAAATTGATAACCCTTTAGAATATAAAAATTGATTTTAAATTAAATATAAATTGATGAAACCGAAACTTTTATTAATTTTTTTTTACTAATGTTATTAAAAATCAATTAATGGAATTTTAAAAATCACTGCCATTTGTAACAAGATAATATACAAACCATTTTGAGAAAAAAATAATTGAACAATACCATTTAAAAGTGATTCTTTTGTGATCGGAAATGAAATCAGAATCCTTATGAATTCTGTCGAAGAATCGTTAAATACAAGATATATCAAATATATCGACAGCTTCTTTTAAGCTTTTAACAACTTATACCTGCTTCACATTTCACACGCACACACACACACACACACTCTGGCTTCGTATCTTTAATTGTGAATGGAAACGAGATAGAATATACATATAAGCATCATTGATATTGTTGTGTTAGTAATTTTTTTGTATACAGGATATTCCACTTGTAATTTTTAATTTTAAGTTTGATTTTTTTATAATATAGTTTGGAGTGCAATTAGATTATTGAATAAAATCAGGGATTGACATGTGTTAAATGTATGAATAATCTTTAAAATTTATTTTTTTATTTTTACATTATTTTTTGTTGTTGAAAATTGGTTGATCAAAATTTGCCCTGTGTAATACTGCGTGTCGAGACATATTTAACTCGGTGTAATACAAATGCAGCTGAAAGTAAATCATCTATCAGTTAATAAATTAAAATATGATCTTACCTAAGGTGAAAACACTTCTTCAAATTTTGTACACCAGATTTTACAAATTTTACGTATGATTGTTGAGATTGTAGTCTTTCTTCGATGATTTTACGGATTTTATACGAAATTTCCAGGATTTTTAGAAATTTACCAGAGATTTTACAAGATTTTTAAGAATATTTTTAATAAATTTTACCATGATTTTACTAGGATTTTAAGGAACTTTTAATAAATTTGTACACTAGATTTTATAGGGTATACAAATAAGTCTCCGCCGTTTTCTATCAAAAATTAGGAATTTCTTGTGCAGGAACCGTACATTACTTTTTATTCAAAGTATTGTCCATCAATAGCCACTACTTTTTCCCATCTTTCTGGCAGCATTCGAATACCACGTCGAAAAAATTATTTATCTTTTGAGGCTATCCACGAATCGACCTAATTTTTAGTATCTTCATATGATGTAAAGCGCTGCTTAGACAGGCCATGTGCCATCGACCGAAACAAGTGATAATCTTAAGAAGCAATGTCTGGTGAATACAGCGGGTGGGGTAGAAGTTCCCAATTAAGTGTTTCCAATTAGATTTTGACCGGCGCCGCAAAATGCGGACGAGCATTATCATGTTGAAGAATTTTTTTTTTAATTTTTTTTTTTTTAACAATTTTAAACGATGCAAAATTGCTTGTTGAGTCACTTCTAATGTAAGTGCAAGTTCTTCTTGCGTTTGGCATGAATCTTCCTCCAGTAATGCTTCCAATTCCTCTTTCGGCCTTCCACTACGTTCTTTGTCTTCCACGTCAAACTCATCGTTTTTAAACTTTTGAAACCAGTCATGACAACTTCTTTCACTTAAAGCAGTCTCACCATAAGCAATCTATGCGACTCAGCTGCAGATTTCTTCAAATTAAAGAAGTAAATCAAAAGTTCCCGCAAATGACGCTTATTCGGAACAAAACTTGATATGTTTGCACAAAAAAAATTATGTGATGCTGATACAGAGTCACTAATACTTTAACGTAATGTTGTTACCAAATGTCCAAACTTACGATATTACGTTTTACATCTGACAATTTCAACATATTTTTCTGGTGGGGCCATATTTTGACAAACGGCGGAGACTTATTTGTACACCTAATACAAGTGGTTTTCCCCTAGAATCTTACTGTCGCAAAAATTTTTAAAAATAAAATAATTATTATTATAGTAAGGTGACCAATCGTCCTCCCTTAGGGAGGACAGTCCTTCTTTTGTAGGTTCTGTCCTTCCTCGAAAAGTGTCTTCCTTTTCGATATTTTAAAATTAATCTGTTAATATCTGTATTCAGAGATGTCGCTTACCGTAAAATTCAATATGAACGATATTTTTTGCTCCGAAATTTCCAATATATTTTTAGAAAATGATATATTGACAAAAAATATTCATTCAATGGAAAAAATACTCGTTTAATTAAATAATTAACAAGGATGTAAGCATAATTAGTGTATTTTTGTTTGAGTTAATAAAATGTTTTATTTATTTACGTTGTACTTTTTCCTTAAATTTTTTTGTCCTCCCTTTCATAGTAAAAAAAATGGTCAACTTAATTATAGAAAAACTATAATATTTACGTCAATTATCGCAGTAAAAATTAGAAAATTCTGCTATTTTACTGTTAACAGTTATGTACACTATTTAAAATAATAGGGTAAAAGAGTAAAAATTTTCGAGGGTAATTGAATTTGTAGCCTTATTACTGCAAAAAAATGCCCTGTTCTTGTGTATTTTAAAATATTTGACTTTTTACCTTGATGGAAGGGCAAAAAATACGAAAAATAAGGGTAAATAACTGCCTTTTTACCCTCTTCTGTGATAATAAAGTACTCTTTTGAATTTACCTATTTAGGGTAATCATATTTACCCTTTTTAGGGAACGGACTTATATAGGCACTAATAAGGGTATTTTTTTTCGAACAGTGTAAAATTACATAAATACTCGTACATATTATATTTGTTTACAGTTCATGTAAACTTAGCTTAATTTTCCAAAACTACGCCAACATCATGGAATACAGGTTTGCATGATTGTTCCGTGTTTGTATATGGTTAGGTACCTTTACATTTGGGTGCGGTTATGTGTCTTGTCTACTTGTATGTCTGGTTGTACAGTGTCGCCTACAATATTGTATGTGTGTGTGTGTGTGTGTGTATATACATGGTGATTGGGACCGCCAAAGGGTCAGGTACGTCGTGAACTAATGAAGCAAACGCACGATTGCGTCACATACAGGCACGTACTTAACGGATTTTTAAAATTTAATTATACACTTGTTAAATATATATGCATAAGTGTGAGGTTAACATTCTAATTAAAACTGATTTGGGAAAAGAATTATAATATATTATTATTATAATGATAAAGAATTTGTAACTTCTAGTTTTGCATTTTTATGATTTTTATGAATAATAAAAAATGAAATTTCTGTTTATGATACAAGAAATTACAAATAAACTACAGTGTTGCTACCGTTTCAATATTGCCCATCTAGATACATGACAATAAAAAAAATACAAAATTGAAGATCTTTAAGAAAAAATGTGAATAAGAAAAAGATCTTTCAAATTTTACTTAATAAAAGGTCATCAACAATTTTTTGAAAAACTCTACCTTGCATATAAAAAAAACATATCTATATCAGAAAGTCATGAAATTTTGTTAAAAAATATGCAATTTTTATTTTGAACTATATTTTATTTAAAAAAATTATTAATATTGATGTTCTGCTGAATTTTCTTAAAGCTCAGACTTTTTAAACTTTGTCCGCACACCGTAAATCCCGGACTCTCTGGGTGGAAACTGAACAGGTGGCAACACTGTGCAAAGAATTGAAAATTATTATAATTAATATTAAAATTGTGAACTACATTCATAATACACAAATTTACTAATCTTATAAAAATTAAAAGTTTTTTTTTTATTATAAAAAACTTTTTATTCTGAACATTACGTTTGATAGTAATATATATATATATATATATATATATATATATATATATATATATATATATATATATACCGGGTGTTCGTTCGTTAAGTTCGTATGGGCATTTAACATGCAAATTCGATAATTTGCGATATACCTACTACTTTCTCGAGTTAAATTCGGAGAAATACTTAGAATAAATACTTTTTGATAGACAATAAAAAGTTCTATAATTTGGTTTCAGTTTTAATTAGCTACCATGTGCCGTTTGGGCGCTAGATTTATTTTTTTTTATTTTTTGGTTTAATTTTTTTCTCAAAAACTATGAGGTCTGATTTTGCAGGAAAAATTAATGAAAATTCTAAAATGTTTTTCATGCACTTATATAAATACCATTATTATTTAGAATAAATACAAATAAAAATGTTAGCTTTATAGATTACGTTAATTTATTTAAAAAGATATACTTAATGAATTATTATACTTGTATTTTCTTGAGGGAAAATTATATACGTGTGACATATGTTTCTTGTTTCAATAATACTCGTATTTTGAAAACAGTAACTGAATTTAATTTCTATATTTAAATTTCTTGTAAATATTATTGTATGAATTTTTAATTTCTTATTTTTACACATGCCTACACACACAATCAGGCCATGTACCCAAAAAATTGTAGCATAAACTCTTTCATCATGCAGAAATTAGTTTAAGCCAAAAATTACTTTCCAGATAAACAACTTTTGCTTCGTCCACATTTAAGATGCTTTTCATACATGATCTTTTATTTTTATCAGTTGGAAACATTATCAATTATACCTCCTCGTCTACACAGACGTCATAATTGTGTATCATACAAATTCATTATTTAATTTACAACAAAATTGCTCCATTATTGAAATAAGTTGTTTATTATACATTGACCACGAGTACTTATCGTATTTAATTTCATATAGGTCTATTCTGTAACATTACTGTTAAAATAAACGATGTTAAAACAAATATTCTAGAATTTTGTATTAGAATAATAATTATCTTACATGACATAGTAAACGTTTTAATAAATTCTGGAATTTTTGTTTTAACCTGCAGTTAATTTTAACATTTTTTTACAGAATAGACCCGTTAGTATGTTACTAATAATCAAGAATTATATTATCTATAGTTATCTATTTATACATAGTTAAAATTACACATATATTTTACATATACCTATACATAATTGAATTTCAGAAAATTTTAACTAATTTACAAGGTGTGTTATTTGTTTAAATACCTCTTGCATATTGCAATTTCCGTTACTACAAAAGCGAAAAAATTCTGTAAGTAAATATTTTTCAACAAATAATAATATGTTTGGTTTGTGGTGGTTTCCCATATATTTACAAATTTTTTTATTTAAGTGACAGCTAAATGAGGACAGTAGGACGTTTTAAAAATTTCAATAGTTACAGGTATATTTGGGACCTACCTGATATTATAAAATTGACAAAATATTTTTATTCTGTTTTTAAAATTTTTTATTTTTGGTTGTAAGAGTTGTAAGAGACTATGTTATGATTTATAAACTGTTAGCTTGTATACTTATCAATTAACTAAATAAAAAAATTATAAGTACATGTTAGTTGTTAAAAAATAAAACAGAATTATTTTTCTAGTTAAGACTGAGATATTTATTCAGATTGAACAATAAATAATGTATTGTTTAGGTTAATAATAAAATGAAAAAAGCTTTAAGATTAAGTTCTGTATAATTTTTAATTAAATAATCGACGTTTCAATATATTCTACGTATATTATTATCGAAAAAATGTACAAATGACAAATAATAAACAAGCAAAACATAAAAACAAGTTACTAGGAAACCAGATTATAAAATTAATAAATTATTATGTTTTTAATATAATAAGTTCTGAAAGATTTTTTACTATGTTAAGTTAATAATATTTTAGGTATGTACTTATACTTAATAAACTAATAGATTCTTAAGCGAATAATTACGTTTCTATTTAGTTTTATGACTATTAAAATAATACAGGTAATGTAGTTATAGAATTAGCAGATGGTATACTGGAGAGTGTACTTGTATCGAAAAAAATTATAGGGTATGCGGTTGTCAATCAACGAGTGCCTCATTTCAAGGTTTATTTTATACATCGAAATTTTAAAATAAACAAAGGGTATACGCTAATCAATTGAGATAAAGCAGAAAGTATTAATTTTTAATGTAATTAAAATGATTCAATATTTATGCACCAGTCGAAATTCTATCTTTGGCTTTTAACCCTTTCAGGCCTAGAAGTATTTCCATGGAACCACAAATAAAAAAAAATTTTTTTCATGTTATTTTATATTTTCTATGAATGTAACTTTTTTTCATAAAAAATATATTACGTAAATTATCACAGTAAAATTATAAAATGTTGTTATTTTACTGTTAAAAGCTATATAAACTAATAATATATAAAGTTAAGTTACATTTTTACAGTGGTTATTATTATTCAGAAAAATCTATTCCGTCTGAAAAGGATTAAGAGTCATGCAAGTTGGTATTTTACTACATAAATAATTTTATTAACAATAATACTGTAAAATACATATATACACAATCACGTCATGTACCCAAAGGAGTGTGGCATAAAATCTTTCTACTATTCCAAAATTATTTTATTCGACTCTAGCTTCATCTACATTCATGATGTTTCTTATACATACTCTTCTATTCTTACTAGTTGGAAACTTTCGTTCACGCAAGCCACTCTCTTAATGATACCACTCCAACTACTTATCGAACGTCCGTGCAAATGTATAACTTCAAAATCATTCACTTTCAACCAAACGTACATTAGACATTCGCTCAAGATGAGCGAATCATCTTAATTGACTAACACTAACTTTTGCAGCAACATTTTTTTTTACACTTGTCATACACTAATCTCATTTCTACAGCAGTCATTTTCCTTTTATGCTTTTGTAGTCAAACCGAACATTTACTACCATACATCAACGTAGACACCAAAACAACTCAAACTGGCTTTTTTGGAAACATTTTCGATTCTAGCAAAAGTACTCAAAGCAGTCAAAAGTATTTTGAAAAATATATATAACAAAATACATATACATCAATTTTTATTTGAGACAATTTTTGATACGGCAATAAATGTTTGTAATTGTGTACGAGGATTTATTTTGAAACAATATACATATTAAATATAATTAAAAGAATATATGTGAATAATATTGAAGGTATATGTTTGTATAGACGTCCGGTAAGTAGATGGAGTGGTATGATTAAAAGTTTTTAGCGTGAGCGAATATTCTCAAATGGTAGGAATAGAAGAGCATGTATGATAGATATCATGAATGTGGATGCAGCAAAAGTTATTTGTCTAGATAGGTATGTTTGGAGTAAACTAATTTCGGGATAGTGAAAAGAGTTTGTGTCACACCCTTTTGGGTACATGGCGTGATTGTGTATGTATTATATATGTTTTCATGATTTTTAACTCAAATACAAATTGTGTATTAACTTTATATTTTTACTTTATATTTATATTATATTATATATTTTATAAATATACATCAAATAATGTTTTAAATAATTTACTTCTAAAAGGTAGGTACTATAAATTTAAATACGGGTGATCCATTTTACTTTACAATTACGCATCATCATAATCAATTCATTCGAAACACTTAATATTAAATTAACGCTAAAAATCACCAAATAAAAAAGCTAATTTCGAGAAAAGTGTCCACTTGAAATTCTGCATCTAATCATTCAAACTGTCTTACCAAGTAACCGCGTACACGTCATCGCTGATCCGTCATTACACACAAATACACACACACACATTCTGTCTCAATACATCATCATATCATCTGCACCAAAACATCGTATATTTGTGTACGGTCCAGCACTGACCACCAACACGTCTGTTCTTTTAACAACGTAACACACAGACACATACACACATATACGTAAGGCGAGCCGAGGTTTTTGTTGTAAACTTTTCGTTTGTGCATGTCAGTTTACGGTTCGCGGTCGAGCCAACAGGTCGTGCGCACACGCCGGTTTATATAGGTTAGGATAGGTTCTCGTATCGGACTGATAAGTCAGGTGAGCGAGAGATCTGCTCGCTGGAATAAATTCTGAGCGCCGCGCACGCGCGAGATTATGGCCACTTTGACAGCTGTGCAAAACTGACCGGTAATTGTGTGAATAATGATGAATTTGATTAGAAATTTTCCTGGATATACAGTGATTAGTTCTAGATAAACATTATTTGAACGATTTTTACTGTGATTTATTTGTTGTGATTAGCTGTTTTTTTTTTGTGTGGATTGTTTATTTTGGTTGTTGAAGTTGTGGATATTATTTTTTGATTGGTAAGTTTTGTTTATTGATTATTCTTAAAGAAATATTAGTAAGACCCTAATAATAATTATATAAAATTAAAAGTTTATTTAAATAAAAAATATGTGATTTTTTTATAATTATTATTTTTGTCATTAAACTAGTTTATAATTTTAACGGTGACTGTAATAAAATCTGATTTTTTAATAATACAGATATGAAGCAATAATAACTAACTATATTTTGTCTTAAATTAAATACAGCGTCAACTCGTAGTATAGACAGTATAGAACAAGTATAGTATAATCGGTATTTTGCACAATGATTCTCTAAAAATATTACTAAATATAACATAGTGAGATTATTTTTGTAGTGGCATGAATTTTTGATATTTTCTTTATTATAATATATGAAACTGTTTAGTGTTTAATCCATCTATTGGTTGCCCACCCCCCACATTAAGGGATTTTATATCCAGAAACTAAAGTTTAATTCTGAATGCCGTTTTAGTTTCACGCACAAGCACAAAAATTTGACCAATCCAAATGCTTGCCACATTTTTAGTTTTTACTTCAAGTATTTGGATTGGTCAAATTCTTGTGTTTGTGCATAAAAATAAAACGGCAGTTTAAAACTTATTAATTTAATTTTATCGTGAAATTGTTTTCAGATTTTTATAAATTATTACTTTATTGTACTAAATCAATATAATATTGATTTGTTTACATACTAATTTGTTTAATTTTGAAACATTTTTATTTTCGATAAATACAATTTTGTTTTATTATAAATTTTATTATTTTAGTAATTTATGAAGCGAATAAATCATAGAAATATATTACAAAAATACAAAGATTTTTGTTATAAAATAAAATTCATGCAATCTGCAAATAAAAATATTTGATTTAAGACTTGATAAGGTATAAATATCTTTAAATTGCTAAAATGTTTTCAATAATTTTTTTAAATAGATGAAATAAGCCAAATCAGAACATTAAACATACAAATCTGACTGAAAATATTGGCGATAATTTAATAATAATCTAAATAAACTTTTTGTGTACATAAGATTTAAAAAGCGAAAATTATTTATCTCTGTTTTAACCCAAGGAAGTCCGAAGTTCAGTGTATTTAGTAAAATGATAAACTAAAGTGCAAAAATAATGCCCCAAATTTTTCTAGGTGAATGATTATATATAAGAACAATATTGAATTTTTAAATTTATCGACTTTGATATATATCATGTAGCGTATATAATTTTTCACAATCAAAATAAATCTCAATCAGTCAATTAATTAAACTGACCTTTCTCGTATTATATACTACATTCTCGCGTACAAATGTGAACAACATTTCAAAATTGATTGAACACCAATTATGTGTGATAACAAATATAGAAAACTGACTATATACACAATACGCATGCGTATATTGGTTAATCAGTTAATATTAAGCTTACTGACTTGATTGAATTAAATTTAAATTCAATTAGATCTTTTTCGTATTAAATTACTATTACGCGGTGATCATTTTATGATAACTATAATCTATTTCATTCTTAATTCATTCCCAGTCATCAACTGAAATAGGTGACTTGCATATTACAATATATTTGCTTGGGGCTAAATATTTGTATGAAATTGAGGGATTTTGTAAAAAAAAACTACTTATAATTATATCAAAACACGGCGATTGAGCGGACTAAATCCTGAATATCCCCATATGCAGAAAATGTGAAAATGAAATGTAAAAAAAAATACAAGTTTAAACTAGTTGAGATAGAAATAAAGACTTACTGCACACACTTCCGTGGATCAAATTACTGGACTTTATAGGAGAAGCAGGGGTACTTTCTTAAGATGAATCAAAGGGAAAGTACAATAGGGCACTGGCCGCAGTGCTAATGGGACCTAAAGATACCGTCTTTTTGAAATACATAGATAGGAAATGCACTTAGGCCAGGCTGCACAAAGTATTGTTAAATGCTTTACAAGTTAACACATTGATTAACTTACCAGTTTATCAATTATAATAATGCGATTCGAAAACAATTGACAATTTATAGTTGCCTAGTTCATATATTAATTAAGTTAATAGCTGTTTCTGATATTTCAATTAATAAGTTCTTTTCCAAAAAGAAAAACATTACGCATACATAAATTGTTGCTAATAGATGGTTTTATGGCTCTATTCTGATCACATCTGTAGTTATTATTTACAGATTATTTTGTGTTTTTCTATCAATAAAAGAATTCAATTTACTAGAAAAAGACAAAACATTCTTTAACTTTACAGATCTTACAGATGCAAACCGAATAGACCCATTACTCTGTCACTAATAGAACTATAAAATTTAAGTACATCAAAAAATTTTAATGGCAATTATACTAAATAACAACGGTCTGTATTCTATTTATATTATCTGTATTTTGCATTAAAATAAATTTTTACATCTATTTCTTATCAAATATGAGTAGTATTTTTTTTTTCGATATATTGTTTTATATCTAATATTATAAAATTCAAATGAGCTGAATAAGTAATTTTAAGTAAACGTCTAAAGAACTTTTGGCAAAAATCACTTTTAAAAGTGAAGTGAGAATACGGGCCAACATTATTCTTATTTCTATAAAAAGCAATTGTTTCAAATTTTGTTTACATAACATATTAATAAAAACTTTAATAAAATTTGTTCGAAACCGTTTTTACTGTATTATAAATCTTTTTGTATTATTGCAGATTCAACAAAAAATAGTTAGTAAAAAAAAGTTAGATTAACAAGATTAGTAATAGATTAGCAGTAATAAGAAACAAGCACCGGATTTCTCAATGTTAATCCAAATTTATTACTCATGGATTAAACAGAAATCTATCTTAGATTAACAACGCTTCCATGTTCTAGCACACTATGTTAGTCAATTGTTTCTTCTTTTTTCAACTGTTTTTGACCTTGCATTGTCTAGTTTTAGAATCAATTAAGGCAGTCACGGTTTGGTAGTTAACAAAATTATTACATAAAACATTCCGTGAAATTTGCAGATATGATAATCAGTTTCTGAATATTTATATTTCGCCGTATATTTGCGTTTTCTATTCATTTACTTGCAAATAACGCTGATAAGACTTTTTATCAAAATTACTTGTACATATTTGACAAGTAGCTGATAGTTTTAAAATAAAAATAAAAAACTAATAAAATAACTAATTTACGAGCAAGTTTGGTGAAGTAAATTGTAAATAATTGCTTAAGCATTGCTAAAATATATTTGTTGTTATTTTTAGTTTTTATCTTGCAACATATTTGTTAAGTTTACTAATTGTATAACAGATAACATTTTATTTAATGGTACATATTTTAATTGAACGTTTTGAATAGGGCAAATAATTGTTTTAATATTTTTATTTATATTACTACTGTTTAAATTCGATCAAAAAGTAATGTTTCCGAAATTATATTTAAGTTAGTACTTAATTAGGTTTGGAACTATAGCAAAATAGGTTTAAGTTCTATATAACTTAAATTAAAAATCCAACGTTTTGATGTAAGAAATTTACAAAGAAAAAACAACATGAAACAGTGTAGAGGCACCGATTTAAATAAAATTTGGTTTTCTTTAAATTATAAATTTGTAATCTAGTTACTTATATTTTGATACCTAGTAACTTGTTTCTAGGTTTTTTTGTATATTATAATATTTATGTTATTTGTATATTTTTTCCTGATGATGATTTAATTAAAAATTATACAGAACTTACATCTAAAGCATTTTAATTTTAATTTAATGAGTTCTTTACTATGTTAAAATAGAAAGAAAATAGACAATGCCATACAGTTTGTTTCTATGAATGACGAAATATTAGAAATATAAACTATAGCAATCTACTTGATGAAAATCTAAATTTCTCGCTTGCAATATATTATACCAAACTGTTTTGACAGACACAGACCAAAATCATTTATTTGCATCACTTAAATTTTAACATTATATTTTGAATATTTTGTCAAATTAATCGACATGAAAAAAATAAAAATACTGATCCGATTGCAGCGAACATTCTGTATAGAAAAAGTAATTCATAAACAAAATTGTAAGAAAAATTAAAGTTATACAAAATTATATTAAAATTAATTAGCTGTAACTTTTTTAATTAAAAACTTGAAACAAAATATAAATATTAGTTTCAAAGACGATAATTTTACTGTATTTTCTCATTGCTTTAATTATTCTTTTAATAAGTTTTTGTTATAAAATATAACAATATATGAATGACGCATTTTTGCATAAAGAAAAAAAAATTGATTTCTAATACATTCGAATGTTGTTGTAAATTAATAAAAATTACTTACTAATTTTGGAATAGTGGAAAGAGTTTGTACCACATAATAAAATAGCTATTTCATCTAATTCAAATTAGATGAGTAAATTGTAGATAATTTGTTTAATTATATGATATTAGTTATTTTATCTACATATACTTACATTAGTTGAAATTTAACCGTTATTTTAAATAAAGTTTAGATAAATAATTGAAGACTACAGGATAAATAATATAAGTAGAAGAGTGATAATTATCTACTTTTTTTAGATAAAAATCATCTAAAGGTTTTCTCTGTATAGTTTATTAAAAAAAAAACAATATTATAGAAAAAAAATTAATCATATTATTAATAAGAAAAATTCGTCATTCTTTTTTTTTGCTTTGATTAATTTAATTTTGATATGAAAATTATATTTTTGCATAACAAATTTATTTTGTCTGACCTTGAAGGATAACCGCAGATATAATTATAATTATGAAACAGATATTAGTTTCGATATTTTTATAAAATATTTTTGTACACAATTATTTTTCTTGTAATATTATATCTTGTAGAGATCGTATACATTATCAGTTACTTATTTGCAGAATTATTTATTAAATAAAATTATCAATTTAGTATTTTTTAATTCAATATTTGTATATATTTATTCGATACAAATAAAAAAAATTATAACTTTGAGGTTTCGTAGTTTAGTTAGTGTAGTTTTAAGAGTTTGACATATATATATATATATATATATAAAATAAAATATTCAACTGATTGAGTTTGCCTTAAAGTTTTGAATTATTTAGGAAAGTCAGTCTGATGTGGTTAGGATAGTCAAAGAAAGTTAAAAATCCTTTTTTTATCACATATATTTATTAATTCATATCAATATTTTGCACCATTTTTGAGTTCTTTATCAAGACAATCTTACTGTAAAATATTATTAAACAGAAAAACAACTTACATATGAGATATGTATTTGTTATTTACATCTTTACAAAAAAATACTTAAAACATTCATAGTTAAAATATGTTTTAACCCCTTGGAACAAAATATTTTTCTAATATCAACAATATATTGTTTACTATTAAGAAATAACAACAAAAGTAATAAGAAAAACTTGCAATTATTTTTGTACAAAGAAATTCTTATCTAGCAATTTCTTTCTCGTGGGATACAACTGTATTTCTATTATTGCACCAAACTTATAATCACTGCAAAATTACTCTCTTTTTTTATTCATTTTATAATAGACTTAACAATCATATGATCATTAAAAAACACTTTATAATTATATGACAATTTTGTATGATTCATTCTATAAAATTATTCTCGCCTTTAATCTCGTATGAAACATGATTTGTACAAGGTACTAAATAATGTTATTGCAAAATGAAGCACTTTCTTTAAAACAAGTATTGCTTTAAGAGTATACAATATTGTACATGCTCACAGCAAGATATTTTTTACGATATTTGCATAACTAAATAATATCGGACTTGCACGAGTATTATAAAATATATATCTTGTTATAAATGACATAATTTAATTAGCAGTTTATGCAAATCGACCTAGATTTAAAAATGAACAAAAGTTCAGAAGATTAGATTAAAAAAAAAGTTAACTTATTTCAAATTTATGAATAGGTAATAAAAATGATTATTTTATCTCTTTTAATGTAATGAATACAAAAGGTGTTTTATGAAACTGTAAATTTAAATACTTTTTACCAACAGTCTTATCACATATGATAAGGTAGGTATTGTAATCATATCAAATTTGACATATCCAGATTTTTACAGAATTCTTATCAGCCATGCTGGCTGGCAATAATTAATTTTATAATCAGTATTTTCCAAAATTAAATTGTACCGTTATTATATAATTTATATTATGCAAATTTATCTCATTAAAATTTTTAATTAGTAACTAGATATATAAATATTATTGAATATTTGCATTATCAGATTTTACGAGAACAATTAATTTAATACATTAATTAACTGCATCATAAATTATAGTAAAAAGAAACCGCATATTTATTTTTTAAATGAGAATATTTTATTGCTTTAATATTTCACAATATTACTTATAAAGGAAAATAATAAATATTTGTATAGTAAAAATAATTATTTATTATTTTTTCCATATAGAAATTACAAATACTGATTTACATACTAATTGAATTCTAATAAATTTTATATTCTTTAGTTGTATGAGTCAACAAAGAATTGTTGCTATTTTCAAATCATCAATTTTTATTTTGATTTTCAAAAATTTACTAATTCAAGGTTTTTGACATTCATTGTTCTATGTATGATTAATTTATTTAGTACTTAAAATATTTTTTGTTCTAAAAGTTTGAGTCACTAATTTTAACATAGTACAATTTTTTTTAGAACTTATTATATTGAAATAAAACGGCTTTAGATTGTAGTTCTGTATTAATATGTATTTATAATCGATGTTTCGACGAACTCAACGTCCGTCTTCATCAGGAAAAATGATACAAATGACATTTACAGCAAATAAATAGAACTAGTTACAAGGTAACAAAATAAGTAACTAGATCATACAATTTATAAATTATTAATTAAAGGAAGTCAAATTTTATTTAAATTAGTGCTTTCACACTGGTTGATGTTATCTTTTTTTTATATATTTATATTGCTTCTTTTATCAATCTACTGTTAATATTGATGGATCTTGCAATTATTATAGTATCTTTGAATTTTACATCATGAAGAGTTTCTAACGCATTTTGCGCAATAGCAGATTTATCTAAATGATTTAGATGTATTTATGTTCAGTCAATCTAGTAGAAATAGTTCCGCCTGTATGTCTCATCCTATTTACTGTACATGTCATTTGTATCATTTTCCTGATGAAGATGTTCGTTGAATACTTCGTAACGTCGATTATTAATAAATATTAATACAAAACTACAACTTAAAGCCGTTTTACTTCACTAATTTTAATTTAACTATTTATATTGTTATTTTATTTCTTTCAAAATCAATCTATTTCGAATATAGTATGACATATACATATGACACTTAAATAATTACAAATATTCTTTTGTGATGAAGTAATATTTCGAACTGAATATAGAAAAGTTATATAAACAAAATAAATAATATATGAAAAAAACGTGTCATTAAAATCATGTTTTTCATAATATAATTTGTTTTCATTTTGTAGAATGTAGTAGCTTGCGGTGAGTAATTTGAATTGACAGATTCCTCGAATTGTAATTTATTCACTGGTGCTGAAAATTTACATGATGTCACTCACTCGCTCATTTATAAAAGTTGTGAGAGAATTTCAATAACAAGCCAACCTGTTGTTACAGCCTATTTTCATATTTCTTATATTCATGTTTTTCGTAATTATATTAAATCTTTTACATAAAGACTGCATTCTTTGCAATGTCATGCAATGTTATAGGTTTTATTGCAGCACTATAGCAAAATGCTAGTAAATTTAACGATAAAACAATTTGCTATTAGACAATTTTAGATTTATTTATTCTAATTTTTCGATCTATATCATTCGAAAATCTTTTTCATAATATGTAATTTATATATGTATAATTGTCTCGTTTGTAAAATGGTTTCTTGTTTGATTTGTTTTAACCATTTAATAACTAAATACTTTATGTCTGGTCTAGAGATTGTGGGTTCGAATCCCATCAGATGAAGTAATTTTTCATTTAATATTTCGACTTTAAAAATATTATATATGAACTTGTAATATTAATAAGATTTAATAGATTCAGTAAATCGAATTTATCATCATATATATTAAATACTTTATGTATCTTAATTATCTCTAAATAACAACAAATTAATCTGGAATCGCATGTGCCCATTCCACTGATTGTGAAGCTATACAATATTATAGTGTAATATATAAAGAAAATTTTGGCAAATTTTTTAAAAATAAGACTTTTTATTGAAAATATCTATATAAATAAAATTAAAATGTATTTTTCAATAAAAACACTTTTATAACTAATTTGGAAATGTATTAAGTTTCTGTGCGCATTTTTTTATAATAAATTTATAGATGTCAAAATCGCAAAAAATCTCAAAAGTTACTAGTTGTTTAATTTGACAGATTTGCAGAAAATCCTCAAATTTACAGTATTTAATTTGGACATCTATAGAAATATAATACAAGTATAAATATTACTTAACATATGTTACATAAACGTAATTTGTCTTAGAAGGTTAAACTGTAATTAAAAATAAATTACTGAATTAAATTTTAAATATAAAAATATAAATTATCATGTCATGTATCTTTTTAATGTATGTTTAATTATGTTAAAGATATAGGTCCGTATTCCCATATCTTTTGTTTATGAAAAAGTCCTTTTATTTTTTGCTTTAAAATAAATTTTTACTTCAACCTCTTATCAAATATGAGTAGTATTTTGATTTTTGATATAACTAATATTATAAAATTAAAAAATAAACTGATTAAAATTGCTTAATAAATAATTTTTAGTAAATGTCAAAAGTGATTTTGAAAAAAATCACTTTTAAAATGGAGGTGAGAATACGAGCCATAATATAAAAAATTTAAATATTCAAGAATATATTTATATCTAAAAAAAATATTATAATAACCCAAAAAATTATTTAAAATTTTTGACTTAATGGATTGTGATTTATCTGTGACTTTTACGGGTATATTATGTATCGTTTCCGTTAAAAATAACGGTCCATTAAAATAAAAATTCTGATATTCTAATAAATACACCCGACGTAGATTTTAACCAATCAGATTATGAAGTGGTTTTCTCCTCTGAAAAACGTACATTATAATATTATATTGCTTCATTGACAAGATATTTAGATGTATGCATTATTTTTCAACCGCCATTTATATTATGATAAAAGCTATATATATTATTAAGTATTTACTGCACTTTATGCATGTCAAATAAATTTCATAAGTTTTTAATTACGTTTCAATTAACACCAATATAATATTATAATAACCAGACTTAACACGTTCAATATGCCAACAAAACACATTTATTTAATCAGAACAATTAATTTTGATGAACAATTAACATGTCATTTACATTTATTAACTTCCATCTAGCCATTGTTTCGTTTCGAATTTCTGAAAAACTAAAACAAGTAAAAACAATGAGACAAAAATAATTCTGATTAAATTTATGAAGCGTCAAACACGTGACAATCTTCATTAAAGTAATAATGTAGTGCTTATGTACAATTTTTTTTTTTTTTTGATTGACATATTTAAATATTCTAGATTATAAAATTTGCTGCAAAATTTGTGTATCCTACAGAAAAATTTTCTGAGAAAGTTTTTATAAATAACTATATTTTTTTAACAAATAAGCCAAGTATTTTTTTAAGGAAAGGAAATAAAAATACATGATCTTAATAAAATATTCTAAATTTTTTAAATAAGTTAAAATTTAAAATTGAGGTTTTATTTACACAGTAAAAATTGATAGAATTATAATTTTAGATTACACAAAGTAAACGAATAATCTGTAAAGATGTGCCAAGGTGTGATATTAAAATATTTCGTAAAAAGATTAAACTTATAATAAATCTAAACCGAATTCTTTATAAAAAATTAATTCTTTCGGCCGTTACTTTGTGAAATTTCATATTGAAGTAAATTAATAAGACACTTTTTAGAGTGAAATTATCAAAGTTAAAAAGTGTCTTATTAATTTACTTCGAATTTTTTATTGTAAGCTAAATTTATTTTCAAATATTTATATTTTATTTTTCGTTATAAATACGACAGATAACTGAAACAATTAAAAAATACCACTGCATATACATATAATTTATTAATATATAAATTTGAAAGTGCTATTTATGACTTTTCTATAAACTTAATTCATATGCTTATAATAAATGACAGTCAAGAGGCATCATTTAATAATTCCGTTGAACATATACAGCGTGGTTCATTAGTGAAATAAGAGTGATATTAAACAAATGAGCTAAGTTATAATTGTTATAAAGACCCAAGGAATACCAAGGTTCACAAATCATAATTAGGTTGCAGTGCGAGAGGAAATATATGACCATATCATACATGCCCATTTACTGGGTGGTACAGAAAGCATATAGAGCTTATGAAGTGTAATTAATCAGAGATATACGTAGAGTGGAGTGGTGCGTCACTATGCGAACATACTGTATAAATTTACAGGCGCCAGTTATTCGCACATTTGCAATCATATTCTGCCGTTTCTGTTATTATTATAATACATAGTGGAAAAGGCATATTGGCTCAAAGCATAGACGTAGATTTGAATTTTATAATAAAAATAAATAATAGTAAGTTGTAGTATAATTAAGTTTTACAAATATTTTAATTTCTACTTAATCGCAGTGCACTAATATGTAATTATAAAATTTAATAAATTTGGAAAATGTATTGGTCTCTCCGAGATTTGAACCCGGGAACATTTCTTTAATATCATATTAATGCAGTGGCATAGCCAGAAACTTGTCATGGGGGGGTGGGGTTACTACGGAAATGATATAATATTAATCAATAAAGATAATACTATAATTTGTATAAAAAATAAAGAGCAATAAAAATTATTTTTATAAAAATGAAAGTAAAATAACATATTACATATTTCACATACGTATGTTTTTCAATATAATTGGAAAACTGTGTTTGTTTCATCCTGGGCTCGTAGTCTAGTGGTTAGAACGTCTAACGCGAAAGCAGGAAACCTGGGTTTGAATCCCAGACAGGTCAATATATTTTTCCAAATTTATTAAATTTTCTAATTATATATTAGTTTACTGCGATTAAGTGGAAATTAAAATATTTGAAAATATTGCTTTAATGTAATTGTTTTAAAAGTTTTGTATGAAATTATTTATTATTTCATTTGAAAACACAGTATTTTTTGGAAAAAATTGAAGTGAAAAATTATTAATAATTTTCAAATCAAATATATATTTTCCCAAATTGAATAATAAGAAAATTTATAAAACGGTTACAAAATATTAATTTATACTATAACTTACTATTATTGATTTTTATTAAAATATTTATTTCCATTATAAAAACTCAATTTTACAAAACAAAAATATGTAACTGAAGATGACCACATTGTGGTCGAAATGTACATTTTATTTAAAATAAATAAATGAAGTAAAGATACTCAAGTTTTAATTTTATTTGAACTACTTCATGTACTCAACAACAAACAATAAAAGTATGTTTACTTTTAAATTAATAGTAAAAACATTGGTTTTTAAGTAATATTTTTTTTAGTGTAATCTTTAAATGGCAATATCTCGAAACCTATAAAAGTTGAATATTTGTCACTTTTCAACTGAGCACACCCATATAACGGACGCTACTGTCTCCCCGAATAGCAATATTCATCTAAAACTGCATCTGGTTGAACCATACAGAACAACAGCAATCTGCTTACACAACACAGAGCACAAAAATAGATATATGTGCATTTTTAATGTCACTTCTAACCATACAACCCTAACTAATACATATCTTGAACACCGAGTATGTCTTTCTCTCTTTCTCTTGCACAGTTACATGGTTTTAAATAAAAGTCACTCACAAATAATATATGCTAGTGTTTTCTGAAGTTTATTGTCGTATCGGTGTTGCGTATTAGCTCTATCGTCAGTTGTTCTTTAAAGCAAGAGCAAGCTCGTATGTACATTTTCTAAAGACGGAAATTGTATCCGAAGGCACACCCACACCATTTAGGTCACATCATGTGGATTAAAATGGATAGGAATTAATTTTTTTTTAGTAGCTTATAATTGGTTTCTAGAAAGATTGTAAATTGGAAACTGGTTCGAGGGACTATTTGTATTGTAGATTTTTTTTTAATTATTCCAAAATGTTGCTACTTTGGACAAAAATCACTTTTAAAAGTGAGATGAAAATACGGGCCATCGATTTTCAATTCTACTATATAATTAATACGATAGTTTTTTGTTTTTTTAGAATGTTTATACTAGCGTAAAGCTAAATAATAAAGTATTATTATTACTAACTTTTCAAACTTCTAATGGCATAATTATTTGTTGTTATCAATAAAAGCGGAGAGTGGAGAAAGCGCATTTTGGGTACCAAAAACTTTGAATAAGCGCAGAAAATCAGCATTGAATAAGCGCAATTAAAAACATTGAATAAGCTCATCAAAACATTAGGTTGGCTTAGGGTAGGTTAGGTTAGGTTAGTTTAGTTATGTTATTCAATATAATCAACATATTTTAATGCGCTATATGCGCTTCCTCAACACGCCCCAATAAAACAATGGTCTTTTTGTCGGCTTCATGTAAAAGTGTTTATTATGAAATCGGTCATTAATAACAAACAATAATTGCGTTAAATTACTAACACTATACCATATGACTAAACATGTGTTTTGCGGTTACGATGAAAACAAAAAAAAACAATAAATCAAGTATTAATTTCAGAAGAAGCTCAGGTTTCCTATAATAAATATTGATTGTAATGATTGCAATGGCCAAGGTCAAATATCATTTTTTTTTGTTTACTAAAGAATCTAGGTTAAACGTATAGATACAAACATAACGTGTGTTAAGTGTAAATATGACTTATAATATGTTTGCAGTATACGATCTTTTATTTATATTATTATAAGGTATACTGTGATGAAAAATGAATAGAGAATGCGGTTAAAAATAGTTTTATAACAACTACACCTGCATTAACTTATGTTTGTTTAATAAGAAATTATTATCTTAAATATTATGTATGCAAATAAAAATTATTTTTATTTGTTTCAAAACAGAAAACATCTGATATAGAGTATTTATAAATATAAGGATAATATTCTATATTCAACTGTAAGCTCAAGCTTACGCAGGACCGTTCAAATCAGTATTTTTTTACTATGTGGATAACAATTTTATTTCTAATTTGTATATGACTACAATAATTAAAATAAAACGGCTATAGGTTAAAGTTCTGTATTAATATTTATTTATAATCGACGTTTCGACGAACTCAGCGTCCGTCTTCATCAGGAAAACTGATGCAAATGACATTTACAGTAAATAACAGAACATAGAAAAAAGTTACAAGGTAACAAATAAGTAACTAGATCATATTTTTTTGTATAGATTTTTTAATTAATGGAAACCAAAGTTTTGTTTAACTCAGTGCCTTCACAGTGATTGATGCATCTTTTTCTTTATAAATTTCTAGTGCTTCTCTTATCAATCTGCTGTTAATATTGAATAGGTCTGTCCAATCCGCAGAAAAACAAAGATGTATGATTATATATCATTTTTCAATAGAATATTTTGTAGAAAATAAGATAACATATATTTTAGAATAATAAAAATAGTATGATTTTTCATTTTGTAACAGTCATGGATATTTGATATTTAACATTTTCGGAAGTTAGTACTTTGACATATCCATGACTGTCTAGTACATCGAACTTTGTCAGTTTGTCAGCATTTTTAGTCGATCTTTTTATTAAAAACTTCAAGAAATTAACCACGTTTGTTGCAATTTATATTTCCGCACAGACTTGCCGAAATTTTTTTAGTAAAACTTATAGATTGTTACAATTTAAAACCAATTTTTATACTGAAATATTAATATATTAATTTTTCTTAGACGACAAAATTACTAAACACGGCTTTGTAATGTTGCGATTTATATAGCCTTTTATAGTAAATACTTTCGTTCTTAATACTAAGAATTTCCCAGCAAAATTTACTAACAGCCTAAGTCTGACTAATAAACCTATTTCTCGGAATTTTCGATCACCAAGAAACACAGTTCCATTTTTTATTTCTCTCTCTCTCTCTCTGTCTCTTTCTGTTTAGAGTAGACTACAAACATAATCAACCATATCGAATACGTTTTAAGCGGAGTTGTATAAGTCAGGTCACCATAGTCGAGCTAAAGAGTTCCCATGAACGTAAAACGTAAGGTAACCGTAGCGTAATGTTAAGTTAAAGAAAAGCAAGACTCATCGCCTACTATATGTGGGCATAAATACGTTACGGGTGCCCGGCCACGGTGTGTATACCGAGTGCCGTTGAACGAGTCATTGAGATCTGTCCATATATGGATTGTCCGATGGGCGAGCACCAATCAGTTTTTATCATCCATGGGTATTTAGTTTTTCAGTTTGGATTGTGCCTTATTAATGATGAAGATGGTACATTGTAAAAAAATTGCCATTTTACATTAAAACCATAGTAAAAAAAATTACATATTATTTCAGCAAAACGATGGTTTATATAAATTTTCTGTAAATATAATATAATTTTATAATTTTAAGTAAAATAATTAATTTACCATAATATAAACGCTTTTTTTTACCGAAAAAGTACATACATACATACACAATCACGCCATGTACCCAAAAGGGTGTGGCATAAACTCTGTTTATCATCCCGAAATCAGTCGCCTCCAAACATTCCTATCTAAACAAGCAACTTTCGCTTCATCCACATTCATAATTCCTCTCATACATGTTCTTTTATTCCTACTACTTGGAAACTTTCGCTTACTCAAAACACTCTCAATCATACCACTCCAACTACTCATCGGACGTCCACGCAAACGTATACCATCAAAATCATTCAAATAAATCTTTTTAACCAAACGTTCATTAGACATTCGCTCAACATGTCCGAACCATCTTAACTGCTAACACCAACTTTTGCTACAACATTTTTTTCAATTTCGAAAAAGTAAGTGAACTTATATAAAACTTACGTTTTTTTATATTTATATAATGTAAAAATTTTCCTGTGACGTCTGGTGTAAATCAGTTGCTCCAGGTTGTTATATAAAATTATCGAAACTTTTTCAACAGTATAGATTGCGTTATATTATATGATTTTACGAATTTGCAGATTGTTGCTAATTTGTTACAATTCTGTTCGCATCTCGTGAGACTCGTAGCATTACGAGATATTCTTTTTCTATCAAAAGAAGAATTAACTAGAAAAAGACAAACTATATATCTATTAACACTACAAGTTTTACGAGATGCGAACAGAATTAGAAAATTAGAAACGAAATTAGATTAGAAAATTTGTCATTGTTATCTAAAGAAGCTAATGAATGTGAAAGAATTAATTATAAACTTTGCAAATAAGAAATGCAGAAAAAAGAATTTAAAATTTTAAAAATATCTTATATTATGAAATGTATTTTCATTTCATCGCTTTATCTATGTGTAATTTAATTTAGAATTTAATATCTTAACCACGTATAATAACAAAAGTTTACACATATTTTATTCAGTATATAAAAAATTGTTATAAAATAATTTAATAAACGAACAAACAAAAAGAAAACTAGAAATATGTCTACTTCCTGAAACTCCACGAACGACCATAACAAAACTAAAGTTTAGACTCTAAACTTTAGAGTTTACATACTTTAAACATTTAATACAAAACTAGGACCTATAACTAATATTTAAGAAGTGCGTGAATAATATTACTTGAAGCTGCACTTACTCATAAATATAAATTGAAATATGAAAGTAACATTGTTGCAGAGCATTTCCAAAACAATATTTTTCTCATAGTTCAATTTGAAAACAATAATTACAATCCAATATTCAATTTATAAAACATATCAAATTTGTTTGTCTTATGGATAAATACGCATTGCTATCAAATTATTGATGCTCTTTTGTTCAATTGCAGTCGTGATTAAACAATAAAATGTTATTAATCTAAAGTGTAAATATTGATTACTACAGGAATAATTTGATTAGCGCGATTTCGATCAGCGCGAGTTTCGTTATAGCGCGGTTTACAAATTGATAATAAATTAACTTGATTGACATCTGTCATTGTTAAAAATGATGAAGTTTATTAATTGATAATGATAACAGATCTAAACATCGAACAAGGTATGAAAACAACGTAAGTGCAAAATGACATTTCATTATTATATTCAGATAAAAGGAAAATACAAACTGTAACTAAGAGTTAAAATTAAAATTCATATTTATCTTTTTTTTATATATTTACTGTGTACCTCTCCATTGTAAAGTGTAAAATGCTACAAAGATTATACTGATACTATACATACATACACAATCACGCCATGTACCCAAAAGGGTGTGGCACAAACTCTTTTCATCATCCCGAAATCAGTCGCCTCCAAACATTCCTATTCAAACAAGCAACTTTTGCTTCATCCACATTTATAATTCCTCTCATACATGCTCTTTTATTCTTACTATTGGAAACTTTCGCTCACGCAAGCCACCCTCTCAATCATACCACTCCAACTACTCATCGGACGTCCACGCAAACGTATACCATCAAAATGATTCAAATAAATCTTTTTATCCAAACGTTCACTAGACATTCGCTCAACATGTCCGAACCATCTTAACTGACTAACACCAACTTTTGCTAACGCAAATAAGCATCTTTTGACAGAAATAACTGTGCGTGTAAATGCAAACTGTGTAGTAGGGTAGTAGTAATATAATAAAAATGGCAGAGATAACTCAATTCACTGTTAGTAATTTTGATCAATTTTAATAGAAATTTAGTACAATTTAGTTATCTCTGTTATCAACCCTTATTTTTTTACAATCTGTAAGTATTAGTGGTGGATGCACTTTAAATAATATTTTTTTTTACGAAAGATTGGGTCTCTATACAAGTTCTTCTGTATTAAAATAAAAATTATTATCAGTATTTTTACGAGTATATTTTTTAATAATTATTATTAAGAACTTTGTGTGCACCAATTTATTATAAAGAAACATATATTTTTACAACTAGGTTCATATTGGTATTAGAGATTAATAATACGTCGCTCTGGTGCCGTGTAGCGCAACTTCTAGAAGTGTACAACATAAGCATGTAATATTTTATTTTCATATATACATTTGTACACTTTGACTTTTAAGAGTAATATACTGTTTTATATATTTATATATTTTACAAAAATAACTACTAATTTAAAACTACAAAATAAAATATTATTAGCAACAAAATTTAAAAAAAAATCAAGAAGATTAAAGACAGAAAACACAGGTAAACGTCAAATGTCTATTTCGGCCATTTTTTTTTATATGAAATTCATGCCATCTTTTGATAATTCACTATGCTAATAACTAAATTTTCATAAAACATTACTCTAAAACTAAAGTTACTTAACACATATTGGACGCGCATTGCGAGATCTTTTTATATTTGTATATCGTTTTATTAATAGTTCTCTTGCACATAAATATACTGTTAAAATTATGATGCAAAATAAGCAATAATTTAAATTTATCAACAATAAAAAAAATAACAGTTTTATTTATTACTTTTTGATAGGTTATTATATAGTAGTTGATAGGTAAAATTACATAGAACTGACATGTAAACACAATTCCGTGAAATGCATTGCTATAATAATTCTTCCTTGAGTTTTTTTATTTTGACATGCTTAATATAGATAAAATTTAGAATTTCCTACCTTTCGAAAATACTATCACGCAAAAATTAAATAACACATTAAATTTTATTTTATAAGAAACAGATAATGTTGCAAGTTGCAAGTTTAATTATTATTATTTTGTTATATTTAGCTTTCAAATTATATGGTATTGAAGGTTAAATTTACTTTTAATCAAGATACTTTCACAAGTATATTTTTTTGAAATTTGATTGAAAATTGTTTTTTTTTTGCAAAAAATGGCAATAACTTTTTTAACAATTGAAGGATATACTAACTATATCCTAGGTTTGTTTTCCAGGGCAACGATTCCAAATCAGTTAGTAATAATATTCAGAGTTACTCAAGGGGGGAAACCACAATCTGATGTACAAATTTGTGGCACAAACTATCAAATCACTATTATCAACATTCATGATACTTCTCATACATCTTCTTCTATTCCTATTACTTGGAAATATTTGTTCACGCGAAACACTCTCAGTCATACTCATCGTACAGCCACACAAACGTATACTTTCAAAATTATTCTCATATATTCTTTTAATCAAACGTTTAGTAGACATTCGCTCAAGATGACCGAATCATCTTAACTGACTAACACCAACTTTTGCAACAATTTCACATTCATCATACATAAATTTATTACGCATTCGATTTTTAGTTACACCACATATACCACGTAAAAATCTCATTTTAACAGCAGTCATTTTTACTTTATGCCCCTGCAGCCAAATCCAACATTCTGTAAATTTTCATTTTTAAAAACAAATGACGATAGAAATTTGAAAATTATCTCAGACAATAGAATTTAAATACATTTAATTGTGTACCAAATATCACCTAGTTTTGATAAATCATAACTGTATTCAGACTTTTTGTCAATCCTGTATGTACACATACGTTTTTAAATTTTTATCTTATTTGTAATTATTCATAATTAAAATTCACTTTAAAAAAGTCATATATGCTATAACAATCTCATTAAATTAAATGTTAACAACTGTTAAAAATTGCACACTAAATTTAAAATCTCGGTATATACGCTTTTACATTTTATTTATTCATAAGGCCATAAAAATTAATAACTACTTAAATTACAACGTTAAAACTAAATTACTACAAAGAAGTGAAAATTCCAGTAAAAAATATCCGAAAACTTTATATAACCCAACCATTATTCATTCTCCGGCGCAATTCCAAGATGGGCAAGTCAATTACTTTAGTAAAAAAGACTTGCCTTGATAACAGTACATAATAATAGGTTCCTAACTCTTTCTCCGGCTGATTAAAAAAACAAAAAAATACTGAAAAAACCGTATGCAAATTTTTAATGACACATTTTAATGGACTTTTGTTTATTACTTATTTTATTATCTTGTTCAATTGTGCGTAAATGTTTTTTTTAAAATAGCGTCTTCTTGTTTATCTTCTTCTGATGCTATGGAACGGTTTAGTGTTACAGCTGAAGATGATATTAAAATGCAAAATAAAAGTATTTTTAAATGTAAATTATATTTCACATAGAAAAACGACTTTATTTGAAAATATACAACATTAATACAGAACTGTTTGTACAATGTTTGATCTACAAAGATATGTATCTAATGAAGGATTATGAATATCTGTTGCGCATTTAAAATTGATCTAGTAATTGTAATTTTAGTTTGTTTTGATAATGACAAAATCACGAAGATTTGTTATAGTTGATTAATCATATGTTTACACATCTGTTAGCAATTTCTTAATTAATACAATAAAATATAATTATTATAACTTTTATATAATGCAAATGAAGTATAGAATGAAATAATATATATTTGGGCATTAATTTTATATAGGTATGGTTATAGGTAAGTTTGCAATTAAAAATAACACGTGTTTATGTGGTACTATAACTTGTATACCCGTTAGTTTATTCGGGAGATTAATGTTGTAAAATTTTATTGAAGAAATTTTAGTTTCCTGGTAAATAAATTTACAATTAATTATGTCAATTATAAATACAATCAATCTTTTATTTTTATTATTATTTCTTTTTGAGTTTAGGCGCATTGTATTTGAGAGTTATCAGTTTCTGTAGTTCCTAGGTGGAACATATGGGCTATATGTTCGAGAAGCTGAACATATAGATTCTTAATAATTTTTAATTGAATTGTCAATGATGCGACCTAAAACTTATAGTGGGTTCTAAATAAAAATTACTTAAAATAAATCGGATAATTTACTGCTATGACTAGTAATACTTGAAGATTATTAGATAGAACATTTAATAAGAATGCAAACGGAACTAGCATTCAAACAAATGTTGTTTTTTTAACTATTATTATTTATTCTTAGAAAAATGTACATAGTGTATTTTAAATAAATAAATATTCATAGAAATAGCAATAATGCACTAAGAACAAATTAGATATTATCACATATGTGTATCCGTATGTATTTCTCTTCATCTACATGTAATTAAATTTAGAAAGTACATTATATATTGCAATTGCATACAATAAACATGTAAATAACTTTACTTATTTCAATTATTTGCCAATAAATAACGCGATGCATCTTTAGCTACGGACAGGTACACTTAATTACAAAAAATATATAAATATTTCTATTGAATTATGTAAATAAATAGATGGTTCGACTAATTACAGTTAACAAAAGTTTGACGTCATCAATTTGCTCACAAAAATGTCAAGTCACAGTTAACTACACTAGTTAACACTTGCAAAAAATCGTCTTATACCACCCGTAAATGAACTTGGTAGATCATATAGCAATATCATCGTTCTACCGTTTCTTGGTCGTGTTTCAATTGTTTTGCTTCTTTTAGCTTTTAGTTTCTGGAGTCGCTGAATGTTCATACACATAGTGACTCGTATGACCGCCTGGTACCACTAAATGCTGAAGTCAAAACCTTAAGCACACAGCACGACTTACTAGTTTCCATTGTTTTAGCGCATATATGGGCATCGGAGCCCCAGCCAGCGCAATACCATATTGGGATTGCGACACAGCAAAACAAATGAATAACTATACCGGTCATGGGTGCTTGTGTGCTGTGGCTGGTGTTATGCTTTTGTTTCTACACTCGGACACGAAACATCAGATTGAACTTAAACTATATGAGTGAGTATTTTGGCGGGAGAAAGCCACATGGAGAAATTAGTTAATAATCTGATGAAATAGATCGATGCTGGAGTTTTATGCATTTGCTTATAAATCTGCAGATTTGTAAAATTATATATTATTTATATAATTGCTTGAAGGCAATTGTGTATTTATCAAAATATATGTATCAAAATATTGTGGCCACCACAGAATTGATGTCACCAATACACAATACTTTTAACGGAGAAATTTTTATTGACAATTTTGTTATACGTATTCATAATTTACCGTAATTACGAAAACATAGCTGCATAAGTGTATGTAAAAATAGATATGAAAAATTTAAAAAAATTATTAAGTTGTATCAAAAAGAATGTATGACAACTTTTATTAAATATTCTTACAAAATATTTTTCTGTTGCGAAACATTTGTAAAACATATTAAAAGTGGCATCACTTCCGATTGACCGATCTGTATCAAAAATTTATCAAATTGTCTGAAGTTTAAATATAAATTTTTTAAAAATTCGTTTAACTGAATTTGCTCTACACTTGTCCACAGTCAGACAAATCGTCATCACGATAAACAGTTGATTAATATTATAAAAAGTTTAATTTATGATTATCTGTAAAAGTAGTAAGAAGTCAAAATTATAATGCTTTTTTTTAAGCCTTAATTATATAATATTTTTAATTTGTTTCAGGAATTAATGACAAAATGAGCAATTTATTTAAAAAAATTATTTCTTGTAAAAATTAAAAATACAATTAAAATCAGAACATGTCAAAATTTTAGAAATGAAAATTTAAAAAATTTGTTTTTAATTTTTCGAATTTTAACATGTACTTGATTTTAATTGTAATTTTTTAATTATTATAAGCATTTTATTTTGAAGAGGGGCGACAACATATCATCGAAAATTTTAAATAAACTTACTCATTTCATCACTGATTACTGATACATTATTTACAAGTTAAATTACATCTTTTTATTAATATTTTTAGCTGATATATTACAAGCTCAATTTTTGGTTGTTTTAGTTCATTTGTTTAGTCATGCTTTTACGACAATTGCATTGTCTTAAAACCGGTATTAGTTAAAACCAATTTGAAAATCGAGTTTGTAATTGTTTATAACAACAACGTCGTATTATGAGTCCGCATATTTTTCAAACAAGCCATCATGTATGAACAATAACTCACATAAAACAAAAGTTCATTTTAAATATAAATTGTATAACGGTTACGTATAGTTAATGGTTTTCTTTAACTAAATATGTAAGACGATGATAAGTAGATGTATTTATGGAATATAAATGAAAAATAAATAAACCAGATTTTACTTCCTTCAGCGTCATATCAATATTTATTGCAAATCTATATTGTTTGAAACTTAATTATAGTCGTAAAACAGCCGTTAGTGGTTCTCTATTAATACGTATTACCAGACCAGGCTTTATCATAAAGTTTCAGGTCTTTAAATACAGGAAGGTTTTTTTTTTTTTAATAACATATACATTGCTTAAAAACAAATTTTTCAAAAGAAAAAAAAAAAAAACAAAAATTAGCTTGAATTACAAGTTCTTTGGAAAACTAGTTACTAAATTGCTCGAAAAACAATTTGCTCAAAATACAATTTGCTCGTAATACAATTTGCTTGAAATATAATTTGCTCAAAGAAAATAAAAGGTTTTTTATATTTTTTTTATAAAATTTTTTTCGAAATCTGTAATTTGGTAATTCAAGCAGCCCACAATGAGCCTAAATTGTTTCCAAAATTTTATCGCGTTTAACGTTAATTTTCATTTCGAAATTACGACAGTAACTTTGAAATATTTAAAAAAAAATTAAGACAAAATAATTTTGCATTGAAAATGGAGCCCATAAATAGCACATAATTAATAAATGTTATGTCATATCGCAAGTGTTTTTGACATCGTTTTTAGGTATTCTGCTAACTTTGCAGAAAAGCTGGCAGACATAAATTTTTTGGAAAAAACGACTGAAGCCCAAAATTTGGCGTTTAGGGCCTTAAATAGTCCATAATAAGCCTAAAATTTTGAGAATAATTTCACTCATTTTACCAAAATATGTCTGCTAGATTCATTGACATTAATAATGTTGTTTGTTTATTATTTATGTTATTATTGTAGAATATATCGAAATGTCGATATTTAAATTAAAATATATACAGAACTTAAAGCTTTTTTATTTTAATATAATGAGTTTTGTAATATATTTTACCATACTACTATACATTTTTATAAAAAAAATATTTTTCTTATAAAAATTTAATTTTACAGGTCAAAAGTATGTTTAGATTTGAATTAATTAATTTTAAAGTTATGTTTTTTAATGTACCAATAGTAAGATAGATAAATTCGAGTTATTGCTTTTCGAGAAACTTATATTTTGAGCAGTCACATTTGAGCAATTTTTCAGCTACATTCGAGGAAATTATTGTTATCTACTGTGTAAATATATTGTATATATATATATATATATATATATATATATATATATATATATAAATCATATTTACTATGTTTATAATTGTATAAAATATATGAATTAAAATCTTTTGAAAAATTAATTAAATCTATTTATTATATTTCACAACTTCCTAATCTCAACAACAAATTGATATTATTACCAAACTTACAATAGTAAAAAAAAACACAATTAAATACTACACGCATGTACGAAAACCATAAACACTATCAGCCGTTAAAACAAACTTGAACATTCAAATGGTTGATTAAACGTTTCCTTTCGGTAATAAATTAGAGCTAATTTACGTTGGCTACACACAGGTGTAGCTACCATCGTCTTTCTCTGTTTCCCTTATAGGTTATGTAGCTCCCACTTCAAGGACATAGAGCTTTTGGGTCCTAAGTAGATCTACGCTGATAGGTCCGTCTTACGCATTGAGTATTAAAGGTTTGTTGTTTATAGTAGGAGTTTGCCCCGTAGGCATGTTTTAAAACTCCACTCGCATTCGGATGCTGGAACGCGATAGCCTTATTTGAATGCAAATTTGCATATACGCATAATGTGATGCAACATTGTGATATGCGTGGAATGGAGTTGGTTTTTGTTTTGTTTGCGATGTTATGTTGCTGTAATTAGGAGTAACAAGGTTGAAATTAATTGTTTGGTAAGATTCTTGTGATTATAAGATTTGATGATAAGAATTTAAGAATTTTGTTTTTATTATTCGTGAATAGAATATCGAGTGTGCAAGAAGATCCTAGAATTATAAAAACTTTGTTTAAATTTGATAACATTTTGTTCATTATAATGATACGTCATTTGTTTTCTAAAAATTTTGTTACTAGATAGGAGCGAAATATAAAAATTTGTAATGTTGCAAAGTTCAAATTACTTTATACTTTTTTTGTCTATTTTAATGGTAGATTTCTTATTTGAGTTTCATATTATAGTCTTCTATAGTCTGTTTTTCTAACTATGAGGACATAAGGAGTAATTTGAAATTTGCGCTTAATTTATATAGGTACTTTTGATTGGTTGGCACACAGCCATTTTTATCTTGTCATCAACTATCAACAAGCTGTTAATACTGTCAATAACTTTATTGTCAAGTTTCATACTGTCACGTTTTCTTTAATTTTGTGTGCCGTAAATTCTTTTTGAGATATTTTAAAAGTAAATAAACCAAATTTAATCTAAAGCAGTTTTATTTTAATACAATGAGTTCTGAAAGATTTTTTTACTATGTTGAAGCTACTTTATCTTCAGTTTAAGTATTTATAAACATTTAAATCAATATATTGTCTATTTCCGTCTATTTATATTTCCCACTTCAAGTGAATCTGTCAAGCTTAGTGTAATTAGCTTTTTATTTCCGTTTTCACCTATTTCATACTCCATGATTTTAATGCATATATGTAGAAAGTAATAGTAACATAATAGATTGTGTAACCTTTGTAACCAAATATGTGAAACATTTATTTTATGACTTTGAAGTCTATGCTATAATTTTTTGCACATCTTTTAAGACTCATAGCATTTATTTTTAAGTTAATAGAATTTTTCTTTTGATAGAAAAAGACCAAATATCTCGTAACGCTATGAGCCCTACGAGATGTTCACAGAATTGCAGCATTAGTTTGGAAAACTTGAAAAAAAAAAAGAAGATATTTGCGTAAGCTGAGAGATCATTCGATATGGATGACATATTTTCTGTGGAAGTTTTTACTTTGCATTGTTCTATATTAGTAGCAATTTAATTATATTTTACCTGAATATGGTCAACGATAATTTGAAAACACACCACCTGGTTTCTGCCACATAATAGGTAGTTCAATAAATGAACAACTGATCATTTTGCCTGTAACGCTATAACGTAAGCGTTAACGTAACGTAAACTACTTACTGGAATATAAACGGCTCTAACGTAACGCAAATGATATACACTCATGGCGAACTTAATGCAGTTATTGAATGTTTATGTTGTCCGAACACGCTATTCTGATATACATACGTACATATGTTCACGTTATGAAATAATATTATCATTTTTTCGATGTGACATTTTGATGTACATTTGTCGGTTTTTCGAGGGAAAATTATTGCTATTAATGCAAATTTGCGTGTAAATGTTTGATGATTTTTGCAGATACTATGTGGGGTTGACATTTTTCTTTTGATATTATTGCGTTTATTTCTTAAATTTGCTTGCATTATGAGTAATATATATTGTAAATGAATTGTTATTATTTTTGTTTTTAATATTATTAACCACAAATATTGTATGCTTTATGGCAAAAAAACTCTTAATTATGTTTACGCACGATTGGTTTTTGTTTTACGAAGTAAACGTGAGCAATCAGTTTAATGCCTTATGCTGGGTTTCATAAAGGAATGTTAAATTTTAACAACGATGTTAAAAAATAACAATGTTAAAAACGTATTTAAAACCGGTTTTAACAACGTGTTAAATTTTAACAGAGTGTTAAATCGTTTATGAAACCGAGCATTAGAGTGCTAAAAATACTTTATTGCCCTGAAACTTTTTGTTTAGAAATTATTCACAGCTTGTATAATCAAGCTGACTACAAGACTGTTTTATTATTAGTAATAATATTACTAAATGTTTAAAATGAATCATTTCTTTCTCCATAAAAAATCTCTTTGTAATTAGTGATATAAATTTTTTTATATTGTTCAAATTTGAGTAGAATTATTACGGCTAATATTCATGTACATATACGATACATTTTATAAGAAATGTATACATAATGTCAAATGCTAGGATTTCATCATCAGTAACACATATTACTTTAGCTTTATCTTTTGCTTAGCTTTCGAAATACGTATATAGCTTTTTAAAATTATTGTTTATGATTTATGGGAAATTTTTTTAATTTCTTCTATTTTTAACATTAATTTTAATAGCAATATCTTTAAGCACATTAGTATAGGTTAAAAATTTAACATAGAATAGAGTTTGAAAAAGAAGGTTAATGCCATTTTCGTTAAAAACGAATATGATATTTTTATTATAATTTTAAGAAATTTTATTAATTTTGTATATATAAATAAATAAATTATTTCGAGTGGTTTTAATTTCGTAGACACTCGGTATACTTGTAATATTTAAACAAAAATGGTAAATAGTATAGCGCTAATTAAAAAAAAATATTTATTTATAAACTTGTGATATTTGTTTACATTTATGGTTCAATAACTTTTTAAATGCTATTTTTTTTAATGATCTTACCAATTAGTCTTGAATTTAAATAATGTTTACAAAAAAGCAGTGGCCCATGTTCATAGCTCCTTTTCAAAATTTTTTAGATCAAAATATGTATATTTTAAAGTATTTATTTAAGAAATATTCGAACTGTGTTTAGAATTATTTATATTTTAAAATGTTAATTCTAATAAGAATTATTTAATTTATAAAAAGAGTTTATATTTGATAGATACATAATAAAAACAAAAATTAATATTGAAATCTTGACTGTTTTCAACTAAAAGTGCTCTAAAAGGTGCTACATTTTAATGTAAAGTTATGTATTTTTTATTTTATTTTTAATCAAACTATAATTAATTACTAAAATAATGAATAATAATTATTATGTAGGGATTATACTAGCATGTAATTATAGTTATTAATCATCAGAATGAAGTTTAGGACACAAGCGGGAGTCAAGTATAATAAGCATTATTACACGCTCGTTGAATAATATACTTTTTATGACTATATAACAGAAAATAGTATTTTTTGATATGATACGAATGAAATTTCAAAATAATTATAATATGGCCACATAGTAAAAAATCTTTGAGAACTCATTATATTAAGAGAAAAAAAGCTTTAGGAACAGTTTCTGTATTTATTTTATTTAAAAATCAGCGTTTCGATATACTCTACGTATATCATCATCAGGAAAAAATATACAAATGACATAAATGATAAACTAGCAAAACATAGAAACAAGTTACAGAACTGACACTTAAAGCTTCTTATAATGAAATAATTATCATTATTTTTTATTTTCATCTAAATATATTTTAATATTTCGTATTATGAAATTGCCATTAATGATAATATAGAAGTGTGCTCCAAAAATTAATTCAGACTGCTAATCACCAAATGTGATCGAAATAAATTATTTCTAACAGTAATTAGCTTGACGTCCAAACATCTATGTTAGCTACATTGGCGCTGGTCACACGAATACACGCATAACCTTACTTATAAAAACAAATACCAACCTACACATAAGAAGAAGAAAAAAACACGAGACACCAAAATCAGCGTGTCCAAAATATTCCTGGTTCCGTTGCATGGCCTTCGTTCACCTTATACAGATTTTTATGATCTAGGTCAATTTTTTATTACGTATAAGGTTCGTTGTTATAATTTTTTTTTTTGGTTTAAGTTCACGTTCATTCAAATGTTTTGCAAACTATTTTTTGTTGAAGGAGTTTTTGTGTGTGTAACAGTTTTAAAGAACAGTTACGGTAATTTTAGTTTTATGTATTACTTTTTTGTTTTTTTGGGTAATTTTAGATAATTCGTGTCACACTACTTAGAACGTTTATTAAAAAAATTTGTTTTTTATATTTGTACAATTAAGTATATACATTGTTCAAAAAATTCAGGAATATTTTTCTCTTTTGTTTACTACATTAATGATTTTTGTCACAATGTATCACAGTTAATGGTAAAAATATAAAATTTTGCAATTTTTAATTTTTGTGAATAATGTATTAGAAAAAAATACATAATTTTAACTTGCAATTTATTAATTTATTTTATCGATTTACCAGAAGTAATTTTAGATAGAAATGTTATAGTAATGACCTAATTAAAATCATTTACCATTGCTTTTAAACGAAATTTTCTATTATTTTTGTTTTCACCAATATTTAGTGGTACTTCATTGAATTTTTATCTTTTCATAGTTGTTTAGTTTTTTTGTAGTTGAAATTTTAAAATTGTAAATATTAAATTTTTGTGTACAAGTAGGTTAGATAAAAATCTATAGATCTTTATGCTTATAAATTTTTTAAACAAATAGAATGATGTATTATATTTATATTTTCAATTGTTTTATTCTTGTTTAACCTATAATTATGACAGACTGCGTCGTATTTCTGATTTTTGAGTTGAAAATTTATCGCTAATGTTAATTTTTGATATATGTATTTAAGAAATTAATAAATAATAATAAAAGTAAGTCAGTTTCTTTTTCGTGTATTCAAATATTTCTTCAATATTTATTTTTTTTTGTTCTATCATTATTATTTGTGAAAATAAAAGATAATTTTTATGTATTTAAAGATATTAGTCTCAACTTACATTTTTTAATGTAACTAGTAGGTATGTTACATTAATAAATTAATTAACAGATTACATGGTAAACGAGAGCTAAAATATACTAAATAAAGGTGAAATAGACAACAGATACATTGATTGTTAGTAAAATAAATAGGCATTGAGTCTACCTAATTTTTGAGGCCATCGTACAAGACTACTAACTTTAGATGTTCTACAAATTATAAATATATCTATAAAATAGTGATTTATTATAATTGATAATGATATTGACTAAACATTAATTATATGCTCGAAATAATCGAATAAAATTTATGTCGGGTTACGATGTAAAACAAAAAGTTAATAATAAATTATGTGTCAAGTGCAGGGCTATTATTAATGCGTTCAAATGCAAATTTATTTTTTACAGATAAAGAGACGGTAATCGCGCATAATTTAGAATAAGTGTTAGCGATCAATTTTTTTAACTTGTAAAAAACTAGTTTTACTTGTTGTAAAATAGATTAAAAGAAAATGCATTCACATTAAGCTGTCTTCCTTTAAGCGACATACAGATTAAGATAAAGCTGACTTGAGGAAAAATTACATGATGAAGATTAAAAAAAATATATATGTTTATTTTTAATAAATAGGGTTTAAAATTTTAATTTATTTATTAAAAACTTAGAATTTATTATAAATATAATACAATATTGATTATATTTAACAATTTAACAAATATATAATTTAGGTAATAATATATTTATAAAATTTTTACATTCTTTATTGAATTCAGTAGTAAATATATTATTTAATTGAAATGGAAAAATTATATCATTTTTATACCAGGAATTGTACATAGAAAAAAAGTTCTGCTGCATTTAAGTCAAATGTGTACTTCTATTTTATTTTTTCATCTTGGAGTAAGTGTACGGTAACGTTACGGAAATATTACCTATATTAATTACTTAAAATAAATTACCAGTAATTTAAAAATTAATAATATTATTAGTATTATTACTTCAAGAGATTTTTTAATTTTATTTTATATCAACTGAAAACGAAAACAATTCATATTTGTTTTACAATTTTATAATAGATTTTCAGACATTTTCTGAGCATTTAAATTATATTTATAGACTTTGCTAGACATCAAAGAATTTCATTTGGTAACTAAACTATAACTTAAATCACATAAGATGACGTCCATTCAATTACTACTTTTAGTTAAAAAGATTTATTTGAACGATTTTGATGGTATACGTTTGCGTGGACGTCCGATGAGTAGTTGGAGTGGTATGATTGAGAGTGTTTTGCGTGAGCGAAAGTTTCCAAGTAGTAGGAATAAAAGAGCATGTATGAGAGGAATTGTGAATTTGGATGAAGCGAAAGTTGCTTGTTTGGATAGGAATGTTTGGAGGCGACTGATTTCGGGATGATCAAAAGAGTTTGTGCCACGCCCTTTTGGGTACATGGCGAGATTGTGTATGTATATATGTATGTAATACAGATATATTTTTCCAGAACAATTCACCATATCGATTTCTAATAAATATGACAAAAACAGAATGTGATATAGAAATACGTTTCCAAAACAATTTACATTATTGATAAATGTCAAATTTTGATTCTTTTTACAAATTAATAACAATACACATACAAAGATATTATTTTATCCTTTTATTTAAAATGAAGCAAAACTTATACAAATGAAACACAGTATATAATAATACAAAATAACAAAAGTTTTACAATGATTTTTAGCAACAAACAAATATATTAATGCATTAAACAAAAGAAATTAACATTAACAAATGTTTCCCATAACGAATTTTTCTTTCTCGAAAAATTAAAAACGGTAACTACGGTTATAACTTATAAGACATGGTACATGCAGAAAACAAAAAACAATCAGTTAGCACTAATTGTCTAAACGCAAATAGTGTGCGTGACGCCACGTCATACGTGTTTTGTTACCAACTAAATGTCACGTAATATTTTGCGGTTGTATAATAAACGACACACCGGACGTATATGAATAAAGATTCAAAATGAAATGCATTTTATGAAACGCCTTGTTGTTAGACAACCTGCATAACTCGGCTGTAATGTTGGTTATCATAACAATATAATACATTATTAAACGCTATTTAAATTAGTTCTTTTGTTAACTTGTCAATTGACAAATAAATAAAGCCCTTCAAAAACAGTTGATAATTTATTTACTTAGTTAACTCATCGTTTTATGCAACTGTCTCGTAAAAAAATAAAATAAATACCGCATGTTCTATAATTTAAAAGATTATTGAAAACTATAACTGAAATATTTTTTATTTATTACATAATTTATTTACCGCAAAATTTAGAACAAAATTTAGTAATATTTTAGCAAAATATTGTCAAATCTTCGTATTCATAAAATTTTCGTTAAATAGAACAAATAGTTAAAACAAATATTGTTTCATTTAATAAATTCTGTCAAGAATGGCACGGAATATTTAATTATCCGTTTTATTTCAAAAAGGTTTTATGAATACGGATACATTCAAAGCCGTCAAATCGAAATTCAAAATTTAACATAAATCGTTCAGAGTTCAATTATTGGTTATTTATTTCTTCAAATATTTTATTTTTCGACATTATTAAAAAACACATAAAAATGGAAACTTTAATTTTATTAGCAATGAAATTACTTTTGTTTATAAAAATGTCTTTTATTTTTTGCTTTAAAATAAATTTTTACTTCTACCTCTTATCAAATATGAATAGGATTTATATTTTTGATATATTTTTTTATATTCGATATTATAAAATTCAAATTAACTAATTAAAATTGTTTAATAAGTAATTTCAAGTAAACGTCAAAAGTAATTTTGACAAAAATCACTTTTAAAAATGAGGTGAGAATACTGGCCTAGTTTCTTGTCAATAAATTTTAAAATTTTCTACTTTATTATGTTTATAAAAAATATAATTAATTTCAAAATTTTAGCGCGGTATCATATATACTAGATGCTCAAACACGTACTTGGTACTTCTTTTTATGATAATTCTGTTAATTTTATTGTATTATTATAAAAAAATGAAAAACAATTTTAAATATGTACATGTTTTATTTAAAAAAGTAATAATAGTATACTAAAAATCTAGTTTACCTAAGGATAACAAAACATCATCACATGTAAATGTCATTGTCAAAATTTGAAAAAAGATATGTTGTAAAATTATTGTTTCTATGAAATTGTAAGTATATTAATTTATAACTGAATTATACTCTTACCTGATTATCTTAACATACGTTAATAATATTTCCAGATACATTTATATTTCGAAAAAAATAAAATGACGCATCCAATAAGTTTCGCTCTGTTAGGCATCTACGATTCAATACCTCTCCTATTTCGCTTCATCTTTTGCGTCATCATAATAAGCTGGTTTCTAACAACACGTCTGTATAAAATAACCATTTCGCGGCGACCGCAAGAAAAACGACCATTACCCTTGCCTAGCGGTGATCATATCAACGAATCGTATGATTTTTGCGATGAAGAAATCAGCGATAATGATTGTGAATCGGATGTCAGTATCGATTATGAAAATTATGATAGTGATAATAATGCAAATGATCTGACAATGCCCGATGAAATATTAGGAACGAAAATGTTTGGTGGGAATGCTTATCGCAGCATCGCAGGAATAGAAGATTAGAACATGCTTATTAAGCAATTAATATATTATTTTCGTTTCGATTTATTTTATTGTCACACGGAATAAATTCAAATATAATATTTTCATTAATTATTAATGTACTGGATATTTTTAATCAAATAAAATAGTGAAAAAAAGTGTAATAATATTTTTATACGAGTTCTTCTTTATATATAAGTATGTTGTTTGTATATGAAATCGCATAGGGAATACAGTAGCCAAATATTACAAATATTACTAGTATTGCCGATGGAAAAAGATACACTACGAACTTCGATAAAGATATTTTTTTACTTGATTCGATCTAAAACGTGAAGCATGATGAAATGAAAAGTGAAAAATTTGTATTTGTAATTGTATTTGATTGCATGGATTTTTATATGCGATTACGAATATAAAGATTACGAATTTGTTACTGTTTCACAAATCAAGATTTTTTTTTAATCTTAATTAATACTTATTTTTTTTGAATTTACGCAACTAAATAGAAATAACTTTTATTTTGACTATTTATTGAAAATGCACATTTTTGGATTTAAAACTATACACAGCTGTTTCGTGTATAAACTTTGTAACTGTAATAACAGTAACAGTAACCAGAAAGATTCTAAATGTTACTTTGGTGGATTTGTAGCCGCTACATTTCTCTACGAAATAGATTAGTGTATGATGAGCGTGAAATGGAAAAAAATGTTGTAGCAAAAGTTGGTGTTAGTCAGTTAAGATGGTTCGGACATGTTGAGCAATTGTCTAATGAACGTTTGGTTAAAAAGATTTATTTGAATGATTTTGATGGTATACGTTTGCGTGGACGTCCGATGAGTAGTTGGAGTGGTATGATTGAGAGTGTTTTGTGTGAGCGAAAGTTTCCAAGTAGTAGAAATAAAAGAGCATGTATGAGAGGAATTATGAATGTGGATGAAGCGAAAGTTGCTTGTTTGGATAGGAATGTTTGGAGGCGACTGATTTCGGGATGATGAAAAGAGTTTGTGCCACACCCTTTTGGGTACATGGCGTGATTGTGTATGTATGTATGTATATACATTTCTCTACAGCTTGCAACCTGTTTTTAACAAAATAATAAATGAATAATTTCAAATTACAAAAAAATAATATAGAAGTGTTTAAAATTACTTAAAGATTTCAAATATACAAAATACATTTCTTTTCTTGTGTTTAAGTCAATTTTGAATTTTGTATATTATATTCTGTAATTTGTCAATACTAATTGAATTCTTCTTCTCTGTATCGTTGCAGTTGGACAACATAAACGCGTGCCTGTCGTCTCTGCGGGCACAACATGTGCCGGGCATTGACGGTGTTTCGTCCACCGAATTACGCGATGGCCGCTTGAAAGCCGTGCTGGCGCTTTTTTTCGCCTTATCGCGCTACAAGCAGGCAACCAAGCAACAGCAGCTGCAACAATTGCAACAGCAGCAACAACAGCAACTCCGTCACCATCAGCAACAGCAGCCAACTGCTGACATGACGCCTAACAGGTAGGTGATGTGCACAAGGGATGAGTTGAACTGGTTGCATATGCAACAAATGAAAAGGGTACAAATTAGATGCTCACAATCAGTATTATATTCTTCGTGCAAATTGTATTTTTCCGCTAATTTATTCAAAGATAAAAATAATAAACGCTTGATAAATATTCTCTATTTGATAAAAATAATAAATGCTCAATAAATAAAGTTAATTTTTTATTTGTTTAGTGAATAAGTACACTTGAAGATTTTGGTCACATTCATTGCTAAATAAGTTAGGTTAAAAATTTAATGTGTTGTTTGTTTACAGAGCTTACGTAATTGAGCATTTATACTTTTTACAAAGTAAATTTAATTAAAGTAGTTTGCAGAATTTAGAGTACAAATTGATTTGTACTAATTGTAATTGTAAATATTTTTTAAATACAAGGCATTTTTTACTATTTTTCCGGTATTTTAATTTTTTTTTATTGTGTATTTAGTCATTTTTACCTTCCAAAGTGTATTATATAATATTGACTTATTTGAGAGTTTAAATATCTATCAAAAATAACGATTGTGTCGCAACCTATCTAGTATCAAATAACCTTGCTGTTCTATTAACTGAAATTTATATTATAAATTTTGTTTCCTGACTGACACTTTATAAACCATATGTATATATAATAATTTAAATATTTTTATTATATTACCAAAACGAATAATCGTATATATTCTCAAAAAAAAATGGAACACATGTTGAAAAAAATTCGCACCAAATCAGCTTAGCATATACAATAGAATAAATTAATATAAAATTGAATACAATTTCCATACATATTATTTTCAACCTGCATTCATATTCTGTTGTTTGCAGCTCCAGGCTTCAGCTTGCCTAAAGTAATTTCATATGCTGACATATTTTTGCATAATTTTACTCAAAATGTCGCTCATGTTTTCTGCTTTATATATTTTTTTCACATTTATATTATATTTGGCGTACATAGGTTTTCTATATGAATAATATTACAGAGATGTTTGCTCATTTTTCATAACCGTATTGAGGGCTATATTTTTTTAAATTTATTTTTATATGCAATATGTGTTTTTGAGCGGCAGAATATTATAAAAAAATAATTTAAATAAAGATAAAGATAAAGATAAATTGTTGTCAAAAATTGTTTATTTTAATTTTACTTGTTACTATTATAATTTCCGAAACTATAAAAAATACAATTTTGGTTCAATGATTTTTTTGTCTTTGTTCAAATTTGGATAACTTTCAAGTATGAGTATTTGTTTTCAAATTATTCATGTCACTAACTAGACACCTAAATAAATTTACGATTTTTTTTAGCTTTTATGTTATGTAAGTGAAATATAGTATAAAATTATGTTTATTAAAATGGAAAATATATCGTAATTTAATATTAATTAAAAGTAAATTTTTAAGTTAAAGTATATAGCATTATAAAAATATTAATAAAAATGAAGTTAAAACTACAAACATTTATATTTACCTAAGTCAATAAATTTGTAAAAAACAAAAATATATGATGAACACAATTTTAAAAATTAGTTTAAATTCATTCTATCCAATTTCATATTTTGTATAGGTTTTTCGTGTTTGGTTTTTGTTATAAATATTTGAAAAATATTTCATATGTTTAATAGTTTTATAAAGTAAAAGAATTTTGCGTATGAATCTTGTTATTTAAGAGGGGAAACTACTTGTAGTGTACAAATTAATTAAAATCCCGTAAAATCTATTAAAATTATGGTAAAAATCTATTAAAGATTTTTTTAAAATCTCGAATAAAATCCTGAAAATTTCGTACAAAATCACTACAATTTCAACAATTATACTTAAAATTTGTACAATCTGGTGTACAAAATTTGAGGAAGTAATTTTCCCCTCGGTTATTTATTAATTAAAAAATTCAAATTAAAAATAAAAACGCTATAAATAAGAATAAAATTTGAAAAATCATTATTATTCTCCCTTATTCATCTACAAAAACATTTAAGAACCGAATAATATTCTATTTAGTATTTTACTCCATCATTTAATTTACATTGAAAACTAGCTATAAAAACAGAGATAGTTCAAGTATTTGATTTTGAAAACATAATATGCTTTATCGCATTTACATTTTTTTAAATATTCTCAAAAGACTGACGCCAAAAAAAAACGTCTTTGCAACAAAGTCATAAAGTTGCCTAATTTTACGCTACATAAACATGAGCGCTATCGCGAAAACGAAAACTTTTCCTTGTCGTGAAGGATAAGAACCCACGTTTTTGCGATATACATAAATATTAACCGAATGTTCTAACTTGAAGTACCTTGCATTTGCTCTCCCTAACATTTCAAACGAATACTGTTTCTTCTCTTTCAGATTTTATCACGAATAAAATTTAGATAATCTGCGTTAATTGCATTACTCTTTAATAAAGAACGAACGTAATTTAGATTACACAGAGAAGTTAAATTGCTAGAATTTAAAGACTAAAATGTAATTATGAAATTGCTGACTGTTTTTCAAATGTGATAAGCATCTTTCTTTTTATTATTGTACAATCAAATTCTTTGGTTTATATGATATTTAAAATTGATAATTTTATGTTTATTAGTCTGTATTTTATATTTAAAAGGTACAGTAGACTCTCGATTGTTCGGAGCAGTAGAAAGAAAGCCGGATAAAAAGTAAAAATCCCAATAATTTTGATTTCAAGATATCAAATTCGTGAACTGCTTATGAAAATTATAAAATAAATTTAGGTAGAAGTTTTAAATTAAAAAAATATATAATATTTTATAAGTATGTTCATTATAACGAAAAATTGAAAATGATATTTTTTACGTATTTCATATATGTATTAATGAGAACCAACATTATTTTTAATGAACATACATACGAGGGTACTAACTTGTAATTTTAAACATTATTTATCAAATAATAACACAAAAAATATTTTAAATGTTTTAATAAATTATATTCAAAACAAAAATATTACATAAAAAATTATTATTATTGTTTATTATATTATTATTAATTTATTTAACAAGCTTTGTTTAACTCTTTGTTTGTCGTCAAATCTTGTAATCTAATTTTGACCGATTTTCATTTTGATTGACTTTAAATTTTGAACACATACGTATAATTTATAAAACAATACAATATTATACCTAAAACAGTTAAAGATATTTTGACAATTTTGCAATATGTGACAGTAATAGTAATCTTCAGGCTTTCACGGCCGGCATCCATTGAATTTATAAAATTTTCTGGGCTGGTATATTGTGATCGATCGATCTTCGTCGCAGACGTTTTGCCAATCGTAGGTGGCATCCTCAGTGCTTGGTGACTAAATGACAGTTTCTGTATCTTCACCGTCTGGCACATCATTAGTCCACGTCATCACGGATGATGAAGGGGATGAACCAACCAGAATCGACCAATGGCGTGCTAAAACCAGATATATACCAGATTGCGGAGCAGAAAATGACATAGTCACCATGCACTGAGGATGCCATCTACGATGTATGGCGGAAACATCTGCGATGAGGATAGCTCGATCACGGTAAGAAAATTCAGTGTGACAGTAATTTGCTAGTTTATTATTATATTATATTATTATATTACAGAAGTTTTATAATGTTTGTTATTGCAAGTTTTTCTAAAAACATATTTAAATTATAATTTTTAATAATATAAATTTATTTTCTATGCCAATTTTCTTATACTATACGACACCCTGTATCCACTGTAATAACATTTTGTAATCAGCTTTCATCTTCAACTGAAATATATCAAAGACAGTAACAAAAATAAATTTCCATACAATTTGTATCTGACAGAAGAAAACGATCAATTCCCATCTGTTTAAAGTTTTAAGATTTTTTTTTTTTTGTTTTTTTTTTGTTTTATTTTTTTAATCATCACTAGATTTATTTATTTTTTTCACAAATTGTTACCGAACCTAGCTTTCCTTAGATATTTATAGTTTGAGTAAAATTATTTATTTTGTTAGTTACAAACGTACATGCATTGAGATATACCTATATAGTGTTTTTTCACGTGCAATACGAGATTTTGTATGTATGTTTAGGGAATTCAGTGCTATAGGGGTGGCATTGAAAAAGGAAAAATGCCGTGACGCTAATTTAAATAGTTTCGTTTTTTGAACACAAATAACTTGAAACCAAACTGAATTTAGAGTTAACTATAAATGTGGTTGTGACGATGAAACTTGGCTATGAAATGCGCATGCGCTGATATTTTTAGTGGTTACGGTTTTAGAGACTGATATACAGATGGTTTATTAACATTGGATCCTCTGGTGGTTTACAGCAGTGGCGGAGCGTGAATATTTGAATAGCGCTACCAATATACGAGTAAATACCCAAAATAATACAATTTTTTGAGGTAATAAAACGCTGTTTAAAAAAAAGACCAACATATATACATTTATTGAATATAAAAAAATATTATAATAATAACATAATTTATTTGCGTCGACATTTTAACGAAAATTTTTTTTTATAATTTTAGTCAACTTTTAATATACAGTAAAATCTCTTTAAACAAGCACCTCTACAAGCGGAAACCTTTTTTAAAAGAACACATTGAAGCTTCAATTTACTTATATAATAATAAAATGATAAAAAAATTCTATTTCTTTTTTTAGATGGACAGAAATTTACGGTTTCGTAAGTTTCTGCTCAAGGGAAATTTTACTGTACTTGTAAATTTGGAAAAAAGTACATTTTTAAAATGCACCGCTACTGATTTACAGTAGCGGCGGTTTTATTTTTATGTGTATATTTGAAGAAAATGCGAAATGCATATTTTTCTTAAATTTGGTTATAAAATGGAATTAGCTTTATTTTGTTATAATTTTTTGCTTTTTAGCCATATCATATATTCTATAATGCTTGAAAGGCTTTAAAATTAAATTTAAGACATTCTTAGTCTAGCACTGTAGAATGCACGGTTTGTAAAAAATTAAGAAACGTATAACATCGTATAGCTAAGCATCATTATATTTACGAAACAGACATATATTTTCTTTTATTGCGATATTATATTTGTACATGTATTATAATATTGTTGTTAATCTTACGATAAATTCGTATTTTATATTTTCTCTTTTTTCATTAAATTGTATTACAGACTTTGTTTACAATTTATTCTGTAACTGGATGAAACTCTGTTGAACAATAAAGATATTATTATTTATTTTGTACAGTTGTTCACTAAAAATACCAAAATACTTTGCAACAAATATTTAGATGAATATTCAGAAAAATACCGTAGAGAAATTTTGCAAGTGTACGCCACTGGTTTATGAGTAAATTGGCACCCTAGGCCCTCGATTATAAATAGTGTGGGTGTGAGAAAGGACAGCGTATTGCACTAACGCAACTACACCGTTCTGTATTCATACCATGATTTGAATATATCGTTTTTATATCTAGCCTAACACCGAACACTAGATCGATATGAACATCAATGTATATGCGTATACCCTAATATTTTCTGCTACCGTGCACCTGAATAACAGAAGCCAATCTTTTTCAAGAAAAATAACGGCTTCACTTAAAAAAAATCTATATTTGTATACAAAATGGAAAATAAATGCGCCAGAACTACAAACTCGATCTTAAATTTAGTGTTAACTAGTAATTATTGTTTCTCATTGATTTAAATTTCAATATAAAATTGATAAAAATGAGTTGTGAAATTATGAAACAGAAAATCTTAAATATTTGTAGTAGAACTTGTACAGAGATTCATTGTCGGAGTAGAATGAAGGAAAATTACGGAGAAATATGTCTCTTGAGACTGCATTACCACTAATACTATTGAAATTGATTGTAATTAATAGTTTTAGAGCTAACAGGGAAGTGAGCTCGTCCCGCTATGATGTAATTTTACTACTGTCCAATCAGTTTTTGTGTACACAGTTACTTCTGACATAGAAATCTTACTTGTGTTTCTGTAGTATCAGATAACTCTCTTGTAGATATTTGGGATTTTCTATTTTACAGGAGAATTACTCTTAGTGATGAGATTCGTCGTAATTTGAGAGTGAAATTTGTAATATGAAAGTTTCTAATAAACAAAAATTAACTGTTTCTATTCTATATGCGTATTTAACTCAATTTGCAAAATATTAAAATAAAACGGCTTTAGGTTGTAGTTCTGTATTAATATTTATTAATAATCAACGTTTCAACGTACTAAGCGTAAATAAACAAAACATAAAAACAAGTTACTAGGTAACAAAATAAGTAACTAGATTATAAATTTTATAAATTTTTAATTAAAAGAAGCCAAATTTTATTTAAATCAGTTACTAGTCACACTAATTGATGTTAACTTTTTCTTTATAAATATCTATTGGTTTTCTTATCAATCTGTTAATATTTGTTTACAAAAGCACTTTTTCACGAGAAAGTGAGGTGAGAATACGGGCTTATTTATTTTGCCTCTATTAATAGTAATGTTTTTCCCGTTCAAATAAAACATTGGCGCTATTTATATTATGTTTGATACTACAGTAGGTTGATGGCATGATGGTAGAATTCATGTGAACATATCAGTGATTGATGTCACTTGTTTAGTTACAAAAATGGATTCTCCTGTATAATTTCTGATGTTTCATGAAAGAATTACGGAAACCAACGATAAACACATTGAAATTTATTACAGATATTAGTTAGACACTTGGTAATTACATACATTTATCAAATTACATAGTAATAAAGAAAAAATTAATAACATACCATTGGATCGGTATCAAGGCATTTCCGAACGCAATGCATTCGCATAAACAAACGCAATGCAAACAATTTTACCTCTATAATTTATATCGACTTTTAACCTAATAAATGCATCTGCAGTTGCACAAACTATGCACATTCGTACGTACGTTGAGCAGAGTGTTTTATAAATCACAGTTATAAAGACTAGTTTACATCGTCCATTACGCATTAAATACACCCACTTGCTTTCGGAACAAAACTACCAGCTTGACAACATGTAGTCATAACAACATTTCTCGACAAGCATTACTATCAAAAGAAGAAAGACAGATATACATTGTGTGTAGCATGTGTTTAGTTAAGGTGTTTCCATAAATTTAATTTTTTATTTGTAATGTGTCTAGAAAAGTTGTAAATGTAAAGAAAGTTAAACGGATAAGTTGCCAATTTTACTTGGATTGATAGGGATAGTTTGATGTAATCGTAAGTTACTGAAACATAATAAAGATCATGAAATTGTCCAGTTCGTGAAAAAATTGTGGTGAGATTTACTGCAGTATAGGTTAGCCCTAAAGGTTAGTTGGTTATTGTTTATAGAAGATTAATACATATGAATAATTTGGTTAACGAATAGGACAAATGAAGAAACCAGATCAAATACTGAAAATAAATTTATATTTTACATGTATTATATTTATTTTTATTAATATTGTCATTATTTAAAATACAATCTGTAATACGAGTATTAAAAGTTTAGTATTTTCCGGGGTGTAGAGGCGGAAATTTCTTCTTCAATTTTTTTACACCAGATTGTACAAATTAAGTATGATTGTTGAGACTGTAGTGATTTTTCATTGATTTTACTGATTTTCTGCAAAATATCTAAAATTGTAGGATTTTTACTCGAGATTTTACTAAGAATTTAAGGGATTTCAATTAATTTTGAACAAGTTGTTTACTTCTTGGTCTTTTCATTTAATTTTGACACTAACTTTGTCTCTTATTTTAATTTATGCTGCAATTCTGTTTACATCTCGTTAGATTCGTAACGTTACGAAATATTTTGTTTTTTTTTTAATAAAAGGAATTTTTTTTTCCTGCTCATATCTCGTCAGACTCGTAGTGTGACGTGATATTTATTTGTTTTTTTTTTTATCAAAAGAGTTCCATTTATTAGAAAATTAAAATTTTTAATTGAAAAAATTATAAATAAGCAAAAACTTCCAGAATCTTGGCTTAAAAGTTTGCAATTCTAGACACACGGTATATAATACAATTTGAAAGCAGACATTTGAATACAAATACGTAACGCTTAAATACGGCTAGTCAAAGCCAGCAGGGCAGGCGTAGAGAAACATAGCATAGTAAATGTCTTTGTCAGCGCATTTTGATATGTTTGCAAATCCGAACTTAGACTTGATCTGCTGGAACAATTCGTTTCATTCAAGCGAAACTAAATGCTGAATGAGAAAATACGTCTGCTGTCTTCTCTTTGCTTGCTTGTCTTTCGTCTTTCGAACACTTTACATATGTGCGGAGCTGGAAAGTATACTCAAACCGACAAGTTCTACTAATACAATATTTTTGCACAAGCATCTTATTAATATCTACTAAATTTGTGGATTAAGCTTTATCTAACTACAGTACATATTTTGACAAATAAAATTTTTTGTTTTAATGTAAAAAAATCTTACAATTTGACAAAAAATATGAACATTTACACAGCTTTATTTTATAAAATTAACCGAAAAATTAACCGGTTAAAAACTGGTTTAGAATATAAAAAGCCGGTTAAAGAACGAAAACCGACTTTAAACTATGGTTCTCGATACTGGTTAACTGTTAACCAATATTTTTATCAGTTACATGCCTTTAAGTTGCAATTATTATGGAAAACTTTATTTTCCAAAACAAATACTGAAGAAGAAACAAGAAGAGCAAAAAGTAAGCTTTAGTTTTACTCTTCTTAAGTTTATATGTGTTACAAAAATACGTCATGTTCGTTGTCTTTACATACTGGAGTTTCATGCAAGTGAAAATTTCAAGTATTTCCGATTCATGACACGCAATTAGTTCAATGACATGAACAAATTTTGTATCATACATTATTTTATAATATTAATATGGTAACATTACTTTATTAAATTCTTGCACAAAATTAAATTTAAATACAGTAAAAAATCTTGCGGAACTTATTATATTAAAATAAAACGGATTCATATTATAGTTTTGTATTAATATTTATTAATAATCGATATTTCGACGAACTCAACGTATGCCTTCATCAAGAAAAAAGACAATACAGTAAATAACAGAAAATAGAAACAAGAATTAGTTAGGTAAGTTGCCTAGTAACTTGTTAAATTTTTAATTAAAGGTAGCCAAATTAAAAATTTATAAATTTTATGATCTAATTACTTATTTTGTTACCTAATAACTTGTACGTTCCGTTTATTTACTGTAAATATCATTCGTATCTTTTTTCCTGATGAAGACGTACATTGAGTTTGTCGAAACGTCGATTATTAATAAATATTGATACCGAACTATAACGTATATTTTACTTGAAACTTTAATTCTGCGCATTAATACTTTATGTATTATTTGATTATTCGATATCATTTACATATTCTGAATTTAAAAAGTAATAATTAAGCATTAAATTAGTTTGAAGTACAAATCAGAATATAGATTTAGAGGTCTTACTTTTTTGATCAGTCTGTATTTTAAAGAATAGTCTCAAAATTAAAATCAAACATATATCAAAAATTATTCATATTCATATTTAAAAAATTTACAACCTAATTTCGAATAATTATGATACGAATATCGGTGTAACCATATATCATAACAAAGATAATCATAAATAATTTCGCTGACACTTTACTGAATGGCGTAGATTTCGGAATACAACAAAACAGATTTCTTTAAGGACTGTACAGCATAAATAGTGGATTATATATCCTTATAAATTGTCCGAGTGTATTTAAGTAGCGTGAGTAGGCTGCGAAAACAAAAATCCTTTTTCTTCTCTGATTTATTTCCAGGCAGGGCTGTCCATTTTAAATTGCTTCAGCAACTCACACAGCGTGTCAATGAAGATTATAAGGGTGGAAATATAATAAAATGAATGTTTTTGCTACCTATGTAAAGTTAATTTACACGAGGACTGATTTTCGAGTGTTTGTAAAGGTTGAAAAAAATTAAATTAGATTAGGAAATTTATAAAGAAAACACACGCTGTGAAATTGTGCTGTTGTAATAGCGTTCTTGTTTATATTCTGCTTAGATTAAAATGGATTATAATTTTATTTAATACGCTTTTTATTCTGTAGGGATTACACGGGATGTGTTTATATTTAGATTATAAAATTGATGAATATGTTTTGGAAAAATCTTGAAATCTGTAATGGAAATTGTCAAATTTTATAATTGTTTATGTGCGAATGATATAATATTATATATTTTGTAGCATTCACGTTATATCAATAGGCTCTATATATATATATATATATATATATATATATATATATATATATATATATATATATATATATATATATAATGCTTCAATAAATCAGTTTATATTTGTTACTAGTTTAAATGTGTACGTATAATAACTTATTGACAAATATAAAAAATGCTGACAATGTTTCAAACAGAAGTATTTACCAAAATTGGCCAAAACTAAACTGAATGTTTTATTTTAATTCATTTCTATAATGCCATTTTTTTTGTTAAAATGGTAAAAATAGAATATAAACTATTATAATTATAATTTGCAATATTTTTGTGATGTTAGAATCATGTTTGCAAAACAACGCAATACATCAACAAAATATAAAGCTATATAAACATTCGGCCTGATTCTCTAACAAAGTTGCTAAGTTTTAGCAACGTTGCTAACAACTCTAACCAATAGAAACAAATATAACAGCTGTCATTTTGTTTTTTTATTTAGTGTCAGCTAATATTATTGGCTAATGTTCTTAGCAACGTTGTTAAAACTTAGCAACTTCGTTAGAGAATTAGGGTGATAATGGCCCGTATTACGAAGTCGCTTTTAAAATTTGTTTTAACTAATATCGGTTTTAAGACAACGTAAGTGTCATAGAAGCTGGACTAAACAAATGAACTAAAACACAAAAAAAAAAACGAACTATGTACTCGTATATTAACTACATGTTTTTTTTAAATACGCTTTATATCATATTTTTTTTATATATAATTGTTATTAACCAATAAATTAATAAATACACATTACAGTGCAGATACATAATAATAAATTTCCTCATCAATTAATTTAAAAACAGCGTAATAATTCTATTAAATAACTGACAGAACAGTGCATTGCTTTTTGCATTTATGAATATGTATTACCACTAGCGTCATCTGTGTAACGCTACGTGAAACAATTGAAAGGGGTAAATAACACTTTAAATCTTTCAGCCAGTTCGAATTAGGGTAACACAGTAACTGCATTTGTTTTTCTTTGTAAAATGAAAACGTGTTTTCATAGCACACTATTTTAAATATGAAAATATACTTATGTGACACTAATATATGCAATGTTGGCTATATTTCGTACTGAAAGCAAATATTATTTTATGCTAAACATGATAAATTATGTAAAATACTGTAGCTAATGTAATATATGTTATTATAGAAGTCTAATTAAATCATTTTACAAGTTTGTACCATAAATAATACCCAGTTTTATAATATCTTAAAGTGGTTTTACTTTTTAGTATGATTTATAACTAATCAAAATTAATTTATAAGAAAATCTTTATTTTTAAAGTTTTGTTCTCAAAGTGACGAGGAAAATATTAAAAATAAAACTGCTTAAGGTTATAGTTCTGTATTAATATTTATTTAAAATCGACGTTTCGACCAAACTCAACGTCCATCTTCATCAGGAAAAATGCTATAAATGACATTACATTAAAGAACAGAAACTAGAAACACGTTATTAGATAAATTAAATTAATTAGATAAGTTGCTTAGTAACTTGTTTCTATGTTATTTACTGTAATGTTAGGTTAAAGTTCTGTATTAATATTTATTTAAAATCGACATTTTGGCGAAATTCAACGTTTGTCTTTATCAGGAAAATTGACAATTTAGTAAATAACAGAAAATTGAAACAAGTTACTAGATAAATTAAATTAGTTAGGTAAGTTGCCTAGTAACTTGTTTCTGTGTTCTGTTATTTACTGTAGTGTTATTTATATCATTTTTTCCTGATGAAGATGGACTTCGAAAAGTAATTTTTAAATAATTATTAATACAGTACTTTAACCTAACGTAGTTTTATTTTAAAGTAAAATCTTTGGATCTAAATCAAAATTTTTCTCAGTATATATAGTTTACTACTAACTGTACTAACGTAACCTAGGCTTTAATCTATAAATCACAGTAAACTAAATAAAAATGTCAGTAAAAACTGTATCATATTTTATTACTTTCTTTTTGTTCTACACAAGATTATTACTGCATCATCAATAATTTTTACGTGAGGTGTTATAAATTTAATCTCTAGATTAAATAAGTTTTACAAGTTATTAATCAAGGAAAAATATGCGATTTCTGTAATTATGTCTATAAATCAAAGATATTTATTGTCGTTCTCGAGTCAAAGTCTGAGTTATGAGGCTTAAATTTGATTTACTTTGTGAGAATTAATCCTAATATTTCACACCTAGGAATTATCTTGTCATTACAACATAATCTAATTATTATTCTTTATTCTTATTTTTTATCGTTTTGTGTATTTACACATAATTTTTAAAATTTAAAAATTAAATTAACCAAAAGATATATTTAATAAAAGTTATACAACACAAATAATGTATTTTAAAATGTAAATTATAGGTCGATTCTGTACTAATTTGTTGTTGTAGAATGTATATAGTAAAAAATCTTTTAGAACTCATTATATTAAAATAAATCGGCTTTAGGATTTAGTTCTGTACTAATTTTTATTAATAATCGACGTTTCAACGTACTATACGTACATCATCATCAGGAAATTTGATACAAATAACATATACAATAAATAAACAGAACATAGAAACAAATTATTAGGTAACAAGATAAGTAACTAGATTGTAAAATTTATAAATTTTGTTTTTATGTTCTGTACGTAGAGTACTTCTAAATATCGATTTTTAATATATTGTTTGTTATTGTTAATTTTTTTTATTATTATTTTTATTTATTATTTATAATTTGTTTATTTATTGTATATATGTATTATTTGTATCATTTTTCCTGATGATGATGATGCACATAGAATACGTCGATACTTCGCTTTTTAAATAAAATTTATACAAAATTAAATTCTAAAGCTTTTTTATTTTAATATATGATATAGTTACGGGTACCATATAATATTTTTCCATTCAAATACGAATTAGTATTTTGTTAATATTTTTTTAAAACTTATTTTCGAAAGATGACAATAAATTTATCATTGAAAATAAAAAATATAATAGTTCAACTTTATATCTATAAATTTAAATATTTTAGAATCAAACTTGTAACACTCCAATTTTAAATAAAAAGCAATTTTAAGTTACCATTACCATAAATATACTCAAAATACAATAAAATTATCATTCATATTTCACGAACCATTAACTTATGAATACTGTAATAATATATAAATTTATTTCATTCAAATCCAAACTCCAAGATGGATCAAGCCCATCGAATCGTAAAAATATTCCCAAATATAATTTACGTTAGCTCAATCTCACCCCCGATGAAAATTCCCATTCACCCTTGCGAAATAAACGAAATTACCCCACTCTTTTCTTGTCGACGATATAAACTTTTCAAATACGAAATCGCAATTCTGCAATGCGCCACCTGGCTTGCAGGAACTGCCGAAGACATTTATCAAGTTTATAACGTTCTGTTCGAGTTGTGTCGTTCACGAATTTAAGATAAAAAAAATCCAAAGCTATATAGATTCAAGCGCGCAAAGTGCGTAATATTTTTTCTCGTATTTATTAAATGTCTGTCGCGCACATTTGTGACACCCCTGATGCGAAAGCATTGAAACGAACACAGCCTTGAAATGTCGCATTCGATGTTCGCTTGTTTTAATGCTTTTCGGTGGGATTTTGTTTCTTTTTTTTTGTTTTTCCATGATAATTGCGATTTGAATGGTGTAAATATGAAAAATGTCACTGGAAGATTTAAACAAATTTTATTTGAAAATAAAAGTATAAAAGTTTAATTTCAAATGTGGCTCTTAAAATATAGAACATTTATATACTTTTTCATTTGCAACATATCCTACATTTTTTAGTAAAAAATATTTGAAATTTGAGAACATTTTTATAATATTTGTAAACAAAATCAATGAATATATACTATTGTAATTTATAATATAGTAATAATTCTCGTTTCGTTATTGAATTTATACATAATAAAATTAATATATTTTTATTTAACTATCAATATTTTTTTATTTGTTTAAAAATACATATGACACATTATTAATATACTAATTTTTTCACTATATCAAAAAAATGTTAACCGAATTTCTTTATTAAATTTACCAAGGTTTAAATCAATAGCAAATGCTTATTAGAGTTGATTTTTTTATTGAAAGCTGATACGTATTGAAAATTTGACTATGACCGGACTTACTTGGTTATTATTAAACCCTTCGTTTAGGGGGAGAACTCGAAATTGTAGCCTACACCCTAAAAACCATTCAACGAAAATATAGCTCAGGCTCTGTGAAGGGGGACCCCATCAACAGAGGCACATTTAGAATCATTTGGGGAAAACAGTCAGACATTATTTTTAATTGCTTATAGCGTAGTCATGGAATTATATTTTACATAAGATGGAAATAAACGTATGTCAGGCGAGTATTTGTTTAAATCTATCCTAATATTTTTTGTAATACGTGTATCACTTTTAAATAAAATACATTTACGTGCAAAATTAATTTTATATATAAATCCATCCACCATCCAGTTCGAGAAATAAAATATGGAAAAAAAAGGAAAACAGAAAATACATTTAACTGAAGTTTTATTTTATTTATGAATTCAGATAGCAATTAAAAGACAAAGACAAAGACAAAGACAAAGTATTTAAGAATTATTATTTTTTGATTCAATAGATTTTATGTTCCATTGTACTACATGCACTTTATGGAAAAAAATTCTGCCGGTGTCTCTATATACATGCATATTTTACACAAAATACAAATTTTTTCTATGATTATTAAAAAAAATTGTATAAAATAAAACTGCTTTAGGTTCAAGTTCTGTATTAAAATTTATTTATTATCAACGTTTCGACGAAACTTAAAGCTCGTTTTCATCAGGAAAAATCTGAAAAAAAAACTATGTTATAAAAATTTTACTTTATTTCACTATTTTCATTACAATAGTGAAAAAAAAAGTTTATAAAAGTTACCATAAATACAAAAAAAAATAGTAAAATAAGATACAGTTTTTTTTAATGAATGCTTTATTTTACAAGAATTTTTAGAATATAAAATGTTTCTGTAATGAACTGTTTGTTACTTGCTTGTGTTAATAGGATGTTTAAGTATACAAACAATTGTCCCTATATGTGACCTTTTCGGAAGTACTAAATCTCTGTCAAACTAGCTAAGCTGACCGCACTTTCCAACCCTTTACTCCCTTATTTTTATTTGTATTTACTGTTTAACAACATTAAAACAGTGCATCTTAAACTTTATTTGATTTATTTGTTTTCTTTTTGCAAGTTGACATTCGAATAATTATATATAATCATATTAAACGTTATTTATTTAAGTGTTTTATAAAATTAATATAGATTTTTAAATTTATTTATTGAAAGTAAAATTATAATAATTTTGCCGCTACTTATTGAAAAAATTATTATTGTTTCTTAATAAAACAGTTGCAGCATTTTGTGCATATTTCGTATCCATTTTGGTTTTTTGTCAAAGTCACCTTTGTTTATTTCAATTATATTTAATTATTTCTTAAGTGTAGAACAAATTACTTATTTATATATTTTAAATTAGTTTATTAACTACTAACTTACTATCAAATCAATTTGGAATTAATTTACCATTGTTTGAGTTATGTGCAGTTTTGAAATTAGTTTGTAATTTACCATACTGCGCATGTTCTATGCTCTATGCAGTTGCAAATTAATTTTAAAGTTGGTAGAAACAAACATATTATAACATAGAAAAATTTTTCTCAGAACTTATTATATTAAAATAAAACGACTTTAGGTTGTAGTTCTGTATTAATTTTTATTAATAATTGATGTTTCGATCTTTATCAGGAAAAAAGATACATATTATAGATGAATTTAATATTGCTGTAATTCTGAGCATATTATATTATCTATAAATTAGCTTATGGAATATACTTCATTTATTTAACTTTATATAACAAAATTATTTTAACTTATTTATAGATTATTAATATTATAGAAATTGCATAATGACTTATAATTATTAAAAAAAATATCAATTAACACATTTATTAAACTTTTATATAATATAGACGTATTTTATGTCACTGCCTACATAAACATGGCAATTGCACCAATTCGTTGTAAATATTTAATCCAAAACACTTGTATTACAATATCTCCCCCCTGAGTCCATGCCTGTTCATTGGGGTATGGGTACCAGAGAGCACGGGCCACAATGTTTTTACCATAGCTATGGAATCGCGCACACACACTCATACACACAGGGGAGATACAGCACCCATCGTGTGTATCAGACAAAGATCGATAGATCGAGTACGTTATGGGTGCGAGTGAAAAAGACTTAAAGTGCAACACAGCTGAGCTATAGGGGGATACGCAATGGTGCCTGGGTTTGGTGTTTTGATCCGAATGCGAATTTAGTAACTCTACTATCAATCAGGAACTGTTGAAATTTCTGGTGGTGTTGAAGAATTTTCAATGCTTTTCTGCCGACTAGATTGAAATTTTAACAGAGATAAAGGTACAAGGATTAGTAGCAAACAATCCACGTCATCAAGGACGATGGAGGGGATGAACCAATCAGAATAGATCAATTGCGTGGCAAAACCTATAACAGAAATTGAAGGTATAGTGCTAGTCACTTTATTTGGAATTGACATGACTGCAAAAATTGGTATCATAAACTTTCACAGCAGGGAGTCGTTTGCCAGTTGCTCAAGGGTAGTACTGGTCCATAATCTTACTTTTAACGGAATTTATCTATTTATAAGTACATGAAATATTATTTCTATTGCTATTGTTTTTTTCATTGTTATATGTATACGTATATTGTATGTGTATATTGTACAGAAACATTTTTATTTACCTATGCATTTTTGTTATCTTGTGTGTATATTAATTCTTATTTAATTTTTCTACATTAATTATGCATCTATTTGTTATTTTGACAAATTTTGTTTCAATAAACATTTTATTATTATTGGCATTATATTTTTTATATTGATAATTAATATTTTGTTTTAATTTTTTTATTTGACTTTTTAATGTTAAAACACTTGTTAAATACAAAAAATAAAAACAAACTTTTATGATAATTCTTGTCCCGTATACAAGAGTTTTAAAATACATATATATTTATGTAAAAATGCGAAATACGTCTCTGTAATTTTAAGCTTGTTTTTCTAAAAGTGTTGTAAATCGTCCCTTTTCTAATAGCATGCTGTAAAATAGTCAACGAAGTCAATTCCAAATAATTTGAACAGCACTATACAGTTCGATTAGTGGGGTACAGGTAGTGGGGGTACAGGTATATATTAGATTGCGAATCAGAAATTGTTATTCAGTCACCAAGCACTGAGGATGCCATCTACGATGTATAGCGAAACTTATGCGATGAGGATACATCGACCACGACATACCAACCCGGAAAATCAAAAAGAAAACTGTAAATCTCCGTAACTAAAAACTCAAATATTGGAAATCATTAAGGTGACAATAAAAAAATTGAAAAGACATTGGAAGTTAATTATATAACATTTATAAATATTATCAAATAATGTGTTTTTGCGTTGTATGTAGGATCAATATACATACATATTGTAGAGCCCTGAAGAAGGTAATAGAGATTCCCGAAACGTTGGCTTGGTAGATAATAAAACATAAAAAAGACTGAACTTCGTCTATTACTAATTATTTATTATATAACAAATTAATTATAATTATTAATTCTAAACCATTAACGTAATTGTCAAACAATAGCATATTCGACAAAACAATGACCATTAAACCGATAAACAAAACATGTTTAATAACAATACTGGCTCCATAGGAATGTAAACATTGCGAATATGCGTCCGGGTGCGTCATGAGTTCAGTGCGGGCTGAGGGGAAACGCACGTGGCAGATGCAATATCCATCCATTCAGTGCATTGTTCGCCACCGTTTGCTGCTGGGGATACCATAGCCTCTGTCTCCGAAACATTCGGTGTTGTTACTCTCGCAATCATTTTCGTCACTTTACTCTCGAAACGCGCACGCAAAAACTTCGCGAAAAACACTGTTATTAGCACGTGAAAATATATCAAAATTATGAACGGCAATTTTTCGCGCTAGAAACATTTGTACACAAATAAATATAATAAAATTTTGATGTTTAAAAACTTGTGATTAATTAACTTCGTCAAAACTCTCGCCAAAATCTTGTGATTATTTTGTGAATACGTATTATAATTGTGGACAATAAATTGCTGTACGAACAGTTGTAGATGAATGAATAAAATAAAATTTTCTTCTTTAAAACTTGTAATAAATGTGTAATTGTGCTTATACTATCGCAAAAATTTGATATTATTTCGTGAAAATCTATCAAAATTGTACATAGTTGTACATAAATGTATAAGTTAAAATATTGATGATTAAAACTTGTGATAAATATATAATTGTGCTAACTTACATTTTGTAAAAAAACCATTGCAAAATATTGTTATTATTTTGTGAAAATGTATCATAATTGCGTGGACAAAATTGATTAAGAACATTTGTACAAAAATGGTAAAATTTGGTCATTTAAAACTTGTGATCAATGTGTGAACGTGTTAACCCGTACTTTGCAAAAAATTTGTAAAATATTATTATTTTGTGAAAATTTATCATAATTGTACTACCTTTTGTCAGAGTAGGAACATTTATTGAAAACTTGTGAAAAACTCTTATAAAGGTTATTGAATATTTCACGGAAACATATCAAAATAGTGAACGATGGATTACACTACACTGTTTCACAATCAAAACAATAATCTCAAAATAAATATGGTTAATTTTAGTGTTTTAAAACTGTGATAATTACAACAAAATGTGATTTAGAATTAGTGCAAAGTGATAGTGTGTTGAGTTAGTGTATGTTTTGTTTAGTGTTGTGGTTTCTATAGCAACCATGGGTAACAATACGTCACATGGAAGAAAGTCGCGTAGTCTGCCCACATCTCCTGAAGTGCGAAGGTAGTTAATCAAAAAAACATACGTATAAACGAAAAAAAAAAATAATAATAAAAATACGTTTAGTTTGCTTGTAGCTGACAACTTTCACTTTTTCGATAAATTGATTTTTGTATTCGATCAAGGAAGTATTGATTTTGACAAGTTGTAGTTTTGTTTCTAAGAATAACAACGATAACGATTGATTAACAATATTTTTCTCCTTGTTATTATTATTATTATTATGTTTAACAAAGATTATTGTTTGTAGAATAATAAATAGATCTAAAAATATTCTTCAAAATGATAACAATTTGTGAAACAGTAAATTAAATATTGTATTATTTACATTAATACATAAAATTATATTATATTATTCTCGCAAAATATAAAAAGTACGGCAGTCTGAAAGATTTATTAATACTACGCTATTTACGAAATTTGTGGTATTTATAAGGGATTTTGGTGTAATCAGTTAGTTTTATTTTAGGCAATAAATGATATTATTAAAATAAAACGGCTTTAGTATATACATAGTTCTGTATTAATTTTTGTATTAATAATGACATTTCGACGTACTCAACGAATATCTTCGTCATGTCATTTGTGTAATTTTTTTCTGATGATGATGTATGTGTCGCACGTTGAAACATAGATTATATTAATAAAAATTAATACAGAACTATATCCCAAAGTTGCTTTATTTTAATATAATGAGTTTTGAAAGATTTTTACTATAATATTATTAATATTTATAACAAATTTTTATTGTATTTTCACAAGCTATAACCAATTATTAAGCAATTCATAGCTAATAGCATAACGACTAGAACATAAAACTAATTTTGAGATATACACACACTTCATAAACCTATCAATCATCTTATGAAATCTCAAAATTTGTTATATAACAATTCGTTTTATTTATGAAATTTTTATTTCATTTCAGAGACAGTCTTTTAAATTTAATTATAACACAAATTCAATAAACAAATACAATGACTCTCTAAGTACTACAAGTTTCGTTTTAAAATCGCTTTTAACTAATACCGATCATAAGATCAGAATTAGTTGAACTAAAACGCCTAAAAACTGATGTATTATAAATTCATTTTTATTTAAAAATAAGTTAACAATTCCAATTTTGTTTTTAAATCGGATTGGTTCAAAATCAATAATTTTATTCGTATTTTTATAATGTATTTATAGTTGCATGTTTTTCCACTATTATCATTAAGAAAATGACAGTGGTTTAATTTTATTATTTCCGGATATAAAAAATATTGTAGTACATAATAAACTAATTTACTGAGACACTATTTCGATTTTTTCACCAAATTATCTTTTCTATTATATTAAAAATTTAGTAGATTATTTCTATTATTCAGTACACCTGAACAAAGAAATAGTTATTATTCTTTTATGTAATGTGATGTAATCAAAGATTAAAAGTGACAAAAGCGCATCAAATGATCTATGGTTAAATATATTATATTTTTGTCAATTATAAAAATCACATTAAATTTAATGAAATTAATTCTAGTGACTGGCATTGAATGACAGTTTTCTTTCATTAAGATCCGGTTTCACAAAACATTGTTAACTTAATCAATGAATTAACTAGGCAACTAGATTATTAATTTAACAACGCTTTGTGCAAGTGGACCTTAATCGTTCAAATAAAAACGCAATATTAAAACGCGTAATGTAAAATAAAAGTACTGCGTTAATTTTGTCCATGAGTGTATTTTCCATGATTGCAATAAAAGAAATCGAAAAATCTAGATATAAACTTTAGCCACCATTACACAACCTGAGCAATAAATCTCGAAAGAAGCAAAAGTAACAAAACTGTTGAAGAAAACAAACTATCCGCATTGGAGGCAGCGATAATATTTCATTTGGCGTTTACAAGCGCAAGCAAGAAGGATTCTTCTGGGAAATAAACCTGTCGCTTCCCTTTCGTGTGTGATAAAAACGACCAGCATACAGCCTAGACATGCACACAGACACTCTATATAGCCTCTCTGTATCTATACGATATCTAACTTTCTCTCACCATTTTATTATTCTCTTCGACTTTTAGTTCTGTTCGAATCTAGACGATTTATCTCGAAACAAGATGAGTTAATCAAACTAAACTGTCCTTAGAGGTTTCACTTAATTTTTGTTTTTTATATTTATGTATTTAATCAAACTGTACTAATCCGTAACATGTATGACAGAAGGAACCAAAAAGATATTTCAAAAATGAATAAAATATCATATTAGTGTCTTCGTGAAGAGTAAACCAAATAACAGAAAATTAAAATTGGTTGGGCTACATCTAGCTCTTTCCCTCTTCAGTATTTACTAAACAAAATAAGTATTTATAAAGAAAAATCATGCATTTTTAAATATTTATTTATTTTATAATATATAATATAAAGTAAACCCATTTAGTAATAATATTGTTAATTAAATTCTGATATGATCTTAAATTAAAAATCTTTGATATCGTCAGTCGATTCCTTGTTTGTACATACATACACAATCCCGCCATGTACCCAAAAGGATGTGGCACAAACTCTTTTTATCATTCCGAAATCAGTCGCCTCCAAACATTCCTATCCAAACAAGCAACTTTCGCTTCATCTACATTCATAATTCCTCTCATACATGCTCTTTTATTTCTACTACTTGGAAACTTTTGCTCAAGCAAAACACTCTCAATCATACCACTCCAACTACTCATCGGACGTCTACGCAAACGTATACTATCAAAATCATTCAAATAAATCTTTTTAAGCAAACGTTCATTAGACATTCGCTTAACATGTCCGAATCATCTTAACTGACTAACACCAACTTTGCTACAACATTTTTTTCAATTTCACACTCATCATACACTAATCTATTTCGTACCCGGTCTCTCCTATTTACACCACATACCTCACGTAAGGATATGGAACCAATTAGAATTTATATTTCCGAAACTATTAAAATTATAACATCCACAATTGCTAAAATATATAGAAAACAAACAAATGTTGCCAAAATAAACAATAAGTCAATTTGACCAAAAATGCCATATAGAACAAACAAGAAATCGACTGACAAAGTGTCAATCAATTTTTATTTACAATAGTTCAATAGTATAAATAAAAATAACTTATCTATAACCACATAAACTTAAATGCACACAAGTATTGTAGATTGCCGAATTCATTTACAGGTTTATGAGAATATGATCCGCTTTTAATAGTAAAATGATAGTAAACAGAAATTAGCGTGCAAGGGTCTGAAAAAAATCAGCCAAGATCTCGATGCAAACTCTAAATGGCGTTAGATACAATATATTTTATAAATTATTTTTATCGATTTAGTTTTTATATTAAAAAAGAAATAATTTAAATTTCTTGGAACATTTGCCAAGATTAATTGATTCACAAAAAAAAATTGGAAAATTGGAAAAAATATTATTATCCGGCATATTAATTAATTAGTTATATTTATATTCTACTAAAAATTTATGGAAACAGACATTTAAAATTGTATGCATCCAAAATGGACAATATCGATAAATATTTTTAGAGCAAAATTTTTTTGGTTATAAAATTAAATTTATAGCTTGAAATGTATTTCAGTTTTTCTACATCTGTTATAACTGTCACTGAAATAGTTTAACGATAAAATGTAATGAAATTTTATAGCTTAATTTGCATATTAATACAATTTTCATAAAATTGACAGTAAAAAAATCCATCATTTTACGTTACAGTGCAGACAATGTTCCGTTTGAATACATAATGAAATTATTGACGAACTATAAAATTTATACTAGGTAAAAATTGTGGAAAGTTAATTGTATTATATTTAATTTTATTACTTCCAGACGGATTATGGTAATAATTAAAATTTTTGTTTTTGCGTTTTAGGACTTTAGACAGAGCACAATTTTGGGAATCTTTATTTAAAAAAAAAAATTAAAAATAAAAATACCGTTGTTAAAAAATGGTACTTTATTTCACAATTTTTTGTGAGTAAATTTTCTGTTTATGACATTAATAAAGGAAAGTAAAAATCACTAAAAAAAAAAGAATTTTATAGTGACATTATTTTACCGAAATAGCAAAATGATAAGAGTTCATTAAAAACAGTTGAAGTTGTTTTGCGATCTTGGCGTTAAAAACGACAAATTTTAAATTTGTGCAAGAATTTGTGTTTTGTTGTTTAAATTTTTTTTTTTTTACAGTCGTAGAATAAATATTATATGAAACTCATGCATAAAATGCTTTTTTGTTTCATTCATTTGATTGCCGTACTTGTCCACAGCTCATGCGATCAAAATTTTCATTCATAACAAGAAAGTACTTTATGCATTTGTTGCATAAATTACTATTATACGATTTATAACATTTGAGTATATGTTTTTATTATCGTATTATACAAAATTTAGTATTAATGTAAAATATTTTAATTTAAAAAATTATCATTATTTTTAACTTTTCCATATTTTTAATGTACTTACTATTTTATGAAAATAGATGTGAAACTCGTAAATTTCATATATTTATACTAGTATAATAAAATTTTCTGTTAAATTTCAAACTGGCATTTATAGTTATGAGTACCTAACTTCGTATTTTATTGACAATAATAAACATTATAGTTTACAATAAATAAGGCATTATATAGCAGTTAATTTATATTTAACTATTACCATACTAATTATTCACAGGATATAAAACTTATTAGTAATTTATTTACTGTGAAATTTTAAACAGTTTTATTTAAAAAGGTTTTATTTAATATACATACCTAGTAGTGTCATGTAAAAAAATAAAGATGTCGGAATGCAATATTTTGAACGACAAAAACAAGAATTTAATCTCAAAGAAAAAATTAAAGAAACTTTTATGCAAAATAAATCGCTATTAAAATGTTCGTATTTAGTTGCATTTAGTTTCATTAAAATGATTATTCTTGGATCTCGTAAGAAATTTCGTTGCAATATACATAGAAATATTTTTTTACGAAATCCATACATTTTCATTTTACATTTTAACGGATTGTTATTTTTAACAAAAATGTTTATGCATACGGGGTAAGTTTCTAAAAATGTATAATATACGTGTTTAAGCCCATTTAAAAAGTAAAACCGTTTACTGGCGCGGGTTAATATTAAAATAAAATAAAGATTAGATATTAGATATTATATATATATATATATATATATATATATATATATATATATATATATATATATACAGTAGCGCAGCCAGGATTTTGTCTTGGGGGGGGCCCAAAATTTTTATCTTGGAAAAGCAAAAAAAAAGCAAATACTAACCAGATTTCCACTTTATCTTACATGAATCGAATAATTAATAATTTAAAATAATGAATGTTGGCTCAATATTTTGGGGTAAATAATTGTAGCATTGGAAGTGACTGCTGAATATATAAATAAACGAATAAAAATTGTGCTAATTCTACTAGCTTGGGGGGGGCCGAGGCCCGTCGGCCCCCCCCTTGGTTGCGCCACTGTATATATATATATCTTTTAAAATAACTCCATTCGCTATTGCATTTATGTTATGAATTGTAGTTATTCATGTTACCAAAAAACATTAATCCCTTAACGCACATTTCTGAGTCGAACTCATGTGTCAGGTATGGTTAACCTGCAAATTTGTGCAAGCCTTAGTCAGATTTGGAAAGCCCTAAATTATACATTAAAGTATACATTTACGATCATACTAGGGCTCATGTTAATTTACAAAAAAATTAAATAACTGTGCACGAATAATTTTTAAGTATCTTTCTTCAACATTTTTCTTTATATGCTTATATTATCAAAAAAATGATAACACTTCTATTTTAATTTTACCTTTTTCCTAATTTTGTCAAACACAAAAGCTAATTCAAATTTAAAACGGTCGACCAGTAACTAAAGCAAAGACTTACAAAGCGTTGACAATTTTTTTTCTGTAAAAAAAGTAAAGTAAAAGATAAAAAAGAGGATATCCGTTTTTACGCGTCCGTTACCGTGCTGAATAAATTATGTAAATAAGGTCTGCCGTTCAAAGTACTAATATGAGTGGTATGCCCTTCGAGTCAGCGACAAGGGTCAGACAGCCGACAAAATTACGCAAAAGCCCTTGATCATATGCTACACCACGCCAAAAAAGAATCAGTCTCCTATATCGGCAGACCTGTCATTTTGAGCGAATTTTTAAACGCGAATTATTCTATATATATAGAGTTGAATAGGCTTAGTTTAAAATCAGCGGTGATCAAACTGTATTTCATGAAATATCAGGATTTTGTAATTTGAAAAGAATACATGTGAGTGACATTGAAGGTATATGATATATGTCTGCGTGGATGTCCGATGAGTAGGGGGGTTGGTATGATTGAAAAATGTTTTGCGTGAACGAATGTCTTCAAGTGGTAGAAATAGAATAGCATGTATGAGAGGTATCATAAATATGGATGAAGCAAAAGCAAAATATTTTTCGCAAAATAATTTCGGCATAGTGGAAAAAGTTATTCTACATCCTTTTGGGTACATGGTGTAATTGTGTATGTATATATGGACATTAATTGAATTATGATAATTTTATTATTGCTCTGAATCTGAATAATTACAAGTATCATTACTGAGAAATTTAATTTTATTTCATAATTAATATTGATTGTGTGACAGTATTTTTTTCTAGATTGTTAAAATTTTCTAGAAATAAGACAAGATCTGTTTAATTCTTGATTTAAGAATTATTATTTTTATAGAATATAATACTTTATAAAAGAGTATGGCAGCCAGGCAATTGATAATTATTTTTATAGAATATAATACTTTATAAAAGAGTATGGCAGCCAGGCAATTGATAAAAGTAATGCTTGAAGAAATATCATAAAATATTGCTTATATCAATTGTTTTTATTAGCATAAGTTATTTGGATCTAAATGGATGTACAATTATTTTTTTATCAATATTTCAAAATAAACTTTCGTATCTACAATATTTTTTCAATAATCTCGAACAAATTTTTAACGACTATGAAATAATGTGTTACAGTATAATAAAATAATAATTATTAATTGAAATATGGATTTTGAAAATTACAGTAAAATTATAGCGAATAAATGTCTGTAAAATTTTTGTTTGTTATAAAGATTTAGGTATTTAAAGTTTTAAAACCACTGTATTGAACTGATGTGGGTTAGGTTAGATTCAGGCTTTGAATGTTGGATAAAATATTGGTCAAGAAATTGCGTCAAGCTATGTATAGAATATATCAGAAGGGGCACGACATTTTTCTTTTTTTTTTTTTTTTAAGACTGACTTGAATACAAATTTATTTTTCAAATGATTGGTTGGGGAACTATAATGAACGATTATTATTTAAATGAATATATTGTTCAGAGAATGTGTCATGAGTACATATTATTATTATATTTTTATATTAAAGGAAAAATGAATAAATCATATTTTACAGTAACATTTTTATATAAATAAATATAATATTAAAAGTATTGTGATTTACTTTTTAAATTTTATATATTATTGGAAATTTCATCTAATTAAATAGCCAAATTCTTTAAAATTTAGCCATCTAATTTTAATTAATTAACTTTTTCCGTATACATTTCCTTTTTTAGTTTTTATCCAATTTTATTTGCATGTGTGTAATTTTTGTTATGGGAAATAAATTTTCAATACGATGATTAGTTTGTTGCTATAATAAAATATCATTTTAATTTAATTAAAAATTGATTTATAGATAAGTATGAAATAAATTTCAATTAATTTTTCTGTTGTATATATGCGAATTCATGTAAATTAAATAAGATTGTTTTTTGTTTTGTACAATATTTATTCACACCTCTCTATTTATCTTGAACTAGTTTTATGTTCTAGTCGTAATACTTTTGTTATCTACTAACTTGTGCAAACACAATAAACATTAATTAATAATCTCAATTTTTGGCTGCAATAAAACCGGGAACAACTGAAATTGCGCATTTACGTTGTTCTTTACATAAATTAATAATTCTTTTTCTCTTTACAGACAGCTAACGGGTGTGCATAAAGGCTCGACCAATATCCCATTGCCGGGTTCTGCCCTACCCGCACGTCGATGTCCCCCGGATAAAGTACGGCCGGTGGCTGGATCATCTCGGGCGAGCAGTCCCGGTGGACTGTCGATGATTCCGCGGGCACCGGCTGGCGGCACAGCAGTGTCGGTGCCCGCTACACAGATTGCCAGTCCGTATCAAGCCAATACCACTACTCATGGTGGACATCATCAGAAGAACGGTGGCAATGGCAGCATGCTAGAGAAGTTTAAACTGTTTAAGGGAAATGGGAATGGACATGGTGAAGTCAGGCAGGTGGTGGGAAGTGCTGGTGGAAAAAGAACGAGTAGTAGCAGTGGGGTGTCGTCGGCAAGAAGTGAACGGTAATTATTATCATAGTTTATTTACATTTGTTGTATTGTGAGAATTAAGTAGAATTTTTTTTTAATTCAAGTACTTTTTGAATCTTCAAATAAATTAGTTATTAGTAGTCTTCGGGATTTCACGGCCGGTGTCCATTGAATTTATAGAATTTTCTGGGCTGATATGCCGTAGTCTATTTATCCTCGTCGCAGACGTTTTGTCGAACATCGTAGATGACATTCTCAGTGCTTGGTGACTGAATTCAGTCATCGAACATTGAAGATGCCGTATTATAAGACATCTGCGGTATTTATATAACTGTTGTTTATAATTTTGATATTTGATTCAGGGAACAGGAAAATTCAAATTATTACATTTTTCGTTACATAACGTTATAATGTCTGGAAAATGAATTGGTATGTTATATAACGTTACGTAAATAACATTATAAAAAAATAATTTTTATTTGTAACTGAAATTATCTGTAAAGCGTTAGTTAAAGAAAAATATTAGGTATTAAATTAATTTTTATGTTTGAAATACAAACAAAATATATCTTTCTCTCAAAAGAAAACTCATAGAGAATAACGTTACAAAATAGTTTTTGTGAAACGTTATCAGTTATTATAACGTTATTGAAGTATCGTTACGTTATTGTTTTAGAAATTATTGTTTGATCTTTATTATAACGTTATGGGATATACAATAGTTACGTTCCGTTTCCATCCTTGATTATAATCACGGTCTACTGTATTTGATCAAAATACAGAGCAAGCTTAGTTAATTTGTATGTTATTATATAATAAAGGCTAATTGAACAAACAATGATATTCCAGTGACATTACTGTATATTAATTTACTAACTTATTCAAAACCGAAGTCTTATAACACAAAAAAAAATGAAACAACTAATAGGCGGGCAAAAACATACACATAACTTCCAAGAAAGTATTACTAATACAATAGTATCAATTTCTTTAACTGATTCATAGATGCGTCATTAGTTATATGTAATGGTGTAAGTTGCACCTGGGCCTGGATATAAGGTCAATTGTAAACAACATACGATCGATTACAATCGATTTTTGCTAAGGTTTGCTGAAACAATTTGAGGGAAACTGCCGACGCTTTGGTCGAATTATTGATTTTAAGACAAAATTTAAATATTATATTATTATATTTTGATAGACTGGGGGACTTTACGAGAAAATTAGTGTCGATCTTGATTTAATTCGCCAATAGATAATCGCACTGTTTTCACTATTTAATTAACGTTGAAATACTAGTTAAATAATAAGATATATTTGTTTAAATTACAGATCGGATAGCAGTGTAAGTCTCGAACCCGCAAGCGATTTGAAACCAACGAGAAATCTTCGACTGAAACAACAACGTCCTGCTAATAAAACACCTTCCAAACACAGTCCAAATGCCAATAAAAAAGAAATCTCATCTTCCAAACCAAAAATCGCCAACGATATGGAGAAACATGCCACTAAAGTTGCCAATCTCAGTGCTGCCAAAATGAACGAAACTAAACTCAAAATTCCTACTACAGTTAAAGCAAACTCAAATTCGAATTCATCTGCGCAGAATCATCAGACGCAAGTTGCTTCTGCGCATCACACTGAACAACAGACACGGTGAGTTCAAAGTTTTTGCCAAATTTAATTTTAACAAATGTAAGTAGAATGGATATATTAAAAGTATACTTAAAAAAAATCTAAATTTTATCAATAAGAAGACAATAAACTCATTGTTAATTGTAATTAATATTATTTAATGAAATGACAAAACTTTTAATAATTCAAATTTAATTATAACAAAAATTTAATTTATTTATAAATGTGTTTCGTTTAAAAATAAATTTTAATTAAATTATATATAAATAATTATAGACTAGCAATAAATCCGTTTCATAAATTTTGCGATAAAATATTTATTTTGCACTGTTAAATACTTTAGTTTCCTGTACAAATTGTGTATTTTATTATATAAAACCGGAAGAAGACAAATAAATTGTTCCATTTTAGCGTTATACACAAATAACAAACAATAATGGTGGAATTCTGTACAGACCTGTAGCGTTATGGAATTTCTTTTATAGTTACTGTTTGTATAGTTTAAAGTTTCAAATATTACATCATAGACATTAAACAGTTTGAATTTTAATAGATACTTAATTGTAATTGTAATATTCATAAAAATAAAATATTAAATATTCTGTCTATTATCCAAAGATAATGGTTTACTAGAAGCTCGGTTTTTAGATGTTTTAGTTCATTTATTTAATCCTATTATTATAACAGATACGTTGTTTGAAAACCGATATTATTTAAAATCAATTTTAAAACCGAGCTTGTAGAAACTTTATTATTTTATTTAGAAATCTAACGTTTATTTTTGAACATCCAAACTATAAAATGTATAAAAGAAATACAAACTTGGAAAGAAATATATTGACAAGAAACTACAGGATATTCAATAATATTTTATTGAGAAAATAAAACATTTTCTATACTTGTTGCAATTATTTTTACAAATTTTATTAATAAAATACAAGCATGTAAAATTTGACATTAATTTTCATAGTACTATATTCTCTTATTTTAATATCTGAACAAGTTCAAAACTTTTAATATACAAGAATGTTTATTGTATTTGAGTTTTACGATTTTATAAATTTATGAGTGCTTTCTTAGGAAAAATATACAAGTTTTAAGGTTTCTATTTATATTTTTCTAGCGGCACATTCTGTCGCATGTCGGCTGCAATATTTTTGTTTTTTGTTTTTCGACTTTTTATGGTTTGCTTATGGTATATTTAATGGGCTATTTTATTTTTAGTTTTTGAATAATTCGTTACATTCGGGAATGAGTTTGTTTTGTTATTTGATATGGGGTGTTGAGAGTTTTAAGTTTTTCAGATAGTAAAATTGAGAGTTTTTCATCATATGAACAAAAAAAAGTTTATTGAGTGATTTGTCACAAGCCGAAATTGTTTCAGATATTTGAGGTAAAAACAAAATACATGTTTATTATTTATTTGAAACTTTTTTATAGTTTCTGATAACTAAGTTTAAATGATTAGTATCATTATTAATATTTAAATTTATTTTATTTAAAGACATATTTGTGTCATTTACAAAAATTAGTCGTTTTGTTAATTTGTAGATTATTAATATTGGAAATTGATTATGAAATATATTTATAGTTTCTTAAATGTTTTTACCTATAAACGTTTTTAAGTTTTGTTTAAAACTTTCAAAATACTTATTTCAAGAATTTGAATATAAAACAAATCTAGCTTTGTTTTGTTATTTGTAATATTTTTTTTATATACAAATCTTTTATTCTATAATACTAATATGAGACAATTTTATATTTATTTTATTAATTTCTTTTTTTTGTCTATTTTATCCTATTCTAAGAATATATTTTTTAAATATTATTTTGCTATATATTTTATTATTAATGTACTATTCTGCTATATAATGTCTAAGTAATTTGAGATATTAAGACATTACGATTTAATAATTTGTCGTACAATTACTATCAACTTATGTAACAAGTTGTTGACATTCATTCCATCGAATTTAATAGCAATTAATTTAATCTTAATCAGTTTCATAGTTAAGCATTTATGAAAAAAGTAGAGCAAGCGTCAAGATCATTATAGATATAATACTTTTTTAAATAGTTTATGAAGTATTTAGTCAGAGACGGACTCTTATGTATTCAATCAAGAGCCGCTTTTATCTAAGGCTGCAAAAAATTTCCACAACAAAATAATATGATCCATTCTATATTTTATAATTTATGAAAGGTAATTTTGATATAACTGCACTAAAATATATTTTGAATATGCTGTATTATTCACTTTTTTTGCAATTTCTTTCAAGTTTAAGTTATGAAAAACTTCTATGCGTATAAAAGTTCTAAAACTTTTAGAGCAATTAATTGTTTTTTAAAGTTCTAAATAACTTTTTTATTTAATAATAAAATTGTAATTTTAAATTTAGGACTATAATTAAAATTTTTTTTTTTTGAAAATTGTAATATTGTTTTCAAATTCTGAAGTAAATTCTGAATATTTTTTTTGTAATGAGTGTAGTTTTTATTATTAGGAAATTTTACAAACAATTTTTAAAAATATTAAAAAAATAACATTGTTCGGGCCGTAATGATAAAAAAATCATAAGGCCATCACTAGCACTTAATCCGTCTCTGTACCTGTATAGTATTATATCATTAAAAAAAATTATTTCAGTTATTTTTCAGTATTATTTACTTTTACTTCTACTTCTACTTATATATATTCTATAAAAGTATATGAAATTTGATAAATATCCGTTGCCACTGTAATGAAAAATTTTACATCTGGAAAATACTCAGAAATTAACGAATTTACATTATCCCTACCAGGATTATCATTATATAAATTATTTAAAAATATGCAATAATAGTTTCTTTAAACAGAATAAAAGAAAATTTAAATAGTATCAGAAGTACTCTGTTAAAATAAAACTTTTAATGAAGAATAATTATGAATGTTAAAATTATAGTATAGTTTATCAATTTCTTATAAATTTATTGTATTATGTTTAAAAGGAATTTATATCTTAAGTATTTTATAAACATAAAATATTTCAAATCATTTTCGCATAACTCTAAGTTTTATTGAATTAGTTTATCGTTCTGTGGACACACTTCACTAAACTATATTATATTTCTCTTTTGCAGATCGTCTCCAAATCAAAATCAAACCGGAAGTTTATTACCGGGTCCCGGAACAGGCATTCCAAAACCAACCGCTGCAATTAAAGGTACCACAAAGACTCCAATAAAAGAAGAACGGCCACAGCATCCGTTGCCAACACCTGTTAAACCCGTATCACAAATTACCAACTCGAATGCAAATATTGTCACTTCTATTTCCAGAGAAGGGTCACAGGTAATATTTTTAATTTTTATCTCAATATTAGCGTCAAGATTAGAACATTTTCAAATTTTCAATTTTAGTATTTTATTAGAAATAAATATACTAGTCTATGTTGTATATTTATATTTTTTTTAATTATTTTAGTCACTTTAGTATAATGACTAATGGATAAGTGGATGAATGTTGTTGAAAGCTGCAATTAAATTTATGTTGTGTTTATTTTTTGTTATTCTTGATTTTAAACAGAGGAAGATGAAATATTTCTTATTTATTTGTAATTGGTTTCTGTATATATATTTTTAAATATTTTATGTATTTTTACTAATTTAGAATACGAAATTCAAATTCTGTAATTTATCTGTGTATATTGTGTTTTCTAAAAATATAATCATATTAAATAAGATGAGCTTTGTAGAGTTTTGATATTTGCTATTTATTTTAAAAGCTTTATGTTATGTGTTATGAAAGAGTTAAAGCATAATTAATTATTTAAAACCAAAACCAACATTAAATCAGATTATTAATTATTACATACAATTTTATATAATATTTTTAAAAATGCCGGAATAAAAATTATTATTACTATATACTATTTTCATTGTAGATATGGAATTTATTTATAATAGATTGTTTTATGGTAATTACACAAATAAAAAATGTCCATGAAAAGTTATTTATTTATTAAAATAAAGACTATTACTAAGATTTATTAAAAATTGACATTTTCTAAATTATATTTGATCTGGAGATGTCACTGTTGATATCTATTGATAAATTTTTGAAGTTTACACATTTAGTTGACTCTATTTCAAGTTCCTTTTATTTAATATTTTTATTTGCCTTTTAGAAGTACATATGTATTTTAATTTTAATACTAAATTTACTAAAGCAAACTAAAAAAATAGCAACTTAATTTACAAGCTACTCACGAAACATCTAAAACAAAACAAAAACTTGCATTACATCTACTCGAATCTTCTCCAACACACAAACACAAATGTTCAATTAATTAACTCATCCAAAAGAACATTTTTTTTTCTTTTTCAGATTGGCTTAACATCTGGTCCGAAACAACAAGCAGTAGCAATGGTCTCTCCAATGCCCAGTGATGTCCACAGTCAACTAAGTGAGAGCAGTCATAGTGCGTCAACCGGCCAGCACAGTAACTCAAGTGAATCGAGTGTCATCTATAAACCCAGCAGCGAAAGTGGATCCGAACACCCTCTACCCGTAATTCCCAATCGGAAGGAACCACAAGGTTAATATTAAAATATATCGTCTTAGAGACTCTGAGTCTGTGTATTACTTATATTAGGTTTTTTCAGTTATGCATACTTGCATCTACTGTTTTGTTATTTTATTCACGTTGCAATTACGGAATTTTTTTTACATTTCTAGAAACTTTTTCTTGCAGCGGTGTTCAAGGGTACTACTGTAAATCGCTGCGATTACAGCAACGTTTTGCAATAAATTAAGATATGATTAAGAGTAGAAAATAAACCTAATATTTTAATATAGAAATACTAATTTTTAATATATTAAATCGTCATTTTATTATTAAAAAAATACTTCATTGTTAAGTACTATGTACCAGACAGTAAGTACTTGAAGTTCTAGTACTTTGTATAAAAATATTGAAGTATTAAATACAAGTATTTGGAAGTATTAAATAATGTTACTTGAATTGGCAATTTAAATTGGCATACAGTATTTATGCATAAATTTTTTTAAAAAGTTAGAAAAGTAAAGTTACTTTTTTACTTTTAAAAATAAATAAAAATTTATTTTTTTTTTAAACAAAAAAAAAAGTTGTAGCATATTAAATATCTAATTATTATATATCAGTTGTAATTTGTAAAGGTATTGTTTAATGTCAATACTTAATTTTATAATAATTAAGTACAAATTTTAAGTATTAAGTATGTTTTTTTTATAAGTATTTGTAATTTTAAGTACTAAGTACTCTAATATTAAAAATATTTAAATATTAAATAATAAGTACAAAAAATACCAAAAAAATATTTAACTGCAAAAGTACTTATGTAATGTCTAGCTTTATTAAGTACTTACAATTAAAACAAATGTCTTTTAGAAATACTTTCTTTACTAACCATTTATTACACATTTTCCAAAAATACGTTTTACTAAAATTTTCTGTTTAATGAATGTTATAAGGTTACCTCACGGAAACTTCCGATCAACAGCCTCCGCCACCACCAGCACCACAAGAACCAATTAAAAAAGAACTCGAAAAGGTGATACACGAGGAGAAAGTTTTGAATTTAAATCATATCAGAGAGGGTAGCCAGGATGACGAAGCATCGATGAATGTGCAACCTATGCGTCCATTGCTTCGTGGATATTGCAGTAATTTGACTTTACCGGCACGTGGCCCTCGAGGGCATTATCCGCAAAGGGTGCAGCCCGATGGTGGTTCGGATTATTGTGAAATTGCTATCGCGAACGGATATTTGTCGGATGGTGAAGTGTTACGAAATCCAATTGTGAGAAATGATATTTGTGATGGTTATATGTCCGAAGATGGAACATTATATGCAAGGAGGTTGCAGACTATGCCAACACATTTGCCTAACGGGTGAGTTTAATTTTTTTATATATTTATCTTGGTAATAATAAATATTTATTTATTTGACGATTGGATAACATTATAAACGAACTGAACCGGAATTTATTCTCAAGTTAGTCTTGTTTATTATTGTCAGGAATAGTGTTTATAACTTTTTGAAGAGGTTCAGATATCCTAACATCAGTAAAATAAATATATCAAATAAATAAAAAGCAAAATATAAAAATATATTCTATATGAAAAGTAAAGCTAATATTCGAAGTTGAGCAAATCTTTTTCACTTTTGAAAATTTTCAAAAATTTATACTGACGTATATTTATTTTATTACAAGCATTTTGTATTTTGAAAAGTAATTTAATTAGGTGCAGTTTTTTGATGATGAAAAACTAATGGGTAGTAAAATTTAACACGTTTGTTATCATGGAAAATATCTTTGAATAACTTTTAATTGATATAATAATCTAGAAGTAAGGAAAGTATCTTTGAATAACTTTTAATTGATATAATAATCTAGAAGTACAAAATTATTAAATTTGTGAATTGTTTAATTTATAAACTTTTGAAATATTAACTTTAATAATCTAGTTATTTTTTATACATAAAGGAAAATATTTATCAATGACTTGGAAATACATATTAATTACTTATTTATTAATTTGTTTAACATTTTTTTTACGAATTATGTTTATGGTTGATACATTATAAAAAAGGACAATTTTATTATGTGGAAAAAGAGAAATATAACTTTTCAAATGCTTACACTAATTTGTTTATTTTATACAATTTTTATATTATTAATATGAAAAAGATTTATACCTTTTAAATGTATATTTACATATTAATTTTTAGGATTTTTTTTTATTGAAGTATTCTCGAAATATTCATTAAAGAATTAGTTAGTCATTAGCCTATATCTGTTGTACCGAACAAATATAATTAATTTATTATTAAATTTGTATAGTAAATGAATGTTATATTATTTTTAAGTCAATCATATAATTATTTAATTTATTGTTTCTTAATATTATTTTTTGTTTATTTGTTTGGTTTTATTATGTGATTTACGATTTTTTATCTGGCATCTTTATTTTTTAACACTACATTTTTTACTAAGGGGTTACACCTACGCCACTGGAATTTATAAAGTGAAATAATAAACTACAAGAGTAGATTAACATAGAAAATTAATCTATTAAGTTACAATATCAGAAATAAATAAAAATTTCTCTTATATTTATAACAATATGTTACTATTTTTCATTATAGAATATATTTTAACATTCGTATAACAGAAATGAGTAAATTTGAATTTTAAAAATATAATATCATAGTCAATACATATACTTAATAATTAATCAAAATAATAATAATATTATTATTGAGAAAATCGTTACTTTCCGCGTTCTAAATAATTTTTATTTCAAGATAAATTCGAAGATTTAAGTAATTATATTTTAACAAATAAAATATTTTGCATTTGTATGATTATCATCGCCTTACCACATAAACGTCAACTATTTTACCATCCGCAGATATGTTGATGCAAAGAAAGGTTATAATAATAGTTGTATTTATAGCTTTTTGTTTTTCAATAAATAAACAGATCTTTGCACTTGGTGCAAGCAATACAATGACCTTTTCGTTCAAGATAACGGTACAGCGTTTGATCTGCAATCATTTTTTTTGTTCGCCTCTGCCCTTTTGCAACGAAGATTATTCGATCTCAGGCGGGAAAAAGGAAATAAATTTGCATTTAACATGATTTTAATTTAGTTGTTATTATAAAGTAGGTTATGTAATACATTGAAAAAAGAACGATATGAATTTATTTCTTAATTATTTATTAATATATATGATTCTATTCTATCTGATTATTTTTGATGAGTTGTTTTTTTTTTTTTTGAATAATATTGTTATCATTAACATACTTAAAGAAGTGATTATTTGTAATTAAGTCGGTTTAATTAAATTAAACGCAAAAGAAATTAATGATAAATATGCGGTGATAATTAATATAAAATAAATAGAAATAAATTATTTAAGAATATATTCACATTTATCATACAATTTTTTGCAGTATGAACTAAATTTAAATCAATTAAAATTTTATAATTAATAATTAGATGACGAATGTAAATTTCGAATTTGATAGAACTTACGTCTTTAGTTAATTGATTAATTCATCTTATTTGTAGTCTCTTTTTTCCGGTTTAAAAATTAAATTAAATGTGTTAATGTGTGATGACTTTCGAATATTACATAATTCTTGTTAATCTAGAATTATACTGGTATTTGTGTTTAGTTTTTATCAAAAAGAATTTTTACAAGTTGTTGTGAATACGGGCTGCTAATAATGTTTTTTTTTCTATATTACCGGATTAACAAATATTGTTTTAATAAAAAAGAATATAATGTATTTAAAAAAAATCACTTAATTATTTACGTGTCTCCCAAAAATATTTAATTTTTTTATACAAACTTTGACTTAAATATTAAGAAATTTCTTATTATTTTTTTTTCTTGTGTACGTGAAATTATTATTTTTTAAAATCTTATGTTTCACCACATTTCTGAATTAGTAACAAAATTTTAGGGGTTTAGAATTTCTGTCTAAGAATAGAAACAGATTGCGTACCATGTGTACAATTGATATAGAGTATGAGGATTGATAAATCAAAAAGTAATTAACTATTTAAAACATGTTTCTAAAATATAACTTTTTATTTATACATATTTCGTTATTATTGTTAGTAAAGTAAGAAATTGTGTATATTTTTTAGTCACGGTTATATTAAATGTCCGAATTTTTTTCTTTAGATTAGGAATAAAATGAACTAATAAATAAAAATAAAATGTAAACATTTAGATGTCGTGTCGAATACTATAATTTAACAAACAAACAAAACAACTGAACGAAAGGGGGGGTCGCATCTCGATGATATTACGCATATATGCGTAATACGGAACGTTCAAGTGCATTTACTGGCGCAAGCTCTGTTAGTTCATAACATTGTCAGTAGGAGGAGAGTTTGCCTGTACACAAGGGCGGGGGTGGAAATGATAAATACGATGGACTGTTCACGGTTTGATTGCTGAATGAATCACACATCTACACGGTACACGCACATTATGTTTTAGTGGAGTGCGTTCGTTACACTCGAAGCTCTCACAGCTGCTACCGGGAACGGACGCATGCGCGTTCACATTGATTTTACGCTCGCTTTGTAGACGCCAGACAGACGTCGTGTGTTCCTTACCGTCTATATACAACGGACACGGTTAGAATTTATATTTACAAAATAAAAAAATTATCCACAATCGAAAGAAAAGTTTAGTGATTGATACACACGTCTAACAAACATCGGAAACGTGAATTTAGTGATAATTGAATTGTCAGTGCTTGTTTTATTATTGTTGTCGCGTACATTTATTTATCGGTGTCTATTTTGACAGGCATTGTTACTGCTCGCTCGCAAAAAAAACGCACCTTTTATATTGACGAATTGAAATAAGTGATTTTAATTGTTTCGCTTTGTTTCCATATATTTGAATTAATCAGTGTTTACAACTAAATAACGAAATTATTAATCTGTTGAATGTTGTTAATCGCCTAACCTAATCTGTGAAATATTTTTACGAACAAGGGTTTTTTTTAACTATTATTATAACCTATAAAATAATAAAGACCGCAACTGTAGTAATTAATGTAAATTAAATATAATTTGCGTGATTTAATAAATAAGTACGCCAATTTAAACGACAAATAATGTCATTACGCCAATTAAGTTGTGCTGGTAATTGGGATAATTAATTCTGTTGATGATTGCGTTTTTGTTGTGTCAGTGGTCGGGTGGGCACAGGTCTAACCGTGTTGACGGAACAATCAGGACGCAGGGCCCGTGTGGAGGAGGCACAGCAGCAGCCTCCAACGGGCCCCCGTGTGACGTCATCGCGTGTCCGAAATGGTCAACCCGCTGTTGTCGATTCAAAACACGGCCAGTGGAAACGATACACGGACTCGCCAGGTGTTGGTTCACCGCCCCCACCAGCACCGGCACCCTCAAGTCCGACGAGTTCACGTCGGGAACGTCGTAGCAGTCCCCATGGGGTTGCTAAAGAGCAGAAGAATTCTTCATCGAAGGTTCGAGGCGTGCCGCAAAGTTTTGGTTATGTCAAACGAAATAGTACGACAAATGGTACGGCCGTTCCGCCACAACCATCAGGTAATAAAAATAAATATATCTTGCTTATTTGTTTGTTTATTTGTTTCACTGCACTTGTGCAACAGATAAGTGTGTTGATAAATTCATTTTTCTTGTTTATTTCTGTTGCGTTGATAACCTAAATAAACTTTTTCTTGGTAAGAGCGTCAAATGAAAAATTAATATTTACTGATGACAGCATCTTCTCTTGATAATTTGTTTGTTGTTAGAATTTATGTAAACTATGATTATTTTAATATTTTATTTTTGTATTCAGAGAAACATATGCTTATTTTAATACTTATCTTTATAGCTATTTTAAAATCTATTTGCATTTAAAATATTACACTATTAATAATAGTTTTAAATAATTCTGATAAAATATTATTGGTTATTTTCCAAAAATAACTTAATAATGTCAAGTGACATGAAACATACTATACATATGCATATTCTATATTTTTATATAAATTATTAAAACAAAGTCTTTTGAGTAATTTTAAAAGGAATTTATAATAAATTGACTGTTTATAAATGTTATATTAAAATGTTTTTGCAACCCATGTCTAGGTTCCAAGTCATAAGAATTTAATTCTGACATTACATATTTATCTTATAAATATATCGTTGAATTTAATAGCGTGTCGAATATTTTTAAAATATTATTATTTAATTATGAATTTTTTATAAATTTGTTTGTTTCAAAATTATATAAAATATGTCACAAAAATATAAAATCGTTATTAGTAGAGAACTTATGAATTATATCATTGATTTTATAAGTTATGTAGGATATTTAAAATAAGATAAAATATAATATTCCGTAAAATATTTTCTCCGATCAATAAGAAAAAAAATTTCAATTTGATATTCAAGATATATTTTCAGACAACTTCAACTTTTTAGTTTATTCACGTCACTTTTTTATGCAAAAACTTAATAAAATATTTTTAGTATTTCAATATTACGATTTGTATTCTGTGACAGATGAAACTGATAGGCTATCAATATATTTTATTAAATTTGCTGCTGTAACAGACATTTTATTATTTTGATTTGTAGTATATCTATAAATTATTTAATGTTTGAATAATGTAAATGCTATTGTTTTGAAATGATTTTTTTCACAAAATTAAATTTTGTTCAAAAATTTAAATTTATTAAGTAATTAATATAAAATATTACATTTTTTAGCAGTATTTATACCTGTATACATATTACAAGTGAAGTGAAGACTACTATACATAACAATTTTTTAATCATAATAATAGACAACCCGCATGACACATGTTTATTACGTGTTGCATGCAACAGTACATATATGAATCATTGATGACCGAAAACTTATTACATTAATTTCTTATTTTAGTGTTTCAATTAATTCCTTAAATGCTAAAACGTTTGTATTGCTTGTATTTTTTTCAGGTGGAGTAAATCAATCGGGTAATATAAATAAAACAGCGCAAGTATCAGCTGTGCCACGCACGAAAGTGAAAGTTTCGGGTGGTACACAAACATGTTCCAGTGATCTTCAACCGCACAGTAAGTTTATTGCCTATTTTAAAGGGCACACTTGTTACTTGTTTCCTAAATGTTAACGTAAATTACCTACATTATTTTTTTTATTGTTTGCTTGCTTTGTTTGGGAAGCATTAGAAAGTATTTATAGAGTTTTTTTTTTTATAGATACCTATAATTATGTTTTAGTAATGAGGTGCTTGGACGATTTGGGTTTTATTTCTTTCGTGAAAGGTTAAAAAAAATGATGAAAATGGTTTTGTTCATTTTAAGCTAATTTATTTATTTTAATTGTTTTATTTTATTCTAAATTTTGTATATGTTTGAGATGAATATTATGTACTAATTTTTTATATATTTTTTGTTTACTATTTGCTCAAATTACAGAATATAGAGTTACGTAAATATTACGGTATGTTAACATAGTAAAAATATTTCAGAGTTCTTTATATGAATTAATTATTTTAATTAATTGAAGTTGATAAAAATATAATTAAATGAAAATGGAACACTTTAGAACACTTTTAGTTTAAAAATTAATTTTTGTTCTTATTATAAATCAAATATAAACTACTTTTTATATATTAAATACTTTTTGTAATATTCAATCTTTTAAAATGTCAATAAAGCTAAATACAGACTTTTAATTTTTTTTAAATAAATAATTTAAAAATATCCATATTTTTATTCTAAAAGTATTTTGAATACACGCCATTTATTCTCATTTATATTTTTAAATTATTTTTTTTTACTCGTTTTATAGATTTTTAAGATCCATTTTAAATTTATACCGAGGGGAAAACCACTTTCTCAAATTTTGTACACCAGATTGTACAAATTTTAAGTATGATTGTTGAGATTGTAGTGATTTTTCGTTCATTTTACAGATTTTATACGAAATTTCTAAGATTGAAAGGATTTTATTCAAGATTTTACATGATTTTAAGAAATTGATTTTCAAGGATTTTTACGAAGATTTTAAAGAATTTTATGAAAATTTCAAGGGGTTTTATTTAATTTGTACACTAGATTTACAAGTGATTTCCTCCTCGATTTATACTGTATACCATAACAAATTTCACTTAATGTTCATTTATTTAAGAAAAAAATTGTCAAACAAATAAAATGTTTTTTATCACTACAAAAGCAAAATATTTTATGTTAAAATTTGACAATACAGTAGACTTTGTATTAACCATATATACAGGGTGTAACAGAATAACTATTCCTAATTTTAACTGGAGTATCCTGGGCTCAGAATATGCAGATTTAATGCAAATCACTGAGATAAAATGTGGCTCCTTACTGAGCTACAGGGTGTTTTATATAAAAATTTAAAAACGATTTTTGCCCAGTACTTTAAAACTATTTGACGTATCCTTATCATACTTGGCAGGAAATGTAGGTACCGTACACCATACTAAATTATGTTAAATAAAAGTTTCTGGCTACTGCCAGTGGCGTACAACAGGGGCAAGTGAGAGGTTGATCCTTCCTAAATTCTACGCCACTGGCGGAATTGTCATTTTAGCACAATTTTTCGATTCTCCAATACTTGCTGTGTAAAAAACATACTCTTCCTTTGTAACGATAAAGTCACTGTTTTTCGAGATATTTAAAGTTAAACATAAGCTGCACCCTTGGGATTTTTTCAAAATTTGCTCAAAAAAATCTGAAAAAATTCAGTAAAATAGAGAAAAAAATTAGCTACATAATATTTAAGTAACTTTTTTTCTAACTCATTCTGGTTTGGCTGGAAAAATTATTGAAAATTATTATTTTTTGCATTTTATTTTTTTTATTTTCAATAATTTTTACAGCCAAATCAGAATGAGTTAGAGAAAAAAGTTACTTAGTTATTATGAAGCTAATTTTTTTCTCTATTTTACTGAAATTTTTCAGATTTTTTGAGCAAATTTTGAAAAAATTCCAAGGGTGCAGCTTATGTTTAACATTAAATATCTCGAAAAACAGTGACTTTATCGTTACAAAAGAAGAGTATGTTTTTTACACAGCAAGTATTAGAGAATCGAAAAATTGTGCTAAAATGACAATTCCGCCAGTGGCGTAGAATTTAGGAAGGATCAACCTCTCACTTGCCCCTGTTGTACGCCACTGGCAGTAGCCAGAAACTTTTATTTAACATAATTTAGTATGGTGTACGGTACCTACATTTCCTGCCAAGTATGATAAGGATACTTCAAATAGTTTTAAAGTACTGGGCAAAAATCGTTTTTAAATTTTTATATAAAACACCCTGTAGCTCAGTAAGGAGCCACATTTTATCTCAGTGATTTGCATTAAATCTTCATATTCTGAGCCCAGGATACTCCAGTTAAAATTAGGAATAGTTATTCTGTTACACCCTGTATATATAAATATAAAATATATATAATATAATATAATAATAATATATAATATATAATAATAATATATAATATATAATAATATATAATATAAAATAAAAAAAATATTTTCTAATCAATCTATATAGTGTTAGATAAGTACTAGAAAATAAAACTGATAAAAATGTGTTTTTTTTTTTAATTTTTTCCGATTTTTTCTTACAGAAATTATCTAGTTTTCTATTCAGCTTTATTTTTTTCTTACCGTGCTGATTAATGGAAGGTCTACTGTATTCAAATACTTTTCTATAAGTCGAATAAAATTTTGCGATTGAGAAATGTTAAAAATATTAATATACTTTTTCATTATTTTTAGAAGCAAATCCACAGTACAAAAGTTACTCTTTAACCGGTAATGCAGCAAGTCAGCTAAGCCAGAGTGTCCGAGAACGTCTTCTCTTGGGCTCACAAAGTCTGCCCAAATCGGCTGGCCAGGAATATAGTTTAATTCTACGACAAAATCGTCCGAAAGCCAGCGATGGATCTTTATCGGATACGCAAGCTGCAGATCCAAGCAGCCCGTATGCACCGTGGCTTAGGCATAGGTGAGATTTTTAAAATTGTATTCGGAGAGAATTCTTTTTCTCTGTGTTATTTATTGGTGTTTTAGGGGGAGGGGGGTGTTGAATTGAAAGTTGAGATATATTGTTGGGTTCGTTAGGCTGACATATGTGGATGTATTAGATTACAAATGAGTGTAGTTTGGCTATAATAATGGTAGTAAAATTTTACTGTTAGAACAGCTGACAAAATTTGACGTTTATTTATTTCTGTGTTTAATTTATGTTGTGTAATTTGGTTTTTAGTTACATTAATTGCAAATATAATGAAATTTAGATGTATCGTATTTGAATAACATGAAAAATAAATACAATTAATGGGAAAAAATTATTATATATATTTAAGATTGAAATTGATTTGACATAAAAAATATATAATATTAGTTATGTGAATTGTATTTTTTCAATATCTTGAAATTATTTGCATACATTTTGATATACTAAATGATACTTGTAGAAAAATATATTATATTTAGAATTAAATATTAAACATTCAAATCCACTGTTTCTAAAATATATGCAAAATCAAGATAAACATGTTTAATAAAATTTATTTAAGTCACCAGTTTATGTTACAAAAATAGAAAAATCGTAATTGTTATTAAAATATTGTGAAATAAAACTGCTATATGTTCAAGTTCTGTATTAATTTTTTTATTTATAATCGATGTTTCGACAAAACGCGTTTTAAAACAATATAATACGTAATACATTATAATTTTTAAAATAAATCAAAAATTCTGTGATAACTTCGTTAACTTTATTTAAAAATAATCTGGTGCACTTTGATTTCTATGAGGCCTGTCGGCGATTTATTCCGCGAACAATGTACTTATGTATAACGGGTTGTATACATTAAAATCTAGAATTCATATTTCTTTATTAAATATTTATGTTAAGTTTATAGCATTATTTTAATTTATTTAATTAATCAACTAAATAAAATTTTGTCTTTTGTTGCAGTAATACGTATTCAGTTGCGCCCCGATTAACCGAAACTGATAGTATGGAGAGTTTATCAAGTTTACCCGGTCATCGAAGCAGTTTAACTCATGCTCGTTTATTACGAGATTCACCATCGCGACTTAGTCGAAGTAACAGCATCAGGTTTGTTGATAAATATTTTATTAGGTGTTATCATTAAATACTAATTTAGTTTCCAATAGTTTTTTTTATTTAGTTTTTGATAATATGTATTTGAGTTGTTTGTTTTTTTGAAATTGTTTTGTGAAAAATGGAATTTCTTGGTATTTTATAAAATGGAATGTTTTTTGTTTAAATGTAGCTATCTGAAAGATCGGACATTTCCAAGGTACAACATATTAAGAAAAACGTTTTACAGCATTTTTTCAGTATTATGAGGTTGTTTCTCATAAATTGTGTGGATTTATTTTGTATCGAATGATTTTTAAAGAAATCTATCAGACATTAATAAGACTGTTTTAAATTTTTAATACATATTTATTTAATTTATATACCAAATTTTATTGAGTTTATTTTTGTAACATTTTTGTTAAAACTAATGACAAGTTAATAGAAAAACGGTGACAATTAAATCTATAAGGTAATTGTTACTGCTCAGGGTTTTATTATAATTCTTTTTATAGTCTTGGATTTTTGTAAAGTATCAGAACAATTATATAAAAATAATTGGTTAATCGATTAATTAATCCAATATTCGAATTATCAATTATTTTTAATTTACATATTTATTTTTCGTATTAGTATCAATATCTACTGATACATCTATTATCTAACTAGAATAAAAATTGTTATTAAATTATATAAAATAAATTTAAAATTAATAAAAAGATTTAAAAAAAAATAAGATTTAAGTATTTTTTATGTTCATAAAATGTAATAAGTTTCTAATTTATTTGAACTGATTATATTTAAGTCAAATTATTATTTAAACGGTTAATTACTCAATTAGTTTTCACACTTTTTGTGTCACTAATATAAAAAAATTTAAAAAGTCCTCGTGCTTTTGTTTGAGGGACTTAAGCGCATTTTTGGCGGGCGGATCAGTATTTTTATGAGCAAGTCAAATTAACTTATTTAGCATTGGCTGAACGCTTTTAAACTATTCGATGCGCCAATAACTCGACAGCACCGAACTAATGCAAAAAACTAGAACTCTCTACGATGTCTAGTTTAAAAGTTACAATTATAATAAAAAATAGTATTTAATCAACACTGACGTAATGAAATTTTAATATTTAAAGTTAAATTTACTTCGATTATTATTAAAAATTTTCATAAAGTAAAAAAAAAAAAACTCAAACACTGTTTATGATAGAAAAATTTTAAACAATCTTATTTTTATCTTTACCGATTACTAATATAAATAATAATTAAAAAAAAAAAAGAAACAATGCAAAACCGCAAAAAAATCCACACAGATAATTTTTGCATAGTGCACAGTGTCGTGTTGGCTTTCGATGTATTTTTATACTCTACTCGTACATGTATTTTGTAACCTAAAATTGTGTTGCATTGGAATCCAAATATCCTCTGCCGCGCGCGGCCGCATAGTAGTTAAATTTGGCTGTGACTTGGGTGTGGTGTGCCTTTACAGATCGACAAAATCTGAGAAATTATATCCATCTATGCTGCACAGAAACGCCAGCGCCAGCGAGACCGATTCGGAGCCGTATTACTGTCTTCCGGTGGGTGCGGTGCTCAGCCATTGGTCCCAGCCGACGAGTCCTGCACCTTGCAACTCGAGAACGTTTCCCTTGTCGCCTACGCATTCAACGCCGAGGCATAGCATTCCCAAAAACGATGATGGTGAGGCTTATTTTTTTAAATATAATTGTTGATACATAAATACATATTGCACATATTCTTTTCATTTATTTATTTATTTATTTATTTATTAAATATACGGTTCAACAGGTATATACCCAATTATAGAACCGGAAAATATACATATATTTATATACATTAATTAAAAGACAGAATACACAATAAATTTAACTACGAAATAACTTTGAATTATAATTGGAAGTAGAATTAGTAACAATTAGTAAGAAAATTATAAATTTTTTAAATACATTAATATTAGAATATTTTTACTGGTAGATTTGACACATCTTATAGATAGGAGAAGTATGGCATGATGTTGGTGCGCAGAGAAGGTAAATAAAAAGTATATGAGCTACGAATATGTGTGGAAGGAATATGAAAGTTTTAATAATTAAAAATAATAATTAAATAATAATTTTGAAAGTAATTTACGTTTGCGTGGACGTCCGATGAGTAGTTTGAGTGGTATTGAGAGAGTCGCTTTTGTAAGTGAAAGTTTCCAAATAGTAGGAATAGAGAACAGCATGTATGAGAGGAATTATGAATGTGGATGAAGCTAAAGTTGCTTGTTTGGATAGGAATGTTTGGAGGAAATTAATTTCGAGATAGTGGAAAGAGTTTGTGCTACTCTTTTTTGGGTATATGGCGTGATTGTGTATGTATACATGTATGTATGTGTGTCATAAATTAAGTCGTTAATTAATTTATGTATATAAAAAACTGAAATTGTTTTCTCTACGGTTTGTAAGACTACTATTTTTTGTAAGACTAAAATAAAATAATGCAAGCATTGTACAATATTTAAGCAAAAATTAGTAACTTGCGCTTCATCCACATTTATATCTCTCATACATATTTATTTATTATAAAAATTAATTTTATTTTATTATAATATTGACTATTTAAGTTCTGGACAGTTTTTGAATAAAATTACAAATAAATCTGGTAGACAAATGAAATATATAAGAAACTAGCAATGCACTTATATATTTGGTATTGTTCTAGTGCATGGTTCATCTGTAAGTTTGGTGTCAACCGCGTCCAGTTTGTATTCGTCAGCTGAAGAAAAACAAGCGCACGAAATACGAAAACTGCGACGAGAGCTGATGGACGCACAAGAAAAAGTTCATACTCTTACATCGCAGCTCAGCACTAATGTAAGTAGTTTATTTTTTATAATTTATTTTATCTTAAACATGATAAACATTAAGGACTGGTTGCAGTGCAGGATTAAAAGGGGGTAGGGGGGTTGATTGGGCTGTAGACAGAGCCCGCCAGTATTTTTAGATCTTTAGATTTTAATTTTTTTAAAACAAAATAATAGTTTATGAAAAAATATGCAAGCCCGTCACTATTATTTATGAGAATGAAGTTTACGGTATGAGCCACAACGAAATAGAATACTATACTTTGTGATTGTACAATAGGAAATTGCTCTTTTCGATCTGATATGAATAACATTTTAAAATAATTACAATTTAATAATAATAATAATAATAATAATAATAATAATAATGACTTTATTGCCCAACAATTATACAACCAATTACAGGACAAGATCCATATAAAAAAATAAATCAGTTTATATACATACAATAATGTTAATACATATACAAATATATTAGGAGTATTTGCTAACTTAATTATTTAAGCTATTTATTAATGAATATAAGTTTTCGTGAAAAATATCAAAATCAGTTATATAATTGTTAAACAATTTAACAATGGTACGGTGTCTTACAGTGGCGGATTTCCGCGCAGGCGGTGGAGACAGTCGCCTGGCACCCCGCAAGCCAGGGGGCAACACACGACAATAAACAATTATACGCGTATGTAATAAATAATACATTAAAGATGATAATATCAGGTGTTCTTTTAAGATGTATAAAATAATAATCGATGGTTTGCAATTGACTTTTCCTAATGTTGAAACTATTTTGAAATTTTTTTTAACACTACTACCAATATGTAATGCAACAGGAGAACGATTCTTTTCCGTTCTTAAATGTATAAAAATTATTTAAGGAATAGGTCTTGGTCAGGATCATTTGCAAAATTTATCAGTCATGTTTATAGAAAATGACATTTTGCAAAATTTAAACTTCAAAAACATTATTGATAAATTTGCTGCATCTAAAAGCAGAGAAGTTTCATTATAAAGAAAACTAACTTTGAAATAATTAAATATACTGTTACTATTATATTACTTTTCTATTATAATATGTAATTGTATTACTCTATATAAATTTTTTGGTGTTTACTACTATGTCATATGAATTTAATTTCGGATAAATATAATTTTTTGTTCACATTAAAAACGATTTTAAAATTATAATATGCAGTCTATTTTTTCAAAATTTCTTACCCGGGAAGGCGACTCCCCAGTATACGACTATTTTTTCGATATGGCACTAACTCTTCATATGTTTCAAATTTGGTGCCAAAAATTGTTACATAATGAATATACATAATTTTTATTTATTGTGTTGAGTACTGATTCAAAAATTCACTGATATGAATAATAAATAACATTACTTGTGAAGGAACACATATATAATGAGTATATTATCTAATAGAAGTCGAAAAGCATGACTTTTGTTTAATTTATATATTATTTTAATTTTATTGTAAAATTATTTGAACTAATCTTAGTACTAACTTGAATTGCATTATATTTCTATCGAACAAATCTAATATGATAAATAGGTCTCTTATACAAAACTATATTAATATTGAATTCTAAAAATAACTCGTAACTACTGACAAAAATTTTAACCAAATTTAATTGGTTAAATGTCAAAAATAAACATATGGCTAGCAGAATATTTTATTATTGTTACGAAACAATACGTTGGTTAATATTTATGTATTTATTTACTTATTTTTAGTGCTTTATTGCTCCTCTTAATGTTACAACGACTGAAATACATAAAAAAAAAACGTGTTTTTAACAAAAACAATTACAAATGTATGTTATTTAAAATCTTGCGTATATTTTAGGAAATATTAGTTTTTTTTTTGTTTTAGCCATATTTGTAGAATTGTGTCATCGATAATATTTACAAATGTTAAACTAAATAAAAAAGTCTAGTTTTTTACAATTAAAAATTAGAAATAAATATGAATAAATATTATATTTTTATATAAATAATGAATTACAATTTGAATTTCTATACTATATTAAATGATGACATAATATTTTCTCAATATTATCATTTAAAATTAAAATTAAATTTATTTTGAACTTATTGTTTTAAATTCAAATATTGAAAGTAATTGTTTTATAATCATGTTTCCAAAACAAGGGTAAAATTACAATTATTTTTTAACAATATTTTTCAAATATCTATTTTTTCAATTTTAAAATTTATCATAAATATTAAATTATTAGACCTACGTTATGCAACATTTTTATTAATATTCAATTTATTTCTAATAAATTACGTATTCGAATTCTTTAACACTATTTGATATTGAAATGACATTGAAATGTTATTAAATGAATACTGATGAATTAGTTTTATTTAAAATTTAAAGTAACTTATTTATACACTAGCTTTAATCAATTTTATGTGCTTCAAATAAAAATCTTTAATTATGATGTGGGTATTATAACATGCACAATATGTCAGAAATATGATAACAGTTTTCAAATATTCAATTCATTATAATAATTGATTCATATATTTTATTTTTTTAGTATAATAATATTTTTTTTTACAAATATCTTTAGAATGTAATCTAATAAAACGTGCAGAATAGGAAGTGAGAAGTTTATGATCGTAGCTAGTAAGAACTTTGTCTAAGTTCGTAGTACATCGTTTTTCGTCAGTAATTTTCGTTCTTGTATTTTTAGAATTTTTAAAATGAAAATATATATTTTACATTAAAAAAAAATATGTAGTTTTTCATAGTTTTAATAATTAAAAATAGTTAATCAAATATACAAGTAAATATTCTGTGATTTAAGAGAAAATATCGTCAATTAAAAACTTCTTTTGTTTACTATTATGTAATAATATAATGATTTACAGTTAACGTCTGTAAATCTAACTAAACACATTTTGCTCTAAGTTCTGTTACATTTTAACAACAGAAAGCAAAAAAATGTATAACCAAGTCGGTGTTTAGCGCCAAGCAGAGTCTAACTACCTTACCTGCGTTACAACTATGCAGGTATTTTACTTCAAAAACGTTTCTACGCATTTATATCGGAGATTTAAACTTTTCTTACGAAAAACTTATTGACGATTTATGTCTAACTGGGCACGAGTTTTATTTTTTTTCCCGTATTTATATATAATTTTGTTGAACTGCAAAACGTATTGGTGTTGAAACGATACGTGATTGAGCATTTTTAATTGTTATTTAATGATGTTGTTTTTTTTCCCCCTCCAGATAGTGTTTTGTTTTGTACAATTTAAGTGGTTCAAGCTTTAAACGATCTGGATATAATTATAGCGTTTTAAAGTATTTATTTTCAATTAACGCCAAAAATAGACGATAGAATTGAGATAAAATTTTAAAATTGTTTGAAGCTTTGTCTATTTTTACCACTTCAACTAAATGGAGAAGTGGTATAGTGATTCTGATTATTGCGACATCTGTAACATCGTCTAAAATAAATAAAAATTGTATATATTTTTTACAGTATTGAAATGACGAATCTGAACGAAGTTTGTGAGAATGTATCTTATGACACAATTCCTTCTAGAGTATACATACGATTTACATTAAATTTTCAGGACAGTATTTTTAACCTTGGGAGAAAACAATATATATAAACAATATATTTTATCAATAAAAAAATTAGAATATATTTTTTTAAATAATAGGCAAATTGTTAACTGTTTTCGATTCGTCTCGTTGATTAGTCAGAGTTGGCAAGTTAACGAGAGAGTTAACTTACGAAGCGTTTAACAATGTTTTATGCAATCGGGCCTAAATGAATTTATTTTTGCAGTGTCATTTCGGGTACGAAATAGATTAGTGTATGTTGAGTGTGAAATTGAATAAAATATTGTAGCAAAAGTTGGTGTTAGTCAGTTAAGATGGTTCGGACATCTTGAGCAAATGTCTAATGAACGTTTGGTTAAAAAGATTTATATGAATGATTTTGAAGGTATACGTTTGCAGGTGGACGTCCGATGAGTAGTTGAAGTGGTATGATTGAGAGTGTATTGCGTGAGCGGAAGTTTTCAAGTTGTAGGAATAGAAGAGCATGTATGAGAGAAATTATGAATGTGGATGAAGCGAAAGTTGCTTGTTTGGATAGGAATGTTTGGAGGAGGCTGATTTCGGGATAATGGAAAGAATTTGTGCGACACCTTTTTGGGTACATGGCGTGATTGTGTATGTATGTATATATTTTTCAGTGAAAAAATATTAAAATATTTTCAACTTGATTTTATCTAGAGTAACATAGGACTACATTTATGTAATATTTGCGACATTTTAAAGATATTTAATACAATAAAACCATATGTTCATTATTAGTTCATGCAATGGTTTTCCTTGTATTATTGTATTGCGTATACTATATTTGTGAAAAATTAATTAAAAAATATTGTTTTTATTTCTCAATTTTGTAATATAATAAAAATATGAAAAATTTACAATGCATAATACATAACAAACAAATTATTCACCATACCGTATAGAAATGTACCAGAAAATATTTTTAATTGACAGAAGCGATCTGTGCGTCCCGATCCTCATCTGTTTACCATAAAAGGCATAATCTGATTGGACGCGGAACAAAAATCTTACATTGAAAACAAATGCAACACGGATACTAGTTGAATACTTGCATTTACAATTTTTCTTGAATCCTTATATACTCGGAATTCACCGCTACTAAGGCAAATGACATACGGAACGGTTCATTCGTTACACAATCACAAATAACAAATGACTAACGATTGGTTTTATCGTATGTTTTCGTTTGAATATTAACCGATAAATTTTCTTGAAATTTTGTTCATTCTTTTTTGAATTAAAACTAAAAAAAGAAAATACAAAAAAAATCTAATTATACTTATGTTTAACATAATTGCATATAATATGTTATTTCCGTTATAAGAACTGGAATTTATATATGTATATTTTAAATGCATGTTAGTATATTAAATGCAACCAAGAATTATATGCCATAAATTTTTTTAAAAATTTATTGTAAAATTCTTGAAATAATTTTATAAAAATAGCTTTCATTGTAATGTTGGTGGTGTAAAAAATATGTTAATTATTATAACTTGAAAAAAAAAAAATGAAGAATTTCCTTGTATTAGTTGCTAATAGTGAAATAATATTATTTATTTATAATGTGATATAATTTATTTGAAATTTAATTACAACAACCTTTAAACCAATATTTTGTTTTATGTAACATACCAACATATTAATTAAATTATATTAATATTTTTATTCAATAAAAACAAGTTTATAAAAAATAAATATGTTTAAAAACAAAAATAGTAATCAAAATTAATATTTATTTTGTTTGCCACTAAAAATGTTATTAAATATTTTGCTAAAATAAATTTTATTTACAAAATTACGTAAAAAAATATGGACATTGCTTTTTAACTAGATAAAAATTAGGTTACAATATTCATAAGACAACTAAATGATGATACTTGTATCTCAAATATAATAAGTAAGAAAACTTTTTCTAATGTGCTATTGGAACCTACGAAAACATTGTCTACAATAATTATTACAGACAATTTTTAATGATCTTAAATAAAATTTAACTAATATATGTATATATATATATATATATATATATATATATATATATATATATATATATTTTACATTCATTAAAAACTGGAGACTTCGTTTTTCAAAACAATTTTTGTTGAAAACCTGCATTCATGTAAAAGTGCCACAGCTGATTAATTTCAGCAATTTTCCATGGGGGAATCGAATTTCTTATGGTTCTCAAGAACTTTATTAGTAAATTAAATGGGACACTCAGTATTATCAAAAATATAGTTCTTATAGTTTCTTTTTTAACTTAATAAATCAAAAATACAAAGACAAAATCTAGAAATTCTGTTTTTTTTTAACAAGAATATATCAAATTTAATATCCAAAAACGGGAAACAATGATACCAATCTCACAGATGAAAGACAAGAAAGCAGTAACGAATAACCGTGTAACAATAGTACTTTTTTTTTACATTTTTAATAATACCACATACCAAAGCCAACTTGATGATATGTGGGCTATTTGTTCTCGTGATATTGTTACATAAAAAACTCGTAGAAATTCCTTTTTCTAAATACATACGGCGTACCACACGCTTTATACACGCACAATTTTGATATTACGTGCGTATTTTATTTAATACGAACACTTAAGAAAAATATATATATTGCTAACAACCAGTTTATTACAAGTATATCCGATAGATTTTATGCCAGGAGTGATCTTCAATTGGTTTTATTCTATTTATTTTCGATCGATTGAATGGATATATAATATATATATATATATATATATATATATATATATATATATATATATAAAGAGATTAATAAAAATTTATGTTCAAAATTGATAGGTTAACTGTAATACATACATACATACATACACAATCACACCATGTACCCAAAAGGGTGTGGCACAAACTCTTTTCATCATCCCGAAATCAGTCGCCTCTAAACATTCCTATCTAAACAAGCAACGTTTGCTTCATCTACATTCATAATTCCTCTCATACATGCTCTTTTATTCCTACTACTTGGAAATTTTCGCTCACGCAAAACACTCTCAATCATACCACTCCAACTACTCATCGGACATCCACGCAAACGTATAACTGTAATGAAATAATATTTTAGATATATTTACTCTTTATAAATGAAATATATTTTCAAATTTTTAATATTAATGCGAGGCTTAATTAAAAATATAGATAGCGTAGGTACTTTATCATTGTAATATTTCCATTGATATAAAGAATGTTTTATGGATATATATTTTGCAGCATTTTACACAGTTATTGTTTTGCTAACATATATTTTAGAATGCATTGCTAGATTAGTGTACGGGAAACAGATAGAGGAATATCTTGTATACGGCGGTTTTCAACTGCGCGAATTTATCTATAGCATTGTCAGAATGTTTGGAGAAAACTGATTTCGAGATAGTGGAAAGAGTTTATGCCACACCCTTTGGGGTATACGGCGTGATTGTGTATGTATGTATTGTTTACAAATTAAAAAGAAATAATAATAACAGATTTAAACATCGAACGAGGTATGAAAGAAAGATAGATGTTGCAAAATAACATTCGATGCTATAAAGAAATGTATACAGATAAAAAAGAGGAAAATGTGCAAATTAAGCTAAATTATTTTTAAAATATAAAATACATGCTTAAGTTATCTTCTTCTGCCAGTGGCGTAGCCAGAAACTTGTCATGGGGGGGGGGGTTATTAAAGAAATGATATAATATTAATCAATAAAGATAATACTATAATTTGTATAAAAAATAAAGAGCAATAAAAATTATTTTTATAAAAATGTTTCACATACGTATGTTTTTGGTCGTTCAGGTTCTTGGGGGGTTTTTAACTCTCCCACCCCCCCTAACACTCCCTGGCTATGCCACTGTCTTCTGCTATGTACATACTATAATGAAAGCCATTTGTATACTTACTAGCATTTTTACATTTATCATTTTAGTTTGGTCATGTGCATCACTTTGCAGTAAATAAACAACTATATATTTTTGTAATTCGATACATTTAATCAAATTGTTGAAACGCATTACATTACATAGTAATAATATCTCGATAACGTAGTATTTTTTTGTACACGAATTAACCGTGTTATGTCAGGTATCTCTATAATTCTTTTATCAAGAATGCAATAATAGTTTTCTTATGTTTACGGCTCGAAAAGTACTAGAACCAACCTCTAACTGTTTTGAATAATAATTTTGTAATTTCGTTTTGGTTTGTAAAATCTCTCATTTCAGCCTCTGCTTGTGACTGTATCTCTGGTGTTTAACAATTTTAATTAATTAACTATTAAAATGTTTATGTTTAAAAGCATTGCTATTTGATTAACTTTGTATAAAATATTTATTAATTTTTTTAAATAAATATTTTTTAAACTAAATTTAAATATTTATTTCCTTCACGTATTTACAATTTGTGAATTGATAAAAGATTTGTAATGATATTTTTCTTATAAAAACACAAAAAATAAAACATGACGTATAAGGAAAAATATTTTCTATTAAAATTATTATAAAAATTTATAAATATTATATTATTTAATTGAAAATATAAAAATTATAATTAATGTAAATAAATTATTTTAATTATTTAAGAACAAATTTAAATCTGCATATTTTTTAAGTTATAAATTATATTATGTAAATTCTATATATTAATATGATATAATTGTTAATGTATTTTAAAAACAATTATATTTAACCTATTACAATATAATATTAAAATAACAAATTATATATATATTTGTTCATAAACAGTATATAAATAAAATATCCGTGTAACGGATTAATTGAATAACAAATTAATGCAAATACTACTTATTTAAATAATCGGTCACGAAAATCACGTTTTAGAAATTTATTCAATTTAAACTTCATCATTTTTTTTAATATATAAATGATATAATCTAATATAAACAAAAGACTACACACATCGATACAAGTTTTTTTTTATATTCTAATTGTTTTTTTTAATTTTTGATTTAATAATCTTATAAAAATCTATTTCGTCATCTAACACGACCTTGAAAAAGTATTATATTTTTATTTCGCTGTTAATAAAAAGTTGAAATACAAATTTTAAATGTTATGTTTCGAGTGCACAAGTGTTTTTAGTTTTGCTATAACCTACAACAGAAATTATTGTGTAGGCCTCTTCCTAGATTTATTATTAATTATATTGTTTAATTTAGGTCATTCTTAAATTTCTCAATGACATGAATGGAAAAGTATCATATGTAGATTTTGTGAATGAAATACTGATAGAAAATTATAAATATTTATAAAGAAAATAAAATAATAACTATAGTTTATTCATCAAGAAAAATGATGAAACCATTTCACATCTCTATAAAAAATTGGATATATGCAAAATTTTAAGATTTTATTGTAGTATAAGTAGGTTTTTTTCTTCAATTTCTGCAATTTTATTTAAAAGTGTTTGTTCAAAAAAGCTATGGCCAACTTGTAAGATATAATATAGAGAGAGAAGTCAACAAATTCATATTCAATATTTAATAAGATTTTATTCAGTTTTGTTAAGTTTTGTTAAAAAATAAAATTTTTAACTACATAAATATGTAGGCCTGTATTCTCATCTCAATTTTTTACATAAAGGTGTTTTTGTTATATATTTCAAAATATATTTCTACTTCTTTTTTTTTCTCATGTATAGATAGCTTTTTAATTTTTGATATTTTTTATTATATGTGATATTATAAAATGAACATGCGTTAGAATATCTTCATAATGCAAAATTTGATGATACTGTAATAATAGCTAGACCAATCAATATTAACAGTAGATTGATAAGAGAATCAATAGAAATGTATAAAGAAATCAATCACTGTGAAGGCACTGAATTAAATAAAATTTGGCTTCCATTAATTAAAAATCTATAAAAAAAAATTCTAGTTACTTATTCGTTACCAGTAACTTGTTTCCATGTTCTGTCATTTGTATCATTTATTCTGATGAAGACGGACGTTGAGTTTTGTCGAAACGTCGATTATAAATAAATTTTAATACAGAACTTGAACTTTTTTGATCATTTTGTAGCATTGCTTGTCGAATATGCTATAGAAAGCTGACCAAAATAAAATATTATTTTTTAATAGATAAATTGTTATTGATACCATAAATTTTACTTTTACTATCGATAAAAGAAAATATCTGTTATAAAATTGTTTAATATTTATTTTCTAAAATATTGGATGTAGGATTTTTGTGCTTAATTTATGCGTTTCTCTAGCCAAATAATACTAATCTAAAAATTATGTAATGTAAAAGTTCATTCACTTTATTATTGTAACTGTTTAGTTTAATAAACATTGTTAATATTATTATAATTGAAACGAAATATAGCTATTATGATAGAATTTTGTTGCCAACTGTACTAAAATTATGTCCCTAAAGAATACGGCGTACATTTTTTATTTCCCTGTGGCACGAAACGTCGTATTATTAGCATGTCATAAGTTATTATAAAAATGTGCATTAATATTCAAAACATATCATTATTTTAATATCTTAAATAGATTAATAGTTTTCTCTTTTACTTTCAAATGTTTTTCATTTTGTTTTTCCTGTTGTTTTATCAATATCAAAAGATTTTTAACTTTATATATTTCTTTTGTATATATTTTAAAAGTTATAGGAGTACTTTAGTAATAAATAAACAGAGGTTAATTATTAACTCGAGAATAAATTCAGGTTAATTTAATAGAATAGGATTAATTCATAGAATAACTAATTGGAGAATAAGAAAATATTTAATAATATTTTAAAGTAAGGTGCAAGTTTTGAGTTTCTTTTGAAATATTAACAAAAAATCTCTAAATACGTATATTAAATTAAAACAAAGATATGTGGCCGGATTCCATAGCATCTTCGAAATCAAGATCATTTGAAAAATGACGTCATTTATAGCTGTACAACCAATCGCATCAGAGGTAATTGCTATAAATGATGTTATTTTCGAATAAACACCATTTCGAAAATGCTATGGAATCCGGCCAATCGACTTGTATTCTCACCCCCATATACAAGAAAAAGAAAGATTTTGACAAAAGTTTTTGTGAAGTTTATTTAAAATTATTTATTAAGCACTTTAAAATAATTTATTTAGACTTTTGAAATTCAGTTTTGGCACAATAAGAATATATTGACTGCAACATTGCAAAATTATCAAAATATTCTTCATATACTATTAAATGAACAATTCTTAATTATCTAATGAGTACAATTTCTCATCAATGAGCAATATTCAGTCTTTTTGATACTACGATTAAATACCTAATACATTGTGAAGTAAAAAAAAAAATCAAAGATAACAACACTTTTCTTGCATCAATGGTTTCTTTATCAAGCCAAATATTAGTTAATAAATTATATTTTACAATAAAAATATAATTAAACAATAAGAAAATGAATTTCTACCATAATCTTATCTATTAAATGTTACTTTGAAATAATTTCCGCTTCTTAGTAGAACCTATATAAAATAAGTCTTGAAGTGTGAAAATTGAACAATATTTTACCAGAAAAACAAGCGTTTTTATCCCGGAAAATCCGGACATAAATTTTCTCCGGCTTGTTTCCGGGTGAATGAACAAAGTAATGAAACACCTACGTCATTTCCCGTTAATTAAATTTTCATTATAATTAATAAGGGTGCGCCGTCGCGTAATGCACACTGAGCATTGAACCATAGGGGGGTGTTTTTCGAATCTCTTATCACAGGGGGAGAAGGGGCATAAATACTCCGACACTGTTATAATAGGGGCGCCTTTATTAAATTGAAAAAAAAAATTCTCACTTAATACGTGATTGGTTTTGAGATTAGATATACTGCGTGATTGATTAAATATGACATATTTTTATACAGTGTGGCAGTGGCGTACCGAAGGGGTTTTGGGTGTACGTGCATCCCTCTCAAAAATTGTTCAAGGACAATAATATATCAACAAAAAATATATTTTCAATATTTTATGTTTTCAATAAATTATCTGGTATTCAATTTCTCGTCCACCCCATTTGGAAATTTCTGGGTACGCTACAGTAGTGTGGAGCAAAAATATAGAAATATTTTAATATTTAAAGCGGTATAGAGACTTTGACTACGATTCTGACGCAATTTGACTTTAACTTCAATTTTGATTTTATACTTTCGACGTATGACAATATTTAATGATTATTAAACAACATTTTGCTAAAATCGCACTCTTTCGACAAATTTTTCAATTTATAAAAGGTTCATGTTTATTTAATTGATCAATTAATTATCAAATTTGTAGGATATAGTAAGTCATGTATTAGCTATATCAGTTTATTTTTCAAATACTGTGAAAAAAGTACAAACCTGTAATGTGTCGTCTACATCAAATTTTTTTTTAATTTATTTATACAAATTTATGTTTTACAAAAATAAAAATATTTAACAGTTGTTAAAAAATACTGTCAGTAATATTTTACAAAACTAATATATCCGCGCATAAATTTGTCATCATTTAATTTCTGAATAAATTTTGCGTTAAAAGATAATATGTTTCTGCTGTTATTATTAATACAGAAAATAAACAGACCTATGTCATTTTGTCAGAAGAATACAAAAAAAAAAGGAAAAAAACAAGTTATTTTGTATCCCAAACAAGAGAAATTTGAAACCAAACATATGATTTCCAAATTTGCAAAATATCGGTCGCACCCACGCTAACGTTCAAGTTGAAAAAAAAAGTCAAGTAGTAAACATGTCAGGTTATTTGTATATATATATATATATATATTTACCATTTTTAAAAGCACGTATAGTTGAATTAAATATGTCAACATGTATAATATGGGTTTAGGGCCATCGAATTACAGTCAACCAAATAAATATTCTAATATCGTTGAAATTAGAGTCGTCTTTTGTAAATTATAGTTTAGAAATTATATTGTAATAAGTAAATTATATATTTAGATATTATAGTCTGTTTTTTAACTAGGTGGAGTAATTTATAATTATTGCGCCGAAATATACATTTCTGCTTGTTGACATGCAACTCTTTTTACATTCAACGTTATTTTTATCTTGTCATCAACCGTCAACAAGTTGTTAGTACTGTCAATTCGTTGTTGTCGGGTTTAGTATTGTCACGTTTTCTTTAGTTTCGTGTGCTTCAAATTCTTTTTGTGATAAGTAAATAAACCAAATGTGGAGATCACAGACTCTTTCCAATGACTTTTCTGTTTTTTTTTTATAGTGTATAGCTTGCTTTTGTATTCTTCCTATTTGAAAAACAGGGTATAGTGTCCTCTAAAAATTTTTATCTAGTCAAGCAACTATCGTTTCATTCATATTTATGATATCTCTTATATATTCTTTTTTATTTCAATATCAATCTCTTCAGTCTATACTCATCAGACATCTATGCATATACATATATTCTATTTTTCTTTTATAATTATATTATTAATTTTTTTAAATTTCTTCATTAAATGTAAATTGCAATTAAATTTAAAAAAATGTTTTTATTAAATTACTAATTATATCTTATTAAAATATTCAAAAATTTATTTAAAAATATTCTTCAATTTCGTTTTGAGTCACATTTTAAGTAATATCTCATAAATAACTGCATTTCACAATCAATAATCAAAATCACATATCGAGATAATCACATATCAATTTGCTTTCTATCGAAAATTACATTTTTAAATTAATTGTTTTTTTACGAAAGACGGCCCCCGCATTTTTTCTACAGCTTGAGGCCATTGCTAAGTGTAAATTTGGTACCTACTTTCTAGTAATAAATATAATCGAAAAATAAATTAAAATTAACTATAATTTTAATATATTTTTTTTGTTTATATGCTTGACTTGCCCAAATTTGTAAATATTTCTGTGTATTTATTAAATTGATGTCATTTTCAATAATGCAAATTGACTGTTGAAAAAACATTTTTATTTCAACATTTTCTCATCTTACACATTTGTATTGTGCTAAAACAAAAATATATTCAAATTCTGCTGCAAAACAATACAAAATTAAATTGGTAGCGAAGGCCTATGTTATTTAATATTGTTCATTTTTTAATATTGAGATTAATTTAATTTGACATCTATTGACATATTTTAAAATTAGATTTTACAAGTTCACATACATACATACACAATTACGCTATGTACTCAAACGAGTGTGGCAAAAACTTTTTCTACTATTCCGAAATAAATTTTCCCTAAACATTCGTATCCATACAAGCAACTCTAGCTTCATCTGCATACATGATACCTCTCATATATACTCTTCTATTCCTACTACTTGGAAACTTTCGCTCATGCAAGTTCATTACCTCTTTTGTATCAAAACAAATTGAGGTAAATTAAAAAATTCAGATGGAACTAACTCTTGAAAGATAGATTTAAGTTAAAGCAAATATCATTTTTTTACAAAAATTAAAACAAAATTAAATTTTTGACAAAAATTTACAAAAAAGAAATTGGTAAAAATCCTCAATATAATCTGTAATGTCATTTGTATATTTTTTTCCTGATGATAATGTACATTGAGTACGTCGAAACGTCGATTATTAATTAAATTAATACAGAACTACAATCTAAAATAGTTTTATTTTAATATAATGAGTTCTGAAAGATTTTTTTACTATGTATAAATATATGTCCACTTTTCTGTCTATAATTCAATTAGGTAAAAATTATTGGTTTTTTGTTAACGAGTATTATTTAACATAATAAAAAACATTTATATTAATGTAAAAAAGCTTAATTTCTATTTTATTAATTCGTTCTTAAAAAGTGTTTTAAATAATACTACCGGATTATTTTATCTATCTCAATTTTATTCAATTTAAATTAGTTTTGTGTTTGTTGATAAAAATTTGTACAGTGTTGAAGGAATGAATATTCAGTTTTTAGTGATTTTTGTAGGGACAGGGTACCTGATGCCAATGGGTTTGCTAGTAAAAATTAATTTAAAAAACATTGTTGTAAGATTTAAATAACAAAACAATGAGATATTGACACTTTTACATAACAATTTCATCCAATCAAATCGTATCAACTTAAACATCATCCAATCAAAACAAACTATCTATGAGATTATTTCCGAAATCAAATCCCATAATCCACACACACGACACACATTCTATTCTATTTCACTTCTCAATTTATCTGTCCAACTAGATGCACTTGACTTAACAATATATGCCTTTTGCCTTGTAGAAGAAGTCATGCTACAGCGCACATGGTCTTGCTTCGATAATGTTGCTGCTGCCCAAGCAGCTGCTTCCAACCAATAACTGACTGCACGCAGTCTCCAATTCGTATTCACAGTGTTAGCATCGTAATGCCCCTAGTGCGTCACTATGTTATTCAATAACGCGCGCGAGTTCCGTTCGAAATAATATTAGTATTGCGTTTTATTTCTGTGTTTTAGTGGAGTGCTCTAGTTTAACAATTTTATTTGTAAAATAGTTTTTTTATTGGTTATTCTTGGTGATTATAGTGCACATTTAATGGTTTATTAATTAAAACGATTTTATGATTTTTGCGTTTAATAAGGTTTGGATAATTGTGTTTTTATGTTAATTTGGTTCAGATTGATTATTATAATGCACAATAATAATTATGTACAATTTTATTAGTTAATTTTATTTAAGAAAATTGAAAGATAAGATGAACAAATTGAACTATATTGATTATATAACTATATGCAGTAATATTAAAAGAGATATTTGAGTATATAAATTTAGATTTTTGACAAATGTAAAATATTTTGTTATAATATGCGATATATACATTAATATTTTTATAACACTATATTAAATATATTTTTTTTTAAATTGTATTTACATTTAGACAAGTAAGATAACAAACTTTATTTATTTGTTTATGGTATCTCATTAATGGTTATTTATAATTGAAACTATTAATTATAAATTAAGATAAGTAATAGCGTAGTTACTTATTTAACTTACATAAAAGTTAATAGATACCTATTTACACATATTGTTAGAGTTTATAAATAACATGAAATGTAATTTGATTACTGGTTTTTTTTTCTCTCTCATTAAAGTAATAATAAGGGTAGCATTACTACAGGGTATTCGATGTTCAGAGGGTTTATACTTGTAAATCTTTTATTTTATTATATGGGAAGTTACTGACATTTTCAATAAATGCGGTTATTAAAAAAAAAACTGCGTTGAAAAGTGGAAAGTATTGAATTAATGAATTCTGTATATATTTTATTTAAAAATCGACGTTTCGATATACTCTACTTGTTTTATCATCTGGAAAAAATATACAACTAAAATAAATAATAAACAAACAAAACATGAAAACAAGTTACTAGGTAGCAAAGTAACTAGATTAAATTTTTTATAAATTATTAAAAAAAAAAATTAATTTTACATATAAAATAACTATGAAATATATGGTTTAAAGCAAAATTATTTATAATAAATAAGAAAATATATTTTAAAGTTGAAATCAAATTTGAATTTGCTCTTCGTGACGTGATAGTGTATATACAAGTATTTGCCTCTTGCGGCAAAAATAAAATAATAATATAAATTAAATGTTATTTCAAATGAAATTGAGATAATTAAACTAAAACTTTAGATAAATTGACGAAGAAGAGTAGATAAATATACTACAAACTATTATTACATTAGATTATTAGATTAATACATCAACCATAATCATCTACTCTTGAATTAGATGTTTTATTTATTATAATTAGAAGGCTGATAATCATCCATTTTATTTAGATAAAATAACTAAAGCATTAGAAAAAAACCATCTAAAGATTTTTTTCTGTGTGAATTTATTAATATTTATCGAACAATTTTGTTTAGTTACACTTCAAAATCAAATAATTTTAAGATGTTATTATGAAAGTAAATATAACATTTAAAATGTACGAAATACTAATAAGTAAAATTGTTTAAAGAATTTTGAATAAATCTCTAAAGTATAATAAATGATATTTTAGTTAATGAACAATTTAATATTTAAAATATACTGGCGCCTCTATGCTTCATATCTAGTCAAATTAACGAATGCATTACTCTCAATATTTAATTAAACTTATCAATAACTGTAATTAATTTACAAATGTTTACTATTTATATCCAAAAATAATATTAACGAACACACTTTTGTATTCAAACATCTTTTTTAATATACACAAAAACAGACTTTAGTAAAAGAATTATCACAAAATAAATAGATTAAAAAAACTTCGGTGTTCCTTTTATGAAACTGTTATTTCAAATGCAGATAAGAAATTGGTTTACTATAAAATGTTATCACAGAAATGTCAAGTTCTGAAATTATTACAAAACATCTGATACATTGGAGATAGAAAAAAAAGACGATTTCATCTAACATAAATAATAACAAAATTGGATCGGTCATATTTAAAAGGCAATTTTCTTAGAAAATTGAGTTACTAGTTTCTCGTAAATATAAAAAATTACTGTATTGCATTCCAAAAGAATATTATAACTGTATCAATTTTTTAGCATAGCTTTATATGAACTGTAATTCATTTTTTTCCATAATGTTTATCAGAGGTTTTTGTTGATTTATAATATAATTGGATTTATTTGTGTTATTGAAGATTTTATTTATTTAATACAGGATGTTCCAAAATGAAAATATATTCATTCGTAAACTATAAATTTCAGTAAATGTTACTAAAAACAATGTACTTAGCTTAAAAGTATATGTGACTTTTTACACCAGTAGTTTTAAACTAAATTATATCTCTTTGAATATAAGTTATATTTTTTTCTATAAAAGATGGTGAAATAAAGTATAGTTTTTTTAACGGTAGTATTTTTTTACGAATGGGAAGTATGACAGCCATGCAGCAATCCTATATGTGAAAATAGAGACTTTAAACACAAATCTAAAATTTGACTTTTAAAAAGCAAAGATTACGAGAAAATTTTATTTGTGTTTTCAATGTACAAGTATGTATTTGTAACGCCAGAGTCAATAATGCCACGTTACGACACTTTTTTCACGTTTTTTACTTTTTTCACTATTGTCATAGAGATTTTTATGCAAAAAAAGTTAAATAAACTACAGTTTTTTTAACATTCCTAGAAAAATATTTTTTTTTGTTTAAAATTAGTAATATTACAATTATATTATTCATAAATATTTGATTGAAAATGTCACACCTCATTTCTCTTGAGATAAGTCTATAAAAACTTACAAAAATACAGTAATTTAAAATTTTAAGATGAATACAAACAGTATTTTTTTTATTATGCAGGCCTTGTATTATGAATAAAAGTTCAAATAGATTGTATGTTAATGAGACAAATAAAAAATTACAACAAAACACAGTAGTGATTTGTTGGTAATATCGGAAACTAACTTACAACTGTACTGCGTGCCATGAATTGTCAAGCAGGCCGACAACTTTGGTTAAAACAAAAATTACTAGTTTTGTAATTTTATTCCGATTCTTAGGTATTTGTTAATAATGCAATAGTACTGAAAAAAGATATTGTTTTAAACATGAGCCAGTTGTATTCGGTTAGAATGCTAGTATTATGTCATCAATATGGCAGTACTCAGCCAATTAATTCATCATTTATCGTATTTGTTTTATACACGGATACAAATCATCGATAAATTATAACTAAACGAATTTTTTCTTTCTGGTATTATTACAATCTCGGCTTTAAAATCGGTTTCAATTAATACGGGTCTTAAAACAATGCAATTGCCATAAGACCAGGACTAAACAAACTAAATAAAACACATAAAAACTGAGCTTGTAGTAATAATCAGTATGTTAGAACGGCAGGGGCGGCTCCACGGTGGGGGGCATGGGGGGCCATACTCCCCCTTGGGCCTATGAACATAATTCAAAATACATACAAATATATATTTCACACAACAATTATTATTAACCCACCTTGCATAGAGCTATGCATATAAGGTGGGATAATACTTTTTATAGGCTTAAAACTTCTTAATAATTATTTACCTTTATCCTAAAAAAAAGGCAAAATGGCCTCCCCTTGAAAATTTTTTAGATCCGCGCCTGTAAAACGGAGGGTATGTTTATATACATTTATATCAAAATTGAGCGATTTGCACTAAAATAATATAAATTTGAATTATTGCTTGAAAATTTCTGTTTATAATGTTGCTTATCGATTTTTAAATACAGATTATTTTCGATTTAAGAAAGTATTTGAAATATGACGACTCCCATTTACGATCGTTTATTTATACTAACATTTTTTTAAAGTTTTAATCCCAAAAAACAAATAAAAGTCGGGTTATTAAAAATACTGATAACGAAAATTTTAAAAATATAAAAATAGGTTGAACGAAACAGATTATATTTCAAAAAAGAAAAAAATGTTCCAGAGAAGGTAATTCAGAAATATAATACAATAACCTATATTTAACCACAATGGCAATGTACTCAATAAATTATATTACAAGTTTATATTACATAATAAATATTAATTTTGGATTTTTAGATAATTTGTTAAGATAGTAAGATTAGACTGATACTTTTAGCCAGAAAGAGAAATTGGAGATACATTTCGAGATATATGTACTTTAAATGCCTTTGCTATTATAGGTTTGTGCCAACAAGAATGCCTGATAGTAAGAAATTGTCAGAAGCATGCGCTGTTTGGATTTAAATGTTCACAGTCTCAAAATCGCATGCTAAAATCAAACTACGCATGCTTCTAACAGTTGCTTGTTATCAAAGATTCTCGTTGGAACAAACCTTATTATCATTAGATGACACAACACTGAGAAAATTTTTGCTTTAAATCCGAGGTTTTTACATTTAACTAAAAAATAAACGTGTTTTTGAATTGTAAACTTATGTTTTTTTATTAGAAATAACAAATTCAATTAAAAAAAAATAGTAAATAACAATATGACTTTTAAAAGCTTTGTATAAAATTATTTACTATTTAGTTTGGAAACATAGTGTTTCTCTGGAATAAATGTAATTGTACAATTATTAATAATTATTAATTCAAATTTAGTTTAGTCTTTAAAGTAAATATTAACTAATTTCATACAAAGCTTTCAAAAATACGTTTACTTTTGAGTTAAAAGTGAAATTCTCGGATTTAAAGCAAAATTTTTCCCAGTGTTAGTATACTAGTATTACGTGAATTACAATAAAGTAATGGCACGTAGATTTTGCCTTGTTTACATTCATGATACCTGTCATACATGTTTTTTTATTTATAACATTTGAAAAAAAATGCATTTACACAAAGCATATGACATATATTTAACCAACAAAATATACAAATATAACAACTAAAGTATCATAGTATTTTATACGTGCACATTGTCTTGTAAATCATTTAAAATATCGTTCCATACAGCCATTCTCTGGGCCACCGTATCCATGAGATTGCTTTTTGACAATTTCGAACCTGATGAATTTAGATTATTCTGCAAATTATTTAATCTTGAAATAAATGTATGACTACGCCTTGGTACATAGCCCATATTCGGGAATGCAGGGTTATAATTGGGATAATTGCCATAGTAATATGTATAGATTATATGATTTTCTAAATCGTATATTCGATTTTCATCAAACTGCCAAATCGTCTTTATTAATCGCCATTTTCTTTCCCAATTATTGTGCAATAACCCTGTAAATATTAAATAAAATTATAGTTAAATCAAATTAAAAAATTATAGATTTTCGTATTAAAAAGAAGAAATAAATTTAATCTAATGATATTAAAAAGTAGTTATTAATTAATAATAATCTGGTAGTAAATTGTTGTAATAACATTTGTTTTCAAGGTTATTTAGCAGGAGAATAAAATTTACTTGTAAAGTAAATTTATTTATCGTTTATGAAACCTAGAATAAAGAATGTATAAACGAATAAAAGAAAGAAGAAACCTAGAAAATGCAACTTACCTTTGACATAGAGTAAAACATGTATAATTACAGTGATAATTAAAAAATAAGTAAACATTGAATAAGAGTTTTCGAGTAGAAATTTCGGAATTGCAACCACAGCCATAATACATTCGGTAAGAAACGAGATCTTGCGTAGAAGAATGATTAAAACAGTAAAAAATACTCCAACGAGCAACATTTTTATAATTGATCGTACAGCCAAATATGATTTTAATATTACTGACATCGTATTGTTTAGCTTAATTTGTATATTCATTAAGGGATAATGCTTGATTTTATGAATATGACAAAAATGTTAAATGAACAAAAAATTTGACAGGTCACATTAAAACAAATAACAATAATTTGTTAATTCATGTGTAACTTGATATATATATATATATATATATATATATATATATATATATATATATATATATATTTATATATATATATATATATATATATATATATATATATATATTTATATATATATATATATATATATATATATATATATATATTTATATAAATACGTAGGTCCGTATTGTCATCTCACTTTTGAAAGTGACGTTTATTTAAAATTAATTATTAAACAATTTTAATTAGTTTATTTGAATTTTATGATATTAGATATTGAAAAAAATATATCAAAAATAGAAATACTACTCATATTTGATAAGAGATAGTAGTAAAAATTTATTTTAAAGCAAAATATAAAGAAAAGACTATAAAAGGCTATAATAATAATTATAATACCGAAAATGAAACTACTTTATCATTTGTATCTTTTTACCTGCTGAAGACTTACGTTGAGTTCGTCGAAACGTTGATTATTAATAAATATTAATACAGAGCTAGAACCTAAAGCTGTTTTATTTTACTTCCTCAAATTATGAAGATCAGAATTTACAATCTTAGGACTATGCTGCCCTGCTAAAACAAAACGTGTCATATCTGCAAAAATGTAGTTTTGAAGTAACTATGGTTTTGCAGTCTTAACATATAGGCAGTTCTGTAGATTATATTTATATTTATTATTATATTTATCATTATATTTAGGCGTTTCTCTAAACTCAGTTAATGAATTGAACGCTTCATCAAAAACCGTTATATGATATTAGTAAATTGAAAAAAATGAAAAATTAAACATATTAAAAATAAAATATTTTTTTTTAAATATGCAATATTTAATATAAGTTTGCTATCTAATTTTTGTGATAGAATAGGTATCCGATGAATCCATCGGCTGAAGTTAGAGAAACGCCAATTTATTGAGTGATTTTCAACTCGATTTATTACAGTTAGGTGAATTTTTTTCTTTATAAATTAACCATAGCAAGCGATTTTATGGACTATTATTTTACTATGACTTTGAGTTTCAATAAATTGTTTCCACAAAAAATGTGTTATTAATATTTGTTTGAAAAAATTTAGATATAGAATGAGAATAAAGTAGGTGTTTTTTAAGTAGATAGAACGTGCAAAGTTTTTTTGTTATTTTTTTTTTTAATTATATAATTGATTTTAATTAACAAATGCTGTCATCTCAAACGAATGAGTAATACGGATGATAACAATTTTAGTGTTTATTTTTAATTATAATAAGGAAACTTATTCGAATTTTGTGCATTATAATAATTATTGATTTACTTTCATACTGCAATACGAAGAATTGAAGAAATTAAAACAAGAACTGAAAAAAAAAACATTCAAAATAACTTCTGATTGAATGAAAAAATTGTTTATTATAATTATAGTAAAAAATCTTTTATAACTTATTATATTAGAATAAAAAAGCTATGCAGAATTTAATTCTAGGATTAATTTCTGTAAAATTTTTAATTAAGTAATGGACATTTTGATTTTATACTCTACGTATATCATCATCAGAAAAAATATACAAATGATGTAACAAACAAATTACAAGTTATAATATTTATAAATTATTAATTAAAAGAAGCCAGTTTTTTTTCAAATCAGTGCTTTGGTTGCTGTTAATTAATAAATTATAAATTTGGTAATCTGTATTTTGTTACCTACTAACTTGTTTCTATGTTTTGTTTGTTTATAATTTATGTCATTTGTATATTTTTTCCTGATGACGATATACGTAAATTATATCAAAACGTCGATTATTTAATTATAAGAGCATGTATGAGAGGAATTATGAATGTGGATGAAGCTAAAGTTGCTTGTTTGGATAGGGATGTTTGGGGGAAACTGATTTTGGAATAATGGAAAGAGTTTGTGCCCTTTTGGGTCTATGGTGTGATTGTGTATGTATGTATAAAACCTGTTTAAAAATTCTTGCAATTCTGTTTGTAGTTTTGTTTTAAGTTTTTCATTAGCTTTATAATAAACAATTATGCAAACCTATTTCATCTAAATTTCAGTTTTTAATGTATATACAAACTAATATAAATATATAAATATACAAAACTTTAATATCACAAGTGTCAATATATCATCAAAAATGTGAAAACAAACTACAATGTTATATCACATCAACAAGCAGTGTTAAGAATCAGATAGAAAATTCTTCAAAACGGCGTCTCCATCAGTTTCATACCCGATGCCGTGTTCAACGGTGCACGATGGCTTCGCCACAGTGCGTCGGCCACGGCTAGGGCCCCCACGTGTACCGCCAAGAGCACCGACCACCACCCTAGCGGCCGTACCTGAAGATCCCCGTATCGGATGCGTGACGCAACGATGTAAACCGGCTGTACCATGGTGGGAATTAGCCACGAGAAGATCGCGATACAGATCGTGTCCATCGCTTGAGATTATGCAACATGTTAGTATCTTTTTAGGTTTTCTATTATATTTTATTTGAAATAATTTTGGTAAGAATTTGTTTTGCTCCATGTTTCAATTCTTTCAGGATGTATAACGGGCGTGAAAATCGGCAAAAGCGGGAATTATACGGGAATTTTGTCACGCGGGAATTATGCTAGGAATTTTTTCGTTGTGCGTGAATTTTCAAAAAATTTGTAATATTTAAAGATTTAGAACGAAGGAAGCGATTTATGATGGAAGGTCTTCATAAAATTTCAAAATAAATAAAGAAAAAGAAGATGGAATTATAATTTGATGATTGCGATAGTTCATGTTCCATGCTGTAATTGTGATATAAATATAATATATGCAATAAATATCTCCGATTTAACACTTCTTTAACTTCTTTTATCGTTAAACTTGTATATTTACATACGGGAATTTTTTTAAATATACGGGAAAAAAGCGGGAATTATACGGGAAATTTATTTCAACTTTTCGTTATACAACCCTGTCTTTCCATATTTTTTTTATTTATGTTGTTAATTTGCGAAGTTTGTACTTACTTGAAACAGAGGATGCTCAATCTGTGAAACACAACGACAAATGGCGTCGATCTTGGCACAACTAATGCCTGTGCCAATTCACTAGAACCAAAGAGAATATAGTATATTATGTATATTCTCTTTGCTAGAACTTAGAAACTAGAAATAGTAAAAAATACTTATTCTGGCGTTAAACTACTAATCCATCAAAGAAACATTGAGAAAATTTTTGGTTTCTGTTATTTTTATTGTAGTAGATTTTAGTAACTTGTTCATTTTTCATAACAAATGTACACTGTAAAAAAAATTGATAATTTCACATAAAAACCTGGGGCAACTGATTTATACGTTTAATATGGAAATTTACAGACGTGACAGGAAAAGTTTTACAATATAAAAATATAAAATACGTATATTTTATATAAGTTTACTTACTTTTCGGTAAAAAAAAGAACATATATATATATATATATATATATATATATATATATATATATATATATATATAATATGGTAAATTTATTATTTTACTTAAAATTACAAAAATTGTTTATTTTTACAAAAAAATTTATGTAAATCATCGTTTTGCTGATATAATATGTATTTTTTACTATGGTTTTTTTTATGTAAAACGACAACTTTTTTTACAGTGTATATATTACAATGAACAAGTTACTAGAAAAATAGTATCAGAATCTAGAAATATTTTTCATGTTATTTTGGTATATTCGTGTAGCTCTACATACTAAGTCGACCTTCTTGGCCGCACATTTTTTTAGGGTAATTTTAGCTATCAAAAGATTGGGTACTCCTGACTGGGAGTTTACTACACACACTAATACTTAATACACGAACAAATAAATTATTTATTAAACATTTTACTTGGTACATGTACACGTTTCCAATTACTTTAAATTAAACTTTTGTTGCAACTAAAACAAATTAACTAAACTGCGTATTTCAAAAACCAATTATAATTAAAATTGAAAATAATTATAAAAATAGGTTTTCAATGCTTTCAACATTCATGCAAAATTTTATGATAAGTAATAAATATATAATGAAGTCGGTGGGAAAACTCTAATTTCTTTTTTTTTTGTAAAAAAAATCCAAATGTTGCATTAAAAATATATCGATATTGTTAATATATTTTATATATTTTTTAGAAACATAACTTTTTTACATTTTTCTTAGATTTAAGTAATTATTCTTAAATTTAAATATAAATTTAATATTCATGAATTATAGACTTGAAAATAAGTATTATGTTGTATAATATATTCAAGTATAAAAAATATTTACACTGTAAAAAAATATATCTTAAATTCATGTAATTTTACTGTGATAATTTACGTAATATTACATTTTTTATGAACAATTACATTCACAAAACATGTAAAATTACATATTTTTCTTACAGTGTACGTTATTGTACTTTAATATATTAAGTGTAGTACCAAAAATAAAAACACACTAGCTATTAGCATATTTTTATAAAATGAATTTCAAAAGTAATAATTAACTTTGTAATTTTTTTTCTGAAATTATTTGGAAATGTTTTTAAAACAATTTAAAAACTTATTCATGTTCTTATACTTGATTTAATAGTATGTAACATCAGAGGTTTAGCTAGAAATTTTTTAAAGGACAAAACGCAAAAATCAATTTAAAAAAAATAATAAAATATTTAAAAAATTCAAAGTTTAATCTTCAATTTTATTTTTCAAAAAAAGAAGGTAATACTTTATTTAGCACAGATATTCCATTTTGGATCAATTTATTTTAAATTATACTATAATGTATACATTATTGTAACAATTATACCTTTCTTCTTTAACCTAAAAAAAAATATTAATTAGAATCGAAAAAACATACAGTACCTGAAGCAATATTCATTAGCATTAGCAAAACTATTTAAAAATATGCCTTAAGATAAAACTATCCTAATTATACATAAATATTTGTTTTTTTTAATTTTGCTTAAACAAAAAAACAAAATATTGCAAGTTAAACTTACGTTGTCAGAAAAACTAGAAATAACACAATAATAGTATAATCACAACTTACAATTAGGAAAAAGGGAAAAAAAACTTTGCGTCTATTATTTTTAATTACTATACTTATTTTAATGTTTACATGTTATATAAAAGAGCAAATACATAGTTTTACTTGACAGTTTCAACTCATTTATAATAAGTTTGTAATTATATACATCGCAAGAATATTTCTCAGTCTTCAAAGATGAGGTTTTTCTTTCTCAAATAAAGCAAGCGACTGCGGTTTATAATAAAGAAACTACCAGCGCACAGCGTGTTTATTAATTATTGTCCGTTTAAAGTTTAAATAACTATATTATAGAAGTGGCCGAACGCAGAAGTGAAGTTAGTTTTGCGTGTAAAAAGCATGGCTTAATTAAACAGGAAGTTGGTGTTCTAGTGTTCTAATTATCATTAGATTCTTTCTTAATTGACTAATATTTATACGATTAGTTATGCCTTAATGCTATATATGGATAAATTGCATGAGCATATTCGTCATTTGTCATTTTCTAGTTCCGTGTTTTTTAAGTTTCGGAGATGACAAATTGTTTCAAATTAATTGATAAATATAGGATCTTCAAATCAAATACTTTACTTATATATCTTATATGTCCTTAGACAAACAAGTTTTTCAACTTTGAAGAACTAAACTTTATAATAATTGTTATGTTTATGGGTAAATCCTAAATCCTCCTCTGAGTTAGGTGTTACTTTACAACGAAAAAAAAAACATTTCAATGGATTAAAATGTATAATTATTTTTAACTATATTTAATAATTTTTGAAAGAAAAATATATGAAATAACAAGAAATGGATTATAAAAATGTCAATGAGTGAAGGTTAAGACGAGGTTGACTAACAACAAATTTAATTCTAAATTTATTTTTAGCATTTTTATGATGCATATTTTTTGATAATGAACTTTTAGGATTTTAATAATGCATTACAACATTTTCTAAAATGTTGTAAAGTTATAAGAATATTAAAGAAAAATAAAGAATATGTTGCTGTATTAATTTTTTAGATATTTTAAAGATATTAAACTTGACTGTCATTTGTTAAAAGTGTATGTAGAGACTTTTTTGACAACATGAGAAGTATGATCTATTTTGAACACCTGTAATAAAAAATTGAAAATAATTTATTTAGAATTATTTGTTTCATCTTTTGATGATATATCTGTTTTATAACAAAAATACATTAAATTTGTTTATTTTCTCGAAAAATTTGTATTAATAAAAAAAGATAAGCAACCGTAGATCAGTGGTACGTGAGACTCAAACTCCAAAGATTCTTATGGAGCTATTCTGGTCATTAAATGTAGCTTAAATCTTTAAATTTAAAGAATTTTAAGTAAACTTCAATTCTGGGCACTAGTGTAAATATGAAATCTTTAGTTTAAATTCTTTTAAATTTAAATTTGAGTCGCCAAGTTAAAATCTCATTTAAGCTAACGATCTTTAAATTTAAATGTTATGACCAGAATAGCTTAGTTTAAATAAAAGATTATTTCTAGTATGGAAAAAACTATATTATTAAACTTACATCGGCTGCGTCTGAGTGGTTTGGAATTCACTATAAGCTGTAGGCCCCTTTGCTTGGTTGTGGGCTAACGACCCGCTCCATTGACGGTGCAAGTAAAAATTGTTAAAACAAACTATACAATCAATTTCATGTTTCGCTTAGGAATTACAGAAATTGAAGCGATAGAGAAATTGTGTTTCTTATTCAATTAGAAATAATCACTTCAAATATAATTTCATTTTGATTCATTGTAATAACTAAATATTATTCTAATTTAATTCTTTTATTTGAAATTTTATCACGACCCTAGCTAACAGAAAAAAGCATTATACTGACGTCATTTCAACTTCATATTTGTTAAAAAACAAAAAAAAACATTTCCGAACATATGATGCGGTATCTTTTGAAAACCCTAAGCAAACACTATTTTCTTTATATACATACATCATCTGTATCTTCTTACATTTCTTACAACTGTTACAGACAACTTACTGTACACATTTTTAATTACTCACTTCTGTAACTAGATTATTTTTATACATTTATTATATTAAGTTTTTTTATGAGTTGCTTACATTTTCTCTTTTATTATTTTATCCTAAATGAGTACAATTAATTTTATGTGTAACCTTGATAAATACTTTTCAATGTCTATAAATATATTACTTGAAATAGTTAATGTTTATATAAGTAAAATATAAATTATATATTCACTCGAAAGGAATTAGAACTATACATGGGCAGAAGTGATTATTTATATACTTATTTGACATAATGAAAGAATTAGTAGATGTATTTATTTTGTTAATATATTAAATGAACTTTGTTTGCGAACTAGTTATAAAATTGTTGATGTATAAATTCTTGTTTTATTTATATGATATAATTAATGAAGAATAAAAAGCTTTCTTGTTATGTTTATTTTTCTTGGTGATGATGCACGTCTGCTTTGTTGAAACATCGAATTTTTAATTATAATATAACAGAACTTAAACCTAAAGCTTTTTATTTTTTGAGAAAGTTCAGTTTCAATGAGTTCAGAGAGTTTTTTTAATATTGTGTTAATACAGAAATTTGCATCAGTTATACTTATTTGAAATTAAATAATATTTAAATATAAATAAATATAAAATTTATGTCAAAGGACATAAAATGCTACTATTATTAAAAAATCAAAAATTGCGTTTAAGAAAAGGAAAGTGAAATTTTTAATGGAGATAAATAAAATTTAACAAAATTTTTATATACTATTTAGTTTATTTTATTTAACAATATTGGTTGGTATTACAAGTTTGGTTTTTGGGTGTTTTGGTTCATTTGTTTAGTTCTGCTCTTATGACAGTTACGTTTCCTTAAAACCGACATAATACCTATGTGTTAACATATAATAAGTTAAATATTATTTAAATAACGCAAACGTTTTCAACGGAATTTGAAATGGGAATTACTGTGCTAGTGCAGGTAATTACATCACGTTACCTCTAAGTTCCCAAATAATCCGCCTGTTAGCGCATTCACTGATATGTCGTTAAGATATTTTTGTTTGTTTTTTCATTTACTAATCACTAAATTAGCCTCAATAGCTACATTTAAGCTACATTTAACATTTTTTTTTATGATGCTGAACTAATACATAATCTAAAGAGTATTGCATGGCGTAACAAGTACAAAATACGTTATTTACGTTAACGCATGGTGTTATTAACGTGCGTAGATGTCAAAATAAAGTAAACGTAAACATCACACGACGTTATTTGAATATACGAAGTATCTCTAATATACATGACTGTTAAATGTTAATAACGAAATTTTGGAAATTTAAAAAAATGCTCAATTTTATCTCATTTTTACAAACTTTTTTTCGATTCAGTTATAGTGCATTTACAAACCTTGTATCATAATATAACCATAACGTTTTTGTATTATCCACATTTGTTTCAACGCACTTCTAAAACTTTATCTCAAATAAGAAATTAGTCGGATATAATAAATTTTTCAAATTTAATCTCTGTAATTGTAAAATGTTTGTATGTATATATGTTTCTTCAGCATCTCTTTCTAAACCCCTGAACCGATTTCGACGGAAGTGATGTCATTTTAATTAGTTTATTCCCTATTTGAGAATAGGCAAGTTTCATCTTTCTACAATTTCATCTTGGTTCTCAAAAATTTGAAAAATTATGTTTATAATGCAAATGTCAAATGACAGCTGTGTGGAGTTATGTACACTACTGTGTTGCTTTTGAGTAATATATAATAGTGCAATTGATATTTTATTATTATTACAATTTGTTTATTTATTTTTATTATGTTTATATGTTTAATTACTATTTTTCGACTTCAAACGTGACCCTTCAAGGGTCACGGGTTTCCTAGTTATTATCTTTAAATACCGAATAGATTTATGTAGCAATATGAAAATGAATCTTTGCCATCGAGGGGTAGAAACCAAGCCCAAAAATAATTTCCCTTTGTTTACTCTCGGTAAATGCCGCACCCTTCATCACCCTCGATTGGTAAAACATGTCGAAAGCAGGTGTCCCCATCTCACGGCGTAATTTTTATCATATATAAAAACTTGCCCCATTCACAACTAGTCGTAACTTACGACACGCAATGTTTTTCAACTTTTTCACTACGTTATCAATTCACTGATGAAAAAGTCACGCATCAACTGTTTGAGTTTGGCTTGACGATCGGCTTTTGTTTTGGTTTTACTTCGTGCGTTAGCAGTCAGATCGTCTTTTGTTATTGTCTTTAGAGGTTTCTTATCGTCCAATGTTTTTATAGAGAATTGTAAATGATAAGTACCTCTTAAATAATACATTTATATTTTTTCTGTAGTATAGAATTTATAGAAAAAAAGTTTATTATTATTAATATACTAGCACAGTGCTCGTATTGTAAATTTGACGATAAAATGGATCTAGATCAGCTCTGTCATAAGTTTTTGTTATTTATACAACCCGTGTATGTTACGCTGCCAGACTAAAACAATTATAAATTATCTTTTTTTTTTCTATTCTAGTACTGTAAAATATGCAATTAATCTTGTATCATTTTAGAATATATTAAAAATTCTGTTTAAGCATCTCGTGAATAGTGTCATCGAAACAAGAAATTTTTGTCTTGGTGAAACACTACGTCGCGAAATAATATGGCTCGATTATAAAAATGTCTTCTTTATACATACACAAACACGCCATGTACCCAAAAGGGTGTGGCACAAACTCTTTCTACTATCCCGAAATCGGCCTCCTCCAAACATTCCTATCCAAACAAGTAACTTTCGCTTCATATTCATAATTCCTCTCATTCATGCTCTTCTATTCCTACTACTTGGAAACTTCCGCTCACGCAAAACACTCTTAATCATACCACTCCAACTACTCATCGGACATCCACGCAAATGTATACCTTCAAAATCATTCATACAAATTTTTTTAACCAAACGGTCATTAGACATTCTTTATCTTGGTATATAATTACTATAAATTTCAATTGTGTCATTTATAACTAAATCTTCAGTTTTTGTCAAGGGAGAAACAACTTTTTCAAATTTTATACACCAGATTGTACAAATTTTAAATATGATAGCTGAGCTTGTAGTGACTTCGTTGATTTTACGAATTTTTACGAAATTTCTAAAATTGCAGAGATTTTACCATTTTAAGAAAATCTTCAATTTATTTTACCATATGATTTTAAAGGATTTTACTAAGATTTCAAAGGATTTTACACCAGTTTGTACATGTGATTTCCTCCTTTCGTTTTACTCACAATCAGACAAAAAGTGGTTATTCTATTCCGATACTTAATACTTGAAATTTTACTAATGTGTTTTTTAAGAATTCTAATCATATTTGACTATAAATTTGACATTTATATTTTATTTATCTTTAAATTATTAACTTCAGTATTTTATATCTTTTTTTACATCCGTTAAACATACTCAAATTACATACATTATTTTTGTATAGTATTATTTCATTTTCCATTTCAAAGAATTAGTTTTATATATTATAAAACTTTTACATATATGTATAATGTGTATACATTATATACTAAAGTTTATAAGTTTTGAAATAAAACGAATTATAGAATTTGAAGCCGGAAATGAATATTTAAAAAAAATAATTTATGTTTGAAATTAAAATTTAATAGATGCATTTGTAGAAATTAATAGCATTAGCTTTGTCGTTCAGAAGATCGTATATTAAATGTATAAAGTTAATTGTAAAATAATGTATTATAATTATTATTTATTATATTTGAAGAAAGAAGTAATAAAACCCAAGTTTTTTTTTAATAATTAACCTTCATGTAAAATATGAAAACGACTCCAAATGTTTGCTTAATTTGATATAAATTTTAACGTAGCATAGTAAAAAGTTATTTCAATACAGTAACATTTCTGTAGCATAAAAATTCTAATATGCAATGAAGAATAACAAATCTTAATTGACTAAATAATCGACTAATTACAGTCAATAATTAAACACAGAATCATTAACGTAAAATTTAGGTCAGATCATTTTCCTTAAATTAGAAACAACTCTTAAAATTAATAAATTGCTTTTAATATCTAATGACTTTTGTATATAATTTTTTCTATCTCATTATTATATAATTATTTTAACATTACTTTTCTTTAAATTTTTAAAATTTACGAGATACTAACTTATAAAAAAATATAACTTCTCATCATTAGATCATTACAGTTTTAGTATATGATTTTCTCATAACTATTTTTTTAATGTTACGGCTATTTAATACAAAAAAAAAAGAAATAAATCTATTATGTTGTTGGTTGTTGGATAATTTAAGTAATTATTTATAAAAAATTCAAGGTATTACTACATATTTTTCTTCTATATGCATTAAATAATTTGAAAACTGAGATATTTTGTTATATCTGTAATAGTTACAGTAGTTTGTAATACGAGGTGATTTACTGCGAATGTAAAAAAAAAACTTCTATAGCTTTTACAGAGGATGTTTTAAGTAAAAATATTATATAAACCGAAAGCACTTCCTCAAATTTTGTACACTAGATTACACAAATTTTAAGACATTGTAGTGTATATGATGTAGTGTATAAGATTATATGGATTTCGTCGAAATTTTACATCATTTTTAAGAAAATATTTAATTTTATCATGAATTTAAAGAATTTTACTAAGATTTTATGGGATTTTAATTAATTTGTACAGTAGATTGTATAAGTGGTTTTTCCCTTGATATAAACTTGGTTCTCATTTCAATTAGTTAAAAAACTACAAGAGATTATAAGTATATATGTTACGAGGAGCAGAAAATAATATTTATTGTGTTCGAACCAGACTCTTGTGGCTGAGACAGAGCCGAGGCCAAGCAATCTGAGCGAAACATAAAAAGAAGCATTCTGCTCCAAGTAACATATGCTATTTTTTCTTCAAGTATTTCTTACTAACTAACAGTTGTAGAACATTATAGTGTTACGTGATTTGTGAGAATTAATGTTTCTTTAGTCGAATATGCGATTTCTGACAAATCTGACGGTGTACATTTGAATTTATAACATTTTTTCACACATTTTCAATAATTACATTCAAATTGAAGCAAAAACAAACACTGCAATATAGCTGCTGTTGTCAGATTAAATACACTTGACTACTTGGTACTACCACGTAGTGTATATAGCAACTAAATACTGTATAATAATGTTTATATTATTGTACTATTAACATAATGACTTTCTACAGAGGCAATATAGTAATATAATATCAATATTTTGATATACTTGAAGAAAAAAGTTTTATATATGTATTAATATTTTTGAATTTTTTTTTCTTTTTAATATAAACTAATCTTTTTATCTAACCTATTGAATCCGACTAAAAGCTTCAAATAATATTAGTAATTTTGCCAAAAAAAATGGATTATTCAATATTTCTGTGATATATATATATATATATATATATATATATATATATATATATATATATATATATATATAAGAAATAGTGAATTTTAACAAGAGTATACATTAACTCTATTAAATTCTTTCAGAAAAATGCTTAAAAAAAATAAAATAAATATAGGGTTGGTTTCAAATACTCAGTGGAATATAATCATAAATTACATCAGAAAAATAATATTTATGTCTATAATCCTTTAAGCTAAAGTGCGTTTGGAAATAACATACTTGTTCTTTTTCGTAAATATTAAAAAATCTTTTTTCAGCGTCACTGTACATTTTCATTTTAGATAAGAGAATATTATTTAAAAAAAATTGATAGACTTTTCTGTTATAATAACAGACACGGAAGTTCGAATAACTAGCAAATTAAACCAATTTTTTTAATAACTAATATCAAAGCTAGAAATTTAATACCGCTTTTAAATTGTACTTTAGAATATGAATACAGATAATTGCTAACATACTTCTAGTAATAGAGAATCAATTTTTAATAATCAAAAAACGAAAGTTACGGTCATGTAAATTGCTATTTGTTAATAATATATCCGTTATAATGAAATTTCTTATGATATTAAGAAAAATAGATATAAATAAGTAAGTAGTAAATTTTCTATCTATAGGTATTTCTATGCTAATTTAACATTTTGTTAATTCATACTTCAGTAAATTGGACTCACATTTTTTGCTATAGAAAAAATAATAATTTTTTTGCCGAAGGGGAAAATCACTTAATTCAAATTTTGTACACCAGATTGTATCAATTTTTAGTATGATTGTTGAGACTGTAGTTATTGAAATTACAGATTTTATACGAAATTTCTAAGTTTGTAAGTGATTTTACTCGAGATTTTATATAATTTTAAGAGAATTTTAATTTTACTAGGATTTTTTGTTAATTTATACGACAGATTGTGCAAGTGATTTTCTGCTAGATTTTTACATAATAAATAAATTATTATAGTTATTTTAATGATATTTAATTATATGTTACAGCATTTTAAAAGAAAATTTATATAGAAATAATATTTGTTTTGAAATTCACTCTTATTTCTACGTCGATGAAGCTAGCAGACATATTTTGGCAGAATGACTTGAAATTAGTCTCAATATTTTAGGCTCTTTATGGGCTATTTTAGGCTCCAAACGCCAAATTTTAGGCTCCAGCCGTTTTTCCAAAAATTTGATGTCTGTCAGCTATTCTCCAAAGTTAGCAGAACCCAGAAACCGATATCAAAAACAATCGCAATATGACTTTCTAACATTTGTTAATTATGGGCTGTTTATGGGCTCCATTTTCAATGCAAAATTATTTTGTACAGATTTTGAATTTTTTTTAAATAGACTTGTCTGCCAGCTTGGCGGCATAGTTAGCAGAATCAATGTAATTGAAGAAAAAACACTCTCGATATGATTTCCTAACATTTGTTAATTATGGGCTATTTATGGGCTCTATTTTCAACGCAAAATAATAAAAAAAATTTTTTTTTAATATTTTAGAGTTACTCTGGTAAGTGAAAAATAAAAATTAACGTGAAACTCGATAAAATTGTGGAAATAATTTAGGCTCATTGTGAGCTATTTAAGACCCCAAACGCTAAATTTTAGGTTTCAGCCGTTTTTCCAAAAATTTGATGTCTGCCAACTTCTCCGCAAAGTTAGCAGAATCCCGAAAAACGTTATCAAAAACAATCGCAATATGACTTTGTAACATCAGTTAATTATGGGCTATTTATGGGCTCCATTTTCAATGCAAAATTATTTTTTCTTATTATTATATTTTTTTTAAATAGAATAGAATGAAAATTTCGGTTTTTTTTTGTCCAAACTGTAAGTACGAAAAATCGAAAATTTTTATATGTGCTTTATAATTATATTATACTATTAAAAGATTTTTTTTATTTAATTATCGTTTGAACAGATTTTGATTATTGTTTAATTATATAATTTTCTCATTAAAAAAATTTCAGGATAGTGCTTACCACCTACGGAAAATTTGTAAACTAAATGTCAAAGTGTGTATTACACGCTACAATGATATTGTCATGAGTATATTAAATTTATTTTAATCTTTTATATAATGATAAAGATAATATTTTCAATTTAATAAAAAATTGAGAAAAAATTGCAAGTTTTTAATATTAAATTTTTTTTTTTTTTTAATTATTTTGCGTTGAAAATGGTGCCCATAAATAGCCCATAATTAATAAATGTTAAAAAATCATATCGGGAGTGTTTTTTCTTCAATTATATGGATTCTGCTAACTATGCCGCCAAGCTGGCAGACAAGCCTATTTAAAAAAAAAATCGAAATCTGTACAAAATAATTTTGTATAGAAAATGGAGCCCATAATAGCCCATAATTAACAAATGTTAGAAAGTCATATTGCGATTGTTTTTGATATCGTTTTTCGGAATTCAGACATCAAATTTTTGGAAAAACGGCTGGAGCCTAAAATTTGGTGTTTGGGGCCTAAAATCAGCCTAAAATAGCCCATAAAGAGCCTAAAATATTGAGACTAATTTCAAGTCATTCTGCCAAAATATGTCTGCTAGCTTCATCGACATCTTATTTCTGGAAATATAGATAGTTTACAACTTTGTGTATTATAAAATTGGCCGTACTAATATTATGAAAGCATTGCTTTTATTATAGTTTAGCTGTATAAAACATTTTGTTAATTAATTAAAAGAAATTTTATTTCCGTTAAACAAAATAATATGACAATTATCTTAGGCCTGATTTCATAAATTTACTTTTGAAGTAAATGTGTTTATTTTCTGTAGATTTTCGTATTAAAACGGACGGAATAAATTTGTTCTACTGATATTAAAAATAGTTATTATTATTAATAATAGTAATCTGGTAGTAAATTGTTGATATAACATTTGTTTTTAAAGTTATTTAGCAGAAGAATATTTACTTGCAAAGTAAATTTATTTGTCGTTTATGAAATCGGGCCTTTGTACAAATTAATTTATTTTTCTTGAAATTTTACGCCTCGCCATTGAATATCTGCAATATTATAATGAATTCTTGGTTGTAGTTCCAAATAAAGCAGAAGAATATAATGAAGTCTGAACATATACGGTACATTTGATTATATGTAAAATAGAAAATAACTAGATTATTATCTGAAAATAAACATAGAAAATTAATACTTACTTAAAAGTATGAAAGATAATAATTTCTTGTAATTTTCTATACCTACTTATTTACGCATATTTTTCAGATGAGTAAACATCATGAAGAAATCATTCATATTTTGAATAAATCATTCATAATATTTTTCAACCGCCTTGTTCGTACCGAACACCTGTTTATTTAAATAAAAATTTCATAAACTGTCAACGTCAACAGGCAAATCGTAAATTAATTTATTCCGCCTGAACTATTACATGAGGTAATTCTAACATATTGTACCAACATACGGTATAGAAGTGGTTTTATTGTAGATGTAGAGTAATAAGAAGAATAAGCTTTACGTGTGGGTATTTGCTATTAAAGTCAACAATTGAGGGAGTACAGTGAAACTGTGACGAATATGTCACTTTATAATGCTGTTTAAAGATTAGAAATAAATAGTGACAATTAGGTGCCCAATGTTTTCAAAAGGGAATAGCTATATATAATATTTGATAAATATCTAAATGGATTGCATTATGTGATTGGGCACTTTTTTCTCCTAGTAAAAAATAAAAGAAATTACAATTTTGATCTAGGTGTTGTATTCGTTACTGTTTCACTGAGGTTTGCAATTGTACAAATTTAACTAGAAGTCAAGGTAATTGTAGTGTTGGGTTTAAGATCGCGACCTATATTATCGATATTGACGAAGATTTGTGCAATTCGCAGATGTGCAATGTTTACGAGTAATTAATTGCTTTAAATATAATATTTGTTGTTTATTTTTTTATTGATTTATCATTTGCTCGTAGTTTTAGTGAATATTTCTATTGAGAGTATATAAAGTACAGTAAAAGCTGTTTTATCCCACATTGCATTAAGCGGTTCGCTCTAAAAATCGACACATTTCAAACTGATTCAATTTCAAAAAATACTATGATACATAAAGAAGTAAACAGATATTTGTCAATTAAAGTTAGCGAATAGAAATAAATGATTTTTATTGCAGAATTTATGTTTATGAATTAAATTAATACAATATAATGTATGTGTTAGGATTTGCTTTTTATTGAACTTAAAATATGTACGCTCTTGTATCCGGAAAATTGTGTTATTTATGCTGAATAAGAAAAAACTTTTACTGTACTTTTTTAATTTTTTTGTTATTATATTACATACATACACAATTACGCTATGTACCCTTAAGGATGTGGCACAAACTCTTTCCATTTAAGCAGAAAATAGTTTTCATCAAATATTTCTATCCAGGCAAGCAACTTTCGCTTCATCCACATTCATGAAATCGCTCATACATGCTCACGCAAAATACTCTCAGTTAGTGGTACCTACTCATCTACACTCATCGATCGTCCACGTAGATGCATTACCTTTCGATATTATACATTTATATATTTTTGAACAATACTTAATAGATATTGGTACAAAATAATAATACATATAATTTTTATATAGCTTTTTTGTTTGTTTATAATTTTATATATTGATACATTAAATTGTTGTAGAAATGTTATTTTATATCATATTAATGTTATTACGACATTATCCAAGCTTATTGTAAAAACGCATACGTATAAGTATTTCATATATAAACAATTATTTGTTGAACAATACAATAATTTAGTATAAATTACTTTATTAGTGTATTAAATTTAATATTTTTGTATTTTTAAAATAGTTTATGAGAAAGGCATAACTTATTTATTATGCATTGTAAATTTACATTAAAATTTAGGAGAAATTTAAAATATATTGTAACTTTTTATCGTTTTATTATCACATTAAATTAAATTAAATAAAAAGATTAAATATTTCACATTAAAAATAAAACCATATTTATATGTAACTTTATCAAACAATATAAATTAATAAAATTTATTTTATTTCTTCATACTTTTAATTTATAAAGAAATATATTTTATATTATAAAATTTTTTTAAATACAATATAATAATAATAAATAATTTATATTAAATAAATATATATTATTGTTTTCTGTAAATCGAAATACCAAGGCCACTGTTATTCATGTTTCACACCAATATGCAAACAAACATTTATTCTAATAAATTATATTTATTTAATTAAAGTGTTGGAGAAAAAGTTCAATAAGAAAAAAATTGAATAAAAGGTTATTTTTAAATTCAGCTAAATTAAGTTGGCGTGGATTAGTGTAATTTGCATATAAAGTAAGTCAATTGTAGAAATCATAATTCATATATCACTTTTTATCTGAAGGCTGAATTTGACACTCGAAAAGAGAAACAGCATTTTAATTATTTTATAATTTGATTGTTACTACTTCCTGAATTTTACATATTTGTTAGTGTATGAAAGTCGGTCAAAATATGATTTATTCCGAAATCATATCTTTAGTAATGAGCCGATAAAATGTATATTCTGAACAGCAAATTTATATATGTACACTTTAAGATCAGTTTAGATTTCGATGGTCATAATTTATTAACAAATATGTATGCTAGGTTCATACAATTCGTCTTTAAAATAACAAAGTTAAAATAAAAACAACAAATCTAATATATATTTTAGAAGCTAAGCTGTTATCATCAGTAGCATAATTAAAATAAAAGTTTTCAGTGATTTAAGAATACACAAGTATAATGCACCTATTGGTCAGTATTTTTATTTTGATTAAATTTTATGGTTCATTATAAAATATTATAAAATTTTTCAGAATTTATTATAGTTAAAACAACTTTTGCTTTAACGTTATGTTATGTTTAATTTATAATTGGCTAACGTTTCAACATTATATATTAGTGCCTTTATCATCAGATCAAAAATTGACATATATATTTTTGCGATAGTAAATCATATATTTGTATTTTAATAAAATCAACAAAGAAATTTTAAATTTTTTTTTGTTAAATATGAAAATAATCATTGGAAAACAAATTTTATTGAGTAATAATTATTTTTAATAATCCAATGACCCTTAAAATGATTATCGATCAACGAAAAAAAACTTTATTGATTTATAATAAACGTATAAATCAAAATAAATCAAAACCAATTATATAAATCATGTCCAATATTGTAGAACTAAAAATATGATACTTGCTGCATATGTTAGTATTTATTTACTTTTTATTACAATTCATGGCCGCTCTTGTTCAAAACATCTGTTTTGATTAATTAATTCAACGTAATTAGCAAAAATTATTCTTTGAACTTATAAATAAATATTTACTATAAACTATTATAAGTTGCCGCTAATTTATACATTTGTACTTATTACTAAATTAGAATAAAAAAAAAATTAGATAAATAAATAATATTAATATTAAAATATATTATTCTTAATTCCGGAACCTGTGACATGATTAAATTAAATTTGTTATTAAGAAATTTTCTGTCCAAAAATGATATGTTTTAGCGCAGAGCTAGTGGTTCTAGAGCTAATGTTTGTTTTTTAATGTTATTGGTTTTATTGCAACTAGAAATTGATATTTTTAATGTCTTTTAATAAACTTGTATTATGTCCAGCTAAAATATATAGTGCAGTTCAGAACTAACAGCATTACGACTAAAACATAAAACAAATTTTGAGATAAGTAGGAAAGTGTGAATGAACGTTTATATCTAAAAATATTTTTAACCTTTTACTTCCGCTGTGATAGTAAACCCTTATATCAGCTAATGGAAACCGAATTAGACCAAACTGAAGGGTGGTTAGAAAAATAAAAATAAAAAACCACTAGAAGAATAATTGGTAGACAAGCAAATTGTAAACGAACATTTAAAACGAAGATGATATGGCAAACGAGTGCCTGTAGGTTGGAGCACTTTAATTAGGTTAAATTTAGATCATTATCTTAGATTGGGAAGGGTCAATGAGCTCCACACATATATATTATTGCACTTTTATCCACTTGTATACATATATGTTACAATTATTGTACTCATCAAAAACTCGACAACTTGAATCATAGTTACGAAGGCGGAGCTTACAAATTCACTCTTATTGTTATGTTTAGAAATATAATATGATGAATGTGGTTTTTAATAGTTCTTAACAAAAAAATTGTTGTTATTTAATATTAACAGCTTATTTCATAATCAAAACATAAAGTTATTGTAGAATTTTGAACAGGTCTATAGTATTACAGAATATTTTATCTTTCTCTATTTTTAAGAAAAAATTTATTTACTAGAAAAATACCATACAGTCTGTAAAGCTACCGTTTTGTTCGGAATTCTACTATTAATTCTATTTAAGTTCACGAAAATAGATCAATTTTTATTGTGTTACATATTAGTTTATTGTTGGCTCTGAATTAAATTCCATATACTGACACGTTGAAATGATATTTGTGTAATAATAATAATGTATTTGTTGTAAGAAAACTTATTATATATAGTTACAGAACAATAAAGTAATAATAATTAATTTACTTATCTAAAAAAAAACTCAAAGTTTTAAAGCATTAGAAACAAAATGAAATATTTTATGAATTTTTTTTGATAAATTCTGCAAGTAGAACTTTATTGTAGTCTCCAGGGACATGTCCTACTAAATAAGGAGATAAAAATTCTTTTTTTGGAGTATTGAAGACAAGACAAGAGGTGTATCGTCTTCAAACTGATATTTATGTATTGAGATAATATAGAGGCATTTATAGCCCGAGGATGGTTATTGACCAGAGGGTAAATTAAACCCCGAAAAATAAAAAAATAAAAATACCAAAGAATATTACCGCTGGTTCACAGATTATCTACAGGGTTACAACTATGGTACATACAAAAATTTATGCACGATCGAACAATTTTAATGTTAACAGTAAAGCAAGTTGTTAACGCTCTACTGATGAAAGAGGAATATTATCCTTGCTGGCTATGTAGTGTCAGTCTATCTGTGCAATATTTGCCTAATATTTTTGAGTTGCTTTGATTTTATGAATAATGACCATGTCGAAAGTTTTATTCAACTTAACATGATTATCTGCAACGGTCCTAATGTTTCAGCAACACTTATTTAATTATCTTTATTTTATTTCAATAAAATATAATGATTAATAGATAATAGATAATAATTATATTATTTAAATTAAAAACATATTTACTAAAATTTGAATTATTGTTTCAGGCTCATGTGGTGTCTGCTTTCGAACAAAGTTTATCAAGCATGACGCAAAGGTTGCAACATTTAACGGCAACAGCAGAGAAAAAAGTAAGTTTTAAAAATAGTTATTATTAAAACAATATGTTTCGAATAAAAAAAATGAATGATTTACTGATACAATGATTGATTGATTAGGACACGGAACTAGCGGAACTTCGTGCCGCAATGGAAAGCCTTCGGACGCAAAGTGTACAAGCTGGATTAACGTCAGGTTTAGCAAGGCAACCATCATCTGACAGTGTTTCTAGTTTATCATCTGCATGCAGCTTGGATAAACAGGAGAAAAAGAAGAAGAAAGGATGGGTAATTATTTTTACTTTAGTCACAATTATATGATAAGAAATTATTCTAGTAGTGATTGTCCAGGATATTTGATTCACCATGATATGTGTAAAGTTTTACATTATTAAAATTAGCTAAAAATTATGGTCTGTATTCCCATCTCTTCTGTTTATGAAAAAGTGCTTTTATTTTTGCTTTCAAATAAATTATTTCTTCTACCTTTTATCAAATATGAGTAGTATTTCTATTTTCGATATATATTTTCGTATCTAATATTATAAAATTCAAATAAACTAATTAAAATTGTTTAATAAATAATTTTAAGTAAACGTCGAAAGTAATTTTGACAAAAATCACTTTTAAAAGAAAGGTGAGAATACGGACCTATGTTTTTCAACTTTGTCAGAAAAACTAAATGATGTAATTAAATCTTTACTTGTTTTAACCAATTTTAAGTAAATCACAAAAATTGGAAATGGGCCGATTTAATTAATATTATAGATGAAAATGTTATCTAGATATCTTTTAGATTTGAATTCATTGATAAGTTTAATTGCATTTGTATCACTTATAGTTTGTAGTTTCGAAGATATAACACAAACTTATGTTATTATCTAGATATTTTTCTCAAATATTTGATCTTTTTATTCTGAAAAAGTTCTTCGTTGTTGTTTAGAGACTTAACTATATGTCTTTTGGAAATAATAATCAATTGCAGATCTTTTGTAAATAAAAAACAATCTTGATCTGTAATTATATTATCAATTACCTCAAAATTGAATTCAAAATAGATAGCCCAATAAATAGATATTATAAAAAATACTAACTAGTACTCTAATGTGAAATTTCTAGTCTGATTTTTTTTTTTATTTATCAGTTACGTAGCTCGTTTACCAAAGCATTTTCGCGAAACGCAAAAATCACCAAAGTCCAATCGCAAAGCGAAGGTGAATCGGAACGACCTTCAAGTCCACCATCGCAGACAATAACGACTGGAAATGGAAGCATTGGTAGCGATGGAAACACCGAGGTTGCCGAATTACAGAAACAACTACGCGAAAAAGATCTCGTACTCACGGACATCAGGCTAGAAGCGCTTAGCTCTGCCCATCAGTTAGAGAGTTTAAAAGATACCGTTATGAAAATGAGAGTAAGTTGAAATAAAATTGCTTTATATCAGTTTTAAAAGACAAAATGTTTTTTAAATATGTTTTACTTGGTATATAAAATTAAATAATATAAATTAAATGTTTCCAGAATGAAATGTTAAGTCTAAAACAAAATAACGATCGTCTGCAACGAATGGTCGGCGGCACTATTCCCGTCGACTGTATCGATCGAGGCGTAGATCCTGTACCCGACATCATCACCAGCGAGGAACCCGCTCCAGAGATGGAATCCGATGGCAAGCGCATTACTGTCTCCGTATACCTCGGTCAACCGCAATGTTTTGACCGTTATTACAACGAACATTATTCGGGCGATGGGGACAGCACAAGTGCAACGGGCGAGGTTGCTATTGCGCATACGTCTATCGGGGCTGGTACCAATTGGCAACAGCTAGACAGCATTGTCAGACGGGCGTTTAAGCAACACGTTGCCAGGTTAGATCCAGGTGGGGGACTGGGTCTTGGCGGTGATGCAGTGGCGAGTTATCGTCTTGGTGAAGCCGAAAGAGGACCGGATATACCTCCGCCGGATTTACTACCCGTTGGTTATGCGGTAGGAAGAGTTTGTACGTTGCATGTGGTGCTACAGCCCGTGGCTGCGCTTGCATTTGAAGCACTGATACCACGAGGTGTGGCGCAGAGGTTGGTGTCACTTTTGTCGGAACATCGAAGACTGGTTCTTTGTGGAGCTCCAGGTATTTTATTTTATATTGATTTTTTAAATCATTTAAAATATTTAATTTTTTTTAAATATTTTAACAGTAAATTTTGGTGCGAAGATGTTCTAATTTCCAATAAATTAATATATTTTGCAAAAATAACTTATTATTTTTTCATAAATTTTATATTTGTGTTAAACTAATCTAAAATAAGTCTCTCAAATTCATTTAATTATTAAATTTCCATTTAAGTTCACTAACTTGGATTTAGTTATAGTAAAAATAGTCATTCCATGAAGTAACGTCATACAAAAGTAATTAATTATTCATGATATAGAAATACATGCACTGCCCAGCTATTGTATAATAAAAAGAAATGGAACATAACTTTGTTATCGTAAATTGAATCAATAATTCATGACGTAACTTTATTGAATGACTATTTTTGTTTCAAAGCAACATACTTGCACAAAAATGATTATTTTCGTTAATTATGTGTGTAGTTTATGAAAAATACGCCCAAATCTTGTCAATAAACTTGAACCATATATTTTTACAAACTTTAATAACATTTTTATAAATTGCATTATTATTATTATTACTATTTTATAATCAATTTATAAAGTACATACAAATTTAATACAAAATTTACTAATTACTTTTTTTTGTGAAACTCTCCAGGTACTGGTAAATCTCACCTTGCCGCCCGTTTAGCCGAATTTTACGCACAGAGCCAGGGTAGGGATCCGGCAGAAGCAGTAGCCACATTCAATGTAGATAATAAGTCCGCTAAGGAATTGAAACAGTATTTAACGCATCTCGGCGAGCAAGCTGTCGCCGGAAGTGACAATAAAGTCTTGCCTTGTGTGGTTGTCTTAGATAATCTTCATCGCGCTGGCCCCTTAGCCGAAGCACTCGGCTCGTTGCCGCGAAATTTGCCTTGTCTACTAGGTACGATGGCTCAAGCCGCTTGCAGTGCCACTAGTTTACAGTTACAACATGGATTCCGATGGGTAGGTTTATTTAAAGAAGATAATTTTTATTTCATTTTTCCGTTACGTTATGAATTTGAAGTTACAATCTAATTATATTTGAAAGTAATGCATTGAAAACACCCTTATTCAATAATAAGGGTGTTTTATATTTTACATTACTAATATACACTATATAAAAATTATGTAACAATGTTTCTTAAGTAATGCTACTCATAAATTACTTAATACAATTATTATTAGTGCCAATATTACTATAAAAAACTAGCATGTTTTAAAATTGATTATCTGTTGCAGGTATTAGTCGCTCCTCACATGGAACCCGCTCGAGGTCTTCTCGGTCGTGTACTCCGCCGTAGACTAGCTACATTAGAACTAGATCAGGGTCGTCCGCAACCAGAACTAGCCGCGGTTCTCGGTTGGCTTCCCCGTGTATGGCAACATCTGAACTCCTTTCTCGAAACGCACAGTTCGGGCGATGTTGCAATTGGTCCTCGACTATTCCTTAGCTGTCCGTTAGAACTAGACGCTGCAAAAGCTTGGTTCTGCGACGTTTGGAACTATTCGCTGGCGCCTTATTTACGTGAAGCGGCACGTGAGGGCTTGCAGCTTTACGGACGTCGTGCTGCTTGGACTGATCCTGCCCAATTTGTGATAGATACTTATCCATGGCCGGGCGTATCGCCAACTGGCTTAACGCGAATTAGTCCCCGGGATGTGGGATTGGAAAGTGGATCAACAGCGCAACCGGACTCAGATGGTGATCCGTTGTTGAGTATGTTAATGCGTTTACAGGAAGCGGCTAATTATTCTAGTCCTCATTCGAACGATTCGGATTGCGCCAGCTTGGATTCGAATCTCACACATGAGGGTTCGCTTGGTACTGAATCAGTTTTGTAGCCGAAGCATCTCGGCTTTGATTTGTTATTATCATTATTTATATTTACAATCAAAATACACGTTCATATCAAAATTGTTATTATGATAGCCGTTTAATTCACGAGGTTTTGGTTGAACAAGATAACCTTGCTTCTGGAAATTAGGATTTTCTGAAAATTTATTAATTGGACAATATAAAGTCTTTAATATACAGTCATTAAGAAAATTTATTCTTATATTTTACAAAAGCTTTTCAATTTAAGAAATATGACATTTTTCTTGAAAATTACTTTAATGCATATTGATTCTTGTGACAAAATTTTTACGTCCAGCAAGTACACATACTATATTATTTTACTCTATTATTCTATTACAACAAAATGTATTAAAAAAACAAACTTAAAATGAATTAATTGATTATCATTAATTCAATATTTGAAAAATAATGAAAATAAAGTTTTGATATGAACGAATTAGGTAAATAAATTAATAAATATATTTTGCTTCTGGTCAAAACTGATCAATGGTTTATTTGTTCTATCATTTAGTACCATCATTATCAGTGTTTATATAGTGAGTATATCTGGTCAGAAATTATTATATTAATATAATTATGTAAAGTAAATTAACTGATGTGTTATATAAAAGAATTATATATATTATACAGAATATATTGCTATAAGAATTTCTACATGTTTTATTCTATACATATACATATATAATATATATTTATATTGTGAAAAGCGACGCTTTTTACCGAATTTTGTATTTAAATCTTGTAAACTGCCATATATAATTAAATTATTGTAATTTTTACAATTACGTTTGTTTTTGCACTCTTTTGCATTGAAAAAAACTAAATGAATTGTTTGTAAATAAAATAACACATTATCAAATTTTGTAAGCGGTCATACTTTTCTTTTTATCCCTTTTCTCGTTTTTATTCTATCCTTTCAAACGCCTCGCCAAACTACGCCAAATAAAACATTATTTTGCATTCATAGTGTATTGTCATTCTTCTATTTTTCTATTCGATTTTGTTATTATTATTATAAATTCTGTTCAATTTTTTGGGCGATACTGTTTGTAGTTTCGTTTGAATTTCTTCATTAGATTTGTACTGATAAGTTTAAAATTTAATTATTGTATTACACAATTACCAAAAACGACATTTTTTAATTGGATTCATAGGAGAAGGCGAACGACATTGAAAATCATTATTAAATTCGTCTGAATTTGTTAACGGCCCAATTACACGAAAACAATCTGTAGGAAGATAATATCCTGTATATATTTTAGATTTGCTACACCAGTTTTGTGCGAAACTGATCCAAAATATCTGATTTGGTGTATATGGTACACCGTATAAAGGTAATTCTTCTCCATTTTTTTCTACCCATTTTTGGTAAGCAGTATAAATTACTTTTAACCCTGAATTGTCATCAAAGTAATCAACTGCTCTCACATAGACCGATTGCTAAAAAAAAACGAATTTAAGGACAGAGAATACTTATTTTAATTTTTTATTTAACTACTGACTTACCTTTAATATGTTTAATGGAGGATATGTATATTCACTGTATTGTTCCCAAACACAGTCTGTAATTTCATCGAAATCTGCTTGTGTGACTGCATCTTCATATAACGAAGTTAATTCACCGTGTTCGTTAAACTGTGAACCATCTGGAGAATATATATTTGCAAGTTGACTAGATAATATAGAGCCTATGGCCCCGAAATTTAAATAATTCGGACGACGTATGCTAAAATAGGTACTATGTAAATAGCTAGGTGGTATCCCTAAATAAAAAAATGTAATAATGAATATAAAATGTTTTTCTGGAAGATGCTAAAAAAATAATCACAAATAAATCAAAAATTGAGTCATAATAAACCGTTACTAATATATCTGATTAACGTAAGCATAGAATAAATGAAAAAGTTGTAGTAATTTACTTTCTTATTTAAAATGTATATATTGACAAGTTTTCTCAACGCCATAGTTTTCGACATATTGAGGACCAAAACAATATATCTAGTGAAAAAATAAAAATAAATAAAAGTTATAACCATTTACTTTTCTAATCGAAATATATAGTTCGAAAAATTATTCGATTCAACAATAGTTTTTGAGATAATAATTAAAAACTAAAATTACAGTTAAATAAAAAAAACCAAAAGATATTTTGAAATTGTTTTCTCCTAAAGTTTGTGACCTTTTTAATAGAACAGCCTAGATGTAATCAATTCTTACATAATACATTTTTCTCGAATTCTATCTTTGAATATGGATTTTTAAGTAAGTGATGCCAAAGATATTTATTAACTGGCTTATGTAATTTTTTATATATATTATTCCATTGAAAGCGACACATATTTAACCATGATTCAAAATACATATTTTCATCAATTCGTACCTGGAATTAATATTAATAAAGAAACATTATTTTGATATTCAGTACTACGAGAATATAAAAAGTACAATTTTTCCATTTATATTTTAGAAATTTACATTAATTGTAAATTAGATTTGACAATTTTATTTTAGAAAACATCAATTGTAATTCAAAAATAGTTAATTGTAATTAAAAAAGAGTGAATTGTAAGTAATTTATTGTTTTCTTTCAGAAATGTAAAAAGGGGTTTGTACTTAAGGGCAAAAAATAATAATTTTACATTTGATTTATTCGTTTAATACTACATATTTATTGTAACTAATTATTAGAAAAACTAGATAATTAATTTAATATAAAATTAATAATATTATTTCGATTTTATTCTAAACTGTATCTACGGCTCCATTCCAGGACTTTAATTTCTCTTACAGTTTCCGAAATCTTCAAATAAAACCTTTGATATTATAAAATTGTAGGAAATGTAATTTAAATGATGAATAAATACATATTACAAACTATACTTCTGTGTTTTTTTTGTATAATTCCTGGCGAAAAAAATTTAAAATTCTCCGATACTGCGACTGCATTTATTGTTTTTCTAATAAACAAGAATATTTTTTGATTTATTCACAAAAAAATGAAACAATGCAAAAATCGAAAAAAATAAAAAACTTTATGCACCACTACCTTCTTGAAGAAATTTGCAAACTAACGTATTGTCGATAAGTAAAATTTATAAAATCTGTATCACACAAAACATTAATATTATTATTTTATATGTTTAATTATAAAATAAATTATTTATTTTAATAATTATTTTTATTATAACTAGAACAGAGGCGAAATAATACTTATACACATAACATTTATAAAATATATATAATGGAAGAAAAAACTTATATGTATATTATACGTATTCTATTTTTTAATAAATGTATTTTTCTATTGTTCAATAAAGTCTTTAAACAAATACTGTGTATTTTGATTTTCCCATTCTTCAAATATTAAATTCATATAAAATATCAAATATTGTGTTTCTAAATGAAGTACAAAAATTCAGTGACCTTGCTGAAAAAGTCTAGAGCAACCAGTTTAACATTGATGCATTGCGGAAATGTATAAGCTAAGTTTTTTTAACGAAATTGTATCAGGAAAGCAAGTTTGTATATAAACGCTTGTTTTTCTGACACATTTTTTGATTTTTTCGCAAGAAATAAAAAATTTGTATCAAGAAATGGTTAGATTTTTACATACACAAATTTAACTTTTTATCACAGTTTTGGGGATTGGCTTAATTAAAAAGGGGGTGTCGTAGGGGGTTGATTTTTGGATATGTTGTAGTACGGTCATAATTGACTAGTATTTGTAAAACGCGGAAAATTTTGTTATTTTTGCGAAATTCCCAGCCGTTTTATAGATATTTGCGATTAGAATTTTTTTTGTTGCAAAACTTAATAACTAAAAGCGAGGGGTCGTATGGTGTTGGGATTGAAATATGTTATAGCAACACTAAGTGTTTCAGAAAGGTTTCGTTATTTTTGCGAAATTTGCAGCCCTTTGCAAAATACTCGCAATTTTAGTTTTTGAATTTTTATACACAAATTTGTTAACTTTTTATCACAGTTTTGAGGGTTGACTTAATTAATAAGGGGGTGTCGTAGGGGGTTGATTTTTGGATATGTTGTAGTACGTACCTGGTTTATCTACAGGTTTGTAAGGGGGACGACAAATTTTGTTATTTTTGCGAATTTCCCAGCCGTTTTCGAGATATTCGCGATTAAAGATTTTTTTTTGCAAACATTAATAATTAATAGCTGAGGGCTCGTACGGGGTCGGGGGTTGAAAATGTTATAGCTACAAAAGTGTTGCCGAGCAGATTTCGTTATTTTTGCGAAATTTGCAGCCGTTTGCAAAATACTCGCAATTTTAGTTTTTGAATTTTTATACACAAATTTGTTAACTTTTTATCACAGTTTTGAGGGTTGACTTAATTAATAAGAGGGTGTCGTAGGGGGTTGATTTTTGGATATGTTGTAGTACGTACCTGGTTTATCTGAAGATTCGTAAGGGGGACGACAAATTTTGTTATTTTTGCGAATTTCCCAGCCGTTTTCGAGATATTCGCGATTAAAGATTTTTTTTTGCAAACATTAATAATTAATAGCCGAGGGCTCGTACGGGGTCGGGGGTTGAAAATGTTATAGCAATAAAAGTGTTGCCGAGCAGATTTCGTTAATTTTGCGAAATTTGCAGCCGTTTGCAAAATACTCGCAATTTTAGTTTTTGAATTTTTATACACAAATTTGTTAACTTTTTATCACAGTTTTGAGGGTTGACTTAATTAATAAGGGGGTGTCGTAGGGGGTTGATTTTTGGATATGTTGTAGTACGTACCTGGTTTTATCCAGTGGTTTGTAAGGGGGACGACAAATTTTGTTATTTTTGCGAATTTCCCAGCCGTTTTCGTGATATTCGCGATTAAAGATTTTTTTTTGCAAACATTAATAATTAATAGCCGAGGGCTCGTACGGGGTCGGGGGTTGAAAATGTTATAGCAACAAAAGTGTTGCCGAGCAGATTTCGTTATTTTTGCGAAATTTGCAGCCGTTTGCAAAATACTCGCAATTTTAGTTTTGGGGGTAGGCTTAATTAATAAGGCGGTGTTGTAGGTGGTTGATTTTTGTATATGTTGTAGTACGGCCATAATTGACTAGTGTTTATAAAACGCGAAAATTTTTGTTATTTTTGCGAAATTTTCAGCCGTTTTCGAGATATTTGCGATTGAAGATGCTACATGCTACGACCAAGTATTTTTAGCAGATATTTGTTTTTAAGTCAATAAATAAATTTGTAATAAAATTTTTATTTTTATTTTATATGTTAAAATTCCATTACAATTACAAATGATGATTTCTAATATATAACTGGAAAAGGTGTAAAAGCAGATAAAAGAGAATGAAAAGAATGAGGATTGCTTCTAAAACATATTATTATAAATGGAATATATATATACTTACATCTTTGTAGATATCAGAAATAATATTATTATCTAGCACCTCCTCGGGATAACCTATATAGTATATAATATTTTTAATTTTGTTCAGAGCATTATTTTTTAGCCGATCATTCATCCACGTAGTGACATTTAAAAATTCTTCAGCAGTTTGTAAAATAATTTGTACAATTGATTCTATCTTTCTTTTAGATTCAGGTTGAACATGTCGTCGTACAAACATTGATAACGTTGCAACATCAAAATATCTCATGGTGTCTTGCACACACTGTTCCCATACTGTAGTTTTGGTTCCAGTTAATTTGTGAAAATCTTTTGAAAGATTATAAACAGATAGAAGAATAACACGTATAGCTAAATAGTTAGCAATAGTTCGTCTTGAAGTGTTTGCAATAAGTTTCTCAAAATTTTCCAAAAATAATGGGTGCTATAAATGAATAAATACGGGTTTAAATTACATGGATATTTTTCGGAAATATTTTATAATGGGTACATCATTATCTAATATTACTAAAATAATTATATTTTTTATGTTTTTTATGTTCCAAAATATTAAACCGGAACACAGAGCTGGGCATATTACTTTGAAAATGTAATTGATTACAATTACCAATTACCTATATTAAAAATGTAATTAAATTACTAAGTATGTGAAAATTAATTAAATTACCAATTACTTAGTAATTGATACTTAAAAATTTTAAAAAATATTTAAAACTTTACTCTAAAAGAATAAAATAAGCATTATTGTTTCCATAGAAAATATTAATTTAAAAAATATATTTGGAAAAATAAAAACTAACTATGTTTAAAAATAAAAACACAAACTATTAAAAATTAATTAAAAATTATATTTGCTTTCATCAGTATCAATTTTTCAAATAAATTATCTGACAATATATGTCTTTTGGGTGCATTTAGATGCAAAGGAAAAAAGTATTTCACCAGTTACTGATGAAAACAATCGCGTATTATCGTGTATTTTATTAACATTTCCTTCAGTTTAAATTAAATCTTTATAAAGTAATGAAATACTTTAGCAGATTTGAATTACTTTTACAAAATTTAATTCTTGCAAAGCAATTTAATTACTTTTAGAGTATTTGAATTAGTAATTATGGTCGCAATTACTAATTACCATTTCATTTGTTTTACAAAGTAATTACAAAGTAATTAAGTTTTGCCCAGCTCTGCCAGGACAATAATGTTTAAAATTTTAAATATCATAGATCGCTAGTTTTCTTTTGTAAAATTATAGACAAGAAAAAGAAAATTATATATTAGTTTTTATTTAAATTTATTACAACTAAAATAATAATAAATAAATAAATTAAATTAATAATATATATCTGTTTATATCAATATTTTGAGTGAAAATAAAATCATAATGTATTGCGTTGTGCATTTATGCATATTAAAAAAAAACATTCCAACATTAATCAAATCAGAATTTCCCTGATATAAGAAAAGGGCATATCTATGGGAAAATCCGGACGTATTGCGATCTTAGCTAAACAGCTAAAGCCAATAAATATTAGTTTTATGCGATTTGCTTGGAAACGAAATACCCAATTATAAATTTTATTGCACTACTTGATATTCTTTATTTTAATAGAGAAAAAAACTTACCTCATTAATAACTATCTCATCATTTTGAATTACTGCAGTAGGTGCAAGTATATTATTTAAAAATTTTAACCATGGAATACTGGGATATTTAGTTTGCAATTCATCAACGGTCATTGGATTATAAATTTTTTCCGCATATCCTCTATAATCTACATATGCGTATGTCTTTAAATAAGTAGAAAAATACTAAATTATGAAATAATAATTAAATAAGTCGTGTTTACTTCTCTTAAGGCAGCCATAAATTTAATCACATCATATATTTCTGTTTTCACCGATTTTGGTTCTAATACAAAAAGTTTATAATATTCTAAAAAGTTATAGTAAAGTGCTTCATATAATCTTTCATCTTTTAATGTAGAACTAGATATATCATCATCCATATATGTGCGAAATATCTGAAATTGAATACATTAAATAAAACTGAAACTAATTTGGCAAGTTATACAATAGATATATTTTGAAATTTTTAAAACAATACAGGAATTTTTAATTGTATATATATATATATATAAAGGTAATTAACCCGTAACCACTGTTGATGGGTCAATTTGACCATATGCATTATTAATATTTGAATTACTCGAGTATCTGTTGAATCAGCGCAGGCTTCGTTCAGCAGTTTGTCAAGTACTTATAGGTTAGTCGAGTGTCAAAGCAACTGGAGTGTAGCTGTCAGTTTGAAAAATTTATAAATATATTACTCTTTTTCTGGTCAATTTGACCCATACACAGTAAGTGCGTTATTGGAATTTTTAGAATGTTATTATATATAAATATGAAATATTTGCCTTCCTCCTAAGACTTCTCAGATTTGACGATTCTGAAACAAGAATTGAACGAAAAAAAATAGATCAGGCAGCGCCAATTTCTTTGATTTTTGACACTTTTGTAAAAAATTGCCAACAATTATACAGTTTAGGATCTTGTGCTAATTAGAGTAATTTTTGTTATATGAGTTGTTTTGTTTTATTATACCAACAAAAAATTGTAATTGTTTATTAAATAAACTTATGTTCTTGTAATATGCGTTGTTTTGTTTCATTATACCAACAACAATTGTAATTAAACAAAGATATTTAGATATGGTCAAATTGACCCACTAACAGTAACTATGTAACTAAAATAGGGTCACAGTGGTTACGGGTTAAATTATTTTAAAATATGTAAGTACTGATATTTTTTCGAATAAACAATCAACAATGTAAATCAGTTATTACTTGACAATTTTTTAAATGGTAGAATACGTGATTTGGCTCAAGTAGTTTTAAAATATTAATTCTGTGGCTTTGAGGAAAAACCAGTTAAGTCGCTTTTCTTGGTCAAATTGATTTAAGTGCGAATTATGATATACAGCCTGTTTCAGAGTAAGCGCCTTATTTTTTGTTAGTCACACTATGGGTACTACTTTTAAAATATTTGGCAGTAATATGTTTCAGGACATTCTCTACACGATGGTGATATCAGATTTTCAATTGGACGAATCATTTCAAAATGGCGACATTCAACTTTTTTTTAAAAAATGGGATGCCATAATTTTTTTATTATTAATGAATTTTTAAGAAAAACGAAATACTATCGTAAAAAGAATGTTTTTAGGATCTCAATAATGAAAAAAAAAATTATGGCATCCCATTTAAAAAAAAAAAGTTAAACGTCGCCATTTTGAAATGATTCGTCCAATTGAAAATCTGATATCACCATCGTGTAGAGAATGTCCTGAAACATATTACTGCCAAATATTTTGAAAGTAGTACCCATAGTGTGGCTAAAAAAAAATAAGGCTCTTACTCTGAAACAGGCTGTATATATTTTTTGAATATATTATCATCTGGTTACCTCAAAATGATATTATCTGATGTACATTCTGCGTAATTTGGGCAAAACCTAACCAGTAAAGTGATACTTTTGAGGAAAAATCAGTTAAATGTCATTTTTGAAGAAAAACCAGTTAAGTTTCATTTATATACATGTTAAAATACATTTACCTAAATTCTCACCATTTAGGACTAACGTTTATGCCAGGGATCGGTAAACACTCAGTAGTGAAACACCATCGATATCGTGAAGTTTTATTGCGAGATTCAATTAATAAAATTTTAGATGCATGTATTCTTAATAATGCACCTCATATACGGAACCAAAGCAAACAGAAATTATTTTTTTATTAAATTGAGCTCACATACACTACAGCTGTTTACAAGTATATACTTATAATTTGTTTAAAATTGGAAAATGTTTAATGAAAATATATAAAACAATTACAAAAATTAATTCGTTGTCTGTAGTAATAAAATCATAGTAAAAATGTGTTTTTTTGTGAAATAACTACAGTTAAATCATTTAACTGTATGTAATTAAATTAAATGTAATTTTTGAGGAATCACCAGTTAAGTGATTTTTTTTTTATTTCAAGCTAAATCTGAATATTTTTACAAGTTCAGTAAGATTCTGATATTTCTTTTTGACATATAAATGATATTAGATAGAAATTCGAGGCCATTTAAAAGTAGTTATGAAGTTGACCTGTGAAACTTTAATGGCAAATATCTCAACAATAAACAATAAATATCTCGTAATCAGGAAAAACCGACTTAACTGGTTTTTTTCTCAAAGCCACAGAATTAAAAGTAAATAGCAGTATAAAATATAAAATGCAAATATTAATTTAAAAAATACTGTAAAAATTAATGAAAAAATAATATTTAATATTCTGGATTCTTTATTAATCAAATTAATAATGTATTATCATATTAAGATATACTTACTCGTATTGTCCATCGACTGTGATTTGCTGCATCTAGTGTTAGTTTAACTCCAATAAGAAAATTCGAATTAAATCCAACTTTTCGTAATTTATATATTGCTTCCAACCAACTGTATTCAGTACCGTTCCATTTATCACCAACTAACATAGGCCATCCACCTATTTCATCAAACACTTTCAGAATTGGTTCCACTCCTCGTGTATTTCTTGTAGCTTCAAATCGTTATATAATTAATTTATTTAATTTTATAGAAATCATTGTAGTTAAAACATATTCGGAAAATAGAAGAATGCACTTGCAACATATTGTAAACTTACAAGGCAGTTATATTTCTTGTAAAATGTGTACATTTAAAAACTTTATTTGTATTGGATTAGTGCATAATTATCAGGTATTTTTGTAGACGGGTTATTTGTTAATAAAAATTACTGTTTTGTTTACTTGTTTGTTTTTTCAAGAACCGTGATTTTTTGCCCGTGGAATTGACCGTCTTCCAAGCAAATGGGAAGTAGTTATTGAAGTAATAATTATTTAAAAGTGTTATTATTGCAATTTCGTTTTTTTTTTCATAATAAATATTCTTTAAAAATCGCCTGATAATTATGCATCAACCCTATAATAAAAACGTTTTTTAAGTTTAAGTTGAATATCATTTTGCTATCTCATATATTTGTTTTTTTGGAGATATTTGTGATTGAATTTTGTTCTATCTTACTGACATATTATACTTTACTAGAAAACAAAATTTAGAGTACTCTATAAAGTAAGTTAAAGTTTGCACTGAGCTATTTGTAAAAAAAATAATTTTCTTAAAAATAAAGTATATTTTAAACAATTTATATTTTTTATTGTTCTTAAAATGAATTAAGATAACTTCAGTCAAGAAAGAACTTACAGATTACACTACTTATAGTGCGTTCCAAACCATTCATTTGAATAGTTATGATATCGATCGTATTTACGATCGATATCAGTTCAGTGGTGCAAAGTTTTGTAGTACCAGAAATAATATTATTTAAATCTTAGTGTGTTTTGTAATTGTTTATAATAATTAAAAAGACAATACATCTTACTAGAATAAAACTATTTTTTTATTTAAATAATATATTTCTAAGGTATATAAAGTTTATAAACTTACTTTCATTTACGCATGATCTGTAATATCTTTTTGCTAAATTGAATGCTTCTGGTTCGGTCGTGTTATCAGGTTCTTCAAGCATAATATACATTTGTAGTACTGTACTATAATGAACAAAGTTATATTGATTATCAGCTTTATAAGTATTTTTCATATATCCGCCACAGGAAAAATTATAAAAATCTTCACAAGGATCAACCGATTGATTCATATCATTTACCATTTTTGCTGTTCTTATTATACATACTGAATGTTTGCATGTTTTGTTAGCGGTATCTAAAATTTTATTAAATGTTTTACTAATTCTATCTTGAAAATATTTATTTAACGAAAAGTTACTAAATTATCATTACTTAAAATTCCATAAAATATCAAAAATCAAATAGAAGTTGTTTGTTATGTAATTCTACTATTTCATATATTTCATTTGTTTATTTTTGCATTTAAAAAATATTATTAATAAAGTTTTCTTAATTTTAACGTTTAACTAACTTAAAAATATTTTATTCTAAAAATGTAAAACACACATTTTTAATAAAAATATTAAAATATGTAATAGGAGTATATTATAAAACACAAGTAGATATATTTTAGTAAAATATTATATTGTGAAAACGAAAAGATTTGTGTTACAGTTGCTGAAATTATTCGTTTAAAATTTTAATGGTATTAAAACAAAACAAAAATAACACTTACCGAAATAATCGACTTGAAGATGAAAATAACTATATATAAATATTGCATTAACTAATGTTAGAAATGAGACTAATATAAATAAATAATTTTCTGATTTTTTTTTAAAACTAATTATATACATTTTCACGCAATTTGTAAGTGTGATTATTAAATGAACATACAAATATAACTAAAATTCTACAACAATTTGTTGAATTTTCATCAAATATAAAAACTATAATTATACAAAATTTATATTTTATTAAAAAACAGTGGCGTATACCTGACTGTTACAACATAAAAAGCAACGAAATTTAAAGAATTCAAACATGAATAATATAAATCAAGTATTTATTTCGTTGATATAATTTAATCAAACATTTGAATAATATAATATTGTATATTTAGCGTATTTAAATTAATGAAACTGTAGAATAAAACACAGGAAAATTACTTGTGTGTACGCTATTGAATTTAACCTCGACAAAACGTTTTTATGTTGTTTTATTGTAAGATGCGTGGAATATTTTAATATTAATAAGAAACACATAATTAAAACAACCAAATTTAATCAAATTAAGTCTTATTCAGACTGCAGTTTTAGTTTTAGTTTTACATATAAACACATGAATTTAACCAAGCCAAACGCTTGGTATTAAAAATAAAAGTGTGTTGAGTATTCTTGTACTTAAACTTATAGTTAAACTTATACAAAAAATTAAGATAGTACAATAATATTTAAAAAAATGTGAGAATATTTTATTATAGATAGCATTGAAAATTTTAAAATATTAACATTAAAATATAATATACAATGAGTTTTATAATGTCGGTACATATAGAAAATATTTTTTTCTATGACTGTTAAAAAAACTACTTTGTTTTACAATTTCTCATTGAAAAATATCTACTTATAATGATAGTGCAGAAAAAGTTAAAAATCTGAAAGAAAATATGTTGTAATGCGTTGTTATTATTTCACTCTGGCATTATAGAATAAAAATTTCTAGATTTGTCTTTTGATGTATGTGTAAATCAATTCTAATTTGAGACAGTCGTAAAAAATATTATATTGAACTTTTGCGTAGTGTGTTTTTTCCACCCATGGTCAAGTTTCGCATTTTTGAAAAAAAGTATCAGTTTATGAACATAAATTACTGATATTATAAATTTATAAAGTAAGAAAAGATTTTTAATAATTGTTCAAATGTGGTATTATTTTTTAATTAAATATCAAAAAATATATTGATTTTTATTATAAAATTCAGGCACTCGTATTAAATGTTGTTTTTACTAAATTAATAAAAATATATATTATTTATCGAAATTTAATATTAAGTTGAAGAATTTATGTTCTAAATATTTGTAGAAAATGGAACAATAAAATACTTTACAAAATCTAATTACTAATTCTTAAATATTTGATTTATATTTTATTTAATTTTGTTACTATGGCAATAATAAACATATTGTACGTTAAATATGACATTTCAGTTGTGTCATAAAAATTTAAAATAGTCAGCAAGATTATATGGTAAATTATTATTATTATCTAGATTAAAAATTAATCATGCAGTTTTCTGACAGTGATATTGAAATATTTAATCAAAGTATGTCGCAAATGGCGTGTTATTGTTGGCGTTTACGGCAGAAACGTCTAGAAAAATTTTATAATCAAATTGAAAATTTACAATCGGAAATTCAATACTTAGAATCATTACGGGAACAAGGTAGTGTTAGTTGCACCGAAGCACTAAATGATGCACAAAATGCGAAAGAAAAATATGAAGAATGCAGTAAGCAAGTGATAAAAATTAATGCCCAGATAGCTGAATATCATCGAACATTAGAATTGATTAAACCTCAAATATTAGCAATCAGTTCAGAGTTGTCAGAAATAAAAAACTTGACAAATAAACTACTTGATAAAAACACGAAACATATTATTGAAATGGATTGTATAAATAAATTTATAAATGATTTACGACAAGAAAATCGATCAATTAAAAAAAATTTTGTAGAACGAGAAGAAAAATTAATAAACCGTCAAGATAATGTGGAACGTTTATATAAAAATGCTGAAGATATTGCAGAAAAAATTCGAAAATATGAAACTGATATTCATGCAATGAAATATAAGAAATGTATGATTGAAGAAAAAACAAATCATATGAAACAATTTCAGCATATCATTCAACACAAATTAAAGGAAAGTTTGAAGAATAACAACGATTTAAAAACGGTTGTATCAAAAATGAACGAAACTTTATCTATTTCAAAATCGCATGTTTCATCACTTAGTACAGAAAATAAAATACTAAAAGCTAAATTAGACTGGACAGAGCAAAAAATACCTGTTTTGGAAAAACATTTGGAAAAAATGAATGCGAAAATATATGATTATCATCCAGTTGTTGTCAAAATGAAAACTAAATTAGAAAATATTCAATCTGATATGGAAGCAACTCAAACTAAATTAAGTATTATGCAAAATGAAATTCAAAGGAAGGATATACAATGTCAAAAATTAAACAAAAAGTTACACCTGTTACAAATGCAAAACACTGATGAGCAGAAAAAAAAACTTCAAAAAATTAACTGTTCGTGGTTGATACGTTTATTTAAATATGTTAGCATTCCAATATATGTTTTAATTGAAATTGGAATTATAACAATTCCATCTGTAACTAGAGAAATTTATTAACTAAATAAAACATTATACCATATTTAATTTTATTTATAAATTTTTTTCATTGTTGTCTACTATAGTGTTATAATAATTACTTATGTATGCAAGTTCATAAAGTCACATTTTGACTGCCGCCTTAGTTTTACGCACAAACACACGAATTTGGTCAATCCAAACACTTGTTGTTAAAACTAAAATTGAGTCAAGTATTTGAATTTTTTAAAAATCTTGTGCTTTTGCGTAAAACTAAACTAAAACGGCAGTCTAAATGGGAATCTCATGAGTGAAACAAAATTTATGCATGAGTTCCATATAATATATTTTACGAGTCTTGCGATGCATATTTTTATATAATTCCAGAGTCAAATATAGCTTTTCAAAAATGCCTTTTAATTTTATCACTATTATTATAACAGATATTACTTACAAGAAATAGTAAAATAAAGCACGCAGTAATATTTAACTGTCGAAAAAATGTTTCATGTTACGTTTTTATTTCAAATTAAAATTTGACGTTTCTAAATAAGAATAAATATAATAACGCTGTCTCATTTTATTGAAATCTGATTGATTGATCTTAACACTAAATAAATTTTAGTTAAGAATGTTTTTCAATCGTACTATTCTACTTATCTGAAAATAAATTTTATGTAGTAGTTGTAATTTAGATTTGAACTGCACTATTTTTTTGCTTGTAAAAACACAATAAAAACTTGACATTAATAGTCTCAATTTTTGACTGAAATATCCAATAAATCCTGCAGCAACTGATAAAACTAAAATTTTTTATAAGTTATTAAGTAGTTTGGTTCAGAACCATTTAGGTCGACTAATTTTGAAAACGGTAAACTAAGAGCAGTTTGAATGAGCCTGTGTAGTTGTTTCTCAAATGTAATAATGTAATGGTGGTCACATATGTTGCAGGTTTTTATGAATACAATAATTGCCTTCACTACTACGATCTAATATTATTATTTAGTTATTAATATTATTTAATCCGCTTTGTTTATAACAGTATAGCCAAATAAAATTATGGATGAGGCTATTTATACATACGGTATGTATACGCAATTGGCTATTTATACATACAAAAAAAAAAAAAAACCTAAACCAACTTACTAACCTAACCTACCTTAAATAGTCAATTGCGTAAAAATACTGTATGTATAAATAGCCAATTGCGTATACATACCGTATGTATAAATAGCCACTTTCTGAAATTATAGCTAATATTAATCTATGTCAAATGACAATTGCTTCTTGATTAAAGTAAAACATATATGGTTTGTTTTGTGTAAATTTTAAGTTTTTTAAGTATAGCTATATAGCTGCGATTTTAAAATGTGCCGGTTTTTTGATCCTTAAAAATGCGAAACATCAAGGTAAAATAAAAGTACAGGGCTAAAAATCAGAAATTATATTTTTCAAATTTATACCACTCCGTTAATAATCATCGGAATGGTATATTTCATTAGCTTTTTGGTGATTATTTTGAAATATTTTTAAAGTAAATACAATAAAAGTTATATCCTAAAATGTCTAAAATGGCGATTTCCCTATTTAAGCTAAATGCAAATTTTGAGCCTTCAACAGGCACGGGTTAATTTCATCTGACAGGTCTGGGAAGTGTATGGACTTTTTTTTTTATTTATTTGGAGTAATTTTGGCGGGTGGGAGCAACTAATTTCCGACTTTGCCAAAATAAGGACCACCCTAATATATATATATATATATATATATATATATATATATATATATATAAATAACAGCCTAATTAGTGGTATCAAATATGTAATTCATTATTGACTTTTTCACCGATATCTAACTAGTTTATCAAGTAATTTGTAAATTGTAATGGAAATTTTGCATCTTGTGTTATTATCTTTGTTTTTATATGGAAATATACTATTGTATAAAAATAGTTCATTAAATTTTATTTTATTCATATAGATCAGCTTTATCCTAATAGCTTCGAGCTCAGAATAAAATGAATTTTTATTGGTGTATTTGTGTGGAAAATTGTTTAAAATATGAATGTATGACTTGTAAAAATATCTTATGATATAAAAATTGATGAAACTTGACAAATCTTATTTTAAAATATTTTACCAATATTAACTTGTTATATCAATAAAAATATTAGAACATATGAATTACAACACCATTTTGGATTTGAATTTTACAAAAAGTATAAAGAAATTTATTTATTGTGAATCTTAACAGGCTTACCGCTTAATCATATTGTTTTACAAACTACATATATGTACTATATACAATACTAATAAAAATCTTAAATACAATAGCAGAAAGGGATTTTTATTGTATTGAGCCCAAAATTTTACGCGGCCGAGACAGAGCCGAGGACAACCAATCTGGGTGAAATATAAAAAGGGAATTCTGCTTCAAGTGTCACATGCTATTTTTTCTACAAGTGTTTCAAACAAAACTAAACTGAAAATAAATAAATATTTACCAAATAACCTTAATCTTACTAACAGATATTTGTTACATGTTTTGTGAGAATTAATGTTTCTTTGGTCGAATATGCAATTTCTGACAAATCTGGCGGTGTTTTTAACAAATTTACAATAATTAAATTTAAATTTTAGCAAAAATTAACACTGCATTTGTCATTATATAATTTACAATATGGCTGCCGGAAATATCCGATTAAATACACTTGACCGTGTTTCATGTTTGGTGCCGACACCAGTGGTGTATATGTTAAGTAACTACTGTATAATAATATTCATATTATTATATTAGTAACATAATGACTTTCTTCTACACATAGGCAATATGGTAATGTGATATCAATATTTTGATACATTAAAAAAAAAACATTTTTATTACTCCTACATTTTATTACTTACGTCGGTTTATGTCAAAATATTCTTTATAGACATTAACAGAAAAAAAACTTTAAATCACTAACTGGAAACTAAAAAACAAAAAATTAAGATAGGCTAGTTCTGCTTCAAACTGACGATATATTATTACATATTTTTTAAAAAAATATTCTCATCTTTTTTTGATTAAGAAAAACTGCTTTTATTTTCTGTTGAAAAATAAATTTTTACTTCTATCTCTTATCTTATATTACTTATATTTTTGATATATTTTTTTATATCTAATATTATAAAATTCAAATAAACTAAATAAAATTGTTTAATAATTTATGTTAAAGAACGTCAAAAGTAATTTTGACAAAATCACTTTTAAAAATTGGTGAGAATACGGGCCTATGTATTGTAAAAATTTGTAATTAATTTTTGCATAAAATTGTTTGAAATGATATGAAAATAAAAGAAAACATAATTAGGTATTTAATTACATAAATTTATAAGATAATTGTTTGTAAATTCGTTTATGCATTAGTAAAATATTTCCATTAGGAATAAACCACTTTGCTTTAGGCAAATATGATATGTTCTTATGGAAATTTCATTGCATATTCTGTGGAATTTACCCAGTTGTATACTATTTTATCGTAAATTACTCGTTTAAGTAAAAAAATTAGAAATATTTGTTTCTAGTTTTTGGTAATTTATAGAAAAGTTTGTATTCGAACGATTCTCACATATATATTTTTGCAAACTAATAAATAAGCCGTTTACAGACCAAATTATGTAATTAATTTCTTTTTTTTTGTACAGTTTGAAAAATATTTAAAGTTCAAAAAATTCTATATTTTGTGACTGCAAAAATTTCTATTTAAATATGATCTTATGACAAACGAATGCAAATTAGCAAAATAATTATTAAGGCTGTTTCTAATGTAAAAAAAATTGTTTGCAAAAAATATTATTTGGGAGAATCGCTGTTTAGTACCGAAGCACTTAATTGATGCTTAACTTCTTGATTTTAAAATATTTTAATACTGTAGGCAATTTGTCATACTGTACTGAGTCAATATTTTTACAATATTTTATCTACCTATATCTAATCTAATGTTACGATTTTTGGTATATTTTGGTTATAATTTTCAAATCTAATTGAAATTTTAGAAAATTCTATTGAAATGTTTTTGTTATATAAATTTAATTATTGTATTAATAATTTAATATTAATATAGTTTATATAAAATATTATACTCAGTTTGTTTACAATTTGTGATTGTAGTCCTTTTCAACATATTTTAGAGTCTAAAATTATTTAAAAATATTTAAAATTCAAATTCTTGAATTTGTTGAAAAAAAACTTCGTTTTACTGAATTTGAAAATTTTGCACTAAAACTTTACATATTAATTTAAAATATCATTTTCAATAACTTTTACAGATAATCTAATTTCCAAATTAACGGGTTCTTTACAATTAGAAAATATGATATGTCAGTGTTGTCACACTTTTGCTGCAAATTTTTTGATTTTTTATATTTTAATCGAAAGGCATAACATACTTAAATTTGTTTAAAAAAATAATCAGATTAAAAGGTATAAAATATAAACGCTAACTAGAACGAAAAAAATATATTTTAAATAATTAATGTCATTTGAATATTTTATTAGGCAGAATTTGATGCCGAGTTAAATTAAAAATAAAACTTATTTAAAATGAATTGGAAAGGTGTTACATATTTTTTTTTTAAAGTATTTTACTTTACGCACACTTTTTTGATCCACTTTTTCGTTTGATTTATTATTATTAGTTTGTTTTTCTTGCTTAAACGCATTTGTAGTACGAAAAATAACTTGATTTTTAATCTTCAAAAGTATCTTGAACATGTGTGTGTGTGTTTCACTTTTATAAATTAGTACCAAAATCTAAACAAAGTTTTCTTTGCTTTTTATCAAATAGAATAAAAATAACAAATATGCAGATTATTTGTTCAAGGGCAGCTTTATTAATACGTGGTAAAAATAACAAAGTACATGGCGTTGCACAATCTTTAACTATCAGTTACTCATAATCATATAGTAATTGCTCATTGAAAAACTGGCCTTAAATTTAGTAATTTTACATATATACATTTACTAATTTACTTACATACACAAACACATTACGAGCTCGATTTTAAAATAGATTTTTTGCTAATACTAATAACTAAAAGTATGTAATTGCCATAAGAGTAGAACTAAACAAATGAATTAAAACACCCAAAAACAGAGCTTGTAATACCAGTCATTATGTATCTATAAGAGTTTGACACACTTGGAAACATATACTTCCATAAAAAGCTTTCAATCATGTCAACCCATTTGCTCATGGAACGTTCGCAAAAATGTACACCTTGAATATCGCTCACATATATTTTTTATTTTCATTTTTAGCCCATAAGTTATTTTTGTCATCAGGGCAATCAGGATATGATAATCCTAGCTAAATAACTACATAAATTCAAAATGTAAAATTGGCAGTTTTTAAATTTTTAGTTTAAACAATATTAATTTTATTTTTTACAGTGAATTTTTGTGCATTAAACGCCGTGTATATTTATTACAAAGAACTAATTAAACATTAGTTATTTTTTAAATAAAGAAAAGTATTGACTTTGCCGGGAGTCAAACTCGGGACCTCTGGCTTTCGCGGCTATAGTTCTACCACTGAACTACAGAGTCTTACGGCAAAGTCAATAATTTTCATCATTATTGACTGTCCAGATGTCTCGGGTTCGACCCCGGCAGAGTCAATACTTTTCTTTATCTAAAAAATAACTAATGTTTAATTAGTTCTTTGTAATAAATATACACGGCGTTTAATGCACAAAAATTCACTGTAAAAAACAATTTTCAACGACAAAAATATTTAATTAATAATATTAATTTTACTTAAGTATTTTTACTTATTACTTAATTTTAGTATAATAACACAATTTTTAGTTATTTCTTTTTATATTTTGTTTCTATTGTTACATTACTTATAGATAGTATAAATATTTGAAAAGTTATTTTCAGGAAAAGCTTTTAGCGTCATAGAATTTTGTTTTAAAATTAACTATAATCTTTTGAATTTATTTACTTTAAAATATACAAATTCAAATTTTAAAAAAAATGTAGTTTTAAAACTATAAAAATTTTGAGATTTTTAAAATTTCTTTTTTTTCTTAAATAAAAATATAAAATAATGTTTTTAATGAATACCATGTTATTTGTTTTTTTGATTAAAGCAAGTTGTATATTGCATTTAACTTAACAAACCACAGTAGAACTATTACAATGAATAATAAAGCAATTGTTTAGAGGTGTGTAGATAAATAAATATACATATGTGATAGCACAAAACTACAATAAAAATTAACTTGTACGGTTTATTTGCATTTGAATTTTATCACTGCTTTGATTCTGTATTAGAAAGTAGTTGAGTTTCATTTAGCCATTGATAATCTGACGAAAGAAGTAAAAACTAACAATAGAAAATTTCTCCTCAGGAACGGATGCTTGCCCGTAAGCATATTCACAAATCATATATAGGTATATCAGTCTCAAAGATCGAAAATGCCCACTCAGTAAAAAACACCGGCCACAGCACGTTATGGATTTTCAGATTCAGCTGCAATGCGAAATTCGTGTTGTGGCATTTTTAAAAACATTTATAACGCGTTCTGGCAATATGAAAAATCCACAACTCGTTGTTATAGAAAATTTTGTACTAGGTTTTATGAGGTTAGGTTGGGTAAAAAAATTATTCAATAATTTATTAAATTTAATAAAGATGAAAAGATTTTTCTAATATTCTAATTATTTAAAATAACTTTCTGTTAATATTAAATTTATCATTATTAAAAAATAATTGTCTAGATTTTTATTTATAACTTAAATAACACATCTGCAGGTATATTTTCACGACATCTTTTAAAAATAATTTCAGAAAAATAATTCAGAAATATATTGGAAAAATGTGTTCACCGCGATTAAATAAAAATTAAAATATTTGTAAAACTCTTAGTGCCGTCGCAAAAAAGTTTGTTTTAATATCATATTACTGTATGATTAATTATGACTGGTCAAACATAATATAATTACAAGAAGATGACTGAAAAGTCAAAACGCGTCATTGTTAAAAACAATAACAAACCTGATAAGGAATTTAATAACATTATAATTAATAATAATTACAAAAATGTGTTTGTTTCAAGGATTTGAATCCGGGCGAGGTCAATACATTTTTTCAAATTTACTAAATTTTCTAATTATATATTAGTTTACTGCGATTAAGTGGAAATTAAAAAAAAATGTTACATACATTGCTTTAATATACAGGGTGATTTATGACGTCGGGGAAAAACTTTACCGGATGATTTAATCCCAGACGTTTATGCTTTAAATTAGTACCTTAATTATTGTTTTTGTTTTTTTTTTCTGATATAATAAATAAGGCTAACGCGATTGATGTTACATGGTAATAAACTTCTAACGGCTACAGTTCCTTTAGAAAGCGTTTTCGGACATATTTTTTATTTAATACATATTAAACCCGTGTCCCACTGTAAAAATTTTTATAAAAATTTTATAAAAATTTTTATAAAAAGAATTTTTACAGTGTGACAGCGCGTAGTTTTATAAAAATAACGTCACGGTAAAATATTTTTATGGTGTCTCTATTTTAATGACGTCACGTAAAATGTTTTTATAAAAACTTCTGAGATAGAACCGTTTCTATAATTTTGACGAAAATAAGCATTTGATTGGATGTTAGAACAGTTTCTATAATTTTGACGAAAATAAGCATTTGATTGGATGTTGCACGGCAGTCAAACTTCTAGGGACTTGAATTGCCGCGCGAAACTTCTAACCAAAACATATCCAATTAAACCTATGATAATCGCACTCACTAGTAAATTCTGGTTTGTATTTAAACTTTCCATGATAAAAAATAATAAAATAGCACACTTTTTCAAAAGTTTTTAAAGTTTTAAGCACCAACCTTTTAAACACCAATCTCACAACATCAACCTCACTTTTCAGTATTGCATCAAACAGCTGATCAATTTTTATAAAAATTTTTATAAAAAAAATTGACAGTGGGACATACCTTAAAATAATTTTTATAAAAATTTTTACAGTGGGACACGGGCATTATATAAAAAATAATGTATTATTTTGATATATTTTCTACAATAAGCCTCAAAATCTATTAATAAAATAAATACTAGTTAAAGATTATAACAAATATTATTGAATAATTAAAACTAATTCGACAAAAGTTATTTCTCTCATGTAAGTTTTACATCCAAATGTTGCATATATATAAATGTTACACAGATATACAATAAGTAGTCTGACCGTTTCTCGGGACAAGCATATTCGTAAGTATACATAAATCCCATAAATAAAACAACTAAAAAAAAAAAAACCGTAGAAACAATTGTGACTACTACTTTTTTTTTGCGGCTGCATACCAAATAGGCGCGATCCCTTATAATCCCTTGCAACAGGAAAGATGGGCGACAGGTACCAAAAACCGTGTCTTTTAGGCGCGGTACCCTTCTAATCCTCAGTCGCATGTCTCTATTCAAATAGTTATATATTAAGCAGGATAAGTTTTGTACAACTAATATGTTACAAATACGCGCCGGTTACAAAATAATTGAATTATAATTTCTAATTTAGTTTGTGATGCATTTTTTCTGGTCTTATTTTAGTTTGTGCTACCTATATATTTTTTTTATTTCAATAATTTTTACTTTATAATCTCTATATCATTTGTATGTTTTATTTTTGCAATTGTTATAGTCAAGATTTGATTATATTATCATACAATATATGATATTTATTTTTTCTACCATGATCTAATTTTAGTTTGTGCAATATATTGTTTTTATTTCGACAATGTTAATTTTTTTAATTACAATATTATTTGTATGTTGCTACACAATGTTTATTTTGTTTTTTGTTACTGACTAGAATTGATTATATAATTACATAATATTAAATAACTGCGTTTATTTTTGCGAATGTACACATTTTCAATTGTAAATTTTTACAATTCCTATTTTATACCTGATTTACAGACTATGTCTATACCTGAGCACTGATGGGGATTATAGCGGTTATTCGCGCCTATTTGATATTGCGGATTAACGCTACCTGAAATCGCGCCCATTTGGCATGCACCGTTTTTTGCATGTTTATTGTATATATTGTGTATTGACATAAGATTAAAATGGAAAATCGACAATAAACAAAATTTTTTTTAAGTTGAATTTGGAAAAATTGCAATTAGGAACATTTATTTATTACAATGTATTCCGGGTTTAATTCCGTGTGTAGACATTTTTTATATTTTTTAACATTTATAAAAATTTAAATTATCAATCTACTTAAAATGTATTTTTTGAAAAAATATTAAAAGTTTTTTTGCTTTATATAAAAAATAATAAGAATAAAACAACTACTCGGGCATCAGTCAATAGTTTTATTTTATTTTATTAAAATATGGTTCAATATTTCGACGTCACTGAGGCCATATTTTAATAAAATAAAATAAAACTATTGATTGTTTTATTTTTATAACTCATTTTACAGTCGAAAAAATACATATTATATAAAAAAAAAATGTATTATTTTGATATATTTTCTACAATAAACCTCAAAATTTATTAATAAAATAAATACTAGTTAAAAATTATAACAAAAATTACTGAAAAATTAAAATTTATTCGACAAAACTTACTTCTCTCATGTAAGTTTTATATCCAAATGTTGCATATATATAAATGTTACACATATATACAATAAGTAGTCTGACCGTTTCTCGGGACAAAACATATCCGTAAATATTCATAAATCAACCAAAAATAAACCGAAAAAACCGTAGAAACAATTGTGACTACTACATTTTTTGCATTTTTTATTGTATAAATTGTGTATGTTTGATATATATATATATATATATATATATATATATATATATATATATAGAGGTGTTCATTTGAAAGTTGACATGGACAATTAACATGGAAAATCGACAATAAACGAATTTTTTTTTTAAATTGAATTTGGAAAAATTGCAATTAGAAACATTTATTTATTACAATGTATTCAGGGTTCCGTGTGTAAACATTTTTTATATTTTTTAACATTTATAAAAATTAAAATTATTATTTGGTTCAATCTATCTAAAATTAATTTAAAAAAAAAAAACATTACATGGCGTGATTGTGTATGTATCCAACAGAGTGTGGCACAAACTCATTCCACTATCTCGAAATTAGTTTTATCTAAACATTCCTATCTAGACAAGCAACTCCAACTCTAGCTTCATTCGTATTTACGTCCACGCAAAACGTATAATAAATAACAGTAGAATTTCAATGAACGCAGTCTGGTTTTCGCCAACTCTTTAACAGGTACCGTTGTTGTTAATCGAATGGCAGAGTCATAGCATATCTGTATTCAAACATACGCATTTCTGTATACACACATATACATCATCGTCTTAAATTTGTATGTGTTTGTGAGAATACATGTGCGTAAATGTGGGACAGTACTTTCCAACGAATTTCATCCGTTGGTTGTGTAAACGTGCCGTTCTCCGCAAAGTCATGGCGTGTCTACGTTACTACGATCACGACCACGGTCAATGTCAAGTTTATATATTTATATGTATATCTTTTTCGTTTTGCATATCGAATTATTTTGTTTTCTGTTTAAATTAATTTAGAGCTGCAAAAGTTAATGTGGTAATAAAAATAACAGTAATATTAAACTAATTTAAATTTTTAAAATATGAATATAATCTCGGATTAGCGGAATATTTATATAAATGTAAATTATAATTTAGAAATAAAATAAAATATACAGATTGTCAACTAATCCAAGAATTTTGACACAAATGGAGTGAATTTATCATTTTCTCAACTTTGGGCAAACTCATTTACGAGTGAAATAGATACAAAAACTTGTTTTGAAATGCGTTTTTGACACAATGCATATAGAAAAACTACTGTCATATAGATCAATCAACATGAAAACATTGCCAAACGCATTACCATGGTAACATTACAAAAATCTTTCTTCAGATTGTGTATTTTCTATTAAGAATTGACACAACTAGTGGTAAAAAATTAACTGTTAAAATTAATGCTTGTTTATTGTCAACTATCATATAATACCAAAATAATTAGTTTAAAATTTCTGAAATTTCTATCTAACCCGCATAGAAGTATTGGAAATTTTTCAACACCCCAGAAATTTTAAAAGAGATAAAGACAGAAGAATTTGTGCAGCGTGCAAATCATTACTGCAAAACAGTTTACGTTATCAAAGACGATGGAGAAAATGAACCAGTCAGAATCGACCAATGTCGTGACAAAATTTATAACAGAAACTAAAGCGGAAACTGAAGGTACAGTCCGATTGGAAAGGGTGGTCCATTCAGGCCAGCCAGAATCTGCCAATGGCGTAACGGCATCTGTAGATGTTGTTGGGGTACCAGATTGTGGAGTAGAAACTCTCATTTAGTCACTAAGCACTGAGGATGACATCTACGATGTATGGTCAAATATCTGCGACAAGGATAGATCGAACACGGCATACCAGCCCAGATAATTCAATGAATACCGGACGTAAAAGCATGAAGATTACATATAAAGCTATTTTTAATTTTTTTTTAATAAATCGAATAATTTTGCTATAATTTGAAAAGTTGTTTTATATATTTAGATTTTATTTTATTTCCAATAACGTAATTATTTTAGATTTTGCAATTGTTTTCAATTATGAATGAATTGATTTTTGTTTTGTGTTACGAATTTTTTATTTTTTAAAATAGAAGAAACAAGTGATTTAAAATTCAATATAAATATTTGGTAAAATTTGAAATTTAAGGTCTATATTTTCGAAAATTTTTGAAATGTACTCAAACGAAACTTTATTGTCATAACCTACTATTTATATTTATTTCTATGACATATTTTGCTATTTCAGTTTTATTAATATGTATAATATTTTTTTCAATGTTTTATACACGTTCTAATAAACAAATATAAGTACGTGTTATGTTTCAAAATGTACATGAGATTGAGATAAATTATATATTTGAAAAATAACTAACTATTTTTTTAAAATTTAATTTTATAAATTATAGAAATATAACTAAAAATAATTTTTTTTTTATTTTTAGTTTTAAAATTATAATATAAAACTTATATAATTTTTAAATTTATAAATAATAGTATAAAAATTATATTATATTAAAATCACTGAGGCGAATCTGATGTGAGGTACTTTTTTCTATTTATATTACAATACAAATGTAAGCACACTCGATTGACTGAACTAGGAAAGGGTACGGAGATTCCTTTTTCTACACATCCTGCATTACAACATAAAATATTACTCACTTTATACCAAGATTAGAAGCATATTGGTAAACCCATATAGACCACTTTGACATATCACATAAATACTAAGAAATAGAAATAAAAAATTTATATTTTTTTCACTAAACGTTGGCAACATTGTATAATAATAAAATTAAGTATATAATGTTTGTGGGTATTAAGAGAATTTTTTGTAAATTTTTTATTAATCTTGGATAAACAGTAAAATCAAAATAAAATTTTAGTAATTTTTTTCTCAGAAAGTTGACAACGCTGTAAGTCACTAAAATTATATAATTTATATGTGTACTAATAGAAACTTTTATAAAAAATTTGGTAAATCTCAGATAAATAGTAAGGGCAGAATTAAATTTTCAAAATTCTAGTAATTTTTTTCTTTAAAATTTGGCAACACTGTATATTAGTAAAATGACAAAATCTATGTGGGCATTAAAAGAATTTTTTATGAAAATTATAATTAAAATCAAATAAATAATGTAGCAATAATAATTTTTTAAAACTTTAATAATGTTTTTCTCAGAAAGTTGGCATTACTGGAAAAAATAAAATCGCATCTTGGGTACTAAATAAACCTATCCTGAAAAGTTTATTAAAATCGGTTGAACCGTCTAGAACGAGTTGCGATCATAAACTTTGAGCTGACGACGCACACACATACACATGCACTCTTAGAAACTAAGTTCGGATTCGTTATCCAAAGGCTAAATGAAAAATTTTTGTATATTTTTTTTTTAATTTTTTTTTAATATTAGACATCATACCGAGACTATACCACTTTCTCTTGCAGTCAAAGTGGTAAAAATTAAATTTATTATTAAATAAAATTTTCAAGTCTTTTTATACAACTTTTGTTAATGTAATAATAATTTGCACAGTTTTGTACTTATATATTATAAAATAAAAATGATACTTGCTACACAGGTATGCGAACTTACTTTCACCGATGAATGCATGTGAGAAGTCACGAATTTATTAATTACAGCTCCCACAAAATAGAAAATATTGTTAAAGATTTTTGTGTCAACTTGCGAAACAGGTATTTCATGTAAATTTACATTTATGGTTTTTCATTTGGTTTTGTTAAAATGCAAGCAAAGAAAATCAACAAACACTAGCGTCTCGATTTCAGAAATTATGATTAATAATAGTGAAAGTTTCACTAATAATATATATGTATATGATTTTTTTGCATTTTCTTGTAGGTGATTTAAGTTCATATAAAAAATTAAATTATTTCTACGTTTTAATTAAAAAAACATTAAATCAGAAAGTTATGAATTATTTTTATCGCAAAATTATATTAAAATGTAAACATATGTGGAGATAAAAGAATTATTTAAATAAAAACAAATCAATATAAATTTAATATAAAATAATTTCTCCTAGCTCCATACAGATTTATAACCCCATATAGATTCCTGGCCCCATAAAAATTGTTCTGAAAATTTGTGCTTGTAAATTTTTAATAGCTATGATAATACTTGTAAGATTTAAAACGAAAAACGTGGGACATAATAGTTCAATACATCTAGACCATAAAGATAAATTTTATATTACACAACATGCGTTAGAGAATCTTCATGATGTAAAATTCGAATTTATTATAATAATTGCAAGACTCAGGAATATTAACAGTAGATTGATAAGAGAAGCAATAGATATTTGCAAAGAATAAAATAACATCAATTAGTATAAAGACACTGATTTTAATAAAATTTGGCTTTCTTTATTTAATAACTTTTAAATTTTATAATCTAGTTACTTATTTTGTTACCTAGCAACTTCTTTCTATGTTTTGTTTATTTATTGTGTGTGTCGTTTGTATAATTTTTCCTGATAATGATGTACGATTTTAGTATCTACAAAAATTATAGAATCATATTTTTGCACAATATTGTTAAATTTTCAAAAAAAAAAATTTTTTTAAGTTTTATTTTTTCGCACTGTTTATTCGAATTCTTAGTATATAAATGTTTATGTCAAAGCATAGATATAGATATATATATATATATATATATATATATATATATATATATATATATGTATATTTAAAAGAAATAAAAATAATTTTACTTATAAGGTTTATCATGCGAATATATTTGGCACGCGTATCATATGTTTGCTATGCCTAATCTGGGTATTAAGCTAATAATTAAATAAATTCTGATATTGTAGGTTAATTGCTTGTTTGTTCTTAAATTGTAGTTTAGATATCAGACAAGATTCAATGCCACAGACTGTACGCAGACTTAGAAACTCGAATCAAAAATCCAATTGCACTGTAATTGGAAAATGTTTCCAGATAACAGATTGTTAAATTAATAGAATAGTTTTGTTTGACATGTTATTCTACTAAGAAATCGGGACACGAATTTATCTAACAATAATTCAATAAGGGGGGATTATTCAATAATTTTAGTTTTTCTATATTGAACTAGAGTTAAAAGTAAGAGACTCATATTTTTTTGTGACACAACAAGATAATAATAAAACTGTATCAATTTCTGAAAATATATATCAAAAAAGCTGTTTTATTCTCAATAATCTGTGTCAATCAGGGTACATAAACATACAATAACCTAGAAAGGTTATATCAAAAATAGTAATTATGTTACGAGGAGTAGAACGCGATTATTATCGTGTTGAGCCTAGATATTTGTTGCTAAAGCAAAGCCGAGGCCAAGCAATCTTGATGAAACACAAAATGAGTTTTCTATTCCGAGTGACATATACGAATTTATTTTTCAATCTTTCTAAACGAAACTAATCTAAAAATAAGTAAAAATACATGCCAAGTTACCTTAACCTTACTAACAGTTGTAGAATAGTATGTATATGTATATATTATTTATATTATATATTTGTCACATGGTGAGAATTAATCTTTCGTTGATCGATCATTGTGCTTGGTGTCAATCGAAAATTCTCGCTTATATCCTAGCACTCTAAACACTTTCGACTAAGTCAAGCCCAAATGCCCAAATTTATCTTTTTGCATTGATAGTTTATTGCCACTAGTGTTTAGTTTACGACTTTTTTCGATTACAATCAAGATTCCGATCTTACCGTAGAATCCAGACACAGGTATGCGTACCATCGATTGAAAACCACTGGTTTATATGTTGAGACACGGCTTATTCAGACCTCGTCGGGAAAATATCTCAAACGAAACTAATAAGTATAACTTACATGGACTTTTGTCAGATCGCAACATTCATCCATAACGTAAGAAGTTGACTAGCTATTACTTATAGAATTAAAGTTTAACTTACATTACATTGTTTATAACATGCACAAACAAATAGTTTAATTATAGGACTGATTATTTTATATAAAAATTTGTTAACGCGAATTAGTGTTTTTCATAAATGCTAGTTTTCTAATACTTTCTATTTTAAATGATAGCAATTATTTGAAAGGAAAATTAATCTAAAAAAGATGCAATATTCTTTTTTAAAACAAATATTTTTAAACTAGTCTCATTAAAATTAAAAATAATTTTGAAAATATAGATTTCAAATAAATATTAAAAATCAATGATTTTAATATAAAAATGATTAAAATATTTTTCTAAATTTTACTGTTATTTATTTTATTTAGTATTTGTTTTTTATCGACCGTCATATTACATTTGATAAGAGAGGTATTGTAATCATACCAATTTTGACAAATCGAGGTTTTTACAGATAAACACGAATTAATATGAATCAACTGTTTTCAACCTGATGTTCAATTTGAATTAGTTTAATTAAATTTTACAATATTAAATGTAATCAAAAAAATATCGAAAACAAAAAACTATTTATTTGGTAATATATAAATTATAAAAGCACATTCTTATTACATACATACATACTAAAAGCACATTCTACAAAATTAAAGTGAGAATACAAGTCAATGTTTTTAAAATTACACAATAGTGCATCATAAAATATATTTTTTTAGAATTATATTCAACAGGAAATTTTTTAAGACAGTTGCTTCTCAAAAATATTGTATGTTTCTTTTGCATATTTTTTAAAAATATGGCTATTTTTTATTAACTGCGTATTATTAGTTTCTATCAAAACTTTCTATAAATAAGAAAAACAAACAATCAATTATCATAAAATACATTATAAATGATCAATTATGAGTACAGGAAAAAATACTATTGTAAAAGATATAGGACGTACTCATAGAAATCTTACTCGTATGTTCACTTCTAAAAGCTATTTTATTTTTACTTAAAATTCTATGTTGAAGTAAATATAGATTTTTTAATTAAAAAGAAAGAATAAACTCAATCTATTGGTTTAAAAAAATTGTTATTATTGTTAATAATGATAATCTGGTAATAAATTGTTGAAATAACATTTGTTTTTAAGGTTATTTAGCCGGAGAATAAAAATTACTTATAAAATAAATTTATTTATCGATTATGACACCGGGCCATAGTTAAATAAATAACAAATATTTTTAAATAAGCATAAAAAATTGATAACTGTTTTATAATAAATTTATATTTAATATTATACATAATTATAAAAAGATCACACATTTTAAGGTTATATAATGTAACAAAAACGAGTCAAAAATTCTTAATAAACAGGGGTTAGCAAATAAACTGTTTTCAAGATATCTCTTGATTTTTTTTGTTTTAAAAATAATGAATTTCTTTCAAATTATTAATTATTTAACCCAAAAAACACATTTACTATTTAATATTTTATAAGAAACTATTTTAAATGCATTTATGTTCACACAAGCTATTCATTTTCTCACCTTTTCAAAAATGAGTGCTGCTTTTGAAGTCGCTGATTTTTATGTAATATTTATAAACAAAAATATTCCACTAATAAAATGCAGTAATATACGTCGAAAGGAACGGAATTCAATCGTTAGTCGAGAATTATATTTATTTATTTTTTCCTTAAGTACTACATAAAGTAACTTTTAGAATTGTGCATTTGAATTTTCTAGCTTTGCAAATAAGTTAGAGCTGCACACTAAAATAATCCCTGAACCCTAAGCAAAAACATTAAAAATGTATTGTCAGAACATCAAAAATGCCATAAAACGGAACCTACTCATCTATATATTAGAAAGATTTGTTTTGTGAATCTACATTTATTAAGACTTTTTGACCAAATTATTAATGTATTATTATATATCATAAAAATATTAATAAAAAACAAATAAAAGTGTTGGGTTATAAAAAATACGTTAAAGTAATAAATTCGAATAATGTAGATGAAATTAGTTGATAAAAATTTATAGATTAAATTAACCAATTACAAATTTTTTAATTATTATTTATTCCTAATTTGATCTAGTTTTTACAAACTAGTTTGATAAAATTTCTAATTAATTTTTTCAATATAAATATAACCGGAAGAAATATTTAGGGTTACGTTCTTCATTTCAGTCTAACTCCTACATTAGATAATGATAGAAAGCAAACAAAAATAAAATTATCTGGTACAATGACTTGACGACTTGTTAATATTGATATGCTAATTAGAGTTATAGTAAATATTAAAAAAAAACATAAGTTGTCACTTATTCATTTCCTACAAAAACAAAAGAAAAAACGAATGCGGAAAAGTACACTTATTACATGTAAAATACTGTAATAAGTAAATATATTTAATTTTTAGCTTACAAAATACTCGAACAATACTGATATTTTTAATAAATAAATGTGAAAGTTGGTCGATCTGTTGGTCTGTATAAGCACCACGCCAAAAAGACTGGATCTACTTTTTCTTTGAATACTCTGTCGTAATTCGGATGTTATTTATTAAATATTATAAATAACATCCGAATTACGACTGAGTATTCAATAACCTTCCTTAAAAAAAACTATTTTACAGTCGAAAAAACATTTCAAAGACTGGATCTATTTTCACCAAATTTTCAATACATCTTACAGTGAGTCTGGAACAGGTTATAGGCTCTATTTCATATCAAAATTTAATTAAGAGAGAAAGTTTTGGAGGGTAATTACTACAATTATTTTTTTGACATATATACACAATCACGTCATGTACCCAAAAGGGTGTAACATAAACTTTTTCCACTATCCCGAAATCAGTTTCCTTCAAACATCTCAATCCAGACAAGCAACTTTAGCTTTATTTACATTTATAATTCCTCTTATACATGCTCTTCTATTTCTATTACTTGGAAACTTGACATGTACTAGGGCCTCTATGACAACCAATCACAGCAATAAAATGTGAATAGCTTTAAATTACATACATACATACACAATCACGCCATGTACCCAAAAAGGTGTGGCACAAACTCTTTTCATCATCCCGAAATCAGTCGCCTCCAAACATTCCTATCCAAACAAGCAACTTTCACTTCATCCACATTTATAATTCCTCTCATTCATGCTCTTTTATTCCTACTACTTGGAAACTTTCGCTCACGCAAAACACTCTCAATCATACTATTCCAACTACTCATCGGACGTCCACGCAAACGTATACCATCAAAATCATTCAAATAAATCTTTTTAACCAAACGTTCATTAGACATTCGCTCAACATTTCCGAACCATCTTAATTGACTACTTAGCTTTATATTATATAGAATTAATTAAAATGTTAAACATATTTTTATTAATATTAAGTCAATTGCCATACACAGATTATCATGGGACCCCTATGTTCGTGGGCCCCCTGGGCAAGTGTCCAGCGGGTCCATGCGTTAAGACACGGTACTGGATACTACTGAGACCAATATATGTTAAAAAAGAAATTAATTTAAAATAATATCTATGTTTATATAATAATATTTTTTTTGAATGGAAATAAATGCGTGACCTATTCTACATATTTATATCTTATTTATAATTCAAAAAAAATAATTTTATTGTTCTATTATATAGCTATTTATATATTTATAATTTTATATTTTTCATAACATTTACATAAAATTATAGTGTTACTGTAAATTATTCTAATATATTTATATTGTTAATGGGGTTGTTTCATTTTTGTATGAAATTTAATTGTGCAAAACTATTATTTAGGTTTAAATATATTATAAAAACAAAACAAAAAAATTATATAAAATATCTTTTATTTTCATAAATATTAATTATTAAAAAAAATTCATATTAGTTAATCTGTCGGTATCCATTGAATTTATAGAATTTTCTGAATTATTATGAGAAATTGTAGAAAATCTTTAATCTTTATATAAAATCATCATTAATAATAACTTTATTATAAAAGTGTTTTTTTTTTTAATAATTATAATTGCAATTAACTCAAGCTTTTAAATATTTTCAGAAAATTTCAAATTTATAGTAATCATCAGGCTTTCATGAAAAGTCATGGCATCCATGAATTTATAGAATGGTATGCCGTGATCAATCTATTCTCGTTGCAGACGTTTCGCCACACATCATAGATGGCATATCAGCACACGATACATACGATACAGCATACGATCACATTTAAGATGCAAAATTTTTTTTTAAAGCACACCTGCATAATATTCTAAAAATAAAATTAGTTGTATAAAAAATTAGTTCAGTTTATGAAACGAAACTAGTTTTAGAACAGAACAAATACATTGCATAAATAATCAAATTGAGTTCAGCTACAAATTTTTATGAGTAATAATTTTAGATTAATAGATGTTCACATTTATTTATAAATTAAAAACAACTTTTGACATATATTTTATTATTTTGTTAACTATAAATTTTTATAATTACAAATTACAACTATAATTAAGATTTTTTTTTTAATAATTTTTATTATTATTAGCTATACCTAGTTATATTACTTATTTACTTTTAATAAAATTATGTTTAATTTTTTATTGTAATACAGCCAAAAAAAATAAATTGAAAAATTTCCTAATACTGTATAAAATAGTAGTATTATTTTGAAAATCAAATGCGTAACCGTAATTTTTATAGAACAAATAATGTTTTAGCAATTCTAAAATTTTAAAATAAAATTATAAATATTTAATACCTCACAGTTATTTCAAAAAATATGTATAACCGTTTTTTCGTTTGCTAACAGTAAATTTATCAGTAATAAATATGCGCAAACAATTATAACAACTTTGAATTAGAGCATATAAAAAGAATATCCATATGATTTTAGTTTGATATCGACATTTAATTTCAAATAAGTAAGTAAAATTTAAATAATAAAGTTTTCTTTTAGTGAATCTAAATTTTACTAAAACTATATAATAATAAATAAAATATACCGTTTCACAATAAATGCGAAAACAAAACAATAAAAAATGCAAATATTAAATTTTGTGTTTACATAAATTTTGTTACAATATCAACATTTGATCTAATATAAAATAAATTGTTGTAATAAAGTTTAATTTAGTGTATCTAATTTTTATTTAGATTATAAAAATAATAAAAATTATATTGTTTTTATAAAAAAAAAGTATAACAACATTGAAAAAATATAAATTATAATTTTTGATTGAACATTATTGCTATTTGATTGCAAATCAAAGAAATTTAAGTATTAAATTACATTTGGCAAATCGAATTTCTACTTAAATTAAACAGCAATTAATAAAATGTTGTTTTCATGGTAGATATATAAAAGTATTAAAAACAATATAAATTATAATTTATGTTTTTAAATTTTGTTTTAATATCGACATTCAATTTAAAATCAATTAATTGACGTTATAAAGTTTAATTTAGTAAATCCAACTTTTACTTAAATTATACAATTATAAATATATCAAGGGTTATTATATTTTTATTCCATCAAACCGGGACACAACTAATATGTACATATATATAAAGTCTGTATCATATGGAAAAAAAATCTGTTGCTTAAAAATTATTATTACAGACTTTTTGGTGCTTTTTTATCGGATGCAAAAAAAAAGATATAATGATAAATTTATGCGTCGCTACGGTAGTCACTAATTTAAACCTATTTTAACTTCAGTTCAAAAGAACACAATAATAGAGAACAACAAATTTAGCAAATTTACTTATTCTCCGCTCAGAAGATAAAATAATTTTAGTGTATTATCTCAAAATTTGTGAAAATAGCAAATATATTTTGTAATCTTACAACATTTGCCTACGGATCACACTGCATTTGCTCCATAGTAATGTTTTTCTAGAAATTAAAATCTCTTACGCGGATCTCAAGTTATAAGCAAACAGAGTTTTTGTTCAATGTTTGCCGTTTTCACCTGAGGCTCACGCTCCATTGTTCCGTAATAAAACCTGTTTCAAAAGACGATTTATCTATTAATAAATCTACCATTAAAATCTGTTTCGTGGATGTCACGAACATTCTGCTCCAAGTAACATATGCTATTTTGTTTTCAAGTGTTTCTAAATAAAAATAAATAAAAATATATTCCAAGTAATCTTAACCTTATTAACAGTTGTAGAATATTATGTATATGTAATGTACATATTATTTATATTTGTAACATGACTTGTGAGAATTAATGTTTCTTTGGTCTATATGCAATTTCTGACAAATCTGGTAGTTTATATACTTTACTTTCTTGCACTTCTTCACATGTTTTTATAATCAAATTTTAAGCAAAAATAAACAATGCAACTTTCAATTAACTTAACTTAATAATTTTTTAATATGGCCGTTGGAGATGTCAAATTAAATACACTTGACCATGTTTCTTTGGTCGAATATGTAGTTTCTGACAAATCTAACAGTATATACATTTTACGATATTACATGTGTTGCACTTCTTGCAAAAATAAACAATGTAATTGTCAATTTACTTACTTTAATTTGACGTAATAATTTTCAATATGGCCGTCGAAGATGTCAGATTAAATAAACCCTTGAAGAAAAATGTAATTATCAAAATTTACAGTTACGTTACTGAAAATTATAGTATCATCTTTTAAATCATATTAATATCATTATTTTAAAAATTTATGAGGATAAGACAATAACTTGTAAATATTTATTATTGTTATTATTTATTACTTGTAAATTAATGGTTATTTGTATGCTAATTACCAATGATGTAATTAATTAATGATGTATATTTGTATATAAATATGTGCAGTAATAATTTGAAATATTTATTTGCATTGAATATAATAAAATTACGTAAATACGTTTATTACATTATTATTGTTTTAAGTATAATCTACATACATTAATATGAAATCAAATCACAAAATTGTATATTAAAATGGGGTCGATATTACTATATTTTCTAGTACATATTACATAATACAGAGTGTTTAAAAAGGGTCACAAACATTAGAGACATATAATACATAAAAAATTTGAGTTTATTTGTTTATTAATTTGATGTGCTGTATTCATATACAGTCAGTTTTAAAATATCAATATTGTATAAAAAAAAACAAACTTATATTAACGTTAAGGAAGTCCGATCTAATTGATACAATCAAAAATTAAAATTATTAATAACAGTTTTTGCGAGCTAGTAGATAAAGTATTACGATAAAACATAAAACACAATTTGCAGTTTACCTGGTAAAGTCTTCAAATTTGGTTAAATTTGACAAAAAAAACAACTTATTTGTCCTCTTGTAATACTTATCTAGAAACACGCAGTATAATAATAAATTTCAGTAGAGAAGTTATATATTTAAATAATAGTTATATAAAGTTTACTTTTTCTCAGCGATTTTTAAATGTTTCAGAATTATTAATATTAATTTTATTATAATACATCAAGTCATCATTAAATTTAAAAATTAAAATTCAATGCAATCTATAATCTAAAATTTTAATAAATTTTAAAGTTTTTTAATTCTATTGTATTTTAATTTAATATAATTATTATTATTTTTTGTCTTTTGAATAAGTTTTCAGTTTTTATTGGTATACGATGCGTTTCAGCACTTATAATCTATATATATATATATATATATATATATATATAGAGTTTTACGAGTATTAATTCTCGTTAATAATAATAATAATAACACCGAGTAAACTTTTATATCGATCCAAAATTTTCAGAAGCTTTAGGTCTATATGACTTTTAATTTGGATCTGTATCGATGTAGTTTTATATGTAGGTTTTTCTAAATTATTCATCAAATTTAATATTGGAAATTCAAATATATAAATATGACAATTAATGCAGTAAAGTTACTATTTCTAGAATATAGAGAAAATTGTATTTTAAAAAAAATCTAACGTTTATTATTCAATTAACAGTATGAAGTGAATGTGAACATTTGTCTTCACAACATTTATTTGATGAAGAGACATTGTCAAAGCAACATAATATATAAATAAATATTACATTCTACACTATTAAGTGAGCAATTACTGTATATTTATTTATTTGTTTGTCAATTTTATTTTGAAAACGGCTAAAATGGGATTTTAAGGTACGGGAAAGTGATTTAGCTAGGTTTTGATGTTGGCAGAACTAATTTAGGTACAATATAAAAATTTCAAATATGTTTTTACAAAATATGTATATTGACAAATTGTTGTAGGTTGTCATAGTTTAATTATGGAAACATTGTTAAACTTATTAAAATTGTCAAAGTATTTTGTATATAGTATAATGAGGAATTTTTAACTATATGTATTTTTAGAATAATTTTAAAATTAGTCAAAGAGATATTATCATGTATTTTGAGAATACTTTTTTAATCAATTACGTATGATTTTTTATATATCTTAAAAATTATTTAAAATTAGAAAAACTAGCGAGAAGGAATCCAGTTTTTCTTGGACGGGCAAAGCTCGATATTCCTGATATCAAATTTTGTGTATTATTATTTTGTACTATTGTCTCTAAAATAATTTTTTTGCATGTCCAAATCTATTTATAATTAATTTTACTAATACTAATCTTGTGACATTTGTTACTTTTTATATTTCATATTACTTATCCAGTGATATTTGATTGAGTTATTTTCTGTTGTTTTGTAATGATTTTGTCAAGAAACAAAAATATTTCATAATAAATGTATATTTTGCTAGTAAAAGTTTTTGATTTTTGTATTATTTTTTATTTACTAATATTTTGACAGAAGGTTTTTGGTAATTTTTTTTAATTTGTATGCTGTTTTGTAATTATTGTTAATATTTAAAATATTTTATAATAAATATATAAATTTTTTTTAATAGAAACTTGTCGACTAGTTTAGGATATATTAAAAACATTATAATCGGAATTTAGTTAGAAAAATATTGTTTACGAAGTCAAGGTTTGGGCAATCACTTACCTTCTATCCCTGAACAAGGTACTTATTGTTATTGCCAACTAATATTTTTCTGACTAAATTCTGATTATTATTTATATTTATATTTTACTGTTACGAGACTTAATATTATTTTTTTGGTAATTATTTTATTCAGTATTGTAAATATTGTACACATATAAATTAAATAAATGTTAAGTTTTTAAAATAGAAATTTAAACTAATTATTGTTTAGTTATTAACGGAACAAATAAAGTACTTAACAATACCAATTTATTTATGAAATGAAGAATTAAGTAATTGCAAAAAATAATAAACAATTATCATTAAAACATTCGTTCTTTCGAAAGTTTGTCAATGATATCAACAAAAGTAAAATTTATCAATTTTCTTGTTTTTATATCACATAGTTTACAATCGGTTTTTATTAGTGTTAATTTTGAGAAAGTTTTTTTTTTATTTATAACGTTAGTATACACCAAATGTAAAACATATCAAGGAAAAAAAATACAAATTTTACATTGAGTTTTTTTAATAATAATTTACATGAATGTTATATTAAATAATATCTATTTAATTTTTGAAAGGGTAAATTTTAAAGTATTAAAATTTAAATTTTCTAAATTTTATGACCTTTAATATTTTGCAGAATTTAAAATACAATCTAATCAGCTTGCAGGCAAATAAGACATCAATTATTTTTATAGTTAGTAAGATATTTTTTAAAACTTTCAATTTAATAAGTATGAAAGTTTATGAGTTTTATAAATTTATTGATAGTAACTAACATTATTATTTATTTTTGCATCAGTTAGAACTTGGTAAAGAAATATTTTGCGTTATTACCCCAATTAATTTGAAGGCATTGGGTTTGCTTTTATAAATTGTTCTGCAAACAAAAAACCTTGATGAAATTACAATTTTTTTAAATAATTGCTAAATTATATTTAACAAAAATTAATATGCATATTTCAACAAATTTTTATTAATTTTATTTATAACTTATGTGGTATATGGTTCCTAGCTTACATTATAAAAGTTATGTCTCTAATTATATATTTTTGTTTTTTATACTACTCTACTCGGGAAATGATTTTAAGCGGCTAAAAAGATCATATCATTGCATTATTTATCTGTAAGGCCATCCATTTATTTTGCCATTGCTAATGATAATAAATTTTATAAAATTTTAAAATAAATTTTAACGACCGTCATGTCACGTATGATAAGGGAGGTATTGTAATCATAATACCAAATTTAATATATCGAAATATCTATAGATAAACATGAATATGGCTTATAGTAACACGAAACAACTGTTTTTAGCGTAACTCTTGTAGAGCAAATTCGGTTGAATGGATTGTTATAAAATTTCATATTTAAGTTTCAAAGGTGAATATCTTAATTTGATCAACTTTCGGTAAAGATCTGTCAACCAGAAGTGGTAATTTACTGATGTCACTTTTATATGTTTTACAAATATTTCGCAACAGAGATATATTTCGAAAAAAAATATACAACAAAAGTTACTAAACAAGTTATAACTAACAACTTTTATTTGGCACATTTTTTAATACGGCTAAATATTTTTAAGACAGTTTTGTTTTTATTTACCATGATTATAGTAGTTATACATACTTGTCTGTTTCATAAAATTATTTAATACGATGATGGTCGGTTCTGTGGTGACCACAGCAGATTTTTTCTTTACAAATTATAAGCGGATAAATACTTACTATAATGAGCTATGTTTATGTTTTACGAAAGAAAAAAAATTTAGGGAAACGAATCAAAGATATAAACAGCGTTAAATTAATTCTTAAAATTGAAGTAGTACACTGTAAAAAATTCATGTAAATTTATATATTCTATAAATATATTTTTACAGAAAAAATGTAATATTACAACAATTATCGAAGTAAAAATTACAAAATGCTGCTATGTTACTGTTAATAAATATGTAAAATTAAATAAAAATATATTACAGTTTTTACAGTGTAAGAACATATTTGTATGGGGAATGTACTATTGTTTCTTAATGTATTTTAATAAATTGTAGGAAAGTCGAATCACCTATTAAATTGTACATAAATAATATTTCCAATATTTCACCAAAGTGTTATATTTTTCCAATCAGCGTAACAAATTTCTATAGCAAAACAGTGGAAAGTGGCAAAAGTTTGTTGGTGTTGTACATGAATGTCGTACAACGTTACAGGAAAGAATCAAACCGAACACAGCGCTGTCCAAGAATAGAATGAAGAAGTGTTTGATACGCGTGACCGAGATCTTAGTTCTCCGGACGCCATTGACCTACAAGCGCAAGGTGTTTCGCGATCGTCCGATCACTACGAGGTGTCTTGTGCCGTTGTGGAATCGGAAAAGAGATTCACTTCGTAAAACATGTACTGTTTTCTTTTCAGTCTCCTATATGTACCGTCGTATCGTTGGACTTGGAGAGGGGCACTTTATAATGGTGCACGTGGCTATTGCCATATAAAATCATATAACCACCACTAAACTCACGCAGTACGTCGTCAAATTCATTTGTGGTTGTTACCTGTCGTTTGTTGTGCATTAGAATATATTAGTGAAATATTTTTAGCTAATTATTAGTTTTTCATTCAATCTCTTGGACTTTTTGGATTCTCATTTTTTCCAAGGTATGTTTGATATTTTTTTTTTCTTTTTTACAGATATTTATTAATTAATAACAATAATAATTTTATTATTAGTAGATATATTTACCAGACAGATTCAAAATAATATTTAATACATACACAAAAATTCAGAAATATCGTAATAGCAATTTTCAATTAAACTAAAAATGTCTTAATAGATTCTTAAAAGTATTTAAATTATTTTTATATTTTTTATATATATAAGGATAGATGATTGTATATTTTTACAGAAAACAATTTTACGAAACAAGAAAATATTCGAATTTTTTTTTAGGATTTGTAATTCTCTGGATTTTAACGAAATTAATGAAATATGATATTATTATTATTTTCGATTTCAACTTTGATATTTTATATTAAAATATATTTTTAAAGTAAAATAACAGTTTATGTAATTTAAATTGATTTTGGTATTTTTCTATTTATTATTAAAAACAATAATAACACTTAAGATTGATATACATTTTTTATAATAAAATAATTAATAAAATATTTATAATAAAGATAATTGTAAGATAGAAACGATCGTCAAAGAATAATAAAATTGTTAAGCTAAATAACCAAGTGTTCTATTTTTATTGTTATTTTTAATCCTTATTATATTTTTAAAATATTTCAAGTGCCAACCATTTTTCTAATTGTATAATTATTTAAATATTTTGTCATCATAACTGCTAACTATATAAAAAAAAAATATAATAATTTATGTTGTTCAGAAATTATATTGTCTTTTAAATCAGTAATAGATTTTTACGAAAAAAATTAATTAAAATTAATAAATAAATAAATTAAAATTTACATTCAAATATATATATATATATATATATATATATATATATATATATATATATTTATATTTATATTTATATATAATTATGAATAATAAGTGATAAATTTAGTTAAACGTACCAGTATAGTAAACTAGTGGCGTTTGAAACTATTAAATTAAGTATTACTTAAATTTATTAGTATTTATGGTCCATAAATACTTCTATGATCATAAAAATTTATATTGCGCTACACTGAAAAAAAATTTAAGTAATATTACATAAATCGTTTGTGTAAAAATTACATAGATCGTTTGTATAAAACAAAGTTATTTCAGAAAAAAATTGATTTACAAAAACTTTTTATGAAATTTTTACATATACAGTTTATGTAATATTATATGGATTTTTTTAGAGTAAAATTTTAAATTTTAATTTGTAGAATGTTTAGGATCTACAGTAAATTTTTAAAGTTAATCAGAGAAAATGTACCTAAAGTTTCTAAGAACCATATGCCTAAATATCAAATAATCTAAATTTTAATATTTGCATTGTTAAGTAATTGTTTACTATATAATTTGTTTTTTATTCAGTCTATAATCAGATTTCTAATACTTTTTTATTCTTATTTCTAAAAACTTAAGAAATTCAATTTATAATATTTATATTTTTATTAAAACTAGATAAATAATTAAATAAAAACTCCAATAAATATAATTAATAACTTTCTACATTTAAATTTTATAGCATATTTGTATAATATTTTTATTTATATATACATAATAAATTAAAATATAATCTTACTGTGGCAAAAAGTTAATACAATAAAATTATTTTTTTTAAACCACAAATAATAATACTAAAAAAAACTATATATGTATTTTAAAAGCTAAACTTTCATCATCAGTAGCAAAAGATAAAGCTAAAGTCCTAATTAGTGGTCTAAGATTACACAAATACTTAACGTACTCAGTAGTCAGTGATCTTTCACCACTGGATACGTTGCGTATTTGTGTAACCTTAGATTACTCATTAGGACTTTAGCTTTATGTTTTGCTACTGATAATGAAAGCTTAGCTTTAGAAATATGTATATAACTTTTTTAAATTATTGTTTATTGTGTTTAAGGGAAATTATTTTATTTTATATGGATATATAACACATTTTAAAAAAACATGACGCAACTTAAAATTTAATGATTTTGGAGTTAATCACAACATGAAATATGAAAAGTTTTTCTATTATGTGAAGAAAATTATACATACGTATGTTCAAGTTGAAATTATTTTTAAATTTATTTTTTTTTTCGTAAAAATATAGATAATTTTTGAGTTGTGACACTTTTCTTCTTATACTGTTTGTGTTGTGTGATATATGTACAGTTAATTTAATTCAAATAAAACAATTAACATGTACTTACTGTCATTACGTTTTTAACTGAATTTTTTTAATAATCTTTTTACATTTGTTAATGTGCCAGTTTTAACAACTTTATATGATAATGATAAATTTAAGATCTATTAAAATTCAATTATAAACACATTAATATAATTTTACTACAAAATATTAATATATTAAAATTAATAATAAAATAAAATACCCTTTATTTATAGTTTTATTTAATGAAAGTTTTAAAAGACTATTTGATAAGATATATAATTTTCTAAAGATAATTTAACAAACGCTTTTTTAGGGCTATATATATATATATATATATATATATATATATATATATATATATATATATATATATATATATATCTGGTAGAGGTAGTTTTTGTTTCCCGGAAAAATATTACTGTTTTTCACGAAATATTTTCTTAGAATCTTCTTTGCTAATTTTGTCATCAAACACATTTTATTGATTGTTATTAGTTGATAACTTAAGTAAGTTATTAGTTATGTGATTAACTATTTGGTTAGCTAAAGATGTGATTAACTATGAGAATAGTTTGTTAATCGTTTCTTGAAACAATTTATTGATAGTCATTTGATAACTTAATCACAGATTGTTTGATATTCATGTTATTAGAATTATTTTGCTCCATATTTTTCGCGGAATACTAAAGAATATCTATGCAAAGTTTGATTCAAATCGACCAACTGTTTAGAAGTGTATAGCTAACAAACAACCATTGATTTTTATATGTAAGATTAATATAAACTATTTTAAGTTGATAGAATTTGTCACTTTTATCTTGTAAATAATAATTGTATAAAATTGTTTTACTCTATGTTAAGATAAGATGACTTGTTCTGCATAATCAGTGTGCCGTGAATAAGTGAAACTTGTTTTACTAGATTCTATACCCTTCATTAATATAGATAATTTACACTATAATTTAAAAAGATGAAATTTCTCGATTATTTATTACTTTTCTAAAAACAATTGTCTTACTTTCATTTATCTTATTCTTTATGTTTTTATTCAAATACTTTAAGAATATATGTATTAAAATTAACACTTGTAATATTTTTCAATTATGGCTACTTTTAACTAACAGTACTTCTACGTATCATACATAAGCTTGTAATTGCGGGCCAATGTTTTTATTTTTTGTAATGCATAACATATTTATAATTATATTTAATGTACTGTAAAAGTTGTAAATTCAGGTGTTTTTGTTGACTTTTTAAATATAAATTATGTTATCTATTAAACAAAATATTTTAACGATGTACACAATTTATAGGAATAAATCATTTAATAGACTAAGTTTACATGAATAATATGTAATTACGGTAAATTCTGATGCTTGTTTGATGTATAAATAAAAATTATTGAAATATTATATGTAAATTAATTGTCATTTATAAAATATATGACATTTTCCGATCAATTAACAGCGTATTTAAATTATATTTTAATGAGGTACATGTTTTAAAATGATATTGTATTTTCAATGTTTTTTGCACTTGTGCATTTGCACAAAAAATAACCGATCTATCTTGAAATGTCTGGCAGTCTTGCAACTTGTTGCATTTCTTTAAAATACTTACACTAAACTTTAAGAAAACTCCGCTAAAAGTCTAACCATGGTAATAATAGATACATTCATATTTTTCGATTAGTTATTCTAGAGTTAACCCTATGCTATTAACATTGATGGAGTAACTTATTCCGAATTTATTCTAGAGTTAGTAGTTAACTTCTTTTTATTATTACCAAGGTAAAAGTGTCAAGTCAGGAGATCTAGAAAACCATAACATAAATCTTATTCGTCTGATTTTTAGAAATGGTTTGTTTGTAGATCCATGTTTATTAAGATTCTCCGACTTTGTGGTCTTTATATTCAAACACTCTCTATGTATATATTAACTGTAAGATTAAAAAATTTCTACATCGAAACTAAAATTATGATTACCATTAATATATTTATAATTCTATCTCTATGTATATTGATAGTAGTATAGGAGAAATTTGTTTGTATTACTTATAATATTTAACACTATACATATATAATCACCAATCCGCCAGACATGTTTTCAATTTTAAACAGAGATAGAACGATTGTTTAAGATCAAGCAATGAACAAAGATAGAGTGAGAGAGCGTGCTAGAAATGAAAACGGAGCCAATGCTAATGGGACATGCTATAAAATAAAACGAATAAGTGAGAAAGAGAAATTTTCCACCAACTATACGACCGCATATTTTAACTAAATAACATCGAGATACATTTGGAAACCGGTCTATAAGGATGATTTTAACGCCAGATAAAATAAAATTATCCATTATGAATAATAACATTCGATACGTTTTCAAATATATGTATTAAATATCTAATTGCAGTAGATACTAACAAGAATTCAATTATATTACAAGAATTTTAAAATTTAACACAATTTTAATAAAAATAATAATAATTATTATTTTTTCAAATAATTACAGTTACTAAGTATTAAAATATATCTACTTTTTAATTATACAGTAATTATTAATAGCATAAATGAGAGAAATTTTAAATTGCAATACTGTATTGTATTTTTTATGAATAATAAACACGTCATTGCAAAATAATACATTGTTTTTATATTAGTTTACATTAATTAATTGTGTGATTGTAATGTTTTAATAAAATTACAATTAATTAATTGCGACTGTTGAAGACAAAATTGTAGTTTATTATTTCATAACTGTAGTATTTCAGTAGTATTGTGTCTGATTAGCAATCTAAATGTTGTCAGTTTAAATTGCATTCCAGTATTTAAAAATGTTGGAGTAAATTTATTCTTGGAGTAATTTTAAAATTAACCAATAAACATTTATCATTTAAATTAGTAAAATATGTTACAGAACTCATTATATTAAAGTAAAACTGCTTTAGATTAAAGTTCTGTAGCAAAGTTTAAAGTCCTCAACGTCCATCTTCATCAGGAAAAATGATTATTATTATTTGTATCAATTTTTCTGATAAAGGTGGACGTTGAGTTTGTCGAAACGTCGATTATAAATCATTATTAATACAGAACTTTAAACTAAAGAAGTTTTATTTTATTTATCATTTATTCGAAAGATTACATATGATTTTTATTTATCTTAAGAATAAATAAAATAGGAAATACAGGCCTTTATAGAAATAAATAAATTTAAGGTTGCTGGTCTGCGTATAGATAAAATAAGATCTTTTTGTAATGTGCAGTTGAATACGAAATATGTAGTGAATTTCTAATTTCTGCAATAAAAATTACATAATTGTGTAGTTGAAATTTTACTTTTTAACAGACATGAATCTTTAAATATGAAATATTCGAAATAGTATGCACATATTTCGTTTTAACTATTATTTATTTTAACTATTTATTAATGATTATTGTATAATTTCTGAAAAAATATTAATTTGTATGTTATTAATAAAAATAAATAATAGAATATTTATATTGTACAATGCATTTGACGAGTATAATTAAATATATTTTGTATTTCTAAATTTGTTGACTTTTCTCTATATTATGTCTAATCGTAAGTTAACTAGTATTTTCTAGGTATATTTTTTTAGCTTTTAGATAGAAGTGCATAAGAAAAGTGAAGAAAAAATATTAGAATAAAACACAAAATGGATATCGGGATAACTAAAAATTAAAAATACAAATAAAGAAATATTCCAATATTTAGATTAGAAAATTTTAAAAAATTCAGGGAGTTTAAAAAAATTTGAAACAATTAGTTTTCAAATAATTAACATTTCCATTAAAAAAACAGTTTATTTGGATACTTTTCTTTTAGATTTTTAAAGTTAATATTTGATTGTAAATATAAAATGTAAATTTTGGAATTTTCTTGTAATTATAACGTACAATGGTAAAAGTTAAAAAAACCTTGATAATGTTATAAATAAATGCAACTTGCATTCAGGTCGTTTAACTGTAATAACGATATTTATTTTAAATTGCTATCTGTTCTGTTGTTATTATCACACAATAGTATACAGTAATTTCCTTATAAACTGCATAAAAATTAAATATTTATCTATTAATCATAGACCGTATAATTTTAATAGAACTATGTATATACTAGTAAAAACATTCTTGATTGCAAAAAGATTTTTTTTAATATTTGTTTTCTTCCAAATATCTACTAAAATTATTAAACATTAACATAGCAAAAAAATCTTGCCGAACTCATTATATTAAAATAAAATTACGTTAGGTCTGTATGGGGTTATAACTCTGTATGGAACTAGAAGAAATTATTTTATACTTTTTAGTCCGTGTTAAAAACGTGGTATATTAATTTTTTTTAAATAATTATTTTCTGTTTTTAATCTTGTTTAACTTTAATTTTAACCTAATTAAATAATTTAATTATTATAATTTTATTAATTATAATTATAATTAATTAACTTTAATTTAATATTTCTAATATTATTAATTAATTAATTAATTAATTAGTTATTATTACATTGTCATCCAGGTCTAAGCTATGTTTAAAGTTTCAAGTCTCTAGCTCATCGGGAAGTTGGGTTAAAATCGATTGCAAAATTTGTATCGAACAGATAAACAAACAAACAGACAAACAAGAAAACGAGTTATTACAAACGTGCTAAAAATTGAACTTTTTACTACTCTGATTAATCCCCAACTTGGTTAATGCGACTTCGGATAATCGAGAGTTTACTGTACATAAGTTCGTAGTGTTTTTGCGAAATACTTGGGTGTATCAAACGGTACGAACTTATACACCAATCTAATATAATTTTAAGTAAAAATATAATTTGATATTTGGCAACAACTTTCATTCGTTACTATAAATTTTATTTTGAAATAAAATGGCAAAGAGAAAATCTGAAACAAGGCAAGATAATAATTTTACATCAATGTGTTTATATATCGAGAGATTTTTTCCAATGTATGTATAATAAATTTAAAGAGACTTCTAAATTGAGAAGGTGCAACTAGCAACCAGTTGTAAAGCACATTATTGCTAGTAATGGAAAATGTAATTAGTCAAGTACAGCTACATTGTACATACATGGGCATTGTGCAAGTAGATTGAATTATTTTCAAGAAACAATTATTGCGGTTGTGGAATAACAAATGGCAAGCGGAACTCATTTATTTAATCATTTTAATTTGATAGGTAAATTTCATGAAATAATTAAAATTAATTTATATAGCATAAACATCATTAATCTTCTAGTTATATTATGGCTAATAATATCAATTAGAAATTTATTTACTACAATTTTTAAATAACACTAATATAGATATGGCAAACGTATTTTTTTGGAGAAAATAAAAGACAAATCAGAAATTGTTTCATAATAAAAAAACGCATTTGTTATAAAATATAAACATTTTAAACAATTATTATAGTAGTACTTACAAAAATGAATTTTGATACTTTTTACAAGAATTTTCTTTTTATAAATCATAAAACTTTGATATACATATATGTAAATGCATGGTCAAGTTTGTCCAGAAACATAAACTGACAAACTTATTCAATAGAATTTAAAGGTATGCGAAAATGTTTTTAAATATTTTGGCTAGTATTACAAGCTTGGTTTTTGGGTGTTTTAGTTCATTTGTTTAGTCCTGCTCTAGTGACAATTGCATTCTTTTAAAACAGATATTAGTTAAATAGAACTTGTAATACCAGCCAATGTGTTAATAAAATATTTAGGTACAAATTCCCTTCAAATATAATAAAACACAATGGCCCGTATTCTCACCTCATTTATAAAAGTGATTTTTGTCAAAAGTACTTTTGACGTTCACTTAAAATCATTTATTAAGCATTTTAAAATAGATTATTTAAATTTTATAATACCAAATATAATAAAAATGATCAAAAATAGAAAATTCATTTATATTCAATGAAAAACAGAAGTAAGAGTTATTTTGAAATTAATGATAAAAGCACTTTTTTATGAAAAAGTGAGGTGAGAATACGGGCCAATGAGTTTATAAGTTATGGACAAACTATACCAATTTTTTTTTTTCATTGATACACATATTGTTCACTAATAAAAATACTCGTTTATTGGGTGCATTAGAACTAGATAAACAAGAAAAATACAAAAAATTAAAAAATATTTTAAAATGTTTTAAAAGATACGTGTTTATCTGTGAAATGAATATTTTAAAATTTCAACTGATCTACATTTTTTAGATTTGTTTTTTTTTAATAGTTTTACGAAATTTTATCAAATAGTTTTCTGTTATTTATATATAAGTTTTTATCACTATTTCAGTTTATAAAATAAAAAACAATATAAACGTTTTAGAAAAAAAAATAAAGGCATACGTATAGATATTTTTAATAATCAAAATATATTTCTTTACCAATTTCTTTTGCTATCTTCTGATAGAATTTATAAGTATATATATATATATATATATATATATATATATATATATATATATATATATATATATACGTAGGTATTTGATGCACAGCTGTTTTATTTATAGGTAATTTGTTGCAGACTCTCAAGAAAAATTAACATTCAACACAAATATTTTTACAAAAAAAAAATAATATAAAATTAATTCATTTAACTATTATATACAAGTTGTAATTATATGTAAATTAGAAAAATCATAAATTCATAAATAATTTTAGTGAAAGTTATAAATGAACTTTTCCTAATATTAAGTGTAAACAATCTAACTCAAAAAAAAACAATCTATTGCGAATGATAATAAAAATGATGACTAATGGCCATAACCAAATCGAAAAAACTCCTGAAGGCCATGTAAAAGCGCTTGCAACGTCAGATGAAAGTATTTCTTTTGCGTTTGTTGTAGATTTGTAATTTATTGATTATTTTAGATTATAGTATTTTGTTTTTGCTTAAATTGCAAATAATTTATTTTGATGAACTAATTATATCAGTAGTTAATTTTTAAATGAAAAAAAAAAATGCATTGACCTTGTTGTTTGTTTGTTTTAGTTATTCACTGTAAAACACTCCACATTTCCTTTTAATTATTTATATTTAATCAGTACTTTTTATGATTTGAACTTTATAGGTACATAGCGTGATTGTGTATGTATATATGTACATATGTTATTTATTTTACCTATATTATTATAATATATTTTATATATATTTCTAACAAATAATAATTAGATGTAATATATATTTATTAAAATGTGTTTTTAACTATGATATTGTATAAATAATATTTGATAGAAATGGTGTACTAAATTATTTGATAAATTATTATTGATAATTTCCGAAATAAATTTGAAAAAGTTTCTCTTTGAAAAAATTTATAATTGTTATTATGCTCTATTACCGACCACGCACGAAATATGTCTGCTTTCGTTATACATATTTTAGTGATGTGAGACACGGTAATCACCAGTGTTTCTAGATGTAATTATGTGTACCTATAATTTATTATGTTTGTCATATAAATTATTTCTTAAATTTTTAATGTTTATTACTTATACTGTACTATATTTTTTTATTCAAAATAAATACGAAATATAATAATTTTATATAAATTGGTTAAGAAATATATAGGTATATTAATTTAGTATATTTAAAATTACACATATAATTAACATTATTATATTAAAATAAAAAAGCTTCAGGATTAAGTTTTGTATAATTTTTAATTGAAAATTATACAGAACTAAATCCTGAAGCTTTTTATTTCAATATAATGAGCTCTGAAAGATTTTTTACTGTATTAACATCATCATATTGTTTTATTTTTACATTGTACATTAAATATTTGTAAAAAATACTAAAAAGCTCAATTTTTGGATATTTTGATTCATTTGTTTAGTTCTGCTCTTATGACAGTTACGTTGCATAGTATAAATAACACACAGTAATCTAACTCTCATTTACGCATCACGAATGTGGATGTAATACTTTAGTAGACGGATCGCCATTACCCTGGTTGTAATTTTGCTTTGATTATAGTCAAATAAAATTATATACGTAATAGTTATGTTATTTTTATTTACGTGTTTTCATGTTATACATAGTTTATTTCATATTAATATTATATTTTCTATGTATAGCGTGTAACTTGTGATCTATTTTTTAATATTTCGGAATCCAAACCTGTCTGCTACAACTGTGAATATGGCTGCCTTTATTTAAGGTTGCAAAAAGCTTCTATGTGTTATTTATTCTGTGTATGTTATTTAAAATCGAGCTAGTGGTACCAGCCATTGTACTTATTTTCTGACTATCTTTAGAATATGTAATATTCATTGAATAACAACAATAAAATCCAGAAACAGCAAATTGCCGAAAACGAAAGTTAGAAAAAAAAACTTGTGCTATAAAAACTTTTTATCTAATTTTCGCTCCTTACAGATTCTTGATTTCTCTTTTATTTTCACTTATTGTGGTTTTTTTTTTTAATCAATATTTCGGGTAATATTTCTTAATTGAAAAATTATAAGAGTGAAAATCCGCTTATAACTAGAAAAAAAAAACCATTATATTGTTACATTATACACATGTTAATGTGCATATAAGCATAGCTAAGAAACGGAACTATCAGAATAAATGAAATAGTTAAATGTACAGTTAATGATTTAATTGTAACAGCTGATAAATCAGCGCAATTTTTTTATGCTTCTTAAATTTCATCAAAATATTTATTACCTATTAGAAAGGCAATATAGGCTATGAACGCCAAAAATATTTAAGTCGTCAGTACACGCTCTGAATAAAAAATAATGAGACTTGCTTTTCAATCGTATCGCATAAAAACCTAATAAAAAAAACTGAGAGAAATTTTTCTCGAGCTGTTGGCTATCAATTAAATTAAATCAGCACGTTTGATGCGTCCGTCGCTACCGGTGACCGGAAAGTCGTTCGATTAAAAAAAACTTAAAACGGACACATGCGCATGCGTACAACATTGCGAGAGAGAGAATACGTTGTAAGAATGGTACAAGCTGCATGACCGACATACCGTTACCTGCCGAATCTACCAAGCGAATGGTGCCGTTCAAGTTCAATCGGTTGCCCAACAACGTATACCGGTAACCGGGTTAAAGAGAATTTGACTGAAGGAACCAACTGCACCTCAGACAGTGTCAGATCAGCAATAATGACCTACAAAAACCGATACATTCATGACGAATACTACAATTTTATAGCCTAAATAACAACTGAGTTATAGCTTGATTTATGCATATACAATGACAGATTTATTCTAAGCTGGACGATCCGTTCAAATTTGTTATCGACATGACAAAATGACATTAGAAATTTATATATTGTGGATATTTAATGTTTTTCTTTATTTGTAAAATGGATGAAAGTTCAACAGCTGGATAAATTATGATTTTAATTTGATTTATAACTGGTCAGTTAGTATTATTAAATTGTGAAAATGAACTGTTAATTTGTTTTATGTTTGCGAGAATCTATACAAAATGCAAATTAAAATTTTGTTTAAAACAGAATTTTTTGCCTGGCCTTAATTAGCTACCTGGAATTGGAGAATGTACAAAAATTTTGAATAAAATTAATTTACATTATTACTTTTATCACTTTGACTGAAAGGAAAAGAGATATAGTTCTCGGTACAGTGTCTGTAACATTTTCAAAAATTAAGAAAAATTATATAGAAATCCTTCATACAGTTTCTAGATGACGAATCTGAACTTAGATTATCAGGGTGTATCTGTGTGCGGATCTCATTCGCTCGTTCAGTCGTTCAAATTTTGTGATCGCATCTCCTCCTAGACCATTAATTAGATTTGCGCCAAATTTTTATGGTAGGTTCAGTTAATACCTACGATGGGCAAGTGGGTTAATTTTTTCCAGTATTACCAACTTTAAGACAAAAAATTACTAAAGTTTTTGAAAAATTATTATGACTGCGTTATTTATCCGTGATTAACCGAATTTTTATATAAAATTCTCTTAGTACACGTATAAAATATGAATAACTAAAAGTAAAATAATGATAGACAGTCTACTTTTTTCATAACTTTTCCTTTTTATTTTTCAGTTGAAAAAAAAATTAAGTGCAATTATCGATGGTTATTTCAATGCTTATTAAATAGTTTATGAAACAATTTAGATTCTATGAGAAAACTAATGGCATAAAATTTAAATAAAAATATTCATATTTAAAATTTTCTTCAAATAGTTTAAATACTTGAGTTAATTGCAATTATAATTATTAAAAAGAAACCACTTTTATAATAAAGTTATTATTTATATCTAATTGTATCATTAATAACGATTTTATATAAAGATTAAAGATTTTCTTCAATTTCTCATTATAAATCTTGATGGAAAGTTATTTCTGTACTCTATAAATGGATATACTTTGCAAAAGTAAAAACATAAATTAGTAGAGATCTTTTATTTCTTTTATTTCTACAAACAAGAAAGATATAGTTTATACAAATTTGTTATTACTAAATATTTATAAACTTCACAATTTCTATTTTAAATCAATTTTTATTTTATATATAAATACATACATATAAACATTTTATTCATCAGAATCTAATCTAATTAAATGATTAGAAAATGATGGCAAACTACGTTAAACAAAAAGGTCCACAGGCGATACAAATTGAACAATTAGTAGATTTGACTATCAAACAAATATACATTTGAATTATCGTTGGATAATCGAAACCATTAGGATAGTACGATAGGTCATATCGTTTGTGGTCCGTTTAAATTACATTTTGGAAAATGTATATTTTTTTTAATATGCAACTGGTAAAATTTATATATTATTTACAGGGTAATTTATAATGCTTTTAATTAATTTTTTTTTTTTTCAATATTCATAGATATTTTTTTTCTACGACTGTTTAAAAACCACTCTATTTCACTATTTTTCTTACGTAAAATATCTGTCATGAACAGTAAAAAGATAAAAGTATTTATTCAATTTTATATGGGTACTATGAGAATTTTATATGAAAATTTGGTTAATCACGGATAAATAATGCAGGCATAATAATTTTTTTATAAACTTTAGTAATTTTTTGTCTTAGAGTTGGTATTACTGGAAAAAATAAATCCACATGCCCATCTTAGGCATTAATATTAACAGCAGATTAATAAGAGAAGCAATAGAAATATATAAAGAAAAAGATAACATCAATCATTCTGCAGGCACTGTTAAATAAAATTTGAGTTCTATTAATTAAAAATCTATAAAAAATTTATAATCTAGTTATTGAATTGTTACCTAGTAACTTGTTTCTATGTTCTGTTATTTACTATAAATGTCATTTGTATCAGTTTTCCTCAAAAAGACGGACCATTGAATTCGTTGAAATGTTGATTAGTAATAAATGTAAATAAAGAACTTAAACCTAAAGTTGTTTTATTTTATAATATTAAATAATATAAATAATGCAATTTATATGCGTTTTAATGTCTTGTTTGAATAGGGTTGCCATGTTTCGAAATGTTAAATCCAGACAGTAATATTCAAAAACTAGGATAATCATAAGATACGGCAGTTTCAAAAAAAAGAACAAATCTAGGACTCACCACTGAAAGATGTTTTTAAAATGATTCAAACAGTTTGAATTACTTTAAAAACTTAATTTCTTGTATATATTAAAGTTTAATAGATATAAAAGTTGTACATATTGCCGTTGGTGATGTTCTCCATGATAAACAGATAAAATTAATGATCGATCGTAAACTTAACAAAGCGGACTTGTTTTATACTTAAAAGGGTAACGACATGTCTCGTTCCAAGTAACGCCTATTATTTTACAGTAAACCAATGTAGGTTAGCAAGTGCTTATTTTATGCAATACGTTTATTCATTTTTGAATTTCATTTGTTTTACAAATCATTCCTAATTAAATTTTAAAATTACTCAAGCATGAAAACTGTTATTGCAGTCAGCTAATTTTATTATCAGTACTTGTCTACAACTAAAATTTATTACTCAGCATTGTTATTATTATTTCTATTATTTTCTCATAAACTAAACAACTTGAGAACAGAAAATTTCGATGAATTATTTAAAAAATGTTTTAAAAAATTAGAATCAATTATTTTTATGTTACTAATAAAAAAAATATTAGTGTATATTAATGAAGAATATCATGTTTTTATACATATTTTAAATTCATATTTACATTGGAAATGATAAAGGCTCGTATTATGAGCTTGGTTTTAAAATTAGTTTTAATTATAATATCGGTTTTAAGACAACGTAACATTTCACAAGAGCAAAACTAAACAAATGCACTAACACATACAAAAACCATGTTTGTAATACCAGCCAAAGTGCACAAAAGGATGATTTTTTCTAATATTTTAATTGTTTATTTACAAAAAAAAAACAACATTTTCATCGTATTAGACGACACTTTCAGAAGTGAATTTACGCACAGGCAAACCTAGGCAAAATGTCTAAGGGCGCATGTTTTTCTATAAATCATAAAATATTATCAATTAAAACTAATTTTATATTAGATACGAATGAATAATTTTGCTAATAAATTGTATAAATTTTTTTATTTTTAATTTATGTATAATAATATACATATTTATTTTAATATGAGCTCTGAAAGATTTTTTTACTATGTTATATATGCTAATTCTTTGATATATCTTGCAGTTTTTGATTATTAATCTAAACTTTAATTAAAATAATAATTTTATATTAATTTTATATTAATTTTATATCAATTATGTATGATATAATTTATAACATAGGTAAAAAAATTCAAAACTCATTATATTGAAATAAAAAGACTATAGGATTAAGTTCTGCAACTTATTTCTATGTTCTGTTTATTTATTATATATGTCATTTGTATATTTTTCTGATTATGATGATATACATAAAGTACGTTGAAACGTTGATTTTTAATTAAAATGTATACAGAACTTAATCTAAAAGCCTTTTATTTTTATGATACAACTAATGTTGTTGGAAATTTCATCTAAGTAAAATATTCATAAAATTTAGTCATTTAATTTGAATTAAATGAAATATCTACTAAAACATCTGTCAAACGTATTTAATAATATTGTTACTTTTACTCTCATAGCCATAAAATGATTTTTTGCCATTAAATCATATCGTAAACACAAATAATATTACATGATTTCTTAGATATTTACTATGGTATGGCTTATCTTTTAATAATTTGCCGTGTTTTAGTCGTTAAATATAAATAATGACACTAACTTTGAACATCTTGTAAAATTATTTGTAATTATTTGTTTTCTTTTTATTGAAATTGTTAATTTTATTGTAAAATGAATATTTTTTTTACAAAAATTGTTGATTTCAAATTGTATAGTAAAAATAATCATTCAATGACGTTACGTTAAACAAAACGTCATCAATATTAACAGAGGCGTACCTAGGGTAAATGGCGCCTATGGCAAACACCGATCTTGCGCCCCTCTGACTCTGGCGATAGGTTGCTTACGTTTTATTTTCTAAAAAACTATTTTAAAATAGGGTGAAAAAAGCACATAAATTAAATCTATTAACTCTTTATTATAAATTTATCTTTCTTGCTTTAGCTGACGCAAATTGTTTAATTATATTATCACAGTCAATTTCTTCGGTCATTTCTCGTTCTATGCTCAGTAAATCAAGATCACATAACCGATTTTGGCCCATCGGGACTCTTAAATATGAAAGTATCAATTTTAATTTGCTAAATGATCTTTCGCAACTTGCAGTAGAAACCGCGATTGTCAGCAATATTTGCAATGCTATACGCATATTGGGAAAAACATTTTCATTTCCATACTGAACTATAACGTAACTATATACGTAAACAAACGAAAAACGAATGCGTGCGTTATTCCTTGGGCGTTTGGATTTTTCTTTTTCCTACGCAGTCTTTTAATACAGATATTTATATCCATAAAAATATTTTTGTATTTTCATTTTCGTATTTATACGTTAGGCGCTTTTTGCGCCCCCTTTAGTTGGCGCCCATGGCACGTGCCATGCCTGCCATACCCTAGTTACGCCACTGAATATTAATCATAAAATAAAAATGCGTGCACAGTCTAGCTACCGTATAATAAAAAGAGATGGAACATAACTTTGTTATCGTCAATTGACAAGAATTCATTACGTAACTTTAATGAATGTTTATTTTAACTATATATGAGATTAATCTTCTATAACTTCAAATTGATTTCTGTTCATATCTTACGTAAAACTTACCCGATTTGAAAATTTCAAACTGTACTGAATTTCAAATAAAGTATCTTAAAGGGGGGCGGGGGTAGTGTTATTTAATATTTTAAAGTTGGACGGAGAATGAGAAGGGTGGATACATTATTGCAATATACTTATTTTTAAGATTCCTTTTTCAATCAAAAATTGATATATTTTATTTTATGAGACTTCTTTTGTTTTTGAGGCTGTAACTTTTCAAATAAACACTGCATTTTTGCACACTGTACAGTATGATAATTATGGGTATATTCTGTGTCGTTTCCGTTAAAAATAACTGTCCGTAAAAATAAAAATTCTGAGAATCTGAGTTAGTTATTTTTAACGGAAATGATACAAAAAACATCCGTTAATTTGTTAAAAAATTTAATTCCTTGATTGATTGTAGATTTATAGAAACTTTTTTAGTTACGTTAGCACTGGATTTCTGAAGCAGTGTATCTATTATTTCAAACCAATATTTTCTCAAATGACTTTTTAGTCAATTTTGTGCCATTATGTATACAAACATTATTATTAAATTTACAAATTACTATTGTTGAAAAAAATTTTTTTTATGTAAATGAATATAAATATTTACAGTTTTATATATATATTTAGTGTACTAATATTATTTTAACAAAATAAGTACAGTGTTTCTTTATTTCTATTATAGTATTATTTTGATGCTGTACTACTTATACTTTTGTATATTAATTTAAAATAATTGCTCATCTTTTTTATGTGACCTGAATTTTTAATTTTATATCTGTGACATGAATTTAATTTCATTAACTTTAATTTACACTTTTTATTGCTTACAAAATAACGTACATATATGTTAAAATAATGTTCATCTGTGAATATGTATGTTTATAAATTAGAAAATTAAATTCATGCATGGAATGGCATTGTAATAATGGGGTCGAAACGAGAAATTTTTATAATAAACTTTATAAATTTAACAAAACACAGAAATATTGTTATTAATGCGTTACAGAAATGATGAATTTGGATGCAAAAAAAATATATGATAGTGTTTTTAGTTTCTACACTAATAACAATAAAAGAGAAAATTTATTTAACACATATTTAGAGAGAAAATACAAGAAATCACAAAGTAGAAAAGATTGCTATAAATTAAAAGTCTGCTAAAAAGTATCTATTCATTAATAACATGCTGTAACAAATGATACAATTAAAAAACAACAATTTGTTTTCACAATTATAAATAGCTTGACTTATAAGTGTTTAGATCTAGTCTTGTGACAGTTGGGTTATCTTAAAATCGATATTAATTAAAACTAAAATTTTATTGAAAATTCGTATTTACTATCTCAATCTTTTTTTAAACCATAGTACATAAAATATGCACAAAAAATATAATTAATAAATATATTTAACAAAATATTTTGCTAAATAAAGTTTTTTTACCTTCATTGAAGTCCTCTAGAATAAAACAGTAACGCATTACAATTCTAATAATTTTGATATTTTAATATGAAACAAATAAATAAGTTATTTCAGTCGATCAAAGTTAATTATAAATAAAGCGCAAAAAATAAACGTATTGACAATTTCAAAGCTTAACTAAATTAAATCCAATTATCAATTAATTGAAGATGTTACGAGTATTGGTACATACACACATGGTACTTGTTTATACATAATTAATTTTATATTTTGTTATTAAAATCTTTGTGTACAATATTTTATTCGATATTTAAAGAAACACTTTCTTAAATTTTATTTATGCTCAGTAAGAACTGCAATTTTTGATTTTTTGATGAATAATGATTTATTTCCGCAACTTCTGTGGTGAAATATATGAAAAATTATCAAAATTAATATGAATCTTGTACGATTTTAAATGCTGCGACAAGTTCATATTTGAAAATGAATAGTTACTACTATATGTTTTTTATTTTAACATTTATTTGATTAATCAATAAAATAACCAAAATGTACTGATAAAATTTACAAATTTATAAAACGATTTGTTGTAGAAAAAGTTTGGAAAACAATGCTATAAAGCTATAACACATTGATATCTTGATTTTATTGGTTGACAAGCAAGTACATTACTTGTTTTTACCTGTAGTAAACCTGTTGTTACATCATAAGTATGAAACATAAAAAGTTTTACAGTAAATAAATTGTAAACTTAAATAATCGTTTTAAATTTAATTTTTCTAGTCAATTCAAAATTACTAATGAAAAAATTTTGAGCAAACTTATTTTCACTATTCAAAAAGCGTTTTATATTTTATTTTGGCGCTTGCCTAGTAGAGCTATAATTAATTAGATTACGTTAAATTAGTAATGTAAATAAAATTATCTGGACGACTTGGCTCAATTGACATATGTTTTTATATTTTTGGATATTAAATAATAATTAATTTTAGAAGCAGTTTTTCTGGAAACACATTATATTTATAGAAAATCAATTTAAAAATTAATTTCAATTAATATTGGCTGTTAAAATGATTAAATTGTTCACTGCAAATAACAAATGACATGTATTCCTTTCTAACAACCTATATTTCTACATTTATTAGTTATTTTACGTAGCCTCAAACCATATGCTTTAATCATAATAATTTATACGCATTTTACTGTTAATAAATATGATTTTACGTTTAAATAAATATATACTCGTAGCTTTTACGGTAGCTTTTTAAGAGAAATTAAAAGTGAAATATATATTTTTATTTCAGCAACATGTGTACTAATAAAACATGAAAAGTACATCACTGTTAAATAAACAGCACACTAGTACATTCTGTACTCTTACATATTTTTGCATGTTTGCTAGCGTGAAATAATAATTAGCAATGACAATTGTATTAGTAATATGTCAAATGCTGCTATTCTGGTCAACACATTAAAATTTAAAGATCTTTATCTCAAATCAGACTAATTTGGCGACTTAAATAAATTTAAAGACAGCAATTCTGAACATGCATATTATTTGAATTTATGAATTAGCGACTAGAATTGAAATTTACTTAAAAGTTATAGTAATCTTCAGATTATCCATTGAATTTATAGAATTGTGGATGGAATACTTAGTCACCAAGCCTTGAGAATGCTATATGATAATCAAAAGATATCTTTCATTGATTTTTCTGTATGGAAAATATTGGATTAGTAGGAGGAGTGAAAAGTCTACTAACCTAATCTATTCTCGTTGTTGCTTGTAAAGTGTCAATGACTTTCATCATAATGGTATAATTATTAGTTAACGTTGTTCTTACATTGCGATACTCGTAAGTCACCGAACCTATCTGCATTATAGTCATACAATCTGTATTTGCATTAGCACGAGCTCTGTTATTAAAGTATTTAATTTCTATGGAAAAACGAAGCTTTCTAAATTCAAACACGCTTAATGCATAAGTCTATTTGTTTTAAGTAATATTTAAGATATGTGAACATTAATTTAGATTTTTGGAATTTACTGTTATTACTAATTGCATGTTTACCTAAATAAGAAAATATTCTCGTTAAATTTACAATCGATATTTTTGAGTCATAATGGAAAATGTAATTTAAGTAATTTTCCTAAACATTTGAAATATATTTATTAAATGAGATCAATAAGTGAGCTTATATCCACTTAGTCGATTCGACTAAACCCGATTAACAGCACCAAAAATTATGATTTAGTTACTTATTTGATATCCAGTAATTTGTTTCTATGTTCTGTTTACCTGATGAAGATGGACGCTTAGTTTGTCGAAACGTCGATTATTAATAAATATTAATACAGAACTTAAACCTAAAACCGTTTTATTTTACTACAACCATTATTTTTTGGAATAACTAATAATTATTTCAAATGTTTTAAATTTTTTATAATTTTTTAAATAGAACAAATATTACAGATTTTTTTTGTATGAAATTAAAACATCATTATAATAGAAAAATATAGTAAAATATTAACATAGTAAAATATCATTTAGAACTCATATTATTAGAATATATGTGAATGGTTTTGAAGGTATACGTTTGAGTGGACGTCCGATGAGTAGATTTCGTGTTATGATTGAAAATGTTTTGCGTGAGCGAGTTTCCAAGTAGTAGGAATAAAAGAGCTTGTATGAGAAATATCATAAATGTGGATGAAAATAGAGTTGCTTGTCAGAATAGGAATGTTTGGAGAAAACTAATTTCGGAATAGTGGAAAAACTTTGTGGCACATCCTTTTTGGGTACATCGCGTGATTGTATATGTATGTATAATAAATTAAATAGCTCTAGGTTAAAGTTTTGTGTTATTTTTATTAAAATTTGACGTTTCGATTAATTAACCATTAATCATCGTCAGGGAAATAAACACAAATAACTTGTCTCTAAAGCCCATGTAACACGATTTATTAAAATGCAGAAAATTGTCAAATTTTGATAAAAATAATAGAGAACTAAACCTAAATACTTTTAATTTAGTAAAATATATTTTTTGCATATACCTTAATTTTTTAAAGAAAATTTTCAGCGATATATTTTTACATTATTTACGTTTTTTCTTTGTAAATTGTAACATATAAATGTAATGTAGTATTTTTTTAATTATAAATATTAAAATTATTAAAACAAATGGAATTCTTGAACAACTCTTATATACTTGTTCAGATCTGAGATTTAAATTTCTTGAGAAAGTAACTACAAAGTAAATATGAATTTAATAATTTACATAAATTTCTATATCTTTCTATAAAAAAAATTAAATTAAAATATTTATATGGAAATTATTGTAAATTTCTATTATAATCTTTTAATTAAAATTTAGAAAATATTATTTTCTTAAACGTGTGAAATATGCAATTATAATAAATGCTCATATTTTAATATAAATAGTTTTATATATTAAAAATAATCATATTTATAGTGAATGATGAAGTTTAAACTCAATAGCTAATAGTACAAAGATCGGTTTTTCAGTGTTTTAGTTTATTGATGATAATTGTATTGTTTGAAAATCGAAGTAGTACCAACAATATATTTTTAATAATATGTAATATATATTCAGAGATACAAAAATGTTTGTTTTTATTTTTGCCTATTACATTTTTCTGAAATCGGTTTAACCACTAAATATAAAAAAGTTTCAAATTTTAATTTAAAGAAAATACATTTTAAAACTATCAACATTGTTATGATTGTTCATTTATAACTCTATGTTAGTCTATAATTAAAAGCAATAATAAATGGTATTAACAAGAAAAATAGTTTTTAAAAATCTATTTCTTCTCTAACACAGAATTAGTTTTTGATATAATATTTTATTAAGCCCAGTATTTGCAAATGTTGGAATAATTAAATTAAATTAGCCAATAAAATGTTGTCGTTTATTCTGAGAATAAATTTTTAGCCAACCACAATTGATTTTTACTTATTTTAATAATAAATAAAGTTGGAAATACTCACAGTTTTTATTAATTTAATCATAAATAAAATCTTTCAAATTATTGACACCTAATAATTATTTATCATTTAATATTAATTAATTACCATTTAATAACTAGATACAAATCAATATTCTTCTCACATCTCTGGTGGTGAACATGAAAGACTAGTTTAGCAGTTATGCTGTTAATTTTATTTGTGCTACTTTTATTGCGATGCATCCATAAGTAAAAACTCTTCAGGTGTTTTTCAGTAAAATTCCAGTGAAAGTTTCGAGACGATGTTAGAGAGCGAACTAATGCAAAAATTAAATGAAAAAAATAAAATAAAAGGTTGCACTACAATTTCTTGTTGACTAATTATAGATTCTTGTACAAGTTAATTTCTGTTTGTATGTCTACAAGGTAGCAAAATGATTTACTTTTCTTTGTACACATCTGAAAATGTATGTATGTATGTTGATTTTAATATGACACTTTTTTAGTTGAAAATAAGATTATTTTTGTAAATGTGTTATAATTTTCAAAATAACTGTACAATATAAAAATTATATCTAAACAATTAAAACATAATTATAACGTACTTAAAACTTATTTATATATAATAAGTGTTTTTGTTTTATTTCTAAATTTAGAAGTAATTATTTTATATGTAATTTTAACAAAAATTATGAGCTTATTATTTTTAACTTAGAAACAAAAGTAGGTCTTATAAAATGATAAACTATTTTGTTATGTTTATTTTTATCTTCATTTGTTGTGTACTAGTGTTGAGATAGATAAAAAGAAAAATAATATAGATAAAGATACAGTCTTTTTTATATTATCTAGAAAAGATAATAGATATTAGAACAAAAGTTTATCTAGATTATAGATAATTAGATAATTGTTATTAAAAAATTGGTTATTAATATTATTAAAAAAATTTCGTATAAATTTGTATTTCCATTCTACATAAACATATAGTTTTAAAATGCCATTAAAATAATAACTAGTTTAGTAGTTTTACAAGTTCATAAAATTTTGTTAAATCGCATGTGTTAAACTATTACAAAATAGATAACTGTTACAATGAAAACATACGTTTATATATTAAAATTATACGTCATATTCTGAATTCAATGATAATTATTTGATTGATTGATTTTAAAATGATATATGTAACTGAATATTTTTTCATATGAACAATTACGAACACAATCTATTCTAAAAAAAATTTTTATATACTGCAACTTTTTTACAGTAAAATATAAGAAAATTTATCTAGATTAGATAATAGATATAAATTTTTTAAATTAATCTAAATAAGATAAAAGGTAGGGATTTTCTATCTAGACGAATTATCTAGATACAATTAATCTAGATAAATAATCTAGATAAAATTACCTATATAAAATTACATAAATAAATTGCAAGGTTTTTACTTAAAGAAATTTAGTTAAAATATTCAGCAATGTAAAATTATTTTTACTTAATAAAATTGACCCAAAACAAATGTAAATGCTATAAAACTTAAAAATTATTATTATGTATCAAAAAAATAATAATTTACACTAAAACAAAAATTTTTATGACGTAGACTATTAACATTGTCTACATGTAGATAATGATGTATATTTCAACACTCATCACTGCAGATAACTGTTGTAGTTAATCTACCTATTGGCTGGTACTATAAGTTTGCTTTTAGGTGTTTTAGTTCAATTTTTTAGTTTTGCTCTTATGACAGTTGCATTATCTGAAAATTGATTTTAAAATTGTGTTTGCAGTATCAGCCATTGTCATTTCAAATCGATATTAATTTAGTAAAATAAAACAAATTAATTACGTACTTTTTTTTATGATTACAGATGATGACCTCAAATTTATTAGGTGATACCGGTCTACTACTGGCTGGTGTTACAGAAGATCAACCCAAAGGTGTTAAAGAAATTTCAGTAATACAACGGCATAAAACTGTAATACAAACACCAACACCAACAACATCAACAGCAACAGTAACACAAATTCAAACAACAACAGTAACCGAAGAAATAGAGACTGAATCAAAGGATGAGAATGAATATGAATGGAAAATCGTATGGCGGAACCTTATCGCAATGGTTTATCTACATGTTGGTGCCCTATACGGCTTATATTTGATATTCACTGTTTGCAAATTATCTACACTTCTTTTCGGTAAATATATTCTTTTAAATTTATTTTAAAACAATATTAATATGAATAATGTATAGCGACATCTAGTATAAACATTTCAAGTTCAACTTTCAGTTCAATTATGATTTTTATTATCATATTCAATTAACTACCCAATATATACTTCGAGATCATACTATTACATAGTAAATTAAAAGAAAACATTAACAAAAATAATGTTACTATAATCACTTTAAATGTTACATTATGATAAATTTTGCAAAAAAATCATATATTTCTAATAATGTAACTCTGTTACATATGTGTTTTCATTGTATTACATAATATTAATATTAAATTTTTTTAAAATTTAAAATAACAAAAATTAAATAATAAATTTATTTTTTGCTCCAACAAGAGTGTTATATACAAAATATTCATATTTATTTTTTATATAACAATAGTTTATTATAGAATTTATAGAATTCTATACATCGTAGATGGTATTCTCAGTGCTTGGTGATTGAAAATGACATCTACGATGTATGGCAAAACGTTTGCGACGAGGATAAATCGACTACGGCATACCAACCCAGAAAATTCTATCATTTCAATGGGTATTGGCCGCGAAAGCCTAAAGATTACAATAATTTGTTATTTTTTGGTTTTAACGAAAAAAATCGGATTCGGAACAAAAAATAAATGACGAAATTCTTCGATTTTACAACTCCGATTCTACGCCCTTAGTCGTAAAACAATCTGATAGAAAAATGTTGGAAAATGCCTGAAAAATCATTCTGTATTTTATGGTACTTTCCAAAGAGTTTTTAAACGTAAAAAAAAAACAACAATTTTATAGAGAATTTTATGCGATGCAACGTTGTAAACTAAAATGGTATCATATTGTTTCAGGTGTATTCTGGGCGTTATTTGGTGCGTTAGGAGTAACAGCAGGTGCTCATCGACTATGGACACATCGCTCTTATAAAGCTCATTGGATATTTCGTACAATACTGATGTTACAGCAAACGATTGCTTTTCAAAATCATGTTTACGAATGGGCGCGCGATCATCGTGCACATCACAAATTCACCGACAGCGATGCTGATCCCCATAATTCGAAACGTGGCTTCTTCTTTTCGCACGTGGGCTGGCTGATGGTACGAAAACATAAGGACGTTAAGCTCAAAGGAAAATCGATTGACATGAGTGATTTGGCAAAAGATCCTGTTATTACATTTCAAAGATAGTACGTACCTATTCTTATTAGTAATTTTTTTTGAAAATAAAAAAACATTTTTTCGTGAAAACTTGGTGACAAGATTATTATTGTTAACGTGCTTAAGTTTAGCTTTGTAATTACTTTTCCATGTATTAGTTTGTTTTTGTTTTATTTTTTATTCTAAAGTTATTTCGTATTTGCATATTTTTATTATAGTTCTTAATGTACCAAGTTTACTTGGTACTTTACTTACAGTTTTATTAGTTTTATACAGATAGTTTATGGTAACAAAATGCTTTAAATTATATTAGCACATAAATTAAAATAAGATAATGAATTAAAATATGATCTTACCTTGTCGTAATAAAATAAAATAATTTCCCTTAAACCACAAACAATAATTTAAAAAAACTATATACGTTTTTCGGAAGTTAAGCTCCTAATCAAAGATCTATAGTTACATAAATACTCAACGTACTCAGTGGTCAAAGATCACTGATCACTTATCATTTACATAAATAAATAATTTTTTTTCAACTTTCTTATTTTAAATGATATGATATATTTTTTATACATTTCTTAAAAGAATAATTCAACCGACATTGTATCTCTTTAATTCGCAGAAAAATAGAGTTTTAATAAATAAAATGGTTGATTATTAATTATTCTAATTAGTATGTGAGATTAAAGTACTTGCTTATGGCTTGTGCAATCAAACTACTTATTCATAAATAAAAATACTATTCTATATATTTGTATAAATTACGGCCAGTTTCATAATAAACACTTTAACTAAAGCGGACTTTTGTCAGCAAAAAAGCATCGCTTTTAAATTCTACTAACATTATTATGAAATGATGCTTTTTTGTCAACTTTTTAAACGTTTAGTGGCAAAATTATTTATTGTTTTTAAAAAAACATTATTTTTTTTTAGCGTAAAGTAGACTTTAAGTGTTTATCATGTAACTGACCATTATTTTTTTGTTATTTAGAATATAAAAAAATATAAATTTTTATTTTATTTTCAGCACTTATTTCATATTAATGCCGATACTTAGTTTTGTAATACCAACTTACGTACCTTGGCGCTACTTTGGTGAAAACTATTGGACAGCGTTCTATGTGTGCGCCATTTTCCGTTACACAGTTTCGTTGAATTTCACTTGGTTTGTAAACAGTGCCGCTCATATGTGGGGCTACAGACCGTACGATCGTACCATTTCGCCCACGGAAAGTTTATTCGTTGGCATTGTCGCATTCGGTGAAGGCTGGCATAATTACCATCACGTATTTCCCTGGGATTATAAAGCTCGCGAACTGCCCACATACGGATTGAATCTGACACTCGCCTATATTAATCAAATGGCTAAGCTCGGTTTAGCGTACGATCTAAAAACGGTAACACCGGAAATGATAGCTAAACGAGCGGCTAGAACTGGCGATGGATCACATGCTATACAACCAGAAGAACAAGTTTGGGGATGGGACGATGAAGATATGGATCCCGATCATATTAAAGATTGTAACATTTTATATAAACAAGATAAATAAAAAAATATTTTTAAATTATATTTAAAGTTCAGTGCATAGAAATGTAATTAATATTAACAAACATGTGATTTCACTGATAAAAGAAGTATAGATAATTTTACCATTATATATATGAGAATAAATGAAAACGTTTCTCCTCACTAAATTTAATAAATATTTTTTGGAAAACTAGGAAAAATAGAATATAACCATGACTTTATTTGTACAGTTTAATAAAGGTTTGGTTGGTATATTTTATCTTCTAAAGAAATATTAAATTAGTTAATATATTTTATTTATATCAAGTTTAGTATAAATACGTTCAAATAACAAATAAGTCTGCACAATAAAAATGTTTATACAAAATTTTATTTATTTAATAAAAACTAGTTATAAATAATACTAAATAAATGATTTATAGATTTATACTATCTGCGTGTTAATTTCTTACTTCGTATTTTAGACATTTATTGGATATTATATTTCAATGTTAAACATGTGGATAAAACCGTTGTTGTTTTTTTTTCTGTAATTATTTGTAATTTATTCAATAAAACAAATAAAACAATATGACGTTTTTATTTTATATTTTTAAACTAACAATAAGATAGTTTTAGTACAATTTCATTTAAGATTCATATCGACAGGATTTTTGATAACAATAACTGATTAATTATATATTAATTCTGAAAAGAAATATGTAATTATTTTACTTATTTACATATGTAAAGGGTTTATCAATAAGAATGAATATTGTTAAAACTAAGCAAACCCACGACGCTTGTGATGGTTTAGCTTCACATAATCTTATAAGAATATAAAGTCTTTTTACAAAATACGTCAAGTTATCGTTTATAAAAGGTCTAATTTTCTGCAACACTAGCCTTTATAGCTGCAATATTCTCTTCACTTATTCCATTTCGATGTCTTGTTGGCGCTTTAGCATCATGAAGAATAGAATCCTTTTAAAAATTTTAATGATTCGACAAATAGCAAGCACAGTAAGTCGATTATGTAAACCATAATTTTTAGGAAGTGCACCTTGAGTACTTCCAAGGGAATGAAATTAGCCAACTTTTGTTGAAACGTGTGACAGCTAGTGACATTTGTAACATGTCAAGTGTTGCCAACATGTTCAATTCAATATATATCATTCATATTGTTCAACCATCTATTTATGAACAAGAAGAAAACTGATTCTAACAATCTTCAGGCAGAGAGATGTTTAATATCTTCTTCAGTTTGAATATACAAACGAAAAATGCATGCAAACAAGATTATTGCTTGTGAACAAAAACAATCTTAAGAAATAATTGATTGCATAAATAAGTCATGATGACTATAATCGTAGTCGTATACGTCCGGCCAGTTTTTCGCGAAAATGATATCTCTAATTCAAATAAGTACCGTACATTGAGTAAAAAAGCTTTACCCAAAATACAAAAGAAAGATATATTTATCCGACTAGTAGTTAACAATAAACCGGCTCCAGCATATAAGCTATTTAAAATATTAGCTAAAATACTAAAAAACATAATGAACTTAGAACATAAACAAACAATTCAAAACAACAAAGATATTATAAACAAACTAAACAAAATAACAATAAATCAAAATACACAATTATTATCAGCAGATATCACTAATTTATACACAAATATACCAGTTGATGAAACATTGGACATCATCAAATCACATTAGAAAACAAACAGTACTCGTATGACCAACAATACATAACTCAACTCATGACCTTATTAGAAACAGTTCTTAAACAAAATTATTTTCAATTTAATAACCAAACAGAATAAAGGGTTAACAATGGGTTTACCACTTGCTGGTATACTATCAGAAATATTTTTACAACATTTCGAAAATAAAATCAAAGCAGATCTATAACAACCCCCTTTAACCTTCCCTGGCTACGCCACTGCATACATAAGATACACAACAAAATCAAACATACTTTAGGCAATTCCACCAAACACTAAAAATCGCGGAAAAACAATGAAAAATATCAATTATACAGGAAAACATACATACACCATATCAAATATTTTCAAAAAACTTAACATTAAAATAGCTTATAAAACAATAAACACAAGCAAAAACATAATGCAAAATAATATTGAAAAACATGATATACCTATATACCACAATAGTGGGATATACCAACTATCTTGTCGTAATATGAAATACTACGGTCAGACAGATAGAAAATTCTCAGCCAGATACAAAGAACACATTTATTCCTTCAAATAGATTGAAGTATTGAAGTCGAATACGATAAGTTGCGTTTGTAGTGCGGTGTGATATTTTTTGATTTATTAGTGTAATTTCGAATTAATAATTAACTTAAATATGTGTAAGTAATTTATTAGACTATATTCTAGTGATTAAGATTAATATATATGTTAAATTTAAGTGTACTTTGTGTTTAGTATTAATTTAACATTTATAAAAAATGTGACATTTTATAATATTCAACATTTTGTGGTATGTGCAAGTTAAATCAAGTGAACACATTCACATATGTGTATATAGTATAGTGAGCAAACACTTTCAAATTAAAATTACAGTGACGTTAAAACTTTTGTAAAATGGCAAATTGTAATTCATTTTGTTTTAAATGTAGAATTAATTTTAATAAGGACAAAGTTATTGGATGTGATGGATCATGTAACCATTGGTACCATTTAAAATGTTCAGGCTTAAAAGAAGCTCAATATATGGTTATTAAAGATCAAACTTCCATTAAATGGTTTTGTGAAGAGTGTGTTGATGAATCAGTTGTTTCCGTAAATGTTGTAAAATTGATTGTGTAAAAAGCCATAACAGAATATCAAAATGAAATTGACTCCTTAAAACAATATGTCAAATCTGCAATGGAGAAAAATAACGAATGGGAAGATATAAAAAATGACATTAAAACACTAAAAGAACATGTTTTTTCTGCTTCCACACGTAATTCATATGCTGATATAGCTAAACTAGCTATTATTATAACACCTAAAACAAATCAGGAAACAAAATTAACAAGGGTAGAAATTAAGGAAAAAATAAAACCATCTGAGTTGTCTGTAGGAATTGAAAATATGATTGATGCAAAAAACGGTGCAATTGTAGTTAAATGTCAAAATGAAAGTGATGTTAGAAAATTGGAGCAGGATGTAAAATCTAAATTGGGTGATAAATATGTAGTTAAATATGGAGAACTAAAAAAACCTACAATTAAAATTGTCGGAATGAGTGAAAAGTTTTCAGAACAAGACATTACCAATTTATTTATTTCACAAAATAAAGCAATATTTCACAATGATGCGGATATTAATGTTAAATTTATAACAAAACAAAAAAAATCGGTATAATGCTATAGTGGAGGATGACAGTGATTTATTTAAAAAAGTCATCAAACAAGGCAAAGTTAAGTTAATATAGACTGGGAAGTATGTGCAGTTTATGAAGATTATAATATTTGGCGATGTTACATATGTTGTGGATATAATCACAATATAAAAGTGTGTAAAAATTAGTGCTGTCAAAATTTGAAAAAATTGGATCCGGATATCCGGATCCAAAAAGATTCGGATATCCGAATATCCGATTCTCGGATAATTTAAGATCCGGATCTGAAATCCGGATCCGATATCCGGATCTGAAATCCGGATCCGATATCCGGATCTGAGATTCGGATCCGATATCCGGATCTGAGATCCGGAACCGATATTCGGATCTGAGATCCGGAACCGATATTCGGATCTGAGATTCGGATCCGATATCCGAATCTGAGATCCGGAACCGATATTCGGATCTGAGATCCGGATCCGATATCCGGATCTGAGATTCGGATCCGATATCCGGAACCGATATTCGGATCTGAGATTCGGAACCGATATTCGGATCTGAGATTCGGATCCGACATCTGGAACCGATATTCGGATCTGACATCCGCATCTTAGATTCGAATTCGATATTCGGTTCTTAGATTTGGATAATACATTTGAAATGCGTAATCTAATAATTACACAGAAACAGGTATTGTATTTTTATTTCTATTTAGTTTTACTATCTATAATAAAGTTTATAATTTTAGTTATTTATTATATACATGTTTTGTTGAAGAATATAGAGTGTTTTATATAAAAGTAAAATTTGGTTTAACAAATAGATATGTTAAAATAGTTATTCTGTTTTGTTATGTCTATAACTTCAATACTTTACTATGTATACATTTATGATGTAATATAGACATGCACTCATCATACGTTTATTGATAGTGTGTAGAAAGAGACAACTTATAATAATATATGCGTAGCTATAGTCAGGTGCAGTTATTTGAGTTTAAATTTTTACAGTGTTTACGTTAGGATATTATTAAATCTTTTGTTCAGTATTTTTTTTGTCTGGATAAGAATGTTTGGTGAAAGTTGATTTCTGGTTGAATAAAAAGATTTTGTGCCACACCCTTATTGGGTACATGGTGTGATTGTATATATATATATATATATATATATATATATATATATATATATATATATATCAGAATAAAAATTAATAATAATTTTAAAATAATATTTTTAGATACAAATTTTACATTTCATTAAATCAAAACCAAAAAAAATATTAACTTGTAATAAAATATATAATTTGAAAAATATTAACAATCTGGAAAATTTATTGAAGATTTGACAAAATGCAAATTTTTTTAACAAAATTGTATAATTTTTAACAAAAATTAAAAATTTATTCTCAATATTTGACAGTTTTTATAAATTTAATAATTTTATACTAAATTTCAAAATTTTTAGCACATATGAATCGCCAAGAATTTTAAAACAAAATTTTCAGAATTGCATATGTAAAAGAATTTTTAGTATTGCCAAAATCAGCTCTTTTACTATTCCCAAAAACAGAACTTGTAATAACATCCATTGCATACAAAATTCTTTAGACACAATGTATATAATTGAGTACTTTTATTTCTGAGACACACTGCATATTTATATAAAAAATATATTTTATATAAAATTCTTGAGACACATTGTATATATAATTTTGATGCACATTGCATATATAATTTTTTAGACACATCGTATATAACTGCAGTCGCACACTTATTTGGCATTTCGATAAAATAATACAGCTTGTAAAATGATTTTAATATTCGTTTAAAAAATGTGATATGTATATGATATGTTAAAAAGAAAACAGATATTTCATAACCTACTCGTACATTTATTTCAATAATATAAATATATTAAAATAATGTGTGAAAAACCTATATAAAAATAAAAATATAAAACACATAGATTCGAAACGATTCAAATTTGAAATCCGGAACTTTAGATTCGGATCCTAAATCCGGATCTGAAATTCGAGTCCGAGATCCGAATCTGAGATCTAAGATCTGAATCTAAGATCTGAATCTAAGATTCGGATCCGAGACCCGAATATTCGAATCTGAGATTCGGATCCGAGATTCGGATATCCGAATCTGAGATTCGGATCCGAGATCCGGATATCCGAATCTTAGATTCGGATCCGAGATCCGGATCTGAGATTCGGATCCGAGATCCGGATATCCGAATCTGAGATTCGGATCCGAGATCCGGATATCCGAATCTGAGATCCGGATCCGAGATCCGGATATCCGAAAACCTAATTATCCGGATTCGGTTCCCAGCACTAGTAAAAATCAAGAATATTGTTCGAAATGTGCGGGTAATCGTAAATTTTCGGATTGCAATTCGAATTTAATTAAATGTATAAACTGTACTCAAATTAATAATCGGTTACAATTAAATTTGGATGTAAACCATACCGCAGTGGATATTACCTGCCCGGTTTATTTAAAAAAAATACAAAGAATACGATCCAACATAAACTATGGATAGCAATTACCAGTTACAGTGAGTGAGTCAAGTCTAATTTATATGAACTGTCAAGGCTATCTTTCTCATAAAGACGAAATTTGTCATTTGATTAGTACTGATAATCCAGCAATTTTGTGCTTGTCAGAAACACACACAACTGAAGACATAAATGAAGGTGAATTAATAATTAGTAACTATAACTTAATAAGACTAAATTCTACAAGTAAACATACTGGTGGTTTATTAATGTATATAAAAAATAATTTAAAAGCGAAAATATATGCAAATGTCAGTGTTGAATATAGTTTCTGGTTGCTAGCAGTTACGGTGCAATGTAGTGAAAAATATCTCATAGTTTTAATATATCGTTCACCCAGTTCTAGCCAAGCAGAGTTTATAAATTTTTTAAATACTTGGTTAGAAGATATTATTGTAACTTAAATTTAAATGTAATAATATTAGGTGATTTTAATATTAATTGGATAGGTAAATGTAATTATTATGTTAATAAGTTAGCAAACACAACATCTTTCTATGGTTTCAGACAATTAATTAATGACTATACAAAAATAACAAAAAATTCTAAAACAAGAATTTATTTAGTATTTGCAAATTATTATGATGTACAAAATCGAGTACAACATGTACCAAAAATTAGTGATCACAGTATTATATATGTTTATTTAAATTCATTCCATGCTATAAAAAGGAATAATCAATACATTGAATATAATAAAATAGATTATAATTTATTAAATGATAAACTTCTTGCTTGTAACTGGCATTACGAATTATCTAATGTTGATGATTGTTTTTAAATATTTTATGATAATTTAAAAATTAGTATTAGTGAAAGTACTGTGATTAAAAATAAGCTAGTAAAAAAAATAATTTTTGGTTTAATAATAATATACGAAAAGCCATTTCAATTAGATATAGGTTCTATAAAAGATTTACATATACAAATTGTGAGGTTGACTGGAATGAATATAAAATAGCCAGAAATAAGGTAGTTCAAATAATACAAAAAGAAAAAACTGAATATTATCACTGTAAGATAGATAATTGTAAAAATAATTCCAAACTCATGTGGAATACTTTAAAAAGTATTATTACAGCGGATGTTAAAAGTGAAATATCTGAAATAGAAGTTAATGGTACTACTTATACAAATAAAAATGAAATTGTTGATTTGTTTAATAACTATTATATAGATAGCATAAATGAAATTAGCAATTCCATTAAAACAACAACTACTGATAAAATTTATGATTTTAATTTAAATAATAATTTTTGTTCAATTAAAAACTTTCAATTAATTGATATCAAAGAATTACAAAAAAATTTTTTTTGATCAGAATAACAAAGAAAGTACTGATAACATAACCATTAAAATATTAAAAACTACATTTTATTTGATTGGATATCCTTTATTGAACATTGTTAATATGTCACTACAAGTAGGTAAGTTTTCTCAACAATTAAAATTGTCTGAAATTAGGCCAATTCCAAAAATTTCTAGTACTAAAAAAATTGAGGAATTCAGGCCATTAAATATGTTGCCATCAATTGAAAAATTTTTGGAAATTATTATATATAATCAATTGTTAAAATATATTAATGATAACAACATATTAGTGAGCCAACAATCGGGTTTTAGGGAAAAACATTCCTGTGAAACAGCACTAAATTTTTTAATTAATGAATGGAAATTAATTCGAGACCAAAATCTAACTATTTGTTGCGTATTTTTAGACTTTAAAAGAGCGTTTGAAACCATAGACAGAAAAATATTATTGACTAAATTGGAAGGGTATGGCATTTAAGACACTGTCTTGACATTGCTTAAGTCATATTTGAATAGAAGAAGTCAGAGTGTAAAAATAGGATCACACTTTTCAAAAATACTATCTAATGATGTTGGAGTACCTCAAGGCAGTGTATTGGGTCCCTTACTTTTCATTTTATATACAAATGATATAACATATGTTTTACAAAAATGTAAAATTAAAATGTTTGCTGATGATACCTTAATTTACTTTTCTGGTGATAATGTTACTGATATTTTCAATACTTTAAATAATGAGTTAGATAATTTATTGAATTGGTTAAATTTTAATAAATTAAAGCTTAATACTAATAAAACTAAAGCTATGATATTAACATCATCAGTGCAATATTCCATCATAAAAGAAAATTTTTGTATTAGTATTGATAACACTGATATTGAGTTTGTTAAGTCAATTAAATATTTGGTAGTTATTCTGGATTATAAATTAAAATTTGATGTTCATATAAATTTTATATGCAAAAAAATTGCTAAGAAAATTAATTTCTTACAAAGACTTAGAAGTTTTGTGTCAATTTGGACGCTAACTCTAATATATAATACAATCATTCTTCCACATTTCACATACTGTGCAACAATATTATATATTGGTAATGAGGGTAGTAAACATAATCTGCAATTACTTCAAAATAGAGTTATGAGAATAATACTGCGTTGTAATAGACATGAATCCATTAGCAATATGTTAATAACACTAAATTGGTTAGATGTTAAATCTTTTTTAGAAATGTCGGCAATGATTTTTATATTTAAAATGCAACGTGGTTTACTTCCAAAATATTTAATTGACAATTTACAGATTAATAGTAGCATACATAATTATAACATCAGAGATGCTAATAATTTTTACATTTCTAAGAAGAATAAAGTTAGTGCCACGAATAATTTATTTCATAAAGGGTTAATACATTATAACAACTTGCCAACACACATTAAAGCAACTAAAAATTTAAAAACATTTAAATTGGAAATTAAAAAATATTACCATGAAAAGGTAAAAGCAAATTATTAATTGTGTTCATATATTGATTAATATCTTTAAGTGTAATATTTCTTTGTATTATATTGTACTGTATTTACTAGCGTAAGCTAATTAATAAACTATTATTATTATTATTATTATAAATCAGATTCTAATTATGCTAACCATCTTTTTGAAAACCAACACGCTGCCGGAAAGATAGAAGACATAATGAAAGTAATAAAAATAAATAATAAAGGACTAAAATTAAATATTTTAGAAAATTTAGAAATATACAAAGCCAAAATAAAAAATAAAATCATAAATGTCCAAATCATTAGTCAATCCAACACAATATTTAAACCAATAGCCAATAAGAAACAACATGCAAACTAAAACAGCCAATCAGAATCAACCATGTTCCTTGGAACAATATAAAAACCGTAACACAAATTACAAAAACCGTTCTTACTCGAGCCACAACACCGACCAAACTTAGAAAATCTGAAGATTATCTTTTGAAAAATATAAATTTTTAATTAATAATTTTTTTTTAAAAGTCAGGGAACTTTTACAATGTACCTATAATTAAATAAGATAAAAATTATTATCAAAAGATTGATCAAATAATTAAATAATGTTTTTTTAAATCAAATTTAAACTTACTCATGTAATGACTAGATAGTTTTTGATAAAATCTGTTGTTCACTTATCAATTCCAGTTAATTTAAAAAATACTACAATGGTATATTCAGAAATTATTATAAATAAATGCATTGTTTAACGTGTTATATATTTGTTATTTATTTTTCGATAATCTCTTAACGCACACACTCGAAATAATTCGAGTACGTTCAACTAGTAAAATTGCCTAAACCCGAGTTATCTCGAGCGGTACTATGTTCTAGATTAATTTAATGCACGAGCAACTAAAATATGATTTTTTCTTTTCTTAATAATATTTTACTACAAATTTTCATCATTTATTCATCAAGTAAATTTTTTATCATTTAAAAAAAAAAAACTTTGCAGTAGTACGTTATTGAACAAAGTTTAAGGAAAGAACATGTAATAAATATAATGAAATTTTGTATATGTAAGACATGAAATCTTAGAATATGTTGTGTAGCCATTATTTCATTTAATAAAATGTTTTGTAAGAGACAGATATCAGTCTCTAACAAAAAAAAGTTATTGTAATAACATTGAAAATTATATTTTACTGATTTTTAGGAAAACAATTATTTTTAATATTATTATTTATCAGGTAATTTAATCATTTATTTCATCAGTCGGGAAATATACAGTAAAGTGCAAAAAATCATATCTTATTATTATAAATAAAACAACAATAGTATGATAATACAATTTTTATTTTGATATGAATTACATAATACTTTTAAATATTCAAAAGGAATTTATCATTTATGGTTACTGTAATCAACTATAAAAAGAAATAAAACATAAAATAAAAAGTTATTGCGGTACATATAAACATAAATAAACACAAAGCTGATATTACAGTCCCAGTTTTAACTAATACCAGAATTAAGATCAGGAATAAACAAATAAACTAAAATACCCAAAAACCGAATTTGTAGTACCAGCTAATAGCTAGTATTGTTTTAAAATAAAATAATTTTAGGATTAAGTTATGAATATATTTTATTTAAAAATCGACGTTTTCATATACTTTATTTATATTATTATCAAGAAAAAATAAACAAATAACATAAATAATAGACAAATAAAACATAAAGTTTTAAATTTTAATATAATGAGTTCTGAAAGATTTTTGTATTATTTTAGTATTCAATAAATTATTTTATTTGTTTGTCTTGTCTCAGAATATTTTTGCAATCTTCGATTAATTATTCGAGAAATATTCTTTCCTATTAACAATGATTTAATAATTTAATCTAAATTTATTTTTGAATTAGCAGTTAATCTTTATCTCGTAGTATTGTCAGCGCTGGTCTTATAATAGCTGAAATCAGTTGAAATCACAAGAATTAGTTAAAATCGATTTTATAATTAGAATAAATAAATAAATTGTTCCTATTTTAATCTATTTAATGGAAAATCCATTACTTATCAATTTAATTAAAAACTTGATAATTTTTTTTGTTTCCGTTAAGTATAAATATGGAAATAATCCTACATATTTTATTATTAGCCAACATGTACCGAATTCTATTTGTTGTCGCAATTTGCGCTGCCGTTAATGGTAAGATAAATTATTACATTTTTTGTTCTTCTAAAATTTATATAAATCTTTTCTATATTCAGGCGCTATTTTGCCCCAAAAGGCACCTAGATTAGATGGTCGCATTGTTGGAGGTCGTGATACTGAAATTGAAGAATATCCACACCAGGTAAATATTTATTTTTTATTAATATCTTAAGTATAAGTACGCATTTTTATTACATTAATTATATTTGGTTTTCAGTTAGCTTTATTAAGCAGTGGCTCCCAAATTTGTGGAGCATCCATTATTTCTGCTAACTGGGTTTTGACTGCTGCTCATTGCGTTGTCGGGTAATTTCTTTTTTTTATATTATTTTAATAATTAAACAGTAATACCATTTTATTTTAAATATTGTTAGCATTGATATTTTGTTGTATACTGTGTATATATATTTAAAAGTACGAGAAGGTATAATAATAATATGTATATACACAATGACATCATATATCGAAAAGAACATGGCACAAACTCTTTCCACTATTTCGAAACATTCTTCAAACATTCCTGTCCAGACAAGTAACTTTAGCTTTATTCACATTTATGATACTTCGTATACATGCTCTTCTATTCCTACTACTTATACCTACTCCATCTACTCATTGGACGTCCACGCAAACGTATAATAATAATGTTTTTATTTACATGTGTCAAAAATATACATAAAACAATGCAGTACAGTGCAATAAAGAATTTATAGTAAAATATTACTAAAATAAACTTCAAATTCAAAAATTTCTTTAATTGTTATCTGAAATTTTTCTGGTTTGTGTTTTTGATATAAATTGGTAAATGTTTGAAAAAATCAAACCAATTTAATTTGGGTTAAATTTAGCTTTGTTTAAATTTATAGCAGAACTAGTAAAATTAGATTTATTTCTTGTGTTATATTGCTATAGATCGCTTTGAGTTGGTAAATTAGTTTTTTTTTATATTTTGAATGAACAAAATAACAAAATATAAGATAAATAAATAAAAATAACTTTGTTATATCACTATAACAAAGTTATTTTTATTTATTTATCTTATTCCAAAATGTATTACAAAGTTACGGCTAATCAAGTTAAATATTTTTAACAAAATATAAATAAATACATGAATAATAATTTAGTATATATATATATATTTACTTTTGAAAATATCTTTACAAAATTAAATTAAAAATTATATTCATTTTTCAGTTCCCAAGCTTCCAGAGTATCATTCAGAGCAGGAAGCAGCAATAAAAATGCAGGTGGTAGTGTACATCAAGCCAGCAGAATTATTGTACATCCTCGATACAACTCTTTCATAACTGATTACGATTATGCACTTGTAGAGGTAAATATTAAAATCTATTTACTTTATTTTTACAATAATATTTATTTTAATTGGTATAAATTATAGGTTAGCAATCCCTTCCCATTGGGCGAACCAGGTGTACAGGCAATTGAATTGGCTGATAATGAACCCGCTGATGGCGATAAAGCTAGTGTTAGTGGATGGGGACGAACTGCAGTAAGTATTTTTTTAATATTTTATCTTTAATTAAAAAAACAAAAAAAAAACATTTATCATTATAGTAAAAGCAAAGTTTTAGTAATCAAAAACTACAATAAGTCAAAAAATAAAGTTCCAAAGACTAAAAATAAATTGTAAATGTAGATAAATAAATGACATGTGTGTGTCAAAAGAATTTTGATTGCTAAAATGTATAATCATTTATCAGAACATTATCGGAGTATTGTATTTTCTTGTTCGAATTTGATTTGGAATATGATTACGTTTTTATTATGGTATTCAACAACAGATCTTTAATTTAAATAAATAAAACTCAACTTAAAATTGCAAATATAATATTTTTTCATCTCCATTAAAAAGCTTTTCTAATATTATTTATAAATTATTATAATTATTTACAGACTGGCTCTCCTAGTCAATTACAAGTTGTAGAAGTTCCAGTTGTAGATCGCGCTACTTGTGCAGAAAAATACCGTGGCTATGAAATTACTGAAAGGTAAATTGTACATATTATAATTATTGTATGTGACATTGTACTAATAGTTCCGAATTTTGATAGAATGATCTGCGCTGGTTACACTCAAGGTGGCAAAGACTCCTGCCAAGGTGACTCTGGCGGTCCATTGGTTGCCAATAATGTTTTGAGCGGTATCGTGTCCTGGGGCCTTGGATGTGCTCAACCAAACTATCCTGGTGTATACACCAACGTTGCTGCACAAAGAGTCTGGATCAGAGAAAATTCTGGTGTATAAATATTACGCAGTTTTCAAAATTTGTAATTTGCTTTTTCTTTCTGTAAAATATAATAAAAAAAAAAATAACCAATAAAAGTTTTGGACAATCATTTCTACAACGAAAAATACACGTATATAATTAAATTATTACAATTTTATTAATATATTAATACAAAACAATTAAATGTCAAACAAAAAATAATAATCTTCTATTCTGTAGTATAATATATTATATATTTTATTAAAATATTTATTTTTATTTTAAATTATTATATAAAATATAATATTAATAAATCAAGTTTTTTAAAAATTATTTTTTGAAATTTCCTATTATTGTTTATGGTGTTCAGAGTGTTTTTAATTGCTGTTTTGTTTAATTTATAAATACAAAATATCTTTACGAGTTCAAGATAGAAATATATTTTTAAACAAAATTTTATAGTTTTTGAATATTTTGAGTTAAAATTACTATTTGTCGTACATTTCAAATTGTGTTTTTGGTTCTATTTTCGGTTAACCAATGCCGAGTAGGTAAGGTAGTCACCGCCTAACCATAAATTTTACCGCAAACCGACACAGACAGACACGGTAATACATAACAAATCCACGCACCCCAAAACACAAAAAATGGCAGCCTTCTACTCACTATTACACAGACTAATTAATATTCCCATGACAAAAGAAAATTATGATAAAGAACTAAAAACCATAAAACACATAGCACAAAACAACGGATACGACACAAACATAATTGATAAAATATTATATAAAATTAAATTAAAAAATAGCTACAAATATGTATACAATCAAAAAACAAACACAAATAAAAAATTCGAAGTTTTGCCTTATATAGGACAATTATCATACAAAATTGCTAACGAACTAAAAACAGAAGACATTAAAATTTCATTTAAAACTACAAACACATTAGGAAAACACTTAAAAAATGCAAAAGAAAAAATAGACAAACAAAGATCAGGTGTATATAAATTAAATTGTGATGATTGTGAAGCAGTTTACATTGGCCAATCAGGACGTAATTTTAATATAAGAAAAAAAAGAACACGAAAAATCATATCTACATAAAAAAACCGACTCCACATTTGCTAACCATCTGTTAGAACAAGAGCACAAAAGCAATTTTCACACGGAAATTTTGCACTTAAATGAAAAAGGCCCAAAACTGAATTTATTAGTCAATAGAAATAAGGAAATCCCTCAATAAAAACACGAAAACATTGAATGACCAAACCAACCTCTATACCTCACCCCTCTTAACCTTCCTAGAAAATTTGTAAACACCTACCGCATTCAACAATATTTGCCTGTAATAGTATATAAATATTGTAAATATCTAGTTTAAGTTACTACTGGTCTGACGAAGCTACTCTGTTAGCGAAACTAGTAACCAAAAATAAATAAATATCTTTGAAACAAAAAACCTAGTATTTTTTACATAATATCATAATAAATTTTACCCTAAAATTTATATGATTTATCTTTCTTAGTTTTGTTTTACAAATCTTTGTAATTCATTCATATAATAAATTTACTTTTGTTTTTTAAATTATCTAAACTGAACTGCTGGATTATTGATTATTGGCATCGGCAATTTATGTTCCTCTACCTCTAGTGACTATAGAAACACAAAAGATATCTGTGAAAAAAATCTTCTAATATAAGTAATTGCATGCAAGTACAAGCATAAAACAAAATAAAAGTGATAGACTGCTTTTACATACATATATTTTATATTACTAAAAAGTTTAAAACTAGTGCTACCAATAATATATTTCACAAGGAATTACTGCATTATAAAAAATTGCCGGCATATATTAAAAAGTCAAAGAATTTAAAAACGTTTAATTTTGAAATTAAATTTTTTTACCGTAATAAAATTGATGCAAAATTTATAATTATATTAATACGTTTATAATTAAATAAATAGTACTACGGTAATAAATTTTCTGTAAATCTTATTATAATGTTAAAATGTATTACAATGTAATTAACTAGCTTAAAATCTAAATAAAGTTTGATTTGATTTAAAATATATTATACATTTGTATATTTTACTCATGTAATTTTAGAGTACGTTTGATCTTGAAAATTTTGCTTGTGGCCCAGTTACTCGAGGGATTGTTGCTCTCTGAACCCCCCAGTGACTATTTCTTACAACTCACTTTTTTGTGTCTAGCCCCCCCTTAGATCATTTTCTAATTGCATCATTACTATGCCCCGATTGAAATTAGTCAGTATTATTTTTGCAAATTAAAACATTATATTTTCCTGATATATATTTTTGCGTACACCACTGAATCAGGTACATACTTTACTGGTGGTATTTAGAAAAATATAAAATCTCAATCAGTTCAACGAAGAGAGATTAACGAATATTTTTTTGTCATTTACATTCTTAGACATACATTTAAATTTTTATTATTTATTGAATTTTAATTAATACATGTTTATATTTTTCGGCTAATTAGCGGAGTGAAATTTGACTGCTGTAAACCTGAGATCAAATAACCTACGTCTATAATCGCAATCGGCCTCTATTCAGTTTCAAACCCGGAAAAGTAATCATTCTACACTGTCAAAAATTCATGTAATTTTACATGTTCTATAAATATAATTTTTTCAATAAAAATTAATATCACATAAATTATCACAGTAAAATTACAAAATATTGTTATTTTACTGTTAAAAGCTATGTAAAATTATATTTTATATTACATTTTTTACAGGAAAGTTAAAATATATTTTTAACATTTCAAAAAAAATTAGTGTAGATGGCAGACTGATTATTATTTAAATTTAATAACATTGCAATCTAGGAAAAACCATTTCTTATCATTTTATAATTAAACTATATATCATTTAAATAACATCAAGTATAAATATGGAAACCAAGTGTGAAGATTTCAGTATTCGCCAATATGTTCCGAATTCTATTTGTTGTCGCAATTTGCACTGCCGTTAACGGTAAGATAAAATATTATAATTAGTTCTTGTTTTTCAAATTTTACTTAATATTTTTTTCTATATTTAGGCGCTATTTTGCCCAAAAAGGCACCTAGATTAGATGGACGTATTGTTGGCGGTCAATCTACTGAAATTGAACAATATCCGTATCAGGTAGATATTCCAACATCATATTTTATTCATTTTTTAAGATTGAATTTTACAATAGCTAGAAATTTATATATAACAAAATATAATATTTTTCAAACAACAATAATTATGATTTATTCCAAAAATTATTGTTGTTTTATTTCAAATCGAATTAAAACTTTTTGGTGCATGAATTTTATTGAAATACTAAGACAAAATAATTTAATTCAGTTGTAAATGTAATTAGAATCATTTATTTATTTATTCTTTTACATTTAAAAAACAAAAATAAATTATATATAAAATATTAAATATGCTTTTGTATAATATAAAATAATTTTTCGTAATAATAAAAAAGATACTGTTACTGAAATTAATGTATATATATATATATATATATATAATAAAATTAATATTTATTTAAACTATTTCAAACAAATTATATTTAAAAAAATTTGTATAAAAAATTAATAAGTAATAACAATGAAGTGTATCTACATATTTATTACAGACTTATACTATCTATTTTAATGTATGTTTAAATGTATTTTTCAGTTAGCTTTACTAAGCGGCGGATTTCAAATTTGTGGAGCATCAATTATTTCTTCTAACTGGGTTTTAACTGCTGCTCATTGCGTTGTCGGGTAATTTTCTTTTTTATTATTTTATTAATTAATATTAATTAATATTAATTATATGCGCTGCATTATTATAAAATAACATAATATTAAAATATATATTTTTTAAATATTTCAGTTCCCAAGCCTCCAGAATTTCATTCAGAGCAGGAAGCAGCAATAAAAATTCAGGTGGTAGTGTACATCAAGCCAGCAGAATTATTGTACATCCTCAATACAACTCTTTCATCATTGATTACGATTATGCTCTTGTACAGGTAAATAAAGTAAAACTTATTTAGCTTACTTTAGAAAAATAATATTATTTCTTTATCTGTATAATTTATAAACTAAAAAAAAAATTAGAGAGTTAAATATTTCGAATCTATTGGAGAGTAAATATGCTGCTATTTTACATAATTTTTGCTGGACGTTATTATTTTTTTAAAGAGGTAAACAAAATTAACAAAATTTCAAGTGAAATTTACATATTTTTTGAGCTTAGATACAAAACAAATATTCGTATTTTATTTTTTTCTAACTGAAAAACTTCTTTCCATAATAAATGCAAAATTAACCCGAAAAGTTAATATAGTAACTACTAAATTTTCGTATTACATTTGAAATTAAAATTTTAATTACTTCAGCAGATCCTACAAGGTCAATAATTACTGTCAGTATTTTTTTATCAGTAATACTAACAGTACTGCCAATAAATATTCGAATATTACTTATCCTTACATGATCAATAATACTGCCAATATTTTTTATATAGATACTGATCGTGTAAGGTCTGCTTTATAAGTTTGTTTCAGAAATTATCTCCAAAATTAGATAGTCAGAAAAGTACTAAAAGTATAGTTTTTTTAATTATTTTTTCTTTATAGGTTAGCAATCGCTTCTCATTGGGTGAAGCAGGTGTACAAGCAGTTCAATTGGCTGATAACGAACCCGTTGATGGCGATGTATCCGCTGTTAGTGGATGGGGAAGCACTGGAGTAAGTATTTTTTCCGTATTTTTAATTTTTGTAAAGAAAACCATTCAAAACTACTAATATTTTGTATCCTTATTAATAACAATATATCATCAGTATTACATATTAATTCAATTAGCAACAAGCAATTTATCAGAACTAGTCGTATTTAATTTCAATAGATAAAAATCAAACAGAAAGCTTTTCTTATATTATTTATGAATTATTATAATTGTTTACAGTCTGGCTCTCCTAGTCAATTACAAGTTGTTGAAGTTCCAATTGTAGATCGTGCTACTTGTGCAGAAAAATACCGTGGCTATGAAATTACTGAAAGGTAAATTGTACATACTATAATTATTGTATGTGACATTGTACTAATAGTTTCCAAATTTTGACAGAATGATCTGCGCTGGTTACACTCAAGGTGGCAAAGACGCTTGCCAAGGTGACTCTGGCGGTCCATTGGTTGCCAATGGTGTTTTGAGCGGTATCGTGTCCTGGGGCGTTGGATGTGCTCAACCAAACTATCCTGGTGTATACACTAACGTTGCTGCACAAAGAGATTGGATCAAAGAAAATTCTGGTGTATAAATATTAAGCATTTTTTCAAATTTGTAAATTTGTTTTGTTCTGTAAAATATAATTTATGAAATAACTAATAAAATTTTTTGACAATTATTTCACAAAGCAAATTGCTTTTTTTATTTTAACGCTTCTTACAATGAATTCACTGCAATTAAATTATTATTATTACATTTGTAATATATTAATACAAAAAAATTAAATATCAAACAAATAATAATCATCTGTTTTTTATAAGAAATTGAATTATGTGTAGTTGAAACAGAATTTAGTTTCGGATAAGTATTATAGAAGAACAAAATTTAAAAAACTAATCCTGTTTGATTTAAATATAAAACAAACAATCAGTATTCCATTTAGAACTAATAAATAACACTATATAAAACAATATTTGATGATTTTTAATCCGTTTTACAGTTGTTTATTAAAATTTGTCAATTTACTAAGAATTTTTGTGATATAGTATTGAAAATTTTGTTTATTTATATTTATATTTTTTATCTTTATCAGAATTATACTTTAAAAGAAGAAAAACTATCGGAAAAAAAATTAATATTTTGTTAAACTATTTAACTGAGTTTCATAAAAATTTTTGTTGTCTAAAATTTACCAATTTTTAGGAGAAATAATTTTAATCATTTTGACTAGGTTATCTATTAGATTTTAATAAAATTATATACTGAAAATTGTCGAATAACATTAGTTTTATAATATTAGGTGAATGTGACTGATAATTTTTATAAATAATTGTTCAAAATTAAAATTTATAATAATATACAAATTTATTATCTGATAAATTTTTTTTTATATATGCATGCTAGTAATAAATATTTGTATTTTATATCTATCTGTACAAAGTCCTGTTTTAAGTTTATTTTGAATCAGACAAAAAATTAAATCACATGCATAATTTTTAAGCTACATCAATAGTTACATTATAGAATAAAGATTTTCATTTACAATAATATTATTACGCGCGTCTTGATAAAATATATTCAGATCATACTTTCTGTAATGTATCTTTTTTACAAATCAGGCAGTAGAAACTTTAATACTCATAAATGCGTAAAAATATCAGCTTATTGCTGCACTAAAAAAGCTGCGGTTTAATCAAAAAGTATTTATTAGTTACGTGCATGGGCTTTCGCAAAACCAAATATAATAAATTAAATAAATAAACAAAGAATTTCTGATGTAATTATGTGTCCTATTTTGGATTTTTTGGCGGACGCATCGGCTTACGTCAAATTAATTAGTGTGTCATCTTAAGTTGCATAAAAAAAGAAAATTATTAGAGTTATGTGTCCGATGTTTCGCAAATATGCAAGTTTTTTAAAAGTTGTATAAAGTGCAAATGCACTTAATTGTAAAATTAACTGCAAATGTCATTATTATTATATAAGTTTTATCAAAAGTACTTGAGATACCTATTGTTAGAAAATTACTAGAATTATTGTTTATATTTTTATGTATTTTTTAAAGTTATTTTATGTTTTCCAAATAAAATTATCATCTGTATCAGGTATTATTATTGTATAATGACAAAACATTTTTGCCTAAAAATATTTTAAATTTATCTCAACTAATTATCTTAGAAAAAAGTAGATAAAGTTTATTTTTTTTGTATTGTTTGAAAACCTATTGTCAGTGGAGACATTGTAAATATCATATCATGTTATTCACAGAATCATTTCATATTTCACCGTAATTTAAATAGAAATTATTTGTTAATTATTTCTATATAAATACATAAAATATTGTATTTGCAAAACCACTACAAAATGTAAAATTTCACCAACAAAAATAAAAAAAACTTAGTATGTAAGATTGATTAGCCAAGAAATACAATTTCATAATAAATTAACAAAAAATATGTATATTGTAAAGTATTGATATATATGTATATAATAAGACAATAAAAAACAATTTAAAAAAAAAAGTAAAAATAAGTTATTGGAGTAGTTTGTGTACTGAAGATTTTTTTTTTTTTGTAAAATTTGTACAAATCGATAAGTAAATAATATACTTCAAGTTAATATGTATAATATTTAATATTAAAATTTTTTTTAAATTTGTTATAAGTTGACACATGTTTTCATATAAATTTTCTTATCCATTTTGATAATCACGTATACCGATAAATAAATCTTAGAAGTATAATGACTTTAAAATTTGAAGTGGAAATGAAAACATTACATCACAGAATTATTATTTTTTTAGAATTTTTAATTATTATTTTTATTAATTTTGATAAAAATAACTAACAAATAAAATAACAATATAACATTAATTGTTTTGACTTTTGAACATGTATTTGAACATATATTTGAATATATTATATATATATATATATATATATATATATATATATATATATATATATATATATTAAATAACAAAAATAAAATTATATTTAATTTTATAAATCAATAGTATAATAATAATGACGAATATAATAATAATACATATATACGTATATACATACATACACAATCACGCCATATACCCAAAAGAATGTGGCACAAACTCTTTCTACTCTCTCGAAATAAGTTTTCTCCAAACATTCCCATCCAGACAAGCAACTCTAGCTTTATCCACATTTCTAACACCTCTGATACATACTCATCTATTTCTAGTACTTGGAAACTTTCGCTCACGACAAAAACTGAATCATACCACTTTATCTACTCAGCGTACGTCCACGCAAACGTATACTTTCAAAATCATTTAGATATATTATTTTACACAAACGTTTATTAGACATTTTCTCAAAATGATCGAAACATTTGAACTGACTAACACCAGCTTTTATTACAACATTTATTAACATTTTTTTCATTATTACACTTACGATGCACTAATCTATTTCGTACCTGATTTCTTCTAATTACACCACATACGTTACGTAAAAATCTCATTTCCATAGCAGTTATTTTCCTTTTAAGCTTTTACAGCCAGACCCAACATTTACCACCGCACATTAACGTAGGCACCACAACAGAAAACATTTGCGTTTCTAGCAAAAGTAATCAAAGTATCCAAAACCTTACAACCAGCATTAACTCTCCTTTCAATCTCATGATCAAAACAACCATTTTTAGACAATAAATTACCTAAATACAAAAATTCATTTACCTGCTCTAAACGTACATTATCAACATCATCAACAGATACATTACATTCAGTCGTCAAATCACCCTTTTGAAAAACTAATACTTTTACTTATCAACATTCAACACGAGATTCATATCCTTACTTACAACATTAATTCTATCAATAAACCTTTTTTTTGAAAAGTGCAAACTTCTACAAGGCATCTCAATAATAAATAAAACAATTTATTAACATAACATAAAATAAAGAAATCTTAAAATTATATTTTTGTAAATTTTATTAATTACCAAAAACCTAAAAATGAATAGACTTTTATATTTACCTATCTTTCTATACTTCAAACTTTTTTCTGAAAAAATGTGTTTCTGACAAAACAATGTCATATTTAAAATAACCCTGTAAATGTTCACAAAAATGTTTATTTAATTGAAATTGTATCTTTTATATGTAATTTCAAAAATATAATTTCTTACAACAATATGTTACATGTATAGTTACAATATTAACAATTACAATTATTAAAAAAGTGCATAAATTTAGATAAACAAAATAAAAATTAACAGTTTAGGTTTGTTTGTTTAGGTTATCAACAATAATGTTATAAGGTTCAAGTACATGTAACTATTATATATTAATTACAGTAAATTTTTAATAATAATAACAATAATATTAATAAACACAAAATTTGTCTAAATTTATCAATAAATCGGAAAAACCAAAATTTATCAGTGTCTGATTACTTGTATGTTTTTTATACCTATTGTTTGCAATACCTATATAAATGAAAAATTTTCTGAATCCCGGCATAGTCAAGATGTTCCGCGTTTTGTTCATTTCTGCTGCTCTTTGCGCCATTGCTAATGGTAAATATAAAATTACTTCATTATTTTTACAAAACTAATTTATTTATTTTTGTAAATTAGGTGCCGTCTTGCCTTTAAAGGCACCCAGATTAGATGGTCGTATTGTTGGAGGTGAAGATGGCGAAATTGCTGATCTTCCATACCAGGTACAAAATTTTACTTAAAATTCTGTTAATATTTTTCGTCGCTATGTTGTTTTACATACATAAATACATATACAATCACGCCATGTACCCAAAAGGGTGTGGCATAAACATTCCTATTCAGACATCTAGTTTCATCCACATTTTATTTCTACAAAATAAATAATAAATAATTATAAACAGATACCACTTTATCTACTCATCGTATACCTTTAAAATAATTCACATATATTCTTTTAACCAAACGTTCATTAAACATTCGCTCAAGATGACCGAACCATCCTAACTGCCTAACACCAACTTTTGCAACAACATTTTTTTTAATTTCACATTAATTATTCACTAATTTATTTCATACCTGATTCCTTCTAGTTATACCACATACACCAAGTAAAAATATCATTTTCACAAAAGTTATTTTTATATTGTTTTTATTTATATAAATTATAATGTTTAATTAATATTTCAGTTAGCTTTATTGGACTATGGATGGCAAATTTGCGGTGCATCAATCATTTCTGCCAACTGGGTTTTAACTGCTGCTCACTGTGTTGATGGGTAAGATATTTATCATAATTTTGCATTTACAAATAAAAAATTAAAATATTTCAATTTTAATTACCTTGCCGTTGGTTGATCTTGTGGCGCAGTTGATAGGTCCCGGGTCTGAACTCCGGCAATGTTAATGTATTTTTTTTATATTTAAAATTAACTAATTATTTAATTAGATCATCAAAATGAATTAATGGCGATTTAAGCAAAAACAAATTACTATAACATAATATTTCTATTTTGTTTGCATTTATTAAATTTTTCTAGAAATTTAGAAACTTTATAATTTTGAGAAAACAAAGAAAATTTTAATTTTTATAAAAAAAAGGAAATTAAAATTTAATTCACATTGTCTTTTAGTGCTTCTGCCAGCGACATTTCCTTCAGAGCCGGTAGCAACTTGGAATCTTCAGGTGGTTCCGTTCATCAAGCTTCCCGAATTATTGCTCATCCTAAGTACGACTATTACACCATTGATTACGATTATGCTTTAGTCGAAGTTAGTGATGCTTTCCCTCTCGGCGAAACCGGTGTTCAAGCTGTTGGCTTAGCTGATGTTGAACCTGCTGCTGGTGATGAAGCTACAATCAGTGGATGGGGAAATACTGAAGTAAGTTTAACAACAATATGGGAAATAAATGTGACTATTATTCGAATTTTATACCAATTCTTTTTCTCCACAGAACGGTTTCCCTGACACATTACAAGTTGTAACAGCACCAATTGTAGGTCGTGAAGAATGTGCAGAAAAATACCGTGGTTATGACATTACTGAAAGGTAAATTGTAAAACAATAATTATTGTATGTGACATTGTACTAATAGTTTCCAAATTTTAACAGAATGATCTGCGCTGGTTACACCGAAGGTGGTAAAGACGCTTGCCAAGGTGACTCTGGCGGTCCATTGGTTGCCAATGGTCTTTTGAGCGGTATTGTCTCCTGGGGTATTGGATGTGCTCAACCAAACTATCCCGGTGTTTACACCAATGTTGCCGCACAAAGAGATTGGATCAGAGAAAACTCTGGAGTATAAATATTATTATTATAACTTTTTTTGTAAAATACTGTAATTATGTAATAAATGCATTTAAAAAATAATCATTTAATGTATATGATTTTTGATCCAATTAATCTAATTATCTTTTTAATTTTTGATGTAAAAACATTTTTCTTTTGTGTTGTATTAAACAAACATTAATGCACATTCTAAAATTTTCAAATTTTGTTAATAATATTAACAAATTTTGTTAAAGTATTTAAAACAACAGAAAATTTTACTTTTAAAAAACTTACAATTTGCATAAATTTTGCAATTTTTATTTAAAAATATCTATCATTTAATAAATAAACATGTTCAATTAATAATTATCTATAAATAATGCAAGAATTACAAAAAAATCTAAAAATTTATATGTAAACAAAAACACTTATAAAGCATATTATTATATTATCATAGTTAGTATAATTGAAAATATTTTTTTGATTCGTTAATACTAAAGAAAAACATACTTGTATTTTTATAAATATATTTTAATTAAAAAAAATAATGTAAAGCAAGTACTAGATTAAAACACTGGTACTGTAGTTTATGAGATATTTAATTAATATTTTAATATTGATTTTTTTAATAATTCTTTTCTTTAATAATTTTTTCTGTATATTAGTTATAGTTATAGGCCTTCAGCTCGAACTTTCTTTATTAAATTTTCGGCAACATTGTGTGTATATTTACGTTAATATTTCAGAAGATATAAAACAGGTAGACTGGCAACCCACTGTACTTCACTGAATTGAATTTTAAATAAAAATTGTTAATATAATAATAAAATAAATCATTTCGCAACAGACTCTGCTTGCACTGTATTAAATTTTTAATATAAGTACAATTAGTTCATGGTAATCTAGTCAGTTTTCAATAAAAAAAACAATATATACCGGAGCACATAAATGCCGCCATCGGAAATCTTAAATTTGAATAACGAAACTGCACGCCGGCCGGTCAACCGCTAGTCGACCCAGCGGATTATCGGATTTTAAGGATCTTGAAATATATTTTCGTTTATTCTATAGCATATTTTTAAAATTATTTGACACAGAAATTTTAAATGTAAACTTGAAATTAATAAGTATTGTATTTTGTAAAAAAATATAAATGCAGGGTGATTGAAAAATAGAGACAATAAATATGAATATTTTCTTCATATATATATGAAAGCATGTATGAGAGGAAGTATGAATGTGGATAAAGCAAAAGTTGCTTGTTTGGATAGGAATGTTTGGATCAGACTGATTTCGGGACAATGAAAAGAGTTTGTGCCACACTCTTTTTGGTACATGGCGTGATTGTGTATGTATGTATGTATTTATTATTTAACAGGCAATAAATATATAATAAATATATTAACAAAAACTAGGTTCATACAAAATGAACCGAAACATATTTTTAATAAATATGTTACAGAACTTACACCTAAAGCATTTTTTCTATTAATAAATATATTATTTAACAAGAGTAGAACAAATATATTGCTACATATAAGAAATAAACTAGTTAATTAGGTTAATATAATAATTAAGACTACTTATTATAATATCATTAGTTGACTCTTTTAACATTTAAAATTTTTTGTCAAACATTTTTTTTATTATAAAAAAAAAAATTATGAACACAAAAGCTTTAGGGCGGCTTGTTGATTGACGCCTTAAAATTTTGGGAATGCTGAAAAAAAAAAATTAAATTAAATAAAAATCTCTAAATATAGATTTATATAAATAATATTGTTAAGAAATAAGCATTTACAATTTGGATAAATATAAAATCGCTCTGTACGGTAATATAAATATGATTAATAATATTATCATATTAAGTATATAATTAAAAACAGACTTTTTACTTAAAATTATAAAGTGCAGCAATTTATCGATTACTATAAGAAAACCAAAAATTATCAGTGTTTAATTTGATCTTTTTTGTACGTCTACTGTTTGTAATACTTATAAAACTGAAAATATTTTTGAAACCTGGCATATTCAAGATGTTCATTTCTACTGCATTTTGTACCATTGCTAATGGTAAATATATAAAACTGATTTTATTTTTGTTTTTACAAAACTACTTCACTATTTTTATCAATTAGGCGCATTGTCGCATTGTTGGAAGAGAAAATGGAGATATCAAAGATCTTCCATATCAAGTAAGAAAATATTTAACATTTTAGATAATATTTTATATTTGCAAAGAAGCAGTATTTCACGTTAATATAAATACAAAAAAAATCATATAAAATAAAATTTAAGTTATACATGTAAAAATACATAAAGATTGTATTGAACAATTAGATATATCACAAGATTAACAAATTGCATTGTAATTGTTGCTCATGATGAAAACAAGTTATCATTGTGCAATCAATGATAAGATTTGTATCTCTAGTATTTACATTTTACAATACCTATATAATTGAAAGTATTTCTAAATTTGTGTATAGCCAAAATGTTGCGACTTTTGTTTATTTCTGTTGTTCTTTGTGTTACTGCCAATGGTAAATATAAAACTACAATTTTTGTTTTACGAAGCTAATTCATTGATTTTTGTAAATTAGGTGCTATCTTGCCTAAGAAAGCACCAAGATTAAATAGCCGTATTATTGGAGGAGAAGATGGAGAAATTACTGATCTTCCATATCAGGTAAAAAAAAATTACTTAAAATTTTAATGGGTTAATTTCGTGCCACAATTTTTACCCTCGCCTAAAAATGCATTCTTTACAACTTGTTATATAATAATCTATTATTAATTACATTTGTTGTTTTAAAATGTAAATTGTAATATTTAACTAATATTTCAGTTAGCTTTATTATACAAAGGGGATCAACAATGTGGTGCAACAATCATTTCTGCTAAATGGGCATTAACTGGTGCTCGTTGTGTTTTTGGGTAAGTTACTTCAATAAATTTTGCATTTACAAATAAAAACAAAACTAAATATTTAAATTGTGTTTTTATTAAACAGAATTAATTTTTATAAATCTTGTTTTGATAACATATTTTAATGGAAATTTTTCCAAAAATTTAAAACTTTATAATTTCGAGACAATAATACTCAATTTTTAATTAAAACAATAAAATCTTTTGTTGCGTTTTCAGACAAACTCCTGCCAAAGACATTTCCTTCAGAGCTGGTAGCAATTTGGGATCTTCAGGTGGTTCGATTCACCAAGCTTCCCGAATAATTGTGCATCCTAATTTCCTCTGGTACATTCTTGATTACGATTATGCTTTAGTCGAAGTTAGCAATCCTTTCCCTCTTGGTGAACCTGGTGTTCAAGCTATTGGTTTGGCTGATGCAGAACCCACTGCTGGTGATGAAGGTACTGTCAGTGGATGGGGAACAATTGACGTAAGTCTAACAACAATACAGGAAATAAATGTAACTAGCATTCAAACAAAATTTTTATTTCTAAACAGAACACTGATCCTAATTTTTATGAAAGATTACAAGTTGTACGTGTACCAATTGTTAATCGCGCAACTTGTGTTAACTTATACCGTGGATATGACTTTACTGAAAGGTAATTGGTAAAACAATAGTTACTGTATTTAATATATTGTACTAATTATTTCCGAATTTTGATAGAATGTTTTGCGCTGGCGACATTGAAGAAGGTGGCAAAGATCCTTGCCAAGGTGACTATGGTGGTCCATTAGTTATCAATGGTGTTTTGAGTGGTATTGCATCTTGGGGTTATGGATGTGGTTACGCAGAATATCCTGGTGTTTACAGCAAAATTGCTGCACAAAGAAATTGGATCAGAGAAATTTCTGGAGTATAAATATTATGCATCTAACTTTTTTTTATAAAATATAATTTATTGTAACTTTATTGTTATATATGTTATATAAAATAAAATACAATAATATGCATTAATTTTTTTTTTTTAATAATAAATATTTATGTTTATTTACGCCAATTTTGCTGCACAAAAAAATTGGATCAAAGAAAATTCTGGAGTACTAATTTATTAGTACGTACTCTATATTTTTCATGTATTAATGCAAATAATATATATATATATTTACTATATATTAATAATATATTTATATTTTATTTATAGTAAACATTTAAAAAAATAATAATTGTATGTATATTATTTCTTGACTTGATTATTTTTTAATTTTTAATATAATAACTTTTTTTTTTATCTTTTGTGTTATATTGAACAAACATTTGTTTAGCATTAGCTTTAACGCATATTCTAAAAATTTTAAATTTTTTTAACAATATTTACAAATTTTGTTAAAGTATTTGAAACAACAACTAAATTTACTTATAAATACTTACAATTTGCATAAATTTTGCAATTTTTATTTTAAAATATCTATTATTTAATAAAAAAATTTAAATTAATTAATTAAATTTTTTTTTAAAAATCTAAAAATTTATATGTATATAAAAACAATTAATATAAGGTAATTGTTTTATAACATATTACTATAGAATATAAAGTTATTACAGTACTATAATTAAGATTTTTTTTTGCTTTGTGAATATTAGAGAAAAACATACTTACATTTTTTTTAAATAATATTATAATATAAAATAATGTAAAACCATGTACTAGAATAAAAAAAAAACTTATGCCCGGTTTTATAAAAGATTTAACACTCTACTAAAATTAAACGCTCTACATCGTTGTTAAAATTTTACAGTTCTTTATAAAACCAAATATAATACTATTTAATTTATATTGTAATATTGATTTTTTTAAATATTTTCTTCATAGTTATAGGCTTTGAACTCGAACTTTCTTTATTAAATTTTCGACAACATTGTGTTTATATTTACGTTAATGTTTTAAAGGATAGGTTAAACAAATAGTTTAGCAACCCACTGTACTTTACCGTATTGAATTTTGAATTTTTAACAGAAGAACAATTAGTTTATCATAACCTAGTAATTTTAAATAGAATTATCTACTGTTTCTTTTAAATTTAAAAAACAATATATGAAATTTGATAATGAGTGGAACATGTCTAACTTCTTGAGCAAAATTTTTCCAATATATTGCCGAAAATTTAATAAAAAAAGTTCGAGTTTAAAGTCTATAACTATGAAAAAAATATTTAAAAAATCAATATTACAATATAAATTGAATAGTATTATGTTTGGTTTTATAAAGGACTGTTAAATTTTAACAACGATGTAGTGCATAAGTAGAGCACCGGGCATAAGTTTTTTTTTATTCTAGTACATGGTTTTACATTATTTTATATTATAATATTATTTTAAAAAAATGTAAGTATGTTTTTCTCTAATATTCACAAAGCAAAAAAAATCTTAATTATAGTACTGTAATAACTTTATATTCTATAGTAATATGTTATAAAAAAATTACCTTATATTAATTGTTTTTATTTACATATAAATTTTTTGATTTTTTAAAAAAATTTAATTAATTAATTTAAATTTTTTTTATTAAATGATAGATATTTTAAAATAAAAATTGCAAAATTTATGCAAATTGTAAGTATTTATAAGTAAATTTAGTTGTTGTTTCAAATACTTTAACAAAATTTGTAAATATTGTTAAAAAAAATTAAAATTTTTAGAACATGCGTTAAAGCTAAACAAATGTTTATTCAATATAACACAAAAGATAAAAAAAAGTTATTATATTAAAAATTAAAAAATAATCAAATCAAGAAATAATATACATTCAATTATTATTTTTTTAAATGTTTACTACAAATAAAATATAAATATATTATTAATATATAGGAAATATATTTATTATTTGCATTAATACATGAAAAATATAGAGTACGTACTAATAAATTTGTACTCCAGAATTTTCTTTGATCCAATTTTTTGTGCAGCAACATTGGCGTAAATAAACATAAATATTTATTATTTAAAAAGAAAAATTAATACATATTATTGTACTTTATTTTATATAACATATATAACAATAAAGTTACAACAAATTATATTTTATAAAAAAAAGTTAGATGCATAATATTTATACTCCAGAAATTTCTCTGATCCAATTTCTTTGTGCAGCAATATTGCTGTAAACACCGGGATAGTCTGGGTAAGCACATCCAATACCCCAAGATGCAATACCACTCAAAACACCATTGATAACTAATGGACCACCAAAGTCACCTTGGCAAGGATCTTTGCCACCTTCTTCAATATCGCCAGCGCAAATCATTCTATCCAAATTCGGAAATTATTAGTACAATATATTACATACAGTAACTATTGTTTTACAATTTACCTTTCAGTAATGTCATACCCACGGTATAAGTTAACACAAGTTGCGCGATTAACAATTGGTACACGTACAACTTGTAATTTCTCATAAAAATTAGGAACAGCGTTCTGTTGAGAAAGAAAAATTTTGTTTGAATGCTAGTTACATTTATTTCCTGTATTGTTGTTGGACTCACGTCAATTGTTCCCCATCCACTGACAGTACCTTCATCACCAGCAGCGGGTTCTGCATCAGCCAAACCAATAGCTTGAACACCAGGTTCACCAAGAGGGAAAGGATTGCTAACTTCGACTAAAGCATAATCGTAATCAAGAATGAACCAGTGGAAATTAGGATGAATAATTATTCGGGAAGCTTGGTGAATCGAACCACCTGAAGATCCCAAATTGCTACCAGCTCTGAAGGAAATGTCTTTGATAGGAATTTGTCTGAAAATGCAACAAAAGATTTTATTGTTTTAATTAAAAAATTTAGTATTATTGTCTCGAAATTATAAAGTTTTAAATTTTTGGAAAAATTTCTATTAAAATATATTATCAAAACAAGATTTAAAAAAAATAATTCTGTTTAATAAAAACACAATTTAAATATTTAGTTTTTTTTATTTGTATATGCAAAATTTATTGAAGTAACTTACCCAAAAACACAATGAGCAGCAGTTAATGCCCATTTGGCAGAAATGATTGTTGCACCACATTTTTGATCCCCTTGTTCTAATAAAGCTAACTGAAATATTAGTTAAACATTGCAATTTACATTTTAGAGCAACAAAAGTAATAAATAATAAATTATTATATAACAAGTTGTAAAGAATGCATTTTTAGGCGAGTGTAAAAATTTTGGCACGAAATTAACACATTAAAATTTTAAGTAATTTTTTTTTTACCTGATATGGAAGATCAGTAATTTCTCCATCTTCTCCTCCAATAATACGGCTATTTAATCTTGGTGCCTTCTTAGGCAAGATGGCACCTAATTTACAAAAATCAGTGAATTAGCTTCGTAAAACAAAAATTGAAGTTTTATATTTACCATTGGCAATAACACAAAGAACAACAGAAATAAACAAAATTCGCAACATTTTGGCTACACACAAATTCAGAAATACTTTCAATTATATAGGTATTGTAAATACTAGAGATAAAGATCTTATCATTGATTGTACAATGATAACTTTTGGTTTTTTCCATTTTTCAATTAGAATCGAATTTCTTTTTGAGGACTCCTGTTTCCATCAAAAGCAACAATTACAATGCAATTTGTTAATCTTGTGATATATCTAATTGTTCAATACAATCTTTATGTATTTTTACATGTATAACTTAAATTTTATTTTATATGATTTTTTCTTGTATTTATATTAACGTGAAATAATGCTCTTCTGCAAATATAAAATACTATATAAAATGTTAAATATTTTCTTACTTGATATGGAAGATCTTTGATATCTCTATTTTCTCCTCCAACAATGCGACCATCTAATCTGGGTACCTGCTTAGGTAAGATGGCGCCTAATTGAAAAAATTAGTGGAATAGTTTTGTAAAAACAAAAATAAAATCAGTTTTATATTTACCATTAGCAATGGCACAAAGTGCAGTAGTAGTGAACAGCTTAAATATGCCAGTATTCAAAAATATTTTCAGTTTTATAAGTATTACAAACAATAGACGTACAAAAAATATCAAATTAATCGTTTGTGTGTCACGAGTTTTTGCTTTTTCCCCGTCCAAAAGTGTCAAGGAGCGCTTTTGCGCTTGTCTTATTTTCTATTCTACATTATTTAGTTAATTATATTATTATAGTAAGCGTTGTTTATATATATATATATATTAATTTTAAAAATATAAAAATAGAACTAAATTTTACATAGTCGTTTTCAAAACTTATTCTCACGTTGCAGTTGACTTTTTAACGAAACTTGACAATATAAATACATAATACAATATTTATATTTTATAATAGAATTGATGAATACATAGGTAAATGTATGCATATAGTTAAAATTTGTTGACTTTTCTCTATAATATGCATTTCGAGTTCGCTAATTTTTTTTGTAGGTTTATGGTTATACCGGGGTATTAATAATTTAGATTTTAAAAAAACTTTTAATGAAAATTGAATAAATTTAATATTTATCCAAAAAAGAAAAAAACCTTGAAATATGATCTCATGTCTTTACATCTTGTAATTATCTTAAGTAGGTACTAATAAATTAATTTTTCATGTTTTATAATTTTGAATATTTGAAATAGAAGTGATAACAAATTTTTAATAAAATGACAATAATAATCATAATAAATTTAAATCAGATATAAATTTTTCTATTTGTTTTATAAAATGATAATAATCTAATTTTAATAATAATCATAATAAACAGCTACTTTTTCTTTAAGATATAGAATAAATTATAATGCAATTTATTAGAACACTAATTTTGATAAATAATAATTATAATTCGACAATTGCACCTTATTCTAACAAGAGTGCTAAATGCAATATAGTGCTTGAACAATAACTGCTGAATAATGAATTTATAAAAATATAATTATACACTGACATAAACAATGAATAACATTGAATTTATAGAATTTTCTGGGCTGATATGCCGTAGTCGATCTATTCTTGTCACACGTCACAGACGTTTTGTCATACATCGTAGATAACATCCTCAGTGCTTGCTGACTGAATTACCAAGAGTAACCAAGTAATAGAAATTCAGTTATAAGTTATACAAGGCATAGTACGAGTATTACACTACACATTTATACATAAGCAACTTCAAAAATAAAATTAAATAGTTTTATACATAGATATAAATACAAAAATACGTGTAGAATTGCATAAAGATTATATTGAACCAATAAATACGTCACGGGAATAACATATAGTATTGTAATTGTTGTATATGATGCAAACAGGAGTCCTAAAAAAGTAATTCGATTTTCAGTAATAAATCGGAAAAACCAAAAATTATTATTGTACAATCAGTGATATGATTTTTATCTTTGATGTAGAAAAAATCTATATAAATAAAAATATTCTTAAATTTAGGCATATCCAAAATGTTCCGAATTTTGTTTATTTCTGCTGCTTTTTGCGCAATTGTTAATGGTAAAAATATAAAATTGCTTTTTTCGTTTTTATATAGCTAATTTATCGATTTTTGTAAATTAGGCGCCATCTTACCTAAGAGGGCACCAAAATTAAATGGCCGTATTATTGGAGGAGAAGATGGAGATATTACTGATCTTCCATATCAGGTAAACAAAAAATACTTAAAATTTTAATGTGTAAATTTTGTGGTGAAATTTTTATACTCACATAAAACTGCATTCTTAACACTTGTTACACAATATACTATGTTTTATTACTTTTGTTATTTTAATTAAAATAAATTCTAATGTTTAATTAATATTTCAGTTAGCTTTATTGGACCTAGGAAGGCAAATTTGTGGTGCATCAATCATTTCTGCCAATTGGGCAATAACTGCTGCTCACTGTGTTAATTAGTAAGATATTTATTATAATTTTGCTTTTACAAATAAAAAACTAAAATATTTCAATTGTGTTTCCATTTAACAGATTTTGTTTTAAATCTTGCTTTAATAATATATTTCAATTAAAAACAATTTCAGAATATATCTAAAATTTAATCTTTTGTTGACTTTTCAGTATTAATGTCGAAAACATTTCCTTCAGAGCTGGTAGCAACTCGGAAACTTCAGGTGGTTCCATTCATCAAGCTTCACGAATTATGTTTAATCCTAACTACGACTGGTTTACTCTTGATTACGATTATGCTTTAATCGAAGTTAGTGAACCTTTTCCACTTGGTGAATCCGGTGTTCAAGCTATTGGTTTAGCTGATGTTGAACCCGTTGCTGGTGATGAAGCTACTGTCAGTGGATGGGGAAGAATTGAAGTGAGTAAAGAAAAAATTTAACTAGCATTCAAATATAATATTTCTTTTCTCCGTAGAACGGTTTTCCTGGCAGATTACAAGTTGTACGTGTACCAATTATTAGCCGTGAAGATTGTGTTGAAATTTACGATGGTTACGACGTTACTGAAAGGTTAATTGTAAAACAATAATTACAGTTTATAGCATTGTACTAATAGTTTTCAAATTTTAATAGAATGATTTGCACCGGTTCCACTGAAGGTGGCAAGAATGCTTGCCAAGGTGACTTTGGTGGTCCGTTAGTTGTCAATGGTGTTTTGAGTGGTATTGCCTCCTGGGGTATTGGATGTTTTGCACCAGAGTTTCCTAGTGTTTATACCAGCATTGCTACACAAAGAGATTGGATTAGAGAAATTACTGGAATATAATTATTATGAATTTAATTTTTCTTTTTTGTAAAATACAATAAATGTAATAAATAAATATTTAAAAAAAATAAATGTTTATTATTTCTTAATCTAACTATCGTTTAATTTTTATATATATTAACTTTTTTTCTTTTTTGTGTTACATTGAACAAACATTTGTTTGAAACTTTTTTAATAAATATTTATAAATTTTGTTAAATTATCTAAAACAACAGAAAGATGTATTTTTACAATTTTAAAATAAGTCTATTGAAATTAAAACTCTACACTTTCCACCTACAGGCACCTATTAATGGATCATAAATAAATATATAACTTATAGTTATAAAAGAGAATCGGTCAAATCTTGATGGATATCATCTATTTCGTCATTAAACGAATAATGTCACTCACTGGTATGTTTACACGAGCATTCGAATGGGAATGAAATTGTTTTGCTATTATGCTGTCTTACATACTTAATCTAGTCTTAAACATAATAAAAGTAACGCCCAATGTAAACAAAGTGTATTATTTGACTTTAAAAAAAACATTTTTGCAAACAAATACAAAATAAATATATTGTAGTAGTATTCAATAAAAAAATACAATAATACATATATGATATGTCTTTACATAAATGAACTTTTTAAAATAAGATATTTGAATATAATTTAGAAAATTTTTGTATTCTTTTAGATTGTAAAGTACCTTAAAAGTTTCAAGAATTCTTTAATATGTTTATGTAGAATTCTTACAATATTATATTATTTTTTTATTTTTTAATTTATATTAGTTAAAAACTGCACAATTATAATAACTAATTATTCTTTTTACATTAATTTACAATAATTTCACTACTAAATGTTAGTTTGATGCAACAGTTAGTGGCATACAAATTAATAGAGAAAATTCTGCCCTGTGTTGAATATGGAAAATCTTTCTCTCCTACTTGTCTATCCGTATTCAACCTACCCTATACATATATTAATATTCATTATTCTATAAAATAATTAATATTCAAATTAATATTCTATGAAATAATAACCGAGATCCAGTATTTTATAAAATAACTAATTATTTATTTTTAAAATATCGATATTAACACTTAACTTTTATCATTTTATTTATTTTAAAAAATTCATTATTAAAGTAATTTTTTTTTATATGTTACCAATATTTTTGAAACTAACTGTATTTTCATCTTTATTTGATTTAAAAAAAATTTAAAGTAAGATAAAATATTGTTATCTAATCACTGATATTTCTATGTTTGATAATAACTCATATTTTAATGTATTCTGACGTACATAAAATAAGAATTTGTATGCATGTGCATGGTAAAAAAGAAATAAAAACTAAATTTGTTTTAAGAACTAAATAAATAAAAAAAGTTTAAATAATGTGAATAATTTATATTTTTAAATATAAATTGTATGATCGATATTAGAAAGGTAATTATAGAAATTTAATTTTATTTATTATAAACAAATATTTAATTTTTATATATTAACCTATTTTTGTAGAATGTACATATCCAACTGTATAATCAGATTTTTGAACTAAAATATACAATATGTTATCATTAATGAAAATATTTTCTCGCAATAATAATGAGGAATCAGAAGAAGAAAGTGATAATATGTCAGGTAAAATATTATAATAGTAAAAAAGCAAGTTTTATACTTATTCGTAACCCTTGATTCGTATATTTTTTCCTGTTTTATGTATTAAAATTAGCTATATTTCTGCTATAAGTTTAATTTTAAAAGTTATCAAATATTATTGTATATTATTGTTTTTTTTGTTAAGTATATTTTTTTATTCAATATTACCACTAACTACTTATATTTACCAATCGCAAAACTATGGCGATCATAAATAAAAAAAATAGAAAAATATATTATTTCTTAAGTGATAAATTTTTTCTTGGTTACAATTTGCTAGTTATGAATGAAAATTAAACTTATTATTTTTTATTTATATAGTATAATGATTGAAACACATTTTTGTTTTCTTTTTACAGAAGAATCAGAAAAAGAAAAATCTACACATTCTTTCAGAACAGACGTAAGTCATTATTATTTAACATCGTAAAAATACACTTTATACACATTTTTACTTAAACGTTAAAAACTTTTTGAATTCAGTATTAAATTTGAAAATAAAATAATATTTAACATTTTTAAATATTATAAAAACTAATTTTAATTTTTTAACATGGTAAAAATCTTTTAGAACTCATATTAAACTTAAACAGCTTTAGGATATAGTTCTGTATTAATTTTTATTAATAATACTCTACGTAAATCATTATCCAAATGACATTACAATAAATAAACAGAACAAAGAAACAACTTACATGGCAATAAAATAAGTAACTAGATTATAAAATTTATAAACTTGTAGCTAAAGAAAGTCAAATTTATTTAAATTAATGCCTTCACACTGATTAATGTTATTTTTTTCTTTATAAATTTGTATATTCTGTTTATTTGATGATGATGTACGTAGAGTAAGTCGAAACCTCGATTATTAATAAAAATAAATACAGAACTATATCCTGAAGTCATTTTATTTTTTAATGTTAGTGAATTTTAAACTAAACAACAAATATTTAAATTGCAACAGTGGTCAAATTTACAAAATAAATAAATTCCAAATTTTTATGAACATAATATCTTATTATGGTGTCAAATAAAGAAAAAATAATTTAAAAATATCAAAATAATAAAAATTATAGTCAAATTAATGAAATTTGCTTATATTTTTATTAAAAATTTGAAACAAAACATTAAAAATTTATCTCAATGCTGTATATCGGTTAATTTTACAGCATTTTAATTAATGTATCTTGATTGATACTAAATTGATGTGTAAATTTACATTTAGCAAATAGCTCTTGGTTAATAGACTAAAGTTAAGGACCTATATAATTTTGTTTTTTAAAATAATAAGGTATATTTTTTATTTTGTCATCTACTTCTATATTTTATTATTTTCTGTTGGTCTGTTAGTCATTACTTAATAATTTATATACATAAATATTGGTTGTGTAATGTCATATTAATAATGCGAATGGGTAGAATTATAAAATTTGTTAATTTCAAATTTATTTTATTTGTTCACTTTCATAATAAATACAAATCTATTATCACAAATCTATTTTAACAAAATAATAATTTTATTCAATTTTTTTTTTAATGTAACAATTTTAAACAACAAATATAATATTGTTAACAAAAAATAAGAAAAATTAAAAAAAATGTTATTTTCAATTTTTATAATATACTTATTTTTTATTTTTTAGATATCCGCCAAAAATGTTATTAATACTACTAATTGTGACATTCAAAATATGAAAGTTAATATATATGAATACGAAACAAGAAATAAAAGTGATCCGGTTTTATTTTGTATTTCCGAACCCATAAATTCGTTTGTTGGTCGAGATGAAAATGTTGCCAAAATTACTGAAGCTTTTGAAGAATACAATAAAGTTGTATTGTGCGCTTCAGCTGGTATTGGCAAATCAGAATTAGCGAGATATTATATACATAAAATTAGAAATAACAATAACGAAAATTTACAAAGTACAAGTACAACAGAAAAAAATAAATATATTAAAAACTTTGTATGGATAAATGCAGAAGACAGAGATAAAATAAAAGATTCATTTGAAGAATTAGAAATAGAATTATTTCCATCTAGAAACATTAATAAAAAGAGAAACTTTATTCAAAGAATTCATGAAATTTACAATTTCTTTTCTGATAAATCTGTATTATTTATTTTTGACAACGTACCACATGAAAAAACTATTATTGACTGTTTGCCTGAATCTAAATTTACAAATATTAAAATTCTTCTAACTTCTCAATTTTTTGATTGGAATAAAACAATTAAAAAAATTGAACTATTAGCATTAGACGAAACATCAAGCGTTTCACTAATTAAAAATACACTCGAAGATAATTATGTTTGGATTGAAAACGACAATGACTTAAAAAGACTTGCAGCTGTATTTCATTTTATACCTCTCGGATTAAAAATTGTAGCTGCTTGTTTAAAAATGCGACTGAATTTTTTGAAAGAAAATTTTGTTATGGAAAAATTTATACAAGAAATGCAAGAAAAGGATGACATTCTTACGAAAACATTCGAAAGCGAAGCACGTTACGCAGATTCCATTTATAATGCTCTCAAACGGACAATACGATTGATAGGAGATGATGAAAACAAAAATAATATTTCTCAATCGGCTTTAAAACTATTATACGTTTGTGCTCATTTGCCTCCAGAAAATATATGTTACGAGGATGTTTTAAAATTAATTGACAATGACGAAGACAAACTGATTGAATCTTGCAATTTATTAGAACAATTTAATTTAATTAGCAGAAGAAATGAAAATAAATTTAGTAAAAATAGTAATTCAATTTTTTTACAAATTCATCAGTTAACACAACGACTTCTTAAATATCATCAAACTACAAACGAAACATATTTGAATTTTTTTGAAACGGCATTTAAATTAGTAATACAAGAAGATATAATTCGTTTAAATACAAGACATATTCTTGCCGATGCAAAACATTTAAATGAAATATTTGAAGCTAGTGATGATTTGCATGTAAAACAATTAATAGAAAATTATAAACTATTACATAATGCAGTTTGTTCAAATTTAGTTGAAACGGCAAACTTGCTTTTAAATTTTGGTGCAAATCCAAATAGCACAATGCAGTCATTGCATGACGCCACTCCATTATGTATAGCTATGGCAAATAATTTATTTATACATAATGAAGAAACAAACTTATCAGAACAATGCATTAATTTGTTGATTTCTAAAGAAGCTAGATTAATTAATCTAGACAAGTCTGGTTGGTCTTCCTTACATTGGGCATCATTTCGAAGAAATTTAGGATTAATAAGGTTTTTCATAGAAAATCATAAAATAGATCCTAATATAGAAGACATTATTGGTAACACAGCTTTGCATATTTTATTTTACGAACATGTACAAATGGAAGACGATGAAAAATGGTGCAAAAAATGCGTGGAATACCTCTTAAAAAACAAAGCTGATCCAAATCAAAAAAACCAAAATGGATGGACGATTCTACATTGGGTAGCATATCAACGAAGCGCTACAATATTAAAATATTTAATTGAGGACCACAAAATGGATCCTCATATATCGAATAATGATGGAAAAACACCATTGTTTGCTATATTTGAACAAGAAATAAAAAATCAAGAAGAAGTTAATCGTTGCATTGACTGTATCGAATATTTAAAAGTTCATGGAATTTCACTTGACGTTGTAGACAACAACGGTTGGTCATTGTTACATTATGCTGCCGAACAAGAAAGTTTTGAATTAATTGTTTATCTTATTGAAAAATGTCAATTAAATCCAAATATTAAAAACAATGTTGGATACACTTTGTTGCAAATTATATACAATAAAAACAAAAATAACCAAGAATTTACGGATTGGTGTATAAAATGCACTAAATATCTTTTATCATATATTAACCCTAATATTACTGATAATCATAAATGGACTTTATTGCATTTTGCTGCTTACCAGCGCAATTTAAAATTAATCAAGTATTTGGTAGCTGAATATTCTTTAAATATTCATTGTAAAGATTTGGATGAAGATGCTGTTATACATATTTTACTTAACAAGAAAATTACTACCAAAGAAGACGAACAAGATTGCATAAATTGTATCAATTACTTAAACGAAAAAGGTGTTCAAATTGATACTCTAAATAAAAAGGGATGGACTTTGCTTCATTGGGCTGCTGATCAACGTAATTTATGTATAATTGATTATTTATTCTCGATATTAAATCCACATATTGAAGATAAAAATGGTAGAACTTGTTTTCTTATATTATTTGATAAAAATATCGAAACAGAAGAAGATGAAAATAAATGCATAGAATGTATTAAGTTTTTTAAGGAAAAGAACTATAACTTAAATATTACTGATAAAAATAATAATACTGTATTACATCGGGCTATTTTTCATCGAAATTTAAAATTAATAAAATTTTTATATGAAGATTGTGACGTAGCAGTAACTATGGAAGATACTTTTACAAAAACTTTATTGTTTATGGTGCTTGAAAAAGATATATCAATAAATGATATTCAACGTTGTAAAGATTGTATTACATATTTTACAACAAAAAATTTTGATATCAACTCTTCTGATAAATATGGTGTTAATTTATTACACAAGTCTGCTTTTCATCGAAATCTCGAACTAATTGAATTTTTTATAAAAACTCACGAAATGTATTCGAATAGTAAAGATATTGACGGTAAAACTCCACTACATTATATTTTTGAAAAAGATATTAAAACAGAAGAGGATGAAAAACAATGTATTGAATGTGTAAACTTATTGCTAAAATTCAATGCAGAAATTAATATTAAAGACAAAAATGGTTCTACTCTTTTACATAAAGTTGCGTTCCATCGAAGTGTAAATCTTATTGATTATTTTATTAAAAACCACAAAATGGATCCAAATCTGAAGGATAGTAATGGAAAAACTGCGCTTCATATTATTTCTTCTAAAAATTTAACAACATCTGAAGATATAGATAAATGTCGACAATGTACTAATTACCTAGAAAAATATGATAAAAATGTAAGTTTTGTTTATAGTATAATAAATTATTTTAAAAATTAATAAATAATGATTTATTTGCATATTATTTAATTTTCCTATATAACATTAATTTTTTAATGTTAACCAGCTACAGAAAAAAGGAAGTAGAAACCTTATGTTAATATTAAGTTATTAATATTATTGAAATTAGTACAAAATTTAGTAGAATTTGTTAAAATTGTTATTGCTGTTTGAATTTACAAGTTTAAAAAAGTGTGTTTTGAAAAAATGTGTATTAAAGTTTTACAATTTTTGAAAAAGACAAATTCAGATCATACTTACGAACAATATAAAAACTGTCTAGCGTCAAAAAAATAATAACAAAAAATAGGTTTTAGTTGTAAAGAAAGAGAGTGTAGGTAGCGTTTAACAAAATAATTTAAAATTGTGAAATTCTAATCCAAATCACTTTAATTAATTCTCCTGAAAAATTTGCTTTATAACGATAAGAGCACATGTGGCTATATGATTGTGAATCTGATCATATAGTTTCTTTTACAAATATTTTAATTTCTACTTAATCGCAGTTAACCAATATATAATTAAAAAATTGAAAATATTTGGAAAAATATATTGGCATCGCCAAAATTCTAACTGAAAACTTTTTGCTTTTGCGGCATCGCAGAAAATATTGTTTAACTATCATATAGTTTCTTAACAATTTTTACTTGCATTTTCAACTGTACGGTTTGTTATCCTATACTTTTAAAAGTAATTTTTGTCAAAATTACTTTTAACGTTTACTTAAAATTACTTATTAAGCAATTTTAATATAATATTAATAATAAAAAAAAATGTATCAAAAATAGAAATACTATTCATATTTGATAAAAGATAAAAGTAAAAAATTATTTTAAGGTAAAAAATAAAAGCACTTTTTCATAAACAAAAGAGGTGGGAATATGGCCATAGTTATTTAATACCAGAAATAATGGCTCGTATTCTCACCTCATTTATAAAAGTGAGTTTTGCCAAAAGTGCTTTTGATATTTACTTAAAATTATTTATTAAGCACTTTATAATAGTTTATTTAAATTTTATAATACCAAATATAATAAAAATGATCATAAATAGAAAAACTATTCATATTTGATCAAAAACAGAAGCAAAAAGTTATTTTAAAATTAATGATAAAAGCACTATTTCACGAAAAAGTGAGGTGAGAATACGGGCCATTATTTTTATATTTAAATATTAGTTTGAAAGCGAAGCGAACCAGAACCAGAGAATTGTAATGCGATTCCGACACGCTGCTACTTGTCTGCGAATATCTGTATATTCTTTTAAATATTACTATTAAATTATATTACACCGGCATTTTGTTTTCGAAACAGAAGTGTCTGTTTTATATAACCCAAAATAAAATTTTCACATAGCAAACAAAACCGTATAACCATCAATTTCTTAGAAACGAAAGTATCTCGATCATAAATCGGATAATCCTTATACCTGTTTGTTTACACCTAATCCAATCTAAATTCATGTTCTTGTACAAAAATACCAATATTTACCTGTAACTTACATAATAAAACTTTAGTGAGCTTCAATAACAATAAACATGGGAACAAGAGCCTAAAGAAATTGTAAGTGCGATCAGTATTTGTATTATTCATTCATGCGGCAATGGTCAGTTCTAAGTAAGCGGATAATTTGGAAAGACCCCCCAAATACAAATGATAAAATCTTTATTTATCAGGTTTTACAATAGTCACATTTGTTATATGCTATATTGAATGAAAAACTACGAAAAATACCTATTTTAATTTTAATAACGTACACTTAAACACCTGTGAAGTAATTTAAGCTACAAATATTTTACAATAACACGTTTTTACAATTACTTATAAATAATATTTATTTATTATATATTCTTATAAATTTTGCAATATTTTAAATCTAACACATCTATATGAAATAAATTCTTTTGCGTTTTATAAAAATAAAACAAAATCAAATAAGTTAGATTTTTAGAACTATTTTTTTTGTAACTGATTGGTCAATAACTAGTTTTTAGTTGCTATAACGTCATATTGACTAATTGAATTCTATTATATTTTAAAATAAAACAGCTTTAGATTATAGTTCTGTAGTAATATTTATTAATAATCGACGTTTCGACGAACTCAACGTCAGTTTTTACTAACTAATATAATTTGCTTTTATATTTTAACTGCTAGATTAAATATAATTTGCTTCCTATTAGTCTGAAGTTTAGTACATTTCCGAAACTATAAACCGCGGTTCTGATATAGTTAAGTCTACTTTTTTATCGTTATAACTAAATTGTAGTTTAGTTGTGGAAGATCTTGATTATAATAGGTGAATTTTCTATGAAGTTGTACATTGTTCATTAAAATCTTAAAATTTATTATTATTTGTATTTACATGTTACATTTGAAAGTTAAAGAAATACGCAAAATGTTTATTTTATTTTAATGCGATAATTAATAAACCAAACTTTCAAAAAACCGAGTACTGAAATGCAATTGTTATACTAAAAAAGTACAATTAGAAGATACAAATTATTTATTGTAATACAAATAATATTAGAAGTCTTTGCTAGTACAATATATATTTTAATGAGCTAATTCGGGAACAACAGGCAGCCGCGAAACAATTGTAGCGTGTTAGACTTGGACCCCAAAGGTCCCAATAAATATAATTTCTGATATTAAAACCTTGTATCACTGGAAATTGATATCGTCTGAGTATGAGTGTTTCGGAACCCACTACAAGCTGTAGGTTCTTTGCTTGGCTGTAGACTAACGACCCGCACCATGAACAATGCAAGTAAACTTTGTTAAGAAACTATATGTTCAGCTTTTCGAGCATGTAGCCCCTTATGTACCACTTAGGAATTACGGAAACTGATGATTATAATGAATCCGGGAACAAATAGTACAAAATTATTTTTCGTATTTTACTGTAAAAAGTCAGTAATATAACGATTATTTGAATATTTTGTAAATTATAAAAATCGTAGCCCATAAGAATTTTATATACATATAATATACATCATCATCAGGAAAATAATTACGAATAACTTAAATAATAAACAAACAAAACACAGAAATAAATAACTATAATTGTAACAAAATATCAGGTACTTGTATTTTGTTAGTTAGTTATTTATTTCTCTGTTTGATTATTTTATATGTTTTTTATAATTATTTTCTTGATGCTTTGATGTACAAGCAGTAAAAACGTCGAAATTTAATAAAAATTATACATAATTAAAACCTAAAGCTCTTTTATGTTAATATGAGTTATGAAAGATTTTTTACTCCTTTCTAAATCCCCGAAGAGCTTATTACGTCACTGATATTTATTGATCTATTTTACTCATGATATACAGTCAAATTATTGTATTATCTACTTATTAATTGTTTGAAATTTATCTAGAAAATTATTATTTATTTTTATCTATTATATTTAAAAAAAAATTAAAATTTTATCTATATAAAAAGAGTAGTTATCTTCATTTGAATATAATGTACAAGTGTCTCTGAAAATATAGTTACCAAATTTTGCGTTATTGAACACTTATTATTTAATAAAGAAGAAGAAAATTATATTTGTATTATATTGTAGAAATTAAAATAAATTAAGTTTTGAAACTATAGTTTTATATACTCATATATAATTTATATAATCATTGTTAAGTTTTACATATTTACATCAAAAAAATCATTTTAATTGCAATATTATTAAAAAAACTAAATAGTTTTAAGTTGTTGAGTTGAGTTTTGACTGCAAATTATTAACTTTAATTATTTATAGTAAATATTACTAAGTTTACGTTTTCTTTTTCTTTCAATTTTCAAATATTAAAAAAATAAAAATAAAATTTCAAAATTTTTATGAACGAACTGTGGGGAGGTGCTAACTATATATTTCCTGGAATTGTCTGCAGTACCTAAAAAGAAAATTTTCTGATTTGTTGAATATGTTCCCCTCCTGCACAAAAACCTTTACCGGTAATTTTACTGCCCTTTATAAACCTAAAAATAATATTCATTCAAGAAAACTTATCATTCATGGTTTATTTATTATTCAGTCCACCTGAATTTTGTATTAACTTTAAAATCATGGATTCCAGAATATTTTCTACTGTGTTGTGGTTTATAGTTATAGAATATGTTTCATCAACTTGGTCATCTAGTATTAACAGTTTATTTTCAGTGAAAAGTGTTAAAATTAGTGAGGTAATTTATATATTATTTTTATGTGTTGTAAGATTTTTTTTGAAAATTAAAAAACTTAAAATAAAGATATTCTAGTAAAATTTGTTATTATTATTTAAATCAGATAAAATAATAAAGTAACATTTATTTAATATAATTGTAGATTGATGAATGTAAATAAAAAAATTGTAAGTTAATTTTTTTACTACAGTTATTTCCAATTTTTTACAATTTTAAGTTCTTTTTGAGTAAAATTTTTAATCGGCTAATTTTGTTTAATAAAACCAGTTTTATAATTATAATTGTTTTAAGTGTGATTAAGAAGCATATTTTTCTGATTTTGATAATATTTATAAATAAAAATTATGCAGTAAGATGAAATACATATACTATAAATAACAATGATAGATAATAAAATGCTCATTTTGTTTAAAAATCTAAAAAAAATATATTAAAAATATCATTTGAAAATATAAAATAAAAAAAAAATTGTCATATTTTAATATTAATAGTAAGTTACTTTTTGGCTACTAAATATATTAAAGTAAAAGCTGCTTTATCCGGCATTACTTTATTAAGCAACGTTCTGAAACCGGGCACATTTTAAATTGTTCCAATTTTTTTAAAATATTGTGATGCATACTACAAAATGGCATTTCTCAATTTTTTAAAAGCCGGTGAAAAAAGAAATAAATTATTTGTATTTTTTTATTATATTATTTATTTTAGTTTGGTAACTCTATGAATTAAACTTAAATTTTGTTAAAATATATAATATAATTACATAATGTTTCTATTAAATTATAATAAACTTAAACATATCCTGAAAGGAACATAGGAAGTTGGGTGTACTAGTTATGACTTAATAATAATTAAATTAATAAATTAATTAGTAAAATTAATTGTGACAAATGACAATGTAGATAACTTTTTAAGAAATATAAGTCAACATGTGATAATAGTCAATAGTTATAGTACTCATTAGCATAATTTTTTTTGTATCAAATATTTTGTTATGTATTAGTTTTTCAAATATAACTAATAACAATCAATAAAATTAAATTATATATATATATATATATATATATATATATATATATATATATATTTATTATTGATATTTCAATTTTAGAATGATTGTGACTTAAACTAAAAATCTTTGAAGTGTCAATCAATTGCTGTTTACATAAATAAAATAAAAATACAAATTAGTTACTTGGATCTTATTTGTAATGTGCTACATGAAATTAAATGCATAGAAGTATTGTAGGTTGTCTAATTTATTTAAAAGTCAATAAACCGTATTACAAGCTTGGTTTTAAAATTAGTTTTAAGTAATTTGTTTTTAAAATAATGCAACTGTTATAAACAAAACTAAACAAATGAACTAAAGCATCCAAAAGTATGATAATATGATATTTTATTAATAAACAGAAATCAGCTTGATACAAGGCCCTTGTAACAAGGGCCTCAAAAATATTTCAGCTAGAGGCCCCATGCAAGTTTAATCCGCCATTGCAATATATTTCTTCAAAGTTATCTACTTTTAATTCAATTATTAAAAAATTATTAAAATTTTTTTTTATAGATGGCAATTAATAAAGATTTGTTAGAAAGTATGGCGATAGGTGCACAAATGGCATTAGAACATTGTCAATCGAAATTTAAATGGGATCGATGGAATTGTCCGGAATCTTCATTTGCACGGTAAATTCTAGCACCATTTTTTATATAAACATTGTTTAAAAAATCAGTACTTTACTATTTAATTTAATATTTATTTATAATTAAAAATATCATTATTTTCAAGATTTGGAAGATTTCAGGCAAAAATGGATCAATTAATAATATATATATATATATATATATATATATATATATATATATATAATAAATTTATTTATTTGTTTATTTATTTTTGGACGTTCCGGTCATTGTATCATGGGCCGTCTTCAGCTATGTGACAATTACAGAAGAAAATAATAAAATAAAAAAACGGATCACATAAAAATATAATAATTTACAATTAATATATAAATTAGGTACATAACAGTAATTCTAAATAAAAAAAATGTATCTCAAATTTTATTTAAAACTACTGGTATGTCTATATCTATTCATTAATTGTAAATTATTATATTTTTACATGATCCATAATATAATTTTGTATTTTACTTCTGTAATTGTCATATAGCTGAAGATAGTTCATGATGCAATGACCGAAACGTCCAAAAATAAATAAACAAATAAATATATATATATATATATATATATATATATATATAAAACGAAAATATAATGACTGATAATAATTTTAGATGTCTGTGGATAATGGGTTTTGCAGTCAGAAAATTTGGGATAGATGTTAAATAAAACTCATTCAAGTTTAGAAGGCAAGCTTTCGATTGTATTCAAATCTTCTTCAAGGCCTCTGAAACATTATGGAAAAATGCAAAATACATCGTAGTTTCTTTATATTCTTAACAAATAAAAAACAATATGTGAATAATATATATATATATATATATATATATATATATATTATTAGTATAATAATATAGTTTATTTTATTAGCATTAGCTAAATAGGTACATTAATCTTACATGATGAATTTTTGCTTTGAAATCTTCCAAATTAAAATATTATCGATGATCAATAAAAAATTTTTGCAACATTATTTTCTAGACATAATCGTCAAATGATATCTCGAGAAATAGCATTCGTATCAGCAATAACATCAGCGGGTATAATGCATGCAGTCACTCGAAATTGTTCTCGTGGTGAGCTATACGGATGTGGCTGTGATCCAAATCGAGTAAGTCAGATTCCCAGTAATGACATCAATGTAAACATGGAAAATAAACAGCTGCCAGCAAAGAATGACGGAGGAAACTTCACCAACAGCAGTCACTGGATGTGGGGTGGATGTTCGGATTATCTCGATTACGGGGAACAAGTGGCTAAGAATATTCTCGGCGAAATGGAACGCGGACAAGATTTACAAGCTAATGTCAATCTACACAATAATGCTGTTGGACGATTGGTATGGATATGGACAAATAGTTTTTTTTGTAATTTTTTTTTATAAATAAGATAAAAGTCGCGGAAATTGAAACAGATTAGGAACGGACGTAGAAGGCTAATTTGACAAAGACGACAGAGTAGTGATTTTAACATTTAAGAACACTTAGGATGGAGAAGAAGTAGTTTTAATAATTTAGACTAATGACACTTCTTTAGTATTTTTTATTTTATACTATTTATTGTTTATTGTTTGTATATAAATTTTATCTTGAACAAGCTCTAAACATTTTAAGAATATGTGGTAAATCCATGTTTTCAAATGTAAGGAAAAGATTTATTCGCGACTTTTAGAAAGCTCATTTACAATAAAAAACTTATTCTGCAATTCTGTACATCTTTTGTAAGACTCATAGTGTTATGAAATATATTGTCTGTTTCGTTTCTAGTAAATAAAATTTTTATTTGATAGAAAAGAAAATCTTAAAACACTATAAATCGTACAAGATGTGTACAAAATTGAAGCATTATTTTTGACTTAATTAATATTAAAAACTGCTGTCATAGAGTTTAATAACAACATTGACAAACTTGTCACCAATGATAACTTTTGAAAACTTTTGAGAAAATTAACTATTTACGAAATTCGTTTCCTTTGTAATAATCGAAGCTGTTTTTTTTTTAATATTTTATATTAAGTTTTAAAATCAAAATTTATTTGTCAGAACTTGTATATACTTTGTACAAAATCGGTATATAATTTTCATTCCTTTTTTTTTTAGTTGATCCGAACAACAATGCAGAAACGTTGTCGATGCCATGGAGTTTCCGGTAGTTGTTCAATGCAAACATGTTGGATGCAAATGGCTCCATTTAGTGTTGTCACAAATGAATTACGTAAAAGATACGAACGAGCACAAAAAATTGAACATACACCAAAGTTTAATTTAGCTAGCACCTACGATATTACGCACGATACACCAATCGAAGACTTAATGTACTTGACAGATAATCCTAACTATTGTAAAGCTGATGTTATGCAAGGTAATTAATTTACTAATAATATTATTTTACAGAATGTTACAGTATATTGAGTTTATTAGTTGTGGATCAAGTTTGTATAGAGTCTCTGACTGAAAATTTTGTCGCATTCTTTATATTAGATGATTTTGTTTATTGGTAAACGAAATTAACACTTTTGGCGATTACTTTGTGAAACTTCATATTGAAATAAAATAAAAAACTTTTGTAAACTTTGAAAATTGATTTTAATACATAAGTATAATGACTGGAGTTTCGACAAACATTCTCATTATCAAACTGTTTAATAATGACAATGTTTGTCGAAACTGCAATCACTATATTTGTGTATTAAAGTAAATTTTCAAAATTACTAAAGTTTTTTATTTTGTAGTAAAAAAAGATTATATTCTGGTATTACAAGTATTTACGTAATTGGTATGCGAATTTAGTAAACCAAATGTAATTTGATGGTATATTAACTTAAAACATTTAAATTGGTATTTAAATGAAATTCATGGATGGATTACAAAAGATATGTTATAAAGAAGTTTAAAGTATATTAGCTAAGATTCACAACAATTTATTGAATTAATAGCAAAAACTTTTGTTAGAGAAAAGTCATTCATCAATTCCGTAAAGCTTAATGGGCTTAAAAATGTAATATGTTTTTTTAATTAGATAATTTGAGATGGTTTATAAATGAGCATACAGCGCAAAAGTTAATGTTTTAAAATAATAATTAATATTCTGAAATTGCACAAAATCTCGGAAGCTATTAAATTTGCTATACCATAATTATCAAAATTTTAATTTTCTAGGTTGGATTGGAACAAAGGGTCGACATTGTTCCCGAAATAAAGGTGACACAGTGACGCCTGCTGAACGAAAAAGTTGTAAAAATTTATGTCGTTCATGCGGCTATCGTGTTAGACGGGAACGACGCAAAATAACAAAACGATGTAATTGTACTTTTCACTGGTGTTGTGAGGTTAAATGCGATATATGCATGGAAACATTAGACGAATACTTTTGTGAATAATTATATTTCAATTTTCAACAAAAGATTATGTTGTTTGTGTTTAAACTATTTATTTAAAAATTTAAATTTTATAGCTCGTATATAAAAATTTTCTAAGTTCATCTAGGTTAAAAACTATTAAACTAAATTGTTTTTGTTTATTCATATTATTAAATGTAATTAATTTTTTATATTTGATAATTTTGTTACATCTCGCGTGAAAACACATAATAATATACAGCTTTTGAAAATAGTAATAAATAATTTGAAAAATATTTAAAAAAGTTCTTTTATCAAAAAAAAATTATTTTAAAAGAATTTATGAAAACATGACAAATGGACGCTTTTTTATATTTCATCAAGAATGCAATGTAATTTTGATAGATATGTAGTAAGATTTTTTTCAAAATGTTCCTGTAAATATTTTGTATATATTGTAAATATTTTATATAAATAAATTACTTAGTTTTTCATTTATTACTGAAAGTTAATTATGCACAAATCTTCATAAGCACGATTTTATTAGATTAAAGTTTCTGCGAACTGAACACATGTGTCCGTGTCTAATTTTACGTCAGTTTAGTTGCATGTTTTGATGTGTTGACAGTGTTTGTAAGATTATTTTGTATTATTAATTAGACAAGTTATTTTTATGTTTATGTGAAAAAATAGTGAACATTTCTACTGTAGCTGTGTTAAAAGTGAGTTTTTATTTTTACAAATTATATTTCGTCAATATTTTTAGATTGTAATGCTGTGTACTTCATTTGTTAAGTATAAAAATATTGCAATACAAGTTTAAACGTTTTAAATTTAATATTTATATAAATAGAATTACATTATTAGATATTACAGAAGCATTATTATTTGATTAATAATTGGAACAGAATTTATAAGAATATAACCTTAGGCAGAATTCACACCAAAGCAACAAGCCACTAGCTAGATACCGGCAGCAAGCGATAACGATAACGCATCTCATTCGTATTCACACTGGAACGACTTTTTATGCTGCTTGCCGGTATATTTGCTTCCTTTGAAACTAAATTTCACGTTTTTTCATTAATCTCACGTTTTGAATATTCTGCAGTTGTAAACAGATTTTTTTTGAAACTATATCGGCATCGTTTCAGTGTGAACAAACTATGCCAATACAGTGCAATGTTCAAAAGCAATACATGTTGCTTTGGTGTGAATTCTGCCTTAAATCTGATAAGCGATACATGACATAAATATATAAAATTAACTTGATACAACAAATTGTAAATGATTTATTAGTGCATTAAGCCGGCGCGACCGCCCCGCCATCTAGCGGTTTTAAGCGCAATGTTTTTAATTCATTTTAATGTATTTTAGGCACACATTAACCCGAACGAAATTGTCTATGCATAAGTGTCAACTTGTATTGTATATTTATCTGTTCCCACAGTAATATTTTATTATGAACAGTTGTTTAATAAAGTCAGTTAGAAGTTATTTAAATATTAAAAGTATTGTGACAAAATCTTATCAGATTCGAACATTATCTGTGCTCAAGACACCAAAAGAGAACAAACCACTTAATCAGTAAGCATTATTTTATTAAGGATTTAATTATTAAAATATTAAATAAATTAGATTAATGTTAATGTTTTTATATCCATTATCATGTCACAATAAAAATATTAAATATCAGATCAGTGCTTATAAAAAGTAGAAATATTTATATATTGGAAAACCAATTTTTGTTTACGTTCACTGTGACATACAGTGTGAATCATAAGAAATTTAAATTGGTTTAGTCGTAATTGTATTTTATACATGCATTTACAATGGAAATAAAGATGAGTTTCGTAAATAAGTCAATATGTTATTTTTTTATGTTTATTTTTGTACTCAGTAGATGATCTACTGTGGATCCACTTAGATTTATCGAAGTTGTTCAAACTTGTAAACGCCTTTTTACAAATTTGGACAATATATTGCAGTGGTGGATTAAAAGTTTTAATAATACTGTAGTATAAAAAAGTAAACCTATTTCGTAATAATATTATTATTTCAATTCTGGTATAATCGTGACTTAAATTAAAAACTTTTGAAGTGTCAATCAATTATTGCTGTTTATATAAATAAAGTATAAATAAAAATCAGTTACCTGTAACATATACAGGTATTGTAGGTTACCTAATTTATTTAAAGGTCAATGGCCAATATGTATTCCTTTTTCACTAGTATTCACATGCTTTTGCAATAATAAATTTATTATAATAATGGAAATGTATTAGTCAAGAATTTTTTGACTTATTTAAATAAAAATAAAAGAAGTAGTCGTTGTAACTCCGTCAAAAATTTCGAAAAACTGTTTTAACACATTCTACAAACTATAAGCTTTTATAAAATGCAAAAAAATCGATGTTTTGAAAGTGTCAGGGTGTGCCCCCACGATTTAAATTCTTTTTGAATTAAGTTATTCCCAGCTGTGGTATGTATATAGATATGCATGTATATTAAAGTTTATAAAAATTATTTATATTAATTTGAAGAATTTGTTTTTAATTCAAGAAACATATATATTTTTCTACATCCAAAATTAATTATAAATATTTTGTGCATTTATTTTGCTTAATTTTACATATTTTGTATTTTTAATCATATTACACAAATTAAGATTTAAATCTCGTTTGATCTTAGTCATATTTTATATTATATAATATAAAATAAAAGTACAATATATATAATTAATTTAGCGTGATAATAATCTTATTTGTATATTTTTTTTTTTTTAGTTTATCGAGATAAATAGTTTTTATATTTTCATTTAATATTTTTTTTAATGTTAAACATATTTATCATAATATTAACAACTTTAGAAAGATATGCATTTTTACAAAAAAATTCTACATGTGGAGATCAACTGATATATATTTTTCTTTCATAATATAAGAGCACATTAATGCGGATTCAGCCGTTTAAATGTGTTTATTAATAAATATGTATCTTTTATGATAATTTTTTTTTTAAATAAGCAGTATTGTTTTAAAAGTTTGTCTATTATTTTTAACAACTAAAAACATTTTTTGACGGTTATTTTGTATTACATTTTAAACATTTTTTGACGGCTATTATTTGTATTATATTTTTGTTTTGTTTTTAATTTATTTTTTTATACTTGGTATTTTATTAGATCTTACATCTGACAAAATTAAATAAAATATATAAATAAAAATGTCTAATAAATAATTTGAAACAAGTATATGATATGCGTTTATAAAGTTTCGAGAATAGTTAATGTAAATGTTTTATTTCAAAAATTGAAAATATGAAATATTATCGATTTTAAAGTAGAAGTTAAAATTTATGTAAAAAGAAAAATCCATCGGATTTTTATAAACTAAGAAAAGACAAGTATATGTAAGATCAAGTATCATAAGATAAAATGCTAGAATTTATAAAAATAAATTATAAAATATTTATAGTCAGCGTGGCCAAAATCTGGAAAACCGGGAAAAGTCAGGGAATTTTGTTGATCCTGGAAAAGTCAGGGAAAAAATTTGTTTGGCGAATTCACAAAATTACAAACACAAATTTTGTGCAAATTTATAATAGCAAAAATTTATGAATTTCACTTTTAGTCCTTTTAGTATATAAAAATTATCTTTATCCCAATTTTTTTCACACCTATACTTAGAAATATTTATTTTAATAAATATTTTGTGATTCACATTTTTTTTTAATAATAATAATAAGTCAGGAAAAAATGAAAAAAGAAATCTGCAAAACAGAAAAATTTGGGAAACTGATTTTCACAAAGTTTTGGCCACCCTGTATAGGACAATCTGGTGAAATTGTAACAAAGACCCTAAACTCCAGGTGAAAACTGATTGAAATACATAAATTAAATAAATCATATACGTAGATATACCTACTAAAATAAAATAGACAAGATACGATGATGCCCTTGGTTATAACCAGAGATTATATATGATATTATTGTGATAATTTTAATTAGCATATTTCTACTATTGTTTTTTGTTTTAAATTAAATTTTATCTAAATTGCTCATATGAATAAAAATAATAAAAGGCTATTTTGTAGATAACCTGTATTATTAACAGTCATGTGCAGTTAGTGCGAGCAATTGTAACTACCTAATTGTGTTAAAATGTCATTTTTTCAATCTATACTAACTTATATAATTAATCATAAATTAATTACGTTTCTCTCAATAACTTCGTTCATATTTTTTGTGACTACTGTGAGTTTAGCTGTTGACAAATCTAACCTTATAGATGAACTTGAGGAATGTAGGTAATGTTTATATATTGAATTGAATTGAATATAGAGATACAAACATGTGATATTAGTTTTATACAATTTCCTGCTCTCTTGTTTATTTTGAAGCAAAAATTTTAGTGTAAAGTTGTTCAAAATTAAAAGTGTTCTCATATTTTTCTGTTAAGTTTTTAGTTTCTTTACATTGTTTTATTATATATATATATATATATATATATATATATATATATATATATATATATATATATATATTAATATATATATATATTAATATATTTAGAATAATTATAATAAAGTAAATGATGTTTAAGTATACAGTAACTAGATTTCTGAAATGTTAAACCGATACAAAAATTATTTTAATGTCACAATGTATGCATGTTTAAATAAAAAATCTCATTATAGATTCTTTACCAAGCTTTCTGTGATGATTCCATCTTCTTCAGAATATGATCTTTGAAGATTATAAAGAAACAGATATAAAGAAATGTAGTTAATATTTGTTTTTTTGTTTAGTACATTTCTTCATGCACCTGTTTCTTTATAATCTTCAAAGATTATACTCTGAAATAGTTGGACTCTCCACCGAAAGCTTGGTAAAAAATCTACAAGATTTTTTATTTAAACATAATCATAATCTTCACCTAAATATATATATATATATATATATATATATATATATATATATATATATATATATATATATATATATATATATTGCAAAGATATGTAATTATATATGCTACAAATATCATTTCTATTTACATTTAGACATAATGACATAAAAACAAACAAAAATTTTAACTTAACTAACATGCATGTACTTTTAGATACGTATTATTTAAAATTGAAATGAGTGATTAAAAAAAAATTAAAATATTATATAAATTATGTTTTAGAAATTCCGTACCATCAACAACCGTATTTCCAAAGCCAACTACTTCCGAAAATACATTATTACCAACAACCGAATTATCCACAACTACAATGGGTCCCGATGATCCAAATGCTGCCGGATGGCGTTTGCCACAAAATTGCAGGCCAACGAATTACGATTTAACATTGATACCTGATTTGCAAAGCGGTAATTATAAGGGAAATATTGATATTGATTTTGAAGTGACACGCGAAGTATCAACTATCAAGCTACATACTAAAAATTTAGAAATTGAGGGAGTAGTAAAATTACAACCTGGGACAAATCAGATATCTCACGAGATAAATGAAGAAAAAGAAATGCTTATTATTAAACCACTCTATGGAGTAAAACCTGGGCAATATAAATTGAAAATTCCATTTAAAGGCAATATGACTAATAAGATGGTGGGATTTTATAGAAGCAAATATCTCAATAAGAATAATGAAAGGTAAGTTTAAAATTGCATTAGTACATTTTAATAAAGTAGTTAGTTTTACGTCGGATAATGTGATCACATCGGGACTGATAACAATAACCGATTGATAATAATATACGAAAGAAAATATAAACACAAATGTATTCGTTTACGTCCTGCCCGTTCTACGCGAAAGTGATAATATTCTAATAATAATATTATCCATGATTTCAATAAACTAAAATTTATGAAAATAGGTTAATAAAATCAGGTACGCTAGTGAAATATACGTAAAAAGTTGTTTCAGCAAAGTTATAAGTACTGAAAATTAAAACAAATATAGAGAAAAATTATATTTCTCAAAATTTAGTTTTTACCATTTTGACTGCAGGGAAAAGTGGTGTAGTATTCGGTACGGTGTCTGTAACATTTTCCAAAATTAAGAAAAATGATATAGAAATCCTTCATAATACATTGTAAAAAAATCTTTCAGAACTCATTATATTAAAATAAAACTGCTTTAGGTTAAAGTTCTGTATTAATATTTATTTATAATCGACGTTTCGACGAACTCAACGTCCGTATTCATCAGGAACTATGATAAAATGACATTTGCAGTAAATAACAGAACATAGAAACAAGTTACTAGGTAACATATAAGTAACTAGATCATAAAATTTATAGATTTTTAATTAATGAAAGCCAAATTTTATTTAACTCAATGCCTTCATATAGTTTATGAGGGTGTACGTATGTGCGTCGTCAGCTCGCTCGGTCGTCAGTCAAAATTTTGTGATCGCAATTTCTCCTAGACGGTTCAATCGATTTTGATGAAATTTTCAGAATAGGTTTATTTAGTGCCCAAGATGATCGTGGTGCGTTATTTTTTAGTGATGTCAACATTTCGAAAAAAAAAATAACTAAAGTTTTTAACAATACATTATGGCTGCAATATTTATCAGATTTGAATCAAAAATTCTTCTAGTGCCCACATGAATTATATAATTTTACTAATGTACAGTGTTGCCAACTTTTCAAGAAAAAATTGCCAACATTTTTAAAATTTAATTCTGGCTTTACTTTTTATCCGAGATTAATCAAATTTATACAAAAAATTCGATTAATGTCCACAAAAATTATAATATACATTTTTTATTTCTTTTAGTATTTATGTGATAAATATCCAAGTGATCTATATTTAAGTTTTTTTAATAATTTAGTATTCTTATATAGTTTGATTTAGAACTAATATTATTTTGTCTAATTTAATCAAAGTCATATCTATTATGATTTAAGTAATATTTACTTCAGTAATTCTGACTGTACTTATTTTATTGTGCTATATTTTGTAATAACATTTATCGATTTCAAAATTATTTGAAATTTGGAATTGCGTAATACATAATATATACTTAAGTTTTATTTTATTTTAAGAATGATTGCATTTTATAAATATATGTATTACAAAAATGAAAACATTTACTTTCTATGTATTACGATATATTGTACATAGCTTTAATGTTTTGCATTTTTATATATTCAAAGTCACGTAGGAATTATAAATTGTTTGACGAAAATCTTTACCGGATATTAATATATCACGACTTATCAATATAAGTTTTTTTCTACTTCTGTTAAATAATACATTTATTATATAAGTAGTCTTTAATAAATAAACGAGCAATAATACTAAATTTTACATAATAAAAAAATCTTTCACAACTTTTTATATAAAATAAGACGATTTTAGATTTAAGTTCTGTATTAATAAATATTTATACAGAACTTAAACTTAAAGCCGTTTTATTTGATACTATATTTGTGTATTTATTTTTTTGTAAATTTTATTTTGAAAACGGTTCCAAGAATTTTGATGAAATGTGGCGAATCTATGTTTTTGAAAATTTAATAATTTGTATTTTTATAATTTACAATTTTAGTGCCTTGCGATAGTAAATGCAAGCACCATATTTTAAGTTTATTCAGTGATCTGTTTCTGAATAAATTTTTGTAAAATTTACTTGATAAATATATGTAAAATACGAATAATTTCACCTAAAACGTTGTGATTTGGAAGAGAACTTTCACTTTAAATATGAAATAATATATAAATATTCGAAAGTTATTCTGTTAGTTTAGGATTTAGTTATTGCAAGAAAATTATAGTTATGGAGTGAAATTTGTTATTAGATCTATACAAATATATCTGAATAATTTACAATTTTTTTTTTAATTATTTCATTAAAATCAAAGTTTATAAGTTAAAGTTTTATAATATTTTAATTAAAATTTGACGTTTCTATTCACTACTCATATATGGGGGTGTTTATTACAAAATTCTGCAAATTTTACTAAAACATAAATGACATAATAAAACATTTTTTAATTAGTGATATATTTTTAATACTTCTTTTTTCGTGAAACAAGTTATTCGCGTAAATGTAGGAACTACTGTATAAGTTTAAAAGAAAATTAAATTAAAACATTGTTTTACTTTTTTTGTTATGAATTTCACATAGTTTAATACTTTTACATAAGATTAATTATTTATTTAATCTTTTACTCATTATAATAATATTATAACAACTTTCTAAATTATTACAATATATTCTATAATTTTAATTATTTTATTAATATTTAAATTCATGTTAGAAGTACGAAACAAATTTATTTTAAGTGCATTTAAAATAGCATCAATTATAAAAGTGTGACGTAAACATAAAAAATGCATCTAATTTTAAAAAGTTAGTTTTTATGCAGTTTGCCTTTAGGATTTTTTAGAAGTTAGCGAAACATGATTTGTTAATCCCGGTATATAAAAAATTCAATTTTTATGCAGAAATTGATTAAATATGTCTTTATTGGTTGAAAAATGAAAAAAATAAAAAGATTGTTTATTATAGCAAAAATTTAGTAAAAATTTAAATGGAATGTCTTCATTTCCTAGGTGGGATGTAGGAAACGTTAGCACTTTATTTTTTTAATAATTTTTTCATGATAAAGAAACTTTTTAAACTGTAACATATGTATCGTTGCACATTAACGTAATTTATGGATAGAATTTCTCAATTTGGGGGGATCCGTTAAGCAAGGGGGGGGGGGTCTTTATTTAAAAAAAACACTCCTATAGTTATTTAATAATAAAGTTATTTTATAGATAAGAATAAAATAATATTTCTTTTTTATTAAATAGTGAATTTTTAAAATTTGCAATGTAAATACAAATTTAAATTTTTACATGACCCTCTATTCGACTGTTTCTGTATATATATAAAGATTAATTAAAATATACAATTTTCATTTATAATTTTTCAAATTGTCCTTGATTACAGAATACGTATATGTTCGAAATATTTGATATTCATTTTTTTATAGCACCTGTACATACTGTTATAAGATAGTAAATAATATCATTATGCAATGCAATATCACCTTGTTTTGACGTAACCTTCAATTATTTTATTTGGTATTTCCCGTGTTCATTGTTATATATGAAGATCTTGTTAAGAAATTTTCAAATTATTATGTTGTTTTAATTGAATAGTATTAAAAATTAAAAAACACATGTATGTATGTATAAAAAATTAGTTCTGCTAGAGTTAGCCTATTCTATATTATTAACCATTTAAGCTATTATTTGTTAAAAAAAAAAATATTATTTAATATTTATTTATATGCAACATGAGTTTTATTTACATAAATACATATTTACGCCATGTACTTATGAGATATGAAACTGTCGTTTTATTTACATTCACGATATCTCTTATACAAGTTTTTTATGATAATGACTTTATTCTGTTCAAATCTGCAAGATCTGTAGTGTTACAGAATGTTTCGTCTTTTTCTTGTAAATATAATTTATTCTTTTGATAGAAAATGATAAAATATTCTATAACGCTACAGATTTTTAAAGATGTGAACAAAATAGAGCTATAAATTTATAAATTTAAAAATGATTTATGAAAAAAGTTAGTGTGGATTTTTCAAAATAGATATTAGCAAAATTACTGATAAAAACTAGTTATTAGTTAAGTTTAAAAATTTATACTATTACTTTAATATTTAATTTGTACAATTTCCTATACAAATTAATTAATATTCTTTAAAATCATGATAAAATCAATTGAAGATTTTTTTCTTAAAATCATATAAAATCTCGAGTAAAATTCCGATAAATTTCTAAATTTTGTATAAAATTCGTAAAAATCATCGAAAAATCACTACATTCTCAACAATCATTTTTAAAATTTATACAATCTGATACACAAAATATGAGCAAGTGTTTTCTCCCTCACATATGATTTAACTGCAATAATAATAAACAAGCAATGAACAAATTTCTATAAATGAAATCCGATTAAAAATAAATCAAAAAAAAAAAATTCGCGTCACATGATAACATCGTACGTTGTTAACCTGTAAACTAGTGCATTTACACGTATCGTATTCGCGTTGTATAATATTTCAACATCAACAACTCGTGATGTTTGCACTAAACATCGACTGAGACTGTATTGGACAGTGGACACGATTATGTGCCTGGACTTTTACTTTAATAAAACAACTTTAACCGCGACCTCGCAAGTTTAACCGTCAGTCAGTTACAAGACGTGCTACGGTGAACTGTTGTGTGTGCGTGTGTGTGTGAGAATAATTCCGACATCGCAATGCGAATGTCCGTTACAATCCGTTCAAATGTGTGAACCGAACAACCAAATTCATAAATAGTTTTTTAATATTTAAAACTTTAACATGTCTACGGGAAGTACCAATTCTAAACGGACAGTTTATACTATATTACTAAGTGTGTGTTTGTTCCTAGGTGTGATTTGTGCGTGTTTATTAGTTGCTCTCGTATTAATTGGACGAAATTTAGCTCTATATAATTTTTATACGGACAATCGAAACTGTACGACAACGACTGTTCGTTACGATAATGTAACGTTAAGTGTAGATTACATAAATGACGAAACAAACGCAAACGACACGGCGTTAAATGAAATATCTGTTAAGATCAATGTGAATACGAACGAGAAATTAGCGAATTATTTGAGTACACCTGCTCCGGATTGGCGTTCGGGCTGGCGATTACCGCGCGATGTGACCGCTGTACATTACGATTTGACATTCAATCCACATTTGCGCGATGGGTACTTTGACGGCATGTCAAATGTCACAATTATGTCAACGGAACCGCGCGATCATTTCGTACTGCACGGTTATCTGTTGAATATAACATCAGTGGAAATGTATAGCGCTGAAACGAATAATAAAATCGACGTGATTAATTTTCATAATGATTCGGTGCATCAACTTTGGGTAATTGATTTAGAAGATATGTTACAGCCAGGAATGTATTATATTTCGTTTAAATTTAATGGATCTATGAAAAATAGACGCGTGGGAATCTATTCTAGTACTTATATTGGTGAAAATAATGATAGAAGGTAATGCCATCTAAATATATTTATCGCATATTAAAGAATATTTCTATTTAGAAAGAAAAAAAAACCTTAAGGAAATTTATTTCTACTTTCTAATACGATTTTGTTTTATAAATGTTTATATATCTGCATAGTAAATACATTTAGCTTTGAAAGTAAATTATATTACAGTAAATAAACTGTACAGGGGGGCCCATGACAAGCTTATTTTTTAGGAGTAATACTAATTCAAAATAAAGCATTGCCAAACTTTTATTTAAAACGGAATATTTGATTTTTATTTTATTATTGAATTTGGAACAAATTTTACATATAAAACATCAAAAACATTTTATTTCAGTTGAAATGTTTTTGATATATTTTAATATTTGTAGAATTTATATTTGAAATCAGTAACATTTTTTCTTACTCTAAGTATATCTTACGAATGCAATCAGATATTTATAATTTATAAATCGGATTTTATTAAGGAAGCTTTACATAACTTTATTGTGTATAAAATAAATTAAAACTATTTAAAAATGTGTTTTGGATGTTGCTGTAAATTTCAAGTTCAAAAACTATTTTGTGTTAAAATATATCTATATATATACAAATTTCAAGTATAATTATTGAGATTGAAGTAATTTTCGTTGATTTTACAAATTTTATACAAAATTTCGAAAATTGTAGATCTTTTACATGATTTTAAGAAAATCTTGAATGGGTTTTATCATGATTTCAAGAAATTTTAATTAATTTGTATACCAGATTTGTACAAGTAGTTTTCCCTTCGTGTTATTATTACTTTATTAATCTAGCTAGCCATGAAATCTATCATACTCTGTACTTGTACAATATACTATTACTTTTTTAAGCTAATATTTTATATATTACATTTGTTTATCCCAAATCAAAATATTCCAATAAAATACTAATTGCTAATGTTGGTATATTATAGAAATATCGTTGAGTTTTATACTTAATTTAATAAAAATTTGTAAATTTTTTAAATGAAAGTTTTTTTAACTTTCAAAAATGCAATTGACATGAAAATGTATCTTTACGAAATTTCACTATTTATTTTGGATATTGTTAGATACTAACATTTTTTAATTAAAAATAATATGGGGATTGCGTGTGTCTCAAAATTTAAAGACTTGATCAAGAGAACTTTTACTCTGTGTCATAAATAGGAAAATATTTATTAAACACATGCATATTAAATTATATACTGTATGTTTGTGATCTCGGGAAACTATAGAGATACAATATAACCTAAGATTATACATATATCGGAAATAATCTAAAATATATATATTTTTTTGTCAAAAAGTTTACGAATACCAGATGGTCTTAAAAGCTATATTTTAATGTAATATGGGAATAGAAAGTTTCAAACAAGAATGATAGATTTATTTATGGTGTATTTTGATATTCCGATTTAAGTATTATATTATGAATTAAAACATGATAAAATATTGCAATAAATAAGATGCATATAAAATTAATCTACTACGATATAAATAATACGTACAACTATATATAGTATCAAAAATTCAAGCATATAATATGAGTATAATTAAATTATTGGAAAAATTATCTAGGTACAGAGATTATAAGAAATTATGTACTTTCTATTGAATATAACTTGCTTATAAATATGTTTCACTATATGAAATAAAAAAAAGTGAGAAAATTCATTCATTAGGTATGAAATTAAAATTGCATGTAAAAAATAATACATATCTTTGAATATTGAAGTATTTTTTATTTCAAAGAAAATTTCATGTCAGTTCAATCTGCTACACACGGAGTTGTAAAACATATTTTTCAAATAAAATGTTATTTAGATATAAGATGAAGTATTTATTTACAGTTTTATTTATTTATTTACTGTATTGCATGTAAATATATATATATATATATATATATATATATATATATATATATATATATATATTTTGAAAACTTATTATTTATTGTAAAGATATGAAATACTTTCATAATTGAGCCGAATTAAGCTTAATCTTGGCTCATTATTGATTAAATCGAGGAGGAAATTTATATGTATAAATTAATTGAAATTTCTTAAAAAACCTAGTAAATTTTTTTAAAATTATGGTAAAAATATATCTATCTTTCTATAATCATGGAAAATCTCGAGTAAAACTTTTACAATTTTAGGAATTTCATATAAAATCTATAAAATCAACGAAAAATCACTAGTCTCATCCAATTATACTTAAAATTTGCATAATTTTATATACAAAATTTAAGGAAATGGTTTTCCCTTCAGGATAAATATAGAGATGTAGTTCAGTTACGTAATACAGAGTGATTTATATGAAACTAACACTTTTCTTTTTTTTATTTATTTCAACAAGAGTGATGATGACAATTTTGTTTTACATCTCAAATATAGAGTATCTCTGGGATATAATTAATCTGTTCATATTTTCACATTATATATTTGTATCGTTTCAAAGCAAAATAAATTTTTTTTTATTGATTTAGAATTCTTCAAAACTTATATTTATAAATAGCTTTTTTGCCTAAAACAATTAGAGAAGCAGGAAATTACGATAGTATGATTTTACTTTATGATTGAGGGTTGTGGTCACTATTCTGTATAAAAAAAATTAAATATCTTGTTTATATTAATTGTTTTTAATGTGTATAATAATATAGTAAAAAATCTTTCAAAACTTATTATATGTAAATAAAATGGCTTTAGTTTCTGCATTAATATTTATTAATAATCTAAATAATACTCTGTCACTCAATGCACATCTTTATCAGGAAAAAAATTACAAATGACATTTACAGTAACTAAACTACATGGAAACAAAAAATCTTCATGATGTAAAATGCGAAGATACTGTAATAATTGCAAGATTATCAATATTAACAGTAGATTGATAAGAGAAGCAATAGAAATTTATAAAGAAAAAGATAACATCAATCTGTGTAAGGGCACTAATTTAAATAAAATTTAGCTTCCTTTAATTTAAAATTTATAAGTTTTATGATCTAGTTACTTATTTTGTTACCTAGTAACTTGTTTCTATGTTTTGTTTATTTATTGTATATCTTATTTTTATAATTTTCCCTGATGAAGATGTACGTTGAGTATGTCGAAACGTAGATTATTATTAAAGAACTACAACCTAAAGCTCCTTTATTTTATGTATAATAATATTTTGAGTATTTAAATAAACAGTTTATTAACAGTTATGACAATATGAAAATGTGACATACTTACCTATATAATCAAGAATTTGTAATTGCGCAATTATAAATATCTTTTTTGCATTGATTTTTGCAATCGATTTAATTTTATGCTGTTATGCATTTTAAAAATTATATTGCGACAATGATAATATTACTATTTAAAAAATATATTTAAAATTAATGAATTTTGCCATATGTTCATAACTTTATACATTGAGGTGAAAATTTTAATAATTTTGTATTATTTATTTTGAATATTCACATGTCTCAGTTTATTCTATGTAAATATACTTTCATAATTTACATAATAAATGTTGTAGATATACTTAGAGTTTGATAAAAATAAACATATAAGAATAATATTTGTAATAATATAATTATTATTATTTGAAGAAAACTTGCACAATAATTTATAACTCACAAATTATTAGATTTTAATTAATGATCAATAATCAAAGCAAATGTCTATTCTTTAAAAAGTAATTTATTTAAAACTCTATTGAGTATAAAAACTAAATTACAAGATAGTGATATCCTGATATTACAAACTAAGTCGATCTTCACGGTCGCAAAACGCTTAGGGTAAACTTAACTATTAAGATTGAGCACCCTTCATATGAAACAATTGTCAAATTTAAATTGTATAATAGTAATAGTAGTATAATTCTTTTCTTCTATCTTCGATTTTGGCCAACTATGAACCACGTGAAATAACTTTTCATGATTGTTTCTCTCCCTTCTTTCTTCTCTTTCAGTACTCTTTCATTTTTTCTCCATATTGTTTCTTCCTTCCTCTCATCTTTTCTCTGAATTCTCTTCTCTTCTCTCCATTTCTTCTACATCTATTTCCATTTCTTCCATGTCTTTTCCGATTGTTATAATAAAAAAATAGTTTTACTTTATTTCTTTTGTTTTTATAAACAAATAACCCATAAAGTATTTTTAACGTTCTGTTTTTAATTTTTATTTAGTCTTACATTACATATGAATTTTTTAAAACTAAAATAAGGGAAAAAATCATATGTAAATTTGGTTAAAAACATATCTTCAAAATAATTGACAAAATTTCATTGGCTAATTTTTAAATTATTCTCAGGATAAATTTATTTAAAAATTTGGAAATACTAGGCTTAAGGTGGATAAACTAGATGTTTATGACCGTTGTTTAGGACGCTGAACCATATGTTATAGATCAATCGTGCATAAAATACGTTTATATTTTAATATTTAATGGAAATAGAAACCAATAACCAGAAAATTACATATTAAACAGTCGAATATTATCTAAATAATTCAATCGAAACCAAATATTTCGCAAATCGGCTAAAAAAAAATTTGTTTCTGATGTTATTACAAACTGAAATTTTACTTACTAATTAATTGCATAATATGTTATTGATATTAGTTACAACATCACTTTCTATAAAATAATGCCGTTTATTGGTTAATAAAAATTTCAAGTTTTGATGCAAAAATATTCAGGTGTCTCAGCTAATGATATGTATTTTTTTAGTTTATTAGAATACTTTCATCAGTAATATAAACTAATATACAAACATTTTGTTAAATAATATAGTCAGATTTAAATAGATTTTTTTTTATTCAATAAAAAAATTTGAAAATGACAGCTGATTAGTTTTAGAAACTTATTGTGGGACATTCAGTATATACAGTCCGATTGATGATTTTTAAAAGAATCATTCAAAAAACTTATTTATTATTGATAGAATAAAAAGTATATTTTAGAACAGAATAATAAGAAAGTATTTTGTTATTACTATTTTTTTTTAATTATAATGTTATTAAATTCCCTATCAGATTCGTTATTGTTTTGTTTTTAACAATTTTTTTAATATTGTCAACTGGTCAACACTTTTGGATTTTTTTTAAGGATATGGGAAAGACATTGTTTATAATATGCAAGTGAGAGGGCATTAAAAAATTAAAAGCTAGGAAACGCGATTTTTACTGTCAATGTGCAAATCAAATGTACAAGAGCATTAATAATGAACATAAAACTTCTTGAAATTATCTGTTTATTTAAGCTACCAGTTTCTATTATCTTATGAGTCAGTGGAAATTATTTTGATATTTTAATGTCAGACTTTAATAGTGCAATTTTCTATAAATTGATAAATTTTTGACCTGATGAAGACGAGCGTTTAGCTTTCGTCGAAACATCGTTTAATAAAAATAATTAACAGAATTTAAACTAAAAACTGTTTTTATATTAATACTATGAGTTCTGAAAAATATTTTTACTATATTAGTGCAACTTTTATACTTTTGGGAAATGAATATACTATTTCTACATAAAACAATATAATATGTCAATTTGATCAAAATAATTTTAGTAATAAAATGTAATTTATTTTTAACTATACATCACTCATTTTTATTTACTTATTACATTATTTTATTTATTTATTTAAGTAAAATGTGTTAGATTTTTTGCAGATACTCCTGTATTTTACACGAATTGGAAATCAAATTGTCTAAGATTTGTTATTTTTCATTTTTCAGATATATTGCTACATCCAAATTTGAGCCAACCTATGCTCGACAAGCGTTTCCATGTTTCGATGAACCGAACTTTAAAGCTAGCTATACAGTTCATATTGTTACACCAAAAGAGGGAAATTATATAGCTTTGTCTAATATGGATGTAAGATATATATTTTTTAAATAAATAAAATAAAAAAAGAATATTGTTTATTTAAAAACAAATATTACGCGAACATATTTTTGGTGTTTTAAAGAGTATCCCGTTTGAGTCAGTATTAGCAAAGAGAATATAATACATAGAGAATATATAGAGAATTTAATATTATATTCTCTTTGGTATAAGTATCTTGTTGATGTGTGGTAAGTGAGTGTTGGGTTTGGTTGCAGAAGCATAAAAAAAAATAATTTCTGTGTAGTATATGTTGTTATTAGATGGAATAGGGTACGAAATGAATTGGTGAATGTAGAGTGTAAAATTGGAAGAATATGAGCTAATGTCTAATGAACGTTTGCTTAAAAGAATAATTAGAATGATACGTCTGCTTGACGTCCGATGAGTAGATGGATAAAAGAAAAAAAGAATAATATGAATGACGCAGAAGATGCTTGTTTATTTAAGAATGTTTGACGGAAACTATTGTCTGCTTGAATGGAAAGAGTTTGTGTCATACATCTATGAGTACATAGCGTGATTATGTATGTTGAATTTGAACATAATTTAGAGCATTTTGTCTAATTTAATTTATTATATTACAGGTGAATAAAACTGATAGCTATGATGCTAACAATCATATAGTAACATTCAATCCCAGCGTTGAAATGTCGACGTATGTTACTTGTTTTATTGTATGTGATTTTAAATATAAGGAAACGAGTGTGACAGATAGTAATAATAGAACAACCTTATTACGTGTATACGCAACGCCTGAACAAGTCAATAATACTCAATATGCTCTTGATATTGCTAAAAATGTGACCGAGTATTATTTAGAATATTTTGATGTTCCATATCCATTACCAAAATTGGGTAAGTAGATTTAGTTTTAATCAATTTCAAATATAAAGATCAAATGATCGAACTATGTCTATTGATAATAAATTCGCCGAGGTACATATCGTAAACTTCATTGAGTAATAACCATTCATTAACTGCTCGTTGAATAATATACTGTAAATTACGTTAGTATATCAGCGGTATTATGATTTTTTGCATTTTAATTTTCTTATGAGTCAGTTGCAATTATTTTGATATTTTAATGTCACACTCAATAGTGCAATTTTCTGTTATGTAAAATGTTTGTTTCTCACTTGTATGAATTGCAGCACGAGCGTAGTCGCAATTTTCATACTTTTGGGAAATTAATATCAATCTGTGCTCATTGTACAATATATTATTTATACATAAAACATTATACATACATACACAATCACGCCATGTACCCAAAAGGGTGTGGCACAAATCCCAAACTCAGCCTCCTCCAAACATCCCTATCCAGATAAGCAACTTCAGCTTCATACATATTCAAAATTTCTCTCATACATGTTCTTCTATTCCTACTGTTCATATTATTCAGATAATTTGAATCACTATAAAATATCAGCTCGCTGTCTACATGCAATGTAAACGTTGTAACGATTGAGAATATTTGTCTTATATGGATTTGACTTTATCTCGCAGATTCTATACGATATTAAAAATATATTGTTTTAACTGTTTTTGAAATAATTTTTCAGATATGATTGCTATACCAGATTTTGTATCTGGCGCTATGGAACACTGGGGATTAGTAACCTATCGTGAAACGGCTTTGTTATACGATGAGGAGAAAAGTAGTGTTGTAAATCAAGAACGCGTTGCTACGGTTGTTGCACATGAACTAGCTCATATGTGGTTCGGAAATTTAGGTGAGTTTCGTTTTATTATATAAATTAATACAACGTAGATAATACTACATAATTGATATTCTCTATTAAAATTAAGAAATAAAATTTATAAATATATAAAATAAAAAAGCTTTAGGTTGAACTTTTGTTTAAATTTATATTATACAAGGTATCACAAGACAAATAACTAGATTATCTGAAGCTTTTTTATTTAAATATAATGAGTTCTGAAAGATTTTTTACTATGTTATAAATATATGTTATTTGTGGACACTTAAGTCCGATTGAACAAAGCATTGTTAACTTAATCAGTGAGTTAACTAGGCAACTAGACTGTCAATTACAGGACAATATTTTTATTAAGAATGTTGTTATTTATAATTACCATTTTTGGAATATAACATAAAAATAATAAAAAAAAAACTATATTAATTCAATATTCTCATAATTTTCAGATTTTCATTTACAGTTATGTTTGTGAAAAATGTTAGGTATTTATTCGCATTTTACAGGTTCATGTGAAATGCATATAATTTTCATTGCAATGTGGTTGTCCTTGAATGTTTTTAAATAAAAATATTTGTTAATGAACTGATATTAAAATAACTGTGAAAGTAAATACAACTTGTTTTTATTGTTTTATTACTTTTACAAGTTATTAATAATTAATAATATTTAAGTCGTTAGATTTTGTATTCATCAAACTTTTTTTTATTAAATCAAACGAATCATTAAATAAAAACTTTTATAGGATTTTGTTTTATGCTTAATAAGTTCTAATTAATGGCAATAAACTATAAATGCAAACAAATGAATTTGGCATGTGTTTGTCGAAAATTATTTACAATACTAAGAAGCATTCATCAGAACTAGTCGCATTGTCCGAGCATTGTATTAATTTCAAACAAAATTTCGATTTTGCTATAGAATCGCAACTATAGATTACAAATGGATATGAATATTATTAGTTTTCATTTAATATTATTAAATATTCAAAACTAAGATTAATATTTATATTTAAGACATTGTCGAATGGCGTTTAAATTTATCAATTTCGATTAAATGCTGTTATTATTTTTTTACAGTGACATTGGATTGGTGGAATGATTTATGGTTAAATGAAGGTTTTGCTACATATATGCAATATAAAGCAATTGATAAAATTAATCCCGAATGGGCAATGGTATTATATTGATATTTTGCTATATGGTATATTTAACACATGTAACTTAAATGATTATTTTTGAATAGGCGGAACAATTTTTGATAGATCAATTACATCCTGTATTGAATTTTGATTCAACATTAGCTTCACATCCAATTGTTCAAACTGTTGTTACACCCGATCAGATTACGGAAATATTCGATAGTATCTCATATAATAAGGTATAATATTTTATATTATTTATTCTATTTCAATTTGCAATAAAATCATTATCAAATTAAATCTTATCAAGTGACCGATAATTACATTGTTCTGAAAATGATAATAATGGATAGAAAAATATAAAGAATAGAGCATAAACTTTATGATATTTGGCAAAGGCAGACATAGGTAATTTTTTCTCTTATCTGGAGTGTAGATATACACGACAAATCAGAGCTAAATACGACTGGGCGTGGGGCAAACAAACTTGAAAAATGGCTTCACTACCTTTTGCGAATGCTCTCTTCACATTATTCTTTCCTCCAAGACCATTTCGATAATTTAAACTAATTTTTACCAATTTAACTAAAAACGAAATAGAATAACATTACATTATCAAAAATTATTAAAAATTATATATAGAAATTCTGTATAGATTCTAGATTTGCCCATTTATATTTTTTTGTACCTTATCTTCAATAATATTGTATTCTATCTTACTCTGCAATTACATTTAATATTAAAAAAAACATGATAAATTATACAAACTAATTTAATATTTAATTAGGTGTGCGTATGTTAGAATAATGAAAATTATTAAATTATTAAAGGGTGCATCTGTGCTACGTATGTTAGAAAATGCCATTGGTGAAGATAATTTTAAAAAAGGCATTCATAATTATCTCGATAAATATAAATTCAAAAATGCCGTTACACAAAATCTATGGGACGAGTTACAAGCTATCAATCCCGAAGTTAATGTAACCGATGTGATGGATACATGGACAGTACAAATGGGTTATCCAGTTATAAATGTAAAAAAACAACAAAATGGTTCTATTGTTGTTCAACAAGAACGATTTTTGGCAGATCCTGATAATCCTGATAACGGTGATCAACCATCCAAATATGAGTGAGTTTTTATTTTATATTTAAACATAAACAAGCGCAAACAAACATCAACGAATAATAATAATAATTGCCTTTATTTAGCATTTGCTATACAGACAGAATTAAAAAATAAATAATAAACCGTAGTAAATTATCAAACATATGGATGGGCATATGTATTTTAAAATTTGATTGTGTTTCAGTTACAAGTGGACAATCCCATTAACTTATATTACAAGTAGCAATTCAGAACCTACTTTAGTTTGGTTTAATAGAAATAATAACGCCGGTAAGAGCTAATTTTGATCATTTTAATATATTGTTTTTTTTTTTCTAATATTTTTGTTTGTTTTTAGTTTTGATTAATGAAACCGATGTAAAATGGATTAAACTAAATCATAAGCAAATTGGTTATTACAGAGTAAAATATCCTGAGGAAATGTGGAATGCACTGACAGAAGATTTTCAGGTAAAAATGTTTAATGGTATTTTTTCTTAAACTAAACTGCATATTTTGAACCGGTTCAAAATTCGTTTCTAAACATTTTCTAACATTATAAATTTGTATTATAGTTTATTTTTATATTTTTTATAACTAATACCGTATTTTATTTTTGTTTTTTTTTGTTTTTCAATTTACCACTACCACATTTTATAGTTGAAGATCTTTTTAGATTATTTATTTCGGAATCGTACTATTAAATTTTTCATAGAATATCAATTTAATTTTGTTTTATTTTATTAATTCTAACTGTATTCAAATTTTAATACTGTTGAATTAGTTTGAATTTTAAAAATTAAGCTTTGTTCATATTGCTTTTCGTAAGTGAAAAAATTATGTTACTTGAAGGGATTTAAACCCGCAAATTTCTAATTACTAATTGGATATCTTGTCAAGTAAAGTGACTGTGAAATATATTCAATAATTCTAATATTTAATTTATTTTTAAATTAAATTAGAACACGTAATATTAAATTTATTGTTTTAGACTTTATCAACAGGAGACAAAGTAAATTTGTTAGACGATGCATTTAGTATTGCCAATTCTGGTGGTATTAAATATTATATACCTTTAGAATTAACAAAGAAACTGAAAAACGTTTCTGATTATATACCATGGTCTGTTGCTGCTTCGAAATTGAAGAAATTAAAAAAATATATAAACAAATATGATTATTCTGAAAAACTTAAGGTAATTGTTTTTATAAGTAATATTTTTATATTAATACAGTATTATACAAAAAATTTGTTTACTTTTTAAACTAGCATCTGTATCTCTTTTCATTGCTGGCAGAAATTTTATTATTGTCTAGTATTATTTTCTGTAAATATATATTTCTTACATTTTAAATTACACAGCTCTTTTATTAACTAATTTGAATGTTTTGAAAAAATTTTGATTTCAATTTTATATAAATATGTACATAAACATCTAAATATATTAATAATTAGAAACTAGAAATATAAAATTTAAAAATTACAATACTATCTTTAGATCATAACAGTGGTGCCTCTATCGGAAATTTTGTAGCAGTATTTCTTATAAAAGTTGTTTTATAAAATCCACATATAATTTTTTTTTTTCACAGAAACATGTTCATAATATAATAACAGATGTTTACAAAGATGTAACTTGGAATGAAACAAAGGATGATTCCCATTTGAAAAAGTAAGTTATTATTTTTTAAAAATTATTAAAAAAAATTTTAATACTTTAAAAATATAATTGTAGATTTTTATTTTCACATGAAATTCGTTTAATTTGAAAGAATATAAATATATATATATATATATATATATATATATATATATATATATATCTGTAAAAATAATATATACCTATTTTCGAAAACAAAATAATTAATTTTGTTTTGTTTTGATGTGAGTGAGTATTTCTGAAAATTAAATTAATTGTATTTTTTTAGCTTATTACGTGCTCAAATACTAGATTTAGCTTGCACTTTCCATTTTCAAGATGCAATTAGTACAGCTGAAAGCAAATTTAAAGAATGGTTAGCGGGAACCGAACAATCGTCTAATGTGAAAGCTTTAGTTTATCATTACGGTAAGTTTAAATATTACTACCGACTTAACCTTGACTACACAATTATTTTCTTCTATTCGTTCCAGTCTTCTGCAGTTTTATTTTCAATTTTCTTTGATATTCTTTACAATAGCATATTGCATTTATTGTCTTATTGCATTTGTTGTTTATCTCCTAGTTTTTTAATGGTATTCTGGTTAGGATATTTTTTGTTATACTTAATTACTCTAAATTTTGAAGTATTGTAAACATAGTGAAGATTTGTTGTTCATTTGATAAAAATCTAAATTAAATTTTACACTTCATACTTTACTGTTTAACAAGTTTTTGTTTTGAGTAATTAATATTTTAGACTATAAGTATAGTTCAAATAATAAAAAATACATATTTTTTTAATTTTGTATTTTATTATATTATTAATTTAGGTATGGAAACAGCTAAAACAGAAGAATGGGAGGCAGTTTTTCAAAAATATGTTCAAGAAATTGATGCTCAAGAAAAAACGAAGCTTCTGAAAGCATTAGCATCAACGAAACATGTGTCATTATTAAATAAGTAAGAAATAAATGCAATTTCATATATTTTTCATCTAATTATTATTTTTGTTAAATTTTAGTTTGCTAGAAAAAGCTGAAGATGAAAAAATTATAAGAAGTCAAGATTATTTTACGTGTTTACGATTTATATCACAAAATGACGTTGGCACTCCAATAATTTGGGAATATGTTAGGTAAATGTCTATCGAATAAATTTTTATAATTTTATGAGATTACTAACAAAATAGCTCGTTTTAAAAATGATAAAACGAGTATCAATTACTGTACTTTATATCTTATGCTTGCATTGCACGCCTTATTTAAAAGACAAAACAATTTGACAAATTAAATTCACCTGTCTGAAATTATATATCAAATTTTAAAAAAATTATAAAGTATTTAATAGTAATTAATCACCTTGTAATTAAAAAAAATTGTTGATGTTTTGTAAAACAAATATGAATTGCTTTTGGTAAAATAAAATTTGTTTGTGTTAGAAATTATTTTTTTTCAATTTTGTTACGATCAGTCAGAAAGCGGTGCTAATGAGATTAAGCTTAAAAACTACTCGTAATTAATATATAGAACATAACATATTATTAATGGAAACAAAATAATATATATATATATATATATATATATATATATATATATATATATATATATATATATATATATATATATATATATATTGCCTTCATATAATAATTAACATTTATAATATTAAAATTTGCATAATTTATGTAAGATCTTTGTGGTGTCCAAAAATATATTGTTGCTGACTAATGTCAGCAATATTTAATATGTAATATAAATAAATTAAATTGATCTGCCTGCTTCAATTATTATTTTTTAATTATTTTCAGAAATAACTGGCCAAAGTTGGTAGAACGATTTACATTAAATGATCGTTTTTTGGGAAATTTGATACCATTTATTACATCTAGTTTCGATAATGAGTTGAAACTAAATGAGGTAAGATATTTGAATATTTTATTTTTATTGAAAAAAGTATTTTAAAGTTGTTGTAAAGCTATATAATAAAATTGAGAATTTTTTTAAATAAAATATATTTTACATTATGATCTAACGATTGAAAACTAGAAATTGATTCTATTTTAAAAATGTATTTGTTTTTTTTTTAGACATTGGCATTCTTTTCTCTAAATCCTGAAGCTGGTGCTGGCGAAATAGCTAGAAAACAGGCGTTGGAAACCATTAAAAATAATATCAAATGGTTGAAAAATTATCAACACGATGTAGAATTGTGGTTAGATCAAATAATATAAAAATAATTTTTATATTTGATCTAATCACAACTCTACAATTATTGTAATTTTTACGTTAAATTCTTTATTAGTTATTATTTGTGATTTTTTATATTGTAATAATAATACATAATAAATTAAAGTTATTGTGTTACTGATTTATCAATGATTTCAATTTATTTTAATTTTATTATATTAATCTCTAATTAAAATTACATAAATTTTATTCAAAAACGGGTAATTTGATTTTTGTTCTTTGCATGTTGTATCACGTATTTATGACCAATTCGGTTTTAATTACTATATATTTTTTATAATTACTTAAATATTTATTTTTCGTGAACTAGTTGATGGCTTTTCTCTCTGATTAGAATTCTATTTGAAATATAAAATACATTTATTGCCGGTATCAGAACATCAGAAGATTACTTAAAATTAAAATGCTTTTTAATAAAATAACTTCTGGTTTAATGTTTTGTTTAAATTTTATTTGAAAAACAAAAATAAAATGCTTTAAGTTTAAGTTTTGTTTTATTAAAATTCGACATTTCAAATCAATACATGAATTATCATCAGGAAACGTCGAATTTTAATAGCAATGATAATAGAGAACTTCAATCCAAAGCATTTTAATTTTGTTCTTCAAAAATTTTGTGTCTTTTTAATCCTTTACAATATATCCTGAAATTCATTTTGAACACTAACAAAATACTTCTACATGGTGTAGCACCGGTGACGCACACGAGTATTGTTGGTTGCCCGATTTATTTAGAGGTTAATGACCAGAATATTATTTCTTTATATTAGCAAAGAGAATATTACTATACTACTACTATAAAAATTGTAGTTTTTCTTTTATTTAGAATTTGATTACAATGAGGCAAGTTGCATTAAACTTAATCAATGAGATGAGTTAGCTAGATTTTTTAATTGTCTTTGAAGCGCAAATGGTCACTTGGCAAGTTAACGATATCGTTAACTTACAAAGCGTTTAACAATGGTAATCTTCAGGCTTCCTTGGCCGGTATCAATTGAATTTATAGATTGAATCATTCAGTCAACCACCACATTTTAATTCAGTGGTCATTATTTTAAAAATTTTATAAGTTTTTCTCATCAAATCAAATGAAAATAACGTACCCATCTAGCAAGTATAACAAGTATAGTACTCGTATTACTAAAAAAAAATGTAAATATATTTTTGTCAAACCGGTCATTGACCAAATAACTAGTTTAACAAAAACTTGATGTTATTGTGTTTACATCTTCTGCAATTTCTATGAAATGGTATTTTAAACGTAATTTTCACAAGTATCTGCCAAGGTCAACAACTAGCCTCTTTCTATTATTTGATTAGATGATCTATCAGTATATTTTCCATTAATTAAATATATGCATGTCGAAGCAGTCGTCAAGAAGAAGAAAAAAATAAATATATTTCTAAATGTTTTCAAATTCAGAGTCAAATGATATACTTTTCAGGTATTTACAAATTTTATTTCTTTATTAAAATAATAAATTACTTGTTATAATTGTAAATAAACTAATAAAAGTCAAATTTTAATACAGAATTTTTATAAAGTTTTTGTGTAAATAAAATTTTTTTAAATTTATTTTTTTTTAATATGTAACAAAAATGTAAACTTGCATTATATACTATATTTAAATTTAAACTGTATTATATTACTTTTTTAACGTATCACATTTATAATTTATTTTTGTATTTTCTACATTTAAATGAATTTAATACTGGCCTTGTTAGACTATAAATTTCTGATTTAATTTACAATTATAGAGTTACGTTTCATTTTTATTTACAATAAAATAGCTGCATGTGCGCAGTTTTATTTTTAGAAATAATTATTGTTTTTTAAATGTGGCAGCTAAAAATTTTGGTGAGGACTAAATTTTGTATATGAGTCTCGTATAGATGCAAAATTCACTATTCAACAAAAAGTGAAAAAATGTGCTTTTGCGCGATTTGGACGAAGAATTTTCCAAGGAATACGATATTTAGGTTGGTTAGAAGCAAAACTCGGTATTTATGCCATCTAGTAACAAGATTTTATCATCAAAATACAATTACACCCAGCTATAACAGTTTTTTGCAAATATCTTAGAACATAAAATTTACCAAATAGTGAGTTTTGCATCTATACGACTCATATGTTGTATATAGTATGTTTCGCTTCTAACCTAACCTGAACAAGTCCCACCACATTTTCCACGTGCACCTAATTCACGGACTGGGTAATTTAACGATTGCGTGTAACATATAATAAATATAAGCAATTATCTTTATCAAATTATTGTTATTTTAGATAAAGAATATGTAATTTTTTGTCAAATTATTGTTATTTTAGATAAAGAATAAGTAATTTTTTGTTGTTGTTTATAATGTGTATTTGTATTTCAAAAACTATATAATATTATGTCACTATTATAGTATATGCCGATATGCTTAATTGATGTAAAATATTGATAATAAGCTACCACTTTCGGTTTAACCGGAAGTCGACTCTTACTTTTTTGTTTTAAATGGAATAGCCAAGTTTTTTAAATTTTATTACCAAATTTCGTAAAATAATATTATAAAATTTTTGAAATATAGATTAGACGATTAGAGTAAGCTCGTTCTGGGACACACTGTATACTAGCATGAGTTATGTATAATGGTGGGAACTCTGTAGTTAGATATACCTGTATTTATAATTTTATATTATTTGTCATAGGAAACCTTCCTGGTGGAACCACAGATCATCCGTAGAAAAAAATATAATAATCAGTATAATTTTGTTATTAATTATGACTATCGTTCTAAGCATTGTTATAATATTAATTATACATCGTTCATTAGGTAAAAATAACTATATTTTTTCTGCAAATTATGGTTAAATTTAAAAGTACGTTAAAATAAAAATTCTGCAATATACATATTAAAATATTTTCTGAGTTATGTAAATCTCTTTACTATACACTATACAGCCTTGACTATTTGTTAGTCGGCCCTGGAGAAATGAATATAAATTATACAGAGTGTCTAAGATAAGATCTTTAAAACTATAATAGTAACGGCTTCGGTTGAATTAGACAAAAGTTGTTTTATTAAGAGACAAATATTATGTTTATTTTTTTGTTTTTTATACAAGATTTTTAATAAATGTACAGCGGTACTCAAATATTTTTATCTTTCATACTTTTCGTTAAAATTACACATACTTTCATTTTTCTTATACAGCTTGTATTATAGTCGGTTTTCATAAATCATAAAAAATCTTTTTAATAATTTTATATATGATATTTATTAGTATTTATTCTTATTTTTACATTAAAGACATGTTTTATTTTATTTAGAAAATGCAAAATTATATACTAAATCAAATGTGGAAAGTACAGCAATAATTTTAAATTACATGAATAAAGATGTGGATCCTTGTGATGATTTTTATGAATTTGCATGTGGAACTTTTCTGAAGAAGACCATTATTCCATTGGATAAGTATTCTAAGAATTCGTTTGAAGACAGAGATGAAACTATTTTATTTCAACTTTTCGATTTATTTGAACAACCTGAAAAACCAGATGATCCTAGATGTTTCAATTTAGTGAAAAAATATTACAGAGCATGCCTTAACGAAAGTATGTACAATATTCACATTAGTTATGGAATTACATTTTTATTCTGCAAACGTTGAAAACGCGAAAATGGACCTATTTACTAATGAAATATATATATATATATATATATATATATATATATATATATATATATATATATACCGGGTGTTCGTTCGTTAAGTTCGTATGGGCGTTTAACATGCAAATTCGATAATTTGCGATATACTACTTTCTCGAGTAAAATTCGAAGAAATACTTAGAATACTTTTTGATAGACAATAAAAAGTTCTATAATTTGGTTTTAGTTTTAATTTGCTAGCATGTGCCGTTTGGGCGCTAGAATTTTTTTTTGATTTTTTGGTTTTTATTTTTTTTTCTCAAAAACTATGAGGTGTAGGAAAATAAGCATACACGGAGAAAAACGTTTCTTTGATATTAATAAATAAATTTCAATAACATATATTTTTTTATTTTAAATAAATTTATTTAGTGTAAATATACAAGTTCTTTATTGTAAAATAATTATTTGTTAGTAATAAATAAATACTTTTAAATCAAATAGATATTTATTTGCCACTATTGAAAAAAATATTTATTGGAATGAAAATGATTTTCTTTACTCCAAAGAATGCCTTTTCTCTGTGTAATATTGAAAAATGCGGAATAATGAGTACTATAATTTAGTGAATAAACCATTATTCTACGATGCATCGTTTAGTAGAAAAAAAAATTAAAAACTGAATTTTTGAAAATTTAGGATTTTTCCAAAATAAAATTTTTTTCAAAATTTGCTCAACAAAATCTGAAAAATTCAGTAAAATAGAGAAAAAATGTAGCTATATAATAGCTAAGTAAGTTTTTTCTTTATCTCATACTGATTTTGCAGGAAAAATTATTGAAAATTCTAAAAAACATTTTAGAATTTTTAATAATTTTTCCTGCCAAACGATTTCCTCCTAGATTATAACGTATCTTCAAGATTTTATCGGATCTTCTAGTAGTAAAAGTCTAATATATATATATATATATATATATATATATATATATATATATATAAATATAAATATAAATTAGAATTTTACTACTAGGAGATCCGGTAAAATCTTGAAGACACGTTATAATCTAGGAGGAAAACTTTGTAATGGGAAAGTTTCTAATGAACAGATATAAATTCTTTGTATTCTACTGACGTAATTAGCTAAATTTGCTAAAATACATTCAAATATCTTATTTTAAAAAAGTTCAAGTTAAATATGTGAAAATATATCATATATTATTGTATTTTTTTTTTTAATGAATACAATATATTTATTTTCACTCTATTGGCAACAGTGTTTTGCAAAGTCAAATAATACACTTCGTTTACATTGGTATACATTGATTTACATAGGTATGAACGATCATGATGGGAAATCAAATTCATTCCAATTCGAAAGCCAATGTAAACATACCAGTGATTGACGTCACTCGTTTAATGACAAAAATTGATGACGTGCCTTCATAGTTTTACCGATTCTCTTCTATCTGTAATTAAAGTCACTTATTTCATATATTTTTTTTTTTTTTTGGAAAATACCAATTTCTTAACATAGTAAACAAATTTTCCAGAAATCATTATATTAAAATAAAATGGCTTTAGTATATATAGTTATGTATTAATTATTATTATTTTATTTCAGTCAATCAAATTTAATTAAATATTTAAACCTTTTGTTCTCGTAATAATTTGGGGGTTTAACTAGACAAAATATTTTATAAATTTATTTAATACTTTATTAGTTTCTTTAAGATGTAGTTATAATATATCATGTATTTTAATGAAAATTAATATTTAAAAATCACATAACTGTAAAACTTTAAGTAAAAATATATTGCTTTAAATTATATTTAATCTTGCGCTAATTTGTGAATATGGAAAGTAGTTTTTTTTTAAATTTTGGCATAATTTGTTTTCAGCTGTATTAGAACAACGTGGTGTACAGCCAATCATAGATTTACTTTATGAATTGGGTAGTTTTCCAATATTAGAAAGGAAAAACTGGAATGAGAATAATTTTGAATGGATAAATATGATGAAAAAAATAAGACAGCTAGGATTTGACGATGATTATTTAGTAAAGTTTCATATTATTAATGATTATAAAAATATATCTAAACATATGTTACAGGTAAGTAATAAATTACTTATATATCACATGCTCACATCTGATTCGGCATTTTAGTCAGCGAAATTTGGAAAATTAATCTGCAATCTATTCGTAAACTTCATCTACAGGCACATACATTGCGGGAAGACTTTGCTTTGCTGTCAGTAATGCACTAATCAGCTTTAACTCTATCTGTAATTTTTTTTATCTGGAAACTTTTTAAGTGTGTAAATGTATTATTATGCTAGAAGATTAATGATCTAGCCCAAATGATTGATTATAGTAAAAAAAATGAGTATGAAGCTTATTTTAGCTTTACTAATATCTTTCTTTTAATATCTTTATATTAGCTACTCAACCCATCGAATTTGTAATTGCCATTTGCCGATGGGAAATGCATCGAAGATTTTTCACTGTTGAGTTTCTGTTTTTAAAGACGCCTATTCATTAATTTTTTTGGTACTATGACTTTCCAAAACTATCTGCAATTTTTTTAAATGAATTTTAGATGGTAATCTTCAGGCTTTCACGGCCGATATCCATTACTTTATAGAATTTTCTTGGCTGGTATGCCGTGGTCAGTTTATTCTCAGTGCTTGGTGACCAAGCCATTTACGTTGTATGGCGAAACGTCTGCGACGAGGATAGACCGATCACTCTATACCAGCCTAGAAAATTCTATCAATTCAACGAATTTTAGATGGTTTCAGTTTTTTATATTTTAGAAATTTATAATAACACACAAATTTACTTTTGTTGTTATTTTGTTTTGATATTTACACACATCCGGGTAATTTTGATTCGCTTAAAATTGTAAATGTTTATGTGATAATTCTAGAGTGGGAGTAAGAAGACTAGATTATCTTTTACTTTATTTTACTCACTATTTACTATAAAAGTTACAAATAGTTTTTGGCAAAAGTTTTTGATGTTTCAGTTAGACAAAATTGAATGGAGTCTTGACATAGTTGATCATTATTTAGAACTAGATATAGAAAATGAAAAATTACAAAATTATTATAAGTTTATGTTAGATGCGTTTGAATATTTGAATTTAAATAAAACAGAAATAAAAGGAGAAGTAAGAGAAGTATTAGAATTTATGAGAAGTCTTGCTTTGGTAAATATAAATATATTCTGTTATAATAGAATTTATTAATAACTATTTATCTTCAGATTTCTACAGATGAATTGAACACAGCAGCTGAGCGATATAATCCTATAACTATAGGTGAACTACAAAATAAACATCCCAATATCAATTGGATTGAATATATAAATAATATTCTAGATACTAGTATTAAATTTACAAGTAAAGAAGTTGTTAATATTAAGGTTTGTTCATGTATAGAAATATTTTCCAAGTAAAAACGTTATAGAAAATTTTAAATTAAATTAACTATTTTATATTAAGTAGGATGTTAAATTTAAATGATTAAATGCCAATTATTATTGTTTCGCACAGAACTTGAAATCATAGATTTTTCTTAATATTTACATAATACTGTTTTTTTCAAGGATCCACAATTTATAGCAAAATTTGAAGAACTAATGAACTCAACTCCAAAGAAAGTAATAGCAAATTATCTAGGATGGCGATCCTTTCGAACATTAATTTCCGGTGGACCAAAAGATCTTAAACAGCGACAATCAGAGCAGATTCGTAGTATAAAAGGAATAAGAGATTTACCACTACGATGGAAAAGTTGTGTAAATAGAGCACATTTTTATATAGACGTTGCTGCTTCAGCTTTATATGTACGAAAATATTTTGATAAAGAAATCAAAGATCAAATCAAGAATATTACTAATTATATAAAAGCTGCTATTATTGATTTATTGAAATTTAATAAATGGATGGATGACGATACAAGAAACTATGCTATAGAGAAAATTGAAAATGCTGATATTTTTATTGCTCATCCAGATGAATTATTAAATGACACAATTATTGATGATTTTTATAAAACTGTAAGTGACTAAATATAACTAATGAATATTTATAAGCGAGAAGAAAAACTTAAAAACAAAAAAAAAATAGTACAGATTAAACTTCAAAGATTCACTGCTAAATATCAATGTAAATTTACAATGATAATTATTATAGAAATTTTACTGTATTTTTTTATGTAATAAGATATTTTTTTAAAGTAAATTTACAATAACAATTTACAAAAGTTACAACAAACGTTATAGTAAAATTGCTATGATTATATTAATGTGAATTTATATTGATTCTATAAATGTTTAATTTTTCTCATATTTTTTAAAACTAATTTTTAAATTTATTAGTTGAATATTGATTTTTTTTTCGGGAAGTTTACATAAACAACTATTTTGTAAAATAAAAATATGCTTATAATAAATGTATCGTAAAAACATTGAATTTCTGTAAAAACTAGATATCACAAAAATATTTCGGTGAACCTAAACATTTTCTCTGAGAAGAATTTTTGCCATCAAATTGCTAAACCATATTAATAAATCGGACATATATACATACACAATCACGCCATGTACCTAAAAGGGTGTGGCACAAACTTATTCCATCATCCCGAAATCAGTCTCCTCCAAACATTCCTATCCAAACAAGCAACTTTTGTTTCATCTACATTCATACTGACACTCTGACATACATGCTCTTCTATTCTTACTACTTGGAAACTTCCGCTCACGCAAAACACTCTCAATCATACCACTACAACTACTCATCGGACGTCCACGCAAACGTATATCACCATAAATATAATATATTTAGTAATACTAATAATAAAAATATTTCATGTAGTAGAAAGTATAAATAAGGTAAATAAGATTTGTAATTACATTCAGCATATTCTTCTATCTAATAGAATTAAAGATAATGTTATAACGGTGAATGAATATTTGTTATTAAAATTGGTTATTTTATTTAATCAAGGGGTTTTTAATTTTCTTTAAAAAAGAAAAAAGAAATAGAATTACCTATATCAAAATTCTAATAAGTAGAGAACGATATTTGTTTTTGTTTTTGCAGCTAGAATTAAATGAAGCATTGTATTTGGAGTTACGATTAAATCTAACCAAATTTTTAAACGACAAGAAATATGGTACATTATTTTTGCCAGCCAACAAATATAACTGGGTGGATTATTCGGAAGCAGCAGAAACTAATGTTGCTTATTCTGAAAGAAAAAACAGCATTGGTAAAATTTCTATAATTTTTCTTTTCTTCTGTTATGCGCATTCTTTAAATTATATTAATATAGGTACATACTTACATAAAAATTTAGAACAAAGTAACATATATTTTAACATAGTACAAAAAATTTCAGAACTCATTATATTAAAATAAGAAGCTTTTTGATTCAACGTTTCGAAACTAGAGGTGCATTATCATCATAAAAAATATAAATGACATAAATAATAAACAAACAAAACATTGAAACAACTAACTAGTTAACAAAAAACAAGTATATAGATTACAACAAATATATTATTAATTATAAATTAATGGAAACCAGATTTTATTTAATTGTGTGCTTTTGCATTGATTGATGTTATCTTTTTCTTTGCACTATTAATATTATAATGTCTTTGTTTTATCTAAAGCTTAATATTTTAATATATATTTTTTCCGAAGAACATAGAAAAATTAATCTTTGATAAATTTTTGATTTTAGATCGGTCAGTCTTAGATTACATTATTGTTATAAAAATTGACCATTAATACAGCTTTGTTTTGCAGAAGTAATTGCTGGAATATTAAATGGTTTATTTTTTGGAAAAAATAGACCAAAATATCTGAATTATGGTGCAATTGGAACACTGATTGGTTATTCGTTTGCTTTGGCAATTACATCAGAAGGACGTAAATATGATAAAAATGGAGCATTAAATAATTGGTGGACCAAAGAAACTGACGAAGAATTCTTTAAAAAATCTGAATGTTTTGTTGAACAATATAATAATTACACAATTCCTATAATTAATGAAAAGGTAATAATAAATAAATAAAATCGTTGTGTCATTTTCAGAAGTAAGAAGTAGTAAGTATATATATATATATATATATATATATATATATATATATATATATATATATATATATATATAGAAAAAAATTACTTAGCGTAGAATAATTGCTGGTTGATTGAAACAAAAGTTTGTTCTACACCTAATTCTAATAAGTAAAGAGCGCTATTGTATACGCAGTAATTAGTTTATTATTTTTATTTATAATATAATTACTAATTCCAATTTTAACACAAAAAGAAATTAAATTGCAATTCCATATACCTTAATTTAAAATTCTTTTTGAATAAATGGTTTTAAAAATGATTAAATTTTTTCATATATATATATATATATATATATATATATATATATATATATATATATATATATATATATATATATATATATATATCCTTTTCATATGTATAAAGTGATGAGGTTTCCTATAGGGAAAATAATTTTAATATGAGTTTTAGGAGAAAAACTTATTCTTTATAAAAAAATTTGCTTCTATCAAAACCTCTTACAGTCAAAGAAAAATTCAGTAATCACTTAAGATAAGATCAAAAACTTGATATTATGTCGAGTTGTTTTTTTTTAAACATGACAAGTCCGAATGTTACATCAGTATCGTGTTACCCATGAAAAAAAATATAAATATATATTTTTTTTAATTATATTTTGGCAAATTAATAATAATAATAATAATAATTAAAAAGTAAGTCTCCTGTATGACAAATATTTTTAACATTTTTCACACGATACTGATGTAACATTCGGACTTAGTCATATTTCCTAAAACTAAAACTTTTTTTTCCCTATAGGAAACCTCATCACTTTACTCACTGTATAATTTGTTTTCTGTAAACTAAGAGTTTTCTGCATGAATTTAGTCTTATCCTTTATAAATAATTTTATAACTATGTATTTTAAGAAACCTAAACCATACGCCTTTGATATATTAAAAAAAAAAAAAATAATTAATAAAATTATTAATATGTAAAACTTAATAAATACAATAAAATATAAATGGATTATTTAAACCGAACCGAAACTATTTTATAAATAATTTTGCAAATTATATTTTTTATATTTTTATCTAATTTAGAACGAAAACTGGATCATCTAAATATATTGAAAATCGTAAATTTAACTGGTTCAATTTTTTTTAGCGATTTATAGCTTTGATAATGTACTATTTACAACTACAAAACTTATTTTAATTTATAATTATTTATGCAGATAAACGGTAGAGAAACAAGAACAATTAATATAGGCGATTTTGGTGCAATTCAAATAACTTATGCCGGATATTTAAAATGGTTACAAGATAACCGGGAAGAGAAACTTTTGCCCGCCGTGCCATATACACCACGACAACTATTCTGGATAAGTAGAGCACAAATCTTTTGTTCTCAAGAACGATATCAAGGATTAGAATATATAACACATACATACAGTCATACTCCAAAACGATTTCGTGTTAATGGACCACTAGCTAATTCTCCAGAATTTAGTAGAGACTTTGATTGTCCCATTGATTCAAATATGAATCCAAAACATAAATGTACTTTGTTTTAATATTATGTAATAAATAATTCATATTTTTATAAAATTAAATAAATATTGTTCTTTGACAAAAATCGAATCAACAATTTTTTGTTCTTCGGAATTGTACCCCATTTTTTTCCACTCCATTATTTCCACCACTACTTTTCTTCCACCAATTCTTTTTTTCACTATACATTTTTTTCCATCAATTCTTTTTCACTCTATATTTTTTTCACCAATTCTTTTTTTTACTAATTTTCTTACGAAACTTAACCTAACTCTAACTTCACCAAACCTAAGTGGAAAAAAGTATTGGCGGAAGAAAAGTTTAACGGAAGAAAAGTGCGGCGGAAAAAATGGAGTGGAAAGAAAAAAGTGGAAAAAATGTCGCCCTACCGTTCTTCGGCTGTAAATAGTCCGAATAATTAATAGAATTAATTTTATTTGATGTATCTCTGTTATAATATTTATATTTAAATTAATTAATTGAAAATTAATATTTTACTTATAAATGGTAGGTATATAAAATACATAATTCTTGTGAGAACTAACAAAATTATTTCTGAAAATTTAATTGAATTTTAATAACTAGTACAGTCAAAATACATGTTTTTTTCCTAAAAATTGATAACATTCAAAAAAAATAAGTTTATGTAATACTTATACCAAAATAAACTTATATTTTTATGGGCATTAGAAAAATCTTTCCTGAAAATTTGATTAATCTCAAATGAATAGTTTTGTACAGTATAAAATAATAAAAAAGCTTAAGTAATTTTTTTTTTTTGAAAAATTTAACAATAATGCCATCTTGGTTACTAGGAGAACTTGCCTTGAAAATTTGGTGCAAAACGAATGTATCGTTTAGGAAAAATCATAAAATTAAGTTAAAAATCGAGCGAGCGTGCGTTATAACGTTTATAAACTAAGTTCAGATTTGTCATTCAGGCCCAATATTTCCAAATTTTTGAATAAACTTATCTTTAGAATAATTATCAAATTAGCAAATGGAATATTGTCACTCATTTTGAGAATATATTTTTAGTCAATTACAAATAATTTTTTAGTTGAAAACAAATTACCATTTTTTTTCTATTAGTCAAAATAGAGAAAGCGTGTTATTTAATTTTAGCAAACTTGTGTCGAGGTCAACAACTCGTCTTTTCTATTATTTGATTAAATGGTTTTCAGAATATATTTTTATTAACTGTACATGAGCATACTAAAACAGTTGTGAAGAAGAAATAAATATATAAATATATTTCCAAATATTATCAAAATCGAAATCAAGCAATATGAATTTCAGGTATTTACAAATTTTATTTTTATTATTTAACTAATAAATTATTTTTTATAAATATAAATATATTAATAAAATTAAAATTTAATACAGAATCATTGTAAAGTTTTTGTCTAAACAAAATTTAGAAATTTTGATGTTTTTTATTTTAAATTTTAATAACTTGCGTTATAGGTTTATATTTAAATCTAAACATTTTCTTTAATTTACTATTTCAGAGTTATGTTTTATCACTTTTTTCTATACAATAGTTGCATATGCATGTATTTTTATTTCGATAAATAATTGGTGAAATTTTTGAAATGTATTATACTATACTATTATGCGAGTATATTTTAATGCTTCAGTCGTTTAATTGCCCCGTTTGTAAAGTGATTTTTTACTTATAATCATATTATGTACTTTTAATAATTTAAAAAAACAAATTTTTAATATTTCATTAACCGTTTCGAAACAATAATTATCTCTCCTTTTTGATCTAACCTATGCTGCAGGACTTCCGCATTGTTACGTTGTTTACGTCAGAGTTTCTCAAACTTATTAGGACCCATTTTAAAAATATTTTACTTAAATGCTGCCCTTCCAAAAAAACTCTATGTATTTGCTTTTTCGATTAATTAATAAGTAACATTAATAATGTTAACATAGTAAAAAATTTACAAATTTAGTTTTGTATTAATATTTAGTAATAATAATTATCAATGTTTAGACGAACTCAACGTATGTCTTCTTTCTAATGAAGACGTACATTTAGTTCGTCGAAACGTCGATTATTACTAAATATTAATACAGAACTACAACCTAAAGTTAATAATGTTATTATTATTAGTAAAACATCTTAAAATTGAACTTTTAAAAGGGTGATATTTTTTGCATAACAGAATTGGTATTATTTATGATAAAATTGGTATAATTCACGATAGGAAAATAAAATGAATGGCAAAGAATGTTTTTACGACAAAAAATGTAAATAGACGATTTATTTTTTTCACGACAAAAAATGCAAATGCATTTCAAAATATTTTTTCTCATGACAAAAAATTCTAATAACAAATCTAAACATTTAACCCAACCTATCTAGCAATAATCTCATTTCTTCATGTGTATTGACCTGGACTTATAAAGCTATTTATGAAGTCACCAGGAAACTCCCCTCCACTCCTCCTAGGATCTCTTGAGCGCCATACGGAGGGCGATATTGCTCACTTTGAGAATTACAGGTTTAGATACAACCATTTTACGATTTGGAAAAAATAATCAGTTTACGGATGGGACAATTTTTAAATTGAATATAATATGTTTGATAAATAATTATAAACTATTATCTTGATCAAATTGTTGTTGTTTTCGAATATGCAAATTTATGCAAATATAATTTTATTGCGTCTTTTTAATATTAACACATACTTTTATGAACTCGCGTTTTCGTCTGTCTGTTTGTTTGTTGTATGGTTGATACAAATTTTGCAATTGGTTTTAAACTAACTTCCCGATGAGCTAGAGACTTTAAACATTAAACATACCTCAGAACTGGATGACAACGCAATATTAAGTAATTAATTAACAATATTAAGTATTTTTAATATTATTAATTAATTAGTTAATTAATTAATTATAATTAAATTATTTAAATAGGTTAAAGTTAATATTAAACAAGACTAGAACGTGGAGCAACAACAGCTACTCCCTACACTCCTTACATATATGCGCTCCATATTTTTCTGTTTGGGGTTATAATTCTGTATGAGGCTAAGAGAAATTATTTTATAATTGTTAGTCCGTGTTCAAAACGTGGTATATTAATTTTCTTTCTTATTAAATAATTTTCTGTATTTAGCATGAGTTATTTATAATTGTTGTATTTATTATGTGTTATAGGTATCCTTGTTGGTGGAAGCACAGAACATTGATACAAAAAAATGTAATTATCAGTATCATTTTAATGTTAATTACGAGTATTGTTCTGAGTATTGGTGCAATATTATGTATACGTCATTTCGTAGGTAAATTATATTTTGTAAAAATAAAATTAACAGCACGTTAGAATAAAAATTGATACTAAAATATTTACTACGTTTTGTAGCTGAATTATTATTAATAAAATTTTATTTTAAAACAAAAAATAAAAGCACTTTTTCATAAACAAAAAAGGTGGGAATACGGACCAAAAATGTTTCTATAGTACTAATAATAAGAAATTAGTAAATTAAATATTTTTAATTATTATAATAAAAAAAATGTTTTATTTTGTTTAGAAAATGCAAAATTATATACTAAATCAAATGTGGAAAGTACAGCAATAGTTTTAAATTACATGAATAAAGATGTAGATCCTTGCAATGATTTTTATGAATTTGCATGTGGAAATTTTTTGAAGAAAACAATTATTCCACCGGACAAGAATGAGAAGAATACGTTTGTAGACAGAGAAGAAACTATTGTATTTCAACTTCTAGATTTATTTGAACAACCTGAAAAACCAGACGATCCTAGAAGTTTTAGTTTAGTAAAAAGTTATTATAGAGCATGTCTTAACGAAAGTAAGTACAATACAGTATATTCTCAGTATTTACGAGATTATATTTTTAGTCCGTAAATGCTGAAAACGCAAATACGGAAAAGTTATTTCAGACCTTTGCTATTATATATGATTAAAGCAAAATTATGTCACGTAATTTTTTTTTTGTAAAACACAAATATTTTATTTTATATAATACCCTGTTTTCGGGTTAAACGAAATCTTACTTTTTGCTCTCTACTCAACAACAAATTACTTTAAATTTATTTAACACTCCTCCACAGTTTTTATTTTACATAGTGCTATATATTTTAATAAAGATTAAGAAGATTTATATTAAAAAATTGAACTTGTACAATTGAAAAAAAAGTAAACATATTAAAAAATTAAAACAACTTTTGGTTTAACGTTTTGTTTAGATTATATTTGGCTGACATTAGTGACATTTCGACACTGTACACCAGTGCCTTTATCAAAAAAATAAACCAAAAGTTATTTTAGTTATTTATTTTGAGTTTAGACAGATTTTTTTAATATTTTAAAAATATATCGCTTTATAAATAGCAAGAAGATGTGTACAAATAGTTAAAAAAAGAATAATTATACTATTTTGCATTAAATTGAAAAAAATATTTTTAAATAGATTAAACATGTGAGATAATTTGTTTTCAGCATTAATAGAAGAACGTGGTATGCAACCAATAAAAGATTTACTTTATAAATTGGGTGGTTTTCCTATATTAGATACGAGAAATTGGAATGAGGATAATTTCGAATGGATAAGTATGATGAAAAAAATAAGACAACTAGGATTTGACAACGATTATTTAATAAAATTTGATGTTATTATTGATTATAAAAATATATCTAAATATATACTACAGGTAAGTAATATCAAAACTAGAAATCACATTAAAGCAAAGTTTCTGCGTACTAAGAGTTTCACAAATATTTAAAATATCCTGCAATAAATAATGCAATGAACTCAGGACCTCTTGTTTTCGCGGCAATCGTCCTACCAACTAGACCACGAGAGCTCAGCGCAGCATACACATTTTAATTATTTAAATACTTGTGAAATATTTGTTAAATCACATGCTCAGATATAATCTAGAACTTTTATCAACAAATTTGGAAAATTAATCTGTCAATCTACAGTCTACTTAAACATTTTTACGTATTCTTTATCTATAAGCACATATTTAGTCTATTACTCAATTACATCTAAGGTTCTTGAAATTTTTAAGTTTATTTTGGCCTAGAAAGTTTCTAAATATATGTTTGTTAGATATATGCTATAAGAATAATAATTTAATCTAAAATGCACGAGCATGAAAGTTTTTTTTCAGTTCCACTGATTTTTGTAAATATCTGTATTTCTAATATTTAAACATGAAATTTGGTTATTATCCAGAATAAACTACTAAACTTTTGAATTTTTAATGTTTCAGTTGGACGGAACTAAATTTGATTCTCAAAAAATTTCATATATTTTAAAAGACAATGCAGAAATTTATTATAATTTTATGTTAGACGCGTTTGAATTTTTGGATTTAAATAAAAAAGATATAAAAGAAGAAGTAAAATTAATATTAGAATTTATGAAAAGTCTTGCCTTGGTAAATAGATAAATATTTTAATATATTGATCTCTATTAATAATTATTTTATCTTCAGATTTCAACAGATAAATTTAACACAGCGGCTGATTATTATAATCCCATAACTATAGGCGAACTTCAAAATAAATATCCCAGTATTAATTGGATTGAATATATAAACAATATTTTAGATACTAGTACTAAATTTACAAGTATAGATATTGTTAATGTTAAGGTTTGTGCTACTACATTTACAATCTAATTTAATTCTGTACCAGAAGATAGTTTTTAATTAATAATTTTATAGAAATTTATATATTTCTTAAATCATAGGACCGTATTCTCACTTCATTTATAAAAGTGATTTTTGCCAAAAGTACTTTTGACTTTTACTTAAAATCATTTATTAAGCATTTTAAAATAGTTTATTTAAATTTTATAATACCAAATATAATAAAAATGATCAAAAATTGAAAAATTATTTATATTTGATGAAAAATAGAAGCAAAAAGTTATTTTGAAATTAATGATAAAAGCACTTTTTCACGAAAAAGTAAGGACTAGACTTTGCTGAACATTTAAATAAAAATTTAACATAATCAATCCAATTTAATAAAAATTATATGTTCCAAGGTTCCGCAATTTATAGCAAAATTTGAAAAACTAATAAAATCGACTTCAAAAAAAACATTAGCAAATTATCTTGGATGGCGAGCTTATGAAACATTAATTTTCTCTGCACCAAAAGATCTCGAACACCTACATTTTGCGCATTTGTGTATAAAAGGAGCAAGAGATTTAAAATTGCGATGGAAAAATTGTATAAATAGAGCAAATAATCATTTACGAGTTGCTTCTTCTGCATTATATATACGAAAATATTTTGACGAGCAAATAAAACATCAAATAATCACTATTATTGATTATATAAAAGCTGCTATTATTAATTTATTAAAACGTAATAAATGGATGGATAGAGATACAAGAAACTATGCTATACAGAAAATTAAAACTATTGATGTTTTTATTGCTTATCCAGATGAATTATTAAATAAAACAGCTATTGATGATTACTATAGTTCTGTAAGTATGATTTTTAAATGAGCTTCATCAATATTAAAATTTTACAAAAAGAATGAAAACATTTGTATAAAAAATAATGATATATTTTCTTTTTAAATTAAAGAAAATTTATTATTGTAATAAAATTGTAAACTGCATGTTATAACGGTATGAAGAAATTTTTTTATTCATTTCGTAACAATTGACTATTTTATTCAATTTATCAAGATTCTCTACTTTTTTTTACTTAAAAAGAAATGGAATTACATCTAAATTCTAATAAGCATAGTTTTTGTTTTTACAGCTAGAAATAAATGAAAAATTGTATTTGGAAGTACGTTTAAATGTGACAAAATTTATATATGCTAACGAATATGCTAAACTATTTTTGCCAGCCAACAAATATAACTGGACGGATTATTCAAAAGTAACAAATGTTAAAGTTTCTTATCTTAGCAGAGAAAATAATATTGGTAAGATTATTTTTATAAAGTTATGCACATTATATAAGTTATATTAATATATATATATATATATATATATATATATATATATATATATATATATATATATATATATATAGTCACAAGTAAAAATAATTCTTTAAAAATCTAGATCATTTAACAAATGGATAGCAATTACTTTAAAGCAATACATTTTTCTAAAGAACTTACAAGATTAATATTTAATGTGTTTTTGATCTTAGATTAGTAAAATTGGATTGTTGTCTTAAAAATTGAGTATTAATACAATTTTATTTGTAGTATTATATGCTGGATTATTGGGTGGTTTAATTTTTGGAAAAGACCGACCAAAATATCTGAATTATGGAGCACTTGGACAAATGATTAGTTTTGCGTTTGGTTTGGCAATTACATCAGGACGTGTATATGACAAAAATGGAGCTTTATATAATTGGTGGACAAAAGATACTGACGAAGAATACTTAAGAAAATCTAAATGTTTTGTTGAACAGTATAATAATTACACGATTCCTATGATTAATGAAACGGTAAGAGCTTTATAAATAAAATGTATCATTTAAATTTTTATATGTCGTTTGATTCCAAAATTAGTTGAACCAGAATTTGTGGACGAGAGAAAGTAATGTAGTCGAAAAACTTGTCGTTGAGTAATTACTTGTTGAATGCAACAAAAGTTTTTGTTACACCTAATAAGTATATAGCACCTTGGGCATGCAAGAATTACTTAATTATTTATTTAGAATATGATTTAAAATTTCAATTTTAACAAAAAAAAGGAATTAAATCACAGTTACAAAAGTCTTACTTCACTTTTTTTGAGTGAATGGTTTTTACTAGTGATGTGACCAATAATAGTACTAATAGAATAACGAATAGTCGGCCAAATTTAAAACAGCTATTTGACTGAATATCAAATGTAAAAACATAGCCGAATTTGCCAATTACCAAATAATTATTCGACATTGTTTCTATCTCTAATAAATATATATATATATACATATACATATATATATATATATATATATATATATATATATATATATATATATATTAGTGAAGTGTTGAGTAGTAGCCCAAATATCGAATATTTGGTTAAATTTTAATCAAATATTTGGCCAAATACCGAATAGTAGAAACATGACTGAATACCAAATTGTTATTCAGCTTCAGTTCCATTTCTAGTTTTTACGATTGATTTAATACTTTTTTATGCAGGTAAACGGTACATTTACACTAAAACGCAATATTGCTGATTTTGTTTCTCATCAAATAGCTTATGACGGATATATAAAATGGTTACAAGATAATCAAGAAGAAAAATCATTGCCTGCTTTGTCATATACACCAAGACAACTATTCTGGATATATACAGCACAAATTTGGTGTTCTCAAGAACGATATTACAGCTTAAAATATAAGAGGAATACTTCTATTCGTGCTCCAAACCGATTTCGTGTTAATGGACCATTAACTAATTCTCCAGAATTTAGTAGAGACTTTGATTGTCCTATTGATTCAAAAATGAATACAAAACATAAATGTACTCTGTTTTAATATACGATATGTAGTTATTTACATTTTTATAACAGTAAATAAAAGTGTTTAAAAAAAAATTTTAATTGCAATTTCTGTAGGTCTGTCATAATTATTTTATATAAACTTTTTATGTCATAAATCAGGTTATTATAAGAATTTTTGGTGCAATTTGTGAAAGAATTTAGAAAACTATTTATATTAAAATATGTATACAATGTTTTGCTATTTTTAATATGATAAAATTGTACATAAATTTTATCGATTCTGATTTTTTATTAAATTTTAATATGCTGAAAATTTTTTCAGCTAACGTTATAGCTTTAAGTAATAAAAAATTAAGAAAAATTGTGTATTTATTAAAAGTAATTATAAATATATTTCAATATTTATGTTAAGGTAATTTAATGAATGTTACAGTAATTGAATTAAGTTGAATTTAAATTATTGTACAAATAATTTTTTTTACATAAGCAGAGTTGCATTTGGACGATACAAAGACATTACAATCATCCATGTGTGTCTGACACCGCTCGGCTATGTCTGCCAGCCAGCCACTTACAAGTTATAATTTGTGGGTATAACTAGTACTGTTTTGTTTGTTAAACTGAAAAGACTTTAGTGTAGGTAACTAGGTACTAATCAAAGTTTGTGTGTATTTGCGCTTGTGAAACATTATGTTTGCGCTTGTTTTATCCTACAATCAAGTAAAATATAAATATTATACAAAATTTTTCTTCAAAATAATTTTAGAAACAATATATTAACAAGATTAGAAGTATATGGGTAAACCCATATATAGACTACTTTGACATTTCTCGGAAAGTTGGCAACACTGTATTTTAATAATATTATAATTTATGTGGGCACTACGAAATACTTTTTTGAAAATTTGATCAAAATCGAATAAATAATGTAGCCACAATGAATTTTTAAAATTTTTTTCTCGATAAGTTGGCAACACTGTATTTTGTTAAAATTGCATAATTTATTTAGGCACTAGGAAAAACTTTTATAAAAATTTGATTAAAATCGGTTAAATAAAATGGTCAAAATAAATTTTTAAAAATTTTACTAATTTTTTTCCCGGAAAGTTGGCAACACTGTATTTTGTTAAAATTACATAAATTATATGAATACTAGGAGAATCTTTTGTGAAAATTTGAGTAAAATCGGTTGAATAACATGGCCATAATAAAATTTTTAAAATTTTAATAATTTTTTTCTCGGAAAGTTGGCAACACTGAATATTAATAAAATTTTGCAATTAATGGGAGCATTAGGGAAATCTTTTCTGAAAAGTTGATCAAAATCGGATAAATAACGTAGCCAATATGAATTTTTAAAAACTTTAGTAATTTTTTTCTCGGAAAGTTGGCATCACTGGAAAAAAACAAAATCACATGACCATCTTGGGCACTAGACAAATTTATCCTGAAAATTTCATTAAAATCGGTTGAACCGTCTAGGAGGAGTTGCGGCCACAAAATTTTGACTTACGACCGAGCGAGCTGACGACGCACATCCATACACCCACATAAACTAAGTTCAGATTCGTCATCTACAGGCTATATGAAGCATTTCTATACAATTTTTTTTTTTTTTTTGAAAATGTTACAGACACCGTACCAAACGCTATACTACTTTTCCTTGCAGTCAAAGTAGTAAAAAGCAGTACGTATATGATAAATGCATATAACCTCAACCCTAATTGCACCATAATACAAATGTCAAAATATTGGTCAAAATATCGGTGAAACAGGGACGTCATGAATTTTTTTTTTGTCACTAAACGAGTTACGTCACTCACTGGTATGTTTACATGAGCTTTCGGATTTGAATGAAATTGTTTTGCCTCCATGCTGGTATCGAACTTTATCACAAACGTAATAGAAGTAACGTTCAATGTAAACAAAGTGTCTTTGCAGAACATTGTTGCCAGTAGAGGCAAAATAAATATATTGTATTCAATAAAAATAATTCAATATATGATATAGTTTTATATATTTATTTTTATTTAAATCAGATATTTGAATGTATTGTAACAAATTTAGCTAATTACGAATAGAATAGAAAGATTAAGCAGTCAAGATTTCAAAATAAATTTTTGCTTTTATCATGTACCAAATATAAACTGGTTTTATAAATTAAATACTTTTTATTATATTTAACATTTTAAAATATAAATAATGCTAAAACCAGTTCTAATATTTTTTAAATAAATACTTTCAGATATACCACTGAACTATATATATAACGGGAATGACGATCACATATAAAATCACATTGCATTATGTGTCCCTACATGGTGCCCGCCATATTGATGGGTTGGCAAGCTTGCGAAACACAATTCTAGTGATATTACAATTGATTTGTTGGTATTATCAATCTGTAATTTATTCTTGTTTATAATTTTGGTATACATTTTTATTGTTGGTTCAGCTTTTGTTGCTTTAAATTAGATTACCGACATAAACGAGTAGATATTTCATTGACAGCATAAAACAGAGTGACAGCTAGGTTGTGCAACATACCGGCTATAGATAGAACCATAAAGAACTTAATGTTAGTTACAAATAGTAGAGCCAGATGGCGACATCTGACACAATTTAGCTAGATTAGATATTGTACAGTTTATATAATTTTAACAAGTTTAAACTAAACAATTTTTTTACTTTAATTTAATCAATTTGCTTCTGTTTAAGTTTTACATTTTAAATTCTTAAAATATTTATTATAATTCAAAATAAATAAAATATTATTTTCAAAATTACGCGCTAATAGTATAGAAATGTGTTTCGCAATGATACCAACTTAATCTCCATGTGAGGGTAAAATTTATTTTAGTATAATCTTTCCCGTTATATGTATAGTTCAGTGAAATAAAATGGCAAAAGTATAAATATATTTGAAATTTATTAGTACTGTATTTGTATAATATTAGATAAATGTCAAATTGTACACATATACATAAAATGCCATACGCTTATGTTGTACATTTGTTTGCAGTATTGTTAAACAAAAATTCGTATATAATTTGTACTTACATTGCATTATAATTTAACAATAATTTAATAAAATAACAATTTGTTTTTTGTATTTTATTAAAAAATGCCGTAATTTTTTTATTATAATTGAAATAGATGGCGTAAGTTGTACTATTTGTATAATAGATAACTTACAAAACTAGATGGCGTATTTTCTGTATATATATATATATATATATATATATATATATATATATATATATTATATATATATATATATATATATATATATATATATATATATATATATATATATAAATATATATATATATATTATATATATATATATATATATATCAGAGCTGGGTTAAGTACTTCTAAAAAGTACTTAAGTATTAAGTACCAGTACTTTTATAAAATGTACTTAAAGTATTAAGTACCAGTACTACTTTAAGTACTCTAAGTACTTTATAAAAAGTACTTAGAGTACTTTCTGCGAACAAAAAAAAAGGTTTAAATTTAGTGACAAAAATTGATATATAGCAACAAAATTTTATTCAAAACAACTTTTTCTAATAACTTTTTTCATATTTTAACAAATAATGTTAAAATAACAAATTTTTTGCAACAAATCCTAAATTTTTCATGTCTGTGGAATGGGATAAATCAACACAACAATTTATAATTATAATTTAAAATTTTTATAGATTAATATTGTGATAATACATATACCACAAAGTTATAAAGAAATATATAAGGTTCGTTTCATCAGGCGGTTCTGAACTGTTCTTGAATTACTTCACATGCGCAATAGAGAAAAACTGTTTCATCAGATTTGCGAACTAAACTTGATAGTTCTAGAACTAAAAATCCTTTATTTCATCGAACGTTAGAACTGTAAATGAACCGTTCCTTACAGTTCAAAACAATTCTCGGTCAGTAGCAAGAACTGGAAAGAACTACACCCTTATCTAGCCGACTTGTGACGATCATATACGAAGATTCATTTTTTCTTAACTTTTCGTATGTGCACAACTATTAAATTAAATTCTCACTTTAGCCAACTTTAGCTTTGACAGCGGTAAAACTAACCTACGCTTTTAAATTGATTTTTCATTGTTTTTTTTTTTGCGGTTTCTTTGAATGAAGATTATGGAACGTAAGTTGTAATATAATTATGTTTTATAACTATATACTTCAGTTATTATAAAAGGTATTGTTTTGTTCTAGAAATTGGCGAATTTCTAATAATCAATGACGATGTGTTGCAAGTCCAAAACTTGGAACCAGAATTGATTCATGAACCAAAATGTACGTTTTGGTCGACTAATTTGACAAAACAATTAATTGATTTGTACGGAAAGTCCAGAAAACAAGTAGGGTCATTTAAAATTAAGAATCAAAAGGCTATGTGGGAGATTATTGCCCAAAAAATAACCGAAGAGAATAAAACTTCCATTTCGCGTAATAGCTGCGAAAACAGGTGGAAAGTACTGGAACGCAACTATAAAAAATATATTTTAAACAAAACATCTACAGGGCGAGGGAGAAAGATTTTCGAATATGCCGAGGAAATGGAAGAAATAATGGGAAAAAGAAAAACAATAAACCCCGATTTGTTGTTGGGTACTTCAACCGTCCATATCCCAACAGACATGGATGTAGAAAATCTGGGCAACGAAGAAACTACAACCACTAATACAGAAAAAATCCAAGAAGTTCCAAGTACTTCAAATACAGAAAATAGGAAACCTTCTGAAGAACGTGGGGAGGTAGTTAGAAAAGTAAATATTAAAAAAAAACACACAGTATTGCAGCTTATTCGAAACGATCGTTTAGAATATCAAAAAAAACGTTTATTGCAAGAACAAGAAAAAATAAAACTTATGAAAGAACGGAATGAAATCCTCAAAGAAAAAAATTCCATTTTAGAAAAAAAAATTCTTGCAAATGCAAAGAAAATAATTAGTTAAAAATATATAATTGTGTACAACGTAATGTATATATTTTACAAAAATAAGTTTGTATTATATTATTTGTTTACATTAGGATTTAAGTTTGTATTACACTTTTAGTTTCTACATTTAAAATTAAACCATTTGCAAAAACATTTTCATTTAATTTATTATATATTATATTATTATTATTATATATCATATTATTTGTTTACATTAGGATTTAAGTTTGTATTACACTTTTAGTTTCTACATTTAAAATTAAACCATTTGCAAAAACATTTTCATTTAATTTACCCATAATAATTTATTTCGTAGTGGTTCTCATATATAGGACCAGTTATATTAAATAAATGAAGAATTTATAAATGCGCGCAGAAAATAGTAACTTTTTAGTTCCAAATCTGTTTCATCGGCTAATTTTTATTTGAACCGTTCAGAACAGTTCCTCGTTGAAGCATGCGCACATAATTCCGATTATCAGTTCTATGTAGTTCCAGAACCGAATCGGAACCGCCTGATGAAACGAACCTATAGTATTAAAGTTAAATTTTTAGTTAAGTTTAGTTTAGTTAAGTAATTTTAACATAAATAAAATGTAATTTTCTAATTTATTTTTTTCCAAATATTTTTTTTAATTAAGCGGCTTGAAAACTTTTAAAATTATATTTTGCTGTTTGCTTTCAAAACAACTAATTTTTCGAAATTTAAGTTACTCATTGTTTGACAATGAGGAGCATTGATTATTCCAGCAATGAAGATGGCAGAGGCGTATTAAATTTTATAAATAATTTTAAAATATTTGGATATTCTTGCAAAATATTCATCTGTTTTTTTAGTAATCCAAATATTTAAAATAATAATTATTAAAAATTAAAACAATATTGCACAAAAATTGTACGTTTCTAAGTCTTTTAAAAATTTTGAAACAAAAAAATTGTTGTTTTTAATTTTTAAATGAAGAGTGCTCTGAATTAAATTACTTCCCATATTTTACAAATGAAATTATAACAAAATACACAATTAATTTGCTCTAATAATTATTATTTATTTAAACACGCAATTATTTTTTTCTTAAAGTATTAGATTTATTTGATCTATACATAACATATAACTATGAAGTGAATAAAACAGCAGATATTGATGCGGCATTAAACAGTAGACGCAAGTGCGTCAATCAAAACAATGTATAATATTTTACGTAAAAATACTCACTTGTTTTATCCGATATTTTTAGAAAAATAATGCAGAATTTATCTGTCAATAAATATAAGTTCAGAAATATTACACACGTTTGCAAAAATATTTGAAATGAATATTCAGAATCAGTATTTTTTAAATACTCTAAGTACTTACATGTACTTTAAGTATTTTTATGTACTTTAAGTATTTGCATGTACTTTAAGTATTTTTATGTACTTTAAGTACTTTTATGTACTTTAAGTACTTTTATGTACTTTAAGTACCACAAAATTACTTAAGTATTAAGTACTTATAAAAAAGCCTTAAGTACAAGTATTAAGTATCACATTTGAAAAGTACTTAAAGTAAAGTACTCTAAGTACTAAATACTTAAAGTACGTACTTAGAGTACTTTTACTTTAAGTATTACCCAGCTCTGATATATATATATATACAATCACGCCACGTACCCATCATAAGGATGTGGCACAAACTATTTTCATTTATGCAAAAATTAAATAGACAGGCAACTTTTGCTTCATTCACACATTCATGATTCCTCTTATACATGCTCCTTTATCCTTACCATTTGGAATCTCAATCGGACGTCTACGTGTATTCTTTTATCCAAAACGTTCATCAGACATTCGTTCAAGATGGTCGAAACTATCTTAACTGACTAGCACCAATTTGTACAAAATTTTTACCAATTTTACACTCTTTATATTTTGTCGTTTAGTACATATTTCCATTTCCTAATTGTTATTAAGAATTCGTTATTTTTACATCGTTTATTATTAAGAGTTTTATTTATTTTAATATCTAAATCCATTTCATAATTATTATTACTAATTCGTATCTATTTTTATTGCATTATTTATTTTGTATAAATTATGTAGACTTATTTATAAATAAAAATAAGTTTTTTTATAATTCTTATTTTGTTTTTTTTTTTACATAAAATAATTTTTAGCTTTTTGAGAATATATTTTTAAACAAAAATTGTGATTTTAATGGCTGCGGTGGTCCTATTTAGATTGTAAACAAAAAATTATTAATACGTAATTCAAACATAATTGTTTTTCGTATGACGTATGATTATTATTAGTTATTATTTTGCAATAAATATTCAAATGTAGTACACTATAGCCACTATAGTATGGGTATGTATAGGGCATGGCGTCACGGGAGTCGCTAATCAACATGGTATTTTGCATATTCAAAAATATGTGATAAGATAAATAGAGTAGAAGTAGAATAATATTGATTTTATATACATATGTATTAAAAAAATTAAAATATATATTTAACATTAAAAAAAATCCATATGCGAATTAAGCGGTAAATTCAAATTAGAAATTTTTTTCATATTTTAAAAATAATATTAATAACACTATATATATATATATATAAAACTAACAAATGATGAAGTAAATAAAATCATTGCTAATTGTATTTTTTTAATAATAATTATATATAAGATTAAAAAAAAAAATTAATTGGCATATTATATAGATATAGTAATTTCCTTAAAAACATTACATAACGTAATGTTCAAAGACTTTGGCAAATTCTTAGGGATCTTGAATTAAGCCTCTTCAAACGAGATCTTTAACCAAAATCCCATCAATATTTTTTTTTAGTATTATTCGTGGTTTGAGTGGACGAAATCTTAATTTAAATGCTTCACAATTTGTTGCGTCGTACTGTACAGCCATTGTTAATAAAGTTGCTACTAATAGCTCTACTTCAAATTGTGAAGATGATGATACAATCATCTTCTCGTCTACCGTCATCTCCTAGCAGACAATTACCTTCCCGAGTACAATCCGTAACACACCTACTACATCATTTAATCCTGTTCTTGTTTCGTTAACTCAAACTACGAATTTCGAACTATACAACCGTTTAAGAAATTTAAATATTTCGAATATTCCGGTTTCATATTACGGCAAATATTAAGTCGTGATTGTCAAATGTGTGTCAAACACGTATATTGATGATCATGAATTAATACAATTTCGAGAATACGACTCTGATTTCCTAAATTATTATATACCTCGGAATCCTATATTAATTTCGTTAATGCTTTTTTCCAAATAATTAATTACCTTATTCCTAAATTTGTTCTATCCAAACACTTGCTCTTGTCAATTACTCGGCAAATTTCCTTGTCCGTCGAAGTTCATTGTTCCGATTATTTCAATTCAATTAATTCCGGTACTAAAAATTTTAAGCAAAATGTTCGCCTGCGCCCGATTTATCGCTCCCGTTGCCAGACAAGCTCTGATTTCTAGCCCAAAAAGCTACGTACGACCACTCAGCAGTTTAGTCAATCATAGTCAGTCTCTTCTACACCAAACACAATCACAGAATAAAAGTTTATTAGTTTATAGTTTTTGCCAGTCATGCGCGGCTTCCAAGCGTCAGCAGTGTCCCGTGACATCGACTCTGCCGCCAAATGTATTGCTGCTGGAGCTGCCACCGTTGGTGTCGCTATATAATAATTTCATTAATGCTTTTTTCCAAATAATTAATTACCTTATTCCTAAATTTGTTCTATCCAAACACTTGCTCTTGTCAATTACTCGACAAATTTCCTTGTCCGTCGAAGTTCATTGTTCCGATTATTTCAATTCAATTAATTCCGGTACTAAAAATTTTAAGCAAAATGTTCGCCTGCGCCCGATTCGTCGCTCCCGTTGCCAGACAAGCTCTGATTCCTAGCACACACACCAATAAATTAGGCGGCAGAGTAGATGTCACGTCAGCAGTGTCCCGAGACATCGATTCTGCTGCCAAATTTATTGGTGCTGGAGCTGCCACCGTTGATGTCGCTAGATTTGGTGCTGGTATTGGAACAGTGTTCGGTTCCTTGATCATCGGTTATGTCAGGAATCCATCATTGAAAATGCAGCTTTTCTCTTACGCCATTCTGGGATTCGCCTTGTCTGAAGCCATGGGTTTGTTCTGTCTCATGATATGGCCTTCTTACTGCTATTCGCCTTCTAAATCATTTTGAAATACAACTTTGAAAAAACCATACGTCACATTAAAATCATTAAATAAAATTTTGAAAAAAAAACAACATCGATGAAATACTTATAATCGCATACGTATTACTTCCATGGTTCTATCCCGAAATTCATAAACAACAAATAAATAAATAAGAAATCGAGTAGAGAAAAATCATGAGTTTATATTAATTAAGGATGTATGTATACGCAATTGGCTATTTATACATACTAAAAAAAAAAACAACCTACTAACCTAAACCAACCTACTAATCTAACCTACCCTAAATAGCCAATTGCGTAAAAATACTGTATGAATAAATAGCCAATTGCGTATACATACCGTATGTATAAATAGTCACTTTCATTAATTAATTCTGCAATAGGACAATTTATTATCTTTTTTGTTTGTTCCTTCTGTAGAACTACGTTTTAAATAAATGTATGAAAAGTGTCACCAAACGTTTAAAATCGTATGCAGTGTCTTCGAACTCGTTTATTTAAAAATGGTAGTGACCTCTCGGTGAAAACAATCAAATCGACATAATCACATTATTTCATTTATTGTACAGCGTTAGAAATTTAATAAATTCTTTAGTTGTAAATCTTTTTTTTTCCAACTAAGGTTTATTCGTATTCGTAAATGTGTCCTTGTTCGCTTTCTTATTTTTCAATTCACAATTATAATAAATTTTAAAAAAAATCCATCCTAAAGATATCCGTTTTATGGCTTTTGACGATTTCCTTTTCTTTTACTATTTTAAACTTAAAAAAAAATGAAAATTATAAAATATGATTGCAGTAATTGTTCCCGTATATTTTTTTAAAAAATTTATAATTTATAAATTGCGTTTTTTATTAATGTTTCTATTTTAAGAAATGTACATAATTTTTATATAAAAACTAATATAAACAAAAAACTAATCTATACACATTTATACATATATTTTATCTTGTTTATTATTTAAATATAAATATGTTAACCTAATGTATGTATTACAAAATATTCTGTTATATACTCGTATTTTAAAAATATGTTGTTTTCAAAAAATATTTTTGTTTTACATAAATACATATATAAAATAAAAATATTTTTTGAAAACAAACATATTTTGTAATAGATACATTAAATATTTATAAATTTAAATTTGAAAATAACTGCAATAACGAATAGTGCTGCCTTTATGAACACGTGCGAGAACTAAAAACGTTCGTTTACGGTTGTGTCGGTTGTGTCGCTTCGCTTCAAAAGATAAACAAGTGATGGTTTCTGTATCTTGTTGAGGTTATAAATTACAATTTTGCAGTTATTTCTTATTTTGTAATTTCAATTTATGTAAATAAAAAGATCTTATTTCATTGTACAAGTAGACATATTATTTTAATAATTAATTGGTTTTTTAACAAATATTTTTAACATTGGTTATTAGTTGACTACGATTATTTTCAAGTACATATTGTTTTATTGTTTTCCGGAAAACAAAATTATAATTTTGTGATCTCGCAAAATGTCAACCGATTTAAAAGTATTTTTTGTATTACCTTCCAAATACGAACATGAACTTGAGACAAGTGAACAAACGCAACAGGCGTTTGAAGTATGCGTTATAAAATTAATAGTTAACACATATTTTTTAATTATTTTTTATTGTAGTTATGCCGACAAAATCAAATGGTTCCTGAGTGGATTAGCGAAGAAGAATGTGTAATAAAAAAATTTGGAAAAAAAGATGTAATTGTATTTGAAAATTTCGAGGGCGTTACATTTTTGAAATTAAGTCTGTAAGTTACAAATGTGAAATTACGATATGAGACGAAATCAAGTGCTTTTTAATGTGTGTGTTTTTTTTTTGTCCGAGTAGTACACCAATAAACATGTTTTTCGTGCTACCATTCTTTAAAAATAAACACGGCTTAATTTTGTTACATACATTACATTGTTATACACATTACAAGCACATAAGTTGCTACTAGAAGACATTTTTTTAATTAATTTATTACAACAATTTTAATGTTTTATTGCTTATACATACGAACAATAATCATAGCATTATTTATCAAAAAGTATTTTGATATAAATATAAATTATATGTGGTTGAAGCATGCGAAAAATAGTCTGTATCGTGGTGGTCGTAGAAAATGAATTGTTTTAAGATAATAGATATAATAATAAGAGATAATATAAATACACTGTAAAGTTTAGTCCAAAATTATTTTAGTCACCAAATGTATTTACTTGAAACTTTACAGACTGTTACTTTAGCACATTTTATGAATATAAATCCCAAAATTTTAGTGCGGAAAGATATTTACAATGTTTAAACTTATTTTGAAAACTTGTTTTTCAAATAGGTTATACGTAGACGAATTAGTTGTAGATGACATATATTGTGGCGTTTGCTACATGATAGGTTAGGCAACGACGTTAATTTAAATCACATGAAGAATTTTTAGTTGTTTTTAACGTAAAAAATTAAAAATAACAGTATCTGCTAAATGTAAATATGGTAGGTAGCAGTTTTTTAACATTCAACATGTTTTCTAAATTTCAAAATCAGTTTTAATATTGTAAATATCATTTCCGCACTAAAATTTATGATTTATGTTCATAAAATGTGCCAAAGTAACAGTCTGTAAAATTTGAAGTAAATACATTTATTTGGTGACTCTAAAGTAAAGTTTTACTTAATTTGGTTTTTGTGCAGCAGTTTAGTTGGTCCATGGTGTGTAATGTCATGTTTACTTGAAGGTATACAAGTGCCTAATAATAAATCACCTGTTTTTAATATGGCCATGCACAATTTAGTCGTCACTGCTTCAAATTATTCGATTGAATTAAAGGTATTTATTAATTTTCCTTGACGTCCGATGAATAGTTGGAGTGCTATGATTGAGAGTGTTTTACGTGAGCGAAAGTTTCCAAGTAGTAGAAATAGAAGAGCATGTATGAGATAGGTTAGATGAATGTGGATGAAACAAAAGTTGCTTGTCTAGATCAAAGTTTGGAGGAGGAAACTGATATCAGGATAGTGGAAAGAGTTCGTGACACACTTTTTTGGGTATATGGCGTGATTGTGTATGTATGTAGGAACTTGAACCCTGGTTTAGTTACAGTTTTTGCGGTTCAAACATTTCTTTATAAATAATTGAAATTTTAATAAACCAATAATCGGATTTAGAAAAATCGGTTGTTTCGTTTTTAGTTCCAAAATTTTTTAAAACACTGTTTAAGAAATAATTATCATTATCAAATATTTTTATCGATTGAAGAAAAATGCTGTACAAAAAAAATTATTTAAATGAAAAATTATTACGGTAGTAATAATAAACAGCGACTACATTAAAAATAATTTTTTTAGTATCAAAATAAATAAAAACATATCGAAAATTTGTCAATAATGTATTTTTATATTAGCCATATATACTTATGTGAAACTTTTTTTTTTATTTTGACCCGTGAATACGTTATTCCTTGTTTATTATTAATTATATAAATATAGAAAGAACCGATATGAACTAGGCGAGTAGTTCAGTTTCTTAAAAGTGGTTTAACATTTTTTTTTTATTAATAGTTTAGTTTCGATAAAATAGTAACTACTTATTCTGGTATTCGTTTGTGTTCCGGTTCAATATAAAGTATTTTATTAATATATATATATTATTTTTTAGAAAGAAATAAAGAAAAAAGTTGAAATGATGGGTGGAATATTTAGGTTACATTTAGATAGTGATGTGACGCATCTTGTAACAAATTCCGTACGAACTGAGAAATATATGGTGAGTTTAATTTGTATAATATAATAACGTATAATAATTTGCTAGAACTTGCTTATCGTATCAAATAATCAGTTAAACTTTGTTTTTAGCTTTGCATGCTTTTTTTTCTGGAAATGTTAAATGGAAAAATTAATTACATATGAATTTGTATGTATTAGAAAAAAAAAACAATAATAATAATAATTATTTTTGTTATGCATGTTTTAGCTGGCAAATGAAAATAACGTATCGATTTTGTTATATTCATGGATAGAAGATGTTTGGGAGACAAACATAACACAAAATGTGAAAGCTACAAGTGATATATTTCAAAAGCATAAATGTCCGGTCTTTAATAATCTGCAAATATGTTGTACAGGAGTTGAAAAACCTGAAAGAGAAAAATTACAAAAACTTATTCACAAAAATGGTGGAACGCTTAAGGGAAAGTTACTTACTATTAGTGCAGATGTTTTAATTTGTAAAGGGTGAGTTAATTCAATTTGTTTTGTTTCAATGTCGACATTGAATTGAAAATTATCTCGCTTCAGAGGAGAAAAAAGTTTGAAGTTTAATGCTGCGAAAAAATCGGAAATACCCTGCTTAACAATAGAATGGATTTATAAATCGATAGAAAAAGGTTACGCGATTCCTGAAGCAGATTTTGTTGTAGATATTGCTACACCAATTAGTTCTACACCAACTAAATCTGGTGCACGTAAGTTCTTTATTTATTTCTAAATTATACACACCATATCGTAGTATATTTCGAATAGAAAAGTTACACAGGCGTACAGCGTATCGGTTGAGACTCTTATTCGCCGCCTTTACTTTATTTACGTAAATTGCATATTCTGCAATATCGCAGAACGATTTCATTTTTGATTTCTTTTTAAATTAATTAATAATTTTATCGATTACTCTGCACTTTTCCTTCAATTATAATTTCTTCCTTCTTCTACAAGTAGTACAAATACTCTATCTTTTGCTCATTCTAATTTTTTAACAAAGTCTCCCATTTATTATATGTGTCATTTATTTAATAAGTTAGAATTAACTACTGATATTTTTTCAGGATTATTATGTACTTTTGTTCATCATGTACACGCTTAATGTTTTCAATTAAATGTTTGTATTATGTGTAAAGTTATTGGCCCGTATTCTCACCTTACTTTTTCATGAAAAAGTGCTTTTATCATCAATTTCAAAATAACTTTTTGTTTCTGTTTTTAATCAAATATAAATAGTTTTTCTATTTTTGATCATTTTTATTATATTTAGTATTATAAAATTTAAATAAACTATTATAAAGTGCTTAATAAATAATTTTAAGTAAACCTAAAAAGTACTTTTGGCAAAAAGCACTTTTATAAATGAGGTGAGAATACGTTTTTAATTTTGTATTATTTGCACCATGTAATTGCTTGTTCGGTGTAATTAAATCATAAAATAAATAAATAAATGTTTCCAGTATGTTGTTGTTGATGAATATCTGTAATGTTTAGTATTAAATGATGATTTCTCAATGATGAGCGTAATATCGGGAAGTGAAACCGATCAAAATGATGACAAAAGAACAACACGAAAAGATAACAGGTTATTTAATAAATATGACATTTATTTAATCTGCTTGTATTATTTTAATATTTTAATATATTTTATTTAGAAATTGTATACTACAAATGAAAACTGAACGTTATTTTTTAGAAACACAAAAAGAAAATATATTACCGAATGTAATTGATAATATCGATATGAAACAAGTGAAAGAGGCTGGTACTTTTTTAGACGGATGTGGTGTAAGTAAATTTATGAATTGATAGTAAGTAAATTTTATGAATAAATTTTTGTGTTTTTCGCTTTAGATTTATATAGCTGGCTTTAATTCGGAGAAAAGGGACAAATTATGTCGCATATTGAAAAGTTCAGGAGCAACGCGTTATGATGATGTAACTGATCGAGTTACTCATATTGTTATTGGCGATATTCATTGTCCTGAAGTGAAATTGTTGAACGTGAAAGAATACCAGTAAGTTGTTTTTTTTTTCAACTCTGTTGCACAATCAATACAAGACTATCCGCTGTATTTGGCATAATTGTCGCTGACAGTATATATATATATATATATATATATATATATATCTCTTATGTAATTAGCAACTTTCTAAAAGCTTTTGCAGTCAAAAGATGAAATACTTTTTATTAGATTACATAAGTATGGTTCATCCGTTAAATCAAAAGATTTACTTCATCGTTTTGTGGAAAAATATAACAGGCAAAATTTTCTAAAACCTATAAGATTTTTACCAATTGTGACATTTAAATATGGTATTTACAGAGTATGTACCTTTGACGTAATAATATAGAAAAATATTGATACTAATCTACTATAATTTATTTTTTTTAAGCATATTTATAGTTTTAATTGACAACTTTTGACAATGACATTTCACACTTATTTATATATGTAGGTTATGTTTTTTGATATTATTTTATATTTTAAATAACTAATGCATGAGGAGACATAGTCGAAACACGTTAATTACTAATAAAATTTATATACATTTTTAGGATACCGATGGTACATTCGGAATGGTTGTTGGAATGCATAAAACAGAAACAGCCTGTTCATGAAGAATTATTTATTATCACATCTAATACGAAAGCAGAACAGTCAGCACCTTCGTCGCCGCTTAGTAAAAAGGTACTTTCAAACTATTATTATTCAATATTTTACAGTGATTTTTTTTTTTTTTTGTTTATGTATTTTTAGGGTCTGACATTATTGCAAAATGATTCTTTACCAGAATCTATTACTCTTCAAACTGAAGAAAAAGAAACATTTCAGGATGAGATTAAACAGTATTTTCCGAAAACTAATACGGGTAAGTTGTTATTAAATCGACATAAAAGGTAACATTATAGATGGTAAACGAAGGGTACTTATCGCGGTAATTTACTGGACCAACTTCACTAATTTATGTGTTTTTAATAGTTAACACCGATGATGAAGATACATTAGCTCAATTATTAGCTCAAGGAGAAATAAACAGTAAAATATCAGATGTAACAAGGACTACGAAATCGAATTCTGATCATAGAAATACTACTAAATACACAAGCGATGGTCAATCATTAGAAGAAACAGAATATGATATCATTTTTAAAGGTATATTTTCAAAATAAAAATTAATTACGTAATAAAAAAATTACAAATGATTTAGGACTTATATTTAGAATCACCGGTGTGGACGATGAAAATAAATATTCAGAGATAATTGAAAAAATGGGTGGTAAAATAGCTCCTGTTTCGTTTAAAGGTATTATAGATTTCGCAGTCGTACCGATTATTTGTAATCAAATATGTGATACAGCTGTTGAGACCGTTAATTATTTGTGGATTGTAAGTATTTAGTTAATTATTTTGATTAAAAGATATATATATATATATATATATATATATATATATATATATATATATATGCAGATTTTTCAAATTTTTACCATTCAAACATAGATAGGTTAGTATATGATGAGTGTAAAATTGTTAAAAATGTTGTTGCAAAAGTTGAATGATTCATCTTGAGCGAATGTCTAATGAACGTTTGATTAAAAGATTATATGTGAATGATTTTAAAGGTATACGTTTGTCAGTGGACATCTCATGATTAGTTGGAATGGTATGATTGAGAGAGTGGCTTGCGTGAACGATAGTTTCCAAGTAGTAAGAATAGAAGTGCATATGTGAGAGGTGTTATAAATATAAATGAAGCTAAAGTTGCTTGTTTTGAGGAAATTTATTTCGGAATAGTGGAAAGAGTTTGGGACACACCCTTTTGGGTACATGGCATGATTGTGTATGTATGTAAATCAAACATGTACTAGTATTTTTGTTTTTTGTAATATCTGTAATTTAATCATATTAATTACTTCAGTAATTATTTAATTATGGTTATAGAAATGTAATGAATTTATTTTTCAGATGAATTGTTGCCAACATAACGAGATAGTGGAAATGAAATATTATCATAGTCCAATTTATGTACAATCCAGAAATGAACCGCTTTCCGGTTGCATAATAACAATTAGTGGTTATGCTGGATTTGAACGTAGTTATTTAATTAATTTGATTCAATATTTAGGTGGCACGTAAGTCTTTTTAAACAATAGTCCTGTTCGATTCGCACCCTTGCATCTACTGTTTACTACTGCGCAAATGTTTGTTGTTTTATTCACTTCGCAATTAACATGTTAATATGTAAATGGATAAATCGCTGCATCATTTACGGCGGTGTTTTTAAGTAAAACGCAAGAGAGTCAATCGAACAAACTTAATATCTGTAGCATGCAATAACCGGGAATAAAGCGACGTTGCGTTGTCCCAACAAACTGAAAAACAGTTTCGATTTTGATTTAACTTTTTCTGACAGGCAGACATAATATTTGCGTTTTTTCTCACTTACTTTTCTTTTATGTTTTTCGAAATAAATGTGTTGTTTAATTCAAATCAATTTTTATAATTAATCTGCACGAACTCAAAAATTGTAAATAATAATAGTTTTAAAAATATACTTTTCCACAACCATTCGAATACACTCTGTATTTTTATAAACTTAACATAGTAAAAAATCTTTCAGAACTTTATATATTACAATAAATCGTTCTGTATTAATACAGAACTATAACGTAAAGCCCTTTTATTGTTTATAAATTTTATTACGAAATATATAATATATATTATATTATATATATATATATATATATATATATATATATATATATATATATATATATATATATATATATATATATATATATATATTGCGTACCATATTCTATTACAGTATTTTACAATATTTTTCTAATAGTGGTAGCCTCGACTTGATAATTTCTTACTTGCCGCATTCATATTTTTTTCATCTATTTTGGTACATGTATAATTTGTTGCTTTATATAATTATAAATAATTTCGAATTCATATTAATTAGATTAAATTCTGTATTATAATAATGTCAGTCGTGTTGTGAACTCGGTCACGAACGGTCGTTAATAAATAAATATAAATAAAATACGTTACGTTAGTTATATAAATTAGTTAATTTCATATAAGTCACATAAAATAGTTATAATAATTATTATTATTATAATTAATTTATTATTATATTATAATTATTATAATTCTCTTAGATACATTATATATAATTGCCTCGTACACTTCATCTCCGTGAAATATTAAAACTTATATAGGAGAGAGAGAGAGAGGGAGGAGAAAAATACGTTACTTGTATGCCATAATGGCGTAAAAATATCGCATTTAAAAAAATACATAAATAGTAGTAGCTTTGAAAAAATAAACTTTTTTTTTACCGAAATATTGAATTTCGTCTTCTGAAAAATGTCAAATTAATATGAAAATTATAAAAATACCTTTCGTACAGTATTACCGCAATATTATTTATCTGCAGCGATTAGAGGGTACGCTTAGCTACAGTTTAATATGTGCCAATATAATATTTGCCGCTTTCTACCGCACGAAATGTCTAATTTCATTTTAAATTAATTATTATTTTGTTTATAATAATCTTGTCTTGTTATTTCTACATCATAGTCTTATTTTGTGTCGAATCGGAAACGCGACAATATCATAGATATTATTTATTAAAATTATGTAGTTGAAGAGATGAAATTTATTAGAATTATAAGATATTAGAATCTGGAAACAGATGTTAAACATAAGCTTTGTTTGCGGAACACATCCCGAACTAGTTCCGAACAAGTACGCATGCGCGTTTTAATTTTGAGCGTTCACAAAGGCTCAAAATCATACGGCAAAATGTTGCTGCGCATGCGAACTTGTTCGGAACTAGTTCGGGATATGTTCCGCGAACAAAGCTATAATGTTGTAGTGTGAAGAAGGTACGACAGATAAAAATGTGTTATTGTTGTTTTCTAGTTATCAAGACAAACTTGCGCGTGTATCGTCTGCTATCAAAGGTGTCGCAGCATCAACGCATTTAATAAGTTTGCAAACTTCTGGACCAAAATATCTAGCTGCAAAAAAATGGAAATTACCAACAGTAACACGTATGTGGATTATACAGTGTGCTACAACCGACACGAAATTAGATGAAAAGCCATTTTTATTAAATGCATCTTCTGGATTAGGTATGATATTTTCGTTCTTGCAGATCAAATTGCTTTCAATTCATTTATTTCATAAGTTAGAATCTAATATTTCTATTAAATAATAGATACAACTGCTAGTTCAAGTAATTCTACAACGAATCAAAAAGAAATTCGAGCTAAAACACCTGTTTTAAGTAATAAACGAGACTCGGATGGTACGTTTTCAGTTTCATTTATTAAAAACAAATATTGTTTCCAAAATGTAAGTCTCTCGATCGATTAAATAAAATTATATGAATTTATTTAGGTAAAAGAGTATCACCAGACGCAAAAGAAGAAGAAAATGAAATACTAATGGCTTCTAGGAAAAAATTTAAATTTTTTAAAGAATTGGAAAAAGATTCAGAGAGTAAGTTACTTGCATCACATACCTATTATGATTATTTATAATTATTCAGTAATTTATATATATATATATATATATATATATATATATATATATATATATATATATATATATATATATATATTAAAATTAATATGTTGTAGAATTAAGCGATGAGATGTCGCCTTTTAAAGGATTTCCAAGTCAGGCAAATAATTCCGTTTTTCTTGAAACTCCATCCACAAGTGGTAAGTTACTTTGTTACAACTATTTCAATACTGAAAGAATTCTCATGTAAATTTATTTTCATTTAAATGATTTTGATTATAATTCAATTATTACGAAAACGCAACATTAAATATTTTCAAAATTATGATTTGTATACGGAGACTGACATGTGCGTATGCTATTCGTACACGTGCGGGCCCGCGTTTGAATCCTGCTTGGCACATGGATGTTTCTAATGTCTTTGTGTTATCTAAACATTGAAATTTACAAAAACAATTGTTATTGCCTAAAAGCCTTTGTAGCTATGGCCAATATATGTAAATAAAACTGATTTATATGATTATGTAACATTTAACGATTTTAATTTAATTATTACATATACTTCGTAACAAATATGTAAATTGATATTATTTAGAGAGACCAAAAACGCCGGAAGGTGATCTTTATTTGGAAGTTGAGGGCAGAATTGTTCTTTTAAGTGAATGGATAAAAGAGCAGATCGAACAAGGTATATTTGATACACCATCACCAATTCCTCAAGAAGTATCCGGTAATATCTTTCTATTATTTACCTATTTAAATAAATATATATATATATATATTTTTTTTCATTCTATAGATGCGAGTAACGAAAAAGGATCACATGCTTATACAATTGGATGGGATGAACCAATTGAATCTTCTGCACTTCAAGATCAGGTAAAAAAATAAAAAATTATTAAGGGCGCGATTGAAAATTATGAATTTTAATCATATTTATTATTCATTACCGAAAATATTAGTATATTTCAAATTTAATTCTAAAATTATATTTATTGAATTAAATCAGCTGGTATAAAGCGCACAAAAATCATACTTTTCAAATCAATGCTTGCTACATCATCCAGCATTTCATATGCCCCTTTTTCTATCTTGTAATACTGGAGTTACACTATACAATTTTCTTCATCATGAAACTTATTCGATATAAAAATACAGATTTTTCTATTACGAATATATTACTGTAAAATGAGTAATAAATTATTTAAATGAGTAACACGTGCGTTTCATACAACAAACTTTCTATCTTCACTGATTTCGTACAACAAAGTTCGATGACGTGATTATATAAGGATACGAAATACGCAAAATCATTTGCTGGTAAATAAGCAATTTTTAATCATATTGTAACGTGCCGCTGTCCGGACCCTGGGTTGGATAATGTTGGAAACGCATTTTCATTACGCACGATTGTATATTGACTAGTCATTTATTTATACACAACATATTTAAAGATTTATATAACTATTTATTTAACGACTATGTACAATATTTATTTAGACTGAGCCACAACTCTCCGCAAAGAAATTCTATCTTCGCACTTCCACACATCAACTGAAATGCACCCCATTGCCAACACACATTGTGTGTGTGTCTCTTGAGTTGTAACTGACCAGCTTATTTATTTGCGGCCTTTTATATAGTCCACTAAACATACTCGAAAGTTCTCCAAGTAAAATATTCCTTAACATTCTATTCCAAGTAGAATATTTACATTAGCGCGCGTATGTTTTTGTGTGGGTCCGCGCTACTGGTACAACACGCAGTACCCAATGTTCGTTACAATATCAGGGTGTATAACGGGCGTGAAAAACGGGAAAAGCGGGAATTATACGGGAATTTGGTTACGCGGGAAAAAAGCGGGAATTATGCTAGGAATTTTTTCGTTGTGCGTGAATTTAAAAAAAAATTGAAATATAAGTAGCTTTTTGAAGTACAGCGCAAGATCTTCATACAATTTCAGAAGAAATAAAGAAAAAGAAGATGGAATTATAATTTAATGATTGCGATAGTTCATGTACCATGCTGTAATTGTGATAAATAAGTATAATATTTGCAATAAATAACTTCGATTTAACACTTCTTTAACTTCCTTTATCGTTAAACTTGTATATTTACATATGGGATTTTTTTTTAAATAATACGGGAAAAAAGTGGGAATTACACGGGAAATTTATTTCAACTTTCCGTTATACACCCTGAATATATTCTGGGCTTATGAGAGATAAATTTTAAAATTAAATTTATTTTTTATAGTAGATTAGAAATTGCTAAAAAAAAAATAGTGGACAGGCCCAGGACATTTAGAAAATTTAATTTTGACAATTTTGGTGTATACTTCTTGAAATTTTGCTTTTTTAGAATAGTTATATTTAAAAATAATTGTAAATTTTTTCAGATGACCATAGAATCGTCTAAACAGCAAATCTGTCGCAAATTTATGATATCCGGTTTAGATCAATCGGTAAGAAATGTGTAGAAATATAAACTAATCGATTTTAATAGGAAAATATTTTGATTTTGTTTTTCTTTTAGATTCGTACGTCCTGTTGCACGACAATAAAATCTTTAGGCGGTGATGTTTCCGAATTAACATATTATGATCCAACAGCGACGCATTTAATATGCTCAAATCTAACAAGAAATGAGAAAATTTTATCGTGCATGGCAGCCGGTAAATGGGTTATACACTATAGCTATATTCAAAGTAGTGCGGAAGCCGGAAGATTTCTGAATGTAAGTGCTGTTTGTATTATAAAATTAATAAATTTTAAGATTTTTTTTATTATCTATTGTAGTAAGTGATGGCCAAGAAATAAAACACTAGACATAAGATATTAGTTGATTTATTGTTGTAGTGAAATTTAACATGTCGCGCCATTAAACGCACACCTCGCCAGCTTGCTTCACTCTCTCTGACACACACACTGTATTACCGACCAGGAACCACCATCATGCCACCTAGCACGCAACTATAACATCGCGGTAAATTCAAATTTAAATGTTTAGCGCTATAGTTCGGCCTTCCTGACACAATGATTGCCCCTAATCATCTGTAGGTTAACAACAAAATTCGTATATCATTGGAACACTTAACATAAATGGTTCACACATAACTAATACATGAATTCGGTTGTTAAGACATAAGTACATAAATAATCTAAGTATACATAAATACATAAATTTGTTGATAAAGACATAAGTTCATAAATGATTCATAAAATCTTAAAATACATAAGGTTGGTCATAATTTTTTCTTAACCATAAGTTATACATAAGATAATAAGTAACACAACTAAAGTAAAATATATTCATAACAATTTGAATTCGATTAAATATGTTCCTTCCAAAGTTTCATGTTTTCCGGAGAACATATTCCTTCGAATGGTTTTTGAGTCAACTGATGTTCTTCAGGATCCGTAATTACATAACGATCATTGTCTAGAACTTTTCTAATTACATAAGGACCACGGTATTTCGGCAATAATTTTTTATTCACTCCTGGAGTAACATCGACATTTTTGATCATAACATAATCTCCAATTTTATATTCATACGGCTGTTTGTGATGTTGATCATAATAATTTTTATTACGATTAGCAGTATATTGTATTTGTTTAGAAGCATCATCCCGCATTTGAATTAAATCACGATCAACGTCTTGTTGGTCTAATAAAGCTTGGCTTAAATCATCTTTAATTTTACCGATCTGGTTTATTCCGAATAAGAGTTGTGCGGGGGTTGTTCCAATCGAACGGTTTATAGTGTTATTTAACGCGTACTCTATATCGCTTAAAGTGGTATTCCATGTGGATAAACTGTTAGACAATTTACTTAACATTGGCGTCAGACTTCGATTTATTCTTTCGATTTGACCATTAGCATGTGGGGTTGCACTAGCAATAGCAATATGCTGAATATTTTCATTGTTTAAGAATTCTTTAAATTTGTCGGACATAAACCAACTACCTCTATCCGAAATAATTTTCCTCGGTTTACTATAATGGTTAAAATAACTTTTTAAATGCGTAATTACTTCATCGACTTTAGTACTAGTTGTGGCATAAAGTTTAACAAATTTAGTAAAAGAATCTATAACCTCAAAAATGTATTTATAACGATGATTCGTTTTTTCTAAGGGACCATAATGATCTACATGAAGACAATAAAATGGTTGTTTTCCTTTATCATGACAATGTAATCTACCTTCACCTTTATTAGCTATTGTAGAATAAGTAATGCATTTCAAACATTGAGAAATATAATTTTGCACTTTTCTCTTAATATCAGGGAACCAATAAACACGCATGAGATATTCTACGGTTTTATTTGTTCCTTGATGAGCGATCTCGTCATGGGCAACATTAATAACATTATTTATCATTGATTTCGGTACATAAAATAATAATTTGTTTTTTGTTTTCCGATAAACTAATCCGTTTTGCAATTCAAAATTTTTATCTTCTCGATGTTCTAAATCGTTCTTAATTTTGACAATATCAAGATCCAAATTCTGTAAGATAGCTAAATTTCGCTCAAAGCTATTTTCCGTAATAACAAGTACTGCAAATTGTCTACTTAACGCATCCGCATGCTGCATACGTTCCGCCGATCTATGTTCCAAAGTATAATTGTAATTCCTCAAAATTAACGACCAACGTAAAATTCGCGGATTGATTTCCTTGCGTTCTAACGTTAGTTTAAGGCTATTACAATCAGTTACGATTTTAAATGGAATTCCTTGTAGATAAATTCTAAAACGTTCTAAAGAATAAATTATTGCTAAAGTTTCTAGCTCAAAACTATGATAGTTTGCTTCAGCTTTTGAAGTACGTTTACTGAAATAACAAACAGGATGAAATTTACCATCGGTTTGTTTTTGCATCAGAACAGATCCATAACCGTGCTTACTCGCGTCACAATGTAACTCGGTATCGGTCGTATGAGAATAAACAGCTAAAACTGGCTCATTAATCAAAATGCGTTTTAGATATTCAAAGCAATTTGAACATTCATTATTCCACTGAAAGTCGGTTTTAGAGTTTAATAAATCATATAACGGTTTGGCTAAAGTTGCGAAATTTTTTATAAATTTACGGAAATACGATATTAATCCTAAAAAACTATGCAATTCGCGAAAACTTCTAGGAATTGAATACTGTGTCACGGCTTCAATGTTTTCTGGATTTGGACGAATTCCGCTGGCATCAATACGATACCCCAAATAATCAACTTGCGTTAACAGAAATGCACATTTAACCCATTTTAGTTCTAAATGATTTCGCGTCAAAGTTAATAATACTTCTTTTAAAATGTTTAAATTATCATCTATAGTTTCAGTCGCTATTAAAATGTCATCTAAATAAATTAATATTTTTTCTTCGTCTAATAATTTACGAAATGCAGCATAAATATAGCGAGTGAAGAATGAAGGACCGTTAGACAATCCGAAAGGTAATCTTACGTATTCATATTGTCCTAAATGCGTGGAGAAAGAAGTAAAAGGTATTGAATTCTCTTTTATTCGAACGTGATAAAACGCGTCTTTTAAATCTAAACGAGTGTAATATATTTTATCTTTTAATCTATCTATATGATCATCGATTCTTGGCAACGGAAATATGTCGCGTTGTGTCATTTTATTTAGTTCTCGGTAATCGACTGCCATTCTATATTCACCTGATTTCTTAGAAACCAACACAATCGGACTAGCAAACTGTGATTTACTCGGTCGAATTATTTTCCTAGCTAAAAGATCATTTATAATTTCTTTAAGAGCTTCCTTTTCTTGATATGACAAGCGTCTAGGATTGAAATAAAAAGGTTTGAAGTTATTTTTTAAAATTAATTCCATTTCTAAACTCGTTTGTGGTTCGTTTGGTCTTTCAACATCAAAATAATATTTTTTAACTATCTCACAAACCTTACCACCTGATTGAACATCAATTTTCTCATTAATGTTTAAATTTACTGTGTTATTATTTTCTGTCGCAATATGTAGAATCTCATTATCCCACGAATTATCAATAATGTTAACAACAGGTTTTTTGATTATTTCAACAGTATTACTAAAATTTATTTGAATGTCGTTTCGGATAATAAAATCTCTACCTAATAGACAGGAACAACTCATAGTACAATCTGGTACAACATAGAAATTTACTAATAATTCTATATCATTAATCATTACAGTTAACTTTAATTGACCTAATATAATAATTTTGCTACTGTTGACACCTTCAAAATTATGAGATTTTACATTTGTATTCAAATTCACATTTTTGGGCACCTTACTTTCTAATAAAAGGGATATGGGGCTACCTGTATCTAGCGTTGCACATATCTCACTTTGTTCCAGTTGAAGTAACACCGTATAACTCGGAACTGGTAACACAACAGTTGGAGCAGATTCTATAAGATGGAAGGCATTACTTGTTTCACCGGTTTGACGACCATCATTGTCAGCAGGTGCGGAGCCACGTGCTTCTCTGCCATTTTGTTTACAGTCTCTTTTCAAATGTGCGGTGGATCCACAACCATAACAGGATCCTCTGGGCCTTCGTGGTCGGGGACAAGAAGCTGCAACATGACCTAAATTATTACAGTTAAAACATCTTACATGGTTAGTGTCGGTCTTCGATTTTTCTTCGGCAGGCATCTGCTTCTTACTTGTTTCATTTCGATCAATTCCTTGCGATCGACTAATGCTTGGAACGGACGAAGTTCGTTTCCATGAAGAATGGAATGATGCGCGAATCTTTGTATAGATTTCTAACTTGTCCTTAAATTCTCTGAAGTTACGTGCACCATACAAAATACTTTTTCGATTCGGGTCGTCGGTTATACCGTCAATAACATATTGTATAACAGCATCCGTTTCAATACTTCCCCTTGAAGCTAATTCTCGCATATGTAAGAAATATTCTTGCACCGACTCATCGCGTTTCATTTTTCTATCTTGTAACATTTTATGTAATTGTGCGCTAGTTGTTTTTGACGAGAATTCTTCAATAAGTTTTTGTTGTAAGAGTTTCCACGATCGGATGTCCCGTTCACTCTGAATAAATAGTTTAGCTAATCCACTTAGGCGTTTCTTTGCAAAAATAAATTTCTGTAGCTCATTCCAGCCCATCAAAATTGCATTATCCTCAAATTCGGTCACCCATAATTTAACAGGATAGTTATTACCATCGAACAATCGAATTGTGTCTTCAATATCTCTAAAATTTATAGTGGCATTAGTATTGACAAGTTGTTGACTTACGGAACTTCGTATTTCATCTTGATCCTCGTCGATTTCGTCATCGGGGTCTTCAGTGTCGACGTCTTCGTCACTGGGGCGACCTTGTAATAAATCTAAATTGGTCAGATGTTCACACAATCTTTGCGCGATTTCCTTAGGAGTACCCGTATAGTCTATTCGTAAAAGATTACAACTGGCTGTTAAATCACCGACAGAGCAATTTTGAACTGTCCACTCAACCTTCTGTGTGAATTCTTCAGAATCCGAAGCGAATTCAAATCCCGAAAACTTACGTAACCGGCTTCGATTTAAACGATCGCCAGTCACTCCGAATATAAACTTATGTAATGCTTTAATTACCAATGCTGGAGAAGTTTTAATATTATTCGCGATCTCGGGTATATCGATCAATGTTACTGTATTCTGTTCATCCCCCATAATAAATAATCAGAAATAAAACTTATAAAATCGTTGGCAAAACAGCGCGTCACTATCGTGCTCTCTCGCACTCACTAGTATTCATATCTCACTATCCTTTTCTACCACGTGTTTAATCCACAGTTCTAAGGTTCGAGTTAATTTCACTATTTCCCCTAATACACACAAATAAACGTGGTGATTGAATTCTTATAATCCCACTTCTGAAGCTGTAGTAAGTGATGGCCAAGAAATAAAACACTAGACATAAGATATTAGTTGATTTATTGTTGTAGTGAAATTTAACATGTCGCGCCATTAAACGCACACCTCGCCAGCTTGCTTCACTCTCTCTGACACACACACTGTATTACCGACCAGGAACCACCATCATGCCACCTAGCACGCAACTATAACATCGCGGTAAATTCAAATTTAAATGTTTAGCGCTATACTATAAATAAAATTTCTTCATGACACACTCATTTAAATTTGACAGTATTAAAATTTTTGTCCAGCTGATCTGGATAAATTTGTCCTTGAAAAATGCTAGCCAGTTATCTAATTTGGATTTGTTTTTTTTTTGTTATATGATTATTTCTTGCAGGAAGAATTATTCGAATTTGGAAATAAAAAATCTGAAGCAAATTTAAAAAATGGAGCTGTAGAAGCTTCTTCAATGACTGAATGTATTTATTGGTGGCGTTTACATGTTTTGAAAGAAGGCCAAGGAGCTTTTAAAGAAATGCGCGCGTTAGTATTTGCGAAAAATAAAGAAGCTGTTATTAGATTTATAGAAGCTGGAGGTGGTGTTATCGTCAACGCTAGGTAAATATTTTAATGTAAAGCTTGAATTTCATTATACTTTTTTCGTCTAGATTTCTAGTTCGAGGACAGATAAGTCAGTTGTTATGGTGGGTTCGGCTATTAATTCGGAATTGGAGTAATTTTGTAGTGTCGTAATCACTGAATTAACGGAGTTAAGGAAAGCCGAAGGTCTGAACGTAATCTGTCACATGTGAAAATAATGTTCCGACGAAAAGTAGTTATTATAAATCAGTAGTGTTATGGCAAAACATGTTATCTACCATTTTTGTGATTTTACAGAAGCAAAAACGCTTTTGTATTTATAATTGTGAATGTAGGTTAGCATGTATGATTGCCATAGTAGTAATTTTTGACAACTAAGCCCTTTGATCAACTTAAAGTATACTTTATTTGTGGCCATTTAATGCCAAAATGTGCATTTTGAAAAAAGGCAGATTGCATGTTTTGCCATAACACTACTGAAATGTAAGAGAATTTTTGTTTGATGATGACGAGGAGAAAAAAGTTTAAAATGGTTTAGAGAAGGTAAATGATAATTATGCAGAATTTATGATTTCAAATATGTTAAATCACCTATTCAAACGATACTTTCGAATGTATCCCGATATTTTTAATTCTTTACTTCATAAAATGCACCAAATGTTATTTTTATCTTATAACTATCAAGTTTATTCCGAAAAAGGTTATAAACTTTTAATGCTACTGTGCATGTACACTCCTAAAGCTACGCTGTACGAGGTAGGGTAAATGGGAGTTAATAACCGAACGATAAAAATTTCACTCCGTGCACTCCAAAAACAATACCCGAACGGTTACAGACCACTTCCGAGTAAAAAGAGTGACTCGAGTGGAATAGCCGAACCCATCAGTATAGTATAGTGTAAATCAAATTTTTTTTACATCCAAATTGTTCACTATAAAACATACAGCTTGTCGTATATTTTTCTATTTAAGATACATTTAACTAGAAAGCAAGCATGAATCGAAACAAAAAAATATTATGTAATTCAAGCTTTAAGAATAATTATGTTATTTATTTATTTATTTCATTTTCAGTCCACCATTTGATCACAGTATGGATGTAACACACTGCTTCATTGATTTGAAATTAAATTTGAATATATCTGATTTTATTCCGTTAGCTCAACAAGGTGTCTTATGTTTGAATGCACTGTATTTAATTGGTTATTTAACAAACAAAACTAACGTCGATGAAACTGATTTTATTATTTCCCAGTTACAAGCTTATTATTGATTTTTTTTTCGTATTTCCTGGATTTGAGATCATTTCTTTATGACTGTTATTATTTATAAACTGTATGATTACTAGATATTTATTATTTATTTTTGTAATAGTAAATATTTCATAAAATTTACTAATAAACAATAGATTCTTAAATTAGTTGTAATTTTCTAATAAAAATTGTTATAAATGTTATAACGGCATAATTTCTTTTGTAATCCGTTTCTTCTTTTCCCCTTCCGAACTCATCATTTCTTGTACTTTAACAAGACTTTTTGACTACGAACCATTTTCTGTTGTAATATTTAGAATAGCTATAGTAAACAGATTATATAAGTTGTATATACAAATATTTGATACAATTATATGTTTATACTGCTTAAAGATATTTAACACTTGGATTTAGGTTTGTCTATTCCTTTCGATTCAAACTATCTGTCTTTGATGTTTGAAGTTAGTTCTTTGTGACCTTGAATAAAGGCAATCAAGGCTTCAGAAATATTAGAAACTACAATTAATTACAGAGATGTACTAAAAAAAATGTTTTTAACAAATTGCATTCTTTATAAAAATATACAATTATACATGGTATATAAATATATAGGTAATACTCCTATATAACATGACAAAATAAAAATTGTACACTTAAAAGAATAAAAGCTATTAATACAGAACTAAATCCCAAGGCCTTTTTATTTTAATTTTAAAAGTTATTTTATTTGCACAAAATATAAATTTCAATTAAAGAAATTATTTTATTTCAGAACAATAGCTTTACAATTAAGAAGTTACTTATTAAACTGATAGAACTAACTTCTTATTAAAAATACATGTCTTATATTAACACTAGTAATCTTATTACGCTTTAATAATCTGCTAATTACTCATACGCTGATTTGTAATATTATCATTATTGATTTGTAATATTATTTATATAAAGTTATTACTTATATTAACACTGATAAAAGTCGTAATTTTAAATTTAAAAAGCTTTAGGATTAAGTTCTGTATATATTTTATTTAAATATCAACGTTTCGATATACTCTACTTATCTTCATCAGGAAAAAAAATACAAATAATACAAATAGTAAACAAACAAAATGTAGAAACAAGTTATTAAGTGTCAAAGTAACTAGATTAAAAAAAATTATACATTTTTACTACTTTGACTGCAAGGAAAAAGTGGTATAACGTTTGGTACGATGACTGTAACATTTTCAAAACATATATACAGGGTGTAACAGATTAACTATTCCTAATTTTAACTGGAGTATCCTGGGCTCAGAATATGAAGATTTAATGCAAATCACTGAGATAAAATGTGGCTCCTTACTGAGCTACAGGGTGTTTTATATAAAAATTTAAAAACGATTTTTGCCCAGTACTTTAAAACTATTTGACGTATCCTTATCATACTTGGCAGGAAATGTAGGTACCGTACACCATACTAAATTATGTTAAATAAAAGTTTCTGGCTACTGCCAGTGGCGTACAACAGGGGCATGTGAGTGGTTGATCCTTCCTAAATTCTACGCCACTGGCGGAATTGTCATTTTAACACAATTTTTCGATTCTCCAATACTTGCTGTGTAAAAAACATACTCTTACTTTGTAACGATAAAGTCACTATTTTTCGAGATATTTAAAGTTAAACATAAGATGCACCCTTGGGATTTTTTTAAAATTTGCTCAAAAAAATCTGAAAAAATTCAGTAAAATAGAGAAAAAAATTAGCTACATAATAACTCAGTAACTGTTTTCTCTAACTCATTCTGGTTTGGCAGGAAAAATTATTGAAAATAAAAAAAATAAAATTCAAAAAATATTAATTTTCAATAATTTTTCCAGCCAAACCAAAATGAGTTAGAGAAAAAGTTACTTAGATATTATGTAGCTAATTTTTTTCTCTATTTTACTAAATTTTTTCAGATTTTTTTTAGCAAATTTTGAAAAAATCCCAAGGGTGCAGCTTATGTTTAACTTTAAATATCTCGAAAAACAGTGACTTTATCGTTACAAAGGAAGAGTATGTTTTTTACACAGCAAGTATTGGAGAATCGAAAAATTGTGCTAAAATGACAATTCCGCCAGTGGCGTAGAATTTAGGAAGGATCAACCTCTCACTTGCCCCTGTTGTACGCCACTGGCAGTAGCCAGAAACTTTTATTTAACATAATTTAGTATGGTGTACGGTACCTACATTTCCTGCCAAGTATGATAAGGATACGTCAAATAGTTTTAAAGTACTGGGCAAAAATCGTTTTTAAATTTTTATATAAAACACCCTGTAGCTCAGTAAGGAGCCACATTTTATCTCAGTGATTTGCATTAAATCTTCATATTCTGAGCCCAGGATACTCCAGTTAAAATTAGGAATAGTTATTCTGTTACAGCCTGTATATATACATTAACTTGTCTGGAAATCTTTTAAATACGTTTATTTAATTTTCTTTTACAAAACATAATATAAAATTTTACATATGAAAATATAAATATCATTATTGTGCCGTTATAAGGCTACATGCCCTTTGCAGCACTTTACAAATCTAGAATATTATTTCTAATATACTCTGAGCATAGTAAAACTTAGCGCGCAAAGGCACAACAGTTTTAATTCTATGTTTGTTATATACCTCTATATATATATATATATATATATATATATATATATATATATATATATATATATATATATATATATACAGGATGTAACAATAACTATTCCTAATTTTCAGAAATGATAGAGGGCATATAAAGAAACATTTTTTATTAATAAACTAGTGTCCGGAAAATTTTTTTTTTTCGGCAGTCGATTGTAAAAAACACAACTTTATGTTATAACCCGAGAGTTAAGGGAGATTTATAATATCCGTTAAGACCATTTCATTCTACTCAAAAAAAGTGCCTTAAGAATGTGAAAATTATTTTCATCTAATTTAAAAAACCATCGAGATATCGCCATTTATCAAAATGCGGAAAAAGCGAACTTTTCGTCATAACTCGAAAACAAAAGACGATAGCTAATTTTTGTTTTTATAATTGAGTTTCTCTCAAAAAAAGCGATCGAGGATGCGCGGTCCATTTTTCCATTTTTTATAGTTTCCGAGTTTCCCTATGAAAACGTACAAATTTGCCCACCCTGTACATCGTTACAACTTATGTATCGAAAATGGTGGTCTTAACTTCGAACAATTTTTATAAAGTTTAATGCACTATTATTTCTAATAAAATGTTCTTTAACTTAACTACTCGTTGACGTTGTAATAATTAAAATTGTTTTTAACGATATCTAGTGTATCTTGACACCGAGTAATTTCCGGACACTAGTTTATTAATAAAAAATGTTTCTCTAAGTGCACTCTATCATTTCTGAAAATTAGGAATAGTTATTCTGTTACAATAAGTTACAAACTTAACAAAAATTTCACTCTGAAATTTTAATATGAAATCCGACAAATTTAAATTACAAATTAAAGACAACATATACCTATAAAGATATATACTGCTGGTTGCTTTCTGTGTAGTCGATATGCGAACATGTTGAACGGTTTGCTAAGTTATTTTGACATTTATTAACCTTAATTAAAATTGTACAAACTAATAAAGGTAATAATAATGAATAACAAAACTTTGAAAAAAAATAAATTCTATCTGCATATATTTTTAATAAGATGATATATTTTAATGTCTAAATTTGTTTATAATAAAGAAATACTTATTTATTATTTTTCTGTCAAATAAAAAGCTGATAATGTGTTAATATTTAAATTAATAAAATGTGTCGCAAAATGTTTTATTCGTACTTTTTTATGTTTATCTTTTTTTTATTTAAAATCTGTAATTAAAAGTTTGTTTTTTTTACACTTTAGTTTGGGCCTGCGCGATTTTGAATAAAAACATCTTTCAAATATTTCTGTCAGGCTTTGTAGTATTGCTAGACATAGAGAATTAGTAGTATATATCTTTATAGGTATATGGAGGACAATCGCTTAACCGTTCAGAATGGTATGATGTCATTATCCGGTAAAACTTACCCAGATAATTTCTTTTTCATTTTGAACATACCTCTGATTAACAAAAAAAAAATACATTTTTTAATTAGGAGTATATTTTAAATTGCAGAGAATTTCAGCTGTTTCAAACTCTATAGCAGAATATTGTTGTTGTGCACATGGCACATCAATTTGTTGATTACTCGGCGGACAATTTAATGCATCAGAATTCCACAATGTGTCATCATTTAATAATTTCTCGAACTCTTGCAGATTCGTTTCTTTGTAAAGCAAATCTATATTTCCCATTGAGTCTATATCTGCCAGTACTACAAAAAAAAAATTTGATTTTTCATTAACCGTTTGAGTGGCACGGATCTTTGCTGTTTCCTCGTCCAAAAGTACCAAGGAGCGCTTGTCTTATTCCCTATTCTACATTATATTGTTATAGTGATCGTTGTTTATAAGAGAATAAAAATGTGTACACATATACATAACATTATTGAGTTCATTATATTATTATAGTAATCGTTGTTTATAAGAATAAAAAGATGGTGTACATCTACCTAGAGCACTTTTCGAGCGAAACAGAAAAAGCGCAAAATCGCTGCTTGGCACTCAAACGGTTAAATATAGAACGTAATATTTCTACCTGCATTAAAATCTAGACTGTTGCTATCTGTAGATGAAATTGGCGATTGAGTAAAGTGAACGTTAGTAGATTTATTTAAATTGTCTGTAGATGAAATTGGCGATTGAGTAAAGTGAACGTTAGTAGATTTATTTAAATTGTCTGTAGATGAAATTGGCGATTGAGTAAAGTGAACGTTAGTAGATTTATTTAAATTGTGTGTGTCATTAAATTTTACTTGATTTTCATTTGCTTTCACTGAAAATAATATCAATTATTTTTATTAACTCCTAAATATAAGATTAGAACGATTACATGTATCTGAATTGGTTTGCGATGCGTCTTCATTCAATATAAATTTTATATAATTATTTATTTCCTTATTTATATGCACAAATGGATTTGTTAATTCTATAGGAGGTGAATTTAAAATGTTTAAACTTTCATCAATATTTAGATAGTAACCGGTTCGAATTCTGTTTGCCTGAAATAATTTATAACATAAGAAAAATATGTACCATAAATTGAAGTATATAGAATCACACGTGGTGAAAAGAACCATATTTGGATAGCGCTTATCAAAAAGGTACAAACCGCCAAATCACGATTTTTGAGTTAAAGGCACAAAACGCCTATAAATACCTTATATTAGATTGTTTAAAAGTAACAAGCGTTATAGATGCTTGGAAAGACCTCTGTTACTGAGGTTACCAAGTTGCTTGCATATAGACTAGCTTGATACAGTCACAATTCAACTCAATTTTTCACAAATTGGCGGTTGGTACCATTTAGATAAGCGCTATCCATTTGTTATATCAATAATTAACAAAAAAAATCCTTTTTTTGGTAATGTTAAGGTGCATTCCAGTAAGTTTAGATTTTTTTTAATTGATAATACTTGTTTGTATCCAAATATGATCCAATTTACCCAATAGGCGAGCTGAGTCATAGACGCTCAGTTTATTATACAGTATTAACTGCGCAATTATTTCGTAGCTAGTGTACGGAAAGCAATGTGACGTTCAATCCAAAATTTCAGCATGAGTATGTATTGAGTGAAATCTGTAGCCGATAGATTTTTAACTGTGCAGTTAGTACTGTGGGTATATTAAAATATATATTTATTTCACATACTTCTTCTTGAAGATCGGTTATTCCTTCTAAATCCACAGCTTGTCGTAAAATATTCATTTCGTTGATTAGAGGTTTCTCTAAAGTTTTTTTCTTTCTGCCAAAATCATCTATACCATTATTCATGTTGTTGCAAAAATTCTGAAAAGTATATTTTATATATAACATATATGCATTAATTATAAGGTCTACAAATAAGTCTCCGCCGTTTTCTATCAAAAATTAGGAATTTGTTGTGCAGGAACCGTCCTTCCACTACGTTCTTTGTCTTCCACGTCAAAGTCACCGTTTTTAAACGTTTGAAACCAGTCATGACAACTTCTTTCACTTAAAGCAGTCTCACCATATGCTTTCATAAGCAATCTATGCGCCTCAGCTGCAGATTTCTTCAAATTAAAGAAGTAAATCAAAAGTTCCCGCAAATGACGCTTATTCGGAACAAAACTTGATATGTTCGCACAAAAAAAATTATGTGATGCTGATACAGTCACTAATACTTTAACGTAATGTTGTTACCAGATGTCCAAACTTACGATATTACGTTTTACATCGGACAATTTCAACATAACCTTTTAGTGGGGCCATATTTTGACAAACGCCGGAGACTTATTTGTACTCCTTTTATTATAATTAAATTACTGTATTTTCTTTATTCGACATATTTTTAACTTATATCAAAACACAAAAATATTATTTCACTGAAATGGGCGTGTTGGAAACTAGTCAAAACTTATAAATTAATAGTTGGTTAGTAGTATAGGTTAGTAGTCTAAGCAGTGGTGCCACTTGTATAAATTTTCAAATACATAATTTGTTGTAAGATTGAAAGGTTTGGTTTAGAGCGCAATAATTCCAGTTTATGTCGGAAAAGGCGCAACTATTGCTGTTTCATTTTGTTATTTGCGGGTTTGACAAACTTGTGCGTTTAGGGCCTGGTTTTATAAACGCTAGTAAAATTTACTTTGTGTTTATTCGATAGATTTTTGTATTAAAAAGACGGAATAAATTTAATCCAGTGCTATTAAAAAAATAGTTATTATTAATAATAATAATAATCTAATACATAATAAATTTGAAATCACATTTGTTTTCAAAGTTATTAGAAGGAAATAATTACTTGGGAAGTAAATATATTTGTCGTTTATGAAATCGGGCCTAAAAAAGTTTTAGAAAGAAAACATCAATAATAAAAAAAGACAGAGACCTCTTCTAGAGTACTATTAGATTAGATAAATGTGCGTATATCTCACTGAACTATACATATAACGGGAAAGATTATACTAAAATAAATTTTACCCTCACATGGAGATTAAGTTGGTATCATTGCGAAACACATTTCTATACTATTAGCGCGTAATTTTGAAAATAATATTTTATTTATTTTGAATTATAATAAATATTTTAAGAATTTAAAATGTAAAACTTAAACAGAAGCAAATTGATTAAATTAAAGTAAAAAAATTGTTTAGTTTAAACTTGTTAAAATTATATAAACTGTACAATATCTAATCTAGCTAAATTGTGTCAGATGTCGCCATCTGGCTCTACTATTTGTAACTAACATTAAGTTCTTTATGGTTCTATCTATAGCCGGTATGTTGCACAACCTAGCTGTCACTCTGTTTTATGCTGTCAATGAAATATCTACTCGTTTATGTCGGTAATCTAATTTAAAGCAACAAAAGCTGAACCAACAATAAAAATGTATACCAAAATTATAAACAAGAATAAATTACAGATTGATAATACCAACAAATCAATTGTAATATCACTAGAATTGTGTTTCGCAAGCTTGCCAACCCATCAATATGGCGGGCACCATGTAGGGACACATAATGCAATGTGATTTTATATGTGATCGTCATTCCCGTTATATATATAGTTCAGTGTTTTATTTATATAAATTAAGTGCCATCTCTTGATAGTATAAAATATATTAAATTTTATTGATAGCATTGGCAACACTGACAAACTGCAGTCTGCGTTACTGCCTTCATTTTGTATACAATTTTCAAGGGCACCATGAAAGCCAAGATATTTAAACAGTTACATGCTATTGTTATTTTACATTTTTTGTAAAAAAAATTTGTTTAACATAGCATCATCCTTAGTTTAATATTTAAACAAGTTAAATTTTTTCGTACACAACATTTACTACCGGTTTACTACACATTTCTACAATAAATAACCAAAATGAGTGAAGCTACTGAGAATACTCTTTCTAAAGATGTTGAAAATGAAAATGTTGAAAATGAAATCGATGATGAAGAGGAAGATCCTCCAGAAGAGGATTTGTTAAAAATATTAGTTGCTACAGACATACATTTGGGATATAATGAAGAAGATTCCGTAAGAGGTAACTATAAAAATGTGATTTATGGTTATGTATTTAATTTACCGGTAAATATTCTTTTTAGGAAATGATTCATTCGAAACATTTGAAGAAATATTAGAATATGCTGTTAAATACGAAGTAGATTTTATTCTATTAGGCGGTGATTTATTTCATGATACAAAACCATCTACATTGTGCTATCATCGTTGTATTTCGCTTTTAAAAAGGTAAAAATATGTAAAAAGCAGAAACAAAAGGAAATATTTGCAAATAAAATAAAATGACTTTGGGTTTTAGTTCTGTATTAATTTTAATTAAAAAAATCGTTGTTTGTATCATTTTTCCTGATGATGTACGTAGACTATGTTGAAACGTCGATTTTTTAATTAAAATTAATACAGAACTAAATCTTAGTCATTTTATTTTAATATAATGAGTTTTGAATTTTTTTTTTACTATGTTAACATGTGTAATGTTTTTATTTAGATATTGTTTAGGAGACAAACCAGTTCGTGTATCCTAACCTCCTAACCTCCATATCTCTATACCAGTATTTTCCATTCACGGAAATCATGATGATCCTACAGGTTTTAATTGTTCTTACAAGTTAATTGATTGATTTTTTTAATATTTTAAATCGTAGGGGCTAATCGTTTATCAGCTATAGACATTTTAGCAGATACAGGCTTAGTTAACTATTTTGGAAAATTAACCGATTTAACTACTATCCAAATGTATCCGATATTGATGGCTAAAGGTGAAACCAAACTAACTTTATTCGGATTATCACACATAAAAGATGAAAGGTTGTCGCGGTTGTTTCGTGATAAAAAAGTAAATGATAATATTTTATTTATTCATACGATTGTCAACTGTAACAACAAAAATTAATTTAACCAATATTTATATGTACTCTAGGTTACAATGGTGCTGCCGAAGGAGGGATCCAACTGGTTTAATATGTTAGTATTGCATCAGAATCGAGCTCCAAATAGGGGTGATAAAAATTTTATACCCGAAACTGTACTACCAAATTTTCAAAATTTAGTAATTTGGGGACATGAACACGATTGCCTTATAGATCCGGTAGAAAGTGTAAATGGCCCCTATATTTCTCAACCAGGTAACTTTATTATAATAATAAATAGATTGCTATATAAAGAGTGTAAAATTGGTAAAAATATTGTTGTACAAATTGGTGCTAGTCAGTTAAGATAGTTTCGACCATCTTGAACGAATGTCTGATGAACGTTTTGGATAAAAGAATACACGTAGACATCCGATTGAGATTCCAAATGGTAAGGACAAAGGAGCATGTATAAGAGGCATCATGAATGTGTGAATGAAGCAAAAGTTGCCTGTCTGTTTAATTTTTGCATAAATGAAAATAGTTTGTGCCACATCCTTATGATGGGTACGTGGCGTGATTGTATATATATATATATATATATATATATATATATATATATATATATATATATATATATATGTACGTTGTTATATTTAATTTTGTCGATAGGAAGTTCCGTAGCAACTTCACTGGCAGTAGGAGAATCATTACCAAAATATGTAGGATTGTTGCATGTTTATAAAACATCTTTTAAAATGCATAAAATTAAATTAACGACGGTAAGACCATTTATTCATCGTGATATACTTGTATCGAAACCCGAACATGAATATGGTGAAAATGCTGTAGAGCATGCACATGAACAAATTAATAAAACTATCAGAGAAATGATCGAAGAAGGCTCAACACAAGGTATATAATTACCCCTACATTATTATTATGAAATGAGTGTTTCATTATGATCGAACGAACATTGTAATTTATAGATTATTTATGATTCTAGGTGATAAAATGCCATTAATAAGACTAAATGCATTGTTTACGGATGAATCATTTATGACAAATTCTCTTCGAATTAGCCAATATTATGCAGATAAAGTTGCAAATCCTTTAGATATGTTATCATTTAAACTGAAAACTACCGGAATTTCTAGAAGACGCGATAGAACTAATATGGCTGATTTAGCCGAAATAGATGGTGTAAGAATCTTTCTTCTTTTTTTTACGAATTAATAATTGTTAGTTATGACTCTTTCATTTAAATACATATTTGATGAGAAAAATTAATCGTCGATTATTGGGTCAAGTTATACTTTATTGAAATATTTTCAATTTTTGGTATTATTACCCTCTTCAGAAAAGTTAACTCATAATCGCCTGTTAATTTTCTTTTTTTTTTTTCATTACTAAATATGATATTTATGATAATAATGGAATCATTATGTATCATTATGTACGTTTTTATGTATTGTATCATATATTTCTTTTAGGATGAACTAACCGAACGTGTCGAACAATTAGTCGAAAAATATTTCGAAATAAAACAACAGCATTTATCGGTTTTATCAATAAACGGTTTATGTGAAGCTGTAACGCGTCATATCGATAGAAATGATACGGATGCTTTAAATGACATTTTTACGTAAGCTAATAACACGAAAATCTCTCGAAATTCTTGTTATTTATATTTTCAAATTTTAGCTACCAATACAACAAAACTCTAGAAAGACTACTCAAAATTGATGATGATATTAATGAGGAAAATTTCGATGAATATTTAGCACAAATTCGTGAAGAAAGAAAGGAAAACACTAATGAAGATTTAGAGGAGGTAAGTTTTTGTTATGTTTGTTTCTATAATTTTTAAAATATATTAGAATATTATAATCTGTTTTTCTGACATTTTTAACGTTTCATTAAACGCGGATAAAACAATTAAAAAATATATTTTTTATGTTAAACTACAACTTGAAATTTCAGGCTGTCAAACTACTCGATAGCGAAAAACGAAAAATAAATAATCGCAAACGTTCTCAGGAGATATGTATATCTTCAGATGAAGAACTTTCTTCTGATGCAAATACTTCTGCAGCTATTTCAAGAGGAGCTGCAGCTACTTCGAGCGGAGCTGCAGCTACTTCAAGAGGAGCTCCAGCTACTCGACCTGCAAGAGGTCGAGGTTCCAGGGGACCGCGTCGAGCACGCGCCAAAGCACTATATTAAATAATCACACTCGCAGTTAATCTGCTATCTGTTATTATTTAATACTTAATATTTATAAATATCTTCTAAACTAAATAGATATTTTTCTACACTGATTTAATAATAAGTAATTGATCCAAAATGATTGATGACAAATCATTTGAGTGTTTTTCTGTTTTACGAATCGACTATCTAATGTTTGTTCAGCCGCAATCATAGGCAATGTTTTCATTAAAGTTTATTTATTTAACGGTAATTGCTCATTAAGGAAATTAAATATCAAAAATATTAAACTCGTATTCAATCTATTAATATTTAATATTAAGATAATTAAGTTCTTACGAATAATGCGTTTTAATGAATACGTGATTGCTTCGTGAATAGTCTAGGTGCGTTTGGAATGCCACATTCATGGCATAAAAACTAAATGGTTTTTAGGTTAAAAACCATTTTATTTTTCGCATTACCCCATGACTGATTCACTCCAGACGCGGCAAGTACGTCTTCTTCAGACAACTCATAAAGTAATCATGAACATTAAAGCACATATTTACAGGAACAACAGTGATAGAATCAACATCAATATTTTAGTCACAATCGAATTCAGACGTTTTTACAGTGTTCTGTTTGTCAAAACAACACACTCAACTTACAAGATTTACTGATCTGACGATAAGTGAAATGTAAAAAACAAACATATTATTAAATCAATATAGAAATATATGTGTATATATATTTAATTCAAAAGATATTTATATATAGTAATTATATTAGTATTAAATAATAATAGATTGACTAAGAGTTTCATAATTTAATATTTCATTCTTTTAATGAGAAATTGCTGCCGCTGATTTGGTAAACCTTAATGAAAACAATGCCTATGATTTCGGTTGCACCAACATTAGATAGTCGGTTTGCAAAAAGGAGAAATTATCAAATAATTTGAAACCTTTTTTTCATTTGTTTTTAATTTGAAAAGAAAATTGTAATATTTTTGTAATAAAATTGAATAAATGTAAATTGTTAATATTGATTTAAAGTTGTTTTTCTATGATTATTGTTGGAAGAATTTTGTATTTCATATCATTTCAAAAATTCCTGCTGAGAATATAACTATATGATATTTTTTCTGAAACAAAATAACATTTTTAAATTTAAATCGTTTGTTTCCTAAGAAAACAATTTATAAAGCATCTATAAATTTTTGTCAACAAATTCGTAACAAGAAAAATGATGGCACAAATTTGTCTTCATTATTTACGCCTGTTCCAATCAAACCAACTCCAGATGATATTAATGTTGGTGCTGAATTGACAGGAACTTTAAATAAAAGTGATTTATTAAAAGTTATTAGCAAATTTTATCAGAAAAAAGAAATTAAATCATTGCTTGCAGATAATGGCTTGGATCGTAAGTAAATTCGGATGAAATGATTAATTTTTATTGAAATAATAATTTGCTTTGTAGAATATTTGCAACATCATGCATTATGTTAGTTTTAGAAGATATTGTATGGAAGCTGAAACGCTACCTGTTGATTTACACGTAATTATTAGTGATATTTTGCAGGTATTTCTTAATTGAATAGGTAAGTTATTTTATTCCGAAATTATATAATTATTAAATTTTAGGGTGCTCGTCATGTAGATGACTTATATCCATATTTTTTACGTCATGCAAGACAAATGTATCCACATTTAGAATGTATGGATGACTTGAAAAAGATTTCGGATTTAAGAACTCCCGCAAATTGGTATATTGATATAAATTTTATATTTTATTTCATACATTTTAATTAAAAAAATAAATGAAATAGGTATCCAGGTGCAAGAGCAATAAATCAAAAAATTATTTTTCATTCTGGTCCAACTAATTCTGGAAAAACTTATCATCCTTTAGAAAGATTTATGACGGCCAAATCCGATGTTTATTGTGGGCCTGTAAAATTATTAGCTACTGAAATTTTTAATAAAGCTAATGACCGGGTGAGCAGTTATTTAATGTCTCTATCTCTCTCTCTCAATATATATATATATATATATATATATATATATATATATATATAATTGTTGATTTGAAATTTAGGGGACACCGTGCGATTTAGTAACTGGTGAATGGTGAAGAAAGAAATTTTGCAAATCTAAATGGCTCACCGTCGCATCATGTGTCTTGCACTGTAGAAATGACATCTATTAATACACCATGTATGTAAATTATTTACCTATATTTGTCGAATATTTTTAAATCAATTCTATCAGGAGAATTTTGTACTAAATTTGATTTCGATGTAGGTATATGAAATAGAATTTTTGTTACATATATCATGATCAAGGATTATCAGAATTTATAATTTATTAACACAAATTCGTATTAATAAATATATATATATAATATATATATATATATATATATATATATATATATATATATATATATATATATATATATAAATATTTTGTATTTTTAAATAAATTTCTGCATGAGCATCTATTCGAAATATTATAGAATTAGAATATATTGTTTTTGTATAAAAGACAAGTGATATTGCAAAGCTAGACGTTGTTTAAAGAATCTCTTTTTTGCTCAAAGTGTTTGTTCCTCAGAAGCTAAAGTTATCATATTAGTAATTTTTATTTCTTTACTTAGAAATGTTTAATTATCGAAATTTTTATACATTTTCATATTTTTTCACACAGTCAGTATTTAGACAGAATAAAGAAAACTTAACCTATAGAAAAAAAAAACCATATAAAAAAAAATGTTGTAGCAAAAGTTGGTGTTCGTCAGTTCAGATGGTTCGGACATGTTCAGCGAATGTCTAATGAACGTTTGGTTAAAAAGATTTATTTGAATAATTTTGATGGTATACGTTTGCGTGGACGTCCGATGTGTAGTTGGAGTGGTATGATTGAAAGTGTTTTGCGTGAGGGAAAGTTTCCAAGTAGTAGGAATAAAAGAGCATGTATGAGAGGAATTATGAATGTGGATGAAGCGAAAGTTGCTTGTTTGGATAGGAATGTTTGGAGGCGATTGATTTCGGGATGATGAAAAGAGTTTGTGCCACACCCTTTTGGGTACATGGCGTGATTGTGTATGTATGTATGTATGTGGATACATTGCATATGTAATTTTACAAATACACTGTATATACAATTATTACGCTTATCTACAGTTTACTGTATATTCGCTACTTTCTACCGAACGAAATGCCTAATAATAATTTTGATTGTATTTTATATGTATGTCCCATATTTTAGCTGGAAAAATCTACAAGGTTATGACCGCGATTCTTAACATGTAAAATTATACTTTTGTAAATTTCTGCTTCCTTAATTATTTTAGGCAAATAAGTTTCTAATGTACCATTGACCATGGAATTAATACAAACAAAAAATGTGTATAAAATCGGCAACATCAAAGATGGAATCAAATATTTTTAATTTATAAACGGGATCTTATTAAAAAAGCTTATAAATTAAATAAAATAATTAAATGTGCACTGTACAAAAATTATCAAAAATTATTTTTCTACTACCTTTCTTTTTATTTTAACTTTTTATATTAACTTTTAATTTTTTCGTCCGATGCGTATTTTTCGAGATATTTCGAAGTCTTCACTTGAATCCTATACTAGCCGATATAATCAATATTAGAAACTGATGAATTATGAAAAGAATTAATCAAGACAGTTCTAATATTTTTTTATTATTATTATTATTTTAAAATAGAAAAAATGCTAAAAGCAGTTCAAATATTTTTTAAATAAATACTTTTAGATGTAGGTACGCACTTTTTATCTAAGAGTATACACTAAAAGGGGATATGAATACGTCCCAATGGTTTTGTTTCATACTGCCATTAAATCAGTTCAGAATTGATTGAGGCACGTGCAATAGCTTATAATTTAACATACTGCATATGTTTTGCACAATTCCAAACTAGTTAAAAATTTAGTTGAAACAAACCTAGTATAAGATCATTTTTTGTAAGTCATGTTTTTTTAAGTTAGGTCTCAATCGCAACAATTTCAAATACAATACAAAAATAAATATTATTTCAGAAAAACAACAACCTATTTGATTATTGAAACGAGCTGCTTGACGATGTATCATCACAATTACATTCCTCAGCTTTCTTTTTTCGATTAAAAATGTAATCTGCACAGACTTCGTCAGCAAGTTTGGGCTTCCATTCTTGTTCTTGTTCGTGTTCTTGTTCTTGTTCACACTCAACGCAACGATTCGGTTTGGATGAGAACTATAAATACAAACATTAAAAATTAAAACTCTAATATCGATTCGTCGACAGCAGAACTTATGTAAAAATTAATAACTTAAACTAAAGATTCATTAAAGATGAGTTTTCGGGCTTAATTGCATTTTACGAAAAATAAAAAATACGGCTGTTTTCCGGAGTCCTATCTTTTGTAACTCGTTCAAAGTACGGGGGACCACATGTGTTTCTTAGCTTCTTTTTTAACCCGTTGTGTTTGTCGCTCACGTTCGATTTTATCTAAATAGTTGGACCTTTCTTGCTTATTTTCATTAGATCGATTAGTTTGATTCCAAATACGTGCAAGTTTATTATCGTCAGCTGGATCACATATCGGCTCAAAGTAATATTCCTGAAAAACATATATTTTCAATATTTATTAATTTTATTTGAAAAAATGTTTATACAGTCAACGAGCTACTTCGGGAAAATAAACTTAAAATATAAAAATTTATTACAAAAATTTCTTAATAATGTAATAGTATATTATGTTACTAGGAGTAGAAAGCGATGGTTACTGTGGTAAGTCCAGATATTATTATTAAAATTTTTAATTTAAAATTCGGCTGTATGCGACCAATGGTCGCAATACTGAGTATGCGTACTTGTGGTAAGAAGTTTATTACGAACAAATCAGTAAAATTAATCATTTTCAGTATTCGGTGATATCTGTTATAAACTTTTGTATTTAATTTTCAGTTCTTAATAAAAATGAAGTCGTTAACATTATCTTTCAGTTCACCTTAATGTTTTTTTTTTATTAAATGAAATAATTCTTTATATCCTGTAAAAAATTAAATGACAAGTGTAGGAAATATTTAGAAATAAACATAGTGAGCAGTGAAAAACAGTTGTATTATTAGTAGAAAATAATGATGTATAGCAATACTGTAACCCCTCTGTGCTGGGCTGGAATTGTGTCGTGACATATACATACGTAGCGAGCTTTTTAGTGTTTTTAGTTGTATTTAGTTTAATAATAAAAAAGTTTATATACTATTTATATTATTTAACACAAGTAAAAATTTAAATACATAAAAATTATTTAAAACAAGTTTTCTACAATTATGATTTATTCTGTACCTTGTATTCCTGTTTCATCAATGTTCTTGCAGATGTAACTTCTATTGAGCTTGTTTCGCTCGTAGTGCTGGTGTTAGAGCTTCTTTCGCTCATAGTGTAGTCGTTAGAAGCAGCCTCTATTGAGCTTGCTTCGTTCATAGTGTTGTAGTTAAAAGCAGCCGCAATTGAGCTTGCTTCGCTCATAAGTGTTGTAGTTAAAATCAGCCAATATTGAGCTTGTTCCGCTCATAGTGTTGTTGACAGAAGCAACCTCCCATGAGCTTAGTTCGCTCATTCCCATGTTGTTAAAAGCAGCCAATATTGTGCTTGTTCCGGTCATAGTGTTGTTGTCAGAAGCAGCCTCCATTGAGCTTATTTCGCTCATTCTCTTGATGTTAGAAGCAGTCTCTATTGAGCTTATTTCGCTCATAGTGTTGTTCTTAGGAGCACTGTTAGAAATATTTTCTTCCTCCATTTCGAATATTTTTTTCAATAACGATAACAAAACAAAACATTCAGTAATAAATAATTTCAAAGGCGATGTTATTTTTTTCCATCATAGCCTACTAAGTTATACGGCTTAGAATTTAGAAAAAATTTATTCATAAAGCTCGTTTCGTGCATCTAGATTTTTTTTACTAAAACTCATATAACATAGTAGTACACTAAATTTATGTCATACAAACAAAAACGTCGTTAATTCCAGTAAGTTAGTGCACAAAATATGTATTGGAAATTCAAAATTCTGCAGTAGAAACTACATATTTATGCAGTTAAAATTTAATTTTTTTAACAATACTTGACAATCTCTAAACAGAGATTTTTAAATGTTAAATACATGGAACAAAAACATACATTTTTTGCCCAATGTGTTAGTAGTCCAATAAAATTTTATAATAATGAATTAAGTATTAAAAAACAAATAAATTGTTTAAATTTGTAGATTTTTCTGGGCTGGTATGCCGTGACCGACCTATCCTCGTCATAGACGTTTCGCCATACATCGTAGATGGCATCTGAAGTACTTGGTCACCAAACATTGAGGATGCCATCTACATTTACGAGGAGGATAGATCGATCAAGGCATACCAGCCCAGAAAAATCTATAAATTCAATAGATACCAGCTGAGAAAACTTGAAGCAATAAATTGTTATAACACATTTATTTTATTTTTAACATAGATTATAATTTACACAGATACATTTATAATTTATACATACAGTAGAACCTCGATTATCCGGGCAAGCCGGGACCGAGCCTTCGCCGGATAATCGAAAACACGGATAATCCAAAAACCTCATTTTTATTTTTTTAAATAATTTATTCAGACAAATACATGTGTCAAACGAATGTCTGTTTACGTGTAACTAACGAGTCGGTCGGCAGTTGGCGAAAATAATAAGTAAACACATAAACGGACGATTTCTAGAGCCGAACTCGGGTATTCCCCGAGGCGAACGCCTGCACGGTGCATTCAGCGTTCATGCGCCAACCTCTGGCCGTCAGCCACGGATAATCCGCGCACGGACGACATTTTAAAAATGCCGCACAAAGAATCCGCCGCCCGGATAATGCGCGCACGGATAATCGGGGTTCTACTGTTCATATATTTATAACATTAATAATATAGACAACTGGTAATTAAATAATATAATAAAACAATAAAAATAAATAATAATAAAATTTAACGTTCACTACAGCACCGCCAAAAATAGCAACCATTTTGAAAATTTCAATCTCTTACAAACCTATAAAAAATTATTTCGTATAAAATTTATAATTGTTTTTTTTTTTTAATTATTTTAATTTATATTAATGTTATTAATAATTATCTTACGTTATTTATAATTGAATTGAAGAAAACAATTTAGCTGCCTACTATTGCAGTGCATTTGTGTCCGTAAATCTCGAATACCTATAATAAAATTGTCAGAGGCGTAGCAACCGGGGGTGCAAGGAGTGCGTTGCACACGGGCCCATGAGCAAGAGGGGCCCACGAGCTAAAGTGCCCAATGGGGCCTTATTTTCATTAATATTTACCATTTTTTGTTTATTTTAATTTTTTTGTAATAAATAAAGGACAAAGAAGAGGAAAAAAATACCATTCATAGGATTAAATGCATTTATTATATAAATTAATTTATTATAGTAAGTTAAATACATTTTCATAGATTCTTTTAAGTTTACAAACACAAAAACATACAGTACAAATCAAATTTAAAGTTTAGATTTACAAACATAGTTCATTAACTTTAACTGAACTTAACTTTTCTCGCTTTCATTAAAGCAAAGATGCTATTATTTAAATTTAATTTACATGCTTTTTTATTTTCAATGCTCAAAATCGCCAAATTTGATAAGCGCTTGTCCCCTATAGAGTTTCTTAATGTTCTTTCAGCGCTAGAAGTTGATACTGGGAATGGGAATGGGAACAAAATAAGAACGGAACAAAGTTACGGAAATGCCGAACTAAGAATAGAATATTCTGTAAATATTAATTCTCTTAATTCAAACACCGAATTAATATTTTCTAACTGTTTTTTAAAGGTTTTCCTAAAAGATAATATCTGTGCCTTAAAATCTGCGGTTAAATCGTCAGTATATTTGTCTAGTAAAGGTTGGCATAAATCAATTAATTCACCATCAGATAATTGTTTTAAATTTTCTAGAAAAATTACTGCAAATAATTTATTCATTTCCTTAAAACTTGAAAATCTATCTTTTAATTGTGCAATTATAATATCTAACTTAGCGTTAAAAACGTTTATGCTAAAATTATTTTCTGAACTATTAAATCGAAAATCTTCACACATTTCTTGTCTATGGTTAAGCCAACATTATTAGGTACATACATATATATTTCCTGGCAAGTTGTTTCTTTAGGCATTTCAGTTTAATTTATTTATTTTGAAAATACAGATTGCATTTTAACAAAAATTAATTTTAATTAATTTTGATTATCATAAAAATAAAACAACTTTTATTTGAAAATTTTTTTCGAATAAGGCACAGACATAAATTTAAAAAATTAAAATGACATTTAGAACTTAACATGAGACAAAAGAACATTAAAATTTTAAACAATACAAGAAGTAAGGAGGGGCCTCTTAATGTCAGTGGCACACCGGCCCACAAAGGTCTTGCTAGGCCCCTGGCCAGAACCGTTTCAAATTCGGCAAAATGTGGCTAAGCATAATGTTGTCAGTCGTAATGATTCTGTATGAAGGTGTCCTAAGTCTAGTGTGACAAAGGCAAAGATGAAACATGTGAGAAAACAAGTTTACCTAATAAAAAACAAGTACTGTGGAAGCAACTGGGTGTCTACCTTTTTTTAAATTATTTAGAATTATATTTGCATCCGTTTATCAGCTATAAATAAATTTAAAATTTTCAAGTTTTATTAAAAATATTTTAGAATAATCTTTTATGTATCTAGCACAAAATAATGCAAATTTTATATGAGATAATAATTTGTTTTTAATCGTATTATAGTAAAAGTTAAAACAAATCTTTGAAATGAAAATTATATTATACCATTGATTATATAGTATAATTACATATATTGATAATATTATATTATCAATTGTTATAATTCTCCAAAATACACCACATTTTTTATTATATGAAATAAATGTAGTTTACTATGTATACACTTTATGTATTTCGAATATATTAAATCATTAAATACTTTTGTTTATATAGCATTTTTTTTTGTTAAATAAAGTTTTCTATTATTATTATATTTCAGTCTACTAAGATAGAAAAGTTTTTAATTTGTCTTTCACAATAATTTAATTATTTACTATTATTTATTATAGAACTAAATATAAATTTTAAAATTTTAAATTTTAATGTCATATAACCGAGCTTCGCTGTCATTACTCTTGCATATAGTATTTAATCAATCATATCTTAATTTGTTTAATTTAAAAATAATAACAATAATCTTCTACAATAAGTATTAAAACTACAAATAAATTTAATATTGGATAGTAAATATACTAAATAATTAATGAAATTGGAAAAATAATTGAATAAATATTACTACTCGTGTGTGGCTTAAAAGACAAGTTTTGCTATATATACGAATTTTAAGTTAGGGTCTGTCGGGTAGTCTGATCGCTTCTCGGGACGCGGTATGGCCAGAACCGTTTCAAACTCGGCTAGATGTGGCTAAGCATAATGTTGTCAGACATAATGATGTCGTAATGATGAATCCGCTGTGTGAACTGGAGTTTAGTGGTTTAGTGTTACATAGGTAAAGATGAAACAAGTTTGTAAATATAACCGTGGAAGCAACTGGTGACTACCTTTTTTTAAATTATTTAGAATTATATCTGCATCAGTTTATCAGCTATAAATAAATTTAAAATTTTCAAGTTTTTATTTAAAATATTTTAAAATGATCTTTTATGTATCTAGTACAGAATATCGCAAATTTTATATGAGATAATAATTTGTTTTTAATCGTAGTAAAAGTTAAAACAAATCTTTGAAATGAAAATTATATTATACCATTGATTATATAGTATAATTACATATATTGATAATATTATATTATCAATTATCAATTTGATATTTTATGCCCTGTTAGCGAGTATTTTAGTTTAGAACCACCATACTCTGCATTACAACATAACACTAATTTTGTGATAAGCAGAGTATTAGGAACCAAATCCGGATAAAACGAAAGAAAATAGTTTTCAACGGCTTAGCGAAAAAACAAAAATTTGTTGTTTATAAATCAGTTATTGGATGATCAAACGTAATTAAAAATTGAAAGTGGCTATTTATACATACGGTATGTATACGCAATTGGCTATTTATACATACAGTATTTTTACGTAATTGGCTATTTAGGGTAGGTTAGGTTAGTAGGCTGGTTTAGGTTTTTTTTCTTCTTTTAGTATGTATAAACAGCCAATTGCGTATACTTACTGTATGCATAAATAGCCTCATTCTTAAAAATTAGGTCTATGGGTCCCACAAACGCGTCAAAAACCGCGTTTTTTGGCTGTTTTTCTAGATTTTTAGATTTTTTTTGCTAAAGCTAATCGTTTTTAGCAAGATTTTTTTTTGGTTATACACTTTTTTTTCAAGGTTTTGTGACAAAGAAAAAACTCTAAAAAAAATTGGTGCACTTCCCACATTCTGTGGGCAAAATTTCATCCAGATAAATTCGTATTTAAATTGTAATAGAATATAATTCGAGAATCTAAAAAAACAGCCAAAAGAAAACACGATTTTTGACGCAATTGTGGGACCTCTAGACTTAAATCAAATTACATTTGATCACCCAATAACTGATTTATCAACAAGAAACTTTAGTTTTTTCGCTAAGCTGTTGAAATATATTTCTTTCGATATACCCTTATATATATATATATATATATATATATATATAAGTATATTAAATTAAAAAACAAAACTACATATATACATACATACATACATACACAATAACACCATGTACCCAACAGGGTGTGACACAAACTCTTTTCATCATTCCGTAATCAGTCTCTTCCGCAAACATTCCTATCCAGCACAAGCAACTTTCGCTTCATCCATATTCATAATTCTTTTCATACGCGCTCTCTTTTATTAGGTAGTTAATTCGTATGCTTTTAAAATGAAATAAGAAATCAAACTAATTACCCATAATCATGCACGGTGCTGTTAAACAAGACGGCCGTGATACTTGGGCAATCCTATGATTCAATCCGTTTAATTTTGCATTAACTTTTAGCAAAATATTGTAAACGGTAGCTCGAGTCAATGCGGACATTGTTTTCGATTTGATGCATTGTGTTAAACATCCTACATTTAGTTCGGCTGTACGTTTTATCTTGAAGAAAGATCGATACAAAAACAAATGCACATTAAAAACACAAATATTTGTTACGAAATTAGGTACTAAATTATCAATCAATGTTTTATGTTTTATTTACTTATTTGAAGCATTCAAGCATTATTAATGAAGAATAAGCAATTTTCTAATTAAATATATAAATAAATTTGTCAAAATGTTAAATTATCATTACGCATGCGTATATACATTTTATTTAATATCGTGTACAACGTTTTGTATATTTTCTCTCTATAGATTTTTTTATAGAATTATGTAGACTCTAAAATTACCTAGAAACCATGAGACACTATGATCTGGTTTAGTATTTCTAGGTATTATTATACTCAACTCAGGGGCGTAGCAAGACCTTTGTGGGCCGGTGTGCCACTGGGATTAAGGGGCCCCCTTTACTCCTTGTATTGTTTAAAATTTTAATGTTCTTTTGGCTCATTTTAAGTACTAAATGTCATTTTTATTTTGTCAGTTTGTGCCTTATTCGAAAAAAATTTTCAAATAAAAGTTGTTTTATTTTTATGATAATCAAAATTAATTAAAATTACTTTTTTTAAATGCAATCTGTATTTTCAAAATTAATAAATTAAAGTGAAATTCTTAAAGAAACAACTTGCCAAGAAATATATATGTATGTACCTAATAAAGTTGGCTTAACCATAAACAAGAAAGATGTGAAGATTTTCGATTTAACAGTTCAGAAGATAATTTTAGGATAAACGTTTTTAACGCAACGTTAGATATTATAATTGCACAATTAAAAGATAGATTTTCAAGTTTTACGGAAATAAATAAATTATTTGGAATAATTTTCCCAGAAAATTTAAAACAATTATCTGATGACAAATATACTGACGAATTAACCGCAGATTTTGAGGCACAGATATTATCTTTTAGGAAAACCTTTAAAAAACAGTTAGAAAATATTAATTCGGTATTTGAATTAGGAGAATTAATATTTATTCTATTCTTAGTTCGGCATTTCCGGAACTTTGTACCGCTCTTATTTTGTTTTTAACATTCCCCGTATCAACTTCTAGCGCTGAAAGAACATTTTCAAAATTAAAACTTATTAAAACATATTTAAGAAACTCTATGTGGGAGAATCGTTTATCAAATTTGGCGATTTTGAGCATTGAAAATGAAAGAGCACGTAAATTAAATTTAAATGAAATAATTCGCATCTTTGCTTCAATGAAAGCGAGAAAAGTTAAGTTTAGTTAAAGATAATGAACTATGTTTGTAAACATAAACTTTAAATTTGGTTTGTACTGTATGTTTTTGTGTTTGTAAACTTAAAAGAATCTATGAAAATATATTTAACTTACTTTAATAAACTAATTTATATAATAAATATATTTAATCCTATGAATGGTATTTTATTCCTCTTCTTTGTTTTTTATTTATTACAAAAAAATTAAAATAAACAAAAAAAATGGTAAGTATTAATGAAAATAAGGCCCTATTGGGCACTTTGGCTCGTGGGCCCCTCTCGCTCATGGGCCCGTGTGCACCGCACTCCTTGCACCCCCGGTTGCTACGCCTCTGACTCAACTGCTGTAATTTTAACATAATTGTTTAAAAATACCATAATATCAGAACTATTACAAACATTATGTAATATGATATATTACCAACGGGATGGAAAAGTACATATGTATGTAATATTACAGTTTTTTAGTAAAGTTTCTTTTAATAAATTTACAGAACTTCAGTTTTGCTGTCGGGAATTTTTTATAAATAGGTAAAATTTGTCTAATTCTGTAATATTATTGTTGGTATAATTACATACATTTCAAAATTGACAAAAAGGATGTATTTTGAAATGAATGAATTACACTTAAAATATTTTATTAGTAATTATTACGCAAAGTATGCGTACTAAGTTTTATTATTTTGATGAATTGTAATATTACAGGTACTTTTAGTAAATTTACAGAACTTTAGTAGATTTACTGTCAGGAATTTTTCATAAAGAGGTAAAATTTGTTTAATTTGTATAATTACATATATAGTTTTAAGAATGTATTTTGAAATGAATGAATTACACTTGAAATATTTTATTAGTATTATTACACAAAATATGTACTAAGTTTCATTATTTTGATGAATGATTACAGATATTAATATGTAAGCTGTAATTTTTCATAATTAAAGAAATTACGTACCTATATCACCAATACGTAATTCTACATTAAGTATGTGATGCAATTTGCAGAAAGTAAGCAATTTTACATATACTTATTAGGTCATTTTTATTTACTTTATTTAATTATTATGATTTATGTAAAAATTACAGATTTCTAAGTTAGGAATACAGAATATTTCTAGTAAAATGAAATTACATATTTTTTTCTAGTAAATTTTTATTATTTTTCTGTGCAGCGTAGCGAAAAATGTATCTACTGTAACGTAACTAATAAAAATTTTCGAAAACTTGCTTTACCTTACTATATAAGTCTTTTTCAAATTCATTGAAAATTACAAAAATAATCTTCATAGATTTGTACTTTTCAAATAGATGTTTTAGCTGATCATAGTTAGGACGTCGTAGTGTTTGATATGGTCTGCTCACCTGAGCCACATTCATACTCATTATCTGTAAAACAATTAATTGCTTATTTTTATAAAATTTAGTAAAAACAAATTGAAATGGGCAGTGTACGAAAAGATTTATTTTCTTTATCTATTCTTGAATTTGTACATAAATTGTTAGTGCACTGAGAAAACTTTATTTTAGATCTGAGATTTTTTTACTTTTTATTCAAAAGTAAACATGTTTTTAATCTGTAACTAAACAGAACATAGACAAGATTAGAAGTATATGGGTAAACCCATATATAGACTACTTTGACATTTCTCGGAAAGTTGGCAACACTGTATTTTAATAATATTATAATTTATGTGGGCAATAGGAGATACTTTTCTGAAAATTTGATCAAAATCGAATAAATAATGTAGCCACAATGAATTTTTTAAAAATTTTGTGATTTTTTTTTCTCGATAAGTTGGCAACACTGTATTTTGTTAAAATTGCATAATTTATTTAGGCACTAGGAAAAACTTTTATAAATATTTGATTAAAATCGGTTAAATAAAATGGTCAAAATAAATTTTTTTAAATTTTACTAATTTTTTTCTCGGAAAGTTGGCAACACTGTATTTTGTTAAAATTACATAAATTATATGAATACTAGGAGAATCTTTTGTGAAAATTTGAGTAAAATCGGTTTAATAACATGGCCATAATAAAATTTTTAAAACTTTAGTAATTTTTTTCTCGGAAAGTTGGCAACACTGAAAATTAATAAAATTATGTAATTAATGGGAGCATTAGGGAAATCTTTTCTGAAAATTTGATCAAAATCGGATAAATAATGTAGCCAATATGAATTTTTAAAAACTTTAGTAATTTTTCTCTCGGAAAGTTGGCATCACTGGAAAAAAACAAAACCACATGACCATCTTGGGTACTAGACAAATTTATCCTGAAAATTTCATTAAAATCGGTTGAACCGTCTAGGAGGAGTTGCGGCCACAAAATTTTGACTTACGACCGAGCGAGTGAGCGAGCGAGCTGACGACGCACACACATACACCCACATAAACTAAGTTCAGATTCGTCATCTACAGGCTATATGAAGGATTTCTATACAATTTTTTTTTTTTTTTGAAAATGTTACAGACACCGTACCAAACGCTTAACTACTTTTCCTTGCAGTCAAAGTAGTAATAAATAAAGACGATATAGGTGTTATAATGTAAATATTTTTGTAAATTATTAACAAAGTTCAAAAGAATATTTTTATTCATTTATTTGACATTTGAAAGTTTTTTCTTTGTCTATTTTAGGTATATAGTTCTAGATTTATTTAATCATGAAGTAGTGTAAAATATATTTTTCTATGTAGATTATCGTGTGAAAGAGTTTCGCTCAAGTTCACTTAGGATTCATTTTTAAATTGAATACATTGATGTGAGTATAAACTAATTAATTATAATATAATTTTATTTGATATTTGATAACTTTGTATTTATATATTTTTTGTTGTTTACACATATGTTGATCATAAGTACTAAGGCTTTTAGCTAGCAGCTATGTTTGTGGTAAATTATCATAGTAGTTTGGACGATACAATTCGAATGGAATTCGAATCCGGGCTTACACGTCACACGGTTATTTATCTTTGATTCAATAAAAAATTAATTATATATTTTTAACTTGTAAAATTATATTTATTACAAGTGATTATTGTAAATTTGATCAAACAATTTTTTTTTTTTATTAAACAGCAATTATTAATTTAGATTCGAAAATTTCAATTTTTGAAGATAATCTGTTTTACTCACTTCTTTGATTTTAGTCTGCTTGATGCGTTTCAGTTTAATTTTTAATTGTATATGCTCAGAAGAGTTTTGATATTGTGTCGAACAACATTCTACCATATTCTATTCAATGATATTAAAGAAAACTATAATTTACAAATGTATATTATATATTTATTATACCATTATCTTAATATTATTTTACAAAACCATTTTTTTTTATTCATTTAATTACAACAATACGAAAATAGATATGTCTGCTGGACATCATCTTCATGAGAAACCATTCGAAGATGACAACTACGTTGAAAATTTCTAATTTGTGATGTTTCCACCAATGGAAGCACCACCAGTAAATAATGTGATTGAAACAATAAGATTTGGTCTCGTTAGCTAAAGATTGTGGCATACGTTGTTGTCACATAGTGCGTCTATGTCCGGAGCCTGATGCTTTCGGTGGAAATCCACTATCATTTACCGGTTCCGGGGTAGGTGCGTCGTGTTCTCTTCTACCGCGACCTCCAACAGAATGAACGCGTCGTCGTCCAGAATTGCCAGTTTGTGAAATTGAGCCTGGTGGTATTTCGGAATGACGTCTACTAACAAATTTCAAATATAAGTAACAGGATAATATTTACGTTTATATTTTAAATTTATAACAATCCATTAGTTGAAAACAAGGTTGTAAGCAAAATATATGTGACACGTTCTTCTTTTTTTTTTCTATAATTTGAATTACCCAGTCAATAACCAATATCGTAAATAAAAATGAAAATGACTGCTGTGGAAATGAGATTTTTACGTGGGGTATGTGGTGTAAATAGGAGAGATCGGGTACGAAATAGATTAGTGTATGATGAGTGTGAAATTAAAAGAAATGTTGTAGCAAAAGTTGGTGTTAGTCAGTTAAGATGGTTCGGACATGTTGAGCGAATGTCTAATGAACGTTTGGTTAAAAAGAATAATTTGAATGATTTTGATGGTATACTGTAACAAAATGAAGTTCTATATAATTTCCAGAAGATTATGCTTGCATGTGTGTGTGAGTGCACATGTGTGTGTGTGTATACGTGCAGTGAGGCACGCTATTAGATCGTGTTTATGCGATGACGTAATGTCGGTGTGAGCTGTGTGTATGTATGTGTGGAAAGTTCTGGTTAGGCTTCTAGAAAAGACCAGAGCATTCGCGTAGGTTTGGTTGCAGGGTATATAGGCTCTTCAAAACACACGCCAGGGCAGTCATCATAAGTTAGTCGATCTGGTGAGATCGTGTAGTCGGTCCGGGGGGCCGAAAGGTGATGGCTCAGTGAGTTATCGTCAGAGAGCGATCCTAGTTGGGTTAATTGGCGATAGCTCGGTTAAATAAATAAATAGTGTGATATAAATATGTGGAAATAAATGTGCGCAAGTATAAGTAAATATGGTGTTAGTTTATAAGTTGTGTTAATGTCAGTCTGATAATTGTAAGATTAATTATAAGTAATGTAAATAGTGTAATTGTTTGTTTAGCTTCGCTCGGCTAACTATTATTGTTATTTAGTGTTTAAGTGTTGTAAATAAATGCTAGTCAAACTACAATCGCAAATATGATGGTAATTATTTAATACAATTCCAATACTGTTCGGACTGCCCCGACACGAATTCAAATTCACGTTACAATACGTTTGCGTGAACGTCCGATGAGTAGTTGGAATGGTATGATTGAGAGTGTTTTGTGAGAGCGAAAGTTTCCAAGTAGTAGGAATAAAAGAGCATGTATGAGAGGAATTATGAATGTGCTTGTTTGGATAGGAATGTTTGGAGGCGACTGATTTCGGGATGATGAAAAGAATTTGTGCCACACCCTTTTGGGTACATGGCGTGATTGTGTATGTATGTATGTATGTAAATAAATAAATGATATATAGTAGAACAGTATGAGAAATGTATTACATGTAAAACATATTACATTAAATTTATAGAATTTTTTGGACTGGTATGCCGTGATCGATCTATCCTGGTCGCAGATGTTTCGCTATACATTGTAGATGGCATCCCCAGTCAGTCTGTGACTAGGATAGGTCGACCACGGCATACCAGCACAAAAAAATTCTATAAATTTAATGGATAATCGGTCGTAAAAACCTGCATATTACTATTACATAGGCTAACAATTATGTACCTCAGTGGAATAGTGACGAATATACAACTTTATGAGTTTTATGATAACTTTTAAAGATTAGATCAGAACTAACCAATGAAAAATAGACGCTCAGTGTTTTCAAATGGAAATAGATTTTATATTTGATTATATATTCAATGTAATTGGGCATCCTTTTTACTAGTTAAAAAATAAAAAATGTAAATTACAATCAAGATGGAGTATTTATCACTATTTCATAGAGATCCCCAATTGTTAGTAACAGAAAGGGATGATATTTAGTAGTGCATAAGATAATACAGTCTCTTTGTATATATAAAAAAAATGTAAATGCCCCTCAAAGTTTAATTGAATTACAACTTTTTATTATTATGAACGTACTTACTAGACTACTCAATATATTGATATTTTTAAAAGAATATACCAGTTTCTTACTTAAAGAATTGTCATACCTTCGACACACGACGAAAGTTAATGATCATTAAGACATTCACTTCTGCGATTTTAACAGTAGCAATATTGCTAGTAATGTATTCCTACTCTACTAATATTGTTAAAGTCGCAGTGGTAAATGTAGTTTATTGATCATTAACTTTCGTTGTGTGTTAAAGGTATTACTGTACGATATCTACCAATAATTATAAAGAAATGAAGTGTGGCTTAGAAAAACTTTAAACTAAACAAACTAGTGTCCGGAAATTATTTTTTTTTCTTTTTTTTCTTTTTTTTGCAGTCGATTGTACATCGTTACAACTTGTGAATCGAAAATGGTGCTCGTAACTTCGAACAATTTTTATAAAGTTGAATGCGCTATTATTTCTAATAAAATGTTCCTTAACTTAACTACTCTTTGATGTTTTGATTAAGATTGTTTTTAACGATATCTAGTGTATCTTGGCACCGAGAAATTTCCGGACACTAGTTTATTAATAAAAAATGTTTCTCTAAGTGCACTCTACCATTTCTGAAAATTAGGAATAATTATTCTGTTACACCCTGTATATATATATATATATATATATATATATATATATATATATATATATATATATATATTTGTCAAATTAATAATAATAATAAATTTTTCCATTTGTCAAAAACTCTATGTGTACCTGTGTTCCACTCTAGTAAGTCTTTGTTTAATCTTAGCTTGACTTGCACCAAATTCAGCCATTAATCGCGCCAGTCTTGTTTGTAAACTTTTAACGGCTCCTTCCAATTTCTTTACTGTTTCTTCCAAGGAATGTTGCGAATCCCGTGCATTTTTAAATACTTCTTCATCTAATAGGCCATCTTTTCTCAGTAACTGACAACCGCGTTCGGTTAGTGTTGCTCTTGCTTCGGGATAATCAGCTAGAGCTACCCATAGATCGTCTTTGGCCAAACAAAATAAATCCGAATAACCTGGAAATCAAATCAAATGAAAGAAAAATTATACTATTGATATTTTTAACGTAAAATAACACTATGTATTAACAATAATGCTGTTTATTTGAAACTCTAATATAATATCGAATCTTTAACTTTATTTTTATTGTAAAATAATGTAAAACTTTATCTTCTAAAAGTACATATTTTCTGTTTAAAATTAAATGCGAATATAATTACGTACTATGACATATCAAAAAAGTTATATCTAAAACTTTACTTATGTAGTTGATCAAATATCATGTACAAAATACATAATTTTAAAATATTTTATATAAAGAAAAAAAGTAAAAATTACTGATAATATACAACTTTCTAACTTTAATAACAAATCGATACAAATTTAACGACAAACTTACCGAAAGTTTCCAAATATGTATAGTAAACTTTTAACTTAATTCCAACAGAATATTCCTTCTGCATTATATTAAAATTTAGATTATGTAGAAAACTTTAAACCTTATATGTTCAATATAAACAACAAACACAGAAATGTAATGATATCCATTTGAATTGATCGAATTTTAATTAATTTTTTGTGTGGTTTAAAATATAGAATTTAAGATTATTATTCAATATGAGGCAAATATATAAAAATATTGTAATATTTTTGATGTTATTCAAGATATTATATGTCTCAATAATTCTGAGATTAAATATTTATGTAATTCTGCTTTCAATTTTACTGCAAATAGTAATTTCGAAAGCTTAAAAATAATCACGGTATATATTTTTATGTATTTAATTTTTTTTATTATAGTATAAAATATTAGTTATAGTAAAAAAATTAAATTCTGTATTTGCAATAAATTTGAATTAAACTTTTAGTACTTAATATGTAGTAGAACCATCTTATCGTTAGGTTATATTTTTTTTTTTTAATTTTTACATTTATAAATGAAGAAATTTATGTATAATCTAAAATGTTTCTAGGAAATTTTATTAAAATGAATGCAGAGTAAAGCCTTATTTAGAGCAACTATTTTATCTAGTTTTAACGTTTTATTTTAGTACTAGTGCTAATAGTTTTAAACCAAACTACATATTTGGATAAAAATTTGTTAAAAAAAAATATTAGCAATCTCATATTTAGGTTGCTATGAAACCTACAACAACTATTAAAACTAAAACCGCACTTATAATATTTAAAACGTAAAACAAAAACTGGAAAAAAGTGGATATTGTTTTAAATGTATCACAATTTTTTAGCACAATAATTATGTTTTTAATTTAAAAATATTTTACCTAGTGATCTAACATTAGCAGTTCTCCGATTTCCAGTTCTATTCCCAGCAATATCCAAAACCGAAACTTCTCCAAAAACTGATCCAGCGCCAAGTGTTGCTAATACGGTTGCTCCATCATCAGCCACAACTTGCAGCTGACCTCTTTTTACTATATACATTTCTTTGCCCACATCACCTTTACGACATATAAAATCGCCCGGTGAGAACACTTGCAGTCGAAGTTTTAATACTAAAGCTTCTAGCAGACCCGGTTCACAGTCTTGGAATATTCTTACTTTTCTTAACGTATCCAGATGCACACGTATTGCAATTTCCGCTTTGAGTTTGTCCGGTAATGCGGATAATACACGTTCCTCGTCTAAAGCACCGCTTTCATTCCACGTGTACGCAAACCAACGTATTACCCTACCTTCAAGTTCACGGCCAACCTGTCCAAATCACATATTCTATAAGATAATTATTATTAAAACATTCACATATAAATCCTTTTAATTAAATTACTGAAATTATATAACAGGACAGTATTTTTTAAAGGAAATAGATTAGCTAATATAATTTTTTAAATTTAGAGTCAAAATTTAAATAGAAGTAAAATTCAGAAACAAAGTTGGAATTGACTGAAAAAAACTGAAATTGTAGTCGTAGTTAAAATATTTTTTACTAGCTATATACTTCTGGAATATAACACAATACGTATAAATATTTAAAAAGCCTACACATATATACATTTTTAATTTTTATAATATGACAAATCACGTCAGAACAAAAATGTATGTTCTCAGGAGACGCAAGAAAACTAGTGATTACTAAAGACTCCTGGCGACAATTCTGTGAGAATTGGCAACCATACCAATGATAAATATCTTAGATTCATTTTGAAAAAGCAGAAAAAAGTTAAACGCTTAGCAATAAATTGTTAAAAATTGAGAATATGTGTAAAAAAGAACAATTAATTTTAAAATTAAAACAAAACTATTAAACAAATTAACAACATTAGAAAACATGTGATTAAACTAATATCACTTCGATGCTAAATATATTTGAAAATAATTTCTTATAAATAAATTCTACTACTAAAATGAAAATCAATGTTACATAAGATTTATTCTAGGCTACTATCAAACAAGTTTGGAATTAGTTTACAGCTGTAAGAAGCATGCGCAGAATGCTAAATTACAAGCTAATTCCGAAACGCGCATGCCTCGAACAATTGCAAACTTATTTGATGAAATCTGAAACAAATTTATAGTTACATTATTATTATTTAATTCCATCAATTATAGAAATATGTTTGACAATTATTATGGTATTTAAAAAAATCTCTAATTTGTATTGAACGTGGTATTTCAAAAATTTGAGAATTACATATGTAGCATATTGCCTTAATTCATGACGTTTGTAATACTCGTATTTGCAACAGAATTTGAATATCAATTATATGTTTTTTTTTTTTGAAAGTTTAAATATGTACCTTTCTGAATGCCATATATTGTTTGACACCGTCCATCCTATTTTGGAATTCAACACGAGCTAAATTCATATTGGAAATCATGCTACCTATATTACCGACAATTGTTGCAAATATAAGTACACCAGCCAAAAAGTCTGCTACGACGAACAAATATTCGGCATCGTTCTCAGGTATTGGTGTTTCACCTAAAAACAAATAAAACGCATTATTTCTATTTATAAACAAATGTTTAGGCTAGACAATTTCTACTAGTTATTCATATTGCCATTCAATATTTTTTAAATCTCTAGTAGTGCAATCGTACCCAACAAAAGTTATCGATTGATATATTATTCATTATAATTACGTTTTTAATTAATTACAATTTTAACGATTTATATTGAATTCATTTGTTTAATATATTTATATATTAAATATTTTAATAAAAAAATAAAAGTAATAAAGAGATATTTATTTATTCAATAAAATAAATAAAATTCTATGTTTGGTACTTGTCTGACCTGTTGTATTTTTACTTAATTTTTACTTTTAATTAATATGCGTAAGCTTGTTAAATTTGTTTTTTTTTTGTTTCTATAAGCAAAACAATTTTATGCCTGCAGGAATTTCAAACAATTGAAATATTAGCCAATCAGAGATGAGCAGCGTATTGATACAAGTTAATTTATGTTTTTAATTTTAGTTGTGTAAAATTAGTGTAATCTGTTGTATCAGATCGTGAAAATTTCGTGTTTTTCATAAAAATATTGTATAAAATTTAGTGTAATAATGTTTTGTGACTAAGTTTAATAAATATATTTATATTTTGTTTATAAGAAGTGCAACAGATATCGGATTCTAATTTATGGAATTTTATATGATAAAACTGGACACAGTATTGATGTATGTATTTCATATTATATAGACATAATTTTGAGTGAAGAGTATTACAATTGAAGCTATAATAATTCTGCAATTAAAGGTAAGTAATAATTTTGTAATATCATCATTTTATTTAAATATATTGATATACTGGGACTGTTTACGAGTGGGGAGGCTACAGCCAGGGACTCGCAACATTTTAAGGCCTTATATAGATATAACTCTTTTTCTAATCAAGATAATTTGATAATTCTTTTTGCCATAATTAGATAATATTACATTCTATGCATAAAAGTTTTATCTATGAAAAATTTCAACAAGAAATATGTTAATTTGATGGAGTTTGATAAAGATTATGAAAAAAAAATTGTTAAATAACTTCTTATTTAGTTCAAATATTTTGAAAATTCTTTTTAGCATAACTAGATAATATGATTTAATATTAACATAACTTTTGTCCATACAAAATTTGAGAAATCAGTAGATTGATTTTAAGTATTTCATTAAATGTGTAATTTTCGAAGACATTAAATCGTTAAAATTGTAATTAATTAAAAACGTAATTATAATGAATAATATATCAATTGATAGCTTTTATTGTGTACAAGTTTTGTACTACTAGAGATTAAAAAAATATTGAATTGTAATATGAATAATTAGTAGAAATTATAAATTTTTTAAAGATTGAAGCTATCTAATGCTGTAAACCAAATTAAAATTTGCTAATTAGTTTTTCAGTTATTAAGCAAAGCATTAGTATGGCGAGGTATAGGATTTATTGCTAGAACTTTATTGCTAACTTCTCAAGGGTATGCTTTATGCAAAAATTTTATTTTATAAAATATTTATATTTTGATGATTTTTTGTTTTGTTTTATTAATTCTTCAATCTAGAATCATTTTTCACTCAACAGTTATGTTTGTCGATCTTGGCGAATACATAATGTGTACTAATATCGATTAAGCTATAATTTTAGAAATAGCTTTTGTACTTATATATTTTTTAACGAATATTTTACCATTTGTTTATTTTCTTTGACATTATTTGTTTTTAAAATGTTGACCCTCATCAACCTACATTTCTAAACAAAAAAGAAAATTATCTAAAAATGTTTTTTATCATTAGTTTGGAATTGAACAAATAATTTTAATTTATAATAAATAACAGATATAAAAAGAAATTTTATTATCCAAGTTTTATGTTCAAATATTTACTCTTAGTTTTTTATAATAAATGTAAAACAAATAATTGAAAAAACTGTATAAGTACATATTCTATTAAAAAAGGTTTTCAACTTATAAATAAAATTTATTATTATTTTTTAATCATGCAATTACAGTCTCATTGTTAAAATGTTTATATTTTAATGATATTTATAGCTTAACACTAGAACAATCTGACATACAGTCCTACACAGAGGTATAAATTTAAAATATACCTCTAGTTCTAAAGTAACATCTCATTAGAAATTTATATCTTCAATTTCTCTCATCCTTTCAAAACAAAAACAAAAACATTCGACTATTTTCACGTATATTTCGCAAGTTTGCTTACGAATTTAAAATCCACAGAGATACAAACTTTGTACAGAAGTTCAGATTATTTTAGACGGGTGAATACAGCTTTGTCAGTCGGCTTTTTTTTCTGTTTCGTATTTTTTACACTTCAGTAATATTGTAAATGCCTTAATCTTATATATTTATTTGCATCTTCCGTTTTCAATTTACTCTTGCGGGCACGATTACGTGTTAAATTTAAAAAAAGAAATATCCAGATTTAGAGAATGTCTGAACGAATTGAAAAAAATATTTTGACAAAATATTTTCAACGATGTTTCCATGTTTCGACGTTTAATGTAAGTATAAATATAAACAAATTTGTTAAATCAAAATTGTAGAGAGAAAGAAACACTAATTATAAGTTATAAATACCAAAATAAAATAAAAATTCAGTTTCTATTAAAAGTTTATAATAGTTTATTGTACATTTATATTTTATGGTATATGAATTAAAAAGGTTGAGAAAAATATGTCTAAGAAATATAAAAATGTCTGGAGAAATGCATAAAGAAGTTTTTATACATAAATGGGAAATTTGCCTTATTAGTGAAAAAGATACTTTATGCATAAGTTAGTTACAATCCATGATTTAATTTTACTTTAACTTTACTTAACTTTAACCTAAAGCAGTTTTAATCAATTGTTGCGGATTGCCTATATATAATTTATACCAATACATACGTCATCAAATATGGTGTAACCTGTCTTATATTGAGTCACCTTGATATTTACTTAGTTTTTAATTGTCGTGAAAATTATATTTTTCATTATATTTTACTTATGAGTGTAGATATAAGTCTGAAATATCACTTACCTATAGTAGTAAGAGTTAATGTAGACCAATAAAAACTGTAAATATATTGTCTTGAAAGTGTAGAATTTTTTGGTCCGAATACCCAGTTATCTGTTCCAAAACCAATAGCGTAACTGATTGCAAAATAAAGACAGGCATTCCAATGTATAAGCACCAAGATTACCAATAATACCTAAACAAACAATATTTTTTCCATATATAATAAACATAAAATAATAAATTTAAAAATGTTTTAAAAAAACGTTTTTTTTTATTAAATTTTTATTTAAAATTAACAGTCAGAAATATTTTTAACAATATAATTTTTTTCAAAACTTTTGTTTTCAAAAGCATTTTTATGAATTTAAAAACAAAATTGGTAAAAAACTTCTTTTTTAAATTCAAAATCATTTCTCTGATTGTTATATTTTTCCATTTTTAAATATTTTTTGCTAAAAACATATTATTTTACCTTGCATATACGGAACACATTCGGATAGTTGGTGTCTGTTTCCGTTCTTTCAAACCACTCCTTAATCCGGCCCAAGCGAAATAGTCTGTTAAGACGGACTATAACAGGACAAGGCACTCGTTCCTGTTGAAATTTTTGATAATTTTCTTAACAAATTAAACAATATTTTTTTATAAATTCAGACTATAATAAAAACATTGCTACCTAAGAATAAGATTTCTCTTGTTCAAACTATCACTAATACAGAGTTAGTCAAAAGTTTAGAATCTGCTTTCATATCTTAAAAACTGGAATACTGCTTTAATACAAAATTCTGTATGGATGCTAAAGTTACTAAAAATCTATTTTTAAATAAATTTATTTGCTTTAAATTGTAACAAGATTTGAATTTAGTATAAATGTGTGAACAGAGACTTATACTATATTGCGTAATTAATGTTTACCTGACATGTAGATGGGCCCCACCATGCATAAGCTATATCAGTAGGAATAAGCGATGCAATATCTGTTTTCCAACTTTGATTTTTCATATAATGTGCCCTTAATTTTCTCGCATCCTTCACTAAAAGTCCCTGTTCAAGATAACCTAGAAAAAACATGTATGATGTATGTAAATATCATAAATTATATATTTCAATAATTATAAATATAAATAATTGAATGGAAAACAAGAATGTGCTACAACCTATGAAAATACAGAAAGAAAAATAGTGAACAAATATATCATCTGACAATTTTGAACTTAAAAAACATTGGCCCGTACTCATAGCCCCTTGTAGAGTACTTTTAGAGAAAAGTGCGTATATTTTAAAGTATTTATTTAAAAAAATATTAGAACTATTTTTTAGCATTATTTATATTTGAAAATTTTAAATATAATAAAAAGTATTTAATTTATAAAAATAATTTATATTTGATATATAATAAAAGCAAAAATTTATATTCAAATCGTGATTGGTTTTAGATAAAATTGTTTAAAAGGGGTTATGATTAGTAAAAAAAATAAAAATTAAATATTTTATTCTTTAAAAGCAAGCAACATTGTCTAAACATTATATCACATGACAATTTTGAACAATAAGAAAATTTATCCTGAAAACTTGAATAAAATCCGATAATTGGATACATTGTGTAAAAATAAAATCACATGATTATTTTGAGTACAAAAATCTGCCATAAAAATGTAATTTTAATTGCATATATATACTAAAAGGAGAAGATGAGATTACAAAAAATTTGACTGACTTATGACGACTGAGCGAGAAAGCAATCAAGTGAGTGTAAAATAAACACACATATGCTTGTGCTGTATTATTCTATAACCTCTGTAGTATTATAGAATATTTTGACATTTTTAACATATTTCATTTTCAATTTATTAAAAAAAAAACAAAAGTTTTTGTAGTAGTGTAGAACTTATAAAACATCCACATTATTAGCAATATACTTTCATTAATTAGTTCAGATTTATCATCTAAGCTCCTGTTCTAATCTTAGTATTTTTTTTGTACGTTTGATGTATGGGAGAATATAAAGAATATATGTAAATTGTAATCGTATGAAAATTGTAAAAAGTGGTAAATTTGATGTAAAATTATTCTATACATTTTTCATTGCAAATACCGTCAAAGTGGTAAAATAAAATCGCAAACCACCATCATACAAACTGAAATGGTCGATAAAAATAAAAATTACTATATTGAAAGAAAGTATCCTCAAATATTGTCAGTGTAATAGCTCCCTACATTAAAGTAGCAAAAAACAAACTCACCAAAACAAATTTGACGTTATCTACGATACTACATTTGCTATTACCACAATGTACCAAGTAGGTACCATTACACTACTAATGGTACGTATGAATCTTTTCGTTTATAGTAAATGTGTGGACTAGATAAAATTTTTTATTTACTATAACAGAATAATGCAGCAATTCAATTCTTTTTAAAAAAAATTACCAAAGAATATAACAGTTAATTAAATTGGAAAAATAGTCAACTGTTAATATTTAATCATTAATTAGTAATTGACGAAATTCAGTCTTTTATATGTTTAAATTAACTACTTAGCGTTACTATTTACGTTATATGAAAAATCAACTAAAATATTCTGCAGTAAGTGTTTTTTGTTCTGTTGTTATGTTTATTATTATATGTATATTTGAAGAAGACAATACTAATTTCCGAAATGTTGGCTTAGTAGTTAATAAAAACATATAAAACACTGAATTCCGTCAATTATTAATTAATTATATGATAGTTAATATTGGTAGTTTCAGCAAGATGTATTTTTGAGAAACTAACATATATTAACCGAATTTGTTCAATTAATACCGAGTGAGAAAGTTAACGTGCAGTTAAATTAATGTAAGTTCAGATACGTTATCTAGAAGCTGTATTAAAGTATTTCTATTTGTTTTTAATTTATCGTTGGCAATATTACTTGTTTTAGGTCCAGTATTTCCAAATGTTGGAATAAATTTATCCTTGAATGAATTTTAAAATGTTGTCATTAATTCCGAGAATACATTTTTATGGCGCTATTCTGATCATTAAATTTAGTTTAAAACTTTAAATTTAAAGAACTTTTAGTGCAAAATCTTTAGTTTAAATTATTTTAAATTGAAATAGCATGCATGTTCAGAATTCATCTATTTCAATTTAATATATTAGAAAGTGCTTACACTAGTCAAAATACAATAGAAATTAAAATATTACAAATATAAAAAAGTGTTTAATTTTTAAAATAATCGATACATTCTTTTATAGTAAAAGGAGCCAAATCAACTAATATGTCTTTAATTTTATTTTTGAATTGTTTTTTTGTTTAAACATTTATATTCATTTGGTAAATAATTATAAAATTCAATATTCAAAATACAAAATTCAATTCAAACTATTATTTATGTAAGTGTCCAAGTTAAATTCCCATTTAAGCTAAAGATCTTTAAATTTAAATCTGAAGACTAGAATAGCAGCGCTAGTTAATTTTATACGATTCTTACTTATCTTAAGAATAAATAAAATTTGAAATACCTGGCCTTTACTTAAAGTTATAAAAAAATAGGAATCTTAATTTTATCCAAAGAGAAAGCAAGAAAACATTTTGAGAAGAACTTGCAATAAAGAAGAAGTGTATTAGTGATCATTACGAATAGATGAGGGTAATAAATTTTCCCGGGCAATAGCTAAACGCCAAACTAACAATTTGTATTTGTGTATGTGTGTGTGTGTGTGACCGTCAATGGTAACGACATTTGCGTGTCTGATAAACCAGCCATCATACTTCACGACGCCGGTTGCATAAGCAACATCGGGCACAATTCTTGCAATTTGCTGTTTGAATTCGGTTGAATATTTACGACTTATTGTTAGGTTAGTTTACTTAGGTTAGGTCACCTGGGACAACATTAGTGAATGTTTGTTAATGATATTGTGTTTGTTTTATTTTTCGATAGAACTCGGTAACGTGTATTTATTCCTTTTTAGGTCAAATGCACTGTTGTCTGTTATGATATATATTTATACTATTGCCTTAATTATTATGACATATACATGTGCATGTATTTTATTAATTTACGTTTCCAATTAAATTTTAACCTATATACATTATTAATTATACATTAAGAAAGGTATAATTTGAAATAGATGATCCATAAGTTAGGCAAATGATAAAGTTCCTACGATGTTATGCGATTAAACTCGTGATCTACTAACTTTTTATTAAATAAAACTAATTATTAGTGACGTGTATTCCTTACACTTTTAAAAATTTGTTTACATTTTAAATACTTACGGTCAGTTTTATGATAAACATTTTAACCAAAGTCGACTTTAAGCAGACCAAAAAAGCTTTGTTTTATTGACTAACAAATAATTTTACGATTAGAAGTGTGAAAAATTAACAAAAAAGCATAGTTTTATTGTCAACAATAATAATTATTATAGTAGAATTTAAAGTTGATGCTTTCTGGTTGACTTTAGTTAAAATATTTATTATAAAACCGGCTGTTATAATGTTAAAATAAAAAGGCTTTAAGGTTTATGATAGAATTCTGAACAGACCTGTAGCGTTACAGAATGTTTTATCTAGTTCTATGGAATGCAATTACTAGAAAACGTCAAAGCATTCTGTAACAGATTTGTTTATAAATTCCAGCATTAGTTCTGCATTAATTTTATTTAAAATTCTACGTTTTGACGTACTCTGTGTACATCATCATCAGGAAAAATGATACAAATATAATACTTATAATGTCTTTTATCTATTTTTTAAAAACTATTTATGTAGTATTTATTTAAAATTATCCAATTTTTTATAACTAGATTATGCATTTTATTAATAAGATCTATCTTATATTAAGAAAAAATACTAGAATATTTTAAAATTCGAATTCAAATTATGCAGTTAATATTCGAAATTTAGAACACATCCTTGACAGTGTACGAGTACAACTTGAAGAAGGCAAAAATTAAACATTTGTGCATTACAGATTATTAATTTAAATTTGTTATAACATACAGATGCGGTTACTTAAAATAACTATTATAGCTTTCGTGCATACTAAGCGCTGTATTTTTAATATCTAATAACAAAATACGATATTTATTTTTGCAAGTATTTATATGTGATAAATCGCTTTCCCGTCACTAAAAGTCACGGCATGCTACGGAAAATTATTAATTAAAATGTTATTATGAATATGGTTTTATAAATTCGACTATTTTCAATATAACAATAACAATGCATAAAATTTCATCTATGTAGCCAAATAATTTTATAATTTAATTAATTAATTATTTAATTAATTAGACATTTAATTAAATTATTCAATTAGCTCTTGTTTTATTCATATATCATATATTTTGTCAGATTTAAATATTTATATAAAATATAACTACATCTATATCTGATATTAAATATTTGCTTTTATCACATTTTAGCAATATTCGCGAATATTTATTCAATACAAAATGAAATAAAAGTTTAGAATTTTCATAAAGAAATCAATTAATTTAGTCTAGGTATTTCAATACGTCATTATTTTCTATATAGTAATATTAAATTAAGTTTCTTTATTATAAGTGAATTAATAACTTAAATTATTATAGAATTTGAATATAGTTACAAGTTGTAATTAAACATTATATTTGAAATTTAGGAATAATAAAGTTTAACGTTGGCATAATTTAAAGATAATAAATACGCTATAGTTACCGCCAACACTCATTAGGTACAAGGTATTTCATAAAATATTTCCATGTACATATATCATTTATTTATTTTACTTATATTATTTTAAGATCAAAGATTTATACAAATGGAATACACAAGACACAAGAATATTGAACAATCCGTTTTTTTTTGCTAAATTATGAGCATTTTTAAAGATTTTTTTCTTCTGTTTCCTTTTCTTTCTTTACTGTAAACATACAAAATGAAAACTAAACTTTGAATTTATAGAATTTTCTGGGCTGGTATGTCGTGGTCGATCTATCCGCGTGGCAAACGTTTTGCCATATATCGTACATGGCATCGTCGCTACTTGGTGACTGAATGAGAGCTATTGGCCGACTCTGGCAGAATTGGCTAATGACTTAATGGCACCTGTAGAATAATGATGGGAGTACAGGTATATATATATATATATATATATATATATATATATATATATATGTGAGATTGTAAAACAGAAACTGTCATTCAGTCACCAGGCACTGAGGATGCCATCTACGATGTATGGCGAAACGTCTACGACACGGATAAATCGTCCAAAGCATATCAGTCGAGAAAATTCTATAAATTCAATAAATACCGGCCGTAAATCCCTGAAGATTACCTACTACGAAAACTAACCTTTTTACCTAACCTACCCTTCATTGAATTCGACCAAATTTTTTTAAAAATTCCTGATACAAATATAAACGTATTCCATCATTCCCGTTGCTATCCCTTTGTGGTATTTATTTATTTATTTGCTTTGTTTCGCATTCTTATTCAGTTTTAGGCGTTGTAGCTTTAATTTTACCCACAAGCACAAGAATTTGACCAATGCAAGTACTTGGTGTAAAAACTAAAAATGTGTCAAGCATTTTAATTGGTCAAAATCTTGTGCTTGTGCGTAAGACTAAAACGGTATTCTGAATGAGACTTTATTCTCATATAATCCGAAAGTATCATCCTGACAGAGTCGTGCCGGGATTGTGGCAAATCAGGCACTTGTCTCACGTAAAAAATAAGAGGGGGGGTAAAATTAAAATATAATTTAAAAAAAAAACACTAGGTTGATAATGACGTTTGTCGAAACTGCAGTCATTGTAATTATTAAATAAAGTGAATTTTCAAAGTTAATGAAGTGTTTTATTTTAATATGAAATTTCACAAAGTACCGATCCAAAGGGTTAATTTTTTTTAATATAAATGTAATTTTAGGTAAAGATAAAAGCAAGGAAATGGGGTGGTATGAAACTAATGTTAAAAATTTGTTCGAATCTCAGCGTTTTACGAGATATTCTGTCTTTTTGTACCAAAAGAATTCCATTTATTAAAATTATATATATCGTAATGCTATGAATCTTACAAGAGGTGAATAGAATTTAATATTCGAAATTTTTGTAAAACAAAATATGTAAGAAAACAATAGAGATTTATGATACATTGAAGTTCTACTGTATTTAAAAACATGTTTTGTAAAATAATTAAGTGTACATCATCTTAGTCATGTTGAGAATTTTAGCTTATAAAATCGTAAAAAAATTCAAATAAAAACGAAAACTATTTTCAATTTATTCCTAAGATCATTTTAATGATCAATTGCTTCTTACTACATAATTACGTGTAAAATCAATTATCTTGTAAATTAGTTTATAACGTTATTAATACGAGCTTAGCATCTTGGTACACTAATTTAAATTAGTTATTCAAGTAGTAGTTATATTCTCCAATATGTACTGTCATATTAATTTAACTACTAATCTTATGGATTCTTTATTTCGTCAACTTTGTTTCATCTTACTTTTAACTTATACAATTATTTTGTTTACTATATTGATCGTTAAAAATCTCGATTCAAAACAAATTGTTTTTGGAAACTTTGCATTCACAGAATTTGAAACAATAAAAATATTCAAGTCAAAGATATTAACCAATTTTTTTTTAAAATTATAAGTACCGCAAGAAATGAAATCAAAATATAAAATTTACTTTTTCCTAACCAACTAAAAGCCATGGATGCTATAGCTATACACTAAATAAAGAAATATTATTTTAGAATAAAAACGGCTTTAGGTTCTAGCTCTGTAATAATTTATTAATAAACCAACGTTTCGACGAATTGAACGTGCGTTTTCATCGGGAAAAAAATAGAAATGATATTTATAGTAAATAAATAGAATATGGAAACAAGTTAATTGGAAAACAAATAAATAACTAGATCATAAAATTTATAAATTTTTGATTAAAGGTTTGCCAAATTTTATTTAAATCAGTGCATTCATTATGTTAAATATTATTTTATTAATTCTGGAATTAAAAACTGTAAATCACTAAACCTGATATCGGCTGTGTTTGTATAGTTTACAACATACTATAAACTGTAAGTTTCTTTTCTGACAATGTAAGTAAGAATTGTTAAAAAACTATATGATCGGGAATTTTGAGCATATAGCATATACTTTCGTTTAAGAATTACGGAAACAGATTATTATTATATAAAAAGTTCAAAAAAAAGAATCTTACAAAAAAACGTATAGTTTTCACAAATGGGATGGGGAGGGGTCTCAGAGGAAAACTAGGTTTAGTTAATAATGTAATGTACCTTTTTGGGTACATGGCGTGATTGCGTATGTATGTATGTGGCAAATTTGGATATTTCTTGTTAAGGCCATTTTTGTAACTAGAAGATAAAATATATTGGGGAAGTAACAGCTTTAGTAATTCAAACTTAATACAGAAATTTTAGTTTCTGTCCCCACAGATTTGGTCTAGTTTTCCCGTGAACCCCTTAAATTTTAAAATTTTAATTAATTTGAAGTTAAAAACATTTTGCAAGTTGTAATTGGATGTCCAAAATTAATATATAGATATAGGTATTGTTAAAATTTGATATATGAATTTCATGTTTAATTAATTACTACTATTATAAAAATCTCAATATTATAAAATATTCTAATTCTGTACATTAATCTTATATAAAAATTTTAAAAAGTATTGTCTAGTTAAAATTATGTGAAATAAATTACATTTTTAATTTGACAGAAAACTACACTATAATGTGTTATATTTGTTAATGTAAAATTAAAGGTACACTGTAAAAAAAGTTGCCATTTTACATAAATATTATAGTAAAAAAGTTACATATTATATTATTTTGTAATTTTAAGTAAAATAATTAATATACCATATTACATATGTTTTTTAACGTAAAGTAAGCAATTACTTACATAAAATATAAATATTTTAAATTTATATACTGTAAAAATTTTCCTTAATGTATCTGTGTTATATTTGTTAATGTAAAATTAAAGGTACACTGTAAAAAAAGTTGCCATTTTACATAAATATTATACTAAAAAAGTTACATATTATATTATTTTGTAATTTTAAGTAAAATAATTAATTTACTATATTACATATGTTTTTTAACGCAAAGTAAGCAATTACTTACATAAAATATAAATATTTTAAATTTATATACTGTAAAATTTTTTCTTAATATATCTGTGAATAATATTACATACATTTTATAAATTTACATATTAAACTGTTGTAAATCAGTTGCCTCAGAATTTTATATAAAATTACCGATTTCTTTACAATGTAGAATAAAACTTATAATATTAATTTTAGTAAATGTTATTAAAGTAAAATTAATGTTCTACTAATCAAAAAGATTCACAATTTTATTGTTTTAATAATAATTATAACGAAATTACTTTTTTAATTATTTATGAAACTATGATAAAATAAAATAAAATATTCAAAAACTTAGTTTATTTACTAAACTTTATTGGAAACATGTATCAATCTTTTTTAGCTACAAAAACTACTTTATTATCAAATTTCAATTGAACCGTTTTGTGATCACTGATAATATCTTATTCCTTATTTCTATCCTTTTAAGCGACAATGTCAACCTTGTCATGTTGTTTACCTAAACGTCGCGTGTACAAAATTAATTGATTCATTTATCATCCCACAAGATGTCTCAGGTAAGACTATATTCTACGCTGGAACGAACGGACATAAGGCGGATAAAAAACATTATTGCGATCGGCCATTTACTCGACTGACCTTGACAAAATGGTGTGTGTGTGTGTGTGTATGTATGTAAAGCTCTAGGTTGCACGGCATGGATACACAAAACAAACTCCCTTCTCGGTATAGCCAGCTTATACCAGGAGCTTACGATGCGCATTTGTTTAGTATGGACGATCACGTGACATCAATATGCATCGAGTGCGGCCATCTTGATTATTCACGAAATAAGGTTATGTTGCCTTATCGCGATATACTAATTAAACTAATTACTACCAGTAAGTTCTGGACCGCATTTAGAAAAAATTTTACTCGTATAATTCGGATAAAATAATCAATGTAAAATTTGGTTGCATTTTTTTAAAGAAAATGATAAGATTATTAAATATGTTTAATGTGACGAACTCAAAGTCTTTCTTCATTAGGATAAATAATACAAATTACATTACAGTACATAACAAAACATAGAAACAAGTTACTAGGTAACAAATAAGTAACTAACTTGTTTGTATGTTCTGTTATTTACTGTAATGTCATTTGTATCATTTTTCCTGATGAAGTCTAAACGTCGATTATAAATATATATATATATATATATATATATATATATATATATATATATATATATATATATATATATTAATATATATTAATATAGATAAACCTTTATTACAATAAGTTCGGAAAGATTTTTTTACTATGTTAAATTAAATTTATTTAAAATTTACTAGCAAAATATAATATGATACCTAATTTATTTTAATAAAGTTACTGTAACGTCATTATTTCTAATAAATACGTAACCAAAAGAAAAATATATTTCATAAAATTTAACATATGGTTTTAATGTGATATAGAAAATCAGAGATGAACTGCATATTTAATAAGAAAAGTTAGTTGTTAGTTGACAAACATCTTCAAGTTTTTTGAATCCACTGTGTACGAGTATGTATAATAAATAAAATATTAGAACAATAAGATATTACATTTTTATAGAAACAGTAATATAAAACAAATTTTTTATTTATTTTTGTTTTATACTTGTATATACAGGTATATAAAAAAAACATTATTATTTATTAAAACAAAACGAAGTTTTTGTTCTACTTTCTCATGATATCTTTTTATATTTGAAAGTTACTTTGAATAATTTATAATTCCAAATTCATAAATATACCTATCTTCAATATTTGCTTATTTCTGCGTTTTGCTGTTTTGCATTTGTTTTGCAAGTGAATAAAAAGTTATTTTTGTGTTTCATAAATTATTCTTAACACATTTCAACGTTACTCAGTGTCGAAATTTCTATTGACGCACAAAATTGACATATGTCAATAAAACCTTTTTTATACTTTATCTTATATAATAATATATTTTAACAATTTATGCTTTAGATTTTTAGTGATTAAATTTATTAAATTCTATAAATACTGGCAGTAGCTACAATTAATACAGGTTAATTGTAAGATGGATTAGTATCTCATGAAACTAATTAAAATTAATAGCAATTAGCAAATAAATAAATATTCTAGAATTTGTAGAAATATAAATACATTAATGAAATTATATATTCATTTTTGACTTTATAAATTGTTTCTTTAATTAATAGATAACTTGCGATAAAATCATTGGTAATAGCTGATAATAAACTGCTACTCTGTTTAGTTCTCTTAATAATTGTGCGCTCATAGTTTGTTTTTACTTATATTTTTATTATTATTATTGTTATTATTTTCTTAATTATAATTATTGGAATTATATTTTAATACTAATATTTGTAACGACGAAAAGAAAACAAACTATTAGGTTAATATATACGTTCGTGGCATTTTTAATTTCCAAAAGCAAGTGTAAAACAAAACAAACTTATGCATTAACCTAATATTTTAATAACAGCAAATTTATAAAAAAATGTAATTTTAACTCTTTGTTTAATTTTATTATGCAGTATGAAATACGATAAATTTGAGCTTACCTTCATGCATTCTGACAATAGTATCCATAATATAAATAAAATCACACACATAATCTAGCGTCCACCACAGGGCCGGTGTTCGATTGTTTATTTCCCAAAATACGGCTCGGCCCACTACGAATATAACATTGTATAAAACAGCTAGGGACACCACCATCAACCACTGAAATCAAATATTTGTGTAAAATATTTACCAAAACATAAAGTAAAGAGGCATAAATATAATAGAAATTTTATTCATATTTCTAAAATAGTTTTGATTGAAAGCGTTTTCAAATATATTTCAAATTGTTTATTAAGCATTTTAGAAACACTACAGGGGGGGTTACTGAAATATTCTCATCGAGTGAGAAAACGGTCACATAACCACTTTTTTCACCGAGTTAGATAGAAATCGTATTCTCGAGGATTTTTTTTAATTTCATCTCATAACACATAAAATATCTCATCATATTTTAGTACGTGCGATTGTCGTGAAATTTAGTGAAATTGAACAGTACAATTTGATTATAATACGCGGTTATGTCAAATCTCATATGTAACAACAAGACCGTATATATCACGACTTTAATTTCACATATTATAATTGAGAATACATTTAAATGAAAAAGTAAAAAAAAATCTGTGAAATGAGATATAAATGAAATGAAATATTTCATCTCATCTAACGAAATTTTCAATAACTCGAAAATTTCGATTTTAAAATATCAAATGTAAATATATATTAAATAACAGAAAATAGCTTATATTTGTATGAAACGGCTTCAGGTTCTAGTTTTGTATTAATATTTATCAATAATCGACGTTTCGACAAACTCAACGTGCGTCTTTATCAGGAAAAACAATAGAAATGACATTTATAGTAAATAAAGAGAACATGAAAACAAGTTACTAAGTAACAAAATAATAAATTATTAATTAATATTAATACAGAACCAGAACCTAAAGCCGTTCAAAAACTTAAATAACGGTTATTATTTTTTTATTTAATTTATTGTATATAAATTGTATATAATTGTAAATAAATAAGTAGTCAAAAGTACAAATTATTTATTTATTATTTATTAACTTACAGAAAAAAACCTGTGTTAAATATTAAATTTAATTTTTGCATGTTTTTATTAAAATAATATTATCATTATATTTATAACTACTACAAGCAGCCGTAGGTGATGGCTTGTTAGACTCAGAGCCCAAAGTTCCCTGGTTTGCGGCGCTTACACCAGAAATTATATTAAAATATTATTTCTGGTATTAAAACCTTGTAACACTGAATTAATAGGTGTCTTGCTTAGTTATGAGCTTGCGACCCATGAACAATGTAAGTAAAAATTGTTTAAAATCTATATTTTGAACTTCTCGAGCATGTAGCCCTATTTTCCATCTACGAATTATGGGAACTGATGATGATGACATTTATAACTACTATAATATTTATGTTAAAAATAAACAAAGCTTTTACAAAATATCTAAATAAATATATAACATAACAATTGCTTAAGTAATGCGAACAAATATGGGATTGTATGAAAAGATCTAGCCGGAAGAAAGTCAAATGAAAAGAGAATTTTAACAATGTTTTGAATAGAAGAACGGAACGAACATTGTTTAAAATAAAACTGATGAAACAGATAATGCTAAATGTGTAAAGTTTTGCGAAGATAATACTGTTATTTTCCAAAGAAATACAATCCTATTTATTTAAATTTTGTTTGATAATACTTGAGTAATCTACAAGCATTTATTATTACAAATTCTAAAATTATATTTCGTTCTTATTTTCTTACTCAAATAAATGTTTAATTAATAATGTTGCTAGTAAATAATTAATTAGTAAATTATTTCATATTTGTTTAATTTTTTATGAGTATGACAAAAGTATCAGAAAGAGATGTTTTCATTATATAATTAGTTTTATTTGAAAATATTTTCTATATAAACACTAACAAAAAGAAAACTTTGAACCACTCTAATTCAGAACTTAAAAAATTGAGACAGGCTAGTTGTACTCCAAGCTGATGATATATTAATTAATAATATTTTATTGTTATGTAAAAAAGTTATTAAAATATTTCATTGCTAATTTCTATTTAGATCCAAGATGGAAACTCATATAGTGAGGAAAGGGTCTTTGTGTCTAAAGTTTATTATCTAAGAAAGACGATAAGCCACGTAACAATGGCTGTATCGCATTTCTACTGAAAATTTCTGCCAAAGTATACTCAGCTTTAAGCACATAAACTTGAGGGAATAATAATGGGTATATATTAATAGTAAAGCGGAATAATTTTAAAATAAATATACATTTATTGCGATAATTCTATGGATTAGTATTCCTTCTGTTATATATTTGTTTATTTTAACCAGGAATTAAAATCTAACAGGAACACGAAAAAAAAAACGGCAAAATTGTTACTATTTTTTTGTAACTAAAACCGAAACTGAATTAATTGTTGTTTAAAAAAAAATGTTGAATTACTTTTCACTTAGGTACCGAACCGTTGTCAGAACCGGTTTAAATTGATTTTTAAATATTTAATTATATTTTTATATGGAATCGTTTTCATTTATTTTTACCACAGAAACATTTATTATTTTTGAATACACTTAATAAAAAAAATCTAAATAATTGTGATATTTTATTATATAAATATAATTTTTTGTAGAATCCAAGCCGTGGAATTGAAGATTAATAAAATATTAAATATATTTTTTGTTTACTAAAATAATATTTTTTACTAAATATTGTAACAGAAGTGCTGTTTAAACAACCCACAGAGCGTTAGTGATAAAACAATAGTGAGATGTTTCGTCTATAAGCGTACGCTTTATAATTGAGAACAAAGTTTTTTCAAAGTAAAATTAGTTCTTATAGTTTAGTTTAATATTTTGGTTTTGTTTTTTAAAGCTGGAATTCACGAAAAAACTCTTTTAACAGAAAAGTTAAGACTATTATAAGATAAAAATTTAAATTGAAAACAGAAACCAAACCATTTTGTCCGAACTCAGTTACTAACTCACTGAAATTTAAATTATTTGAACTGGTTCGTAATCGAACTAAATTAAAATATATGAACTCCAAATTGAAACTAAACCGTTTTTTGAGCTGTTTGAGTCCTTGGTTTTATTATAAATGTAATTAAATTAAAATAATAATTTTTAACAATCTTTAATAAAATTCTAAAGGTTATACATATGTGTAAAGAGTAAGTGTATATTTTTAAAATAAAAATAGTCTACTAAATTTTTAATTTCTGTTATAATATTTTTATCTTTAAGTCAATGTACGTTTATTTACTATTCCAAATTTTGATAACTATTAATCAAGATATGGCAATAAAGACATTATTTCTTATTGACCTTTAAATTAAAAGGAATTTGAATTTTAAACTCTTTACAATTTCTATTAAAAATGCAACAAAACTTAAAATATAGCCAATGAGAAGTAAGAAAAAAGCGGCTTGTAAGTGATTCACCGTCAATACTTTTTCAGCCATTTCATTTTGGGCTTTAAAATGAAATGGTACAGCTATATCGCTAACCCATTTCTGCATTAAGCCACTTTGCTGTGACCGTAATAGTAATGTTTCGAATCGTTCAGTTAAAGGAAATCCTTGATTAACTAATATTCCAATATACACCTTATAAGAATCTTCTTTAAATTCATAAACTCTCTGTTTACCCTCAGTGAAATGTAGTTCTTTTGCAAAAATATAAGCCATATGTTTTTTAACCTTCAATACTGCAAAATCTTTATCATACAATGTTCTATTAATACAGTGCATTATCTGATCAAATGGACAATTAATAAAATTAGTATAAACCTTCCAGCGAACTTTATCATCGGGATTATTAAATTGTCCTCTACCCATTACATCAAATCCGAATCCAATTCCAGAATTAACTAGTTCTTCTTCAGTAGATATTTGTTTGTTATAAACAGGATTTGTCAATATACTAGTAAACATACTCTGGTAGATTGTACTTAAAAACAAAGATGATATAACCCAAGTTATGAACAAACATCTCATGATATATTGTTTTGGTTGTCGTACAGAACCAAGAAGGAAACTGTACCATAAATACAGATAACAATTTATGAAATATTTATAATATTGTTCTTCTAAAAGTTGAGCGAATATCCACCAAGTAACCAAAGAAAACAACAAGAAACAACCAATTGTAATCCATAAATTTATTTGGAAAACAATTACTAAATTCTTCCATGGTGCAGTTTTAGAAGCAAGTGGTACATACCAAGTGACACCTTCAATTGCATGAGGCATTAAGCTATGAAACTCCTCGCGAAAACTTATATTCAGTTTTGAATTACCAAATATCATATCTCCTTCATATTTATACAGCATACGTAATAAATCGCTGTATATACCTTTACTGAATCTAAATCCCAAGGATGACTGTTTATGATTAACGTATATTATGTTAAAATTAGCAACCTTCGCAAATTGATTTATCATGGTAATTTCAAATCCCGGTATAGTTGAGTTAGGTTCTATAACAAAGGGTGGCCATTTAAACGCTAATGCTTTTATCGGGCACCCATTTAAATTTAAAGGTATTTTATTCTTATAGAATTCTAGCTTCTTCATTGGATCTAAGCAGGATCCAATTAATTTTGGAGATACGTTTCCACATCCATGATTATCATAAGGAAAATATGTATAAATATTTATTTCAAATTCTTCTTTTGTTATAACAATAATATTAAAAACGTAAATAGACCAAGCATAACTAAACAATGAAGTTATATTTATAGTATTTAAAGAAATTATTAAAAATTTGGCTCTAGCTTTCCAGCTCAGCGTTCGATAAAATTTATTTAAATTATTTTGAAAATCATTTTCATTTTGTATCACCATAATATTGTAGAAAAATTTATAATTGTCGTTCATAACATTTGGTAATGTTCTACTATTTACAATAATTGAAGGTGTATTCATATTTTTTACTAGATATAAAGTTGTGTCATCTATTTGATAGTTTTGTAGAATCACTGGGTGAGCTTTCGTATTTTCATATACATTTAAAGCACAATCTAATATTTCTTGATGTGATTGCGATGTCCAAATTGTTGGTAAAGATTTTGAAGCATTTATAACCCAACACCAAATAAAATATTTTGGTAGAAACATTTTTTATAAACTTTAATAAGTTAAGATTATCGTTATTAATTTTATCCATTTATTAATATACTTATATTGAATAAAAATGAATCTATACATTTATAGACACTTTTTTTTTTAAAACTTACGATTAAAACTTACTGGAACAAAAATAAATTAAATAACAAAGTTTGGTTCGTAGATTGTGTAATCAGTACCGGCTTAAAAAATATTGATTTACAATATTACTATTTATATTACAATACAATACAATATTTACAATTACTCCTAAAAAATAATAATATTTATTCAGAAATTTACGTAAATAATATTTAACAGTGCCGGCTTTGAAATTATAATAAATATATATATATATATATATATATATATATATATATATATATATATATATATATATATATATATATATATATATATCATCAGTAAAAAATATACAAATGACAATAATAAACAAAAAAAACAAAATACAAATAACAAATTTATAAATTAATAATTAAGGGAATCCAAATTTCTTTCTTACCTAGTAACTTGTTTCTATATTTCGTTTGAATTTTTTTTCCTGATAATGATATACGTAAAATATATCGAAACGTTGAATTTAAATTAAAAATTATATAGAACTTAATCCTGAAGCTTTTTTATTTTAAGATACTCAACAGTAAATAAATATTTTAATCTAATATATATATATATATATATATATATATATATATATATATATATATATATATATCGATAAAAAACATCATATTAAAAACAAAATTTCCTCAATTAGATCCTGGATTTGTTTCTTTTATAAAACATATTACATAACAATAATGCTATGTAGAAACTTTTTAAAATATTTTTAATGTTGTATAAGAAATACATTTTAAAAATTTTAAAATATAGTTTTGTTATAATTTTATGAAATTATAGGAAAAATACGTAGATTATACTAATGTGTTTTAAACTTTGTTCAAATTTATAAATAATAAACTACAAATATTGAAAAAATTATATAAAATTATTATTAACGTAGGACAAAATCTAGTTCTGTATTAATTCATCATGATAATGTACTTAGAATATAACGAAACGTCGATTTATAATTAAATTAATACAGAACTAAATCTTAAAGCCTTTTTATTTTAAAATTATTATTATTATGGTCTTTAAAAGAAAATGTCATTAATACCATTATAATAATCTGGATGAAATTGCGTATTTTTGAAAATTTTTATATTAAGTAAAATCATAGCTGAAATTATTTTAACAATTTCTTGAATAAATGTTTTTTATCTGTGAAATTTATTAGGTGAATAAAATTTAAATAAAATGAAAAATACGATTCCATGAGAAATTTTATTTACATATTATAAAAAATATGTAAATTGTAACAAGCTTTTCAAATAAAAACCATTTGAATATAAAATAGTTTTTGTGCTAGCAATCAAAAATTAAATTTTATCAATTAATGCGAGGCTTAATTTTATTTATTAATTCTAATTTTAATACAAATTAAAAAATATTATAATTGTTTAAGCCTAAAAATACAATGTCTTATAAAGATTCAGAAATTAAAAACAATATTAATTTGTAAATAAAACTTTTTTATCATTTAAATATAAAATAAAGATAAATAGAAGATATTCATCTTTTATTAACAGTGTCAAAATTTTAAAATATATAGAAAATAACTGAAAGAAATGCGCATGCTCCTGACAGTGACAGACAGTTCTTGATTGTTTTGCAAAAAAAAATCTTATATAAATGTAAAAAGTTTGGCAGGAGACTTTTTCATTAAATACAAACTGATGTAAAAATGTAAAATTTAAAATTTGTCACTCAAAACTTTTGTTTCACTTGTGCAAAAGAATTTAAAATAATACTAATTTTGTATATATGTATAACCATTTTAAAATTTATATATTTTTAAGAAGTAGCTGGGATTGTGCTTATATTTTAAAATGTAAAATATTAAGAATATTAAATGGTCCCGGTTCAAAATGTTTTACGAATTGCAAAATCGTTTTAAATGTAGGGCAATGATAGTATGTTTGGAATATTTTTTTAATTTTGTTAATAGAGCTATAAAGACGCGACATGTTTAAATATACTGCAAATAAAAACTAAGAATATATTACAGGTTAATTAAAATTTAAGCTAACATTATATGTATATAGCAGTTTTTACTCATATGATATCCAGTAAAAAACGCAAATATCTACACAGATAAAATTGTTTAGATAAATTTTCTAAAAAATAATAAATGATTTGCAGTCTTCTAATCATCTAATCATATTAGATGAAACAATTAATCCAATAGTAGAAAATTATGTTTGGTAAATTGATCTAATTGATCTAATTGATGTAATTAGATATTTTTTTAGTTTGTTATACAATTATTTATTTTAGTTTAGTATTTGATTATTTACCTAAATATTTACTAATTACAATTGGATTTGTATCAATAAATCATATAAATATTCTATATGTATTTCGGTTTTTTAAGCCATCATCAGAAGTAAAATTAAGTTTGATTAATATACTTATACAGTATGTCTGTAAAACTTGGTAACAAATGAGAAATTATTTTTATTATGGATTTTATGACAAAATGTCATTCTTTATAAAAAGTTCTGCTTCTTGAATAAATACCATCATACCATCATAAATACCATCAGAAAATCTAAGATTAAATGTACAGAATGTCCCTAAATTAAGATAACATGAAAAGAGTAGTAACATTTATTGCATTTTTTTAGTTTAAATTTCAATCAATTAGAACAAAAAATTAAAAACTGTTTTTTTTTTAATTTATTGGAATTTTTTTCAAAATAAAACTTTTTTCAAAATTTGCTCAAAAAATCTGAAAAAATTCAGTAAAATAGAGGAAAAAAATTAGCTACATAATAGCTAAGTAACTTTTTTCCTAACTCATCTGGTGTGGCAGGAAAAATTATTAAAAATTAATGAATGGTACTTCTCTTTTCATGTTATCTTAATTTAGGGACATTCTGTACATTTAATCTTAGATTTTCTGATGGTAAAGCAGAACTTTTTATAAAGAATGACTTTTTGTCGTAAAATCAATAATAAAAAATTTCGTACATATATTATATATGTGAAATTATAAAATATTTCAACAACAAACTCCAACACCTTATTTAGTTAATTTTATTTATATTAAAATTTACTTAAAATATCAATTATATTTCAACGGTTCCAGGACTAAAGTCCAATGGACAAAATCCTCCACATGCAAAAGCTAAAAACAATTGACTATCGAATACCAAATTTTTCAATTACATTCATTTTCTGTAAACAATTTTTTTTATCCTTATTAATTGTGGCTTTGGGTTTAGGCTTTTGTCCAGTTAGATTTTTGTCTAATGGGATTTAGTCCAGCCATGTATTTCAGTTAATTTTATACATGTAATATATAGGTAAATGATTTAATTTTATAAGATATATTATCTAATGAAATAGACAAATTATATAATATTTATCCGTCTAATCCGTATTATATGTATGAAGTAGCTATTTTATTGCTTTTTTTGTATATTTATACTTTTCTCAAACTGATTCAATGTTACAATAAATTTTTAAAAAAGTATCATTTATTTTTGCTTGCAAATGTAATGTAATCTTTTGATATATATATATATATATATATATATATATATATATATATATATATATATATATATAATATATATAAATGTATGAATACTTAATAACTTATTGAGCACTTAACCGAAAAGTCCTGGGTTTGATCCCCAGACGATATAGTTGATAAAAATTTTAATTTAATTATCAATTAATCAATGATATTTATTCAATCTAATATATATATATATATATATATATATATATATATATATATATATATATATATATTTTATCGACTTGTAATAATTAATGACTTTATTATCTAATTAAGTAATTATTATTATCTAGCATAAAAATATAATCAATGATTCTAGCATACCTTATAATGCGCAGGTAACGAAGTATCTATAATCAAATACCGATCCCATCTCGTGTCCAGCTCATCCTTCTCCTTATCCTTATCTTTGTCTTGGGCATCGTATTCCCAATCGGGCGGTCGAGACGGCCGTCGAAATCGTAACGTAGTCCGTATTAGATCGACAGCATGCGATAAACGAGCACGCACCGTTTGAAAGAGACGCGTTTGCGTTTGATCCGTATTTGCGCCTGTTTCAGGATCCAAACTAGACGGATCCGTCCAACGGGCGTCCACTGCATTGCCCTGTGGACACACAGTCAAATGTGCTGATTAGCTTTGGAAATTTACTATGTGAAATATTTAGCGATGTTTCTGTTTGCGAAATGTGCGCTGAATTTAGATGTATTAAGATATTTTCTAGATTACAATATGTGGAATAATAATACTAAGTTAGAAAATGTATTCTATTGGAAAAATTATGATTTATTCGGAAAATAAATTCAAAAAATAATAAATTTTATTATAGATACTAATAATTTATTTTTAATAGTATTCTATGGCTAGTTATATGGATCCAGACAGTCATAATAATAATAATATTTTATTACCCAAAAGTGAAAAAACCAATTACGGGACAAATGCAATTATAAATATAGAAATATACATAAGCAAAATAGTAAGTAAATATAAACAAAATTTAGGTAAAAACAAAAGATACTAATTGTAAGTATAATACAAAAAATAAATAAAAATAATTCAACATATTTATTATAAAAATTAAATCTAAATTATAACATTATATAAGAAATTCGCAAAAAACCTTTTTATCGACAAGATTCGTATTTGTATTGTTTGTTTTTAGTAATGTGGTTAAATATTAGATATATGTTTACAATGCTCATAATGTCAAACAACTTTATATGCTTTGACTGAGTGTTAAACTAAAAACATAATCTCGTGCAAATCTAATTTTATGAACATCGTAATTGGTAGATCTAGGATTGTTGCATAAAATATATTGTAAGTTAACGATTTTGTCATGTCAACTAGCTACTACTACAAAATATTGTACCACGGATTATTATTATTGTTTGTTTTTATCCCCTAAATGCCTAAATTATAAAAAATTTTAAAATTTGATGATGATTGTTAATTAAATAGGTAATTATTTATTTTTGTATTGTATCCTTTAAATTAAATAAATAAACAAGAGTAAAGATAACAATACATTTTTTAGTTGAACAATAAATAAATAATACCTTACCAAATGTAAATGTAACGTAAATGTATTTTTATGCAATCCAAAATACACATGTGATATTATTGATAAGTTGTTTTTAGTTTGAAGACTGACCAATTTATAAGCGGATTGAAGATTAAAATTTATTTATTTATTTAAATTTTTAAAATGCATTAAATATAAACTTAACACTTTTTAAAATATAAACAAAGACATACTAATATTTTGCTAATAACTAAATATGTGTGTTATGCAAATACTAGATGTCAAATTTTGTTACATATCACCTAATAAATTATTCAGTATGACATTCTTTTCGAGATAATTTTTAAAATTTGAGTAACAGTCATATTCACATTATAAAACAAAAAATAGCATTCTATAACTGATACAGATATTAACAAAATTAGGTATAGTATTTATTAATAGTATTATAAAATATTAATTTAAAAATAATAGTATATTATTAAATGAGCATGTTATGATGGCTATAACTGACACAGGTGATATTTACGAGTCATAAGTGAGTGCCGCAAATCGTCTGAGTAAGTTTATAGCTGAATAAAAAAAACTTCTTTTTTTTACTGTATGTGTCAGTTGTGTTATTTTTTCCTGATGATGATGTACGTAGAGTATGTCAAAATGTAATTATTAATAAAAATTAACACAGAACTAGAATCTTGAAGCGTTTTATTTATACTTTTTTACGACTATAAAATAAAAAAATACTTTTCGTGTGAAATAAGATTTTATATCAACAGTATAAAATCCTAATAACGGTGTTTCATTATGGGTTATTTATAATAATACTAAAAAATATTGAGATTTTATATTTTTCACAAAATTTCACAAGTTACTCAGTCATTGAATCGGCTTGTTAGGCTATGCAACAATGACTGGTCAGTTTAACCGCAGACACATGTTTCGACCTATAGGGTCCATCAGTACGGTGCTTTGATCAGTGTTGGTTCTGGCTGGTTTTTATTTATATTACGACGTTAAAATTATAAAGTATAGTGAATGGTCACAAATCATAACTTATGATATAAGTAAATAGTATAACTTAACAGAATATATATATATATATATATATATATACCATAGAAATTAATAAATTATAATTTTAAGATTAGAGCTATTAATTTAAAAAAAATGGACTAAATTTTTTACCAGGTTGTAGATCTTATATTTTGGTTGATTTTTAAAATTTTTAAGTATAAACTTATATAAAGTATACTATTTATATGGAACTAAATTACAAAACAAACAAATATATATTTTTCTGTATATTAAAACAATAAAATTTTGAATAAAATTTAGTAAAATAAATTGAAGGTAAAATATTTTCAGCTTCCAGCAACAAAATCAATTTTGCGTGTATTCAAATGTATTTATTTTTTTTGTTTTTTTTTTAAGTAATATTCATTTTCTCGTATTTTTTAAACAACTCGGTGAAATAAAACTTTGCTTTGAATAAATATACCATATTGAAAAGTTAACTTGCAAACGCTGGCAGAAATCTAAAACAGACAAACGCGCATAACACAAATGTATCTTTGGCTGCTGGAATGTGCATTGGCTGCTTTTTAGTTTGTTGACTTGAGGTGAAAATCAATAGCCGGATGTTTGGCAATGAACCGTCTCTTCCACATCAAAGACGATAAGACGGTGATAGTTCCGCATGTTTCACTGTTTCACGATGTATTTACTAAAAGTAATTTATGCCCATTCTAACACACATGTTTTTTTCTCGAACTCTCCTCATCTGGAATGATTGTAAAATTCAAAGATTCAAGGGTTGAAAAATTGTATTAATTTGAAATCGGTAGTAAATATCGTAAAGATTTATTCATCGATTTCATGCGCAGTATGATCAATTTTCAAACTGATTTGATGGCGGGTTAGAACAAATCTTTAAGGTTTTATTTATTTTTACAAGAAATACTATATCTTTAAAATAATAATAATAGAAAAATTTATATAGCAAAAAAAGTGTTATATAAACAAAAGCATTTAATATATTCAAAATACATAAAGTGTATAGTAAACTACATTTTCTAAATATTTTTTTCTTAATTCTAAACTTACACTACGTAACTACGTAACTACTTATAGTAACTTATTTTAGACTATTATTTCTTAAGAACTACACAAAAAATTTTAACAAAATTTCAATAACATTTATTTAAATATTTAATGTATTTCAAAATTGGACGTCAAATAGTTTATTTAATAATTCACTTTTATTAATTATTTAGTAGACATATCAACATTACATACATAATGTCGATCTTAATCAATTGTAAATGACATAACACGAAATCGAACTTAACTACTAGATATTTATTAATAAAATAACATCAAAATCATGTCAACAGAATGTAAAATAAACATTTGACAAATTTACCAAAATATCGATATTTCATTTCCGTGTAGCAGGAAAGTTTAACAATACAGTTTTGTATACAATAAACAGTGCTCTATATATATTGATGTACTGGAAAATAGTAACATATATAACAACGACCGCAAGCAACGCAATATACAAAGCTAAAATAAAGCGAGAAAATGCTGATAGAATGAGACAGTAAAACAAAAAGATGCTGTGAATGAAAGAGATAACCGAATGGAAATGTATATGTGTGTATGTGTGCGCCAATTTACAGCTGAAATTTGTCAGAGTTAATGTACTGCAAATGAGTAACCATTTCATGCGGCTTCTGTAAGTAAAGAACTGTGTATTTTGTTAAAAAAATGTTAATATGAATATGATATATTTGCATACATGGATAGTAACCGCAATTCTCAAACATGTAAAATCATTCATTTGTAATTTCCTGCTTTCCTAATTGTTTTAGGTTTTAGACAAAAAAAAGTTTCAAATAAAAGTAGTAAAGCATAAAATTCTGCATCTAAAACAATAAACTAAATTAATTTTACACACTTTATAATGGTAGAAATTAGATATGAAAATATTTAAAATTACCTCGAAAATAATAATGCCACGGAATTGATACAGGTAAATAAAGAAATGTTTGTCGTTTAATCTGTTACTTAAAATATACAAATTTGTAAATATTTACGCATTATTTATGCAAATAAAATATCTTTGTAAATATATTTGTGATTCTGAATAATAAATAGCAAACTCGTACCTGTGCAAGCCCGAGTTTAAATCTCGCTTGTTACATGGAGATTTGTGATGTTTTTGTATCATCCTAATTACTTTAATAAACTAAACATTCTCGTTTAATTGACTAGCCTAAAAATCAACAGACCATTTAAGTTTGAATAACTTTTTACAAGCAAAAATTGAGGTTATTTAAAGGATATAATTTTCAAAACTAAATAAAAGTAATTTCCGAGAAGTGTGTTTTCTGTTTATAAAAGACTAAATGTGAAATATTAGTAAACACAAAAGTTATTTCATTTTAAAATGATCTGGTAATTTTTGTCCAGCTTGTATGTGTAAAAAAACAATTATAATAATAATAAAAATAAAAATAATTAAATTGTTGTAGCAAATGAAACGACAAACAGTTGTTCACTTTTCTGTTTAAATTCCACGGATAAGATTATTTTCCATATAATATTCGATATTTTTATGTTTAATTTCTACTATTATAAAGCACGCAAAATTAATGTAATTTATTGGTTTAGATGTAGAAGTTTACGCTCTAAATCTAAAAACTTATATTTGAAGTTTGAGAGTTGCTGTATAATAAAATACATAATTAATAATATCTAGATTTTATTTTATTCTAAAAAAAGTTTTTTTTTATAATTTTACTTTGAATATAAATGATTTTCTTGTTTTTATATTCATCTGAAAAAGAATAAAATATATATTTATTTCCATTTTGAATTTTTGTCATTTTATGATTATAGAGTTTAAAATTCTTTTGTTGGAATGAAAAAGAAATGTTTAAGATAATCTTGAATAAGATCTTAAAATATTTGCTCTTTACAATGACATTCAAAAAGTTCTGATATACAGCAGTATATTTATTATTTAAAAAAACGGTAAAAATTTAAAGAAATGAATGAAATTCTTTTTTAACCGTTCTTGAATATATATATATTAAAAAGTTGTCAGTGTTATAAATATTTTTGTTGATTTTATTTTTTAATAATATTTTTTTAAGAGTGAAAGAGAATATTTTGGATAAGATGACACCAAAGCCAGAGTCGTACAAGAATTTTCTAAAACGCGATTGTAATAAAAAAACTAAGAGCCCTTTCTTCAAAATAAAATTAAATATTAATCGTAAGTGAACTATTATGGAAAATATTTTTATTATTATTATTAAATTAATAACTATAATTAAAAATACTATACTGTACACAAATTTAATCGTTCTGATACATCATTGATCTTCAATAATATTTATTCAATTTTAATTTACAGAAAGTTCTTTTAACTGATGTTACAGCTACGACTAGGATGACACAAATTCTTAATATAATAAAATATTCAAAGAAAAAAATTATGTACTTGTTATAAAGTAATTATAAATACAGCTTGGCTATTTTGAGTTATTTGAGCGTTAACACAAACTTAGTGATTGGTCTAAATGCATGGTACTTTTTCAGCATTTTCCCAAGTAGTAAGAGTAGAAGAACATGCATGAGAGGTGTTATGAATGTGGATGAAGCTAGAGTTGCTTGTCTGGATAGAGTTTGTGTCACAGTTTTTTGGATACACAGCGTGATTTTGTACACTGTATGTAATTTTATATGTTTTGTAAATGTAATTTTTTTATAAAAACGATATAATATTATTAACAGTAAAAATAACAACAATTTATAATTTTACTGTGATGATTTACGCAATATTACATTTTTTTATAAAAAAATATATTCACAAAACAAGTAAAAAGTACATTTTTTACAGTGAATGTAAGCATGTAAATGAGTTCTCCCTCTCTCCCTCTCTCTCTCTCTCTCTCTCTATACATACATAGCCACTTCTTACATGCCAGCTCAAAATAACTAAACTGTACATTTAAATATTTCTGTTAAAATAATTTAATTAATGTTACAATAATCCAATTAAGTTAATTTACGCAATTTAAAACTTGTGTATTTTATTATAATGTTATTATAACTAGGTATTGTTTTGTGTGTCAAAGTGAAAAGACCTTTTAGTGTTCTAATCAAATTTTGTGTATGTTTGTGTGTGTTAAATATTTTACCTGTTTGAATTTGCAAGTAGGTGAGATATTAATTATATTAAATATGATGTTAAATTTATTCTCTATTTATGTGTATTTAGAACAGCAGTTTTTGAACTGAACTGACAATCTTTAAATTGCATAAATATTAGTAACATAATCTACTTTGGCCACCACAGAACCGACCATCATCTTATTAAATAAATTTATGGAATGGAAAAGTTTGTATAACAACTACTGTAGACACGATAACTAGAAACAAAAATATCTTTACATAAATATGCCACCTATTTACAGAATTATATATATATATATATATATATATATATATATATATATATATATATATATATCAAAAATATGAAAAGTTATAAAAAAAATTATTTAGCCGTACGAGAAATGTTCAAATAAAAGTTGTTAGGTATAACTTAACATTGAATAAAAATGTTTATAAGTGTATATCTGTAAAATAAACTAATATAAACTAAAGTTGAGATTTTGCTCAAGCATCAATAAAAGGTCATTTAACCATAGACACTTTTGTTAAATAATTTTTTCAAAATATATCTCTATTGCGAAATATTCGTAAAACACATAAAAAAATAACATCAGTTAATTACCACTTTAGGTTGGTATATCTTTATCAAAAATTAGTCAAATTGAGATATTCATTTCAGAAACTTAAATATGAAATTTTATCTGTTCAGCCGAATTTGCTCTACACTTGTCCACAGACAGACCGACAGACAAACATCACGCGAAAAACAGTTCAATCGTGTTTACAAAAGCCTATATCGTGCTTATCTGTAAAAATTTCGATATGTCAAATTTGGTATGATTGCAATACCTCCCTTATCATATGGGATATGACGGTAAAAAAAACATTAAAACATTAAAAACCACGAAACGAAATAGTTGAAATTTTTCTAGCGATTTTCAACCTTCATTATTTTTTTTTAATATAATAATGTATAAAAATACTGAAAGGAATGTAATAAAATAAAAAATAATAAAACTAGTCGTCTTTGTTATTTTATTATTAATATTAAATTTACATACATATATGCAAAAGAAGTCAGTAAAATTGTGATTTTCATTTAATAATTAATATGATGATACAATTGATAAGAAAATTTTCTTACAGGAATGTTTAAGGGTTAAAGGTTAAGTAGGGTTATTCACAAGCATCCAAGGTCAATGTCGACGACCACTTGAAGCCATTTTTATTACACTTTATACTTCCGGTTTGATGTTCCATGCGTCAGCAAAAAAAAAACAATATTGATACAAATAGTAATTCTCGGAAAAATACGAAGCCAATCAATATTGTTATAAAATACTAAAGCTAATAATAAAAAAAACATAATTAGTTTCCATTACTTAAACATATTAAATGTGACATAGAGCTATATGTTTGAGATGATAAAATACATTTTTTTTTTAATATTTGTATTTTAATTAATGAAGATAAGTTTATAAGTCTAGCAAAATATTTAGAGTTTAAAGTAGCTTTGAATCAATCTAGAGAAGTCCTGTATTACTTCAGCAGGATTGAAATATCAGGAATTGTATAAATTGGGTTTATAAAATTTAAAAATGTTATACAGCTAGAGTAGAATTTATAAATTTGCAATCCTTAAGTTGTTACACATTTAGTGTTATCTCTTTTTATTTCATTGATAAAATATTCTCTTTATTTAACATCCTGAATCTTTATTGAAGGCGAAAACTTTTGAACTAGGAATTTATTATTTTTATAGACTTTATAAATTTGTAAAACTGTTGTTATCAAAATATTTATCTCTCGTTACAGTATATTGCTTTTAGAAAAGATATTCACTTTAGAAGGATAGTAATTATACAAATAATATTTATAAATCTTTTTCCTGTCTTAACTTGATGTATTAATTTGTTTTAGAAACATAAATTTGTTACGTAAACGTATAGTTATAATTATTGTATTAGTTTTTATCTGTTATTAAATTCAATAGTATTGCATAGTAAAAAATTTTTCAGAACTTATTATATTAAAATAAAACGACTTTAGGATGTAGTATTGTTTCGTACTCAACGTTCACCTTGAAACAAAAGTTGATACACTTGAAATTACAAAGATATGCACAGTTTTATTTCAATAGCATATTTTAAATTTTATTAGATAGATTATATATATATATATATATATATATATATATATATATATATATATATATATATTATTGTTTACAATTTTACATATTTATTACGAGCTAATAAACACATAAGTCGCAATTCGAATGCTGATATATTATACTCTTAAAATTGACTTGAGGACTTAGAGATGTATTATAAGCTTATTAGACTATCAGCATATTTTTCGTTAATTAAATATACTATTAATAGACATTTTATCAGTGGCGCAACCAAGGGGGTGGAGCCTACGGGCCTCGGCCCCTCCCCAAGGCTAGCAGAATTAGCACAAAGCACAATTTTTATTCGTTTAGTCATATATTCAGCAGTCACTTCTAACGCTACAATTATTTACCCCCAAAATATTGAGCCAACATTCATTATTTTAAACTATTAATTATTCGATTCATATAAAATAAATTGGAAATCTGGTTTATTTACTTTTTTTTTGCTTCTCCAAGATAAAACCCTGCCCCTCCTAGACAAAATCCTGGCTGCGCCACTGCATTTTATTAACTTTTACTTATAACCATTGAACCCTTCTGTCAGCGTAATTTTTATTTTTTCGATAACTGCACACATTTGAAAATGATAGCTGATTAGTTTCAGCAACTTTTAAAATTATATAAAAATAAATAAGAAAAAATATCATGCTAGATCATCTCGTATTTGTCATATTAATTATTAATTTAATAATTTAATCAAATTAAAATAGTTTTACTAATTGCAAAAACTACTTTAAAACATTTTAGTTAATTCGCAGACGAAGAAAAAAAAACAATGAAAAAGAAAAAATAGATTATCTTAATTTCAAAGTCCGTTTTTGCCTGGCAACGTTGAGCCGACAGAAGAAAACACTTCAGGCGGCCGGGTTGGCAGTTATTTGCAACCGTTTCAATTAACAACGAACGAGAAAACGATTCCACGCTGAATCGAGTGGAAACAGAGCAACACCCAGAACGCGTACGGAAAAGTGAATCGAGCGAAACGATTTTAGTACAAAGTTACCGATAAATTCAGGCATTATTCACATCTCTCTATTTTGTGATCTCGTTTTCTGTTTCAATTTACTGATGTAGTTAATCAAGAATGTTAATTTATTATTTTATATTTTTTTTACAACCTCGTAAAAGAATATTTCACATCTTCAAAAGAATAAAAGTATTTCGTATATTTTCTGTTTAAAAAAATCTGCGGTGGCAATCACAGAATTGATGCCGTATGAAATAAATTTATGGAATATAAATTTTTTTATAACAGCAACTGTAGTTATGGTAACTAAAAGCAAAACTGTCTTGATATAAATGAGCTACCTATATACAAAATTACGACACTACATATTCTTAGAAAAAAAAATTCAAGGGCTCATAAAGGTTCTAGCCTAGTTGTAAATAATTTTTTTCGAAATATGTTTTGGATGTTGCAAAATATTCGTAAAACACATAAAAGTGACATCAGTAAATTACCACTTTCGGTTGGCACATTTTTACCAAAAGTTGGACACATTGAGATATTTACCTCTGACGCTTGTGCTTATTATACGTTAAATTTGGAATAAATACACTATCTCCCTTATAATATTTGATATGACAGTTAGTAAAAATATTAGTTTTTATGTAAATGTTCTTGTGTAAAAATGACACAATTTTATTTATAAATTACAATTTAACACGAGTATCAAAATATATTGGTGACACCAAAATGATTTTTTGCCATTTTTTCGTATAGTGTAATTTTTACACTATTTTTTATGTATTCCGGGTATAGGATACCGTCAAATAATTCTGTAAATAAACAAATATTTTTTTAACGTAATAACAATACAAACACATAATATCAATAAAACATCGAAATGCTAGTTATTTGCAGAAATATGAATGATGCTTTAGAGTTAGAAGTCAAGCAGTCCATAACGACAAAATTTGCATAAGGATTTCTGATGCTTTTAAGTATGCAAGTCGCTGGTCATTACAAACCACGCCAAGTTAGCTAGCGGAACTTTCAAATGCCCGTTGAAACGGAACGTGAAACGGAATATATATGTTGGCAAAAGGGAAAACAGAAGATGCAAAATCTTCGTATATATTCTCCTCATCGCTTCATAGGATGCATTAAAATTATCGTTGTCGTTTTCATTTGGATTACATTTTATTTATAATATAAATAATAAGCTAAGTGACTTTTGTTGACTTTCATAATAACGTTTTGTAAATGTTACGCGGCATTTATATTTTTATTAAAATTTCATCGTTCTTAACGGAAGATAAATTTTTGCATTTCATAGTTTTACCACGTCAATTCAACTCAATACGAACTTGATATAGTTTTAAATTAGTGTCTATAATATTGTTAAAATAAATTAAAATTGTATAAAAATCTAAATTTTTATAATATAAAAACTTTTAAGCTGAGCACATAACAGTTCTCAGAAGCTTTCAGGCTGGACCGGTTAGACACAATTAGACAAAACGTTATTAGATATATTTAGTCACAAAATCACATATATTTTTTTAATGCAAATATACTTAATCATGAGTAAATGTTATGACTAATTTGCAGTGTTGGAACAGATAAAGTAAAATGTAATCTAGATATGTTTATTGTCTAGATGAGAAAATAGATATCAGAATAAAAGTTTATCTAATAATAGATAATTAATATTAGTCCAAAATATTTATTTTTTTTATTTTCAAAATATATACATATATTATTAGATAACAAAAATAAAGAAAATTTTTCTCATTGTTAAAAAAATGGTTATTGGTATTTTTAAAAGAGCTTTAAATAAATTCTGATTTTCATTACGTAAAAATTTATTTTTAAAGTACCATTAAAACACATTAGTTTGGTAAGTTCATAAAATTTTACTAAATGACATATGTGTTAAACTATTACAAAGTAAAATAAAATGACTTTAGGATTAAGTTCTGTATTAATTTTAATTAAAAATCGACATTTAGACGTACTCTCCGTACATCATCATCAGAAAAAATGATATAAATAGGAGTAATACATATACAATAAATGAACAGAACATAGAAAAATGTTACTAGGTAACAAAATAAGTAACTAGATTATTTTTAAAATTATTAATTATTATTATTACAGGACATGCATTAGAAAATTTTCATGATATATTTAAAATATACTACAATAATTACAAGACTGATCAATATTAACAGTAGATTGATTAAAAAAGCAACAGAAATAGAAATTTATAAAGAAAAAAATAACATCATATCGAGGCACTGATATAAATAAATTTTTTCAATTTAATTTAATCTCTGGAAATGTATACTAGTTAGTCGTTTTTTCTTTATTATTTAGCAATTTTATTATATATTTGATCTAAAACTGTGTAATCGTAAATTGCTAATTAAATTTATATTATTATAAAATGTTCCCATGATCATGGAATATAAGGTGCAAAGAATATCGTTACAGAGACAAAATAAATTGGACTTACGAAATTCTCGTTAAAAATATGAAACTAACAACCAAACTTATTCATTTTGTAATTAAAAAATGAGTAAAAAGATGGTAGAAAAATGAAACTGTCGAGCACTTAAATTTATAATGACTATAGTGTATATCTAAATCTAGCTTTAAAAAAATTATATTTGTTGTTTCTCCAAATTGACAAAAATATTATATTTATGTAAGAGTAATATCAAATAAAGTTTTTCATGCATTAACATTTCAAATAAAATTGCATATTTATTTATTTAAATTGAGTTCATCATATTCTTTTGTGTACGAAAAAAAAAACTATTTGTAATAAATTCGGAATATATCGAATGATTCAAAAATTCTTATGGAAATTACGTTTACAACGATCAGTTTTGTATGTCATTCCATAATAAAATTCTTCAATATAAAAATTGTTTTTTTTTTCGGTATGTCTAAATTGATTAGTTTGCTTTGAAATATTGTTGAAACATTGAAACTGTTATTACAAACTTTTTTATTTTGCGCAAATAATAAAAACATTGTAAAATAATATTGTAACAGTCGTAAAAATAACCTAATAATAAAACAGAGATTTTCAATCTTTTTTTGATAGTATATCAAACTTATAGTGAGATTCTGATGAACAAATCTGTAGTGTTACAAAATGTTTGGTCTTTTTGTAGTAAAAAAATTTTTCATTTGAAAGAAAAAGAAGACATGTAAAAAGTCAGAAAATTTTAATAACCTCTGGTTACTAATTAACTAACCGATTAATCGATCTTTGAATACAATTTGTTTTTAACCAAAATCTTTGTGTAAATACAAAAATATATAATAACAAATACTTTGCGCTGGAAATATAAATTTTAATAGGATAAAAATATATGAAAATAAAATAAAAAGGCTTTAGGATTACTTTCTGTAAATATTTTAATAAAAAATCGACATTTCAACGTACACAATCATCAGGAAAAAATAGTTAGGTACTTATTTTGTTACCTTGTAACTGATTTCTATTTTCTGTTTATTTATTGTATATGACATTTGTGTAATTTTTTGAATTAAAATATATATATATATATATATAGAACTTATTCTAAAACCTTATTATTTTAATTTTATGATTTCTGAAAGATTTTTTATTATATGAAAAGAAATTTAATAGAAATATTTATTCAATAATAGAAAAAATATAAAGAATTACAAAAAATGTTCTTCTTAAATATAAACAAAACTCCCTGTTACTCTGTAATAGCACAAAATTATAATTTAATGTGAATGCAAAAATCAATACTCAAGAAATTTTAATCAATTTTCAGTTAATTAAATTGCTGTATTACATCGATTATAAGACGCCACCAAATAATTGATGCACCCTTATTTTGTAAGTCAGAAATAAATAATAAAAATAGTAAATAAAAACTATTATAAAAATCAAAGATATAATATTATATATTTACTCATTTTTTCATGTATCATCATCATCATCAGAATCAAAACCCTTGCTAAGAAGCCATCTAGTATAAAATGCGTAATGAAAACAGAAATCGATTTTAATTAAAAATCTATTAATTGGTAATGATACGTGTCTGTTTGGAATTCGACCATAATCTGATCATTAAAAAAATTGCATATTATTAATTTATTGTTAATTTGAATTATTTTGTTACAGAATCTTTATCTGTTAAACAATAAATGGTTATTATTTTGATGGATATTTTAACAATCCGTTAGAAATCCACGCAATAAAATGTTGAAATCCTCTGATACGAAACATAATATAAAGTTTCAACAGTATATTCAGGAAGTAACTGTTATAAAAATTTTCTATTTCAACATTTTAACATTTTAGTGCCACCTGGGATACAAAGTTATAAAATGTTACTCTGTCATATAAGTAGATCTAAATACTTTTGGGAAAATTTTTATTTTTATTTCGTTCGACTGACTAAATTTAATTTGATTTTGCTGGAACACAGATATACCTACATATATATTTTAGCAGCAAATATCAATAACTACACCAATTTTTTTTTTGTTAAATTTTAAGATAGAAAAAAAACTTTATAGTTTTTATCAAGTATACTAACATATTTGTTGTATGTATGCAACTTTTATACATGCCATGGTATAATTAATTAATTAATTAATAATAATTTGATAACGTAATTGATGACATTGCATAACAAGCAAATTAAATGTTTTTGTTATGTAATATCGAAATAGTACAAAAGCTAGATCGGAAAATAAGGTTAAATAAAAATAAAAACAATTCTAAAATCTATATTTACATTTATTTGTACTTTAAAAATAAAATATAATATAAATTTTATTATGTGTTTTCTAAAAAAATAATTTTTAATAAATATAAAATATTTTTTTTAAGTATTTACAAATGAAATGACATTAATCGTGATATAGTGATATAGAATATAGAAAAGAATTTTTACCAATATGACAATATGTTTAGTCTGTTGTTTATAACGTCGTCAAAAATAATCAAAACTGTATAGAAATCTTTCATATAGAACTCTAGATAACGAATTTTGTTGAAACTTCTTTAAATAAACTATTTACATTTTTAATAAAATTTTCATAATGGTTTTAGTTCGTATCCGAGATAATTATATAAATGTATGTCGCGTTTTAAATTATTTTATTTTGTGGTTTAAAAAATTATTTTTAAAGTTATAAATTCGTTTATAAGTTTGTGTCACGATAAATAAAAATTAATACTGTCGACGTACTTACAAAAAAGTATTTTACTTGGTTCAGTCAGATACGTACAAAATGGTAGAATAAAAAGAAGAAATTTCTGATCGCGCCATGCAAAATGCTTTTGTATAAATTCGTGGCGTATCGTTTCTCGTCAGCAATACTTGCATTTGTATTGTTTCTCGTCAGAAATACTTGCATTTGCATCGTTTAATTATTGTATTTTTATACAACTATTAACACAAATAAAATTATGAATATATGTAAAGCAAAATATCTGGGGGGTTATACTTTGCAATAAGAAAGTTTCTAATGAACAAAAATAAATTCTTTCTATTTTTCATGCAATTAGCTAAATTTGCTAAAATACATTTAAATACTTTGTTTTTATAAAGTTTAAGTATTTACAGATATTGTATTTTTTATTGATCTCTATTATCAGCAGTATTTTTTATTATGATGGCAAAATCATTTTATTCCGATTCAAGATCTCATGTAAACATATTCATGAATGACTTCAAAAATTGATGACGTGCCTTCAAGCTTGACGTAATTCTCATTTACTGTAAAATTCCGTTGTAGATACCGTACCGTTTAGGATACCACTATTAATCAGAATTACAAGTACATTACTAATTTAGTGCATCTACGAAACGAAATAAGTTATTTAAAGAAATCGTAGATAGATCCGAAGAAATAAATTATATCACTAGTGCATCTGCAAGAAAAAACAAATCGTAAAAATAAAGAAAACCAAAGAAAAAAGACTTTGTAGTAGAGCAGAGTGACAAAAAAAAAAACGAAAAGAAAACTGATAAAATCCCCTAATGGTAAACGTGCGAATTGGCAAACGAATACTGCTCTAGCTCCCTCGTGGTGGCTGCGTTCAACTCAGCTGATGGTAAATTCCATTCGTCTTTTAACTGCGTTCGAGTCACGTATATTTTTATAGCGCGATTTATGTTGGAATTTTAACATTTTATTCCATCGTTGACGATGAGATCTTATAGACAAACTGTGTGAGTGGATGCGTATCAAATGTAGTTGATAGTTGATCTAGTCTGTATTGAACATTTGTAACGGTTTTTTTTTCTGTTTTTCTGTTTTTTCGATTGCAAACGAGAATGGTATGAGTTGTAATGCGAATTGAAAATGTGGGTTATAGAATTGTTATTTGTTTTTACTTTTACGGAGTTAAATTTGTTTCAGTTTGTTCTGACGTCAGTGTTAGGTATTTTTTCTAGAATATAAACAAAAATAATTGATTTGGTTTCGAAGAACGAATGTAATGAAAACTAAAGAAAAATATTTTTTGAAAATAATGCTGGATTATTGTAAAATTCAATATAAAAAAAACGACTTTAGGCTACAGTTCTGTATTAATATTTATTAATAATCGATGTTTCGACGTAATCAGGAAAAATGTCACCAATAACATTTACAGTAAATAAACAGATCATTGAAACAAGTTACTAGGTAACAAAATAAGTAACTAGATCATAAAATTTTAGTTTTTAAATTACAAAATGATAATTTACAATATGAATATTATTTATTGAGAACTAAGATTAATTGCTTGAAATAAATATTCCTGCATATGTAATTATCATACAGCATCAAAATTAGTTTTAAAACTTTGAAATTGTATGTAAAAATAATCAAAAGAGAATAAATTACAATTTCAAATTTTCAAATTGTGGAGCTTATTGCGAATTAATAACAAGTATGAATATATAAATTTTTTAAAAAAATTGCATATTTTCAGGTTTCGAGAAATTATTAAATGGTTTTAGTAATGATGTTTGAATTGACGGAAAATAATCATTTTCAAAATATTAATAATGAAAATGTTACATACTGAATGGATAATATAACAAATTTAAGTATGAGTTTAAATATAAAATAAATGAGCCATTATTTTGAAAGTAATATGTCTTTTTTATATTGTAGAATATTACTGTACAGAATATACTTTTGCTAAAATATTTTCTCTAATAAGTTCAATTTGTAATCCATCATATTATCGACTTTCTTGTAATTAAAATTATACCACTATCAAATTAAATGGTTCTTATGTTTTATATTTTATACAGTTATATTGGTCATAGCTTTAAAGGTTTTAGGTTAAGTTTGTAAAATTTTGTAAATTTCAAAACAATTAGACAACACAAACGTATGCACCAAGCGGAATTGTAACCTGGGCAGGTACGAGTACAAACAGTATCAGCCGTTTTTATGTTGCTTTACAAAAAAATTATATTTTTTTAAAATATAGAAAGTTATATGTATTATTTTATTTTTCATTATTCGTATTCATAACCTCATTAACTAGAAATACAAACTAGATTTTTGGGTGTTTTAGTTCATTTGTTTAGTTCTGCTCTTAAGACAGTTGTATTGTCTTAAGAACCGAGCTTTTGGTACTAGTCAATAGTTGAAAAATAATTTAATTTTTTGTGTCATAATTTCAATATAAATACAAAATTGTACAATATTAGGAAAACGGAGATAAAAAAAATTGTTTTATTAATAGTACAGAAAGAATTTTTGAATAGTTTTTCAATATTGCCATGGCGAAAAGTTTGGCAATGTTGACAATACAATAGCAGTTTTTCAATATTTATTGTGTCAAAAAGAAATTTTAGAATAAGTTTTTATATTTTTATTGAGTTTATACAAGGTCAAATAGCTTTTTTACAACCGAAAACCGTAGATTCGCCCTATTTCATTAAAATCCTTAGGAAAATTTTAAAGATAGAATTTACAAACAAATGAATATACAAAAATTTCTTGTTCAATAGTATAGGATCGGATATATATGAAATATTAAATTATATCAAATTTTAATAAATTTACTAATATTAATATATTAAGTAATTTCTTTGACTACTTAGTAGTTCTAATGTGTAAAAGCTTAATGACTTACGTCTATTAAATGAACAGTTTAAATTAATTTATGCAAATTGACAGCAATTATCACAAGTACGTTTATTATAAATTTTATTACCACTAGTTTGATGTAAATAATAATATTACTATTACAAAGACATAAATAACTCTTACATTTTGAAATCTTTTTTTTTTTCGGCTAAAATTTTAATGAAAAATGGGTTTTCTTGGATCATTAATGTTAAAGTAAAAATGTACATATTGTTCGTTTGTCAACATTTAACAATTATATTTAATTAGACATTTCGACACAGGACCTGTGTCATGATTAGCTATAAACAAATAATTAAGTTTCAAGAAAAATGGATACATTGGATTACAGTGTTATTTTTTTTAATTTTGTAAAAAATAACACAATAAATTATTTAGTTTCAAAATATGCAAAAATATACACACTTATTGTTTTACAAATATCTCATTATCATTTTTACAATTTAATTTACAGTTGCATACGTAAGACATTTTTTTAGTTTCTTATACTTCTTGAAATTGATATTAATTCAGGTTTAACTAAAAATTTCTTATTTTTTTAATATATTTTTTGAAATTTTTGTTATATAAATAAATGTTAAAACATTTGATTACAGTGTTATTTTTTCCGAATGTAACTTTTTATTATAAATATTGAAAATAAAAATCAAAAACACACTTTCTTGAAACTTAATTTTTTGTTCGTAGCTGATTATAACAGGTTTTGTGTTAAAAGTCTAATTAAATATGATTTTTAAATATTGACAAAAGAACAGTTTATAATTTTTCACTTTAACAATAATGATCAAAGAAAGCCCATTTGTCAATAAAATTAATACATTTCGGATCCTACTTTAAGATAAATTTTCGGCTAAAAATATTGTAACAGTCGTGGATATTTGAAATATAGCATAGTCTGGAAGTTAGTACGTTGACATATTTACGACTGTTGAGTGCAGTTTGTCAGCATTTTTAGTTATTGTTTAAAGTTCAATTCCATTCGATTTTTGTTTAAGCTGCATTTCTATGAATCCAGTTTAGTCGAAAACTAAATTATTTTAATTGAGTTACGGATATACATTCAGAAGAACAACATTAAATTAAGAGTTACGTATTGACGTTCAAAAGATTTAATTTACGTCTTCAAGTAAACGACAATAATTGAGAGCTATGTTTCGCTTCCAAACATTCTTGTAATCTCTCTTAGAAAACCCATAGGTTGCTACAACGTTGAATATTTTCAGTATCATTATGGCATACTTCTTATAAAAGTTTTATTAAATGATAAAAGCAAATATAACATTAATTATATCATAAAAATGATTAATTATGAAATACTATAATGGATTTTAAAGTTAAAAGTTTTAATCTAAATTGTAAAGAAACGTGGCAGTACAAACTATATTAAAATATTTCAAGTAAGTTTATAATTTTATATAATAGTTCAGCATTTAAACAGAAATGGTCTTCAAACTCTTGCATGTACCAAAAAGATTAACAAAAATTATCTTGTTAAATGAATGATATCTGTTAACAAAACTTTAGCAGTTAAATACAAATATTTAGAATATTTAGCTTTGTACGCTCACGTGGAATTGAATCTCTTATAGTTCATTTTAAGAGCATAGAAATAATATTTTAACCTATCTATAAAAATTATACTTAATTCAACAAGTTTGTAATAATGGTTATTACTCATGAAAATAAAATTTATACAAGTCGTAAGCATGTGAGATCTTTTCTTCAATATCCATCATTTTTTAGCAAAATAATATAGTATGCGATATTATTTTGAATGTGTCATTTGTTCCTAAATATAAGGCAGAACCTACATAAAGTTCTTTTGATGTTATCCATGTATAATATACAGACACAAAGATTGTCTACAGATTTAATTATAAAAAAAAACACATATTACTTTTATGTGTGTAACATACATTTAATTTGATTAAAATATACATTTATAAAAGTACAAAATCGTGTGAATTATATATTTTTAATATCTATATTTTATCGTACATAACGTAAACAAAAATAAAAATCATAAGAATATCAGAAGTAAAAATTAAAAAAGATATAAAAGTTGTATTCTAATTTCTACCAATGACCTGTAATACTTTGCAGATTTAAAGGCAATTTTTCAACTAATAATCGATGTTCTTGATATTTTTTCTGTTTTTCTTTAACGTCGTTTTGTTTTTATTTCTTTTCATTAGGTAGCTGATTGTGAATTGAATAATAAACTTTTTAATTTTATACAGTTTTACTTTAATATTTTTGCCTATAATTTACAAATAAAATTTATCACTTATTAGCTATTTAATTTATATTATATAATATATAAATATAGATGAAAGTAAATTTTAAATAAAGTGGTACTTAATACGGATTATTAACAAATTCAAGTGTTTAATATTAATTATAAATTAAATTGAAAATTTAATGAAAAAAACTATGTCACCGGACATTGGAAGATTGCACTCAAATCTCATTAGGTGACAAAATTTTTTCACGAAATTTTTACTTTATTTTTACAATTAATATTGAATATTAAACACTTGAATACTGGGTGTCCCATTTTAATCTTAACAAAAAAGATGTATTGAATCAAAAAAAGTGCCGAATCAAAAGTTTACAGGTTTGGCAATTTTTTGATTCAATTACATCTTTCTGTTAAAATTAAAATGGGACACCCAGTATATATATATATATATATATATATATATATATATACATATATATATATATATATATATATATATATATATATATATATTATTAATAAAATGGTTACTTGTCCGTTAAATTTATTGAAAATTCTAATATTAAATTTAAAATAATATACCTGTTAGTGGATGTATTAACTTTAAGTTTGAAAATCGAAATTTTCCGGTGAATAATTGATAAGCTTCCGCAGGTATATTAAGACTTTTAATCATAATCTGTAGAACAGTGAGTGTTGTGGTCTAAAGCAGTGAATATAACAGTATTTAATTCTTGGCAGTATTGATTTTAGTATTGTTATAATTTCATGCCATCCATCATTGTAGACCCAACCAATTGTATAAATGGCATCACTGAATAAATAACAATACTCAAATCTGAATTGCTAGGCCTTTTCGATTCTGTTTAAATATTAGAGAAAAGTCATTTTCGTAACATGTATTTCTCAATATAATTATTTGATGGAGAATGCTGTTTATTTTTTACTAAATTTAGATTAGTTCAAAATTTATATATATATATATATATATATATATATATATATATATATATATATATATATATATATTATTTTTAATATATAATACAATTTATGTGTGTATGTTGCGGTCTACCTCCTATAAGCAAAACTTTGTTACAGAAGTTTAAGCTCTACAAAATGTGTAACTATTGCAAGCGAATTTACCATATTGAAAATTAGTTGATTATAATTGACAGTTGCAGTGTTTATTTTTGCATAAACTTGATTATTCCATAAAATTAACTTTAACTATCACGCATAACAAATATAAATAATAATGTCCTATGTTCTACAACTGTTAATAAGGTTATTTGGTATTTATTTTATATTTAGTTTCGTTTCATTTGGAACGTGTCAGTAGAATGCTTTTTTTGTGTTTCGCCCAGATTGCTTGGTCTCGGCTATGCCTCTGTGAAGTATCTGGACTCAACATAATAAAGATCTTTTTCTACACCTTGTTACAAATATACGATTTTTTATTATTTATATTCTTTTCATGAATATTATTGTAAGTTTTTAAGCTTTGTTTTTTGACCAGAAGCTATTTTTTAAATATAATTTTTAGACATTTAGACAATATACAGACATGTAACAGGCGGGATTCAAACCCGGGCCTACAATTTATATTCTTTATAATAAACAAGATAAACTGACAAGCCACATGCGACCTAAAAGTCACGATAGTTTGGTTTTTATTAAGTACAGTAGTTCTTGATTTACACATAATAAAATAAAATAAATAGTATAATAAATATTTTTACTTTAAATTTTTAAAAAACATATGAACACTTAGGATTTGAACTCAATATCTCTATTTTGAGCTAGATGCTTTGTTTGTTTTCTGCTATAATTTAATCTTAACTAAAGTGTCTCAATTTGAAGGAATTATTTGAAGAAAACAAGGGTTCAATATACGCTGATGAGTTTCAATGGTCTCTGCAATTTCCACAAACAATTACTCAATATTGGTAAGTTATGTGTTTACGTGACATCGGTCAATATGTGACGTTACTGATCAAACATCGTTCGCTTGAACGACGCGACGGAAGATTACCAGCAAACACTACTTCAATTCTCTTTTGTTTTTCCTGGTAACAATGCTGTAGGAAACTTTATTAATTTCTTGCAAAAATTTATAAGTCAATAAGGTTTTTACATATTTTTTTCTGATATATTTAGAATAAAAATAAAAAAAAATCAAATGGTAATATGATAATTTCTTAAACAAAATAAACAAAACTAAATCAACCATGTTGATTTCTTATGTCTAATATCATTATCCATCACTTTAATTAATGGGCTACTTGCAAGAAACAAAATATTGCTTACATTTAAAGATTAAGATTACATTAAACAGTTTTCAAGAAAATATAAATAGTTCAAAATTTGAAACTAATTTTTATATTGAAGTACTTCAATATAATTATTTCGAATTTCGAAATATGCAAAAATAAATAAACCTATTGATTTGCAAGTACGTTAATAGTATTTTTACATTTGAATTTACAGTTGCATACTTAGGACATTTTTCAACAGGTACTTGATATTAATTCAAGTTTAACTAAAAATTTCGTATTTTTTAAAAATTATTAATAATGAGTATTGAAAGATTTCCTTATATCTTTTGTGCATTTTAATTTTTATAGTTATTTTGGGTGAGTAATAATAGTTTGTTTATTAACTAAAAGGAGCAATTTGTTTTCTATTTTTATTAAAATATATACTTCTGATTGGTTGACATACAACCGTTTTTCACTCAATAATATTTTTATCTTGTCATCAACTGTCAACAAGCTGTTAGTACTGTAAATATGTTATTGATGTTTCGTATTGTCATTTGTTTTATTTTAGTTTCGTCTGATTTATATTCTTTTTGTTATATTTTGTAAGTAAATAAACCAAATGTGGAGATCACAGATTTTGTAAATAAAACTTGATGTAAATTTTTCTGGTGACTGTTCTGGTGGTTTTTATAGTGTAAAAGTGATTTTTTCATTCACTCCCCTTAATTAAAAAACAAAGTATAATATTCTATAAAGCTACTTTGGTTATCCTGTGTTTTCTGGCAACTGTGTAACTTAGAATATTTATATTTATATTACTTGTCCAAAAATTACATTCTCAATTTGTCAACTTTTCTTATTTATTTGACAGTAAATATTTATTCCGTTACCGAAATTTAAACTTAAAAGCCTTTAGGTTACAGAAAATATATCTATATCTCTAAAGAAATATAAAACATAAATAGAATTTAGTTTCTAGATCAACAAAAAATCTCATGGGTGTAATAAGTTCGAAATCTTATATTGGAACATATTGCTGTTACGAAAAAATCTTTGAAAAAAAAAGTTGTTGTAAAATATACTTTCTTTTTATACATTTTATACTAATAAAAATATACTCTGTATTTTAAAGGAAACTTTTTTTTATAATTATAAATTTTTATTCTAATATATAAAAAAAAAATTTCCTTTGACTAAAAAAAATATTAAAAGTTCAATATACCAAACCCCAAAAGTACATATTTACTTATTTTGTCACATGAATGTTTTTATTAAATTTTGTACTTGCAATCTAAGAATATATTTTCATCATATAATTTTTCAGTTTTTTTTTAAATATGAAATTGGAAATATTTTTAATTGCAATAAAAATTAAAATACTGAATGAAATTCTTTGTTAATTTATTTAAATATTTAATAGTACCACCCAAAATTAATTTTCAATTAGTTTCTTCTAAGTTGACCTTGAAATGCAATAAAAGTTTAAGAATAGCAATTAAATGTTTATTATTGATAATTAAACCATAGATGATAAATTAATGTTAGTCACGAGGCATTAATTGTTATGCTACAAAATATTCAAATATTCTAACGCATTTAATACTGAAAATTATTTTAATTTAATTCATTAAAAGACTTATACTGCCAAACAAAATTGAATATAATTTTAAATCTGAAATTCTGTATTTTTATTTTTACTCGAAAAATGATTCCAATAACATTGAAAGTCTATAAATTAAACTATAAAATATGTAATTTAATTTAAGCGATAATATCAATATATCAGTGGTGTGCGATTAGTATTTTAGAGAAATATATTTTTTCAATTCTAAATTTTTTTATTTTTTGGACAAAGCAAGATCAAAAAAAAAGTAAGACATTTTAAATTAAAAAAGATATATTTTTTATAATCAAAATTTCTAAACAAGATATTTAAGATAAAAAAAAAATTATTGTTAATTTTATTTATCAAATATCTTAATTATTATTATTATTACTATTATTAAATTATTAATTATATGAATTTATTAAAGTAAATAATTTTTTTTTATTCAATACCATAATTATACGCTGGTCTGGTGCCAAGTAGTGCAACTAGTAGAAATGTACAGCATAGACTTGTTCTTTTTTTTTTCATTCGTACACTTTACCAGTAAAGAGTAATGTACTGTTTTATATATTCTACAAAAATAACTGAATAACTTAAAACTAACTACCTATAGAATAAAATATTATTAGTAACAAAGTTTTATTAACAAAAGGAGAAAATTAAAGACAGAAAACACAGAGAAACTACTCAACTTTGTTATTATACGCGCACGTCACTGGTAAACGTTAAATGTACATTTCGGTCATTTTTTTATATGAAATTCACGGCATCTTTTATAATTCATTATCCCAATTATCAAATTTGAAATTGGTTCTCTCATAATAAATTTTATCGTGCGCCACTATGTAAAATTCAATTATATTTATTTTATTGAATTTGCAAATTAAATATTCAAAACCATTTATTAAAAACAAAAAAATATATAGCTCTATATAACACTATTTCGGTTTAAACCAAATGCAATATTTCATATATAGTTTAAATCATTTTATATACTTCTTTGTGTCTGGTATAGATAGATATATAAATTTTAATATTTATTATAAAATTATTTTCAAGTGACCCGATTTTTCAGGAACGCCCGATAAATTTTTCATAGATCATATTTCATATTCAGCACTTTTGCATATTAATCTGTTTTGTAATGTCCATAAAATTCAGTGTAGCGAGGCCATTTTATTTTATCATCATTCTTCATGTTCGTTAAGGTTCAATTGTTTTTCATTTTTGTTTTTTTTTTTTTTGTTTATGTTGTCATTTTTCAAGAATATATTTCGATTAATTATTCGTAAAATATATCGAATTTTATTGCTTTAAATAAAAGTAGTTTTATTATTACTACAACCGAATATTGTGTTGTTTTCAATTAAAAAACGTTTAAGTTAATTATCTCGTACTAATGTTAAATTATAAATAAATTGTATTAATATTTATTAGTATTTACGTTAATCGTTTTTAACGTTATTTGGCTTTACGTTAATGGTTGTCATGGCAACATGAGCTCAATATTACGGTAATTCCTTATTATCTGATATTATTATATGATATAATCTAAGTCATAATAAAAAAAATATATATAGTTAATCGAGTTTATTGTAATTTGTAAAAGATTCTAAAGCAAATAAATAAATTTAATGATTATAAAATTGTTTATGAAAAAAGTCGAACAAAGTCCAATGTGAGTTTTATGAAATAAGATTTTAGACGACTTAAAAGAAGAAAATAATCTACCCTATTAGATACGTGTTGACCTTTTATTGCGTGCAATACATTATAAATGGGAGTGAGAGAGAAATATTTAAATAAATGTTAATTTTATGGTGGTATTCTGAACGGTGATGTAACGTAACAGCGTGTTTTGTTCCTTTCTGTCGAATGAAAAATTGCATTTACTTGAAAAAGACAAAACATGCTGTCACGCTACATTACACTGTTCAGAATACCACCATCAGTGTCAATACACATTGGAATCTTTCATTCTTTACCTGCGGTGCATCAGAATTGGGTCTGAGCGATGTGACTTCTTTAGCTTCCCTAGTCGGTCCCGGTCCACCTTGACTGTGATGGGAATGGTGTTGGTTGTGGTGCGATTGATGCGAGGAGACGGTGAATAATGGCGGTTGTACACGACGCGTTCGCTGCGTGTTGCGGTCACCGCGCGTTGACGCCATCACGTACCGCCACATTGCTGCACATGGCCACGGTACCACGCAATCCTGACCAATCAACAAACAAAACATTCGTATAAGAAACGCATTATTTTGCAAAATTTCTTCATGTCAGGGATTATAATAATGATTAAACTATAATTTCACTCTAAAAAATTAATAATGTTATTTTACCTGCAAACCATAGGACACTATGATACCCAGTGTGTCTAGATATAATTATTCAACTGCTGTAATTGTTTAAAAATTCATAATATTATAACTATTACAAACATTATGTAATATTATATTACCAACGGGATAGAAAAGTATATACGTATGTAATATTACAGTTTTTTTTAGTGAAGTTTCTTTTAGTAAGTTTACAGAACTTCAGTAAATATGCTGTCAGGAATTTTCCATAAATAGATAAAATTTTTTTAGTTCTGTAATATTATTGTTAGTATAATTACATACATTTCTAAATTTACATAAAAGATGTATTTTGAAATGAATGAATTGCATTTAAAATATTTTATTAGTATTATTACACAAAATATGAACTAAGTTTCATTATTTTAATGAATTATTACAGATATTAATATGCAAGCTGCAATATTACATAATTTAAGAAGTAACGACAATATTCAATTCAAATCCAAATCCAAATTAAGTATGTGATGTAATTAGTAGAAAATAAGCAATTTTACATGATGCTTATTAGATCATTTTTACTTGATTATCATGAATTATGTAAAAATTATAGAATTTTGAGATAGAAATGCAGAATATTTATGGTAAAATGAAATTACAGATTTTTTATAGTGAAATTTTACTACAATTTTTCTGTGGTTTTGCTATTTTTTTACAGTGTTTTAATACAAAATCGTAAAAATGTTTCAATAACGTAAAACGTTATAATAATCGATAGCATTTCGTAAAAAGTAATTTTGTAACATTATTCTCTATGAGTTTTTCTTTCGAAAGAAAGATATATTTTTGTTTGAATTTTAAACATAAAAAATAATTTAGTAATATTTTCTTTAATTTACACTTTAGAGATTTCAAAGTTACAAATAAAATTATTTTTATAATGTAATTTACGTAACGTTATAGGTATACATAACAATTCAATTTATAAATGTTAGTTATAACGATATGTAACGAAAACCAATAACGTTACACAATAACGTAACGACTTGATACGTTATTTCATTCCTGCTTCGTATACGATAGTAAATTTTTGATCTAATCTATTTTGCTATGAAAAAATGATATATGACATTTAATTTTTCGCTATACTTGAATTACATAGGAAAACCGAACTCTAGATCGTAACCAAAATAGAATAAGGATAATGTTTTCAATACAAGAAATTTTTGTCTTGATTTATTGTTAAGTTGTTGTGTGATTCAAGCGCTATAAGCTACGTATTTTATACTGTTTTATGTGAATAGGCCAGTCAAATTAGCGTTTCACCTCGGAATGAGAGATAATAAGCTGAAAATTCGTATACACCTTCATTTTGGCGTTCTAAAAGTTGTCTCAAAAGTCTCATAAAATCTCGTGTCTGCGTCGTAAGTTATTGAAGGTCAAAGGTCACAAAAATTGGTTTTTTGCGATTATCTAGGTTTCTATAGCTCCAATGATGTTAACATCTATTATAAAAATTGTAGAGCATAAAATTTGTGTCAAATCTTGTTCCAAACATTTTTATGTGCGCTTAACCGTTTTTGAGATAGAGGGCGAAGAGAGCGCAGCGCTCAGCCATTCACACTGTAATGCAAGGTCAGCTGTGAATCTCTGTGAATAATACCTTGTATAAAGTTATTAAATCATTAAAATATCATTAAAAATAAATAATTTGTATTATTTATTAGTTAATACATTGTATAATAATAACATTTTACATATATCTAATACATTCATTTAATAATACTTACCTACTTTGTGTAATTAAAACCCATTAAATGAAATGCTAATTGTATATCTAAGTTTTATCGGCGCGTTTGAACTTTATTTCTTTAAAGTTCAAGCCAGTTATTTTTACCATAGATTCTAATCCGATTTTATGGGCTTTATAACAATTAATTTGGTCATTTCCAATGATTCCAGAAGCTAAAGATACCAATTGTTTCGTTTTTGGAAAGGGATCATGAAGTGTAAGATATTCAACTAGTTTACATACATCAATGTTATATCTTTTTACTCTTGAATCTTTTGCATCAACGTGTTGTTCAACCGAATCTAGCGAAATGTTACAAAACTTCTCAATTTCTTCACAAATTGTATTTGTAGCGTACATAGCATACACCCATTTACATAAAACACTTTCTTAAGTACTTCGACCTCGAGATACTCCTCCTTCTGACTTCATAGACTTCATAAGACTTTGATCGATTACCATATCTGTGCCACAATTAAATTTTTCTGTTCGTTTTACAGTGAAGAATCCATTTTTAAAGTTCTCAAAAGTATGTTTATCTATTGTATTTTCTAATTTCATCATATCTTGAAGATATAAATGAGCAGATTTTGCATATAAAAAGTGACTACTAGCGTGAAAATACGGCAGCATTTTTCGCACTGCATCAAAATGTTCTTTGAAAAGTCCCAGTCTTTCAGCACAAATAAAGTCTAGTGCTATCGATACCATTTCAAAATATTGTACCCATAACTGTGCTGTAGTACCTCGAGCTCTTAACTCATTCAGTATATCATAAAATTGACCAGTAAATGAGTTCGAATTACCTACACAACCTTCTACATCTTCATAGGAAACATCACGGCAAGTTACTTGTTCAGTTAACTCATCTAACACACAATCTTCCATCTTCATGTCTTCAAAAATGATCATTGATAATGCAAGTCGTAATAGTGTATGACCTCTGATACAATAATATTCACAAATGTGTATTAAACCATTATCAATATACAATCAGTCACTTTTAAATAATTTTGTTAACTTATTTCTAAATTTCTTTATATTACTGATGCTTCTTATCTCTACTGGTAACGTATTGTACTCATATATACCTTTATTAAAAATCGTATTATTAGTAAATGTTTTATTTTTATGCGACAAACTATAAATAATTATTTCTATTCCTAGTACTATAATTATGAATTTTACTAAATGAGGTTAATCTATTTGACAAATACTGAGGCATAATAAGACATAATAAGACCATTATTATTCAAATATTGTATTATTTGCATATACACAACTTTTTCGAATATTTTTTCTATCGATGGTAACATATTTACCGGACGGAATTCATTGGCTTTATTAGTATTAGGCACCTTCATTATAGGAACAATAGTACTCATTTTTAATACAATGTAATAACTAATAAATAATACAAATTATTTATTGTTAATGATATTTTAATGATTTAATAACTTTATACAAGGTATTATTCACAGAGATTCACAGTTGACCTTGCATTACAGTGTGAATGGCTGAGCGCTGCGCGCTCTTCGCCCTCTATCTCAAAAACGGTTAAGCGCACAAAAAAATGTTTGGAACAAGATTTGTCACAAATTTTATGCTCTACAATTTTTATAATAGATGTTAACATCATTGGAGCTATAGAAACCTAGATAATCGCAAAAAACCAATTTTTGTGACCTTTGACCTTCAATAACTTACGACGCAGACACGAGATTTTATGAGACTTTTGAGACAACTTTTAGAACGCCAAAATGAAGGTGTATACAAATTTTCAGCTTATTATCTCTCATTCCGAGGTTGACCCCATTTTTTTGCTAATTTGACTGGCCTAGAAAATATCCTACATATATAACTAATAAAAAAATTAAATTAATAAATCTCAAAACATTAAAACTAACTAAGCTAGTTAGTTTTGCACTAAAATGATATTTTTTTTGTATTAATAACTTGTACTTTTTGTGTAATATCTACAAAAAAATTTGAAGAAAATTTACTATTTTAAAAATTTCATTAAATAAATAAATTCTGTTATATTTTGATATAACTGATAGTGACATTGAAAGAAAATTATGATACAATAAAAAAAAGTTGTAAAAAATTACTACTTTCAAATTGGCCTTAACCTATATGTGGTATACATCACGTACTACCCCAAAAACTTAACCTCATTTTTTTCAATTATACCCGCATCAGTCTATAAGCCCATGTGCAAATACAATCAATGAAATATAGCAGTGTATTTTATAATAAACCTAAATATGTGACTAAAATTGCAATATGATGATACAACAAAAATGAAAGCAAAAAATATCGCTTTTTCATTCGTTAAATATACTAGATATCCGCAGAATTTAACTTTGTTTTTTAACTTTAATATTTAACGATATGCAATAAATAAAAAAAATTATTAATACAGAGTCAAAAATCTCTCAAGAACTCATTATATTAAAATGAAACGGCTTTAAGTTGTAGTTCTGTATTAATATTTATTAATGATCGACGTTTCGATGAACTCAACGTACATCTTTATTATTAAAAAAGACACAAATGACATTTACAGCATATAAACAGAACATAGATACAAGTTACTAGGTAACAAAATAAGTAACTAAAATATAATAAAATTTTATAAATTTTTAATTAAAGGAAGCCTAATTTAATTTATATTATTATTATTATTATTAATACATGTGTAGACAATAAAAATGCTAATACATAAAAAATACTATAAATTAAAAAAAAAATTAACAAAAATATATTTAAAAAACATGCGAAACACAATACAAGTTCATCTATAATAAAAAATTTCGCAAAAAAATATTGGATCATCTCACGTATAAAAAGAATTACTTCATAGCCGACAAGGAAAGTTATATTCATTACAAAACAGTGAATCCATCATACACATTACTAATAGTATACTCGGTTTAATTTGCATGCAACTAGCGACACAGTCGGACATGTGTCAAACTAAAATACATTCATACAATAGTTCTCTATATGTGTGTGTTTCGTTACATTCAGATATACATACATACAATATAATGGTAGTTGCATACGTTGCTTTTAATCGTATAATGCTTCGGACTCATATACATTTTAGAAATTGGACATGATTCTATCAGCGTAATTTTGTAATTGATGTTGGGACTAGCGAGTGAATTAAGAATGGAAAATTAACTTTTACGGTAAAAATTATTTAAACAAAAAACAAACTACAAACTAATATATTTTTAAATCGTTTTAACATAGCAACATACACTGAAAATAAATATGTATTTTAAAATCAACCTTGTTACTATTAATTCAAAAGTAATCATACATTTGATCCGCAAAATTAGGTTTTTATAATTGAAATATTTTTTTTTTATATAAAAATAAATAATAGTAAATTGTAGTATAACTATTTCGAAACCATTTTATAAATTTTCGTACTATTCAATTTGGAACAAAATATATATTTAAAATTAAAAATTATTAATAATTTTTCGTTAGTATTTTTTTTTTTAAATCTCACCTCACTTTTAAAAGTGACTTTTTTAATTACTTTTGACGTTTACTTATTATGCAATTTGAATTAGTTTATTTGAATTTTATAATAATAGATAAGAAAAAAATATATCAAAAATAGAAATACTACTCATATTTGATAAGAGGTAGAAGTAAAAATTTATTTTAAGCAAAATATAAAAGCACCTTTTCATAAATAAAAGATATGTGAATACCGACATGTGTTTTTCAAACCAAACAGTTGTATTAAAATTGATTTAAATAATATTTGGCTTCCTTTAATTAATAACTTATAAATTTTATAATCTAGTTACTTGTATTTTGTTACCTAGTAACTTGTTTCTGTTTTGTTTGTTTATTATTTGTGTCATTTGTATATATTGCTGATATACATGGGGTATATTATAACATCGAATTTTAATAAAAAAATTATACAAAAATTTATCCTAATGATTTTTTATTTTAATATAAGTTTTGAAAGATTTTTTACTATTTAAAAAAATGTACTCTATATTGTAATTTTACTAGGCACATTATTAAAATATTTTATTTATTATTATTTTGTAGCGATGTTCATTTGTTAATTTTAATGCAAAATATTCTAATTCAAAATAAAAGATTAAAGATAACTAATCTATGATAAATATGAAAATGACAATTAACTTTATTATGAAGTAATAAAAAAAATATTAGAAAAATATTCTTGTAATGAAAAATTAACTCATGCAATTTGACATGAAATACCTAAAAAAAAGGAGTTAAAAGAAAATTTGTCTCATTATTTTTACGCCTGTGTTCACCAAGCAATCCCTTGTAGCATCGCATAACAGTACAGATTGAGTTTGGAAATGGGAAAAAAAATTGACGTGATATTTGATATAAAAATTCTCTGACAGTTAACGAACAAAATTTTTGTCATTATGTTTTTCATACATATTCATCAGATATTCAATGACAATTTTACAGATATAAATATGTGTAATTTATAACAAAATATATATGAAATTACTAGTTTTTTATGCAGGATGCAAAAAAAAACTAATTGTGGATTAAATTTATCGAAATGATTATATACATTAAAATAATGAAAATGTATTATATTAACGTGTTAGTTTCTGGACTTAATGATATAGAATTGAAATAATAAATTGTGCTAGATCAAAATCATTTTCAAGTAGATATCTTTAAGAAAGAAAAAATGGAATACTTAAGTCAGGCAATCTAGAAAGCTAGGACCGAATTTAATGGCATATCATTTGCTATATTTAATCTGTACGTTGACGCCATTTTGAATTGTTAGAAGACAAATGTACAAAATCATATAATGAAGGTATAAATCTTCTTGATGCTCTGTTCACATAATGAGTTCTCGTGCGTATGACAAAGATAAATACCGTTTTCCATGACTGTCAATTTTGTTTGAATACAATATCTTAGAATTGATGTTTGTGGTTTTACTAATAAATATGCGGAAAATCTTACATATTAAGTTTTTAATGTCGCTATGTTCTAATGTTTATAACAAATAAACTCGAATTGAAATTAATTTAATATTAAAAGAATGTTTAGCTTAACAGAAAGAACTATACGTGGAAAGGTCGAATACGTAGTAGCTATATGCAATAAGGGTGAAAAAAGTTCAATTCACTATTAGCTCTCATAGTCTAGTTATTTCTACATCGTAGATGGCATCCTCAGTGCTTATAGTGACTGAATCGGTCTATAAATTCAATGAATACCGGCCGTGAAAGTCTGAAGATTACACGTATATTTTTATTTCCACAAAGTCAACTGAATGACAGGAATAAGTCATTATACAAAAAAAAAATACAAAATGCAAATATTAAAAATAATAGCATTGAAAAATAAATACAATAATAGTTCAAAATGTAACATCAAAAATAATTAATTAATAAGGTGCATACATAAAATATTCTTCTACGAAATAAAATGTATTTTCAAGAAAAAAATTGAACAATTTTCTGCGAAATAATTTTGTACTAGTAACAAATTTAATGACCGCAGGAAGTATATTGTACATATTGATACTAGCATAGGGTAGATCTTTCTCATATAAAGCTAGCTTATGTTTAAGAATTTGAAAATTATTATGATTACTTGTGTCGTATGTGTGAATATCAACAAATTTATAAAGATCTGATTTGACATTAAATATAAATTTTACTATTTTAAATTTTATAAAATATTTTTTATATGAAATTATTTGAGAAATGGCTAATACTCATTTTCTTTCTCTTTGCCCATCTTACACGCATAATTATTTCTGTCAGGTGATAGTTTGTAAAAACTTGTACACCATATTTAAAAATGTTTATAAAAAAATTAATTTGTTTCAAATAAATATTTTTTTGTTTCATTATAAATATATTAATTTTTATGTTTACGTAAAAATAGTCACAGTAAAAAGTGTTTAAAACATATTAAATTTTATTTTAATATTAGTTATCAAAATAAAAGTTATTTAATCTATACGAATATATTTTTGCCGAAGAAAAACATATCGAATTTGACTAATGCATTAATTTAATGAAAATAAATGAATGGAAAAAGCAAATCATTTCCGTAATCCACGTCTAGTTTTTCACTTCCTCCTCAATTCGATTCAAGGGAAAACAAATTTTAAAGCCGTTTTTAATACCATTAAACGTATTAGAACATGTCAATGAATTTTAAATTAAGGTTATAAATAAATGAAATATACCTATACGTTATTTTGTTTTAATCCAACTCTGTATTTCATATTGAAATGCACTTTTCATTTTCCTACAATTTACTGAAAAACAATGCTAGTTAATTAAATTGATATGAAATGATATAATTCCTGTATAGTTTGCATAAAACATAAAAAAAGTTAGATATTTATAATTAAATATTGATTATTATGTCTACAAAATACGTGTTCTAAAACAAAAATGAAACAAATTTTAAGTAATGACAAATATATTGTTTAATTGATCTGTATTATTCATTAGACATAACAGGCACAGTGCTTAGACCCTGTGGAAAGTTTCAGACCTATTAAAAGTTTCAGTACATGTCAAAATTATGTCGTACAGTTTTTAAGTTCATTGAAATTTTGCTCTGAATAAAAAATATTAAATTAATTGTATAGAAAAGCTAATAATACAAATATTAACAAAATATTAAAATTGGCTATACAAAATTAAATTATTTTTTGTTCTATTATTTTAAATAATATTATTCACTAAATTTACAAGAACCTACAAAATTAAATATGAATATTATAAAACTGGATTCAGCGTACAGTTTTTTACAATGTTTTATAAGCACAGTTTTAAATATTGTATACAAAAGATTACATGTAAACGACAGTTGACAGTTTTAAACCATGTTTTTATCGTCTATATGCAACGTTTTCTATCCAACGTTTAAGATTGTACACATAAAACGTTGTGAAAACTGAGCGTTTGGATCAGGCTTAATATGGGGTTGAATCTGTTGTATGTCTTATAGTTTTTGAGATTCGTATGCAATTTATAGAATAATACTAAATATAAATAAACATTTTTATTTAATTTTTCATGTCACAATCACGTGACATTTTTTTGATGACTTATATTCCATTTATCTTAGCGGTTTATAAAGCTCTTAAATAAGTATTAGCGTGACAGTAATTAATAGTACTTGTAAGACTATCTTGACATTTTCTTCAAAATTAATATCATTAACAAGTAAATAAAAAACTGTTGGTTTTGTAAGATATAAATATAATTTTTATAATAATTTAGTTAAACTCTTTGCTTAAAATTAATTTATATTTAAGGTTTTATCGCCTTTAAAAATTAAAAAACTTTCGTATATCAAAATTTATATATTAAAAAAAAATTGATAGAATTATTTATTTTGTATAATATAAACAAAGTTATTGTATTTTACATTTTCAGTTCGATTATTTGACAAATAAAAATTTGATATTTATTTATATAGTTGAAAACCGAATTCCGCAATGTTATTGTAACGCATAATTTAAATAAATGCAATATTGATAAAATATTGTTTTTAAGTACTTTGTTATTAAATTCAAATTGAAATTATTTTTATCACTTTTTGCTTTATTTAATATATTATAATTTGTTGTACTTTTCTAATTATTAGTTATTCTAGGAATTCTAATAATTGCGATAGAATAACTTAACTTTAATATGATATGATTTAAATATGATTATTTAAAAATTATCTACAAGTCCGTTTCATATATTTTACGATAAAATGTCTGTCAAACACTCTTAACTTTATACAAATTGTGTATTTGAAAATGCTACAATTTCGTAATGTCATCGCACTGTTTTCTCTAGCAAGTGTAGCAGTCATTATAGGACCTCATTTTTTTATTTAATATTTCGACTTTAAAAATATTAACTATAAACTTGTAATTATAAATTTAGTTAAAAAAAAAAAAACGAAAAAACAAATTAATCAACGATAATAAAAATAAAAACTAATACGCCAAACTTACAGTTAATTTCGAATGTTTCGGCATTATTGTAGCTTAAAAATAAAGAACGAGAGAAACAAATAACAACACAAAATGTTTGTCACTTAATTGAGTCAATGCACAGTTCACTTAAAGGAGAAGTAAACACAAACTGATAACTGATGAACCCGATCAAAACACGGCGAGTTTTAATTATCCCCTCCTTTCTTTAGCCGAATGATGGGTGTTTATACTCTGTTCCATCGTTAGTTTTAACTCAGGCGAAAGATAAGGGCTTATTTATGGAAGCTTGGAATTGATCTATAAGAAAATTCAATCGATATACAATATACGAGTATGTATATAATTTATTTTAGAATTAGATAAAATTCAGAAGAATATGGAGATAAGTTTTTCGTCAATTACAATTATTCTGTGTTACAATTATATTACTGCATTACCACATTAATATTTTATATATATTCTATTTTTTTTAAAATTTTATTCTCGATTTATAAGATAAACATCGTTAAATTTTATCAATTTTTTTCTTTTATAAAATATATCATTTATATACGATTTTTAATTGTAATTTACATAAATTTAATTTAAATTTCATGTATTTACTCTGTTTCCTTTTTAAATTTAATAATGTAAATTTTAGCGACTGTTGAATAAATATATATATATATATATATATGGGGCAAAAATTGGTAACTTCGACAAATGCAGTATTAGCACTATTTTAATAGGATTGGTAAGATCGCTTGCGGCGAGGTTCTACAAATTTCCTGTTACATACTTCCGCAACACGTGGAGTTTGACATATCCGGTTTCCGGTTTTAACGCTATTAAAACAGCGCGCGCCAAATTTAAATTTACTATTACTGATTAAGTTTTGTTCAATACTTGAAGAAAATTAAAATTTTCTTAAACTACGTTATTTAATTAAAAATAGCACATAACATACTTTAATTAATTGAAAAATTAAAATAAATAAGTTTCTTATTTTATTTTTTTAAATTTTTTACCATTTTTTTCGAGATTTTCAAGTATTGTAGCTTATATTTTGTACTTGATATACATATTTTTTTAAATAATTTTAATTTTTATTTAATTGCTGTTTTCAAATATATAAATGTACAAAATGTGCTATAAATATACATTTTGTTATACTTCTTCAAGTTATTTTTTTTTCCATAATTATTTTAGGAACATCATATTACAATTACAAATAAAGCTACACATTTTTTTAAATTAAAAAGTATATAATAAAAAAAAGTAATTATTATTATTTTTTTATTAAAATTAAATACCTTGTAATCTTTACAAAAATATATAGTATTTCAAAACAGCGTAAAAAATATTTTTTCATTAATCTACATTGACATCTTAAAATATAAATAGAAATCTTCCAACAATGAGTTCTATAACATAATTTATAATTACTTTTTTCTTTTTAAATATTAATTATAAATAATCATTTTTTTTTTTATATTGAAACAAATATTTTTATTTTATTATAATAATTGCAAAATTAGTTTTAGTAGTTAAATAATATAATCTCCTTCATATCTTTAAATCTCAGTATATACTTTTCATTAAATTTTGATCCATAACTCGAAAGTTTTGTATGCCTGATTTAACAAGTTTATAATAATTAATCAATGTAATAGTTGTGTAACAATATACATATACATATACTTTACATAATACAAAACACGGCACTAAGACTAGCTATTGGAGCTTTTAGAATTAGCCCCACAAACAGCATACATATCGAAGCAGGTGAATTATCATTGCAACAAAAAAGAAAATTTAATATGTCTAATTAAATTACTCGAATATCAAGGAATCATAATAACCCTGCCTGCAATAGCTTATTTTAAAAATTAATTATAATAAAACAATCAACACAAATCCAACAAAATATCGACAGATATATATATATAAATAAACTCAAAATTATTACTTCTTATATTCAAAAACAAATTCACCACTAAACTCCTCTATGGCTATACTCACAACCAAAATATAACACCTAACCCTAAAGAAATATAATAAAATTTTTACTTCTCCTGAGCTTTACCGGAATAAATTTAAATTAATTAACGAAGAACACCCCCATGCCAACTATATATATATATATATATAAATTGATGGATCCAAATTAAACAATCAAAAAAGGTACCAGAGAACAATCTACATACAAATGCCATTTTTCTCTGAATTATAGCTTGAAATAAGCCATATAATAAGTACACTATAAAAAATTAGCGAAATTACAGAAAAATGGTGATAAAATTTTACTATAAAAAATCTGTAATTTTATTTTACCATAAATATATTCACATAAAGTAAGTAAAAATAACCTAATAAAATTGCTTACTTTCTGCAAATTGCATCACATACTTAATGTAGAATTATATATTGTTGGTATAACTTCTTAAATTATGTAAAATTACAGCTTGCATATTTATATCTGTAATAATTCATCAAAATAATGAGACTTAGTACATATTTTGTGTAATATTACTAATAAAATATTTTAATTGTACGTAATTTATTCATTTCAAAATGCATCCTTTATATAAATTTAGAAATTTATGTAATAAATTATACCAGCAATAATATTGCAGAACTAAACAAATTTTATCTATTTATGGAAAATTCCTGACAGCAAATTTACTGAAGTTCTGTAAATTTACTAAAAGAGACTTAATTAAAAAAAAAAACCTATAATATTACATATGTACATATGTATTTTTCTATCCCGTTTGTAATATATCATATTACATAATGTTTGTAATAGTTCTGTTATTATGTATTTTGAAACAATTATATAAAATTACAGCAGTTGAGTAATTATACCGAGAAATACTGGTTATAGTCTCATGGTTTGTATGTAAAAATACATATTTTTTTTAAGTGTACTTTGACAAATAAACTACAAGAAACACGTAATCTGCTCAGACTTTCTCAGCGCCATATTAAATATATTTTTGGTAAAAAAATAATAATACAAGACATTCAAAATACAACAGAAAACGCTATAAATAAGAAAGAAAAAATAATTACCTTAATACGGATTCGCTTACACAAAAACATAACAAGAAATAAAAAAGCGGATAAAGAAACAAAGGCTGCTACTACACTCGACATCATAACCAAAATATTCATAACTAAAACAATACAAAATCTGAAATAAAAAAGAAATCAAAGAAGAATAGAGAATCAAATGGTTAAAAACAATAAACTAATAAAAATAAAAGGAAACATCCAACCTTGGTCAACATTAGAAAACAGAAAACATCAAATACTACTATGCAGACTGAATTGGATACTCTGCTAACACATCAATATCTCTTGGATAAAAATGAATCACCTGTTTGTGAAAAGTGTAACGTGCCAATAACAGTGAAACATGTGATCATAGACAGTCAAAAATACAACACACGCAACAAACGCAGCACATTACAAACAACCTTAAAGATAATCTCAAAAAGACACTCATAGAAAAATACTATAGACTTTCTAAGACTCAGTATTTCTAAATGTTGGAATAAAGTTACGCGTGGAATAATTTTTAAATTAACCAATGAAATGTTGTCATTTATTCCGAAAATACATTTTTAGCCAATCACAAATAATTCTTTACTTATCTTAAGAATAAATAAAATTGGAATTACTGATAGTATGTAGAAATACTGTTCTTGTATGTTTATAATTATTATAAGACACTTTTTAACAAAATTGCATAAATTGAAAAAAAAAACATTGATTTAAAACCAGCATTTTTACTATTAATTCAAATATAAATGAAATTATTTTCTATTTAGTTTTGAAACACAGTGTTTTCTGGAATTAAAGTGAAAAGTTATTAGTAATTTTCAATTCAAATATATATTTTTTCCCAAATTAAATAATAAAACATCGCAACTGCAAGTCAAACATTGGTTGATGTGACAGATGTATTCAATATATATATATATATATATATATATATATATATATATATATATATATATATATATATATATATATATATTTCGGGAGATAAAACATGATGCTATAAAAACGAACAAACGACAAAATAATTGAGGGTCTATAGTGGAGTGATTTACAAAAAGCGCAACTGAAAAAAGTGACAAAACTCAATGCTATTTCGAAAAATGATTACACTAGAGAGTTTTTACAAAGACTTTTTGAATGTTTTTAACATTATACTGAAATAAAAACAAACTACTTAATAGATTATATTTTTTTTATAATTTATTTTTTAGTTTAATACATCCGGAAAGCATTTAATTAAACGTAGTAGATACTTACTTAAAAATTATTTAATGTGAAGTATATATATCTTATAATTTGAAAGTTATTGTTAATTTTTGAAAAAAAAAACATATATTTACTCATGTTATTGAACGTAATATAATTTATGTTTTCAAATAATATTTGTGAATATTTGTAATATGTAATGAATTAGCATATCATTTATATTGTGACATTCTGCATATAATTATTCCATTAATCACATATGCTGTGACAAAATTTGTTTCATATTTCAACATAATAATTATCACTTCTGCACGAGTGACTTTCATTAAAGTCTGATAATTTCATTTGATTTAACATACATTCAAAATTATATTACTTATTCAGAATAAACTTCCTTTAAAATTCTTCCTGACAATTTTGTCCAAATTTATAATATCTTTCATACTTTTATGTTAACATTAAAAAAAAGATGAGAGGCCAGTGTCTACTTTTTGCAATAAAATAAATATTACATTTAATAATGTATTTATCATAAATTGCTTTGGAAATTAATAATTTATGGGATAAAATTGTAAATTAAAAAAATTAAAGATCTGTAAAAAATATTTTATTTAATATTACAAAAGTATTTTTAACACTTCGCTAAAATAAAATTTAATATCATCTATGCATTCAATTTAAATTTTAATATAATGTACAATATACATGAATAAATCTTTGTTTATACTTTTAATTATATTTAACTCTTATAATTATTAATTTAAAAACGATGGTTTTCCTAAAAGAGGATTGGTCGAAAATTCTAATAAAAATTTGTTTTAAAATAAAAAATGTGACTCATTAAGAAAATCTAATTCCTTCTTTTTTTTTACTTATTAATACATGTTTTTAAACTTTAAAAACATTGGTTTCATAATTTTATTAAAATTAGTATATGTTCACGAACGATAAAGAGAAAAATAGAAAGTATTAATTTTATAAGTGTTATTATTTATAAATAAAAGTAAAACAAATAAAAAGAACTTAAATTACTTAATCTTATTTTACTTTCAGATTTGAAACTTAAAAGATGTGTATTAAAAAATGGAAAAAAAACTGTTCAATTTAACTTAATTTAACAATAAGTCTAAACCATCCAGATAAATCTGCTATTGCTCAATATGCGTTAGAGTATCTTCATGATGTGAAATTTGAAGATACTGTAATTATTGTAAAACCAATCAATATTAACAGAGATTGATAAGAGAAGCAATAGATATTTATAAAGAAAACGATAACATCAATCACTGTAAAAGGGCACTGCTTAAATAAAATTTGGCTTCCATTAATTACAAAATTTTATAAAAAAAAATTATGATCTAGCTACTTATTTTGTTACCTAGTAAATTGTTTCTATGTTCTGTTCTGAAGACGGACGTTGAGTTCGTCGAAACGTCGATTATTAATAAATATTAATACAGATCTTAAAAGTAAAGCCGTTTTATTTTAACTTAATTTAGTTGAATCGTTTATAGTTTTTGAGATCTCAATTTATAGAGACTTAAATAAGGTTTGTAAATTTTTGAAATAAAATAATAAAAAAAAATTAAATAAATTCAATCAGTAATAAAAAAAGCTTTTCATATAGTTTCACTAAAAGCATTCACACTGTATACATATTTCTGCTGAAATTTTCAAATTGAAAACATTTACAAAAATAAACAAATATGAAAGTACGATGTTTGTATTAGCATATAAATTCCGTACATAAGTTAAAAAAGAAAACTATTTCACGTCAGATGCAAAATGCATTTTTCTTTATACTGGTAGCAAGATCGCATTGGCTTTAGGATTGTGGTTTTGTCCTGTTTATCAAATAAAACCTCAGCTGGCTAGATCTGACAACCAAATAAACTTCTTTGTGCGCGAGCGTGTCTAAGTGTGTGCAGGTCTGTGGCAAAATGAATCTGACAAAATGAATCTGACAAACCGAACTTTCTCTATTTCGAACCGTCGAGGATCTGAGTGGGAGATTCTGTGACATAAAACCGCTTCGTTACACACCGAATTTCCAACTCGAACGCAAAAGTTTTTCTCGTAAATTTACGATGAGCCGATGAACAAATTAAAAGCATTCGATTGTAGCCGTACAGCTTGGATTTCAAGATGTCAGATGGTTACAAAAATTAAGAAATTAAATTAGGTTTTTTTTTATTGAAAGAGACAATTAAATTGGATAATTTATAATTGTGTTTCTTTACATCAAATATAAATTTATTTACTTAAATTATTTAATAAATTTAGCTAATTAAAATTTTAATTTAATATTTTGCATGACAGAAACCAGATTGTCACAAGATTGTAATACATTACAATAAACAATAAAAATACGGGAAATGAATTAAATAAAAGAGATTAAGATGATGATTAATATTTGAAAAAAATTAATTTATTTATGGACTTTTAATATATAAGATGAATGGAATTATAAAATTATATGTTGACTTACAATTAGTTTACATGTAAAATGTTACTTAATTCACAAATAAAATGCTTAAGTTATACATAGAAAAACCTTTACTAACTTAATTAGTTTTATTATTAAATTTAAAATTTACTTTTTTATTAAAACTTATTTTTTTTTATTTATTTAATAAAAACTCTTGTTAAAATGCTTTTTTTTTTTTAAATTGTCAATTATTATTTTTTTTAGTAAGAGATTAGGATTGTAAATTACTTAAGTATTTGTATATTAAATTATGCTGGCTTTACACAAGGTATTTTTTTTTATACATAGTTTTATGTATAGTTTTCTGTACAATTCATATTTACGTGTATTTTTGTTTTTAATTTCTTATTTAGTTGAAGCAGTAAATATTATATTATTGATGAATATGCAATTTTCAAATTAGATATAAATAAATTATCAAAATGTAAAATATCATTGCCCATACATCTGTACATTTTATTCTATATCGTGTAAGGTGTAAAACGTTTTAATATTGTAAATTTTTTATATAGGTATAATTTTGAATAATATTTTTGTGTAGAAAAATATATCGTGTGGATTCAGGTATTACATATAGGTATTTTGTTAAGTGAATTTACCTATCAATGTATGTTAATAAAAATTAAAAATAGTAAACGAACATTAAAACACACACAAATATAAATAGTCTAAAAAATCCTAATAAAAATAATGTTTTAAAAATTCATCAGTAAAATAGTCATTGTGTAGTAGATAAAATATTGTTTGAAAAAATAAAAATACGTATCAAATGAGGAAAAAAAGCGTCGTGTTTTTACAATTTAATTTCAAACGAGAAAAGAAAAAACGAGAAGTTTTTAATTTTGTACAAAAGGAGCTTATTATTTTTTGTAATGAGTTCTAAATTAAGTTTTTCGCTTCATTAAAATATCGAAAAACTTTACAATATACCGGATGCATATTTTTCGATATTATTTTTATAAAACATAACATAAAATTGTTTTATTTTTAATAATAAAATTATTGTATTAATATATTTTATTTTTTTTATGTATTTATGTATTAATTTTATTTAATGTTAAGTTTATTTTTTGACTGTTTTATATAACATGATTGAAAAATATATCGAAAACGCAGTCTGTTATGTGAAAGGTTATATTCCAGTATAATTATACTCAAGTTTCAAACGTCCAGTGTTGTTCAGCAGTAGTTTAAAACGTGCTTTTAGCATCTTTTTATTATAATCATTATCTAAATTAAATTGTAAAAATAGTCGAATTCAGTTTTTTTAAAGTTTTTATTATCTACTAAGCCAAATTGTAAAGCCCTGAAGAAGGCAATAGAGATTGCCGAAAGGCAACCATTGATTTTCAATTTTTTTTAAATAAATATTTTAAGCTTTGCGATTTTGTATTATTTTTAGTAAAATATTTTTTTATTTATTAATAAAATCAAAGTAAATTGAATCAAAATAATTTAGTTAGCAAGTTTATAAATATGTGTAGTTGTGCGCAAACTATAAAATGACATTTAAGTTATAACTAGTAGTTATTGGCATAAAATACTTGGCAGTTTGTGGATCAAGAAATATCTAAAGTTTGCTTAAAAGTTTCAGAATAATTGAATTATATTCATAACAAAACTATATAGGTATTACTTTTACTTTATTAAAAAAAATCTTGTAATTTATATGAAAAAAAGTAATACAAACAATAAAAACTATAAATACAGATACTCAAGAAATCAGCTAACTCGAAAACGGTAAAGTTCCCTTGAAAACGTATTTCTCACAAACGAAGCTTCTTATCACAGAAAGCGAAACGTCAAACTCTATGTCAAGCATGACAAGAATCAAATCTAAAAACTCGTTTCGTTTGAAAATAAATTTCATATATATCTATGAATTATTATTATAACACAGAAATATGAAGATACGTTAAATTTCCGGTAACGTTCAGATAAGGATGTCGAATATATTATCATTATCAAAATTGCTGTTTGGACAGAGTATTTCTAAAAGCTCTTTGTTATTGTAATTATTAAAAAATAGTAAAAACTCTTCAAATGTTTTTCTTTTAAATTATAAAACCTTACATATTTTTTTATTAAGTTTCTGAACTCATATAGCAAAAATAATATTTTGCCGAGAAATTTCTTTGTTTGCTTTAAGTAAAACAGTATGGTAAACTCTCGATTGTGCGAGACGGTAGGAAAATAAATACGGATAATCCTCGCAAAATAAATCTAAAGTTACTATTTTATTTATAATAAATAAAAAATCTACGTATTCAGAATTTTATCATCTAATATTATATAGTTGAATAAAAAAATTATTTTTACGTATTATATGCCCAAGACTGGTAATGCATAAAACTTTGTTAAATGCTTTATAAGTTAATTTTTTTGTTAATTTACCAAACTGACCAATCAGTGAGACGTTTCAAAAACAGTTGACAATCTGATTTCCTAGTGCTGACATTGATTAAATTAACAATTTTTTTAAAACGCTTTGTAAGTAAATGTTTTTGTTAACTTATCAATTGACCAATCAGTACCTAGTGACCTAGTGAACTCACTGATTAAGTTAATAATTTTTTTGGCAATTTGTTCTTAATATTTTTTAAAAATTACTTTAAAAATTCCATTTTTCACTACTTCGGTTAATCTGTAACCCGGTTAATGCAACTCCGAATAATCGATAATCTACTGCAATATGACAACATTAAAGCTGACTTTGACATCGTGTGCCAATTTCGATTAATAGTTTTTGGTGTATAGCTCAGTATTACATATTAGAAAATATGTAATTTTATATGCTGCAATCATTTGTTCATAGATATAACTATTGACCTATTTTGTGTGATATTTTATAACATTACAAGTTTTCCAATTCGTTTCGCTCATTTTGAATGCAAAAAAATAACTTATATATAAATAATAAATTTGTAAAAAGTTTTGTATAAATTCACACACAAATGTCATTGTAACTTGACTGTGAACAATTGCATTTTTAAAGTGTCATTTGTATTATAAATTATAAAATATTTTAATGAACTAAATATAAAATACACCTGATGCAGATTTTTATAAAAACATGCAATGTTTTTTTAAAATTTATTTCAAATTTTAATATCGATTTTATTATATTCTTTTTCTTACACGATAGATGCATTATAAAATAATATATTTTTTTTTAATTGGAGAAATGTATATCCAATAAAAATCTAATTTTGATGACAACTAAATAATTATATTTATATCTTATACAGTAATACATCTGTGTAACGTACATACATTTGTAATATCTTTAATAATATCTCTTCTATTATTTGTAATTAAAACGTTTTCTTCACGCAAAATACTCTCAATCATATTTATCCAATTATTTATTGAACCAACACCAAACAAAATTTAATTAATTGTTTTCTAATTTTGCTCTTGAATTTGAAGAAGGATTTTGTATTATTTTGACATGTCCCTTGGTAGCACAAACATAAAATTGTTTTCTTTTTCAAGGAACGTTTATATTTGTTTCAATCGTAACATTTAGTAGCCACTTGACGTTAATAAAGTTCAAATAAATCCCGGATTACTAATAAATCTATTTACTCTGACAATGAGTTTAGACAATAAAGTCACAGTCACACCACTGGGATCAGTAAAATTGTTTTTATTTTAATTTTGTATTATAGCCATGATCGAAAATAAACTTTTATAATTTTTGTATATTATATTAGTTCTTGCATTTGACATGCGAGTTACGTTTAAATTATATAGTTTTACTTTTTTACAATGTAAATGGTAAAGTGAGTTATGGTAATATTGTCAAACGTAAAAGTCCTGAATTCATCTGGTGGTGAAATTAAAAATTGCAAGGATACTTTTCACTAGCAGATGTTTATTTATCATATGTTTGTTACATTTACAGTTTGATTAAAAATAATTAATTTTAATATATTATTAAAACTAAATCATTATATTACTCATTTTTAATAATTATTGAGTGTGGTAAATCAAAAAAGCCGTACAAACGGTTGTGTTTATAATTGGAAAGTAAACATTTTAATATGTAAAAAAAAAATATTTTTAATCAAAATATATAGTAAATCAGTTTAAATATGAGAAATAAGTTTAAATGTACTGTACAATATAAAAAAATTTGACTGTAAATTTTATTAACATTATTTATTTAATTAGAAATGCATGAATAGTTATCCAGAGTTATATGGTAGTATTTTGACAGTATCTTTGCCAAACGATCACAGCGCCGCCATCGGCAATTTCAAATGCCAATTTTTATATTATCAACTAAGCCCAATGAACAAAATTTCACCGAATAAAACTGAAATTGACGAAGATAAAAAGGTTAGTCGTCAATTATTTATAGATACTATATGAAAAATTTGATAATAGGTTAAATAAAAAGGTTAATAGTTAATAAGATTTTATACAGTGAGTTTTAGTCCTGGAACCATTTTGTTTTTCATATTTATAAAATATGGTTACATGAAAATAAAAAAAGCTTTAGGATTAAATTCTGTATCATTTTTTAATTAAAAATTATACTTAATCCTAAAGCTTTTTTATTTTAATATAATGAGTTCTGAAAAATTTTATGGTTACATAATTCCTCATAAAAATTATCTATATATATATTCTCTGTTGTTATTCTATATTCTATACAATGTACTTTCACTGAACTCTATTATATTACAAACTAAGTGAGTTAAACTTTCACTGATGACTGTACGATTACGTCAAGCGAATATCAAATGATTTCGATTCGCCAGCCTACTCGATGTAAAATGTAAATTTAATTCGTACAATTCGCAATGACAATGATAAATTTATCAACACAAATTCACCGCAAACTCCAGTATTAATTCGAAGTTTATTTATGGGTGAAAATTAAAAAAAAAACAACAACAGCAACCAATAATTATTTGTACACATACATTCCTACATATCGAGCTTTTGCGAATTATTAGAATATTGATTTTTATTTTTAGTATTGTTTGAGCAATAAACTACCACACAGTTCTGTTTTCACTTGTTTAACCTTTCTTCGTTTGCTTCACGAATAAAGTCGATGGTTTGTTGGTTTTATTTTTTTTTTTTTCGCTCCTCGGACGTATTTGATAAAGGTGGGAAATAATTTGAGTGCTTTATGGTACATGAAAATGTAAACGAGAAGTACAGTCATCTGCAAAGTTTTTCCATCTAATAAGAAAAATTTGCAAACTGTTATTTCTCGATTTTTTTTGAAATTTTTTCGAATACTGCAAACTAGAAACTTTTGTCGCTTCAGAAAATTTATAATTTACCGATATCCTCAAAACAATAAAAATTAAGATTAATGTAATTTGTTAACGTATAAAATATATTAAACAAAATAATACTATCTCAATTAAAATATCACACACAATAATTCAAATATGGAATTGTCAAAAGAGGTCAGTGCTAAAATTGTGTATCAGAGATATTTAAGAAAAATCTTTTTAAATCTTTTAATAAAAGATAAAATAAGATTTTTCAGAACTCATTATATATAAAAAAGACTTTAGGTTTAAGTTTTGTATTAATATTTATTAATAATCGAAGTTTCAACGAACTCAACATCCGTCTTCATCAGGAAAACTGATAAAAATATTATTTGTATCAGTTTTCTAATGAAGACGGACGTTGAGTTCACCGAAACGTCGATTATTAATGAATATTAATACAGAACTTAAATCTAAAGTCGTTTTATTTTATAAAATAAGATATCAAAATGAATATTTAGAGAGAGAAATTTAATATATATTTAATAAAACACGGGCTTATTTTTATAACATGCGTACATACAAAAAATAAATAATTAATTAACTATAATAGTCGTGAAGAAACTTAAAAAATCGGAAATAACAAAAAGTTAAAATAAAACAACTACGTACTAGCAAAAGAAGTTAAAAATATCATTTAAAGTAAAAAAATATATATTTTCAAAGTTATTTTGTTTATTATTTATTAATTAACTATTTCATGCAGTGGATGAAGCTAGAGTTGCTTGTCTGAATGGGAATATTTGAAGAAAACTAATTTTGAGATAGTGAAAATAGTTTGTGCCGCAAACTTTTGGATACATGGTGTGATTGTGTATGTATGTATGTAAAGTCTCATTTAAGCTAAAGATCCTTAAATTTAAATTTGTGATGACTAGAATAGCAGCATTAATCCTAAATTTGATTAATTTGAAAGCTCGTTTAGTTAATCATGCATTTAACAAGAAAATAAAATAACAACCCTTAAAACATTATCCTCATGTAGTCAAACAAATAACAACGTTTTGTTTATCCTGAAAAGATTATTAGTTTTTTTTTAAATAATTTAATAAAATTAAATAATTTGTTTTTTTTTATTATCAATTTTCAATAATTTTTTACAAATCTAGTTCTGATAATTACTATTTTTAAATGTTACTTAATCCCTAGTAATAATATATATTTCCTTATTTCCCGATTAGTTATTCTAGGAATAATCCTATTCTTTGAACATTGATTGAGTAATTTAATCTCCAGTTAGTAATTAATTTTTGTTTATTATTACCAGGGTAAAGTTTTATTGTGATGTTTTAATAAACGAAACAAATTACTACAAAATATGACAGAAAATATGAAGTTACATGTTCTATGTCACACACGTATTTACAATATTTACTAAATAAATACTACTACAATAAATACTAAATATGTACATATGAAGTATGTATGTTGTTGCAATGTGAAAACATGTACTTATTAGAGATTATTTGAGTACAAGTGTACAAATCCATCTCATTATTAAATTTTGCTGTATACATCCATCAATGCATAAATATTGTGCATTTCATTAATTTAATATTGAATGTTAAACTACGTTGCAGTTCTAAATCCTATCTAATATGAAGTTTACAGTTAATTTATATATTTTCTCTAATTCTAATGTAATAAAATATAGAAAATAAATAGTTTCTCATCTATAAAAAACATTATTTTTTTGTCCGATTATTGATTCTAAAAGTAATGTTTACTGACAAAATTTGTGTGCAAAATAATAGTGTCATTTATACGATTTCATAAACCTTATCAGATATATTAATAATTTAGTTTCAAAAATAACAGTTTTAAACAAAATTGTATAAATTTAATATTTGAAATTTGTAATTCTAATGTAATAAAATATAGAAAATAAATAGTTTCTCATCTATAAAAAAACATTATTTTTTTGTCCGGTTATTGATTCTAAAGGAAATGTTTACTGACAAAATTTGTGTGCAAAATAATAGTGTCATTTATACGATTTTATAAACCTTATCAGATATATTAATAATTTAGTTTCAAAAGTAACAGTTTTAAATAAAATTGTATAAATTTAATATTTGTGCAGTAGAGAAAAACTGTAAAATAAAGTCAAAGATATTTATAAAATATATATTAATGTTTATTTTATATATTAATATTTATCAATTACTTCTTTTATATTTTATTCAAGATATTCTATGTCTTGAAAATAGAAATATAAAGTTTTGAATATATAAAACAAAACAAAAATTTGAAATTAGATTTTTTGTAAATTTTAAAAATTAAAAATTATAATTAAAATAATAGTTTGAATCATATGACACCTTCTAATATTCAATATGTTTCTAACATACGAACTCAAACATTATAGTTACGTCATTGCGTTTATTACGAGTGAAATATCACATATATAGTATGTTTACTTGATAAGACAACAAATTACCGTATTAGGCACATCAGTTTATTTACCTATATGCTAGTTATCTAAATTTTGCATCAAATCGATTGTATTTCGTGTACAATTTAAATTAACATTACCACAGCCAAAATTAGAACCAAACATTTTGTTTAGTCAAGTGTGGAGCTGATATGAACATCAAAATTTATGTTACACGTAAATAGTTATGAAGCAAATTTTGTTTAGATATACTTACTCATATGTATGTAGAGATATTATAACAAAACATGCATATGTAATCAAATTAATGTTATGTTTAAAAGTTTAAATTGCTAAATGATTATATTTTAATTAAAATATTGTTTATGCTTTAATACTTTTTATTTATGTGCATGTAAAATATTTTGGCATTTAATAATTCGTATATAATTCAATATTATTGCGTATTTTTATTATATTATCTTTAAGTCGTCTTGGTATTTCTATTGCATATTATCCGTCATAATGATATACCTAAATTAAATATAAAAAATTTCGATTTTGCTACAGAATCTAGCCAAAGATCACGAAATAGCTTTAACGGAATAATAAAATTAATCTTGCTAATAACATATTTCTATGTAACAGTATGTGTAAGCGTGAAAATTTTTTCTCGACATCACAGATGTGAAAATGACATTTTTCGTCGACCCATTCTCTCTCTATCTCTACAGGTCCTTGGTCGTTATAACACGTTCTATGGTAGATATCGAATTTTAACGAGAGCTTCAGGCAGTGGCGGCCACTTTAATTTTTTTTTATTTGTTTTACTACAAAAAAATGTGTGGACTTTTTATCATTATATTTTGGTTGAATTTTTTGCTCCGCTGTAGTGCTTTTACGGGTTTTTATGTAGTTGCATAAACAATGATTACTGTTTTAAATTTGTAAAATGTTTATGAAATAATACTAGTAAAGAGTACAGAATAACGTAAATAATTGTACATCTAACAGTCAGATGCGCAGTATCAATATAAGATATGAGTTTAAGAAGCTCAAGTCACTGTCAGCTTTTGTACACCAATAGTTTGAGCAAACCTCAAAGAGCTATGATGTGAATTTTTTTTGTTTTTTTCTTCCAGGCGAAATATATCATTTACTAGAACAGACAAATTAATATATAACGCTGTAGATTGTATAACTTTGCACAGAATTTCTCCAGTAATTTAGTTAACACTTTCTTGTCTATGTTAATTTTCTTTCTTCGCATCTAATAAGCAGTTAAGATGGAAATACAAGATTCAATTTAGTTAAAAAATTAGATTGATTTAACTAACTTGTAGCAATGAAATTTAAAGTGAAAAAGGTTTAGGATTAATTTCTGCATAATTTTTAATTAAAAATCGACTTTTCAATATACTGTGCGTATATATTCATGAGGAAAAAATATACAAATGACAAACAAAACATAGAAACAATTTATAAAATATTAATGAAAGAAAACAAAATTTTATTTAAATCACTGATCGATTTTATCTTTTTCTTTGTAAATCTCTACTGCTTCTCTTATCAATCTACTGTTAATATTATTGGGTATTGCAGATTATTTTAGTAACCTTCGAATTTTATATGATAAATATTTTTTAAGTCATGTTGTACAATAGCGAATTTATCTGGATGGTTTAAACGTAAAAACAGTTCTACCTGTTTGGCCAACATAAACTTTATCGCGTTTGAACGAAATTCTATATATACATGAAGATTGAAGAGGAATAATATCTCTTACACTCTTTAACATACGTTGCAATTTCATATATGGAAATAAAAAAACTTTAATATTCTTTCTTGATAAAATTCAGCCTATTTTATCGGTAACAAATTCCACAAAAGACAAAGAAGCGTAAACTATATTTTTATTATCAGGCAAAACTTCAACAACTTTAGATCTAGGTATATATCAAATATACAAGTACAAAAATGCACTTTTCTAGTATAACAAAACAAATCAGTAATAAAATTATATATTAGTTTCTTTTAAAAATTATTTAATACTATAATAATAAAAAAATACTACTTTTTTCTAAGAACAACATTTATTTAATAAAATATGTGTACGCCAGTGAAGAGTTTGCGGAAGTGAATTGGTAAATTGAAAACTGATAAGAGCAAAAACAAATAGCTACCGCAGCTTGCTAGATAGTAATTTGTTTACATTAATATTTAATACATTGAAATATAGCAAAAAAATCGCTAAATCTAATCATGATTAAAAATATTCAATTTGGTTGTTGTATATTGAATATTATATTTGAACTTCAGTATGACCAAAATCATATTTTTTTTCTCTGTACAGAAAGTATTTACAATTTATTTATTTATTTAACATAATAAAGAACCTTTCAGAACTCATTATATTAAAGTAAAACAGCTTTAGGATTAAATTCTGTATAATTTTTTTATTTATTTAAATTACATCAAACAGGAAACAGCCCAATTATATGATACAAATAATACAAACTTAAATTGTAGAAAAATAACAAGTCACAAAAAATTTGAAACAAATATATAAGATTTAACAAAACAAAAGTTGTCATACATATTAAAATATATGGAAAAACTTTCATATAAGCAAAAGTCTAGCAAACTTCTGGAAATTTTTTAAATTTGCAAAAAAATTTAATATTTTGTTATAAAATATTATTTAGAAAACGGAATTACATAAAGCTTTCTACAAAAAGATTAAAAAATTAAAAAAATTGAATTTTTTACATTTTCAGAAAGCTTATAATGCGTAGAATAATATGTGAAAACGGTTTTTTAAAATTCGTACTTTTGACGAAGTTACAGCGACCAATACAGAGTTGTGTCAGAGCAGGTAAAACGCACAGATTGGGCAGTGAAATTAACTTCAAACTTTAAACGGGTTTTTCTCAAAACCATATTTCTCAACTTTGTCTCGCCGAAGATCTCGGAAACTATACATTCGATTTACTTCGCTTTAAGACGTAATTATAATTTTTCGATTTTTTATACTTTATAAAAATTGATTTTTTTACAATGAAAAAAAAAAAAGAATACTTTTTGAAACATTCATCATTTTCGTAATTTTTCGAAATTAAAAAAAATTCTATTAATCCTGGTATATTTTTATTTTAGTTTTAGGATATTTTAAGAAAACACAAATATACCGTAATAACATATTAAAAAAAAAAACATTTGTATTATTATTTCTCGAACTTTGCCTATGTTCAGAGCGCTCAGACTGGTGTCCCCCTCTTAATTATTTTCATCTTCTGAATCAAAAAACAATCTTGTTATATTATGTCCTAATATATTAAATCTTGTTGTTGTTATATTATGTTCTACTATATTAAGAACGTTGACGGCAATTATTACAACTTTAATCAATGTTTTTAGAACAGTAAAGAGAAACACATGTTTTTGTTGTTAATAAAGATAAACAAATTATAATCTAAGACTCATAATTCTTCATTATTTATTATTTTCAATTACATTACGTTTGAGATAAAAGCATACAATATACAACTATAAATTGCATTTATCTTGATTGTTTCTGAAGATTATTTAAGTAAATTGCATATGTACAATATCACATGTATCCTTAAATGATGTATTTTTCTATACAAAAAATGTATAGTTTTCTATTACATTCCACGAAATTACATTATATTTTTACGAAATTTTCAAACAAAATTTTAACGACATTTTTTAGCAAAAATTTTACGAAATTATTTGGCAATTTTTGGAAATTTTTCAATTACAATTTTTATGAAATTTTTAGCAAAATTTTTACGATTTTTTTTATCAAATTTTTCTTATGATTATATTTGTCTAACGTTTCGACAATATACACTAGTGTGTTCATCATATAAAGCAACCAAGAAAAAAATTAATACAATATATTTTAAAATTATGTAATATAGGAAGCCATGGTCTATTTTATTTCTAAACTTTTAATACTATTGATATTATTTTTAGTTTCATATACCTCAGTTACTTTTCTTATTAAGCAAAAATGAATAACAGAAGGTTTAGAAATGATTTTAGTGTTTGTCAACTAAATTTTATAAAAATCTTCTAGTTCTAATCCTGTTTTTTCCAATTATTTATTATGGATTGTGAAAGATTTTGCAATATTATAATAAATTTCTTTATGAAAAGAATAATTATTTTTCAAACAAATTGCATAAAAAAAGTTTAATATTCAGATTTCAATAAAACTACACGTCTTAAACATACACATTAAAATAAAGCAACACTTTTTTAGACCTCTTTAAGACATGTATATCTCAACAGTATTGAAAGCAATAAATTGTGTGTTTCATTACGACCAATAGATGGCTTCTAAAAATTTAAAATCACTTTTTGAAAATTTTTATTTTTAAATTAGTTTATTAGGAAATTAAATATATAAACGCTAGTTTCATAGATAAAATATAACTTGCAATAAATTATAATAAAAATTGTAATATTATAAGTTCTGAAATATTTAAATATGTGACTTCTGATATTGTCACAATAAAATAATTACGCATTAGTAATAAATTAGCGTAATGCAACGAATGTGGATCATGATAAAATAATGTTTATTTATTTCTTTAAAACCAGAAAATTAAACTAAATTATTTATTTTAATTACTCACATTTTTCCTTGTGGATTGATTCAGTTTTTATAATATTAATGATATAAATAAGCAAATAAAAGAATTATTTTATTCTTAAAATTGATGTTTATTAATTGTAACTTTTCGTTTTATATACTGGAGTTATCAGAATTAATGTAGTAAAGAATTATTTTATTAAACTTTAGGATTAAGTAACTTATTTCTATGTTTTGTTTGTTTATTATTTATGTTAATTGTATATTTTTCCTGATTATAATATAAGTGGAGTATATCAAAATATCGAATTTGAATTAAAAGTTATGCAGAACTTAATACCAGAGCTTTTTAATTGTGATTAAAAAATAAAATAAAATATTCCAAATATTTTTATAGAACATATAATTTTAATGTCATATGTTTAGACGTAGAATATTGTTTGTAGATACAATAGGCCTATGATACCTTGGCAAGAAAGATATCGGCTGGTACTACAAGCTTGGTTTTAAAATCGGTTTCAACTAATTTTGGTTTTACGACACGTAGCTGTCATGAAAGCAGTACTAAACAAAAGAACTATTTTGATTTTCACAGTAAAAACAAAAGTGATATTTGAAAATATCTTTTCGGGCCGTTTTAACAGAAATACTACATTCTACTACATACTTTTATCATTAAGCTATATTCAAACTGCGATTTTAGTACTAGTCATAGAGTGGGAAAGTAGTAACTACACTGTTATTGCTAAAAGCAAAATGTAAATTTAACTTAATTATCATTAAAATTTGTCGTTTTCTCAGGTATTATATTGAATACTATAATATAAAGAATAAGTGTACTTTTAAAATTTTGTTTAAAATATAAAAAAGTTAGTAGTAGCTATTTGAGAACTCATTGTATATAATTGATTACCGTTAATAGATAAAATTAATTATTATATCGATACGATATCAATCTAATAACGTTATCTCATTAAACAGTTTTTAATTCCAGCTTAATACTGAACATGTGCTTTATGTTTACATACCGAATAATTTTATAATAATAAATAAAATATGCTTATTAAAACGATATACGGAAAATTAGCACTATATATATATATATATATATATATATATATATATACATATTTAAATTATTTAATGATAAATATAAAATATAATTAAAATTAATATTATTTTATTTTATTATTAATAACTGGTTGAATAAAATTTTTTAGGGTTTATGAAATTTTTATGATTTATTACAAACTGCCGTAACATGTCCTATTTTCTCTATTTGCCTCAAAAAACTTATTTTATTTGAAATACAGGTAGTATTAATACAGAATGTTTTCGTTTGCAATGTTTAGTTGATATTTCGTAAACTAATAATGTTAGAAAAAAATTCAATTTAAAACGATATTACTTATTCTATATTATAGGGTACAAAATATATTTTTTGGTTAAGGCACATTGTTAAGTGATAATATGTTTAACAACATTTTATATGTTGTATGGAGTTATTTGTTCTGTTATAAAATTCATAGATTTTTTCGAAATATGTTTTATAGGCAAGTGTTAAAAGTCATGTTTCACAAAAAATTAAAAAATTAATAAAATTAATAAAACAAGACAAGAATAGAATTTTTTTGATCAGGACAAAGCAAAAATATAACTTTTTAAAATCAAGTTATTTTGATTTACTTAAAATGTTAAAGATATTTTATTAATTTGCATAGAAAATTTATAAAAAATCAAATAAAAAATGTGTTATTTTAATAATATATTTAAATGAAATAAATTTTTAAAAAAAAAATTGGTGATAACATGTATTAACTTAATTGCACGATTAAATGGTGATTAACGGTGCTAATCGCTTTTTAGTGGTAGACTATGTTGGTACATGCTACTACTCATTGTTTTTAAACTTTTTTGGAAATATCTAGAAACTGGAATTTTTATTTATTTATACTGTTATTTACTATACTACTCATATACTTAGTTTTTACAATATTTTATAATCATTAATAATTGTTTTCAGTTATCTAATTAAGAACAAAAAATAATTATAACAGTTATTCAGTTTTGTCGATCTAAAATTTACTTAAAATTAAAATAAGTATTTAAAAAAAAATATGTATACATAATTTTATTACTTAAAAATTAGTTATATAACTTTTTACGATCAAACATTGATAAAATTACTATTTTTGAAATATAAATATTGTTTTATAAAAATGCACAAGAATACTAACTTTCTTTATTTATAATAATTGCTTTTTCTTCGAATAAAGCTTCCGTAATAAAAAAAATACATCAAAATAAATAATGTTAGAAAGACGAACTTACAGATAATGACAGTTGAAGTACACATGCACTATCGCACGGCACCAGGGCACTTGAAAAGTAAGTATCTACCAAGTTCACACGCACCGTAACAATTCCTGCGCGAAAGCTACGAAAGCTCGAGCAAAAGTACTTTTACCTACATATATCAAGAGGGGTGGCTAGGGGAAGGAATAAACAGAGCCAGTCAGCTGACTTGGCCGGCTTCAGCACCACTGATTCCCGTACAAACCCGATTGCTATCCCAGTTTCAATTCCAGTGCCCGTGACGTCACTTTGCCTACACACGCGCGCGCCTCAACACACAAACACACACATACTCTGAATCATTCACCACCAGACGTTCTCAAAATGTTTGTTAGCATTAAATCAGTATTTTTTTTCGTTTTTTTCGATATTTTTTTATGATTTAATTTAATATTATACTTGTATTGAGTTCGGTATACGGTCCTTCTATAAAGGTTTAATATAAATTATTGGAAACTATCCTTCAAGGACGAGAATTTGTCCAGTAATTTAAATTTATATTACGAAATAAAAAAAATCTATTATTATGCTAAAATATTTGAATAAATTTTTATATATAATATGTAAAGTCCTAGGCGACTCCACCAAATAGTCACATACTTTCTTACTTTAAATGTAACGTTCCCTCATATAGAGTCACATTACGTTTGTATATATGTAGATATCTATATATACAGATATAGAACAAATGAGAGCGAGAAAGAAAAAAAACAAAAATTAATTAATTAATCTATTAATTAATTTTTTTATAATAATAAACTAAAATAAAACATAAACTAATATTTATATATCAAATGACAATAATAGAAAATATAATTTATTGAAAAAATATAACGAAACAAAATAACATTTCATATTTTTTTTAAAGCAATTTCGTATTAGAATTAGAATGTTTAAATGCAAAAACTACAATTAAAATTAGTGTAACATTTGTAATAAGTTTATAATCAAGTTTTATCGTCAGAGAAAAGTTTGTTTTAATTACTTTATTTTCATATAATTACCTTTATTCCATTATTTCATTAAATTGTATTCTATTGTAAAACATCTTCCACAACGACTTTTTTTCAACTAAAATTGCATTAAAACTATATTTATGTCCATCAAATGTAAAATTACACTCTAACGATAAAGCTACAAATTGCTAGAATATGCATGACTTACAAATAAATTAACTATAATTATTTTTTAGTGAGTACATTACAAAAACACAGATTTTTGATATTTTCCAAAAAATTTCAATCAAATTTTTAGTAGATAGAACTTAAATATAAATCTAAATTAAACTAAATCAATAGTTTTTTTTTCTGTTTAAATTGCAAATTGAATTTGTATTATTTTTTGTGCTTTTATTATTACAAAATTATTACAAAAAAGTAGCTTGTTGTTTACGAATTACATTTTATGACTCTTTAGAAATTTTGTTTGAATAGTTAGTAGTCTATTAGAATTATTATATAATAATATTCTTTAAAATTTCGGTTTTTTTGTAACTTTTTTCAGAAAATGTGCTGGCTTCGCTCGGCACTAAATTTACGAACTCATGTCATAAAACCCATCTTTAATTCTTTACACACTAACTATTATTGTGCACTAAAAAAAAATTGACATTAGTTTAAGTGAGACACTAATGCCCGTATGCATACATAATTTCGTTAAAAATAACGGTTCGTTAAAATGAAAATTCTTGGATCTTGTAAGAAATTTCGTTGCAATATATATAGAAATAAGATTTCTTATGGAATTCAAGAATTTTTATTTTAACGTATTGTTATTTTTAACGAAAATGTTTATGCATACGGGGGTCAGTATTTTAAAGTGTATTTTTATTTTATTTAAAATATTTATACAAGTATTTATGCTTGTCAAAAATGTGAGCTGAGTATATAAATTATAATTTCAAATAAATAAATGTAACATGTAATATATATTGACAACCCACATATCGTTGATGTAGTAAACTATATTACTGCGTATGCAACAAGGGTATAATTAACACGTATCACAAATGACAATTGTAATGGAAATTATACCTTTGATAATCATTTGTAGATCTAATTTATATGTTAACTAATCTGCAACATAGAAATTATAAAAATCATCTAGTTACATTTTTTATCAAAAATATGACAGGCTAATTTGATTATTTTTTACAAACATTATTATTTATTACTGCTGATGTTTCGTAAATATTAAATTTATTTGAATTTGAATACAAGCTTGTTATGTAATTTTTTTGGTCAAATATTATAAAAACGTAACATAAATATTTATATTTATTTGACAAGAAATTAATGAGTTTGGTTGCAAAAGCATAAATGGAAAATGACAGCTATGGAAATAAGATTTTTACGTGTGTGTAACTAGAAGGAATCGGGTACGAAATAAATTAATATATAATGAGGGTGAAATTGAAAAGTTGGTGGTAGTCAGTTAAAATGGTTCTATCATCTTAAGCGAATGCCTAACGAACGTTTTATTGAAAGAAAATATAAATGAATGATTTTACAGGTATACGTTTGCGTAGACTTCCATTGAATGGTATGATTGAGAGTGTTTTGCGTGAGCGAAAGTTTCCAAATAGTAAGAATAGAAGAGCATGTATGAGAGGTATCATGAATGTAGATGAAACTAGAGCTACTTCTCTGGATAGGAATGTTTGGAGAAAACTAATTTCGGGATAGTGGAAAGTTTGTGCCATTCCCTTTTGGGTATATGTATGTAAGAAATTAATTTACGCTAATAATTCTTATTCATACATGCAATTTTTGTTTCATCCACATTTATGCTACTTTTCATATGTATTTTTTCTTAGTACTTGGAAACATATGTTCTTATAGAACATTCACTATTTTTTCAACTTACTCATTACACATCTACGCTATAAATATATAAAAATATCAAAAATAATATTATAATAATATATATGCTATACAATTTTTGATTTTACTAAACTTTGGTTAAAAAAATATAGTATAATTTATAAATTTTACTTATAATAATGATAAATTTATACTAAAATTTATAATAATATTTAAGTGAAAATTTTGTCCAAATCTGTATGTGTATTTATACATATTTCAACAATGTTTTTATGTAAAAAAAAAAAATGAAAGATATATAATTTATATTAATTTATTATTTAAAAAAAATATAATCAAAATGTTTATTTTATTTTGATATTTTTTTATAACATTAATTTAATAAATATAACATAAAAATTAGAATTTTCAAAAAAAGATCGTTTATTTTACATTATATTTTAACAAAAATCGTAAAGTTTAATTTTTTATATAAAAAAATTAAAAATAGTATTACGCTCATTTGAAGTTTACAATAGAAATATATTTATTTTTATTATTATTTTTTATAATCAATAAAATAAATTTGCAAAAAGTTTTAAATACGTTTATTTGATAATAGTATTTAAACTGAAAATTATATATGTGAAATCGCATATCTACTTTGTACTTTCAGCAGTATTTAAAATATCTACAAATAAAATGAAAACCGTATTCAGTGTTGTATTATTCTTATCAAGTGTTTCAATTATTCATTGCGTAAGTAAAGTATAGTAATTATTTTATATTATATTAATATACCAGTATAGCTAGAAAGCCACAAAAAAAAATTAGTTAATTTGGAAAATATAGAAAGATATCAATAAATTTCAGGTATACATATATTTATACTATGCGTACAATAAATGTATTCTATTATCTATTTATAGTAATAATAATAGAAATGATACAAAAATTTTAAAGAAAATTCTTCAAAAATCAAATTAATACATAGTTTCTAGTTTACTGCAACATTTGGAAATTTTCTTGCACATTTTGTTTCCAAGTGCATGTTCGCTGAAATAAGCTAAAGCATAAAATATGTATAATACCTGCAAATATATATTTTGTAATATAAATTTTTCCAAATTTATATTATTTTTTAAATTAATTTTTGGTAAATGTATATTTAGCAAAAGATAATTATGTTGTTTAAGTATTTTATCATTAAATATAAATTTGAAATGTTTTTTTATATATTTGAAAACAAAAAATACTGAAGTACAAAAAAAACTTTTATTATGTACATAATTTTGCAATACTATATTGATATTAAAATAAATAAAAAAATATTGCTTTTCAATGAAATTTACTATTACATAATGTCACAAAAGGGATACTGCTATTTGACATTTCAAAGTTTTTTTGTTTTCAATTAAAAATTCTTTCTAAGATAATTTATATAGAGTAATAACTTCATAAATAAATTCACTAACTATTCTTTAGTTCCTTTATTATTCTTTAATGGATACGTACTTCTATCAATCAGTGTTCGTAACTTCTAAGCGTAACATGAGGCTATTTGCTCAAGATTCTGTTATTATAGTTTTATTATCAATTTTTACTTGCATTGTTAATGATGCGAGTCATTAGCCCACAGTCAAACAAGGGTCCTACAGCTTATAGTAGATTTCAAACCACTCAAATGGAAATGATACTAATTCAGTGGTATAAGGTTTTAATTCCAGAAATAATATTTTATTTATATTTCGGTATTAGTGTGATCAAAGAGTTTTAAGAATTTGAGTCCAACTAACTGTCATTGGCCTATGGCTGCTTGTACTTTAGAAATAACTACAGTGTATATTCTTATGCTGGCTTTACACGATGCATTTTTTAATACAATAACCTATACAATTTTCTATACAAAATTACTTACAGAAAATATACAAATTTAATACGTTTTACATGATAGACAATAAAATATACAGATGCATATGCAATGAATCTTACTATTTGACAATTTATTTATATCTAGTTTAAAAATTGCAATTTTATCAATAATATTTGCTGTTTTAACTAAATAAAAAATTTCAAAAAAAGCTTACACAGATATATGAATTGATGATAATATATAACTTAAATGAGAGTTGACGTTTTCAATACTGATGCTCATTTAATTTTGCGTCTAATATGCATAAAATATAGGACGTGTTCTAATTTATACATTTTACTATATAGACTGCACGAACAAACTGGGCATTTATGCATATAAAATATTTTGTACAGATAGCTATATAAAATCGAATATTGAATCGTGTAACAAGAAAAATTTTGTTTATACAAAAAACTTTACATTTTTTGTATAGAAAAATTCATGGTATAAAACCAGCGTCAAGTTTTTCAAAGTTTTTAACTTTTTGGTAATTATGTAGCTAATTATAAGTTTCTAATTTTTAATTTCTGCTATTAATTTTATTATAACTTTTAGTATTTGCATATTAAATATACTCTGCAACACATAACAAGACAAAAAAAAAACTCCTCATTTATATTTTTATTATGAATATGTATTTTGATGCGTTATTTATTTTTTTGTTGCAGCAATCTACAGATGAAATAATTGGAAAAGTAATGGATATTGTTCCTGCATGTATTGCTGAAGTTGGTTTATCGGATGGTAAGTTCTGTACCGTGGCGTATTAGGTTCAAATAGTTCGTAGATTGGTTCTACACTGAAAAAATATTATTTTAAAACTAAAGTTTTTACTATTATTTCAAAAGTAAATATATTTTTATAATAGAAATAAATTTTTTAATAAAATGTAACTAATAGTAAGTTAAAATATAATTTCTTCATAAATTTTCTTACTATTCATCAATTTGGGGAAAAATATGTTTTTAATAAAAATTATTAATAATTTTTTATTTTTATTAATTCTTTAGGTGTAAATGTTTAACTATTTTTTTATTTTTTTGCATTTAGCACCATTAATTAGATAAATAAATATAAAATTAATGGTGTTTAATGCAAAAAAATAAAAAATTATTAATAATTTGTTATTTCAATTTTTATTTAGTACACCCTACGTTTCCAAATCAAATAGTAAATTATTTTATACAAAACTTTTAAAATAGTTATTCTATAGGATTTAAATTGATTAACAAATAGAAACATTTGTTTCTTTTTTTTAATAAAATTAATATTTAATAAACTCTTTGCAAACAACTAGTTTTTATGTTTCTACCGTATATTTTTTTATAAACATGACAATGTTAATATTGACAAAGAAAAACCAATATGTGTTGCATATGGGAGGAAAGAAAATTTTTTTTTGCATTTTGCATTGGGGCGTAATTTTTGTAGTTAGGTCACGGAAACTATATTAAATGTTTAAATTTTCATTTAACTAATACTAATAATTTTAGATGAACAATCAAATTTATGGTCAATGACAGTTGAAGACAGAGCTTTGCAATGTATGTATGCGTGTGGTGCTAAAAAACTGAATGTGGTAAGTTTGAATTTAATTTATACAAAAGAAATATTTAATTTAGGTTTTTGTTAAGATTAATAGGTTAATAGTTAGGCTTTAATCAAAAAAAAATTTTTTTATTGCACATATATTAAACTATTTGGAAACTATATGCTACCACTTTGAAAATGTAATTGAAATAAAATAAAATTTACGAATGCAACTTAAAAAATAATCTGTATTAGATATTGTATTAAAGCAATGTTTTTCTGCGATGACTTTAAGAATGAAATATCCACTTAATTGCAGTAAACTTATACATCATTAATAAATTTGAAAAAAATTATTGACTTTGCCGGGATTCGAACCCGGGGCCTTTTGTTTTGCGGCAGATGCTCTAATATTCTTTAATTTAAAATTGCTGTAATACAAACGACTAGGTTAACGCATGACTTATTGTTAGTCAACAACATTATAATTGAAAAAATGCGTTTGCTTCGCTTATATTTTATTCTCCAGTTCGTAGGGCATCTGCCGTGAAAGCAGGAGGTCCCGGTTTCAAATTCCGGCGAGGTCAATAAATTTTCGAAATTTATTAATGATATATTAGTTCACTGCGATTAAGTGGATATTTAAATATTTGTGAAATTATTAGATAATGTGTTTTATAATTTTAAAGGCATAAGAATGTCGAATTTTGTGAAAAAATAAAATTTTATCGCCACAACACAATTTAGAATTCTCACTAAACAAAGTTCTCATTTTGTGTCCAACTGTAGCTTGTAGTTAACTGTACCCTGTACCTAATAGTTAATAAATGTATTGCAGATGTCCGATGGCAATACACTTGTAACAGATACTGCTTTAGCTATCCTGGAAATATTTAGAAATGATGTGGGTGAAGATCTTTATAATACATTAAATGAAAAAATAAACCAATGCAGTTCTATTAGTAAGAAATTTTCAGATTATTTAAAATTACTATTATTGTAATAATTTATTAATTTTGTATAGGTGATGGTGATCAATGTGATGCAGCATATGACATTTATACATGTGTGGCAGGAAACTAAAATAGTTATTGTTTAATAATTCAAATAACGGAAAATATATCAAATTAATTTTCAATAAATCTATAAATTGTAATTTGTTTTTTTTTATTTACTAAGATACTTGTAATAATAATTCTCTTCCTCTCCTCCAAATTAATTTATCATTATGCAGGATTATTTATAATGAGTGTACCAACCATTAATAGTTTGTTAAAAAAGTCATTTTAAGTGAAAAATGTCATATGAAGATATAGGTCCTATTTTATCTAGTTGCGCAGAACAGAACATCACTTTAAAGTACTTAAATAAAATACTTTCTAACAGAAAAATTGTTATGAAATTCATGATATGTATTCATGGAAACGTTTCTACATATATGTCAAAATAAATACTTAGAAAAAAAATAAGGCAAAATATTAAATATTATAAAAATTTATTAAATCGTAACAAAAAATTGTCATAAATACCAATTGTTAGTTATAACTTATATAGAAACTTCTGTTTAATACATTTTTTTAAATATTTCAAAAAATCATAAAAATGGTAATTTCAAAACAAAATATAACTTTCTTAAAAGAATTTATTCAACCGATCTTGCTCTACAGATAAATTGACATCACGCTAAAAACAGTTGATTTATATTACAACAAGAATAATTTGTGCGATCTGTAAAAATCTCGAAAAAACTAAAAATTGGTATAATTACAATACCTCCTTCACTATAAATGACAGTCAATATTAAAAATGCCATATATCGTGGTACGCATGTTTCATAATACAAAGTTTCAATGTTTCAAAGAAGTAACAAATGTAAGTATGCTATTTGTTTATTTAAGAATATCACTTCCATTTTATATTAAACAATCATTATATCATATTATAAATATATTTAAATGCAAATTTAACATATGTTACATGTAATATCTTAAATACTATATTATAGTACAAAATTTTAAACTATCATTAAAAAATAAAATAAAACTTTGAAGAAATCATTTTTTTGTTGAAAATAGAAATATAATAAATATTTTATAAAAATAAAGCAATGGATTTTATAAAATTAGCTAAAGTAAGATATATTATTGTGTTAAATTTTAGCCTAGCTGTAATTAAAGAAAATGAATTTAATTGCGCAATTTTAAATATATCAGTAATAAATTTTATAATCTAGTTACTTACAAGTAATTTGTTACCTAGTAACTTGTTTCTATGTTTTTATTGTATATTATTTGTATAATTTTTCTTAATGATGCAGGTAGAATACTTTCGAAACGTCAATTATTAATTAATACAGAACAAAATCCTAAAGCCGTTTTATATAAATAAAAAATATTTGGTGCAGATCTCTTAAAAAACATGTTACAAATATGTAATTTATAAAACTACTGATAATTTGAAATTATAAATTAGAATATTTATAAGTTAACTTTCTTAATTTCAGGATAAGATGGTTGAGTAAATTCATAACTATCGTAAGACTGTTTGCTAGGTGCTCGCGATCTTCGATATCGCACCACTTTTGTTCGATTCTTGATAGAGAATAGAAATTTCATTTCTTCTCTTAACTCGTCTTTATAAGTTGATTTATTTTTAAATGCAATATTAGCAACGTCCATTAACATCTCGGCAATACCGACGAAAAATCCCGCAATAGATCCCACTACAAGAACGAAAAATACACCTCCAAGATTCGGCATTCCTAATTCGGCTGCATCACCACTCGAATCGTCTTTCTGATAAATAAAATTCATATTATTAAATAAATCTACTAATTAATATATTCCCAAATAATAACAAATAAATAAAATTATACGAGAAAAAATTACTACAATAAATCTTTAATAAGTCAAACTTTTAGTAATCAATCTAGAAATTTAAACAAAAAAAAATAATTTTAGATTGCAGAAATAACATAGTAAAATATAATTTTCAGAAATAGCATTAAATTTTTTAAAACGTTAGGTTTAATTTTTGTATTATTTTTATTAAAATTCGACATTTCAATTCTATAAACATGACTCATCATCAGAAAAATAAAAATATAACTTATCGTTAGAAGCAAGTTACCAAGTAAAAAAAATATTATAAAGTATTTATAAAAAAAAGATAACATGTGTAGGCATTGAGTTAAATAAAATGTGGCTTCTTTGATCAATGATTTATAATATTTTTTTGTAATCTATTACTAGTTTTTAAGTTAGTTTATTTATTTGTTATTTATGTTTATTTTTTTGATAATAATTCATTTTAACAAATAGAAACGTTCAATTTTAATAAAAAATAATACAAACCTTATACCTGTTTAATTTATTGCAGAAATACTTATCTATTTAGATTCTATATTGCAATAAATAAATGTTTAGATAAAAATTTATCCAAACTAATTATTATTTCCATTTATATACGTATTTATTGTCCAATTATAAAATAAATTTAAAATGATTTTGTTTAAAGTTTAAGCTTAAATTAAACTTGACTTTATACTTTAATCGTTAACTACACCATAGTTTTTAAATTTAGTCAGGAATGAATAATAATAGTATTATGTACAAAATAATATTTTTAAATTATATTTTACTTACCATACAAATTCCGCCACCACGTTTTTCTTTCCACCATTTTCTTTTCAAATCTCGAAGTTTTCCTGTTTCTTGAAGTTTTAGAACAGCAGTACTCAAAATATGACGGTAAGACGAATCTAGAATAAACCGTATATAGAATAATATATAGATTTAAATAAATTAGAAAAAAAAAACAAATTCTAACTTTTTCGCATGGCAATTCCGTAACCTTTGTCATCTAACAATCGTCCAACTTGAGTAAGATTACAGTGTCTTTCCATTGTATATTCAATTGTAGTTGATTCCATTAAAAAAGCGTAATTTTCATTTTCAGCCCGTCGAACTCCATCAGGATTTGACGCAGTCATCACGCCAGGATTTTCGTCCATAAACTTCCAAATTTTCAGGTATGTTGAGTATGTTGAATTCTATATAAAATCTTTATTTATTTTACAATATATGTTTTAGTAAAATAATTTAAATACCCTAAAGAAATTTGAAGTTGCGCCACCTCTTTTAGCACCAAATTTTATCACATTCTGATTGGCTAATTCTTCAATTGTTTTAAAAGGAGACGATAGACTTTCAACTGTTAAAAACGCTGCTAAATTAGCAGTATATGATGATACCAGAATTAAAGTAAAAAACCACCAGATTCCTCCTACCATTCGTGTTGATATTGCTCTGAAAATAATTGTAAGTAAATTACTTAAGTACTTTTATAAGGTATGAATGAAAAAAAAAATTACATAGGAGCAAGTTCTGATCCTTGTTGCATAAGACTTCCCAGAGTAAACCAAAAACAATTTCGAAAACTAAATTGATTTTCGTAAAATTCCGGCTCGTCCATGCACGGATAACGATTAGTCCATTCTGCAGGACTCAAACGAGCCATTACGTAAAGCATCAAAGAAACGCCAATATAAGCTCCACCTAAATAGTACCAAACTGCTTCAGAAAATGGCGACATAAAGGAAAATAAACTTGGAGGTAATTTCATTGGACGCTTATATAATATACTAATTCCTAAAAAATAATAAATTATTTTATTATTTTCGAGTATATCTCAATGAGAACATGCAAAATTCAATATTATTTTTTAACTAAAAATCAATTTCTTTTTCTTTAATACTTTTTTGTTAAAAGTATTTTTTTTTTATTAACTATATTATAAACTAAAGTTGAGATTTTTTTCAAAATTTGACAAATTACTCAGTCATTGAATCGGCTAGCTAAGCTAGCTCAAACTACAATAAAAGGCCAGATAACCACAGACTCGTGTTCCGACCTTGGTCTGTAGTTTTCTGACTGAGTAACTTGTGAAATTTTGAGAAAAATTTCAACTTTAGTTTATATTAGTTTATTTCACAGATATTCATTTTTGAACATTTTTTGTTCAATATTAGTATATTGATTATTAGTCGAAAAATATTTTTTGATTAAGCATTTTTACCTAAATTCATAAATGGTGATGTAAAATCTACAGCTTCTTCTCTTTCTGAAGTAATGGTTAAGTCAGTTATTGCTAAATCAGCTTTCTGAAATATTAAACAATATTTTAAATAAAAAGTTAATAATTAAAATTAAATACATAAAATACAAAACAAGAATTCAATTAAACTTACATGATCCAAAAGTTCTCTTATCATTCCATCCCATTCTCCCGTTATCAAATTCTTTGTTCCATAATTTCCATCATCTTGCAAAGCAAATGTATAATTAAATCCCAACATTAAAGATAACTCGTGTATAAGATCAATTCCGAAACCTTCAAATCTGTCATTACCATGAAGTTTTGTACTGGTTTTCTTTAACATTTCATATGGTTCACTCTATAAAATAATTCACATTATTATATTAATAAACATGTTTAATGTTTAAATATTACAAGAGCAATTAAAACAATAAACGATTTATTGTGTAAGCCAACGTCGTCTTCGTTGTGAATTGGCGGTAATGGAGGACGAACAATAAAAAGTCCATCGGTTGAATTCCAAGTTCCAATTTTACGAATGCCTCTTGATGTTAATTCGATTATATTTAAAATAAAGTCACTTCGAAAGCCTTGATAATCAAATCTAACATTTCCTGTTAAACCTTTAACGGTATTCTGTAAAAGTATTTACGAAAATGATTAAAAATTAATATCTTTTAAATAATTAATTTTAAATTTACACCTACATAATAATTTCTACAGTTATTTTAAATATTTAAATAAATCTCCATAAAAATCAAATTGAAAGAGATTTATTTTACAGAATTTCAACCAATAATTACACCTTTACAGAAATTCACCAATATCTTGCAAAAAAATGGATTACAACAAGATAAAATAAATTATTAATATTTGGTGATTAAAATGACCAATTAAAAATTTGGAAATCTAAATTTTTATCGTGATAAATTGTAAAATAAAATTAGTCAAAACTTTGTTGTGTCATCTTATATATTTCTAACCAATTCCTAAAGTTTTAATAATAAACTATAATAAAATGTAAAACAATTTTTTTTATAACTAGCTAAAGTTTCCGGCGTTGCTCTAGTGCTATAAGCTTAATTTTTTTCTCATATTCACTATTTTCTCAGATTATTTGTTTGATTTGTTTGTTTTTAAATATAATCATATATAAATAACATTGTTTTTTTTTGCTTTTATTTTAACTAAAAATGTAAAATTTTAAAGCACATACTAAATGCTATTTACTTTTTTAATTATTTTAGTAATATAACATATTTTTATATTTTACTGTTCGTTTATATTACAAGTTTCTCATCGTTTATTATTTATTGTTTTTCTCATTTTTTTTATTTTTGATTATTTTTAATATGTGAATTCAAGATCCTATTTATATGACAAATTACAAGATAATCAGTTTATTAGTTACATTCTTAATTATAAACTAAATCAGTTGAGATAGCCACACAGACAAACAAAATTTTATTTATATATATATATATGTTATTTATATGTTTTTTTTTTTTGTTTTTTACAACTAACTATTTTTTTAATCATATTAAATTAGGCACCTACAGTTTTAATGTAATTAATAATGCTATAACCATGTTCCCAGCTAAACGTTTCATTGCAAAATAATGGTTTAGAATCAACAACTTTCGAAACACTTAATTGTTTCAAAGCTTCAGAAAACAAATTCACAGCATCGTAAATTAAAGCTGTTTCCACACGAAAATATTTTTCAGGATGGGGTATCACTTCAAAATGAAGTCTACTACTTTGTTTTAGTTTTTGCAGTAATTTCGCAATTTTTTTCACATTGGAATTAGCTGGATCGATGAGTTGAATCTGTAAAACAAAAAGAAGAACATATAAATAAACTATGTACTCAATGTTATTTACATATAATTTATTTATTTCTACATTCATACGCTGGCGTTTTGCCAAGATATTAAACATTTTAACATATATAAATGATAAATAAACATTTACTGCTTGACAGATATAAACTTAGATTTCTGGGAATTCTGAATTGAATACAGTATCAAAAATAAACAATTGTTAGAAGCAGATGTAATCAAAATTTTCATAACAATAATGTTTATAGTTGGAAAATACCGAATAACATAAAATTTAGCAAAAGATATAAAACACTTTTTTTAACATATAATTTAACTTTGCTTTGTTTTTTAATTGGTACATTTTTAATTAACTTTTCTTTAGCAACCTTTTAATAATTTATTGATAAATACATAAAATTCAAATTAAAAATGTGTATGTATATAAAAATGTGTTCTTGAACCAAATAAAACTAAACGGAAACATTTTAAATAAAGATTTAGCGAACATTCAGATTTTCTGGTCTTAAAATACAGTAATTTGTGTTTGATTATAGTTTTTCATAAAAAAATATTAATTAAGATAATATTAATAATAATAATAATTAACTTGTTAACCCTAATGGGCTAGTACCACGAGCTCGATTTTAAAACAAGGTAACTGTTATTAGCCAGGACTAAACAAATGAACTAAAATACCCAAAAAACCGAGCTTATTGTACAAACCAATTTGTTTACTTTTTGTAAATATTTATTTTATTATTTAACAAAAAAAGATAATTGTTTAAATTTATTTTATTAACTTACTCCAGTAATATTAGCACCACCATGTTGAAAGGGAAATAAATCTATCGTATGCAGATCTAAATTTGTAATAATATAATGATGGTAATCAGACATAAGACCTACTTGCATCGCTTGCTTTAAAACTTCACTTAAAATTTTCATCGAACAGTCTAGAACGAAATGCGTTTCTCCTGCTTTTTTTAAGTCATTGAAAGCTGGCCTAGAATTCAAATGTCAACTAGCACATTACTTGAAACCATTCCGACAATGCCAAAATAACAACACTAACCTGTAATTGCCACTAAATACGCCATCAAGTTGTTTAAAAACAACAACATAATTTTTACTGTATGCCATTTTTACCAATTCGCTTACACGTGCTAAACTTTGATCATTTTCATATACAACCGTAAAGGACTTCCAGCGTAAGCTTTTGACTAAATCCACGAAAACATATGAAAGTGTTGGTGGATGTGGATAAATATTGACTAAACAAGATCCGCGTTGTTGTTGAAAGTTCCACATTGTTTCAATATGTGGTATTTCCATTGTATCGCACACTGATTGGACGTATTGCGATGATTTTGAAGATGGACCAAATATTCCAAAAACTCCCTTAGATAACATGGAACAAACTAATGAAAATATAATTGTAGTAAATGCATCTCTGGTGTGTGCAATGATATGTACCTGCTTTCGATACTTCAAATTCATTTTCATGTTGAATTCTTTGGGTTATTGGAATCAAATGATTTGGAAATAAAAATTTATTGATATTTACAAATTCTGTTGCATGTTTGAATGCTAGTTCTTGTTCATCTTCAGTTATGTCGAATATGCCTCCTATTTATTAAAATTATGATAACATATACATAATACAAAAAAAATAATTGTTTTCTACGTTGAAAAATAATTCTGCACATCAAAACAATTTTAAATCCTAGAAGATGTAGACAGGTTTTAAGTTAACTCACTAACGCGTTAACGAGGCTTCAAAGATAATAGAAAATCTAGGTGCTTAGTTAATTCGTTGATTAAGTTAAGTGCATTTTATGAAACTTAAGTGATAAAATGAATGTATTTGTTGATTGAAAACTAATTTTGTAGTAACTATTTTAAACAATAAAAATATATTTATTTCAAAATATTTACTTTTTATTATTATTTTAATGCAGAATTCTTTTTTAAAATATATATTGTTATTATTTTTAAAAATTTCACCTAAAATAAATTATTTTTATAAAAATATGTTTACTGTGATTATAAAAAAACATATTTTTTTGTATCTAAACTGACGGCAATTAAAAGAAATACTAAATTTTGAATATTATTTTTAATAAGATTTCTAAGAAAATTTTTCAATTTTTTAAACACAAGTTTTGAAAAATGACTCTAATTTTTTAATAGATTACATTAAAAATTACACTTTACAAAATAAAACAATATTATAATGTATTTATTTTAGTAAAAATATTTAAAAAATCATTATTTATAAGTAAATAAAATAAAATCTATTTATATCTAATATGTCAATAGATTATGTTTTATTTAAAATTACTATAATAAATGTCAAAAAGTAACCTACCGATATTGACTTCAAATGGCAAACCAACAATTTTTAAAACTACGTTAAACAATAGAAAAAATGTAAACACATATTTTAAAAATGCCATTTTATTATATCACTTCATATTATCACTAAATCACTGTAAAAATGAAACAATAATCTTCAAAAAACACATTGCTTCAAGTTAAATATGCTTGCTCCCAAACAGTTTGTTGATAAATGCTTTAAATCTCCAGTAGACTCTACAAAACTAAACGGAGACGGCTAAATTTAGCCGTGGAGAAGTCAAGTAAATTTTAACTGTTGCACATACCGAAAACAATAAAATCAAAGTGGTTCATTCTTAAAATACGTTGAATTGTTTTGTTAATATGGCGTTTGTCACTTTTTTTTTATTTTCATGCGAGTTCAAAGACTTGACGCATTCACTTGTTTATTTAAAAAATATTACATATTTACACTAGGTTACTTATGCCACTAGATTTTCACAAGCATTGTTTATTTAATTTTGTAGTTTACGCGAAATATTTATTGTTTATTTCAGTTTTAATAACTACTTCAATCAGAACTAGATTTACATACAGTTCATGTTTTTACTTACCTCAGAAAATAATAAAATGTTTTCAAAATAAATATTTCTAAAAAAAATAGGAAACTTATGCTGTAATTTTTATTGTTTTATATGTGGCCTGCCACAGAAAAAGAAACCTCATCATAATCTAAGTCAATATTGAGTACAAAATTCTGAATAATTTGATAGAATTTTATTAAAACATTCTAAAAACTAAAAAAAAAACTTTAGGTTGATATTCTATTTTATTTTATATTAAAACTGTTCAAGTTAATACTGTTTGAATTCGCAAGGTTGAGAAAGTATGTTTGAAGAAACATGCGTTAAAATTTCGAATCTTTTAATAACAAATTTCCATCTACCAAAGGGTATTAAAAATTATTTAGGGTTGATAAAATTAACTGAAATAAGTTTTAGTTGTACAGATAAGGTATATACATAGTGTTTAATTAAATAATCAAAAAATGAGAAATTTTGAGTCAAATTACTTTAATTTGGCTGTTCTACAAAATTGGGTTTATAAATATAATTTTTCCATTAAAAAAAAAAACCATAAGAAATATAACATATGGTATATATCTTCTACTTGCGAATGTGTTTATTTTTAATAATATTGCAAGATTTTGATATGCAAGTATGTATGATTTAATAGATGTAAACAGATTTGTATTTACAAGTAAAGAAATTTTTACGTCTAATTTAATTCATACATACGCTTCATATAATTAACTGTTCTATATTTATTCCACCTACAACATTGCCAGAATCTTGACTTTCTAGAACAAGCATGCTTTATATGCAATAATACAGTTCAAATATGTTTATAAATTTCAATAAAAATATATTAATTCGTATAAATTACAAGCAATTATGACAAATTTCATATTTGTTTCACTTATTTTATATTTATTAATAATTGTTTTTTTTTATTACTGACTTTTAAAATTAATTATTACAAATCATTTGAGATTAGTTTTTTATAAAAATTTTCCACATAAAACTGTCCGTAACTTTTTTTTATTTTATTAAATATATCCAAATTATATTTAAAAACTTATTAATGATCAAACAATACTAATAATTTAAAATACGTTTATAGCTACATTTAGAACACTTTAAGTCAAAAGTTGTTATAATTTCAATATTAATTCTTGTTTTTATTATATATCAAATATTAACTAATTTTATAAATACAATATTTTTAATATTTTTTACATTTTAAAATATAAATTAAGCTGAAAGCAACTTTAATATTTCTGAAATTAATAATATGAAATACTCTAAAAGACGCTATAAATACGGTCCATTGTATTATGAATGAAAAAAATTTGTACCTAAAGTATTTTGTAAATATATAATATTTAAAAATATTTTCGTATAACTTTAAGTTCTATTGAAAGAATTTATATCAGTTTATGTTTTGGGCTCACTTTAATTATATTACATAACGTTTTCATTTACCAATTAATTGAATTAACTGCATATGCTATTTAATAAAGAACAAATATAAAATGATATTTAAAAATGTTTAGAAACAAACGTAAAATTATTATCTGTCCATATTATACTGTCATTGCGAGTACGTATGTGTTCAAAGTTTCAAATCAACTAAATATGTAGAAATGGCTTAAAATTTAATGTAAAATTGACTTTAACAAACAAACAATCTAACAAGTGAAATTAAACTATGTAATAAAAATTGACGTTTTTCATAGAAGATAATATTTTAATTAGGGATAAATAATATACTTTGTGTTAAGTTTTATATTTATTTATTAAAGTTTTTTATTTATTAAACTTTATTAAATAAATATAACACTTAACACAAAGTATATTATTTATCCCTAATTAATTATGAAGTTTTATAAAGTAAATAGTGCGACAATTTAAGAATTAGATAATATTTTATTATATTACTCTTTAAAGTACGTAAATTTACAATTTGTATATAATCAGAAAACTGCAACAATTAAGGTACTAAAATTATCGATAAAATATCACTAACCTTTATACATCATCTAATTTAATAACAAAATTAAGCATTAGTTGCTTTACTAGGCCTTCTACTGGCGGATCCCGAATTTTTCTTCCAACCATAATTAGAAGAAAAATTGTCATGTAACGATGTTAGAGATTTACTACTTTCACCAGGAGATGTAGATTTCCGACATGTATTAGGTTTTGCTTGTCCCTTGCAGATGAAAAAGAATTTTAGTTCCGTTTGAAGTTCATCTTTGAAAGGTACTTGATTGCGTATGGATCTGCCACAAACTCCAATAAGCATTTCGATTATGGCTACAATTATGCCAAGTGCTGAGCCTGCACCAAGAACAAGAAATACACCTCCGACGTTCTGAAGCGATAGTTCTGCTGCACCATCGCTCACACCATCGTTCTAAACAGAAAAAAATCCAAATATTTATTTTTATTTAATATTGTTTTATGCAAATATTCTAAAAAAAATATAATTACAAAAACATATTTAAAACTTACATTACATCTACCACCTCCTTTTTTCTCTTTCCACCACTTATTTTTCATAACAGCAAGTCGACCAGATTCTTGTAATTTTAAAACAGCTGCACTCAATACATTTCTATACGTTGAATCTATAATAAAACAAATGTCTCTTTAAATATTATAAATCTAAAAGCTTAAAAATAAATATTTACTTTTTCTCATAGCTATTCCATATCCTTTGTTATCTAGTAATCCTCCAACTTGTGTCAAATTACAGAAACGTTCAATGTTATATTCAATACTGGTTGATTCCATCAAGAAAGCATAATTCTCATTATTTGCTCTCTCGACTCCAATATTATTGTCGTTTGGCATATCTTCTGGATGACTCTCCATGTGATTAAAAATGTTTTTGTACACAGTATAGTTAGAATCCTAAAAAGTAAATTATAATCTATTAACATTATAAAGAGATGTTTCACAAATTTACCCTAAAAAAATTTGCAGTAGCTCCTCCTTGTTTAGAACCATATTTAATACCTTTAGCATTTGCTAAATCTTCTATACTTCTAATTGGTGTGAACAAACTTTCAACAGTTAAGAAAGCAGCTAAATTAGCAGTATAAGATGATACCAAAATTAAAGTAAAGAACCACCATAAACCAGCAATCATTCTGGTTCCAATTCCACTAAAAATATCATATTAACATAACAGATATAATAGTTTCAAAATATTTCTTACATTGGAGCAATTTCAGAACCCTGTTGCATTAAACTGCCCAAAGTAAACCAGAAACAATTTTTTATACTAAATTGATTATATAAATTTTCTGGTTCCTCTACGCAGGGAAACGGATTTGTCCATTCTGCAGGACTAATGCGGCCAACAACAAAAAGCATCATAGAAACAAAGAAATATGCACCTCCTAAATATGTCCAAACCCTCATAGAAAATGGAGATGTAAAAGAAAACAATTTTGGAGGCATTGCCATTGGTTTCTTGTATAAAATACTAATTCCTAATAAAAATAATTTAAATAAATGTAAGAAATAATACAAATATCATTTGCATTACCTAAATTCATAAATGGCATTGTAAAATCAACCCCACTTTCTCGTTCAGAAGTAATTGTAAAGTCAGTAATAGCCAAATCTCCTCTCTGTAAAATCAATTATATAATAAACAATTTTAAATACAAAAACTAAATTTTAAACCTACATAATCCATAAGTTCTCTGATCATACCATTCCATTCCTTTTTCTTTTTATCGTAACCGCCATAATTAGAATTTGGATGAAGTTTAAACGTATAGTTAAAACCTAACATACCACCTAATTCTTTAATTAAATCTATGCCAAACCCTTCAAATCTTGCATTTCCAATTAATCTATCACTAGAATCTTTTAGCATATTATATGGTTCAGACTAAAACAAACATTTTTAATTTAATTCAATATCTTTTTAAAAATATAAACTTGAAAGTAATACTCACCAAAGAAATTAAAACAACAAATGTTTTATTAACTAAGCTTCCATCATCATGCGTCAAATCAAATATTTCGGGTCTTGTAATATTCAATCCTTCAGTTGAGTTCCATGTACCAATTTTTTGCAATCCGTCCATATGTAGTTCAACAATTTCCAAAAGAAAATCAGTTCTAAATCCTTGATGATCAAATTTAATTTCTCCTGTCAAACCTCTGAGTGTTTTCTACAAAAATATATATCAAATAATTCTACTTCCATCAATTTATTGTAACTTTCTAACCGTTTTCATGAAATTGATAACACTGTAACCGTGTTCCCAATTATCAGTAGCATTACAAAACAATGGTTTTCCAACCAGATCACGACGATTTAAATCTTTAAATGCCATTGCATATAGATAAACAGCATCATATAAAAGAGCTGTTTTAGATCTAAATTTCATTTGTGGATGTCGATCTGGTAATAATTCGTCATTGTAAGTCATTTTTCTCTCGTGAAGTTCCATGGAAACACGGACGACGTCCATGTTTTCTGGATCAACAAGACGTATTCCAGTAATATTAGCGCCTCCATATTGATAAGGGGTTAAGTTTATAGTATGCATATCTGGATGCATTATGATATAGTTATGCGAATCTGATAAAAGACCAACTTGCTGGGCTTGAGTTAATATTTCTTCCAGATTTTCTATATGGCACTCAAGGACAAAATGGGTTTCTCCTGCTTTTTTTGCTTCGGTTAAAACAGGTCTAAAACATAAATAATAATATTAAAAATTAATTATTTTTAAAACATATATTACCTGTAGTTTCCATTTCTGTCACCATCCATTTGACGTATATTAACAGCGTAGCCTTTCTGATCGTACATTTTCAATAATTCGTTTATTTGTGGTAACTCATGGAAATTTTCATATAGAACAGTAAAACTTTTCCAGTGCCAAGCTCGAATAATATCAACGTATACTTTAGTTAGAACTGGCGGATATGGATACAAATTTATCATTAAAGAATCTCGGTGTTGTTGAATATCATATCTGCAAGGTAATTTATTTTTTAAATATGTATAGTATAATAATTTTTATTTATTTTCAAAACTATGTGTTCAATAATTGTATTACACATCTAAAAAATATACAAAAATAATCATATATTACAATCAATTACTAAAAATTAACAATGATAATAATAATTTTACAATTTCAAATACATAATATAATACACATTTTGTTTTTATCAGTGTGATAAATAATCAATTATTGACATTTTTTTCTCAAGCATTTGTTTACAAAAAATGTAATTAAATCTACTTATTATTAATTTGTACTGTTAACTACGAGCACCTTTATATACAAGAAATTCGAGATACGAGGAAAGTATGAGCAAAAAATTCGTCTCTAAATACGAGCATTGACTCGAGTAACGAGCAACGAGGCAGGCTGTTGGTATGCGTTGCGCGTTTTCCGATCTGGCTCGATATATATATATATATATATATATATATATATATATATATATATATATATATATATACCGGAAGATATATTAATACCAAAAAGTCCAAAAGAACCAAAAAGTCATGTAATAATAGTTTTCAAAAACTAATAATAAAAATTTTTCCCATATTATGCCGATATTATATATAATATAATTATATATATATAATTATAATAATTATTATATATATTATTATATATAATTATTATATATAATTATATTATGTAATTATATTGTCACATTATGGTTGTTTTCTGCGTTAAAATTTTAATTTTGTTAATTTTATATAAATGAATTAAAAAGTGAAGGAAACTAGAGCAAGATCTGTAATAAAAATATATATCTTTATGTATCTTTTTCATAAATATCTCAATATGACAAAAATAGAGATACATATCGTGCTGTACAATGTATATTATTGAAACCCACTTATATCAATAAGTTTATATTTTGGATAAATGCCTACATAAGAATTATTTTCATGTTAACCTGTTTTTATTTAAAATAAAAGAGCAATGCTAATTGTAAGTACAAAATTTACTAATTAAACTTTCAACATTATTGATAATTAACTACTAAATTTGATAAGTATTTGTGTAAAATTAATTAATTAATTTTGCCGGTCGGCATAGTCGAGCGGTTTAGGACGTGTGTCCGACATCGCTCGTGCCTGTGCGGGCCCGGGTTTGAATCCCGCTTGGGGCATGGATGTTTGTAATGTCTTTGTATCGTCCGAAATACACTTTATCTAATGAAAAGCATCTACTGGATTAATGGTTTTTGCTACCAAGTCCATTTGTGTGTAAAAAAAAATTTTTATTAATTTTGTAATTTAGTCGTAATGCTGTTGGTTTTGAGCTGCGACTAGACATAATTAAAAAACAAGTTATGTTTGCAACTCTATATAATATGTATACTTATAGGACAAAACATGATTATTACATGTAAAGTAATTTAATTTACCTAACTTCGATATGAGGTATTTCCTTGTTATCACACATAGACTGTACATAATCAGCGGCACTTCCACTTGTTGGACCAAATATTCCTACAACTCCGTTGTTAAATAGTGTACAGACAGTTCTTGATACCAAAAACTCGTTATCAGTCGGTACTTGCTGCCCAGCGCCTACTAATTTATGTGGATATAAAATTTGCTCATTATTTACATATTCTATGGCGTGTAGAAATGCCAAGTGCTGCTCATAGCCGATACCCTCAAATAAACCCCCTGTTAAAAAATATTTTCATATAAATATTGTTATTCTACATCAAATTATTCAGGTTATTTCAATATTGTTATTATGTTCACCATTTCATTGACTTATTGTGCAATAGATTGAACAAGTGATTTGATGATTTTTTGCAATAACGCAGAATCATCAAATTTAAAAAATTAAAAAAATATATGCAGCGATTTTTAATTGAATAAAATATTTGTTTGAAATTTTTTATAAAGGGTCTCCAAATTCTCAATTTGCTATTTGAAATACAAAAGTTCATAACATTTTATTTTTATTCGCTGACCTTCTGTGAGAACATTGAGGCCCTTATTGGTCCGCTAACAAGTTAAAAATCGCTAATCTAGATATTCGTAATTATAAAAATATAAGTTTAACGTTTATTTCAAAATTAAACAAACATATCTCGGTTACATTTTTTTCAGAAAACATTTCGGTGCGTTTGTTACAGATAAGTTTGTATATTATTTATCACCAAAAACTCCATAAAAATATTGTATGCTAGTTTTCATTTTTTTTTTTAAATTATTGTACAGATTGTTTTATCTTCTTAAAATTTTATAAAATACAGCCAAAGTTCCAATTTTTTTTTGCAAAAATGAGACAAAATTAAATTTTAATATCATTTGCGTAAATTTTCTTGATGATGTATGTGGAGTACGACAAAACGTCGATTATTAATAAATGATTAATAAATAAATTATTATTAATATTATTATTAAATTAATATTAATAAATTAATACAGAATTATATCCTAAAACCGTTTCATTATAATTCAATATAAATTAATACTTAACAGATAACAAATAAATGAAAAGAAAATTTAATTGACAAAATTACTAAAGTAACCTAATTTTAATTTTATATATATATATATATTTAATTGAAACCTACTTTTAATATTAAAAAATAAAAATATATAGGTAAAGAATTTAAAATTATTTGCTTTCCGTTTGTAATTTATATAGTTTTTTCCTTAAATTTTGAAATTTTTAATGTTATTAAAAATATATGAAAACAGAATTTTTGTACTTACTTAAAAAAATAATATTTGAAATACTGAAGTTTGAAAACATAAAACTTATATATTAGATATATTTATTACGTATCAAAATTAGCTACAAAAACTATTCAAATTATTACATCAAATATTTTCTTACCAATAATAATGTCTTCCGAATTCACTTTTATACCAAAACTAATGCATACCAATAAACAAACCAATAAACAAATTTTATTAGCCATATCAAAATTTAATAACTAAACTCATAAAACCAAACAATTAAACTTTTTCAATTTTACAAATAAAACTAATAAAACATAACACAGACAACAAAAATCAACCAATCACATATTTTACTTCAATTCTCAAAATCGAAATAAACAAAAGACTTGTATTCAATCGAATACTATCACAGAAACAAAAATGAAAAAAAAACTAGAAACAGTTTACGGTGTTCACAATCTACTAGTAAATGTGGTGAACGAAAAAGTACCAGAAATTTAACGGACAGAGGTTAAAAATAAACCACATAACCTAGGACAGTCTGTTGAAAATGTCGCAACCTAGAAAAAAATTCAAATTGGACACGGCGAAGCATATTTTCAAGTAATTTATTTATATTTACACCATGGAGGCATGAAAGATGTAATGCATTTTTTTTGTAGTATAATACTGATTGAAAATGACATAATGACAATAATGGGAACATTTACAAAAAAATATTATTTACAAGAATTTAGACTGTATTATCGCAGCTATACAATAAAATTCTTAATAGTTTTAATGAATTTATGCCAAAAATAATTAAAGTTTGTCTGTTATTGTCATTAGTTAATAAAAATTAGTTAGTAAAATATTACATTATTATTATTAAATAATGAATATACAGAAAGTAAGAATTTTTATTTAAACACATTTGAAACGCATTTCTATTTTTCTTTGTTAAAGTGTCTTGCGTATGCATAAATATAATAAAATAATATGTAAAAAATACAGATGTCCCAAATTATAACAAATTATAACAATTCATTTTCATAATACACAACTCTAACAAAACATTATGTAAATTTAACTTCGAATTATTGGAACATATGAATTTGATTAGGTTATTTTTATATTATTTTTTAAAAATGAAAATCATTAATAATATTAAAAATAATTTATAAATAAATGCAAATTCTAGTTGCCAAGGTAAATACTTAAAAAATTATGAATGGCATTATTTTTGGCAAACTTCCTGTCTCCTTTCTTTCTAAGAAATAAATTTGCAATTTATTTTCTTTCAATGTACAAAATTATTTTAGTAGTAAACATGTACATAGAATTACAGTTATTTTAAAAAAATTTGTTGTTATTTAAATTTTCTTAATAAACAATTTTAGGAAAATTGTATAGATATTCCTAGAACTAAATTGAAAACATGAGTGCTGCCAAATATTAGGAATATTTTCCCAAAATATTACAGAATTTCTTTCGAGAAAAATGCACGGAAGTAATGCAATAATAATATTGTTGGAATAAAAATAATAACTTAAATATCAATCACTTTTATTAAAAAAAGAAATTCTAATTTATATAGCTTATTGTTTGTTCATTTCATTTAAAATATTTTGTAAACACATAATATTTAAAAACATTTTCGCATAATTCTAACGGTAAGTTGCATTGAATGAAATTTTTTTTTGGAATTATTTATTTTATTTTATTCTGCTGTTTTTGTAAAATAATTCGACTATTCTTAAAATACTTTCTTAAAACTTGATATGCTTTTTTTATTTTTAAGTATATTTGTGTACATTGTTGGTCTTTGTCCATTGATTTTACTAATAGTATATACCAAAAACATTATTTGTTCATAGAATGTAGACATTTTTCTATAATATGTTTTAAATTATGTGGACATATATAAATCACAATTACAATTCGATTTTTATATTGTTATAATACAAGACAGATGTTCTCCAAAACTTACAATGTCCAAATCTAGCTCTATTTATAGATATTATGTCAGCACTTTCTTAATTTTATCTTTTAAACTAACACGTTACAAGTGATTGGAATTGTATTGTATTTTTTACAATAATTTAGTTGTGATAATATGAATTCCATTTCTCATTTAGTTCTTTTTCATATCTTAAAAATTAGGTACAGTGTACAAGTGTGTAATAAAAATTGACAATTTGCATAGAAGATAATATTTTATTTGTATTCTTCAAAACACATTAATATATAATTTGATTACATATAATCAAAAAATTGCAACAATTAAGGTATTAAAAATATCGATAAAATATCATTAATTTTTTCACACATCATCTAATTTAATAACAAAATTAAGTATTAGTTGCTTTATTAGACGTAATACTGACGGAATACGAGTTTTTCTTTCAACTGTAACTACAACTAGGAGATATATTGTCATGTAACGATGTTAGAGATTTACTATTTTCAACGGGAGATGTAGATTTTCGACATGTATTTGCTTTTGCTTGTCCTTTGCAGGAGAAAAAGAATTTCAGTTCTGTTGCAAGTTCTTCTTTGAAAGGTACTTCATTGCGTTTGGATCTGTTACAAACTCCAATAAGCATTTCAATTATGGCTACGATTATGGCAAGTACTGAGCCTGCGCCAAGAATAAGAAATACACCTTCGAGCTTTCGATACGGTAGTCCTGTTTCAACATCACTGTCACCATTGTCCTAAAAAGAAAAATGAAAATAAATTATTTATTTTCAATTAATATTGTTTTATGTAAATATTTTGAAAAAAAATTAGAAAAAATATTCAAAAAACTTACAAAATATGTATCATCTCCTTCTACCTCTTTCGACCACTTATTTGTCAAGACAGCAAGTCGATCAGTTTCATATAATAATCTGTAAACAGCTGCACTCAATTCATTTCTATATGTTGAATCTATAACAAAATCAATATCTCTTTGAATATTATAAATTTAAATGTTTAAAAATAAATATTTACTGTAACTCATAGCTATTTCATATTTTCTGTTATTCTGCCATCCTCCAACTTGTGTCAAATCACAAAAACGTTCAATCGTATAAACAATATCAGTTGATTCCATCAATAACATATAATTCCCAATATATGTTGTGTGTCCTATATTTTTAATTAGTGTGTTTTCAACCCTCAGGATAGCAATTAAATTAGCAATGTAATGTGATATGAAAATTAAAGTAAAGAACCACCATAAACCAGCAATCATTTTGGTTCCAATTCCACTAAAAATATTATATTAATATAACAGATATTATAATAGTTAAAAAATATTTCTTACATGGGTACAATCTTAAAACCCTGTTGCATTAAACTGCTTAATGTAAACCAGAAACAATTTTTTATACTTAATCGATGATATAAATGTTTTGGTTTCTTTACGCAGGGAAATGGATTTGTCCAATCTGCAGGACTAATGCGGCCAACAACAAAAAGTGCTATGGAAACAAAAAAATATGCACCTCCTAACCAAGTCCAAACTCTCACAGAAAATGGAGATGTAAAAAACAACAATTTTGAAGGCATTGCCATTGGTTTCTTGTACGTATTAAATCCTAATATAAAAAACAATTTAAATAAATATAAGAAATAATATAAATATTAATTCAATTACCTAAATTCATAAATAACATTTTAAAATCATCTTCAGTTTCTCGTTCAGAAGTAATTGTAAGGTCAGTAATATCCAAATATCTGGTCTGTAAAATTAATTAATTAATAAACATTTTTAAATCCGATAGTTAAATTTTAAACATACCTGTTCCATAAGTTTTTTGATCATACCAGTCCATTCTTGTTTCTTTTCAACGCCATAAAAACAATAATTTGGATAAAGTTTAAACGTAAACTTAAACCCTAACATATCAGCTAATTCTCTAATTAAATCAATGCTAAATCCTTCAAATCTTGCATTTCCCATTAATTTTTCACTAGAATTTTTTAGCATATTATATGGTTCAGACTAAAACATACATTTTAAATTCAATATCTTCTTAAATATAAACTTGATAGTAATACTCACCAAAGAAATTAAAACAACAAATGTTTTATTAACTAAGCTTTCATCATCATGCGTCGAATTAAATATTTCAGGAATTATTTCAGGTAATAATTCAGGTCTTATAATATTCAATTCTTCAGTTGAATTCCACGTACCAACTTTTTGCAATCCGTCCAAATGTAATTTAATAATTTCCAAAAGAAAATCAGTTCTAAATCCTTGATGATCAAATTTAATTTCTCCTGTCAAACCTCTGAGTGTTTTCTACAAAAATATATATCAAATAATTCTACTTCCATCAATTTAATGTAAGTTTCTAACCGTTTTCATGAAATTGATAAGACTGTAACCGTGTTCCCAATTATCAGTAGCATTACAAAACAATGGTTTTCCAACCAGATCACGACGATTTAAATCTTTAAATGCCATTGCAAATAAATAAACAGCATCATACAAAAGAGCTGTTTTAGATCTAAATTTTATTTGTGGATGTCGATCTGGTAATAATTCGTCATTGTAAGTCATTTTTCTCTCGTGAAGTTCCATGGAAACACGGACGACGTCCATGTTTTCTGGATCAACAAGACGTATTCCAGTAATATTAGCGCCTCCATATTGATAAGGGGTTAAGTTTATAGTATGCATATCTGGATGCATTATGATATAGTTATGCGAATCTGATAAAAGACCAACTTGCTGGGCTTGAGTTAATATTTCTTCCAGATTTTCTATATGGCACTCAAGGACAAAATGGGTTTCTCCTGCTTTTTTTGCTTCGGTTAAAACAGGTCTAAAACATAAATAATAATATTAAAAATTAATTATTTTTAAAACATATATTACCTGTAGTTTCCATTTCTGTCACCATCCATTTGACGTATATTAACAGCGTAGCCTTTCTGATCGTACATTTTCAATAATTCGATTATATGTGGTAACTCATGGAAATTTTCATATAGAACAGTAAAACTTTTCCAGTGCCAAGCTCGAATAATATCAACGTATACTTTAGCTAGAACTGGCGGATATGGATATAAATTTATCATTAAAGAATCTCTTTGTTGTTGAACATCATATCTGCAAGGTAAATTGTTTTTTTAAATAAATATTGTACATAAATTTTTCTTTGTTTTCAAAACTACGTATTAAATAATTATATTATAGATTTAATAAAATTACATATTACAGAAAAATGGTAGTTAAATTTTACTATAAAAAATCTGTAGTTTTATTTTATTATAAATATTCTGTATTTATATTTCAAAATTCTGTAATTTTTACATAATTTATAATAATTACATAAATTACATCCTTTATGTAAATTTAGAAATAAATGTAATTACAACAACAATAACATTACAGAGCTAAACATATTGTACCTACATATGGAAAATTCCTGACAACAAATTTACCGAAGTTATGTAAATTTACTAAAAGAGACTATACTAAAAAAAACTATAATATTACATACATATGTACTTTTCCATCCCGTTGATAATATCATAATACATAATGTTAGCAATAGTTCTGATATTATGTAATTTTAAACAATTATGTAAAATTACATCAGTTGAGTAATTATATCTATTAATTCTGGGCATCATAGTGTGTCATGTTTTGTAGGTAAAAATACATATATTTTTTTAAGGTGCATGTAAATTAATTTAAGGTACAGTCGCATCATTTAATTTAATTTACCTAACTTTGATGTGAGGTATTTTCTTGTCATCACACATAGACTGTACATAATCAGCGGCACGTCCCGTTGTAGAACCAAATATTCCTACAACTCCGGTGTTAAATAGTGTACAGACAGTTCTTGATACCAAAAACTCGTTATCAGTCGATACTTGCTGCCCAACGCCTACTAATTTATGTGGATATAAAATTTTCTCATTATTTACACTTTCTATGGCATGTAGAAATGCCACGTTTAGTTCATCGTCTTCTACGTCAAATAGTCCACCTGTATAAAAAATATTTTATTATAAATATTGTTTCTCTATATATATATATATAATTATTCAGATTACTTGTCATAATGTTCACCATTTTAATTACTTATTGTGACAAGCAATTTCTATTGCGTAGAATCATCAAATAAAAAAATAGAAATACAAAGTATTTAATAATCTAGAAAAGCGGTTTTCTTAACCTTTTATTTACCACGAAGCACAAACTCTTTGTAATTATCTTTTGTTCTCAAAGACATTTAAACTCAAAATTTGAATCCCTAATTGCATTGAACATTTATTTGAATTTTTTTATTAAGGGTCTCTAAATTCTCTCTTTCCATTTTAACTACAAATGTTTATATATTTTTAACATGAGTTAATGAGGTCATATAGTGTGAATCAAAACCGCGTAGAGGTTTTTGTAATCAGTATCCCAACTACGAACAAAAAATAGTAGCATTAGTTGGAATTGTTTAAATTGAAAAACAAAAAGCCCGATACATTTTTAATTTATCTATTCGAAATGTTATATATAACATATTTAAATTCCAAATAAAAATTGATAAAATAGGGTACGAAATAATATATGTATTATACATTTTTATATTTTATCATATAATTTAATTATAATATTTACATAATATTCAGTAACTTTAAAAAATAAGATAAACCAGGTTTTTTTTTGATTGAATCAGATAAACTTTAACGTGCTGAAAACAAAACTGTTATTTAACTCTATAGTCTATAGTTTGCAAAATAATTAAAGTTGTTTGAAAAAATTCAAGGTCAAATATTTCATGTATCTACGATATTTTTGCAAATTTTTAAATTGAATCTTATAGATTTGGTTGTACTAAATGCAATGGTATAAATTTAAACTATCTAACTCTTGTAGTTCAGTCAGAAAATGCATTTTTGCAAAAAAATCTTTAATTGCAAATATCTCGCAAAAATAACAAAATTTTCCGCGTTTTACAAATACCAGTCAATTATGGCCGTACTACAACATATCCAAAAATCAACTCCCTAGAACACTCCCTTATTAATTAAGCGCAAAACTATTGTAAAAAGTTAACAAATTTGTGTATAAAAATTCAAAACTAAAATTGCGAGAATTTTGCAAACGGCTGCAAATTTCGCATAAATAACGAAACCTTCCCGAAACATTTAGTGTTACTATAACATATTTCAATCACAACCCCGTACGACCCCTCGCTATTAATTATTAATGTTTGCAAATATAAATCTTTAATTGCAAATATCTCGAAAACGGCTGGGAATTTCGCAAAAATATCAAAATTTTCCGCGTTTTACAAATACTAGTCAATTATGGCAGTACTACAAAATATCCAAAAATCAACCCTCTACGACACCCCCTTATTAATTAAGTCAAGCCCCCCAACAAATCTGATGAAAATATTGAAATTGAAATTTTGGTGAAATGTATTTTTTTCTTATTGTTGAATAAAGTTCATTAAAAACAGATGCTGTGTTGTATTTTTTTTTTTCCCAATTTCATCCCTTAAAATGAGTTAAAATCCTTAATCGTAAATATCTCGTAAACGGCTGGGAATTTCGCAAAAATAAGAAAATTTGCACCCCCCCTAACAGACGAACACCCCTGTAAACCAGGTACGTACTACAACATATCCAAAAATCAATCCCCTAGGACAGCCCTTTATTAATTAAGCCAACCCCCAAAACTTTAAAATCTTTAATCGGAAATATCTCGAAAACGGCTGGGAATTTCGCAAAAATAAGAAAATTTGCCGTCCCCTTACGAGCGATAAACCAGGTACGTACTACAACATATCCAAAAATCAACCCCCTAGGACACCCCCTTATTAATTAAGTCAAGCCCCCAACAAAACTGATGAAAATATTGAAATTGAAATTTTGGTGAAATGTATTTTATCTTATTGTTAAATAAAGTTCAAAATGTATCAAAATCTTTAATCGCGAATATCTCGAAAACGGCTGGGAATTTCGCAAAAATAAGAAAATTTGCCGTCCCCTTACGAACTTCTGATAAACCAGGTACGTACTACAACATATGCAAAAATTAACCCCCTAGGACACCCCCTTATTAATTAAGTCAAGCCCCCAACAAAACTGATGAAAATATTGAAATTGAAATTTTGGTGAAATGTTTTTTATCTTATTGTTGAATAAAGTTCAAAATGTATCAAAATGTATCAAAATCTTTAATCGCGAATATCTCGAAAACGGCTGGGAATTTCGCAAAAATAAGAAAATTTGCCGTCCCCTTACAAATTAACGATAAACCAGGTACGTACTACAACATATCCAAAAATCAACCCCTAGGACACCCCCTTATTAATTAAGTCAAGCCCCCAACAAAACTGATGAAAATATTGAAATTGAAATTTTGGTGAAATGTATTTTATCTTATTGTTGAATAAATCTCAAAATGTATCAAAATGTATCAAAATCTTTAATCGCGAATATCTCGAAAACGGCTGGGAATTTCGCAAAAATAACAAAATTTGCCGTCCCCTTACAAACCGTCAAGATAAACCAGGTACGTACTACAACATATCCAAAAATCAACCCCCTACGACACCCCCTTATTAATTAAGTCAAGCCCCCAACAAAATTGATGAAAATATTGAAATTGAAATTTTGGTGAAATGTATGTTTTCTTATTGTTGAATAAAATTCGTTAAAAACAGATGCTGTGTTGTATTTAATTTTTTCTCAATTTCATCCCTTAAAATTAGTTAAAATCTTTAATCGCAAATATATCGAAAACGGCTGGGAATTTCGCAAAAATAACAAAATTTGCCGTCCCCTTTACGAACCATCGGATAAACCAGGCACGTACTACAACATATCCAAAAATCAATCCCCTAGGACACCCCCTTATTAATTAAGTCAAGCCCCCAACAAAACATGAAAATATTGAAATTGAAATTTTGGTGAAATGTATGTTTTCTTATTGTTGAATAAAGTTCGTTAAAAACAGATGCTGTGTTGTATTTATGTTTTTCCCAATTTCATCCCTTAATTTAGTTAAAATCTTTAATCGCAAATAACTCGAAAACGGCTGGGAATTTCGCAAAAATAACAAATATTTGCCACCCCTTACAAACCATTGGATAAACCAGGTACGTACTACAACATATCCAAAAATCAACCCCCTACGACACCCCCTTATTAATTAAGCCAACCCCCAAAACTGTGATAAAAATATGTAAAAAACTCAATTTTTTTCTTGTTTTCTTGATCCAATTTTGTTAAAATGTTTCATTTCTCGCTTTCTTGATACAAATCTTGCATTTTACGCTTTCCTGATACAAATCTTGCATTTTACGCTTTCCTGATACAAATCTTGCATTTTACGCTTTCCTGATACAATTTCGTTAATACCCCTTAGCTTATGCATTTCAGCAATGCATTGAGTTAAACTGGTTGCCTATATTTTGTGCATTTTTTGTGCTTTATTTAGAAAGAAAATTAACCTATAAATGATTTATTTAATAACAAATTTGGTTTTCTAACAATTTTTGAAAGTATATTAAACAAATTTGACAAGAATTTTGAAAGATTTACTTAAATTTAAAGGACGCACGGTTATTTTTTTTAAATTTGAGGAACTGAGGGAAAATCAAAAATGTACACAGTTATTTGTTTAAGGACTTTATTAAAAAATAGAAAAAAATACATTTATTACAAAAAAATAAGTATAATACGTATATAACTTTATTATTCGGTTAATCATATTTTTATCTAAGTGATTAAGTTCGCAAAACACACTTTAATAATTTAAATAACAAAAATGTAAAAATTTCATAAAAATAAAAATACAAATTTAGTAACTTAATCACATTGTTAACTATATGATTAAGTTATCAAATATGATAATAATAATATGATTAACTATGTGATCATATAAGTATATGATCTAAGCTCCTGTGTATTATGTTGCAATGAAGAATCTTATTCCGCTAAAAGCGCTAGTATAGTATATCGACCGATCTACAGTGTCACGTGACCAATATTTCGTCTGCATTTGACCTTGATTCTTATATTAAATGCAACAAAACTTCCGCTAGGGGCCCCCTAGTATTCTCGACCGTTTCGGATTTTAAGCAAACATGGAAATGGCTGCTTGCATGTCACTGGGCTGCATCGTTATTTTACAAACGTACACATTTTTTATCATCTTAAAATTTTATAAAATAAAAATAAAGTTTCCAAAATTTTTTACAAAGCCGAAACAAAACAAAATAAAATATAACATAAATTAATACTTAAGAGATGACAAACACATTAAAAAAAAAAACTACTAAAGAATCCTGATTTTAATTTATATATATATATATATATATATATATATATAATTTAATTCAAATTTTCATTTTAGTATTAAAAAATAAGAATATGTAGATAAAGAATTATATATTATTTGCTTTCCTTTGCAATGTATGTTTTTTTTGTCTCTTAAATTTAAAAGTTTCAATGTTATTATAAATATATCAAAAATCTTAACGTAACAGAATTATAATACTTATTTAAAAAAATAATATTTAAAATACTAATGTTTCGAAACATAAAACATATTAGATATATATTACGTATCGAAATTAGCTACAAAAACTATTCAAATTATTACATAAAATATTTTCTTACCAATAATAATATCTTCTGAATTCACTTTTGTACCGAAACTAATACATACCAATAAACAAATCAATAAACAAATTTTATTAGCCATATTAAGATCAAATAACTAAATTCATAAAACCAGCCAACCAAACTTTTACAATTTTACAAATAAAACTAATGTAACAAAACACAGACAACAAAAATGAACCAATCATATATTTTACTTTAATTCGCATACGAAATAAATAAGTTTCAATTGTGTTCAACCGAACACTATCACAGAAACAAAAATAAAAAACTTGAAACAGTTTACGATGTTCACACTCTACTAGTACATGTGGCGAACGAAAAAGTACTACAAATTTAACGGTTAGAAATTAAAAATAAACCATATAACCAAGACTGTTGAAAATGACCCAACCAAAAACAAAATTCAGATTGAACACAGCGAAGCATTTGTTCAAGTTATTTATTTATATTTACACCATGGAGGCATGAAAGATGTAATGTACTTTTTTTTATAGTATAATACTGATTAAAAATTACATTTTTATGATTCAAATTATAAGGACATATACAAAAAATGATTATTTACAAGAATTTAAGACTGTACTGCTGCAGTCTCACAATAAAATTCTTAATTGTTTTAGTTAATTTATGTACAAAAAAATTCATGTTTATCTATTAGCTTCATTTGTTATATGAATAATTAAGGAACAGTTTGTACAAGACACAAATTATGTTTTAATCTTATTTTTCTCACATAAACATTATAATAAAAACTTATATATTGTCATAAATATGTACTTTTTCTAGACTTTTTTTACTTTTACCAAAATATAAAAATTATTATTATTAAATAATAAATAAACAGGCAGTGAAAGTTTTTGTTTTTAACACATTTGAAATTCATTTCTGCCCTACTCTGGTAAAGTGTTAGACAATTTATCTACTGAATAAATAATAAATTCATTTAAAAACATAATAATAAATTTTACTTTTTTTAATAACATATATTTTACTTAATTTATTACCAAAGAATTGAAAATAAGTCTAGCTTTAAATTATAAATTACAATATAGTAAATTCTCCGCTCAATTCGTAATTTTCAGTGTATATAAATATGAATGATTTTATTTATTCATGAAATAAATTATCTAATAATTTAAAACACTCGATCAAATTTTACAATAAATTTTGAAATAAGTTATGTCTTGTGTATTATTGCATAACTATAATAAAATAATGTGTACAAAATGCAGATGTTCCAAATTATAACAAATATAAAATAAATATTATATTTTCATAATATAAAACTCTAACAAAATATTACAAAATAACAATATAAATTCATAGTATTAACTTTGAATTATTGGAACATCTGAATTTATTTTTATTTTAACAGTATATATAGTACATGAACTTTGATTATGTTATTTTTACATAGATGAACTTTTTGGACAAATGCTAATTAGCAAATTCTCAAAATTATACAAAATGACCTAAAAACTATAGCACAATAATCACATCTACGTATATAAATTTTTTGATTTGTTTTTATAATATATTAAAATATTTATCTTCTTTCAATTAAATTTATAGTATTAAAATTTAAGCTTTCAATAATAAAAATCAATAATAATATTAATAAATAATTTTTAAATAAATATAAATTCTAGTTGCCAATTTTTTTTGATTTTATAAAATAATATATTAATATTTAAGATTTGCAAGTTTTATTTAAAACATCTTTGAAAGCCAGAGTGATCATAAATATCTATAATTATATATTTCTAAGTTTTGAAAGTAAAACTTTCTATAATTCTATAATTGAAAAATAATTGTGAACGGTAACTCTGCGCATTAAAATTTGTATTTGTTTATAATCATCAGCTCATAAAGAGATATGTATTGAAAATTTATAACAAAACTATAAAAGGTTGGAAAAGCATATTGATGATGCAATCACACTGTGCTAAAGTTTTTAAGTTAAGGGCTCTTTCCCAACGAATCCGTATTGAGCGTAGGGCCCCAAAGGATGGAAACGTTCATCGTCAGCGGCGTTACCACTCCGATTCGAATTAGAGCCCTTTTTGCGAGTTGGTTTCGTCGAACCATGACAACGCATTGCAAATCTTAGTTCAGAAGCCATTTCGGAACAAAGTGATGACTGTGGAGAAAACACACATAAAATTGCAAGAAATTATCAAAATGCAAAATAAAAACAAACACAAAATTACAAAACGCGAACAGTATAAGATGCCAAAAAGGAACAAAAAATAAACAAATCTATAAATAAAATTTTCTGGCATATTATACTAAGTTTTCAGAATTGATTTTTAAAATTAAAATACACGTGCTTTGTTTATGGATTTCTTCTAATTTTGAATATTATAAAATAAATTTATTATAGTGAGAAAATATTTTTGTTTCTTTACTAAGAGTATGTAGTATTTATGTCAACTGATTAAATAATTTTAACTTTATAATAAATGGTTTATTAATTCACCATGGAATAAATCATCTAATGAATGAAAATTATATAACGGCATTGTATTAAAAGACAGACTGTTTTCTATTTATAAAAATTACGCCTTAGAAGAATTCATACAAATATAACAAATAAATGGTCGCACGACAATATCTCAAATATTTAAAGAAATATAAATTTTTTTAAATAAATTGTCTCAAGTGAACTATATTTTTTCTTATACTTTAGCTTTCGACATCAGACGAAATTTTATATTTAAAATAGGAACATATTTTTCTTAATTATATATCGTAAAACATACAAATAATTTAGTTTATGATAATATATTTTTATTATAAACCTTTTTTGTGTATCTTTATATATTTAATATATTCCTTTAAAACAATTTATCTGTTATACTATGTATATTATTATAAAATTTATATAAAAAAACATCGTATACAAAAAAATATATTTGGAAAAAGTAAAAACTTAACATTTATAAATTTAAGTACAGCTTGAGAGAAATTACTTTGCGTGTGAGATGCGCAGATGTGAGATGAGACAACTCAGAACTGAGAGCTAACAATGAACTGAGTTTTCTCCATCCTTATCTTATATGGCTACTGCACATTCGGCCTTCACATGCACAGTTATTTCTGTAAAGTTGTAATAAAAACATCTTTTTAAATATTATATAATTAAAAATTACAGGGAAAAACTTATTAAACTTTTAATATATAGAAATAAATGAAAATATATTTTAGTAGATTTTTAAAAATACACACAATGATTTGAGGTGAGTATTTTCAAATAAATTTTGATAAAAATCATAAAATAATAATAATAAACACAGTTTTATATTTAATTTTTCAAATTAAATCAAAAGAAATCTAATCTAATTTCTACTATTTTTACTGTTTGTTTAATATCAATTCAATACTCACCTCCTAAAGATTCCATACAGGACAGGAAAGCATCAAAAAATTCCGAAAAGAACTAACACAGTCATCCAATTGTAAAGTATTACAAATATAAACCTCAGGACAATACTGAACTGAGCAAATATTTGACTTATCTTGGAATTACACATTTTAATTAAACAATAATTTTAAAACGACGGATTAAAATCAAGAATGCTTACAAGCGTTTTAATAACTACGTACAGTATAAGCTGTTTTATCCGGCACGTGCGGGACCAGAATATTTCCGAATAACGAAATTAGTCAGATAAAAGAACATATACATATTTAAGTCAAATATAAAAAATAGTTGAATAAATATTATATTAATATATTACATAATCAAAGATTATATACATCACCATTTAGTGGAAACTTTCAAGTATATATAAAATACATTATCTCAATCTTAATTTAAGTAAATCTCAATACAGATTGGATGCAGATTAAAATCATGAGTCAATTATCTGCCCAATTCAAACTATCCGAAATCCCATGCATATCATACACGCACATACAACAATAAATTATCTAACTTTTTAATGACCATACGATAATTTTTTTACATTACTTACTATTTATATTATTTATAATTATGTATACGTATATGCAATAGTACAAAACGTGATTTGTCTTTAGTAAATTCAATTATTATTTTTTTTTGCATTTTATTTATTTGTTTAACTGATATATTGTCAATAAATTCGTTTTTTTTTTATCTAGAGCCCTTTGTGCCATTGTTAATTCGTTTACGTAGAAAATATATTACAGTACAAAGTTGATTTTTTTAAATAATCAAAATTCGAAGCTCGTTTTATATGAGGCCCGATTTACTTACTACAGTTTTATTTATTTATTTTTTTGACTTTTTTGAGTCACAAATTCTACATTTACACCATTTTATTTGTTAATTGATTCTGTATAAAAATAATAATGATTTCATATTGACAAAGTATGTTACATTATTTCTTTAACATAAAAAATATATTAAAACTTGTTCTTCAACTGGTTTTTAAAATAATGTTTGACAAAAACTGTATAAAAGTAAGCAATTTCCTTTAAATTAATATAGTAACGATACTTTCTTTAATTTAAACTTGCAGTTGAAACAAAAGTACAAACTGAAACAATAAATAATATTTTTATTAACTAAATATAACACTCTTATTTCAATTTAAGAATTATTTTGAAATGTTCTACAATTTCTATAAATATTAACATCAATTTTTTAACATCAGTTCTAAATTTATGTACACATATATTATATTTTATCTTTCATAAAATTGTTAAGCTAATTTTATTTATATATAAATATAAGTACAAAATTTAATTATTAAATATTAAACTAACTCAAATTTATTTATAAATATTAATGTTTGTTTTTAACTTATTTACAAAAACAGGTTTAAATTTAAAAAAGAAATTTACAAAGAAACTTGTGTAAATCTTTTAAACAAAACCGAATCTATTAACCTCTTTTTGAACCATTTTAATTTTGTTTTATGTTAAACAGTTTTAGTGTTAATTAATTTTGAAATTTATTAAATGTAAAAAAAATTACTTGAAAATGAAACAAAATGTATCTCAATATAATAATTATTAATAAAAATTATAATTTAAAAATATTTAAAAAACGTTCTTTTATATTTCAGTAACATACTGTGTCAATCTGTTTTATTTCGTATTTCTTACCATTATTAATATTCACTTGGAACAATTCAGCACACTTATATCATCATTATTCTTTCTATACAAACGACGGCAATTTGAACACTGAAACTTTATAGTGTTTCGAAGTTTTTCTTTTTGTTTTGTTTTTTTTTTTTTTGCAAACTTTGACTGAATTTCCTAACCTAACGCGAGCCGACTGCATACAGTGTGAACTTGAGTCTTAAAGTAAGAACAAAACGAATTTAATCTTTCCTATTCTTTTATAAAGCGTATATTCGCGTAAAAGAGTAAATTATCGCTTTGTATTTTTAATCTTTTATTTCCGTTTTTTTTTTTATTCTTTTTTCCCGTAGTCTGGTAGTTGAAATACCACACCGCTGAAATATATGAGCTGAACGAAGTAGAAAAAAAATTAAATGTTGAAAAATTACTGCAAAAGAAAGAACGATAAATTTTCGTAGATTTCTTGTCTTGAAGTTTAGTATTTAAGTTTTTTTTTTGTGAAACTCATATTACGAAATAATGAAAACTGCTTCAGATTATTTTAATGTCTTAATGTTTCTGAGTTTAATTAACTCATGTGTTTCAATGAGAAGTTTATTTTAAATTATAGTTATAACTAATTACATTCATGATATTAATTTTAAAGAATTTTTGAATGACTAATTTAATAATGACTAAGTTTTATAACTAGAAATAGTATTAAAGTAGTAAAAATGTGCTCATTTGTTACGAATAATATCTACAATAAATTATTAATACATAGTATAATTATGAAAAATTAAATTTTTATGTATAAAAATATTTTTTTATATAGAAAGTAAAAACGTCAAATATAAAATTAGTTAATAGTTTGTAAATTTGTGAATTCAATTTTCAAACATCTTTTCAGCAACATTAGTTTACAAAACTAATCTACTGGTAACAACGATAAAAATCTTAATGGTATTTTACATTATATATATATATATATATATATATATATATATATATATATATATATATATCTATATATATATATATATATATATTCTGCACAGATCATTAACTTAAAATATTATTAACGATTCTGTTCTCTATTTTTTGTTATGTTACATTAACACCTAATTCGATTAGATAATAAAATATTAGTAACAACACTAAAAATTTTATGTACTAAAATAAAAAATTTGTATTTTTTTTCTGGAATTAATCTTTTATATTTATATTATATATTAATATTATATATTTTATAATCAAAATTTCTTATAAATATTTTATTATAATTTCATTCTTATAACAAAAACAAAACAAAAATATATTTGGATAAATTCTTTTATGTTTTTTCTGTTAAACTATAGTCGCAAAAATGAAACAAAATTAATTTGCTTAAAATTATCAACCCTGTTTAAATTATTGCATAATTATTTTTACTCTTTATCGGCCAATATTCAACTTCATAAAATTTTTCAAAATTTTCACTCGAATGTGCACAATGTTTCGAATTTAAATTCACACCGCAAACAGCCGGCCCTAAATCTCTAACGCGTTTTGGCCCTAGAAGGGCCATGCTTACAGCTACGTGTCGTGCAGGATGCCGCTCACCCGTTCTTCCACGGCGACCTTACGACTCTTCCATACAAACTCACACACGGCGATGACACATGCTACACCCATTCCGCCCATTAGTACCACGAAAACACCGCCAACATTCGCCAGACCCAATTCGTTCGCTGTACTGCTTGTTTTTGGTGTATCCACCTAAAAAGAGATAATATATGAAGCTATAAAGAGAAAATACACAATATACGAAAATTTTGTTATATAGAAAACTGTAGATTTATTCCAATCTACCAATAAATCAATTTAAAATCAATACAAAACTATCCGAAACATAGGCAATGTGGATTTATTTTGTAATTTATTATAATGCGCATGCTTCATACAGTTCCAAACTAATTCAGAATTTTGTTATAACAAACTAAATCTTTTAATGTTTAATTTTTAATTTAAAAAATGACGCGAATGAAACACGTAACCTTTCGATCTTACATAGAATATGTTGCAAATTAGACAACAAGTGATTTCGCCAAATTATCAATTATTTGAGAAATTAATATAATTAAATACAAATACTAGCAAATTAAAGTAAATAAACATATAAATTAAATTAAAGATAATTTGAAGTAAATATATATTTTACAAATAAAAATTGGTATACAATTAAGAAAGTTTATTAAAATTATTAATTTGTTTCTTTTTATTTTTTGCTGATATGTTTATCAGTATTTCGTAATCTTCATACCAGTTTTTTGAGTAGTAAATATAATAATAAAAAAAAAAACTTGACAAAATGTAAGATATTTATTACTTACTCTGCAAGCACCACCTCCTCGTTTTTCTTTCCACCATCTTGTTTTTAAGATGTGTAATTTTCCTTCTTCTTGTAGTTTCAAAATTGCACCACTAATAGCGGTTCTAAATGGAGAATCTGTCAGAAAAACATATAACGTTTTCACTATTTACTTTCAAAATATAAAGTAATACTAATTTATTACTTTTAGTCAAATAAAATTTTCAAACAAATTTTTATAGTTTATAAAAATTATTTCATCAACAACTTATATTCAAAAATATGTCAAACCTAATGAATTTTAAGACAAAAAGAAAGCTTTTTTTTTAAATTTTAATTATAATTAACGATTATTAGCATTAAACTAATACTTAATCAAAATTTTCAAAAATGATCGAACATCAATTATTCATTTATTTATCATTTTTGATAAAAATAGTTTCGTTTTATTTTATTAAGTAAAATAAAACAATTACATTTCATTATTTGTTTTGTTCTTATTGTAAAAAAGATTGATTGTTTACAGTACCACTAAACTGAGATAAAGTTTTTCAACTTTCAATCTGATTCTAATTCAATCAATGTTCATGATATAAATTCTAAGTTTGCTGAAAATTTAACGTCTTGCATTTGCAGCTTTTTCTAATAGCATTTTTAATTTAAACTTTTTTGATATTTACCTCAAATTGTGCATTTACTATTTTTAATCAAATGTAATTATTTGACTAAATTAAATTATTATCTAAATAAAGCTAAAAAGTTCCTAGATCTAGTTGTTCATGACATTAGAACTTCGCAAAATGTATTAAATTGAAAGGAGATTATCTTTGAAAATAAATATAAATGATTCAAATTAATTCGTTTACCTTACTTACCAAACTACTCTCGTAGTACTGAATTTCACTAAAATTCCAAACATTTTTTCGCAACAAATCAATCAGCATTCCCTTTAAAACTCAACTAAATATCACCCCCCCCCCCATGAAGCTAAAAGTGAAGTAAAGCAAACCGAAAATATTCTATTCCATTAACCAATCCTCCAATGCTTTCTAATCTTATCACTGCCACTCAATTTCACTCCGACAAAAACCAAAACCAAAGTTCCTCGAATTTCCCTTTTCACAAACTCTCGCCCGCAACTTCTTACAATCCTATCAGATCAACTTGTAAATGAATTAACACATTTCGTAGCAGGGGGGTAGAGGGGGTGGAGGGGAAAGAAAGAAAGAGGAAGTGAACAACTTACTCGGTGGCATTGCGATACCGTAGCCTTTCGAATCGAGCATACCGCCGATTTGTGTTAGCTCGCAGTTGCGTTCGATAACGTATTCTATCGATGTGGATTCCATCAGAAATGCGTAGCTACCCTTGCCCTTCACGACACGATCAACACCCTCGAGATTGCTCGCGGTGAACACGGATGGACGTGCTGATTCCATAAAGGACCACATACGTTGGTATGTGGAGAAGTTTGAATCCTACGAAAAAAAATAAATGTTTTTTCTTGCTGGCATAATAACTCTGAGACAAAGATATAAAATTAAAACTTAAATACTATAATGGGTTTATGGTTCTACTAGATATACAGTGCCAATTTCTCGAGTTCAATACACACACAAAAATAATAACTGAAACTGTTTTACAAACAGGATAAATCGAAGTGGACTTTTTATATTGTTAAGTTACTACAACATGAAAACATTTTTTCAAAATATAAAATAAACATTAAGAAATTATTTTCTGGTAGAAAGAGTGAAAATAATTTTTTGTTTTACTACTTAGTTGTATGTGGTATATAAATAAATAAATTAAACAAAATTTTATCCTTTTGAATAATTAATAAATCTACAAATTAATAGAAAATGGTCAAAAAATCGACATTAATTTATGTAATTTTAAGCATTACATTAACAATTTCTAGCAGTACAAAACTTCTGTCGTAGTTATTCATTTTTTTTATAATATTTTCTTTTATGTAATCTGTTGATTTTACACGTTTAGAGCTGGTAGATGAATTTGTGTATTTGGGTAGTTTATTTTCTTATGATCGTTGTTTTGATCGTGAGACTGAAAACAGAGTTAACGACGGTTGTAAAGTTTTGAGTACTTTGGGTACTTTTGCTAGAAATATAAATATTTCCAAAGTAGCCAGTTTGAGTATATACATTGCTCTTTTGGTGTCTACATTGATGTATGGTAGTGAATGTTGATTTTGTCTACAAAACCATAAAAAAATAGTAACTGCTATGGAAATGAGATTTTTACGTGGCATATATAGATTAGTGTATGATGAATGTAAAATTGAAAAAAAATGTTATTGCAAAAATTAGTATTAGTTCGGTCATCTTGAACAAATGTCTAATAAACGTTTGGATAAAAAAATTAATGTAAATGTTTTGAAGATATACGTTTGCGTGGACGTCCGATGAGTAGATGGAATTTTGCGTGAGCGAAAGTTTCCAAGTTGTAGGAATAGAAGAGCATATATGAAAAGTATCATGAATGTGGATGAAACTAGAATTGCTTGTCTGGATAGAAATATTTGGAGATATATTTCGGGATAGTCGAAAAAGTTTGTGCCACAACTTTTTGACTACATGGCATGATTGTGTATATATAGTAAAAAAATAAATAAAATAATATTATTCAATTATTGTATTCCTTTTTCTGTTATTTATTTAATAAATTAAATACTGTTTTATGTTTGGACTTGTGTAAGCAATATTTATTTATAATTTTGAATAAGAATATGTTGAAAAAACTTACCCGGAAAAAAGCAGCAGTAGAACCACCGCGCAATGCTCCATATTTAATTTTCGTTTGTTTAGCTAAATCTTCTGCACTTTCAATCGGAGAATCCATTCTTTCAACGGTTAAAAATGCAGCTAAGTTTGCAGTGTAAGATGATATCATGATTAACGTGAAAAACCACCACATGCCTGCTACCATTCTTGTCGAGACGGCCCTGGAAAAGATACAAAATATTTGTATATCTTCTACTCTATAAATTCTATTAACAAAAACAAAAACATTACCGAATAGTCTTTTTAAAAACATTTTTTTTTGTTATTAAATATGTTGCCTGTGCAAATGTGCAAAAACATGAATTTTAAAAATGTTATTTTTGTTATAAATATTTTTGTTTTAGGTCGTTAATTAATTTTATATGAGTTTTCAAAATTCGAAAAAATAGTCTATTGTAAAAAATATTTTATAAAAAAATAAAATAAATATTTTTTTTTAATTTTAAAATGTAATTTATAAATTTATTTATTAAAATTGTGAAATAATTAGATTAAAATTTGTTATTTTATAATAAGATATTTATATAAGTAAATCATTTTTATGGGACCTGGTTTGCGTTATAATTAAAGTAAATAATAAACTATTGCGTAAAACAAAAATAAATTATAAACAAAACTGACTATTTTAATATGAAAATTTTTGTGGTTTATTATACGTAATATTGAAAAATTTATTTAATTGTTTTATTCTACAAGTAAATTTCATTAATATATTTTTACTCTTAATAATATCATTCCTAATAAATGTATTTCTTTAAAATTCTAATAAATATTTATTAGAAAGTTGGTTAAGAAATAGGAAACTTTATCGTTAGTTTTAAAATTATAATTAATACAATTTAAAAATATTTATTTCACGTTGTTATTGTACGGATTCTTTTAGAAGTATTAAAATTTTATGTTTTAAATAGTTTAAATGTAAATATGTTTATGTATTTAAAATTTAAATACAATACTATGTATATCATTTTATGTTTCATAAACTATTAAATTATGTCGATACAATTAGATAAAAGTATAGCAACAATAGTAATTGAAATATTTTATATTTTGCAAAAAAATTATATTAAAATTATTATTAAGTATTACATACGTTTAAATAATTATATTAGTTTTATTATAAATTATAATATGTAATTAATATTTAAACAATATAAAATTGTATAAAAACAAATAAACAATATTAGCATAGATTAAACTGTAACCGTTATTTCATTACTTAATATTTCATTATTTTCAGTAATTTTTAAAAGCAATTAAAACTTGAAAATATTGTTGCAGTATTAAATGAAAATATTATAAATACCTTTAAAAGCATTTTTACTTGAAATAATCTTACGATAATAGTTTTAAAAGACTTATCTGCAGATTTTGAAAATCGTAAAACTCTTGACTTATAAACCAGTACAATAAGAACATGAAAAAAACATAAAGCACTAAACGACAACAGGAAAAACATAAATTTGATGCAGCAAGTCTGCATATAGTCACCAAATACCACTCTGCACTCAACACTGAATACTTTTTTTTTTCTTGCAAATCGAGCCAACTTACTTTGGCGCTATATCGCTGCCTTGCTGCATCAGTGAGCCAATGGTGAACCACAGCGAATTTAACAAACTGAATTGATTCTCTAGCACATCCGGTTCCGTTGTACACGGGTGCGGATTGTCCCATTCGTATGGACTGAATCTGAAAAAGAAAATTACAAAGAAATTTTCGAGAAAAAGAATTGCGAGCTTACTTTGGAAGAAAATCGCAGCCCTGTTGCATTAGTGAACCAATCGCGAACCACATACAGTTGAACAGTGTGAATTGATTCTCCAAATGATCGGGATTTGGATTGCAGGGATGCGGATTCTGCCATTCGTATGGTGTGAACCTAAAGATAGATTAACGTATAACTGCATAGAAGAAAATTTATCCAAACATTTGTTTCGGTTATAAGACTGTTTGGGTTGTTCATTCATAGATATTTCCAGTCTGCAAAATTCTGCGTCCAAGCTAAGATAGATAATAAGTCTTATGCTGGAATTCTAAACAGATCTGTAACGTTATACATTTTTTTTTTACGCACTAAAATTGTGCAATCAATAAAAACAAAATATACTCTGTAACGTTATAAATCTGTTCAGAATTTCAGTATATTTGGCATTTAAATTGAAATTTATGAAAAAGTACGATATCAATCTACCATGTTTAAATTTGTTTAAAGTATTGATATTTTGATAGACAATAACAGCATTCAATATTGTGTGTATTTTTCATTTAAAAATAAACACTTTAATTAACTTGAAGCAAATGTAGTTTATAGTTGCTTTTAGTTATTCTCTAAAAAAATATGGTTATTTCTGTTCTAATGTGTTTTTCTAAAATTAGTCCTCTTTTTCTACAAAAAAAAAAAAAAATGAAAAACCTTTATTTTACGAGTATATATTTAATAATTACGACCAATTTAATATCATATTCATATAAATTCCTTATATTCCTCACTAAATGAACGACCAAATCACATATACTCAGTTCGTAATTTAACTTAATGTTCATATATATTTTTAAATAAACTGACCTTAAAATTAAATACTAAAAATTTGTATAAACAAAGTTAAATATTAATCTGTAAAAACTACATATAGCCTAATATTATATTCATGAAATAATTTATTATATTATTTTGTGCAAAACAAAATGTTACACAATTAAGTTAATAAAACTTGAAAATTAAATTTAAATTTACATATTTTAGTAAATTTCGCAGAACCATGATGAAATTAAACGTAATATACAAAATTATTCTTGACATTTGTATAATTAACATGTAAATATGTTGCAAAATGTCACATGTAACGTTTCTGTAAAATATTATAAAATAAAATATAAAAATTTATAAAATATATATACCTAAACCATGTTATTCAGAAATGTAATGTCTATTTATATTGGTAATGCAAATCAATTATCGAAATTGAACAGATAATATTTCATGTAATCGTTAAAGCTATTGTAAGAAAAATATTTGAAAAAGCTTTTTCGCTTTCTCATCAATCAGAAATTTAAGACGTTAAAAATTTTCATAATGCTTTTTTTTGACAATAAAAATACTAAAATTAAAACATTTTATTCCAAATTACAAAAAAAAGTATTCACTTCAATTTGTCTTTCGAAATTCTTTACTTTCCATCAATCTTAGTATCAATAAACTCAGTTTTAAAATATGTCCACAATTATAGAAGATCACAAAATATTTAATGTTATTTAGATTAATAATGCCTTCATTGTAAATATTTTTAATTTTATCCAATAATGATTAATCAAAAAATTATTCTCCGGTAAAATTTCAAAGTATGTACTAAAACTCCAATCTTTACACAATATATTGACGCAATTTTTCAATTAGTGTCGTTATTCATAAATTTAATTTATTTCTACATTCATCTACTTTACGTTTTGTTTCTTAAAAAAAAAAAAACAATGCATCAAATTTCACTGTTTTGTATAAATTGTAAAACAAGAATTGCTTTCAATGTTAAAATCAAACGTTGAAATTTGATTCGAAAATCAAAAATTCGAAAATTCTTACCTTGCCAGAATAAACAACAGGACGGAAACACCTAAATATGCAGTCGCCATGTAGATCCAAACATCTAACGACAGCGGTGACAGGAAACTAAACAAATTTGGCGGTTGTTTGATCGGCTTCCTGTATAGAATCGATATGCCCAGATTCATAAAAGGCATTGTAAAATCCACGGCTTGCTCGCGATCATATGTTATTGTTAAATCGGCAATCGCCAGGTCAGCTTTTTGATCCAAAAGTTCTTTTATCATACCGTCCCATTCTTTGGTCTCCCGATTTAGGGAACCGTACCTTTTAAAAAAAAATATGAAAAAGGTTAAAGGTGACAGATGTGTCCCTGTGTATATTTTAGATAAACATTGTTAAGATTGTAGTTAAAATATCTAACTTTCTGCTCCTAAATTTATAAAAGTTATTATTTTAAAAATAAATAAACAATAACCAAATGTCTAAATAGCAAATAGTTAAATAGTTAAATCATATTCAATATGTGGAAAATTTTAAGTACCATATTTGTTTTGCTTTTTTTAATTTGTTTGAAGATTTCAGATAGAAATTTTATTTTACAATAAGATGCAGATTTTGTTGTATAATAGTACAAATTTTGCAACATATGCATTCAATATTTAAAATCAATTTAAAAAAAAAACTTAAGAAGCTTTAGTATGAAATAATAGTAAACAAAGATTTACATAGTTTTTCTTTTTGTTTATATATTGACATAAGGTGGGTTGGACTCTTCCACTGGATTTACTTTTTTACTCTGAAGTGATCTGTAACCGATCTGGTACTGCTCTTAAAGTGTATGGAGTGAAATTTTTAGCTTTAAAAGTTTAAATTAAAACATTTTTCTTAACAAACTTAACGGTTATAAGATAAAAAAAGACAGTATGTGCATTTAATGAGGTATATTCGAAATATTTAACTTTTTTGTCCTCGTTATCATTAGCAAATAGAAATTCTCTTGTATTTATAATAATTACTTTTCGATGAAACAATATTTTTACATTTGACAAATTACGTTCAGCATTCGGCTTTCCTTCTCTGTGATTACGTCACTACAAAATCACGCCAACTCCGCTTTAACTCCAAATTAATAACCAAACCCACCAACAGTATTACCACGTATTACGTTTATTGTTTATTAATTTGCACACTTAAAATAAATGACTGAAATTACAAATTTAATTTTTGAGTGTTTTAGTTCAATTGTTTAGTTCTGCTCTTATACCAGTTGCATTGTCTTAGAAATCGACATTAGTTGAAACCAGCCAATAAATTTTATTAGGTACTTATTCATTACAAACAACACTCCTGTCGAAAATATCAATTCATATTTTTTGCAATTGCTTCTTGTTGGAAATAATCAACGTTACTTGGTCAATATATGACAGTTATTTTTATGTTTTTGTTAAAAAATGTGATATTAGATTATTTATTAATATATAATACACGTTTCTTATTGATATAATTTGGCTAATACTTTCTTACAATCGGCCTGATTCTCTAACAAAGTTGCTAAGTTTTAGCAACTTTGTTATCAACTCTAACCAATAGAAACAAGTATAACAGTTCTCATTTTCATTTTTTATTTAGTGTCAGCTAATATTATTGGCTAATGTTGTTAGCAACGTTGTTAAAATTTAGCAACTTTGTTAGAGAATCAGGTCGAATATCACGCACAATTTTTCCTAACTCTAATACTTCTCAAATCTATTCTGTTAAAAACCCGACTATACATCGTATTTTTGTAATATTTAATTTTCAAAACAACTACCAATATTAATTAATGAATTAATCTAAAATGCACTAAACCAAATTGCATCGTCCATTCAAAAACAAACTCAAGCATAAACAAAAACTATTCCGTCCATTTCAGTTAGAGTTCACCGGAACCGAGAGACATGTTGCAGTACATTAATTCAACAGCATGGATATGTAATGCATATGTAGCGGGGGACTTTATATACCACACATACTACATCGGAATATACTCACCGTCCGTCGGGTGCGAGTCGAAACGTGTAATTGAAACCCAGTATGCGAGAGATTTCATGGATGAGATCGATCGCATAGCCCTCAAACTGAGCGTTACCGGTCAGCTTTTCGCTGGAGTCCTTTCGCATGCAGTAGGGCGAACTCTACGGAAGAAAGATTTGCCAAGGATATTTTTACGGAAAATTCAAATGCTTTTTACCCAGTTTAAGATTACTTTGAGAAATTCATGCGGTTTGTGCTTTGAATATTCTATTCTTCAAAGATGGAACAATTGTTTCATAACAAAAATAATAGTACAAAGAGTTCCATCATTTGTTTCAAAATTATTTGGACAAATGTTTTAAAGTAAAATTTATAGTGCTAGGCTATAGTTTTTGATAGTATTACACCAATAATCTGGGCAAGATCATAAGGATTTTTTTGTGTAAAACAAGACAGAACATATTTGTTTTAATTTATTGTTTATTTTAGTAAAACACACATAATTTCTTAAAAGTTTTTTTTATAAATTATACTAATTATAAAACATATATCATTGAGTTTAGAATGTAAAAAAATTATTAATAACTTTATAAGACAATATTTTGAACGAGTAATACTCCATACTTTTCCTACAACTATATGTTTTTAAATAAAACGTAATTAATTAAAACGAAATACATAACTTTTTTAAAAAAGTTCAGAAAATAATTGTAATTGTCTTTAGTCTTACTAGAATCCATATTTCTTTTAAAGTTAAATTTTATGATATTGTTTTTGCGTTTTAAATTTAATGATGTAAAATGTAAAATATATCTTAAATTTATATTTCAGTTCAATGTTCCTTTAAAACTAGTTAAAAAAAAAAATGTTAACCAAAATGATTTAAAAAGTTTTATTAAATTTTTCGTAGCAAATATAAACGTTTTAAATAAAAATGTATCATTCCATGAAAATTATTTTAAAAAATCTGAAGAATGACAAATATTTGAGACTTTTATGAAATTCAAATGCTTTTGAAGTTAACTTTTATATTACGTATACGGCAAGATTTACAATAACAAAAACATATTTTTTTTTTCAAAATTTAGTTATAAAAAATTAGATTTCATATTTGGATAAAACTGAAAATAATGTATTTTTTAACATGAGTAATCCACAAATTGTTATAATCTTAAATAATAAATTTTACATTTCTATATTTATATATTTTATATACGAATACAAGTTTTAAATTAAAAGTACTAAATTTGTATAATATAAATAGTTTTACAAATTACCGCGGTAAGATAGATGTAAGAGGAAATTTCTGAGAAATATCATAGACGTTTATTATCTTTAAAGTTACCATTTCAAATATTACGTCAATTGTAAATGTAATCTAAAAGAGACTAATATATCGATAACAAAGCTATAAATTATATATATTATAGTAATTGTCAAATAAAAACATTTTATAATCAAATAACACTAATCACATATTCTAAAATTAAATAATAGACCTAAATGTTAAAAAAATCAAACAAAAACATTCTTTGTAATAAACATAAAAATGATTCAAAAATCTTTTCTATATTGAACCGGATTGAATTTAGTACGTGTTTCTGAAAACTTTATGTTAAAAGTAATAAAAATAGTCAGCATTTACTTGTAAAACTTGACGATTGAATGCTGGATTTCAGAATAAAATTGTACAGTACGCATTTTTTTCAAAACAATAAAATGCACACGTTACGGATATTTTGACAGTAAAATACTTTTATTTCTACTCATAAGACTTAATATTTGTATTATTTTACGATTTGTTTTTGTCTTTAAATAATAATAAAATATATTGAAGTTTTATTTATCATTCTAATTTAATATATTAATTTTTTTTATGATATTACTGTACTTTTGCCAAAATTTTTGATCTACTGATATTATTTAATATATGAAAAAACATCTAATTATAATTATTTATTAAAATTTGCAAAATATATTAAGAATATATATATTATATCTTCTAAATGCTCGTAGAAACTATAGTTAGAAACTGTACTATCTTGTTTTTAAATATCACTTTCCTTTTATTTTCATAAATAAAAGTTTACATTTGCGATATATTTGAGAAAAAATAGACCTTTCAGTTCTGTACTTTTTTTTTCTAAAGTTGGTAATAATAATAATTGTATAATGTCGTAATTTGTAACGCAAAAATATTTTATACATACATACATACATACACAATCACACCATGTACCCAAAAAGGTGTGGCACAAACTCTTTTCATCATCCCGAAATCAGTCGCCTTCAAGCATTCCTATCCAAACAAGCAACTTTCGCTTCATCCACATTCATAATTCCTCTCATACATGCTCTTTATTTCTACTAATGAAAAATAACACTAAAACAATTTAGTTTTATAATTATAATTAAAGCACAATACGTCTCGAAAAATATACTTATATTATGAAAATATTTCAACAAATAGAATTACAGAAAATATTGCAAAGAAAATTTAAAAATTTATTGAATGTCATACTGAAAATATTACCATATTTGAATCACTTTTTTCATTATTATTATTTAAATTTGTCATAAAAATAATAAAATTTCAAATGCTCCGAACAATTTTGATTGTCATTCTAATTAATAAAATAAAACTGAAAGACGAAAACTTACCAGAATTGTTGTAACCACAAATGTTTTATTCTGCAAAATTTCAACAATTTGCGTATACGCTTCACCGTATGTCCTCGTAAAATTAACGCCTTCCGTCGAATTCCAAGTTCCAATTTTCTTCAATCCGTCCTTGGTCAGTTCAATAATGTCCAGTACGAAATCGCTTCGGAAACCCTGATGATCAAACTTGATCACGCCGGTTAATCCAGCCATTTCCACCTAAGGGAATGTTGCAATCGTTAAAGTCAGCTTAATTAAATCAAAGTTAGCTATGAAAGTGATGCATGTGCAGTAAATTCTACAGTAAATTGTATAAATGAGGGAAGGAATATATTCAAGAGAGAGGTTAATTCCTTGGAGTGATTAAGAGGTTTGATCCAAAAATAGAACTTCCGAAATTATAACTTAGATGATCTTATTTGTTTTACAATCTCTAAATAGACCATTTAGTTTAATAAAATTTTTGCAAAAAAAATATGGTATATTTGATATATTATTAAATTTTAACCAGCTACTGTATAAAACATTGTTAGCTGATCATGTGATAAACTATGCGATTAAATTGTCTACTGTTTTCAAAATACCCAATTAGTCAGTTGATAATTTAAGCAGACTGTTAACTGACGATGTGTTTAACAATGTTGTGCAACTAAACATAAACAATTTTAAGTATATCTCTACTTAAATGTTTTTAATAAATTTTAAAACAAAAATTATGATTTGTTATGGCGACACTCTACAGTTTGCAAACTATTTTTAATAAAATTATAAACAAAAAGTTAGCTTTTTTTGAAATAATTTCCAAACGAATATACATACTTTAAGTACTTAAAATTTTATAATTTATAAAAACACATTTTTTGCAACTACTCTATTAACGTATATAAGCCTAAAAAAAATCTATTTTCACAAGATATTTTTGTCTTCAATATAATAATATAATTTATTAAAAATATAATATTATATAAATTTATTTAATTTTACATAACTATTACCAGTAAAATAGCAGTTTATAATTTTAACTATGATAATTAATGTAATATTACATTTCTTTCTGAAAAAATACATTCATAGAACATGTATATTTATATCAATGTTTTATAGTGTAAAACAATATAAATTATAATATAATTTAGAAAAAAATATAGTTTTATGAAAAATATTTGGCTCTTTTAAACACAATTTATGATAAAGTGAATTTATGAAATAAATGTCAAAATTTATTTTATAATTTACTAACAAAGAATAATGACTTAATACCTACTTAATTAAAATACATTTTGTTTTAAAAGATAAAAGTTTGAAAGTGAAAATATATAATTTACGTATATAACATATAGAATGAGGAAGAAATTTCTGATAAAAATTGCAAATTGTTTATTGAGAAGTTTGTTTGAAGTTTATATTTCATTAAGAAGTTATTTATATAATGGCAAAGAAATATGAAAAAGTAATGACTGCACATAAATTTTTATTAAATAAAAAGGTTTCAAAATATGTTTTTCTTTTGCATTAGACATCAAAATACAAAAGCAAAAATTATTATCCAAAGTTTGCTTTCCTTATTTTTTTAACATGTATTTTGAAAAAATTAAAACATATATATATATTTTATAAATTAATGGAAATTTAAAATGCAGTAAAAAATTTTTTTCTAAAATTATTTAATTTGGTTAATCAATATCAACAATGAAAAATTAATATTTTCTTGTTATACAAAATAGTTAAAATAATGATTTACTTTCAGTTTTTCTAACATCTTTTTTCTCACATTTAGTGTTAGTAAAAAAGAAACGCAAAATCATCCTTTTTTTCTGCATTTACCCGTCAAACACGAAAAAGCTGTTTTCGTGCTTTTACAACACATTGCCTCTCAAAAATTGAGAAGAATTATTACGGCTTTTATTTGATTTTATAGCTCGATTTTATCGCGCACTAAAACCGCACCATTTAAAATATTTTACAATTTGCACCCCCCCTAATTCGATTTTCAAACATAAAAATTTTAATTCCGCTCTTTAAGTATCTGGGGAAATTATTCACTTTTTTTTTATTGTTCTTCTTTTTGACTTAAAAGCTTAAAACAAAAAAAAATATTTCAAAATTTATTACAATTTTTTTCTTTTAATATGTATTCAATTCAAACGCTCAAGAACCAAATTTATCAAATAATGGCACTTACAACTTGTTAATTTTCCACTTGAGGCACCTTTACTTCTTTATATACTTTGAACATCTATATAATTTGTTGTTTTTTTTATATTATAATCAGTGTTGTGACAAAACATATTAAAAAGAATCTAAATTAAAATCAAGATCTTCACAGTTAATATGTTCTAGATCAATTTCTACAATCGGATCTTTTTTATAGATTAAATCAGAAAATTGTAATCATAAAAAAATTATTTCTAGATCTGTGATCTAGATCAGACTCAACTCTGATTATCAATAATGTTTAATTTAGATTAAATTGTATAAGTATTTTCAATGAAATGATTACGAAAATATTAAGCATATATTAAAAGCAATATGGTGCTGCTACTATATTTTGCGGCATCTCTAAAATATCACTGTAGCATCTAAATGTACCGCAGTACCCCAGTAAAAAACCACTTAATTAACTTAACAAGTTATTATTTTTAAAATATAACCATACCGTGCAAAAACTGTTTTATCTAGTGTTTTAAAATGATTCAAAAAAAAAATGTAATAAAGTTTAATATAAAGTATTATTAATTAAATACAATAAAATTTCAATTAAACAAAATTGATATACATACATAAACTAAATTCATCATTACACTATATTTTAATAATTTTTAAATTAAATATGATTTATTAATAAGTTATTATTTTTGTAATAATTCTATGTTGTAACAAAAAACAATGATACGCGTTTAATATAAATTTGAAAATAATTAATATTGGCAAATTAAAATACGCTTGATGGAAACATAATTTACAATTTTTGTCTATCCATTATCGAAAATTATTAATTTATTATTCATTGTTTTTAATTTTAATTTGTGAAAGATTAAAAAAACAAATTATTTACAAAATAACTTTTTGCATGTTTTTGTTTATATTTAGTTCAGAATTTGTAATATTATACCAGGTGTGCAAAATATTAGGGCCGCTCTAAATAAAATTTTTATTTATAAACATGAAGAAAAATTTTACAGAAAAAATTATCTGCGGTATTACCAAGGATGTTATATATATTAATTTATTATATAACATCCTTGGGTATTACACATATATTTGAATTTATGTTACCTATAATAGAAATATTCATATATGTATAATTTTAAATAAAATGTTGACTGTTTTATAGAATTTTTTTCATTAAAATTAAACTTATAACACATCAATGGATTCGAATATGTAAAAATATATATTTAAAATTCAAAAGTTGATATCTTTTTCGGTAAAACCAAAAATATTTTTATGTATTCTATATGGCCTAATTCTATGGATATCCAGTATGTACAAAATAAACAAGAAATATTGTTATCAAATTAACATTTACATAATAAATATTTTATAAAAAGGTGCAAAAACTTTTTTCCGCACAACTGTCAAATATTTGCCAAACGTTTAGTATCCAAAAGCAAAAACTAATTTATTTTTTACGATCAAATTAAATTTTCGGGTGACAGTTTAGCTACGTGTATTTACTTTGGTCCTTTCCTGTATCTCGTTTGTGTCCAATATTCAACTGAACTGACTGACCCCATTTGCTCGGATTAAATTTATCAATAAATATTTTATCCTTCATAAAAATATAAAAATCCATTTGGGATGGATCGTTTAATTTTATATACGCTTCTCGTATAGAATCAACGTGCACTGTATTATAAACTCATCATTATCCGGCGAATATAAACAAAAATTCGAAAGCAGAGTTTTGGGTAAAATTATTGCAACATAACGTATGCGTATCAGTCAATCTATAAAAGCAAATTTTCAATTTTAATATAGATTTTTTACGAGTTATTTGAATTTGAGTTAATAAAACTGTTATTATGCCTCTTTTGTTTTAAAATGTCACTATAATATTGAGTAATTATTGTACATAACGATATACATATATGATATAAATTGCTGGTTTTTATTTGTTCCAATTTATTTCTAAAGTCAATATTAAAAATATATATTAATACCTTCAACTATATTAAAATTGTAAATTATTAAATATTTTGTAAATCCGAAAATATAACTGATCTAGTTTTGTTGTAGGTACATGTTTTTATTTTATATTACCCTGTGTTTTACAGTGATAAAATGGAACAATTTTAAATTTGTTGTTTGAATTATTTGTTGTTTATTTCAATTCTAGTATTATAGAATAAAAAATTTATATATGAGATAAGCTAAAAATAGTAATTGCATGTATAATAACTTTTTGTAAATTAAATATAAAATGTTAAAAGTTAGGTAATATAAAGAAAAAAACCTTTAAATAATTTTTAGAAGTTTTAGTTGTTTTATATAAAAAAAGTGGATAATGTTTTGCATTCTAATCATATTAGATGAAAGATCTAATTCAAGAATAAAAGTTGGATTTATGCAGCAAAAATTAACATTAACATTAACTTTATAATAAACAATATTTTACGCATTCCACTAAAACTAAACTATCCTTAACACTAAACTACAAAGTTGGCCAACTAGATTGTATAAAACTAATGAAGTTGTAATGAATAATGAATAAATGTCAAACTTCAAAACAAACGTAATGAAAGCCGGTATAAATGGTTCTTTTTAGTTTTAAAGATAATAAATAAAATAAAATATTTTTTCTTAAATCACAAACAATACTTTATCTCGAAAGCTAAACTTTTATCATCAGTAGCAAAAGATAAAGTTAAATTCCTAATCAGTGGTATGTTACACAGATACTCAACCTACCTAGTGGTCAAAGAATACTCAATGTTCTGAGACATTAATATTAAAGTTAATGTAACTTTAAATTAGTCTGCATAAATCCATTTTTAATGTCTACACTTAGTGTATTTAATGAATGTTAGATATTTACATATTTATCTATTCGTGTCCATTAATCTACTTATCTAAAGTTTTCGATCATGTATCTAAATTTTATTTGAAATAATATTTTTTTTTTCAAATAATTTGTATGTAGATAAAATAACTAATGTTATTAGAAATATTATTTAATTTAATAAACAAATTATCTAAAATTTAGCTATCTAATTCAATTTAGACGAATAATCTACTTTATTTTTTGTTTATTTATATTTATAATTAAACTGGTTATGTTCATACACACACATCTTATATGTATATTAATATAAAAAAAATCATGACAATTTTGTCATTTTGAAATCATTTTTAAATGTTGATTTGTCTACATCGTCAGGTAACTTTTCTAATTTATTTATTTTTAATTACATCCTACGCAATCACGTCATGTACCTAAATGAATGTGGCACAAACTCTTTCCACTATATCAAAATTATTTTGCGCCAAACATTTAATTACTAACAATATTTGCTATTTATTACTGTACGAAAATTATTATTTAAAAATAATAATCTTATTTAAACTATTTTTTTGTAAATATTTCCATTTCATATTATTTTGATTAAATGTAAACAAATATTTCATCAAAAATATTATTAACTTTCTACTCATCCAATCTTTCCATTCATCTTCTTTCAAGCAACTGGCAACCAAATAAACTCCAACATTTAACCTCAAGGAAAACCACACAGTAAACCAAAAAACCATATAACAAAACCAGAACGAAAAAAAAATGGAGAGTAACTCACGATTTTCATATAATTTATAAGGCTGTATCCATGGGGCCAGGTATCAACATTGTCGCAGCTCAGGGGTTTGATATCAATCTGTTGGCTGGTGTCCAAATCGTGGAGGGCCTTAGCGAACAAATGCACAGCATCGTACATCAGCGCCGTTTCCGCCTAGCGGTCGAATCGAGAATCAAAAACGGTGTGTTTCGATTAGTTGCGTGAGATTTTGTTGTTTTTTCGAGAATGTTATTTTGTTACGTTATGTTTTATTAAGTTGGTAAGAACTTGAGTGCGAATGAAAAGTGCGTAAAAATATGATATGTGAAGTCGAAAATGTCTGTTTGTGTCAGTTTTGCTGTAGGAAATGAATTATTAGGGGTTGCTTTAGGGTTAAAGGCTCGAACGTACCTTTATAAAAGTTATGTTGTCCTAGCAGCAATAAGACCAAAATGAAGAAATTAATGATATTGCAATTGTTTTTGTAGTATTATATTATATTATGTTATATTATATATTATATTAAAATAAAAAGGCTATAGGATTAGGTTATGTATAAATTTTAATTAAAAATTGACGCTTCGACGCACTCTACATACATCATCATTAGAAAAAAATTATACAAATTGTATAATTGTTTCTGATGACGATTTACGTAGAGTACGTTTACAGAACTTAATCCTAAAGCCTTTTTATTTTAGTATTTTACATATCAGACAAATTACATTTTGTATTTAATAATTTTTAATATCAATCAAAACTCAATGTTTAAAACAAATACTCCTATATGATATCAAATATATGCATATTAAAATAAGGAAAATCGAAAGAAAAACCACTTTCTCAAATATATACCAAATTGTATAAATTATAAGTATAATTATAAAGATTGTAGTAACTTTTTCTTGATTTTTAGATTTAATACAAAATTTACAAAAATTTTACTAAGATTATAAGTAATTATAATTAATTTGTACATCAGATTGTACAAGTGGTTTCTCTTTGGCAAAAATTGAATAAATAAAAGCTGCATGACATGAGAATGTTTTACTAGTTTTAATGGTGCATTTTAAACGGAGCTTTTGAAAAATCAAAGTACAACCTTATAATACTACACTTTATTTTGTTCTTTAAAAAAATCGGGGGGAAATGCAGCATATAAACTAGTAAAACGTTCTCGTTTCACATAGCCTTAAAAAATCAATAGTTAGTAGTTCTAATCTAAAAAATATTTTAGTACGCCACTGGAATTCACACAAAATGCTGCCAAAAAAGTTTCACTCAAAATGATCTGCAATTAATAATAATAATAAATTCAAAACAAAATTTTAAAAATGTAATTTTTCATTTACATTTAATGACATAAATTATTTTTTAACTAATAATTTTATTTTTGTTCAATTTAACTAAATTTCAATCTTTTATGGTTTTAAAAATCCGTAACATGTACACAGTTTTTTTAAATATATTTTTTTAAAATATGCATTGTATTTTCCACATAAAAACTCCTTCATTAAAAAATAATAATTAAAATTCTTATTATATATTTGTTACTGGCGGCTTTAATTAATATTTGTTTTTCAATAATACCGTAAAATATACAACCTAAGCAAATAACTATGTAGAGAAAAAAAAATGGATAAAAAAATTCATTTTATAACAATATAATTAAATGTAAATATTCGCTAAGCCTTCCCGTTAATGCGAACAATATATAATCCTTCAATAATCTATATAAATTAATTCAATTTATAGTCCGGAAATCAATTGTATGTAAATAAAAATGTGCAGATTCAAATATATTGAGTTGAGCATATCCTCATTTATCTTATTATCTTGAATATTTGAGTTGGACCAAATTTCTAAATTAAGCATAAATATTAAATTGAATGTTACATTAAATATTAAAAAAAAAAAACATTTAGCAGATATTCACATTTAACCACTGTCAAAACCCAAAATATATAATAATAAAATATCCTAATACATCATTATATTAGTGTACCAAAATTGCCGTAACCGGAAATATATTTTTTACTCTATAATATAGAATACGTAATACTTATAGTCTGTTTTTAATTAGAAGGAGTAAATGTAAAAGTAAGTTTTACACTAAAAGAAAATACCAAAAAAATTACTAGAAAATTTCTAGTCTATGATCTCCATATTTGGTTTATTTATTTATAAGTATCACGAAAAGAATTTAAACACAGGAAACTAAAGAAAACGTGACAACATAAAACCTAACAAATTTCGTATTGACAGTACAGACAAATTATTAACAGTAAATGATAAGACAAACATAATGTGTAAAAACGGTTGTATGTCAACCAATCAGAAATATACATTTTGGGTTAAAATTTTAAATTACTCCTCCTAGTTAAAAAAACAGAGAATATATACTTTTATTTCAACTTTTTTCTAATATTAGTTTACAAAACATCATCTGGACATTACAAGTAAAACTACCCTGCAAAAAATATCTATTATTATTTAATAATTTGATCAAAAGAAAAACAAATCTTAATCTAATGTAACCGAAATCATATTTTTTATAGTTTTTTAAACGTGTACGCAAACATTTAAAAAAAAATACAAGAAAATATCTTCAATTTTTTTAGCAATGCATGTTAATATAGAATTGAATATTTTATGTGTCCAACTCAAGTATAGAATTAAGCTTGACGTTATTGAAAATTAAGATAGTGAGACAATCATTTGCCCTGCCCCGCCTTCTTCAATGCAGAAACCTAGTTATTAATTGTCAAAAGTTTGTCCTTATAGTTCATAGACCGTCGTATACGCTTACCCATTATCATAATTAATAAAGAGTCGGATTAAATGTATAATCAACACTGCATGAAAACTAATAACATTCTAAAACTCAAACAGATCCTTTAACCTTGTTTATTAAGTTGCCAGTTGGGCACGAAGTTCAGTTTCTTGTTAGGATGTAATTATAAACTTAACTAGTTTATTGATTAATCGCTCTTTGATAAATATGTCAAACTTATTTTTTTCTTTATTTTTGGTTAGCAAAGTTAAAAGTTTTGTAATGTAAAAATTATTGTACGTACTTCATTAAATTAATTGTTTTTTTAAGTTTTAAAGTTTGTACAATTTTATTAGTTTGCAACAAAAACTAAAAATGTTTTTATATTGGAAATAAACTATTCTATATTTTTGAGTTACTTTTTTATATATTTTTTAACAGTCTGTTAAAATTGTTTCAAACTATTCGTTGACTGAAAAAGAAAAGTATATAATAATTTATTTACAAAACGAAGAATTACATCATAAATAATTGTCTCACAAATTCTTTTTTTTTATTTTTACTGCACATTTAAATAAATTCGAAATCATAATGCTACTTCATCACAAAAATATAAAAATTTAAAGTTTAATTTTTAAAATATTGATTTAAATAAATTCAAACATTTAAAAAAATTGTCATATTTATCAAAGAAATTAGTGTATTTTTATAATAACAGTATTTAAGAAAATTTATAATAATATATAATTAGATTTAAGAAAAAATATAGAAAATAAATAAATCAAAAGCTTTGATAAATTACGGAAGCAGTATTATTGTCGTAATATTTTAGCATTTATATTTACAGTACAAAAATATTATTACATATTTAAATATGAATAATTAAATAATGTAAAATAAAATGTTTCACCGAGTACCAGCAGCGACTTCAAATAAATTGATGAATAATTATATTTATTTGAAAACAAATTAGATTTATTTAAAATTTAATATTAAAAATTTTCCTCATCTCCCAATGAAACCCACTCAAAACTAAGAAATCTCATACGATGTATCTGTAGATTGAATTATATTCTATCGTCAAATCCCTTGTGCAAAATTTAATCTAAAATCTACCCCGGTATTGTTCTTGCTGCAACACATCTATTGACACAAATCATCTATTGTTTGCATGTCCCACATTTAATAATTTTAGAATATTATTCAAAAATAATTTAATAAACAATAATGTTTCACTGCCTACATGTATTCAGTCATTATTATAAAACCAATCATTGAATATTTTCTTAACTATTACAGACTCAAAAGTAATTTTGACAAAAATCACTTTTAAAAGTGAGTTTACAATACGGGGCTTAATTTTTCAGTTCCGAGACTTTCGTCTCATTTTATTCTAACGTTTTACTGTAATTCTTTTAGAACAAATATTTTATATAATGCACCAATCAACATAATGTGCAGAAATTTTAACAATTGTTTATCTGATTTTGATATTTTTCATGAAAATTTATATTAACTGATTAATAGCTTAAATAATTAAATTATTAATATTATAATATATATTAGCTGATTTGTCACGTTTTTATATATTATGTCCTGAAATTGGTTGTATAACTGTTGGGCAATAAAGTCATTATTATCATCTATTTATGTACTTATGTACAATTAATCTAGTTAATAATCATAGCAACTGAGGTCTAACCCACTAATCTAAAAAAAGAAAAAATATTAAAATTTAAAATTTGTATATATAAAAAGTTAATTTATATATATATATATATATATATATATATATATATATATATATAAATATGTAATCAAGAAAAACATATTTAATAATATATGACATTATTAATTCAACAGTATATTTATTAAAATATTTATACTTATACTTATACGAACAAAAAAGCTACATAATATATTTTTTTTTGATTCGACCTTTTCTAATATTTCTCAAATATTTACAAATATGCTTTATGTAATATACAAAAATACATTTTTTCTTTTAAATAAAAGAAAAATATCTAAAAAAAATTCAAAGCTTTCTAGGTTGAAATTTACCCTTACAGCCGCCGGCGAAAGCTCTAGTTTCCTCCCAAAACGAGCTTCGCCATATTGCCAATCACGTACCACACGTTGTATTTCCGGTTTCTCCGGATCGACTAATCGGAAAGCAGTGATATTTGTGCCACCATATTTAAATTCTTCGAGATCTACTCCGTGCAGATCCTGCAACAGAAAAATATACCACATCGCTTTAAAATTATGAAAATTTAAAATAAAAAAAATCACAAGACCAAGCATTAATTAAACAGAATCGGACATATCAGTTTGATCAACTGCTTGTCTTATAATATCAGTAGTTTAGATTACAGGCCGGAACTCGTCGCTGCTCTATGAAAACGCACGACTTGCAGTTTTGAAAGATGTTTAAACGAATAATCACGTAACAAGTACTTCGTACTTGTGGTCAAAGCTCTCCTAAGGTTGTTGTACCACTAAATATAATAATATTTTGAATATTTCACTTTTAGTTATTTTTAAGATCTTTTTATATACTTTACTCAGCAAAAATATTAATAAATACTCTTTCTGTATACCACAGTATTTAAGAAAAAAAGAAATCGTAGTTTTCTGTGTTTAAGATTATCACTGTAGTATGTAATGTAATAACTATAAACAAATAGATTCAATAGAACAAATATATTTAATAAAATAATTTTTTTATATATTTTTATTTTAATATTTCTTTGGGCCATGATTTTTTTTATTGAGAATATGATCTAGAAACTAAAACTGTTGAGCATGCCTGTACTAGATAATAAAAATAACAAAATTGTCGTGTTTTAAATAAAATAATAACTTTTATTTTGTTATTTGTATTTTTAAATTGTTTTTTGTAGATATTATTTAGTTTTTTCTTTACTTGCGTCTTTTTTTTCTATATCGCCCTAAGTAATCAATAGTTTACTCCTATAGAAATATAATAATTTTGAAATAAACTTCCATCTTTAGTAATAAATTATGAAAAAAGCTAAATCCTAATCTCTACCCGTTGGGTATGTTAAGTATTTGTGTAAACTTAGATCACATGATATACGTATCTAATAAAATATTTGTAAAACAATTTATCACTAAATATTAAAATCGAATTAAAATCATATAAAACGTTTATTACATCATATTACCTATCACTAATAAATTTATGATAAAATTTCATAATATAAAAGTGACTTTTGCAGAAATTTCATCAGAATCTCATTCTACTAAAAATCTTCTTACGTGAAGATGACACAAAATAAATCTACGTCAATTTTTCATATAAAAATACATTTTAATATTACAAAAAAGTCATTAGAATTAATTTTGTAATTCAGTACCGTAACGTGAAATTTACTTTTTTATTTAAAAATTCATTAGTCTCAATTAAGCCTTATTAAATCAAAAATCGTATTATCATTTTTGCCTTAAATTAAGTATTTACGTTCCCGAAAACATTTTAATGAAAAGTAATCACAAAATATAAAACAAAATTTTGAAGAGAAAAACTTGCTCAAAGTACGTCACTGCACCGATTAGTAAAAGCTCACCGCCCACTCGCAAGTGTAATTTCGCCCCCCACGAATTTAAAGCACGGAAAATTTGTCGTACTGTCCGCTTGATTGATATGGTAACCGGAGCTAAACATGATTTGGCTTTTATGAACTTATTACAAACGATTTATATAAAAAGAAGTAAAAACGGAAAAATCTTTGTTCGAATGCCCGGATAAACTTTGCATCTCTCAGATGAAATGGATAATATTTTCATTCGGAAAATCTCGTAGTCATAAAGTGGAAATTGTCGATGAAAAATTGACTCATTTGAATTTAAAAGATATCTCTTTCTTGCTGACAGAAACTTTTTAATAATCTTGTGATATATTTTACAAATTGTACCGGATATTACACAAATTAGTAATCTTTTATACTATTACAAATATTTAAAAATAAATATAAAATCCAGTTTTAACTAAAACATGGTTTAAAAAAATAAGTAAATATACTGACCATTTGTTCTATTTTCAAACAAAAATTATTGTAACAATTTTAAATTTATTGCGTAAACAATAACAATTTAAAATAAATAGTATTAAATTATAATTTTATATTTCATAATTCACAATAATATAAATAAAATATAAAATTAAATATATTTTAAATTGCAATAAACATAATTTGCATTACGAAAATTGTCATTCATTTTCAGTCATGCATAATATTTATTTCAACAAATTATATATGCATAAAATATTTTAATTTAATTAAAAAACAAAATTTGTGATAAATTATAAATAAATAATCCGCAAATTTTAACTGATTTATTTAATATATATTTACCTCAACCAAACATGTCAGATTAAAAATATTTGAAATTATAAACTGAATATTGAAATAAATTTTATTAAATAGACATGTAACTACCAGAATAAATTATTATCTAAAAATATAAATAATTTAATGCACTTCATGAAATGTTGAGGATTTTCAACTGAAATTAAAATATTTAATATTTACATACCTACTGTTCAAGTTCTCTTCAAAAAATTTACAAAAACAGATTAAAATTTAACCAAACGTTGATTCAAAATGAAAAAATATATTTTTTTTTTATTAAGTTAACAATTATTTTAATATAAACTTCCATAATAAATTCTTTCTATTTATATTTTTTAAATTAGAAAATTAAATTTTTCGTGTTAACCATTCTAAAAATAATTTCCTTTATTTATTCAATTTGTGGATTAATTTCTAACATATAATTTATATAAACTAAAGTTAAAATTTTTCTCAAAAATTTCACAAGTTAACTCAGTAATTGAATCGGCTAGCTAATCTAACACAAGCATCAATAAAATTTATGTTATTTTTTATATAGAGTTAACCAATAAAATTTATTATTTATTACATAAAATAATTATTCAACAAACAATATATAAAATAACTGTAAAAAAATTAATAATTTTTACTTTAAATGATATTTTTGACTTTTCTGTTTTTTGTAAATAGGCTTTTAATTTTTACTTTTTTTGGAAGTTCTTTCAGTAGTTACTAATTTGTAGGCTATATTCAACTATACAGTGGTGTTATAGAGATGGAACAGTTGCGAACGGAATGCATTCCTCACTTCCACTGCTTTCTTATCAAAATACAATTATAGTTTATTTTCTATATATTGTAAAAATTTATTTATATATTTGTAATATGTAGGATAAGAAATTACCTTGTCTTAATTATTATCATGTAAGTATGAAATAATGTACCGATATATATTACACCTACGCTTTGTGTTTAATGTTTCATAATTATTTTGTTTCTTTTTTTTTTCTTTATCAATTACATTTTTGCGATATATAAAACTGTGAAATGTCATTTAAAATCTCTAAAAAAACATATACGATAACATTTAATTAGGTAAGTCAATATCAACAATTATTGCGTTCCAACATTTTTATTTTTTACATGACACCACTGAGTATATTTATAAACCAAATTAACGCATTCTCTTGTATTTTGTGTGAAACTGATTTTGTTAGTAACTGGAAACAAATATTACACATATAAACCAGAAATTTGCAAATGAATAAAACTAAACGTAATGAGAAATTTACAAATGCATTTTCCGAGCAAATCGTTTGATAAAGGCTTTATCATGTTTCTGACCAGAATTCTCTTACAGAGTACAGAGTTAGTGACAATGTTTAAATCTACTTCAAATGCACAAAGGTGCATCAAAAGGATCCTAGATGATTATGTAAAACAAGTTTAACCTCAATTTTGTTTCAGTGGGAGACCAACATCTGATGCAGAAACAGAAGTTACTGACAATTCACTTAACATGCTCAGAGATTAGATATTTTTCATATTTCGTTTTACATATTTAACAGGACTAATATAGATAAGAAATAAATTAAACAAAATTAAATGGAGAGAAGTAGAAGAAACAATCATAAACATGGAAAGCAACTGATCCAAATGAAATGGATAATAGGATAAAATTTTGCAAATTAAATTATATTTCATTATTTTATAATTACTAATTCAGTATGTACATGTATTGTAATGTGATAATCCAATTCGCATTTATTTTTAGCCACAAAACTATACGCAATAATACTACGTTTATATGATACTCTCGCGCCAACTAAAATGTTATATATTTTAACTTATTTATCTAAATGAAAAATGATGTTGCTATACTTAACTGCAATATTAATTAATAAATTTATTTCTAAACATTTAAAGAAATATATATGATTTTAAAACACAAACACAACAATTGATAAAAATAAAGCACAGTAAACGTATTATGGAATAAACTGCAAAACATGTCCTATTGTAACGTATGTCATACGAAAACGTACACTTAATATTACGCAATGCCACTCGTGGCGTAAACTTTAGCTTCATGTTCCGCATTGGAATTACAAAAACTGATTATTATTATTTAAATAAAAATTTAAAGTATTATTTCGTCCATACTTTCAAAATGCATAATAACTAATTTTCAAATTATCTAAATAGCCCACATTTTCTCCTGTCTTCATCGTATATACCGCAAGCAAACTAATAAACTAATCTCCGACATACTCATCACTGAAAATCTGAAATAATTCATCAACGAAAATAAGACAAGCACGAGACGACCGAGCCGAGGTTACTAATAACGTCCGCTATATCGTTCCGTACGAGAAGTCCCGGCTCTTGGCTAATTGGTACGCGAGAGTAAGTAACGACGGTGCGGCGCGGCGTTGAGTAGAACGAGCTAGAGAAGCATGAGTAGAAAATGAGCTACTACTCACCAGTGAAGTGATGAGATAACTATGGTAGTCGCTCATCATGCCGATTTGTTGCGCTTGCTTCAGCACGTCGTAGATACGTTCGGTGGAACAGTCGAGTACGATGTGCGATTCCGCTGAATTTTTGATTTGTTTCAGAAGCGGTCTGAAACAAAATGAAATTACAGATAAATTAGTCGATATTTTTAATAAATAAAGTTCAAACACTCACCCTCACTTTTAAAAGTGATTTTTGACGTTTACATAAAATTACTTATTAAGCAATTTTAATTAGTTTATTTAAATTTTATAATATTAGATATAAAAAATATATCAAAAATAGAAAGACTAAGTATTCATATTTGATAAGAAATATAAATATAAATTTATTTTGAAACAAAAGATAAAAGCCTATGTTTTTTTTAATCGTACTAAAATATTGATTTTATTAAAGTCTAGACAATTAAGCTTAGTTTATATTAATAGAGTTACTTTCTTACGTCATACGTACGGACATGAATAACTACAAGAAATATCGAATAGTACCCGCTTTTTTGGCCATTTTTAATAATATTACAACATAGTAAAAAAAAATTGCAAAAAAATATTAGCAATTTTTTTTTATATACAACAGATTCTAGATTGCAAATAAAAAAATGTGTAGGTCCATTTCCTTGTAAATTGAAACTATTTCCTTTATTAAAAAGAAATTAATTATTTTATTTTAAACAGTTTTTGCAAAAATATTTTAAATCTGTACTATAGGAAATAGTTTATTTCAGCATAAATTTATAATAGTATTATGTATTGTTCTATAAACACTGTAATGCTATAGAATCCTTTATCTCTTTTTAGTTAAATAGAAAAGAGCATTTACGAAAAAAAAACAAGTTTCTTTAGAGTTACAGCATTTATAGAAAAATACAGAATAGAGGCATTAAATTTAACAAATATTTAGTATAGGTACAAGAATTTTTAGGCTTGATTTCTCCAATACTATTTCAATATGAACTTAAGATTAATATTTAGCAGACAATATAGACAACATGAAAATTTATATTACGCAAATATGCTAATCAAATTATCCTATAAAAACATCAGGTTGTTATACATATTGATGGTAAAGGTATCAGTTGTAATATACATAAAACTCCTAAAGTTTCTGATGTAAATGTTCTAGACTATCTAACTAATAACACACAATTGTATTATTATTTCATAGAGAAAACATCATTATTCAAATTTTTGTAAAATGTAAATGTATTTTAATTTATTATCGCCTTATTTTTATCAATTATAATTATTTTAATTATTCAATAACACATTCAACATTTTTATTCCGCACAGCTCTAGTATATTGAAGAACAAAATAGTGAAATTTCTTTATAACTTTTCTAATTACGTCATCTTCTACAAGTAATTTATCTTTTCTTCTTTCGTAATTGTTAAATAGAGAAATAAAAAAAAAACAAAACAAGAAAAAACGTACAAAAGTTTCAAATGAATTTTTAAAGTTTGGACAAATAGAAATTTGTTGCTTTTAAACAAGATTTGTACTTCTGATGAAAAAAAAAAAGCAGTTACTACTTTGTTGTTTTGATTTAAAATCTTGAAAAGCAATAAATGTTTACAGGTTTAAATTATTCTTTTTTTATGAAAAACGTTGACGTAAATTTGTTTGAGAGATTTAATATTTTATTTTTAGATTTTACGGAAAATTGTAAAGAATAATTACATGTTATTTCACACACAAATAAAACTAAACATAGGTACGTAATTTCATTTCATTTTGGTAAAATTGTACTTGTGTAAAGTGTTTGCTTTTAAAATCAATTTCGGTCAACTCATTTTGATAAACATATTTTAAATCAATTTTCGATGTAGTATGTTTAATAAATTTTAAATTTAATAATAAGCTATAATTTACGCATAGTTATTTTATGTAAAAATATTTTTACAGCTCAGAATATGCTGTATTTTTCACATAATTTAATATATTTAAAAATTATTCCTTTTTACTTTTAGTTCTAGATACATAATAGCTATTTATATATAAATACTAGTATTCTGTAGGTGTTCTATAAGGTGTTCTAAGGTCAAAATGTTTAAATTTTTTCAACAAAAATTTAAATTAATTTTCTACTAGTGCATTATTAAAAAAGAACAGTTTAAAACATTTGTTAATAATAAAAATAATAAATAAATAAATAAGACATTTTTTTAATAATTAGAGAAAAATTATTGGAAACATGTTTTGTTTACGTATAATTGAAAAACGTAATTATCCTACTTCATAACTAATTGCAATTATGCTTACTAAAATAAGCTTATTTTTTATACTGTAGTATGCTAATCATATTAGTACCTTAAAGTGAACATTATGATAAAGTGTTCTGAAAAAAAAAACAGATTTACTATTGCTGTCTTGGTTATGAAAAAGTCAACATAATAGAACGATTATTAATAAATAATTATACACAAATATATATATATATATATATATATATATATATATATATATAATATGTATTAATATAGCATTTTCATGATTGTAATAAAAATTTTAATAATCCAGCAAATATCTCATATAATCGAAAAATATCAGGAAAATAGAGATTCGCCTGTTAAAGAGAGACTGTATCCCATAATAGTTAAGAATTGATTGTTTAATATTATGAAATAAAATATATTTTGAAAGTTTTCCAAATTTGCAATGGTGATAAGTTTGGCAATGTTGTTATGAAAAGAGTTTGTGCCACATCCATATGGGTACATGGCGTGATTGTGTATGTATGTATGTATATAATGTATGTATGTTATGATGGTAAATTTGGCAATGTTGCCATGATGCTTGAACTATCTCATAGATTCAATTCATTCTATCAAAGTGGTTAGGACCGTTTTTAATATAAAATAAATAAATAAATAAATAAATAATTATATAGAAAAATCTCATGAATAAGTTGCATTTGCACCAAATTCTCGGAATATATTAAATTTCTTTATAGCTTTTTCGTTGCTTTCATTTTACATTTCCATTTAAGAAAATAACGAAAAAAAGATAAATATTAAGAAATGACATAATTAGAAAAGTTTAAAAAGAGTTATGCTACATTTTTCTTAATAAATTAAAAATAAATAAAACTAGATAAGTTACTGATGATGTGATAGGTACGAACGAGAAATAAATATATCTATTTTGGATGAAGCTTTGATTGTGTTTTTTCTTTTTTTCTTTCTTTCGTTCTGTTTTGGTTAGTGCGGTTTATTTCTAACCAATTTTAACATCCGGATTTTGGTTTAGTGGTTTCCCTTAGCCCTTCCAGATCAAATAACAAACAAGGGAGAAGTTACGACAGGATTGGAATTAGTTTCAAAGTATGTTTGGATAAATACCGTTTCCGAACAATTTAATTTGCAGATATTTTCAAAGTTTGATATAATTTATTTCTAGTTCAGTTCTGTAAAGAAAAACTTGATAAGTTTCACGACCAACTAATATTATTATATTTAAAGAAAACCTACGAATAGTTACGATATTTTGGCAAATATACAATAAAAAATTTACAAACATGACAGTATTACTATTATTAAGTAAATATTGTAGTATATAATAATATTATATTATTATGCGCGTATGTCAATTGGGCTAACTCGTACAAATAATAGTATATTATATTACGAGGACCAGAAAGCGATCTTTACTGTGTTGGGCCCAGATATTTGCGGCCGAGACAAAGCAACCAAGGCGAAATAATAAAAAATACATTCTGCTCCGACTGACATATGCTATTTTTTCTTCAAGCGCGTCAAACGAAACTGAATTTAAAGTAAATAAAAATATATGCGAAGCAACCTTAACCTTACTAGAAGTTGTAACATTTGCAATATGGCTACCGGATATGTCAAATTAAATACACTTGATCGTGTTTCTTTAGTCGAATATACAGTTTCTGACAAATATGATGTTGCATATTGCATTTCTTGCACAATTATCAATTAACTTAACTTGACGTGTAATAATTTGTCAGATTAAATACACTTAACATTGTAGTCATGTTTAGTGTTGCCACCAGTGGTGTATATAGTAACTAACTGCTGTATAATAATGACCTTCTTCTACACAGGCAATATAGTAACGTAATAATATTATAATATGTTTGAAGAAAAAAATATTTTTACAACAGTATTACCATCTGAACCTAACATAACTTGAAGTAATAATTTTCAATATGGGAGTCAATATGGAATGTCAAGTAACATAATGACATTCTTCTATATAGGCAATATAATAACGTAATATTAATATTTTAATAAGCTTAAAGAAAAAAATACTTTTACAACAGTATTGTTAACTTAACCAAAATTAATTTTGGTCCAACTGATATGCATTTCAAAAAAATCAGTTACAAATGAGTTGACTTCAAATACTAAATAAAAACATTGTTTCTTTTCGCATTTTATTTTATATAAGTAAAAATAATCACCTTCAAATAATGCAAAAATGTTACAATAACTATACCCAAGCAGAATATGAAAATGAACAAAAATAAAAAACAAGTAGCTTAATAATTAAAATTAAAAATAAAAAACCAACTAACATTGTAGAAAATGTGTAACAGAAAAACTTCAGTTATATATATATATATATATATATATATATATATATATATATATATATATATATATATATATCATATATAAAAACATATATTTTTATAATATTTTTATATAACTTATATATTTTAAATAAGCCGCTATCTCTGCTTTTTATTCGATAAGCTACTTACAATTAGAACAAAAATTTATATTCTGTAATAAAATATATTTTAAGTTTTGTTACAATAAAATTTAATTCAATTAAAAACTTATATAAAACAATTACATTAAAATATTTAACAAAGAATAAATTTAAAAAATACAACTAAAACAAAAATAGTGAATTTATCTTAATTTCGTTACAACCAGTTTAAAATAAATCCTGCAATAAATCTACCTAGTAACCAGATTTCAGCATACAATTTCCGAGTTTTTTTTGTGCATTTTTCCAGCAAACAAAACCATTAAAACCAACCCTGTTCAGATAAAAATACCCAAGACAAAATGAAAACGAGAAGTATTGATCAAAGTTGTCAGCACATTTCTTGTTTTTTCTTTCTCTCACTAGCAAAAAAAAAAGAAGTAAAACCCTAACCAATTCTAGTCCACCTACACGCTGAAACCTTCACGAAAGCTTTAATGAGATTTTAAATTCGAATGGACATTTCGGAAATCGAAACAAAACACTACGCAGAACAAATGCACTTCGCAGCGCATCTTCATGTTGGAGAAGTTATTGTTACATAAACAGGACTGTTGTTACTGAGAAACTATTCTATGCTTTGACAGTATTTCATCTATTGTTTTATCGCGAGTATTTTCTCTAGAGTTTTCCGATTGTTCACAGTTTTAGTATCGTATTTTGTTCTGTGACTCTTTTGAGTCACAGATTGGCAAATTTTCAATTCCTGTTTTGATGTCGTGTGAAAGATTTCAGATAGAAAAACAAAAAACAAATGATAAAACGTTTTACATATGTTTTCTGAAACAGAATAAATAATGTTTCTTTGAATGTGAAAATTTATTTGAAATATATGATACTCCATTTTAGTTTGAAATTGAAATTTGAATATGTTTTCAATGCACAGAATGATGTTAATATTCTACGAGCATGAAAATTTTCAACACGAGCCTTGGCGAGTTTTATCTACAAATAAATGATCATCCACAAGAGTGCTAATCGTACTTAACCTTAGAGAATTGTAAACGCATATTTAACTATACTACCGTACTGATTATATCCATGTAAGAAATTTTAAATAAAAATTACCAGTGGAATGACCCTTAATATTTTCAAATAAAATAATTACATATTTGACAAATATCCAAATAAATTGAAGTACGATATAATTAGGCATATTTTCTACTAGTCAAAATTTCAATTTTGACCAAGGTAACATCCTCATTTGTTCCAATCTACCATAAAATAGTTTTGAGTCAGTTTACAACTGTCCGAGACATGCGCAATATAGAATTAACTTGTAATTTACCATACTGCGCATTCTCCGTACAGTTAAAAATAGGTTTTGAAGCTGGTAGGAATATATTTATTATTCAGGTTATCTATTTATAATGATTCTATACTTTAATAAATATATAAAATCGTATATACGACAAATACCTATATTTCTAGAGTATTGTATGTGCACTCAAACTTAAAAGAAATAACTGATAAATTAATAGAGAATAAAAATAACTGTTATTATTAAAAGAAACACATGGTTAGTTTCTGAAAATTTTTGTTACTCGACGATCGTTTCAATCATTCGGTTATTTTTAAGTATAACATAAAAAGATTCTTAAAATTTTGCAAATATTAAACTGTGTGTTTGTTTTTAAAAGTGTCTTATTCAGATAATACAATATTTACAAGTTCATGTATGTTCATAACAATGATTTTCTTTAATTTAATTAATAATTTTTTGAATTAAAATTATATCAACTGCTAAATATTTGCAAGATTGAACATCAGTTTAAACTTAAATGAAGATAAATATAAATATGCAAAGGTTTAGTATAATTAGTGGATTACTAGCTAAAATATGAACATAAGGTACAATTTTTTTGTTGATTCCGTACACAAAATCTACTCTAAATGTCCAAATATTCGAGGGTGTTGGTATTACCACATTTTTCATGTAAAAGCACATCATATAAAACATTTTCCAAAAAACGGTTCTAATGTAGCATTATATCCTAAAATAAATAATCCTAAAATTCCTCAAGATAAACCCTTAAAATTAATACTGCGCTCATCTAAAAACCGAGTAAGTTACATTTAGTTCATCCACAGCTGGCGAAGCAAAACCAACAGCATGAGGGACAAAAACAACATAATTTTGCGACAAGAAACTATACAATTGTGGTAAACTTTAACACGAATAATGCAGACAGTCCAACAATCACAATTTATCTTACTTGCAGGAGCTTTGTAGCTTTACTCGCCAGCATTTATTACGTCGAAATGCATAGTGAAATTGAACTGGTAGAACTATAATAAACAAGAAGTCATATAATTTTTGGAAAAGTTTGTATATTGCTAACAAGAATTTCAGCTGATTTTACTTCAAAATAACAGATATAATATATAACTAAAGTTATATTTAAAAATTACTTGTTCGGAAAAAAAATTTAAACACATTTTTTCGAAATATATCTCTGTTGCTAAATATTTGTAAAATACATGAAAGTGACATCAATAAATTACCACTTTCGGTTGACCAAATTAAGATATTCACCTCTGAAGCATAAATATGAAATTTTGTAATGATCTTTTCAGCCGAATTTGCTCTACACGCGTCCACAGACCGACAGACAGACAAACTTGCACTAAAACAGTTGATTCGTGTTACCATAAGCCTAATTCGTGCTTATCTGTAAAAATCTTGATATGTCAAATTTGGTATGATTACAATACCTCTCTTATCATATATGATATAACGGTCGGTAAAAATTGATATAGTATATGCAATGTTGTTTTGATGCCTAGGTTAATGTATGGTAGTGAATGTTGAGTTTGGCTACAAAAGCATAAAAAGAAATTAAATTTGAAATAAAAACTTTGTTATATATTTTTAATGAATGTTTTAAAAACTGAATTTAAATCACGTCAAAAGAGATTTATAAAATTATTAGTATATATAAAGTTTTACGATAAAAAATATTTAATTTATATAAAAATAACAGCTTTTAATATTTTCAAAGTTTTATTTACAATTAAAATTTAAATTCGTTAAATATTTCATATCAAACATGTTTGTTTAAAAAAAAAAATTTATATACAAATTTAAAATATAAATCAACAATTGTAAGCCATCAAAGATAATATATTATGTGTTATTTCATTAACCATGCATGAAATTTTAAATAAAAAAACAGTATTAATTTTTTTTAATTAAAAAAACTAATTACTTATATACGAATAATTTGTTTATTTTCATAAATATTTATATTTATATTTTTAGCGTAATGCTGACGATCTGTCTATCGATCTATGAACAGATTTTTTAAGAAATTTCATATTTAAGTTTCGGACATAAATATCTCAATTTGGTCAACATCTGGTCCAAATCCGTCTACCGAATATGAATATTTCACAATAGAGACATAAATCAAAAAGTTTATTTAACAAAAGTAGCTATACAAGTTATAATTAACAACATATTTCGAAAGGACTTAATAATTTTTAATATTTTTCTATCGATTTTGTAGATATGTTTTCATGGTTACAGTAAATGGTAAATTGTCAACGTAATATGACATTATCTTTTTTTTTATCTTTTTCAAAAATATACAAATGGCATTACAGTAAATAAACAGAACCTAGTAACTATATTCTGTTTATTTACTATTTTATATACTATATAAAATATATTTACTATATACAAATAAAAAAGTATGTTGAGTACGTTGAAACGTTGATTATTAATAAAAATTAATACAGAGCTATATCCTAAAGCACAGGCAGCCGTAAGCCAGTGGTTGCGTGTTAGACTTGGACCCCAAAGATCCATGGTTCGCGCCACGCTGACACCAGAAATTAAATTAAATATTATTTCGGTATTAAAACCTTGTACCACTAAACTGATATCGTCTGGGTTTGAGTGGTTTGAAACCCACTATAAACTTCAGGCCCTTTGCTTGACTGTGGGATAACAACCCGCACCACTGACAATGCAAGAAAAATTTGTTTATAACTATATGTTCAGCTTCTCGAGCATATAGCCCTCTATGTCCCATCTAAAAAATACGGAAACTGATGCTGATATGCTAAAGCTATTTTATTTTAATACATATAATGAGTTCTCAAAGATTTTTTACTATGTTTTTATTTTATTTAGCATGTTCAAACTCAGAAAAGTCAAATAGATACAAATTTCTATTTTCCTCATCATTTACAAGACCAGTATAAATTATTCTAGTAAAATATCTCAAAATCTGTCTTATTTACTATCTTTATTAAAGTCATCAGTTTATATACGATCTTATTCGATCCACACCACCATTCTGGCACACTGTAAGATGAGAAACTCATTCGAAACTCTCGCCGAAAAAAAAGACGTCCCCAACGTCATTACAAGGCCTCTGAGCACACAATAAGATTGTCAGCCATTATACCGGAAGCCGGAGCTAACTTCCTGTTACCAGTCCACCGCCATATGCTATTTATGGCTGCCTGCATCGCGTCAGCTCCCCGTGAAATACGTTAGGATGTAAATTTGTCAAGCGACGCTAATATTGTACACCCGGACCGCCGACTGTCATTTACCGACGCTCAGCGCAACGCCAGACAACGACGGCTGGGCTGGAGACATTGTCAACTAACCACGGGGGATGTTCTAGGAGTTTTGAAACTGGTGCCTGTCACAAGGATAATGTTTCGTTCTTAGATTTTTTGGTTGATGTTTGAATGCACCGTATTCGTGTTAATGTTGGAGAATTGAATATTTAAATAAATAAGCAGAATAAGTGTATTCTATATTTTTTCTAATAAAAATAACGACTTATTTTGAGTGTATTATGTATCAGTTTTGTTAAATAAAAAACGGACAGTTAAAATAAGATTTCTAAGATTCTTCAAGAAAAATATTTTGCTATGTGCAATAAGTTTTCTTAAGAAATCTCCGAATTTTTATTTTAACTATTCCTTACTTTTAACAAAATTAGGATGCAAAACATATCCATCAAGGGTAGGCACTTATAATACGTCATTATAAATAATTTTTTACGCGTAAAAAGCTATATTTTTTTTACAAACAAATTTACGACTTTTTTACGTAAAAACGTGTTATTTATCATTAGAATCATATTTATTTCTGCTCAAATTATAAAATTTTTTATAAAATCAAGTACAATTATTGTACAAAATGATAACTTATCACAGCAAGTTTGACAAATGCAAAGAAAAAGCTTCCCAGTGGCGTAATAAAAAATTACAATTTTACATTATTTAAGTTTTTTTTAATATTTTACATTTTTTACCCATTTTTTTACACGTAAACGTAAAAATCCTTTTTACGCGTAAATACCCATCCCTGATATTAATAATATGAAAATTAGTTGTAATATACATGAAATTAATGTGGTCTTTCAATCTTTTCAGTTTATTCAAATCATCATTTTACAGAAAACATAAAAAACAAATATATTATTTTAAATTGTTTAACAATTTAACTATAACAATTAAGTTCGCTTGGTAAATTAAACTCAAATAAACAATTTTAATAAAATATAACACATGTTAAAGCAGAAATATTTTATTATTAATTAATTAACTAATAATTTAGTTTCAATATGTTTTGCAAAAATATTTTTAAAATCTAAGGTCAGGCTACTTTAATTTTAACGGTGATAATAATAGTTATATTTTGTATTAGTTTCCTTTGAAATATATAGTTTTCAATTTTATTACACTGCTGTAACTGCTGTATAATAATGTCATTATTGTACTACAAACATAATGACCTCTTTCTTCGTAGGAAATATAGTAACGTAATATTAATATTGTAATATGCTTGAAGAAAAAGAATGGATTATTTCCGATAAACAATTTTTTATTATTTAATTGTTATTATGCATTGCTATTTTATTAAAAATTATGAAATATTATACAAAAATATAATTTATGAGACATTAATAATAACAATGGTCAAAAACAAAATATGTAAAATAACAAATTTAAATATATATCAAATGTATGTTCTCGAACAAATTTTTTTATATGAATAATATCTCATAAATATTCAAAGATTTTTTTCCTACATTCTCTTATAATAATTTTCAATACAAACTAATTTAGTTTTACATTAGATATATTAATTACATGCTTTATAAAAATTAAAAATATTAATAATAACAAATTCAAATGCATAGAATAGCTTTATTTAAAAAGACTACTACTATTTCTTTAAAAATTATGAAACAAGCTAATTGGGAAAGTACAAAAACATTCAAAAAAAGAAAAGAATTGATTATTAATCTTAAAATAATAATAAAATACTTGTTTCCAGATTCCATAACCTACATACTTAATATCCAAATATCACTATATAAATTAAAACAGATTACGTACGCAAAATATTGTATTACAAACTTCTAAATACGTAATTTCAATTAATTTATCAGTTTAAACATTTCTCTAAACTCTCAAACTTAAAACAGCTCGAATATCAATTCACGTTGCAGCTTCAAATGAAATTAAACTAAATTCAATTAACTCTTCCAATACAAACAAATAATTCTCAATTTCTCTTCGAAACTTCGGAAAACCGCCAAAAACTTAACGAAACAAATCATAAATCATCCTCCTTTCCCTTCGCCCCATAGCCTATCTCTAAAATACCTGACGCTGTATTGCTGCTAATATCTATCGATTTTACGCAAGCAAATTTCCAAAGAGGAATTTGGCTTCGAGTAGCAAACAGTCATTAAGAGCAGCGTAACTCTATGGGGGATATGAACAACGTTACGGGGGGCCCTGGAAAATGCAACTAGTTGCGCGCCACCTGAACAGGTAATCACTGACGGTCTCACGGTAAAGGCTTTGGATTTATGTGCCAGGGACCTGGGGAGGCCCTTGTGAATGCTGCGGAAATCCCGTTGGGGATTTTTTTTAAAGTTTAAACAAGGGTTAGAGTGATGGCTGCTGCAGAATTCAGGGTTAAATAAATGTTTTGCTTGTTTTGTGTATTTATTCCTCAGGTAAACTCGAAAGAAGCAATTTAACAAGTGATTTTAAAACTGATGTAGCAATACAGATTCCAAAATTAGTTTTAAAAGTCTTAGACAGATAATCTATTTCCGATTGTTTTAGTTGTGGAAGTAAAGTTGGTACTCGTTTATAAAAACACAACATGTACAAATTGTTGTTGGTTTTGTAACAGCCAAAATTTGATATTGTTAAAGTTTTTTTAATAAATTTTATTGTGTTTTAATAAACTAATATGCAATTTGATTCAGAATCACTAACACGATTACTAAAACAGATAATATTTAAATAACTTACAAACTTTAAAAAATGCAATAGCGATATTCAAAACTTCGGTATTGTAAATAATAAATAATTATTACTAAATTCCATTTATAATTTTAAATATCTTACACCAGTCGACAATTCCTTTATTTAATAACAATAACAAATTTGGAAAATGCAATTTAGTCATTTTTATTTTGAAGTGAAATATATTTGCCTCATAAAAATGATTGATGATGCTAAATTTACATAACAATATATTTATAACTTCAATTGTATTTGAATAATGCAAGATTTCATATAAACTCATTATTTACTACAAATTGGAGTCATATATAAATAAATAATATAAAGTATCCTCAATATATTATTTTCCGCAAAACATTCAAACTCGATTTAAATTTTTGCTAAACAAACAAAAAACCACAAAACATGAGATTGCAAAATTTATTTTTACAATTACCAGTGGGTCTATTCGGTTCATATCTGTAAAACCTGTAGTGTTACAGAATGCTTTTTCTTACCGGTGTGAATAGACCCATAAAATTCTTAATAAAAGTACAAAATAAAATATATAACTATTCAAATATAACTTTATATAAAACATGAGAAAATAGTGTACATTTAAAGAACATTTGAAAATTATAGAAAATAACTCAAGCTAAAAATGTATTGATGATGTTTTTTATATTACTTATTCAAATGTTATAAAAAAGTTAATATAACAAGAAAATAATATAAATCAAAATTTACTCATCTGACAATAAAGGTAACAAAAACCTACCACTTTACATGCTTTAGAAATAAATATATATTATTATTACTATCAAGTTGGACAATATCAAAAAATTACTTTAAAATCGAACATTAATAACTGAATTTAAAATTACAAATTAATTTCCGTTATCTGAAAAAGTCAAATCTACTTCCTCATATTCCGTTTACATGCCTTTTCACAATTGAAGTCCAACCATTCTATATTTTAAATATCTAGAACTAAAATATTTTCAACGTAATTCATAATTTTTAACCAATGCTCTCCAATTTCTAACTTTTACATTATTTTAAGACCAACCCCAAAAACTAGATCTATCAATGAAATGATTACATCGTTATCTACCAAAAATTATTCAGTATCCTTACCTATAATCCGAGCCCTCTCCAAGCTGGCGAACAGCAATAGGATGCTCATAAGGACCGTGAGCCTTTAGCAACTCCTGCAACCGCACCAGGCCTTCGTTATTCTCGTAGATAATCGTGAAGGACTTCCAACCCCAAGCTTTCACTAAGTCCACGTAAGCCTGAAAGAGCAAAAGTTGATACATTCATGGGTTTTAAAGTTTCTGGTTAGTTAATTTTGTGGCAATAGGTTGTACTATAGATATAGGTTAAAGAAATGACTAGTTAGTTAAAATTTCTTAAATGTATTTCAATATATTTCAAAATTTTACGAAAAGATATACGTAATCTTCAGAGAATGTTTCAAAATTTTATACAAATTTGAAAATTTTATTATAAAATGTCATATTTATACAAAGTACTAAAAAAATAAAAAAAAAATTACTTTTTAAAAGAAGACAAAAAATTATTAAAATAAAACTGCTTTAGGTAGTAAGTCTGTATTCATATTTATTAATAATCGACGTTTCAACGTACTCAATGTACATTTTTATCAGAAAAAAAGAATACAAATGACATTTAATTCCTTTAATTAAAAACATGTAAATTTTATGATCTAGTTACTTATTTTGTTATCTAGGAACAAAATTTTAAAGTACTTATCATAATAATAAACAGTATTTCGATGAAAATAGATATACCTAAGTAATAATTCTTATTTTGCGATAAAACAATTGCACTAGAATTTATAAGATTATTATTTACATCTTATCGACACAGTTAAAAAAATAATAAAAGATTTTATTGAAAATATTTCTATCTATTTTATCTTCTGAGAAAAATTATTACACTTATTCATGAATTATGTATAATCTCTTTCGTAGAATCAATATTTCTTCGAGAGACATTTTCTATTCTATACTGTATAACTTGGCCAATTTCATAAGAAATCGTGTTAAAATTGAATAATATTTTTTTGATTTTATTCCTACTACTTCATGTTAAATTTATGAGACATTGAAAGAAAATTTTTATTTTATTTTTATTAATTACAAGAAAAGTTATTACACGATTTTCTTAATTCAAACTTTAAATTGAAATGTAAATTATAGGAAAAAGGTTATTTTCTTCAATCGTATCATAATATTAATATTACGTTACCATATTGCCTATATAGAAAGAGGTTATTATGTTACAAACATAACTACTACGTCAAGAGTTAATCTGGCAACTTCGGTAGCCATATTGTCAATATTATTACGTCAAATTAAGTTAATTGACAATTGCATTGTTTATTTTCGGTTGAATTTTAATTTGATTTTTAAAAATGTGTGAAGAAGTACAAAAAATTCAATGTGCATCAATCCAGGGTGATCAGAAACTGAATATTCGGCCAAAGAAACACTGTCAAATGTATTTAATGTGACATCTCCGATGGCTATATTAAAAATTATTAAGTCAAATTAAGTTAATTGACAATTGCATTGTTTATTTACGCTTGAATTTGATTTTGATTATTGAAAATGTGTTATAAAAATGATATATAGGTTATCCAGCGAAAAAACCAATTCCATCATTAGTATAATGTAACTACATTTACATGAGCGAATAAAAACGAATAAAATTATGTTTTACTTTATTTTTATACGCTTATATAAACATAGCAACAAATGAAATCATTATTTTAGTGACATTATACTGATGACAGAATTAATTCTTTCGCTGAATAATCTATACGAGATACGAGATGTAATGTAACTATACTACGAGTAAAATTACAAAATGATATTTTTACCAATTATTATATTTTAAAGTAATGACCTCAAGTTTAGTAAAAACAGTAATTCTTCTAATCAGTCAGAACTTTTTCCTAACAACTACGAAACTAGTTTGTAACAATTCTAAGCATGTGCACCATGATAAATTACAAGCATACGAAATAATTCCAAAATAATTTGATGATGTGTTGGAATAATCCTTATGTTAAAAGAAGCAGATCAGATATCTTCAAAATATAATATAAAAACTACCAAATATTTATTAGCAAACATTTTATTTTTAAATTTGTTTATGCAAAAATTGACACGCGCTATTTTTTATAAAAAGAAATAAATAATAATTACAAATACGTATTTTATTTTATATAATAATTTGTCAAAATTCAACTAAAAAAAACAAGTATTTCGTATTTTGACGATATTCAATAATAAGTAATATATGAAAATATATTAATAATATTAATTAATACAGCAAATGGAAATTTTACTTGGAGATTTCCAATTAAAAATCAGAATAAATTTTTGCAATTAAAATTTAAAAATCCGTATAATTAAAGCTACCAATCAAAAAAAAAGGCAAATCTAAATAAATGCTTTTGTTTTATTTTACTGACTATGCCAATTAATTTGGAATTAATTAAGTGAGTAATTAGTAAAAAAGAATAAATACCAAATAGAAATTTTATGTTTTACATTAGACAAAAGATTCATTAGAATTAAATATATAAAAATGATTTAGTTACAAGTAAAACAACTCGACTAAAATGAGGTTACTACTAAAAATATAAAATTTCGATAAAGTTATAATATGGGTGGTAGATGAAAATTTCTGTTTTGCTACATATTTAAACGATATTAAAGTTTTGAAGTAAACTTTATGTGATAAAAATGGCGAAAGATGATGGTTCAAGTAAACGTTCTAGAACTATAATTAAATTAGCATGTGATTAAGTGGGATTTTAATAAATGTATGTTGGTTAAACTTTCAACAGATACTTTTCATTCTAATGACTTTAAAATAATCGCTATAGTTTATAAGATAATTTTTATATTATAAAGATAATGTTCATATTTATAAGTTTACTTTAAATATTAATAAACAAACAATATTTAGATTTTTTGCAATTATATAGTAACTTTCAAAAACTTCAGATAGATAATTTTTAGCTTTTCAATCAACATCTAATATACAATAGTACAATAATATTTGATATATTTGTCTAATTCAGTGGTCTTCAAACTGTATAACTTGTTCATTTGTGAAATAAGCAAGTTACTGAAAATTTCTGAAATAACAGTAACACAAACAGAAAGTTTCTCAATATTAGTTTGGTAGATTACCAGCTTAATAATTTATTATTTTATTCAACGTCAAATTGTAAACAATAAGCATTTATACTAAAAAGATGTTCTTATAAAAAAATTATAATTGAAAAATTTCGAGAAATTTTCCAATTATAATTTTCAATTTCAACTCGAGAGTTATTAAAATTTGAAGATCACTAAACTAATGTAATTCTTAGATTTTTTTTTAATTTGTTGTATATTTATATATTATTGTTTGTTCATTTAAAATAATAATTTCATTTCAACTAATTTTTATGTAGATAAGAGAATTATTGTTATAGAAAAAAAAAATTTAATTAGAAACTTTATAATTCCAATTAAATAATAAATTATTTTTCTATTGAAAGTTCTGAAAATAACTTATTTTGTATTAATAATATTCTAAAGTTGAGACATTTTCTCAAAATTTCACAAGTGAGAAAATGTCTCAACTTTAGAATATTATTATTATATTAATTTCACCAAGTGACATTCATGAACAATTTTGTTCGATGTTGTTTACTTATTTTGTAAATTTTAATACAACATAAATATTAAAATATTTTTTTGAAACGTCAAAATGTCAAACGTTTATGTCAATATTGGACATTTTCATTAACTAGTAACTAATAAATTAATTAAATAGATTATAGTATTTTGTTTTTTGCTTAAATTACCATTAATTTATTTTGATAAACTAATTATATCATTAGTTAATTTTTGAATGAAAAAATTAACTAATGATTTAATTAGTTCATCAAATTAAATTAATGGCAATTTAAGCAAAAACAAAATACTATAGCCTAATATATATATATATATATATATATATATATATATATATATATATATATATATAATAATTTTAAAGTAAATATAAACAAATAACTCACCTTTGAAAGTGTCGTAGGATGTGGATAGAGATTAACTAAACAACTTTCGCGTCTTAATCGATAATCCCATCTAGTTTCCAAGTGTGGAATTTCCATGGTGTCGCAAATTGACTGTACATGACTTGCCGTGTGAGCTGATTGTGGACCAAATATGGCGGCAACACCACTTCGAAGCAGGTGACATACTGTAACAAAACATACAAAATAAAAAATTCGCTAAAGTGCACAAGCGTAAAGTGATTTTCTTTTAGTTTAGCGTGCAAAAAAAAGTTTCGGTCGAAAAGTTGGCAAACTACGAAAATCACTGATTGTTCGATAGAAAAGTTTGATAAATGTTTTTTTTTATATTGCGTATAGTTACTTTTTTGCTTTTTCGGTTGTTTTGAAGAAAAAAAAAATATTCAGGTGGAAATGTAGTTTGAGTTTGGAATTCAACAAATTTTAGTTAGTTTAGAATATTTCTTTTCAAATAAAAAGGTACGCATAGTATATGAAAAGAATCTAAGTGACCTATGAAAAGTCATATAATGCTCCTATTCAACATTAATTCAGTGCACCCTGCGTCTCGGTTGCACAAAGCATTGATAATTTATACAATAAATTAACTAAGCAAGTAGATGTCAATTGTTTTATAATCGTCTCATTGATTGGTTAGTTGACAAGTTAACAAATTTTACTTATAAATGTTTAACAATGCTTTGTGCAACCGGGCTGCAGTTTTGTTAAATGCAAAAAGACGTTATTTAGTAACATTATTCTATAACTTTATTCTATACTCGTAATACAAATCAATACAAAAATAAACTATATGAGTCGTATAGATGCAAAACTCACTATTTGGTAAATTTTATGTTCAAAGATATTTGCAAAAAAAAACTGTTATAGCTGGGTGTAATTAGGTGTAGATGTAGATGTAGGTGCTGGGTGTAGATGGCATTACTTATTTAATAAGTGCCATCTAGTAACAAGATTTTATCATCAAAATACAATTACACCCAGCTATAACAGTTTTTTTGCTAATATCTTTGAACATAAAATTTACCAAATAGTGAGTTTTGCATCTATACGACTCATATATAAAAAAATAGATTTTTAACTGACAATATTTTATGAAAAGCTGCAATACATTTTTTTTTAATGAAATTTTGAATAAAATCATTTACCATAAAAAATCTTAGTTCCTAGTAAATATTCAAATCTTTTAAAAATAAATTCTCTGAAACTTAACTCTAATAGAATCAAACTAGAGAACATTGTAAAACTTTTTCCCCGACAAATCAAAACATTATCCAAGCGAACATTATGTACACACATGTTAATAGTTTTAACATTAAATCCACTGTAGTTCGTACCGCCATCTGTTTTTCATGATAATAATTACATTAGGCCCTAGTATCTGATGTCTAGTAAAAACACTCATTCGGTTTGTGCGGCACACGTACACCCACTCAAAATTCAATTACGTATAAAATAGTTAGTTAGGTTAGGTAAATAAGCTTGCATCAGCATTACGAGCGACGGGCAAAACGAAATTGTAATACGAGTCCCCAATTTCGTAAGGTCGGCTAATAGAATTATCCGGTAATGAATTACCCTTTGGTTACTGGTCAAAGCACTTTCAACATGTAATCGAATTACCTAAAGGATCGTGACTGTGTGTGTGTGTGAGTGTATATCTTTCTTCGCTCTCCTCTATCTTGTTATCTTGATGTTAAATTTATATTAAGATATGTCTATTATAGATATCGATATCGGAGACTACATTATTTGTACATTGTGAATAAGGCTTTTGTGTTTTGGTTATTAATTACAGTTATGAACAAGAGAAGATCGAACACAATTAGTAATTATTACATTAAATACAATTGATTGCTAATTTACTTGTTCTAGTTTAGTAATTTATTTGTTCTACATACATACGTACATACATAATCACGCTATGTATCCAAAATGATGTAACACAAACTCTTTCCAATATCCTGAAATTAGGTTTCTCCAAACATTTCTATCCAGACAAACAATTCTAGTTTCGTCTACATTTATGATACCTCTCACACATACATCCACGTAAAAGTATACTTTTAAAATCATTCACATATATTCTTTTCATCAAACGTTCATTAGACATTTGCTCAAGATGACCGAACCATTTTAACTGACTAACATCAACTTTTGCAACAACTTTTGTTTTTTCAATTTCACACTCACACTGTTCGAAAAAAAATACCCTTATAAGTGCCTATATAAGTCCGTTTTCTAAAAAGAGTAAATATGATTACCCTAAATAGGTAAATTCAAAAGAGTACTTTATTATTCCAGAAAAAGGTAAAAAGGCAGTTATTTACCCTTATTTTTCGTATTTTTTGCCCTTCCATCAAGGTAAAAAGTCAAATATTTTAAAATACACAAGAGCAGGGCAATTTTTGCACTAATACGGCTACAAATTCAAGTACCCTCGAAAATTTTTACTCTTTTACCCTACTATTTTGAACAGTGCATTGTACACTAATCTACAAATTCAAACAAAATCCTTCTAGTTACACCACATACCACACATTTTTCTATTATACTTTTGCAATCAAACCAAACATTCACATTAACGTAGACACCAAAACAGCATTGTATATACTCAAACGATCTTCTTTAGAAACATTTACGTTTCTAGCAAAAGTACCCAAAGTACCCAAAACCTTACAACCAGCATGTACAAGTAGAGATTATTAAATTCAAATTCAAAACTTGTCTAGAATGACTTACAAATAAAATTTAATAATTAACAAAAATATTAATTACGAAATTTTATTAAAAATAGATTTCATATATTTCTGTTTGCAACAATATTTGCGTTTATAATTTAATTTTAGATAAAAGCAAATTATCGTACAAATATTACGGTCTAAAAACAAAGTTTAAAAAAATGCAGCACAGAAATTTTATCATTTGTTAATTATTTTTTAGTTCCATATTTTACATTAAATTTTTGTATTTTTTCCAAGTATTAATTTCAAACAAATAAAATGTAAAATTCAATTATTGCTCTTAGAGATATTGATTATTGATTATATAATGTTATAATATAATAGAAAATAGAATTTTTTTTTTATAAGTTTATGATGTGGTTTTAAAGGCGATATTACATATCGTTCAAAATGTTAAAATAAAGGTCAATTCATAGTTCAATTCAGTTCTGTTTTTTTTTTCATCTTCAGAAATTTTTGCCAGCTTTATGTACCCCGTATTAGACAGCTTTAAAAAAATTCCTGTATAATCACTAAAAAATTTGATTAATTTACTTTATTTTAGGCGCTTATAAAAATTTTGAGGTAAAAATACAAAAGGTTTTCAAAGGTTTTCTAAATCATAATTTCTAATTAATTTGAAAAATGCGTACTTTTATAATTATTTGACAATAATATCACTCGCCTAATAGATTAATTAATTTGACATTACACTGGAAGTGATATCAGTAGTTCCGGCTAGTGTATTTTTAGTTTTTGAACAAGCACTAAAAATCCCGTAATATTAATTTTCAAAAAACAAATAATATTTTTTTTTTCCATATAATGCAGATTTTTGGCGGACACTGCATAATCAATAATCGTATTAAACAAATATAATAAACATCTTTTACGATAAAAAGAAAAAAAACTTTGGCTTTGTTACAAACTCTTGAGAATGGCATAACAGCTGAAACTAGTTTAGTAAATATAAAATTTTTACAATTTTAAACCGAGTATTTTATTTATTTCTCTACATTTTTATTTAAAACAAGATTAGAAGCAAATGGGTAAACCCATATAGACCAGTTGGCAACGCTGCATAACAATAAGATTATATAATTTTTGCGAGAATTTTTTATAATTTTAGAAAAATTTGATTTTTTTTAAAGTAATTTTTCTTAGAAAGTTGGAAACACTGGAAAAAATAAATACATCTGTTCCTCTTGGGCACTAATTGACCCTAATTTTGTGTAAGTCTAGGTCTAGAAGATGCAATTACCAGAAACAAACTAGCAAACGAACGACGCACATTCATACACCCCATAAACTAAGTTCAGATTCGTTATCTAGAGGCTATATGAAGAATTTCCATTTTTACTACTTTGACTGCAAGGAAAAGTAGTTAAGCGTTTGGTACGGTGTCTGTAACATTTTCAAAAAAAAAAAAAAATTGTATAGAAATCCTTCATATAGCCTGTAGATGACGAATCTGAACTTAGTTTATGAGGGTGTATGTGTGTGCGTCGTCAGCTCGCTCGCTCGCTCGCTCGGTCGTAAGTCAAAATTTTGTGGCCGCAACTCCTCCTAGACGGTTCAACCGATTTTAATGAAATTTTCAGGATAAATTTGTCTAGTGCCCAAGATGGTCATGTGGTTTCGGTTTTTTCCAGTGATGCCAACTTTCCGAGAAAAAAATTACTAAAGTTTTTAAAAATTCATATTGGCTACGTTATTTATCCGATTTTGATCAAATTTTCAGAAAAGATTTCCCTAATGCTCCCATTAATTACATAATTTTATTAATTTTCAGTGTTGCCAACTTTCCGAGAAAAAAATTACTAAAGTTTTAAAAATTTTATTATGGCCATGTTATTCAACCGATTTTACTCAAATTTTCACAAAAGAATCTCCTAGTATTCATATAATTTATGTAATTTTAACAAAATACAGTGTTGCCAACTTTCCGAGAAAAAAATTAGTAAAATTTTTAAAAATTTATTTTGACCATTTTATTTAACCGATTTTAATCAAATATTTATAAAAGTTTTTCCTAGTGCCTAAATAAATTATGCAATTTTAACAAAATACAGTGTTGCCAACTTATCGAGAAAAAAAATCACAAAATTTAAAAAAAATTCATTGTGGCTACATTATTTATTCGATTTTGATCAAATTTTCAGAAAAGTATCTCCTATTGCCCACATAAATTATAATATTATTAAAATACAGTGTTGCCAACTTTCCGAGAAATGTCAAAGTAGTCTATATATGGGGTTACCCATATACTTCTAATCTTGTTTTTTTAATTTTTGAAAATATTACAGACACCATGTTAAAAACACAAAATGCAACTTTAAATAACTGTTAAAATGTGTAGAAAAATTTCAATATAATAAATTTGTAAGTATAATATACCAACCAAAGTAATTGAAATATTATTTTAATTTACGAGTAAATCAAGTGACAGTTCTATTATCCGCATATTTGCATTAGACTTTCAACTGTTTTGTGTAAAACAAGTGCATAAATGCACATGTCCGTATTGCAGTAGGATAAATGAATGAATAATATCTAAAAGCTGCAAGGATAACCAGTGTTTGCTATATATCAAAATAGCATACAGCCCGGCTGACATTTACATATGACACTCATTACCTACACTAAATTAGTCCGCGCTGTGATTTTATACCAAGCGTCGAGTACTAAACAGTTATTACTAGATGTCATACAACAAGTACTTCTTGTATTCAGTTTCTCTTCAGCATTTTAACAGTGATTTATAATTGTAATATTGCGATTTAATTGATATTGCGTTTTAATTAAAATTGAAAATTGAATACTCGCATTTTTTTATTCTTTTTTTTTCCTGAAAGATTGAGCAAAATAATCAAAAATTGGTACGGGTTTCACGTTTAAAAATGCATGCAACCTCAAATAAACACAAATCAGATCCCATTGTAAGTACAGTTTTGCACGAAATATGCAATGTTAATTCTAAATTCTTTAATAAACATGTATTCTTTACTTCTTTTATTTATGAAAAAATACTTTCACTTTAAAGTAAATTTTTACTTTTACCTCTTATTAAGTATGAGTAGTACTTCTATTTTTAATAAATTTTATTATATCTGATATTATAAAATTTAAATAAACAAATTAAAATTGCTTAATAAGTAATTTTAAGTCAACGTCAAAAGTAATTTTGACTTTTAAAAGTGGGGGACTTTTAAAAGTGGGGTGGGAATACGGGCCTCATATAACTTTTTGCTTTTAACAAAACTTGATAATCTTTAACAATATTAATAAATAATACATACATGCATATACCATCACGCCATGTACCTATATGGGTGTGGTACAAACTCTTTTCATTTACGCAGAAATTAGTAAATAATAAAAATATAATAATAATAAATAAAATATTTATATTATACGATGTATGCAAATATGTCTAAAGTTGGTTGACAGCTTTCTATATTTTGCCTTTCAACTTTAAGTTTTAGTTTTTTAAGATTCACATAGTTATATATATATATATATATATATATATATATATATATATATATATATATATATAAATCAAGTATTTTAACTGATATTTGCTTTATTTTTACGTTATTGGCAGGTGAATGTATTACAAATTAAAAAGCTTTCTTTTAAAATCAACCTATTGTCTAATAAATCTCTTTTGTTTCAATCTTCTGGAACAACGTGTATTTTTATAAAAACGTGTGCTTTATTTTCATAAACAGTATGAGTAATCAATAACCTATTGTAAACAATATTATATAATTGTATTATTATAGATGACTTTGTACACTGTACACACAATGTTTCATCTATTAAATAAAACTTTGTACAAATCAATTTATTTTTTACTTAAATACTTTATTTACATTAAAAATATAGAAAAGTTCTATATCGCAGTACATATCAATAAGTGTTAAGTTTTATTCTCATAGCCTTTGAAAATAGAAATATAAACAAAGCAAACCTTAAATAAAATTTTAATAAAGTTACGTTTTGTTGGTATTTAATTTTACTTCTTTTTACAATTTGTAATAGAAATTTAAGTTTTATTTTTTTTTTAATAAAATGTAATATAATTATTTTTGTATTTTATTATATTCAGGTAAGCATACTTTATATTTGTAAAAATTTTGAAAAAATTATTTAAAACAAATTTAAGTTTAATAATAACATAATATTTCTGTTCGATACGCACACTTACGTCTACTGTTTACTGCTGCGTCAATATTATTTTATTTTATTCACTTGACAGGTACATGATATATAAACGACAAATCGCTGCATTAATTACAGCAGCTTTGTACAATAAAACTCAAGAGAATCAATCGAACAAACCTAGTATCTAAATAACTTTGAAATTATATTAAATCTTGTGTTAGATGTTAGATATACAACTTACAGAGGTCAAAAATGCCTGAATGAATTACTAAATTGTCTTGTAATTGGAATGAAAATAGTCTATTAGAAACTTTTAAACAAATACGAAAACCATTTTCTATCTTGCATTAAATTCCTAGTTCAATAAAATCTTGTTTAATAAGTTTTTGTTTTACAGTTAAAAAGAAGAAAAACTTACCTCTTTTAGATGCATGAAAACTATCTTGCGGTGAAATTTTCTCTATCTGAGCACTGAGCTTAGATCTCGGCAATATTGTGCGATCGGCATTAATTTTTTCGACTGCATAACGAAATGCAATCTCCTGCTTATCATCCGCAGGATGAAATAATCCTCCTGCAAAAAATTAATTATTCAAATTAAATATGAATTTTCAATCAAGTTACTTAGGATTATTACAATGGGGGCTTGACAAACTTTGATAAATGATAATAAAGCTCTACTTAAGAAAACTACGTCTCTTTATACAAACTACTAGATTTAGTATAATTATAAAATAAATTAAAATACTTGATTTGAGTTTCACACTATAGTGACATTATCAGGTATACACAATTATTGTACAAGAAATTTAATATAGTAAAATATCTTTCAGAACTCATTATATTAAAATAAAATGACTTCTGGTTGTAGTTCTGTTTAGTAATAAAAAAAAAAATCAATTATTAATAAATATTAATACAAAAATATAACTTAAAGCCGTTTTATTTCAAGAAACTTAAGTTAAATATATACTACTTATACTATCCATAAAGTCTGTAGCATTTAAGAATATTTTGTCTTTTTTCTGTCAACAGAAGAATTCCATTGACTAAAAAAGTTAAAGGATTCTATAAAGCTACAGGTTTTACTCGACATGAGCCATCGTCCAGTTTAGTCTAAAAAAGTTAAAACAAAAATATGTAAATAAATATAAATAATAATGAATAAATTTTTGAAAAAATTACTAATTTTCTCCATATATCATATTAATTTCTAGTCTATAATCTTGTAAAAACTAACGGAACTGAAGGCGATATGACGTTATAGTTTTGTAATATACCAAGACAAGACTTTACATCTTATTTTATCAGGAAAACAAAAATCGATATTCAAAATATATTATTCCATCTCAATCGATACATTATTAGATTACAGAAAATTTTATGCATACATAAAAATAATTTTAAAAAATTTGTGTAACAAATATTCATTTAGCAAGTTATTGTAATTTTTTTAAACTAAAATAAATCATTAAAATTTTTGGTCGTTATTTTGTGAAATTTCATATTGAAATAAAAATATCAAAACTTTACTAGCTTTGAAATTTAGTTTATTACACAATTGTAGTGACTGTGACAGTTTGATAATGACAATGTTTATTGAAACTGCAGTCACTACAAATTGTGTAATAAAGTGAATTTTCAAAATTACTAAAGTTTTTTTTTTTTATTTTTATTAAAATAAATCAGTTTATTTGTTTATCATAATATTGAAAATAAAACAATAGAAATAGGAATCAGTTAATTATAGAACAAAATCAGAAATATATTTAATATAAAATAATAAATTGAAATATACATATCAGTATATCATAAATAAAATATTAATAATATTTTAGAAAAATATTTTACATACTAATAAATACACAACGCAAAAATAATTTGAAAATATTAATTCAATATGTCGAATATTATTAAAATTATTTATTAAAAATATTTTGTTTTAATTAAAAATATATTATTTATTTTAACAATTCACTGCCAAATTATTATTATTAATAATAATAACTATTTTTTTAAAACCAATAGATTAAATTTATTGCCTCTTTTTAATACAAAAATTTAAAAATTGTATACATTTACTTTTAAAGTAAATTTGACAAGCGTTTATGAAACCGGGCCTAAGCGTGCAAACAAAATCGCCTATTGAGTATTCTCGCTCAGAGCACTGAAAAACTTAAACATTTTAATTTACAAATAATATGCTAAAACTACTTAAAAAGCATTAATATTTATAAAAATAATATTTATATAGTTTTATTTTTAAATTTAAAATGACGTACTAGTATTTCCTTTTTCAATCGAGATTTCGTATCAGATAAATATTATCATAACATTATTTATTCACTGTTTAGGTCATATACCCTGTTAGGTTCATTTGACGAATCACTCATCGTATACTATTCGTACCAAAGCACAGAATGATGATTCTAATTAGACAAGCAATTTGAATATTTGCAAATTTCAGGTTTCATTGTGAAGTATTTTATGACGAATTTGAGTTTAAATTCGTGTTTTATTACAATTGTAATAATAATGAGATTTTTTTGTATCAAAAACAAAACATCATTGTATAACATGATGTAAATTAAAAAAATTCAAACACTACTGATCCGAGATGATTTAACAAATGCGGTAATTAACAAATGTATTTAGTAATAGTATTATCTAAATAATAATGTATTATTCATATGCAATTTACTGACATCTATTTCGTTCATGACTAAAACATTCGACCGAATCCAAAATATTAATCAATAACGCAAAATTGTCACAATAATCGCGTTAATTAGCACAAATTAGAATTGAAATGAATAAAACATCTGTTTCTATTCAATGTATATCAACATACTGCATAATAATAAAAAAAACAAATATAACATATAAACAAAAAGCCTATTGAAATCAAATGAACAAAAAAAAAACAAAAAACATTTTTTTTTAATTTCAATTGTTTATGTCCAATTAATCAAATTAAATTTATTACGATTGAAATACAAAGCCCGAAATTTAATGATTGAAAATGCGTATATATTTCGAGAAGTTAAGAAGTAACAATATATTGACAAAAAATCTGCGATTTTTTTGACAAATTACTTTGATGTCTTAGTTGAAATAAAGTTCGAGTTTGTTGAAATATTACGTTGGATTCTTGTTCTTAATCAAAAAGGGAATTTGATAACTAAAAATAATATGTATCTTTATTTTCTGAAAATTTCTGTTATTATATATAAATCTTTTTTTGTGGAGTTAGAAGTTATAAAACACAACAAGAATGAGATATAATGACTATCATGTTTTTAATTCAAAAAAATTTCTGTTATTATATATAAATCTTTTTTTGTGGAGTTAGAAGTTATAAAACACAACAAGAATAAGCTATACCTAATGACTATCATGTTTTTAATTCAAAAAAAGTTTATAATTAATAACTTGTAGAAATCATACTCAAGAAAAATTATAAATGATTACAGATTATTGTTTTCTATAAGTACCTAATATATGTTTATTTTTTTACAATTATCTTTTAATTTTTAACATAGTAAAATGTCTTTCAAAACTTATTATATTAACATAAAATAACTTTAGGATGTAGGTTGTATTTATTAATAATCGACTTCTCAGCGAACTCAACGTACGTCTTCATCAGGAAAAATAATACAAATGACATTTACAGTAAATAAATAAAATATAGAAACAAGTTACTAGGTAACAAAATAAGCAACTAGATTATAAAATTTTATAAATTTTTAATTAAAGAAAGCCCAAGAACTACATCCTAAAGCCATTTTATTTTGATTTTTAGTATTGTAATTGGAATTGATTATTTATAATTTCCGTTTAATTTTCATTAAATGCCATTTGTTTTTTAAATAATTTTTTCTGTTTTTTCGTTTTTTATTTTATTTTATTTCTGTAACTTGAACAGGCCCTGCTACCTAACAGGAGTTTATTAATTGGGCTAATGACCATAGTACTCGATGCCCTTTAATACAAATAAAAAAAAATTAATAGTTATTACAATTTCATTTTTAGCTACAAATTTTCTGTTTGTTCTACATTTATATCAAAATATTTTTTAAAAAATTATAATGCTTTGATTATTTTTAGTATATACCTAATAGCGTCCACCAGAAAGTCCGCAACATTTGAGAAAATTTTTAATATTGAAAACAATGCCAAACACGCGTTTTCCGAAAATTTCAGTTGTGTAAAAATGTAAAATTATCGATTTTAGCCTTTCTGGATTTTCTTTTTTTATAAGACTACCCTAATATATATATATATATATATATATAAACGTGTAAGATGAGTATGCTTCATCACAGTCAAATATATGAAAGGTTAAAATCCAAAAATTGATAAAGCTTGAACATTAAAATCCACAAAAAAGAAACTCCATCCCATCAAAATGTAAATAAACAAATCTCCATATGTATGACATATGATAATATTACTAAATTTAGCATCAGATAATTGGAAAAAAAAACCAACTTACCTATTCGAATAACATCGGGCAGTGCATCGATCCATCCACCAATCAAACACAACGCAGCGATCACGTGACATAATCGCTTCATTGTCATGGCACCACCAAGGATTCGATCACTGCAACATCTGTTAACAAACAAACTAATTAACATTTGCGTGAATAAAAACACGTATTCTATTGTTAAAACAATGTTAAGTAATAAAAACGATTACAGGGTTACAAATTTTGTATATGGATATATATATTGTAATATAAAATGATAGATAAACAAAAACAGGTTGTCGTGAGAAGATACAAAAGAGGAGAGACTTGATTAATTATGATGAAGCACGGTAAATGAAGAATGAAGAAAGTGGTTTGAAACAGTGTAAAAGTACACAATGATATTGTTTCTCTTGAGTATTTGAGTTGTAAGTAATGTAGAATAAAGTAATAAAATTAAATAAAACATATTTTAATTATTTATTAATTTAACTTTTAACTAAACTACAAAATGTTTGTATATACATTATAAAATTACAAAAGATAATGTGTTATTAGTAAAATTTACGTACATTTATATAAATTTAAGTTACTTTTTTACGTTATATTATACGGAACATCATAAATTAACACATACTTTTTTTATATTTATCTCAAGCCAATAAAAATTCGTGTTTAGGTTTTTCACTTCTATTAAAGAAGGTATAGTAATAATTTTGACTTTTCGAAATTTTTACAATTAATCACAAATTAAGCGTAACATAAATCAATTGTTTCTAGCGTGATGTCTGTGAGCATGTGTACAATAAATTTAGTTTAACAAATTTTAAAAAATATTTATATTTAAGCTTAGGACATAAATATTTCAATTTGATCAACTATTGGTATGGATTCATCCACCGAAAGTGTCACTTTTGTATATTTCACAAATATTTTGCAAGGTGAAACATTTTTTTGATACGATTTAATAAATTTTTATAATTTTTCATATGTTTGCGATACCTTTTTACCACGTTTATATTAACTCACTCTGTTGTTGTCACGGTCAGTCACGGTCAAATTTTGTAACCAATTTTTAGACCACTTCCTATCATTTGATCTCACTGAAATTTTGCATGTAGTTTCATTCCAGGAGACAACACAATATTATAAAAAAAAAACCGATTACAAGATATGACTCGCTTATATTTATTTTTTTAATACAACTCAAAAACCACTAAAAAGAAGAAAATAAATTTTTTTCTGGTTATCCAAAATTTTTAGAAAGAAATAAAAGCGTGGAGCGCTAAATCATCATTGCGAAATATATAGTTTCCTGGCGCTCCACGCTTTTATTTCTTTCTAAAAATTTTGGATAACCAGAAAAAAATTAATTTTCTTCTTTTTAGTGCATTTAAATATAAGCGTGGTTTTTAAAAAAGTTTTTTTATATATTTTATTTTAAATATCTTGTCAAAAAAGAAGAAAAATTACGCTATTAACGCGTTAAAGTGCGCATTAGTGCAATTTTCGTAAAAATTATAGATAAGTGAATTACTGCGCACTTCAACGCGTTAATTTTCTGCATTTTTATGCATCACGTTACACGGGCTTTACATGTTGAAAATAAATCATTAATGTTTTCATTTTATGAAAATTTTCAGTCACCTTCTAATACATAAAACGATTTTTCTGTATTTTTTACTGAGCATTTACAGCTAAACTGTTAAATATTTCAAAATCTAACAAATTTAATAATTTTCAGATAGAAAAAATTCTTTAAATTAAAAGTATTATCGATAGAAAAAATCTTCTTATTGTTTTAGTCATCGAAATATTTTTCCAGCATAATATTTACACTGTGTGGTGTCATTCTATCTAGTTTAAGTCAAACTATAGTCACCTAACCCATCAATTTTTTTGTTTTTTTTACAAAATTTTAATATCTCTCTCAAATATCGAGTTATTAGCGATGAGAATTTTCAGTGGAATACCTCGTACAACTCTGTAGCAAAATAAGTTGAAATTATTTTTGTTCATAAAAATGATTTTATTGCAAATAAAATTAACTTATTGTCGCAATAATACAAATCAGTTTTATGTCTACAAACTATTTATTTGCAACGAACCATTAAAATTGACAAATCATTGTCAATTTGTGTACAACACCAAAACGTAAGACAATAAGAATTATTTGATTTCTAGCAAAAAAAAAAACTATTTGATTTGTTCATTTCGTAGCAAACTGTTAGAAATGACTTTGCCAGTGCATTTAACATTATTGCGTCGCAATTTCAGAACGATGGAGAAACAATATAACGAGTATTAGTACTGGGTCGGTAATAGAAAATGTCTTTTTATCGACTTCGTGCACGAAATATCGGTTTCGGTTCGGTTCAGATAATCTACCGCGTTTTTTTTGTCACAAAAGAGCTTGTCGAATTTTTTTCCGTTCACGCGCGTGCTAGAAGTTAAAAGGATATCTACGTTTTACGCCCATGATGTTATATTCCGATGTTTGTAAGTTTCAGTTGGTTGCCAAAAAAAAATTTTTAACCATTACAGCAAAAACAGATGAAGCTCTGGCTAGATTGTTCTTGCTGAAGTTTTTTTTACGATGGTATTACGCGTATTATTATATGTAGACTTTGTAATCTTCTTAAATAAAGTTTTATGTGTTACATATTGTAATATATTTTATTTTATAGAAGCGTTTTAGACGAATTTTATGGATATTATATGAGAATTTATCTTTTTGGTTGGTTTCTCGTTTATTATAACCTATTATATTCGTTTTATATTCTTGTTATGAACTCGAAATATATTAAAAATTGATATTGCAGTATAAATTACAATATTAATTACTAAATATATATACTAATATATATACTGATATAATGTAAACTATTTTTAAAATTTATATGATATTAAATAAATTAATAATAATTGTATGTTTAAGATTTATTAGTTTTAAATGTTTATCAAACATTGTTTATAGTAGTTAAAGTCGTAATAATATCTCATATTTTTTTCATATTTGAAAACGCAATATTTTCATAAAAAAAATGCACTGATAAATTTCAAAACATCGAATGAAGTTTTGCTGTAATTCGTGGATAGTTTATAAAATTGTAACCTACTTCATATTTTTTAACAATTTAATATTTACAAATTGTATTCTAACTCTATTGTAATTTCTCCAAGGTTGACTAATTTTTTAAAATTTATTATAATTGATACTACTAGAGTACGAATAAAGTTTTAAGTTTGGTTTTAACACTAGTTTTAATACAATGCCACTGTCATATAACAAGTACTAAACAATTGAACTAAAACGCTCAAAAATCAAGTTTGTAGTAGGTACCAGATAAATTGTTTAAAAAGAATCAAAATTCTGTTTTGATTTGAATTTGTTTCAAATCATATTAATATTCTCTTTCCTCTTTAGTAATTCGAATATTAAATTTGCTTAAATATAAATATAAAATTTGCTAATTAAAAAATAAATAAAACATCACATAGAAATGAAAATATTAAATTTTTTTACGACAAATAAAATTAAAGAAACAAACTACAAGTAGGTACTTAATTTAATATAACAATTATAGCAGAACTATAACCTCACACAGTAAAATGTAATGTAAATACAAAACTAGCGAACCAGATACAATATTCTGTCTCACATAAATTAAAAATTAATGTAACGTCTCCCAAGAATTTACAGACAAAATTTTATATCACTCGGTGAATCAGTGTACACTGACAGCATAATAGAAGTACCGTTTTTTTTTTAATTTTTCTTTTTTTCATCTTTACGGTTTAATTTAGAATAGTTCCCTCTGGAAATTCAAGTTCTTCCTGCATTCTGAGATAATGAATGAATGAAAGAAACCGTTGAAGGAATATGCATGCAATATTTCTGAATAAATTCATTCGAAATTGCTTAAACGATGTGCAAATTTGTGTTTTAAATTTTAATCAAAAATGGTTTTCTTGCAGACAATACTTTTTGTGATTTAATGTGTAGAACCATAGAACAAAGAATTAAACAATATTTTTAAATCTCTTTTTTATTTCATTTTATCATTTATCAAATAAATATTTTTTTACAAATAAAAAATACGGTAATTTCAAAAAATTAAGAAAAATCATGTTTTTCGACAGAACTAATCTTAACTATATATCAACGTATTATGAAAGTCAATTATGTTTTATGTTAATAAAAATAATTATTAATGTTAACAGTTTACTTCAAAAAAAAAAATTAATATATATTAAACAAACCACATCTACAAATTAAACAAATGACTAATAATTTAACTCATATAACATACATTACACAGAAAATCTAATTATAACTTCCATCAAATATTAGTCTTCAAAAGATAAAATTCCAAAGTTAAATTTACCGTAAAAAATTATCAATTTTCGAAATGATTTAAAAAGTAAATTTTCATTACGCTTCGTACCGGCAACTTTCCGGCAGTTAAAAAAGTTTCATATCGTTGATTTTATGTTAAAAAACAAATTCACCTTCAAATACCTGCTGAATAACTAACTGCAGTGAGTAAAAATCAGTTAAAATGCGCGAATGAGTTAGTTTGAGTAATTTTTTGACGTTTTATTTGGGAATCGTCTTCGCTTTGTAGCATTTCATACATAGTATATAACCTCATTATCTCGGAATTCTTTCATCTGCAGCACCGTTTTTAGTCCCGCAGGACTTGCTCACTTCCGTTTCCTGTAATTCAGCTGAAATACTGGAAATACTCCTGAAATACTAGCGAAACCGGTTTGTGTATTAGCTTTGCTTTTGTTTATCGAAGTTAAATATTGTTTTACCTCTTTCATAAATTGCAATTGTACATTCGGATTCTGATTTGTTTTATTGATAGAAAGTATTTTTGCTCTAAATATTAAACAATAATGATACAATGAAATTGTATAATATTTCTAATTTTAGAAATATTTTATAAATACGTATGTTTAAAAATTTATATAAAAAAATCATTAAATTTTATTGAATTCCGTTGAATACATTGTTTAATTTTATATAAAGTAATTGTAATAATAATAATAGCAATAACAATAATTTCTTTGCTCAACAGTATACACAAATAAAAGGACAAAATATAAGATTGAACAAAAGAAAAAGAATCAAATATAGAAATATGACAAATAATAATAAAAATAATAATACAATTAGTGAATAATATATATATTATTCAACAAAATATAATACTCCTAATAGTTATTAATCATGCTGGCGAGGAACTATCATTACATGCTAATAGAATACCATACTTTTTCTACATATATTAGGTAGAATAGAAAATTGCACTTCAGTTTGCAAAACAAACATTTTTACAAATATAAGTATTATAATTTGCAGAAACATAAACGACATTAAAAACTATAAATTTTAAAATAAACAGGCTTTAGGTCTTAGTTCTGTTAAAATTTTAATTAATATTCGATGTTTCAATATACTGCACGTATATCATCATCAGAATATTACAATTTATTAAGGAAAGCCAAATTTAAATCAGTTTAAATTTTTTTTTTTTTAATAACTAAATTATAAATTTTATAATCTAGTTACTTCCATTTTGTTACCTAGTAACTTGTTTCTATGTTTTGTTTGCTTATTATTTATGTCATTTGCATATATTTTCTCTAGTGATAATGTACGTGAAATATATCGAAACGTCGAATATTTATTACAAATTTAACAAAACAAAAACCAAAGCCTTTTATTTTAATAATAAACAATCAAAACATAGAAACAAGTTACTAGGTAACAAAACACAAGTAACTAGCTTACAAAATATATAATTTATTAATTAATGTTTAATGTCACCACATGTATATATTTTTTCTGATACAATATATCGAAACGTAGAATATTAATTACAAATTTAACAGAACTAAAACCTAAAGCTTTTTTATTTTAATATAATGTAAAATTCTAAATCAACATTACTCTTTCATCCGTTTCTTTTACTATTTTGACACTCATCTAAGCTGCATTATTGATTTTAAATCTATAAGCTTTTAAACTTGACTAAGTAAAACCATACTGTCTTCTATAAGTATGTAGACAATGTCAATACGCCTTCGGGTTTTTCACTAGTTGCTAGCAGCGCAACATTGCCTCTCGTTCTGTTTATGTTAACTGAGGCAAAAGTTGTTTACGTTCAGAGAGCAATGAAAACAACTGAACAACAACTTTTGAATAATTCAAAGGCACTACTGCTATCATAAGACATCACGTTGTTACTGGTACGCGCGCAAATTGTAATTAAAGTTATTAGATATAAACTTCGTTGCAACCCTATCTGAGCTATAGAAAAAACGCGACTATATAGTTTCACAAAATATGACCAGTTTTAACAGTTTTTACATTATTGCATAATATATAATATATATGATAGTTGCCAACACTTTTTGTTGCAAAATATAAATAAAATGACAAAAATCTTAATTTGATGCCGTAGTTGGTCGTAAAATGTAGATATATCGCAAATTATAATTTTTGTTTTGTTTTTATGATGTAGTTATTATAATAAACTATGTTGTTATTTTTTTATTAAATACATACATTATTTTAATTATTCAAAAAACAAAATGAAAAAACATTACTTAAAATGAAACGGCTTTATGTTATATAGTTCTATATTAATATTTATTCATAATCGACGTTTCAACGTACTCAACGTACGTCTAACCTAACCTAACCTAACCTAACCAAAAACCATTTTATTTTAATATAATGTGTTCTGAAACATTTTTTACTGGAACATTACTCATTTCAGAATTATAAGATTCCATGATTTTCTTGCCATTGATGTTAGGTAATTACTGTAATTGTGACGTGATGATATAATTGCCAATTTATTATATTTATTATTTTACTTATTGTTACACACCTGAATAGATGTTTAAGGTCTAGTATTTCGAAATGTTGCAATAAATTTATCTTTGGAATAATTTTTAAATTAGCCAATAAAATATTATCATTTATTCTGAGGATACATTTTAAGTCAATCTTAAATGATTTTGTTACTTATCTTAAAAATAAAATTAATTTAATATTTGAATGATGAAATTGCCATTAGTGAACTAATTTCATCATTAGTTAATTTATAAATTAAGAAAACTAAATTTGACCTTGCCAGGATTCGGACCCGAGATCTCCTACTATCGCGGTGGGTACGTTAACCAACTTCGCCTAACCTACCACAATATCAGGAAAGCCCGGGTTTGAATTCCGACAAGGTATAATATATTTTCCTTAATTTATAAATTAATGATACAATTAGTTCACTATTGGCGATTTTAGCATTCAAATATCAAATTAATATATGTTTACACGCCTTTGAATTTATTATTAATAAATAAAATTGGAAATACTAGGTCCTTAACCAAATAGTTGCCAATGTTCTTTGCTTTTGGAAATTTGCAATATAATTTTTGCAATAAAATCAAATATATGTACTTATATGACATATGTAAACTACCTGTTTCGTAAATCTGATCACCATGTTAAATGTTTTCATCTTTCATACCAGGCTGTCTATTCCGCAAATCTAAAGTAAAATTTTATATTAGTTTTTTAAGTTTTTGTATAATACCAAATCTGTTTCATTCAGACATTATCAAATATACAATTTGTATAAAGGGAAGTTGACAATGCAAAATTTTTTCGCAAAATCTACAAAACTCTATTACTGATAACTTTTAAAGTTACCAATAAATTGTAAAGTTACGTCATTGGTTACGCTAATTTAGTAAGCAAACCAATTTAGAGCTGTATTTAAAGCTGTCATTAAATTATTCAAGTTTAATTCAAGTTTACAGCTTAGCTATTTTAAGCTGACACGTAAGCAGTGTTTCTACGCAGAAAGAAAACGCATTCGGGGCAGAGAAAATAGATTGTACCTTCAAGTAATATAACATGCTGCATAATATATTTCTATCCAAACATACTCTGCGCTACTCAAAACAAACAATTTGTTTATCCACTTGCGTCTTTAATTAACCAAGCTCAAATTAAAATCATAATACATTCAGTGCTAGATACATAAACAACTATAGTAAATTTAAACCTGCAACTATTTTTGCAATTTCTTCTGTACAATATATAAAAAAAAATCAATTACCAAAGCTTTTGTATCCACCTCATAAAGATCCAAATCAAATCGGTAATAATACATATAATTACATGTTCCGCAAATACCATATATGCGCGACGGCGGCCATTTCTATCCGAACCAAGCCATTGGGTATAACGACGCCGAAAGCAAATATCTCTCCCGGCGAGATAGAGCACGTTGACGTTCAACAGCACCGTGACGCCTGAATTTACCCTTGCTGCCACACGCTCAGCCTAGTTCCGGGGCAACTGTACCGTATTTGGTCGGTGTTGTAACGTTTGCTGCGTAAATGCAAATCTATTTGATGTGTAAATATTGCGTTGGACGACAAGGAAAGAGCATGTGATTTAGGGCAGATTTGTATTGTTTGTTAGGTTAGAAGGAAGATGAGGTTTCGGGATATTAAAGGTTTTACCGGGAAAGATATTGTCTATTCACTCGGAAATTGTTTATTCTATAATACAGAAAATTTTACCAACAAGGAATTTAGGATATAATAAAACCTGAAATGCATTTACCCCAATTCTGAAAGTAAGTTTCAGCAATATTGCTCACAACCAGTATTGGCATAGATAAAGTAAAAAAATAATCAAGATGAAAATACAGATAAAGTATTTTTAAAAAAAAATTATCTAGATAATAGATAATTAGATAATTGGCATATTTTTTTAATTCAAAATGTATGCATATATTATTGAAGATAACAAAAATTTTCATTTTCATTCTACATAAAACATAATTTTAAAATGCCATTAAAATAATACAAATTTAGTAGTTTTAATGTTAATAAAATTTAATCAAATCTCAGATGCATTAAATTATTACAAAATACATAACTGTTACAATTAATACATGTTTATATATTAAAATTTTACCTAATACTTTGATTGATTGATTGAAGTGACAGAAAATTTTTACATTTAAACAATTATGATCACATTTACATGATTTTACAATAAATGATACGAAAATAAGAAAACAATAGATATAAAATTATAAATTTATCTCAATAAGATTTTTTTTATGTAGATAAATCCGCATACTCCTTGCAACTATAACCAATAGAAATAAATATAACGTCTGTCATTTCTATTTTTATTTAGTGTCTGCTAATATTATTGGTTCGATAACTATTGGTATTACTAAAAAATATTTTAAAGCTTTTATGTTGAAAAGTTTACAAATTAGAAAAAAAATATTTAATAAATGACTTTTAACTATTTTAACAAAATACATTATTTAATTTTTTTATACGTTCTGAAAAAATCAATAATTTTTTATTTTAGTTTTTAATCAGCTTACGTTGAAAGAGAGAACATTTTTCATAAATTTAAATTACCTATTAATTACTACCTATGAAAGAATTTTTATATATATATTTTAACCAGTAAACTTTTTAATTAAAATTAATAAATCTTTACCATAAATCTTTTATTAATCATTTTTTTAGAGAACGTCTGAAAAATAAAGGAACCATATTAAATAACAAGTTTCTACTAAGATATTATTTGAAATGAAATAAAAAAATAAATGTCATAGCAATGTGTTTATTGCTAATAAAGTGTACTATATATTTTTACATATGTAATTCTCTAAAGTTAAGTTGCACAAAGCAGTAAGTAAACCCGGCAACTAGATTGTCAACTATATTTAAAGGGGAAATACCAGCCTGACACTTTAAAAAAAATTAATTTTTTTAGCATTTTCTGAAAGCTTATGGTGTATATAATAATGTGTTAAAACAGTTTTCCAAAATACGAATTTTTGGCGGAGTTACAGCAACCAATACAGACTTGTGACAAAGCATATAAAACGTACAGACTAACTTCAAATTTTAAATCCGTTTCTCTCGAAACCATGTTTTTCAAGTTTTTCCCGTAATTATAGAAAATTAAATTTTTTAAAATAATACAAAAATATCTCTTTTTCAATTTTTTATACGCTTTAAAAATTGATATTTTTACACTGAAAAAAAAGAATACTTTTTCTAACAGCCGCCATTTTCGTTTTTTTTTTTGAAATTAAAAAAAATCCGCCGTATTATAGTAGATGTTTTTATTTTAGTTTTAGGATTTTCTAAGAAAACTTGCGTATTATGTTTCAGATCTTTCCGAGAAACGGAACAAGAGAACATGGTTTTTTTGACAGGGACTGACAAATCCACGCGTGACGTTACAATATGAAAACATTTTTTGATATAAAAATTCGTAAACGTAGCTCAAATATACCGTAATAACATATAAAAAAAAACTAAATATTTAAATTATTATTTCCCAAACTATACCTATTTTCAGAAAACTCAACGTGGTGTCCCTCTAAAACCGCTTGATTGGTTGTTCAGTTAGCAAGTTAATAAACTGATTAAATTACGAATAATTTAACAATACTTTTGTTTGACACAATATTCATATTATTTAAATTAAATCAAACATGTATGTACTCTTATGCTATGAATATATTCGAAATCAAAAAAATAAATTATTTCAAAATCAAAACAAACAGAACAGTATTTCAAAAGAATTTCTTTCATTACATTTCACAATCTGCGAGTTGCCAAGCGAAGAAAATATATTCAAACACGGTACAAAAAAATAAATAAATACGGGGCGAAAAAATCCGAGCGCATAACAGACAATATAAAGTCGACAGAAAAAGCCAACACATCCTCTGTTTTGCTTCACAGACCAGGCAAATCTAACCTACAAACGCCATACTAGCCACCGTCAACGACTAATATGAGCAAATAATAGATTGATGGCAGAACAGGCCACAAAGTAGAAATTGTTTTCCGACAAAGGCTCCCCGACACACAGAGCTTTCACAAGAAAAACAGAAGCTTTCTCGGTCCGACAATGTAGAGATTAAGAAAATAGAGTCACCGTGACAGTTTTTGTCAGGATTTTCTAGGATCAGCAGAGATAGATATATTAAAGTCTCCTGATATGCGTATACCAAAAATTTGTAAAAGTTTTTTCATTTTGTTTTTAATATCAATACTTATTATTGTAAATTTAATAATAAATTAAAATATCTTACTTTGACGAAAAGTTAATAAAATAAAATATTTTTCTTTAACCCACGAACAATAATTTAAAAAAAGCTATATACATATTTCGAAAACTAACCATTTATCATCAGTAGCAAAAGATAAAGTTAAAGTCATAATCAGTGATCTAAAGTTACACAAATACTCAACGTACCCAGTGGTCAAAGAACACTGATCACTGATTAGGACTTTAGCTTTATCTTTTGCTATTGATGATGAATGCTTAGCTTTCGAAATATGTATATAACTTTTTTAAATTATTGTTTGTAGTTTAATTACTTTATTTTATTATAAATTTAACTACCACTACTAACTACCACTAACTAACACAAAATATTCGAATAAATTTGTATACATGATAAAAAAAAAAATTTAGAAGTCATGTTCTGTTTATTTACTAAAGACGTACGTTGAGCTCGTCGAAACGTTGATTATTAATAAATATTAATACAGAACTACAACCTAAAGCTGATTTATTTTAAATTTATATACATTGCAGGAATATTAAAAAAATCAGTTTTTTTTTTACTTTCCCTTTCACTTTGAAAAAATAAAAAATACAAACCAATATTTCCATTTAACGTACCATGAATTAACTCTTTCAATTGTACTATAAGTAAAATTATTATTATTTCAACAAATTGTTAAATGTTTGGTCGACGTAATAAACCACGGCACGTATACGTACATAATTATTAAAAACATTTTATAAACCACAGTTATTATAAAAAAATAAGGATTATTCAAAAATTTTGCAACATAAACACAGTTTTGCTTCCATTTCTAGATACTATTTACTGACCATAACCATTTTCTAGAAAATAATGTTATTTTTGACCTGACACTTAGAAAATACATCAAAAATTCTTCCTTCAAATTTTATTTCCAATTTTTTATAGAGCCTACATATTGATAAGTAAAACAAAACATGCAGACTCTGTTTTCAACATCTCCATAGTTAACCGACTAAATATTGGCAAAGCAAGTTCACCGGAAGAAAGATCCCGGAAAAAATATAGACGAATATCTCATTTGTTTTGGGGGTGGGGGTGGGGGAAGCTTGATGCTGACAGCGACCCGGTAACATTTTTATCGATTTTGCAATTTAAATTTTTTTTGCGCTCCGTCGTCTTGCCCTAACGCTCTTCTTGTATATATACGGAATATAAAATCGTATTTGGTTCGTGTCAGCCTCACTTTGGGTGGTGCAATATTTCTTTATTAAGTTGTTCGGAGCGGCAACGGGGTGCTTAGTGGGATAAAGAATACTTGTTTCGCGGTGATATTGACGCCTAATTGCAACTGAAGCTTTAATCATCCGAGGTTTTTCGTTCAAGTGTAATTGTCACTTGTTTACAAATTGTCGATTTACGGTTGTTTTTTCTGTATGAAACTGTGTTTTGTTTCGATAGTTTTGTAATTGAATTGAATTGATGGTTTTATGTAACAGATGTTTTGATACAATTTATTACCTAAGTTTCTCCGATTGAAAAACCGTTTAGTTACGGTATATTACAAAATAAAACTATTGTTTAGTTGTGATTAGCATTAGTTTACTATATCGAAAAATATTTTGAAATACAACGACTTTGATAGTAAAGATATAATATATATATACAGTGTGGAAATTAAGTAAGGAATAAATTCAGTAATTGCATTGATATTAATTTTTTGGAAAAAATCTCGAAAAGGTATAGCGATTTTGACTACACCGAATATTTTCAGCCTATTTTCAGTTTCGTATGACATTTGTTTTTCAAGTTATGACGTCTTCGACTTTTTTTTTTAATGACAGTCTACATTTTTTATTATTGATTTTGGTAGTACTTTTTATTCCATTTCCAACCATATAAAATTTTCAATATGTTAATATTTGACAAAAATTAAAAAAAATAGTCTTAAAGTTTAAATATTAAAAATTAATTAAATTGGCAAAATGAATCTAGCTATCGATGTATAAACCAAAAAACATTAGCTACAACTGTCAGAATTATACAATTTATAAATGTCATAATAAAATAATAGTTTAATTCTCTGTTTTTCGCTCAATTGTACCATTTTTATTAATAAAATAGTTTTTCTAATTTGGAAAAAGCAAAATAATAACACTTATTTTAATGTGACATTTATAAATTGTATACACCGATAGCTAGATTCATTTTGCCAATTTAATTAATTTTTAATATTAAAACTTTAAGACTATTTTTCTCAATTTTTGTCAAATATAACACACTAAAAGTTTTATATGGTTGGAAATGAAATAAAAAGTACTACCAAAATCAATAATAAAAAATGTAGGTTGTCATTTTAAAAAAAAGTCGATGACGTCATAACTTGAAAAACAAATGACATACAAAACTGAAAATAGGCTGAAAATATTCTCTGTAGTCAGAATCACTATACCCCTTCGAAATATTTTCCAAAAAATTAATATTAACGGAATTACTGAATTTATTCCTTACTTAATTTCCACACTGTATATATATATATATATATATATATATATATATATATATATATATATATATATATATATATATGTAGAATAATATGTTAAAACGGTTTTCCGAAATACAAATTTTTGACGAAGTTACAGCGAGAAATACAGAGTTGTGTCAGAGTACGTAAAACATACAGTAAATAACAAATAAAAAAAAACTAACTTCAAACTTTAATCCATATTTTCCCGCCGAGATCTCTGAAACTATCTATCCGTTTTTCTTTGCTTTAAAACAGAATTAAATTTTATAAAATAATACAAGAATTTTTTTTGTTTTTTTATACGCTTTAAAAGTTGATTTTTTACACTGAAAAAATAACACTTTTTTCAAACTGCCGCCAGGTAACTAGATTGTCAACTGTTTTAAAGGGGAGACACCACCCTGACACTTTCAAAATATCGATTTTTTACATGTTCTGAAAGCTTATAGTATGTAAAATAATGCATTAAAACGATTTTCCGAAATTCGAGCTTTTAGCGTAGTTATAGCGACCAATACAGAGTTGTGTCATTGATTTTTCATTTGAAAAAATTGTTTTTATGGAGCTGATGTAATAATAAAATTAAAATGTATTTTCAAGAAATTGACAAATTTATTGCAGTGAGAATTGAAATAAATTAGCACTAATTTTACTTAAAATTTTCTCAGTTAGTTTAATGTTAAAATAAACAAACTCTTTCAACTATTTCGAAATTAGTTTTCTCCAAACATTCCTATCCAAACAAACAACTTTAGTTTCATCCACATTCATGATATCTTTCATACATGCTCTTTTATTCCTACTACTTGGAAACATTTTCTCACGCAAAAAATTCTCAATCATATCACTCCATCTATTCATCGGACGTCCACGCAAATGTATACCTTCAAAATCATTCACATATATTCTTTTAACCAAACATTCATTAAACATTCGCTAAAGATAACCAATCCATCTCAACTAACACCAACTTTTGCAACAACATGTTTTTTTCAATTCCACATCAGCCATGTTCTTTCTTTTATATCTATATCTGTTATTATTATATATAAAATATATAAAAAAAAATAAATATGCTGTTTCCAAAATGCAATACATTTTAATAACCAATATAATACATAATTTTAAATTCTAAATATTTCAATCAGTTTTCAATAACAATAGATAACAATACGAATTCAATGTTATTCATTTATTTGTATGAGTACGTGATCAAATATATAGGCACTGTGTTTGTATAAATTGACGTAAAAAGATTCGTTGTGCAAATTGAATCGTGTAATTTCACGCATTTTCCATCATACAAATTTATTGTGTAGCTATTGATAGCTCACAAAATTCAATTTTACGAAATTTTAACGATCACCTAAAGCTATATACCACACACCCACGTTTCAATATATATTTCTGATAATATTTAAAACATATTACATATGTAACTGATATTAGGTACATTACTATTGCTATCCTGAGAAATATAAAAGCTACGAGCTTGATTAAATTAGTAAAGAAATACCATTTTATACGGGAATTTCAATAAGAGCTAGTATTTTTATATTTTATTAATTTACTTAAATATCTTTAATTGACGAAGCCGACACATACATATTTAATACAGTATTCTTCAGGCTTTCATGGTCGTATCCATTGAATTTTAAGAAATTTTCTGGTTTGGTATGTTGTGGTCGATCTATCCTCGTCGATTACAATGATTATACCCTTAAATAATAAAAAAACACAAATAAATTTTGTACTAATATATTTTGTTCCCAATAAATTAAACAACTGAATTTATTTACTTATGAAGATATGCAGTAACACTTTAACATCGAAATATACTACATTTAAAAGACAATATTCAAAGTATTATTTCTACTGTTAATGGAAGGAAATTGAAACTAGTTAGAAATAACTTGAGTAAACGTATTTAAATATTTGTTGAGCAGAATGGTGGCAATTTAGAACAATATTTATATTTAATAACAATATTTAACAACATTAACTATTAAAATAAATTATTAACATTCAATTGTTCCATTCATGGAAAACAGAAAATCAGATTGAAATTTGATATAAATAAAGTCAAATATTATTTGCGTTTTTTTTTTAATAGTATATTTGTTATTTAAGAAACCCTTAAATTCAATTTTCCTTATCCATTATATACATAATTTTTAAAATTTATAAAATTATTCATAAAAGAAACAAAATTAGCATACTTCAACAATAAATAAATCTAATTCTTCAGATATATGTACATTTATTTTAAATCTGTCCAAAGTATGCAAATTTTGTTATATATGACAGTAAAATATGTATATCAAATTTTATATTTAATATTTTCTGCTTTCTTTGCTATGCAGATTTCATATAAAAATGATATTAATAACATATTGAGAAATTTAAAATTGAACGTTAAATTTATTACTTATCAAATTATTAATTTTAATTTTAAATTGTAGAGTAATTTATACAATTCAAGTAATATATTTTGTATAATTTTTAAATTTAATTCTAAATCCTTACACTATTTATGTACTATAAACAAAATTACAAAATCATTTTATCATTTCAAGTAGATAAAATTTCAAAATATTTCAATTAAAAAGTAATTATCATGAATACAAATTTATTAACTCGCAATAAGTCAAATTGTAGCAAAATATAGAAACAAGTAAATATAAAACAAAACAAAACACAGGCGTTACCCAGTCAAAACAGTTGACAGTAACAAGTAACAAATTTCCGTTTTGAAATCCCACTACGAACCTAACCTAACCATTCATTCAAAACAACTGCGCACACACAAAAAAAAACATCTGAACAACGTTGCGCAAGAAACATTTGAAGAATATGGTAAACCAAATAAATTTAATGTAAATACATGTATACCAACACAATATTCCGAAATTCCCTGTAGTGTTATATATTTATTCGTGTATTTTCTAAATATTTCTCTTTCATTTTGAATAGGAAAAAGATATTTATGCTTCTTTATACACGTTTACACGGAAATCCATAAATGAAGAAGGTAAATACATGCTAAATCCCTTAACAATAAAAAATGCAATAAATCTTTAGTTTTTTTTTGTTTGTTAGTGAGTGGTAAAAAAGAAGAGAAATGTTGGCAACAAATTTAAATATGAATTACGGAACTGAATATGTGATGAATTATAAGTCTGGAGGACTTTGGACGTCTGTGGACTTTTGTAATTCAACAAAAATGCGTTTATTATGTTTTTCACGTTTAAACAAGAGCGACTTTTTTAAAGCGGATTTTTTTCTAAGTTATTTGTTTTATTTTCTGTACACATACGATTAAAAGTTTGACGTTTTCGACAAAAATATGGCGCAAGTTTTAGAAAGTGTTTTAACAGTTTAACGTATGATTTGGAAATAATTTTGAAATAAACACGTTGTCATAATATATCGCTATATCGTTTTTAAAACTTTAATTTTTCGTAGGTAATATAGGAATGTGATATTTTTTGTTTATAAAATGAAATCAATATACAAACAAAAACGAAACCCTAACAAAAAATATTTAAAATAAAAAGTGAAATAGGATTCTTTTGCCTGTAAATTGAAAAAAAAAACAAAACACTTTTTGTAAATTTCAATACCCACTATCCCTATTTGGTTCTTTGTCTCTTTCTCTTTTTTTCTTTTCATATATATTACTTGAAATGATATTTTCAGTTCTTTAATGTATATATATATATAAACATCCGCAAAAAATTTTCCAGGAAAGGCAAAGCGTGGAAACAAATATTACGTCAATAATACAATTTCTTAATTATTTAATAACCTTTTTTGTTTTGTATTTGTTAGAATTTAATGGGATATAGCATAACATCAACACAAAAACACCTACATATGTAGGTACATATGTACATATGTATGTATTTTAATTAATTAATTAATTAATATACAGTGTGTCCCCGGATTGAATTCACTATAGGTGTAATTGACAAAAAATTTAAGAATTTTATTTTCATGTTGTGGAATTCCGACCTGCTATGTCTGAAAACAATTTTAAGCATATTTTTAGTTTTTTGAAAATTAAGGCGGCCATGAAAAATGTAAAAAACTATTTTATATTCAGGTAAACGGCCTTTTTGGTTAATAATACGGCATAATGTTCTTGAGAAAAGTTGTTCAGAATATGAAATTATGGCACTGTGCAAAATTTTAACTTTAAAAAAACCGATTTTAAGTTTTTCTAGCATAATTATTGTTTCTATCAACTTGTCAAACACCGAACAGCGAAATTATTTGTTGTTACCAATAATGCATTTTTTTTTGGTTTATTATAAAATCGGCAGTTTTTATAAAAAACAAAAAACTAAATTTAAATTATTAATTCAAAATTTATTTAAATTAATAAGTAAATTTTGTTAAAGCATTTACTTAAAAAATGATGTAAATAGGTCTTTTGAAATTTTAAGAACGTTATAAAGATAAATAATATTTGTTTCTAGAAATACTTAGTTTTTGTAAAAAATTTATAAAGTTATAAAGTTAAAGTTTAAAAAAGTCTTATATAATATTTATGCAAAAATAAAAAATTCAACATCACGCATACTTGAGAATTTTTGTTTATTTATATATGTACAACAGTTTTTGTATGGATTTTATATGATTTTTGACATATACAAAAAGATTTTTAAAATTGTAGCCAATTTTATAAATCAAATGTACGTATTTTATACAGCGACACCATAATTCAAACATGTGTTTTTGTAATAAAACAATAATACTAAGTAATAACAAAATGATATAATTAAATGAAATAACACACAATTTTTTTCTTAATGACACCATATTTTTTTTAATAGTTACTGCAGATTTGACAGATAAGTCATCATCAGACTAACTGTATACATGTATCGTATGTTACATAAATATATTTATATACAAAAATCTTATGACAATACCTGATACAATTTGAATTAAAACGTTATAAGTTTTTTCTTAAAAAAAATATTTTACTGGAGCAGTTACTTGAATAATTTCATAGCTCCATTTGATAAACTTAAAATTATTAATTCTTTGATGTAAATTTGCCAAATGTGAATAAACTTTTCTTTTGTTAAACAAAATAATAATGCAAAAGAAACTTCAAAAAGAATAAACTTTGTATTTATAATTATTCCTAAAGTACTTCTGAAACAGTAGATTGAAATAACTAGCGAATATTATTAAAAGAAATCAAAAGAAAAAGAAAAAGAAAACATAATGACCTCAGAAAGAATAAATTTGTTCACAAAGACATTATTTCAAATTTTTTAATAATGGCATAAATATAGTATAATATTATCTAGAACAAACTGAATAAAATTTTTATATTATATATTAAAATACGATAAAACAGTTTTAATATTGAAATTTTAAATTATTCCGCTTGTAAAACATTGACAAATGAATGTCATATTATAGTGCAAATGCATAAATGCAACAAAAATATATTGTATTTATGAATGTTCAATGTTTAATGATTTCATATATAATTGTAATTTAACACAAAATTCGATGTAGATGTTAAAATGATTTTCTGTACTAATTTCCATTCTAAACTTCATAATTATAAATATCATTTATCAAAAATTAGTGTAACTGCAATCAGTTCAATTTATTAATGATATATTACATTAACTTTTTTACTCAGTTTTATAAATAAAATTTTATTTTTTTTTTCCACTTTTCTAATTTAATTATATGATTTACTTAAAACTTTTGTTATTTATATTAGGATTATTATAAATAGTTTCATAAGTTATCTTTGTAGATTAATTATTTACAACTGAGTCATAAGTTTTGTTAATTTTAAATGAATTTACAAAATTTTCAATCAGTTATTTACTATCTTTTTCAGAATATCATATTGAATTACAACGTTCACATATGATATTCTGTAAAAAGATAGCAAACAAATTATAGAATATTTAACAAATATATTTTATTTTTTAACGAAGTTTGTGATTTATGAAAATAATCAAACTAGATCTATGTCATCATCAGATTTTGGTACAACAGCCCTAAGAGATCCTTGATCGCAAGTACGAAATACTTGTTTCCTGATCATTCATTTAGACACCATTCGAAACTGCAAGTCGTGCATTCGCATAGAGCATCAACGATTTTCGGTCAGTAATCTAAATTACTGATATTTTAAGACAAACAGTTGATCAAACTGATGTGTCCGATTCTGTTTCAATTAATGCCTAATCATGTGGTATTTTTTATTTTACGGCGAAGAGAAACGCCGATCAGCAGGATCGATCTAACGATCTTATGCCCGATTTCTTCACTATTTATTTAGACTTCGATTTTCTAAACTCCGATTAAAGTTAACCGGACAATAACCATTTGTCGGATTTCTTCACTCACATGCAGGGTTAACTAATCTACGGTTCGAAACTCCAGAAAATACATTTGGCATCGTCGCAAATCAAATTTCAGCTAATGTCATACGGATTGTAAGCATATTATTAACTTTATAAATATCAAACAATTTATTACATTGACTATTATTTAGATATTTTATATATAATATTATTTTTATCTTATGACATATATGTATATTAATTAATATAATTAAGGAAAAAAAAAGTTCCTTATTTATTTTTCTGTAGTATTTATGAAAATGTATGATTTTTATAAATTTTTACAATTTACAAATAATAAATATTTGACTAAATATAAAGGATCATTAACTACTATAGGTCCTATGATACGCTTGAACAAAAAAATATTTTATTCTATATTAATAAATAAAGTTAAAACAATTTGTCAACACATATTACATAATAATATTCATTTATTTATTAATTTGAATTTTATTATAAATAACATTTAATATATTTTACATATTTTATAATATTAAAATTAATATAAATTTAAAAAAATATATATTTAAATATCTTATTTAAAATCAATGCAAAACACGAAATGTCAAAAGATGCGTCAGGTTATGAAAGATATGAATAGTTATAGTTGTACTCGTTATACTGCTAAATATTGGTGCTGGTGTAGATAAACCAAGTTTAAACCGCCAATGTTTGTCGGTTAACTATAATCGACGAATAACATCTAGCCGGAGTTTCGTGAGTGTGAAGAAAACCGATTTCAAGGTTTAAACTACGTTTAACTTTAGTCGTGGTTTAACCGAATGTGAAGAAATCGGGCATTAGTATTTATTATATTCGGTAGTACCTACCGCTTAAACACACTCCGTTACTGTGCTGACTAGATCTGCTTATATATAACTTTTATTGTTTCTTCTAGCTTCATTTTGATTTTTACATTTAAATTAAATCGAATTAAAAATTGTTTAAATATATTTTTTTAGCAAAACAAGCGTAATTTATTAAAATTCATTTTTACATTAAATAAAATTTAATGTACATTTAAACATAAAAATTGACTGTATATTTTATAAATAAATTAATTTATTTAAAATTTAAAAATATTTCTTTCGTAATTATTAATATAATCAAATTATAGAAAAATATACTTAAAAAATATTTACAAAACAAATTTTTTTAGCAAAACAAGAGTAATTTATTAAAATTCATTTTTACATTAAATAAAAAGTTAATGTACATTTAAACATGAAAATTGACTCTATATTTTATAAATAAATTAAATTTATTTAAAATTTAAAAATATTTGTTTTAAATATGAAAATTCAAATAAAATTACAGTAACGTTATTATTTCTAGTAAACAAAAAATAAGAAAACTTTCATGCTGTTTTCACATCTAAAAGTACAATTTTCTATAACATAATGTAGGTACAATTTTCTATAACACATGTAATGATTATTACTCATTCATTTAGAGCTTCTGCAGTAAACTTTGTTCTCATAAATAATCATTACACCATCATTACACGGCTCGTTGCATAATATATTATTACAACATGTTGTTGTTTTTGTTGTTTTTTTATTAACATGGACATTTCAAAATGAAAGTTGATAAATCTAATTTGATTTATAAAATAGATATAAATTAAACCTAAAATATTGTATATTCTGTTGATATTTTGAACCAAAACAAATTTACAGTTTTCCTAAAATATATAAAGCTTATTTAGATGTTTATACTGTATCCAAATTTTACAACGCAAATAAATTTATTTAGAAAATAAACGTAATTACGCGTACAACGCTAAGTATACGTATCATTAATTCTTAAAATCTAGTTATAAATATCTACTTTAGCGCCAAATAAATAAAATAACTTTGAAATAAAATTCTCTTTCTTACAATGAAGTAATAAAACAACATTTTTACTATCTGTTCTAAATACTAAATTTATAAACTTTCTATGTAAGAAAAGTGCAAACAAAAATAAACAGTTATCATCTTTTATAGATCCGTAAATATATTTTAGTGTACGTAGAAGTGAAAAATATACTTAGAAGAATTACATTTCATTACAGAAAAATGTTCTGCTTTGTAATTTTACTGCAATAAATACTTCTTATATCAAATGAAAACGAAAACAACAAAGCAGTACATATATATTGAATAAGTTCTTGCATATAATCGCAAAGGTAATGATGGTGTTTTAATAATTTTGAGATTTATTATAATTTATTATTATGGTAAAAGAAAATCTATTTCATAAATAGATCTCATTTCTGCAACGAAGTTGTTAATTAGTTAGTTAGTTAACAATCATTAATAAATAGACACTAAATGAAAATGAAAGATGTTTCTATTGGTTATAATTGTTACTAACGTTGCTACAACTTAGCAAATGCGTTACAGAATTGGTCTGATTGTGTAGTCATACCAATTTTGACTTTTCCAGATTTTTACAAATTAGCATCAATGAATTAGGTTTTTTGTGACACAAAATAACTGTTCTAGCTTGATGTCATTTTGTCTGTACTTCATAAGAAATTCTATTTTTAAGCTTCAGATGTGAATATCTTCAATTTAAGCAAGCAAATCAAGTATAGATCTATTCACCGGTCATGGTAATTTATTGATGTCATTTTTTTGTTTTTTCACAAATATTTGCTGGCATAATATTTAAAAAAAATATAATAAAATTTGATATACTAGTTCTAACTAACTAACTTTTATTTGAAACATATTTCGATACGACTTAATAATTTTTTTATAATTTTTCATATTTTTTGCGATATTTTGCTATCTATTTTGACCACTGATCTCTGATTTTGACATAAATGTTGGTACGTTTCCATGATTACGGTAAATTATAAATATTTATCATAAAATTATTAACTTAATATAGGGTAGAAACATGTACCAAGTTAGTAGCGTGACTAAGAGGCGATTTATGGAGCTAATCGCCTCTTAATTGTACAACTAACTTGGAACATGCTATGACCCATAATAATTACAAAGTATTTTGTTTAAGTACTTTGTGTTGATGATCACAGAAGTTTTTTTTTAATACGAGTATCATATTAACTAAATTATTAAAAATATTTTATTAGGTACGGATATTTATTATAAAATCCATTCAACTGAATAAAACTTTACATTTTAATTTTCGGCAATTTATGATTATTTTTTTTATATTTATTTTAAATAAAAATATTGCTTTCAATAATAACTTTTTTGAATTTCAAATGTTTTTAGCAGAGCTAAGCAATACTTAAATAATTTTATATTCAATTAAAATTATAAATCGAATTTAAAAAAATTAGATTTTTTTGTGAAAGTGACGATATTTTAAACTAAAGCTTGAAACATTTTAAAATATATATTATCTGGATACATTTTTGAGCAATAATAAAAAAACAAACAATTGTAGACCGATAGTAGTGTGTCGATTTTGAACTCCAAAGGTTCCTGGTTCATTTAATTAAATAAAAATATTATTTCTGGTATAATATTAAAAAAACTTTATACTACTGAACTGATTGATATCAACTGCGTCTGAGTAGATCGGAACCCACTATAAGCTATAGGTCCCTTGCTTAGCAGTGACCTAATGACCCACACCATTGACAATGCAAAGAAAAATTATTAAGAAACCATATATAGCTTCTATTATAGCCTCTATGTTCCACTTTGGAATAACGGGAACACTAATACATTATTATTTTAATAAAAAAATATAGTATATCTTGCAAAAATAATATGAATACTATCTTTTTATTTTTAATTTTTACTAAATTATAATTTTTACATTTAAATAATTTTCTATTCAAATTTATTACAAAAAAAAAATTAAAATATTTTTATATTTGTATGTATTCTAATAAAAAATTTAAAAATTAAGAATATGAAGTATTTTATAATAAAACATAAGTATTCATTTTATATTTGCATTACTTTTTTTATTTTAATGAAAATATTTAACAAAAAATAAGCTATATTTTAAAATAAAGCATTAAATAAAATTAAAACATAAAAATATTTGCGCAAAATATTTATATAACTTTTACTTAAGTATATTTATTTATCAAAATAACAACAAAGTATTAGAAGTATTATCTTACATTAATTTTACTTTCTACATTTTATATTAAAGCAGTAAATAACGGAAAAATTTCGTTAAAAAAATAAAAAATTTATAATAACACGAAATATTTAAAACCATTATTAAAATAAAATATTATGATATAGCTTGTTTATTAATATTTTGTCTTAATAATAAAAAATAAATTATAAAATATATGCAGACAATAAACGAAATAAATTTACATTGCAAAGAAAACAGAAACTAGAAAATCAACACATACCTGACCAGTATTTAAAAACACAGTTTTTGGCCAAAAATCACCACGAGTTATTCGTCAGTCATATCACCAAATACACCGAAATTCAGTCCACAAACACTGCAAGCGATTTTAGCGAAAAAAAAAATGTTCAGGAAAATATTATCTCGAGAATTTTGTACGTCAATAGATAGGCATGAAACGGAAAAATTTCCCTCTCACAGGGTCCAGAATGTATCGATAGAAACGCTGTGCAGGGGTAAACTACCACGCGCCGCGTTCAGTTATTGAGTTGCCCCTAGTCAGCCGCAACCCTTACTGCACCAGTGCGAGCCGGGCGGCATTACCAGCTTCCGACACTGGTCCAGAACGATGGTAGCGCCGCGCTACGGCGACGCCAACAACTACAAAACGACGCACTCGTTCTCTTTCTTGCTAGAATGCTCGCGACCGGCTGTACCGTGTGTCCCATTCTTGTTATCGTAATATATTTGTTCATTTGTAATTTTACATAGTTTCTTACAAATAAAATCGTAAAACTATTAAGTTTAATTTAGAATACCTAGTATTGTTATCAAATAATCAGTTATAAAATATTTATTTATTTCAGAAACTAGTGATTTATCAGTACGTTTACAACATATTTTCCAATATTTGTAGAAATATAAAAATAAATAATATAAACTTAAAACAGGATTTTAGATCTGAATATGTATACGTACTTATTAAATAAGTTTATATTATCCTGCACTGTAAAAAGTCGGTGCACATTTTCAATTTAATCATAGTAATTTTACTATAATTTTTGTTGTAATTTTTTGTAAATTTACTAATAATTTATAAAATTACAATCAAAAATATAGTAAAATTACTATGATTATTAATGTCGTACTAAAACTGATCTTTCAATATGCACTAAAAAAACAGATTTGACACGATTTGAAAATATATATATATATGTTTTATAAAAATTCGGATACATTTATATTTCATTTCGTCATACTGCATTTTATAAATAATGTAATGTCATAGCAATTAATTATAAACCATTTGTAAGACAAAGCAAATTTACTGTGTAAAGCATCCGGGTATAAATGCTAATTTAACTCTGAATTTGAAAATTTTATTTTTGATTAATTATAATTAATTTTGCGTAAAACATTAATTACTTACAAAAATCAACGTTTAATATATTTAAGTTCATAATTTTACGTTGTAAAGCAACAAAAAATTATTTATAAAATTTCTAAAAGATACGTCGACGTGATATTTTATACAATTTTTCTGGAAATTGAGTTGGCATAACTAAACGTTTTATCGATATTTTGCAAGTATTACTTAGAAACAATCATCAATAGGAAGTAGTATTTCTGTTTACATCAAAATTGTTTACAAGTAAATTATTGTTTTATACTAAATAAAATTTGGAGTTAATAAGTTTTACCTTTAAACAGACGATATGCATCTTGTTCATTTTCAGTATTCGTGCGATTGATTATCTATGCTTTGCTCATACTGAAAACATGTACTTACTAAATTTAGTATTTTTCAACATTTATTTTCTATTATAAATATATTCTAACACATAATACTATAGCTTTGATAAAATTCCTGCTAATATGGTATATTCTGAAATTGAAACAAATAAACCTGTTGGTATTTTTCAGAAAAACCAATTGCATTTCGGTACACGGTTTTTGAAAGTTTGTTTTATCACTTCAACCGTGTAAGATCGGCAGTTTGTCTGGTATTTTAAATTAATAAATAAATATATAATCTCATCAATATTAGTTCAAATTCTATATAAAAAAATATGTATTAATATTAAAATAAAATTAGTTGTATTATTTGTATAAATATTTTTTTATAATATAGTTTCGACGTACTTAACGTATATCTTCATCAGAAGAAATAATATTTACAGTAAATAAACTGAACATATAATGAGATCTGAAAGATTTTTTTACAATATCATGTATTAATATTTATTATTAATATTATTTATTATTATTTAATAGTTATTTAAAAATGTAATAAATAAAATTAGGTTAGATAATTTTTTATAAATAAATTTATATTTATAATTTAAGGTCCAACGTGTTTCAAAAACAAACCGCACTTCAGTTTTACCAATAAAAACTAGAGCTAACCAACCAATTCATTTAGTTTAATTTCGGAATAGATACTATTATTTACACTTTCCAATGTCAAAGATGACAACTTAAATTGGAACACACTGTAGTTATTTCATCTCTCTCTTTATCTTCCCACACATATACTCCTCTCCTCTCGCAAACCAAAAAAAACTTCCCCCTTTCGTTTCAGCAACCGTTTTGATCTACATGCGTCAGCTCTCGTTTATCCCTACCAGGGTTCCTGTCGGCTGCATGCCGAGTTCCTGCGGGACATGCGCAGTATGGAAACTTAATACCAGTGGTTCTTAACCAGTGGCATTATTGGACTGTTGCGTTTATCTGTTTCGCGCCGAATAAAAACGTAATGGGAAAAACTTATGAAATATTATGCAAACGTAATTTTGGTTTTTGTAGATAATTCTGTAGTGTGTTGTTAGTTTTAAAAAAAAAATTATCTTCAATGTGCTTAGTGTTTTATTACGACAATTTTAGTTTTTACTAAAGTATGATAAAATGTTGGTTTTTTATGTATATGTTTGTGCTATAAAAATTTAACTGCGTTTCTGCTGTTTTCATAAATATTTAAATAAATGTTTTTACTAAATTAAAAAATATGCGACAAATTTAGTTACATTTAGTTTTAAAAATAAAAAATAAATTTAAATATATATATATATATATATATATATATATATATATATATATATATATATATAAAATAAAATAAAATAAAATAAAAACTTTTAGAATTAAGTTCTGAATATTTTTTAATTAAAAAATCGACGTTTCCATATACTCTACGTATATCATCATCAAGACAAAATATACAAATGACATAAATAATAAACAAACAAAACATAGAAACAAATTACTAGGTAAAAAAAATCCAAACGCTCAGTTAATTGTTCAGTATTAACTGCGCAGGCTAAAATTGCGCAGTTATTTCATGGTATGTGTGTGTGTATAGAAACCGGAGTAACGTTCAGTCCAAAATTTCGAGTGAAATCTGTACCGATAGATTTTTTAACTGCACAGTAAAAATTTAGTTAGAACTGAGCGTGTATGGCCCGCTTAAATTAACAGTTGAAATTCCGAGTATTTAAAGTAGCCAATACATACACTCTCTAGACGCATTTCTATTTATATCTCATTATAACTCCTGAATATATCAACTCATTGAAGCAACAAAATAGAACATTTTCGAAACAGAATCTGTAAAGTCAAGATATCATATAGATAATTCAGTTAAACATTTGCAAAATTTGGTGGTTTTTTATTTTCCTATTTTAGTTTTCCAAATCAATCGTCAAGTTTTTCATTTATTCGGTCATTTTTCGATTGTTTTCACTAGCATGTTTTGGTGTTGTGCATAAACAATTTTCAAATCGGAAACAAAAAACCTGGAATTGTTCAAAATGAAATCGTGTAAATTATATCCAATTGGAATTTCTGTTTTACTAACTCTGCTATTTGGTGTTTGCAATGTTGAAAGTACAACTTTAACTCTGGGTACGTATTTTTCCTCTGTTTCTCTCCAACCTAGAGTGTTAAAAAGTTTTTGGTTTGTTAATAATTTTAACAGCTGTTTTATCACACAAAGTTTTTCCATGTGGAAATAGTTTTTTTTTTATTATTATTTCGTTTGTTTGAATAAAAATTTAAGTTTCTCGTTTTGAATGTTATTTGTATAAGATTTAATGCAAAAATACGACTTAAAAGAATTATTTCTCTACAGTTGAAAAACATAAAGAATGAAGTTAATATAGTTATTTATAAGAAAACTTTTATTTATCATAATATTATTTAAATTTTCAAATAAAATTTGTTTAAAAAATGAATGTATCTGTTGACAAAAACATAATCAAATTTATTTGTCTTATAAATTACATATATTATAATATTAAAACATTTATATTTTTCATTTAAATATAATTGCAATTTGAACGCTATAAAAATGTAATCAAATTTTGAAATAATAATGTTAATATTAGAATACTATAAAACAAATGTTCCTAAATTAAATTTTCATATTTTAACTATTAATTTATTAGAAAATTAGTTTTTCCACTAATCTAACGAATACTTATATTATAAATACATATTTTAAACTTTGTATTACAATTTCTACCTTTTACTTTTATACTGTAATATTAATTAATATTTAGTTTGAAACTAAAATTAAATTTAGATTGAAAATTATTAATAGTTTTTCAATTACATTTATTCCGGAAAATATCTGTGGTTTCAAGCTAAATAGTAGTAGTAATTTGTAGTAATTTGTTTTTATTTTTATTTTTTTAATTTGCTATGACCACCACAGAACCGACTGTCATTGTATTAAATAAATTTATGGAATAGAATTTTTTTAATAACAACAACCACTATAATCATAGTAACTAAAAACAAAACTGTCTTGACATAAATATGCCACCTATTTACAGAAATATACAGTATATATACAGTGTGTCTACTTAAGTTGGAACCATATGGAAAAAAAACAAATAAAAGTTTTTAGTTATGACTTGTTTAGCAACTTTGTTAAATATTTTTTTCGAAATATATCTGTGTTGCAAAATATTGATGTTAATGTTAATTAAAGTTAATAATTAAGTTGATAATTTGATAAATTATAAATATCACCAATTATGTAAATATTATGCTACAGTAATAAATTTCCTGTAATTTTTAAATTTTGTAAATATGTATTAAAATTAGCCAAACAGCCAAATAAAGTTTGATTATTATTATAGCAATTTTATTTTATACCTAAATAAATATTCAAATTTCTAAATACAAATAAACTTTGTTAAACAATAATATTATAATGTAATTTTTGACCATTCAAATTCGGAAAGTGTAAATCCCAAAATAAACTCACAAGCGAAACAAAACAACCTTTTAACCAAATTTTCGATGTCAAATGTTTGTTTACTGAAACATTATATAAACTCGATTTTATTATATTAAATATGGCCTCAGTATTATAATTCAATTATATATGTTCATAGCCATTAAGCTATAGAATAGCTCCTACTCATTTATAAACTAAATAAAAACTATAGTATATATTCACTTTCATATTTATAATTATTATTACTGAGTATTCGATATCCTTCAACAACAATTAACCATACAGTCAACATTCATCCCGTACATTATAAGTATTGTCCAGCTGAAATTATATGGCTCAAACTTCATATATAAAATATCCAATTTCAATAAATAATAGACGTAGTAATTAAACATTCTGTAATACAATATTATAAACAATATACAACATTCAAAATAAGTAAAAAATGTTATTATTATTATTATTATATCATTAGTATCATTTTGTCTGCTGATGATGTATATAGAGTAATTCAAAACGTCGATTTTTTTAATTAAAATTAATACAAAACTAAATCCTGAAACCTTTTTATTTTAAAATTTGTTATGTTTTACCTAAAATTGTTAAATCAATAATGAAAATAATACAGAAATTATAAATTTCTGGAAATATACGTCAAATATAATAAATTACATATCGTAAATATTTTCATTAAAGAAAACAACATTGTAATTACGTCTCATTTTTCGGTGAATAAAGTATAAATAAGCATAGTTCAGAGTTGATCATATATTCACGAGTGTTTAACAATTGTATTGGCCGTGTGCCCAAGACATTCGACGATCGCGTGCCAGAACTATTCTGGCGCCTCGCCCAGGGGTGTACAAACTCTCCTATATATACTTAACACACCTTCTCAACCATTTTATTAGGTTAATTAATTGGGGAATAACATCCTGTAACAAAGGTGCATTTGTGAAATTATTTTTACGAGGTGTTATTTTAGTTTTACATAAGTAAATAAAAGTGGATTAATTTAAGTTAATAAATAAGTTGTTTTGTCATAAATACTTTTTTATTGTATAATATAACAAATTTTTCGTTATTTCTAAAAATTAGGTTTCTAGAAGAAACAAAAATAAAAATAGAAAGAAATTACGAACCTATTAAAGCTGTTTATGCATACATACTTACACAATCATGTTATTACCGAAAAAGATGTGGCACAAACTCTTTCCACTACGCTGAAATTATTTTTCGCCAAACATGCTCTTTTATTCTTACCAATTACAAATATTCGCTCACACAAAACATATAAGAACTTGGGACAACTGATTTGCACTAGTTTAGTATGTAAATTTACAGACGTCAGTATTTTTACAAAATGTATAATATTATTTACATATAAATAATAATTAATAAATAAAATATTAATTAACTTACAAAGCATTTAACAATGTTTATACAACCAGCTCTAAGTATTTTTCAGAATCAAATTTGATTTTATATTTATTATATGATTTATTTAGATACTTTAAGACCACTTTAAACGGTAATAATTTTTTAATAAATTTTTAATAAATATTTGAATTAAATCGTAAATAAATATTTGAGATTAATTAATTTGCACTAAATATTTGACACAGATTTGTGAGAACATGTGCTTTCATGTCATCTATCACTGCTACCAACTGACAGTAAATAACCGAAACAGCTGGTTGGCAATATAGACCAATGGCGGCTATTTATTTTCAGTTGGCAGCAGTGGTAGACGACATGAATATGCAAGTCCTCAGAAATCTGTCCCAAATATTTAATGAAAATTAATCAATTCCAAATATTTTTTCATGATTTATTTCAAATAGTTATTCATAAATTATTAACAAATTAATACTGTCGAAAGGGACCTTTATGAAAATTTAAAGTAATTTTCTTGATAAGTCTTTTTTTTATAATTTCCAATATAAATTAATTTATATTCTTCTACAAAATGTAACTATAAAGTAAATTTTTGTACAAATATGAAATATATCAACTATGAATCAAATTTATTCTGTATTATATATTGTAATAAAATACTTTATTTAAAATTAATTTGAATTTAATATATCAGATGTCACTGTTTGTTTTTTGGTTAAAATTTCATACAAAACTTTATGTTTTAATTTTGCTTTGACATACATATTTGTTTTTATCGTTTTTATAACCGAGAATATATGCAAAAATAATTAAAATTTAATTTTTATTTCGTTATTTCAAAAATATATTTTAGTAGAGAGATACAAAAATAAAATATTTCAAATCAATTTATATTAAAATATTTTTAATTTATTTTTGTTTCGTTTTTTATTTGTTCATAAAATTTAATGTAGATAAATTTTTATTTTAAATGTATTTTGTTCAAGAGAAACAAATAGTTTACATTATTACTACTTGACACACTGTCTATTTTCTATAGTTTCATATACAAAAATAATGTTTTTCTTTTCCTTAATTAATGTTTTAGCATGTTCATTGTAATGTTTTAAACGTAAAGAGTATTTGAAAAATTATCTTATCAATAACTTTTTACGGTAATTGAACATTCTATAACTATATACAATAAAAAAAAACTGAATAAAATATTAAATGAAATCCTGTTTAAAAGCTTGATTGATTCCATTTCAGGAGCAATATTTCACAATGATGACTACGAAACAGAAGTGGCTACGACATACGCCATACGAAGAATAAATATGCATAGCGATGACTTTGATAGGATGGGCCTTAGAAAAGGAAAATCAAATTCTTCTTCTATATATTACATGACTAATTTCAAAACTGTATCGAAACATGATAGCTTCAATACGGGAAAACTCGGTAAGTAAATTTTCTTTATCAATAGTCCTTGTTTCCATATATTTATTTCTACGACTGTTAGAAAAAAACTACTTTATTTCACTAATTTCTGTACGTAAAATATGAGTGAAAAAATAAAATAAAAATCATTTAAAAATGTGACAAAGTGTGTTATTATTTCATAGCCGAATAGTACGTTTAAAAACAGGTATCTCGCAATCTTGGAGATAAAAACATCAAATTATATTTCATGTCAGTTTTAATTATAGACTGTCGTACAAAAATATTGTATGAAACTCATGCATAAAGTGTCTTTTTCATTCATGGTCAATCTGCTTACTCGTGAAAAAAATATTACTCTATGCACTTATTACATAAATTACTATTACATATAATATCTAATAAATTATATATATATATTTATTTTGAAATTTAAAACCTAAGAAGTTTGTAAAAAATTAAATTTAATTAGTTCATCAAAATAAATTAATGGCAATTTAAGCAAAAACAAAATACTAAAACCTAATATATAATACGCCATGTTTAATCAAGAATATAAAATATACTAACATTGCTAGATTTATAGACACATCGTGTGATGTACTTGACTGGATTAAATTCATGAGTTTGTCATGATCAGTCAAAATATAGAAAAATGCATTAACTTGTCGTTGTGATCTTGTGGCAAAGTTGGTAGCACAGTTGCCGCGGAAGCAGAAAGTCTTTTGGTTCAAAAACCGGCAAGATCAATGCATTTTTCTTCATTTAAAAATTAACTAATAATTTAATTAGTTCATCAAAATAAATTAATAGCGATTTAAGTAAAAGCAAAATAACATAACCTATTAAATTTTTAATTAAGAGTGTAGATTATAATATATTTATTGACATGACTTAAAAACGAGCAATCGAAACTAGTTGTCCAAAATCTAATAAATATATAATAATCTACGCTCCTAAGTAAAAATTTATTTTTTTACAAACTTCTTTTTCATCTAAAAGTATTCAACATGAAGATATATATTTCAAAATTGAAAACTTAGATTTAAATTGTAAATATTTATATTAGTTAAATATAAATAAAATACAGAATGTTTTGTCAATATTTATTTCAAAACAATTCATTGAAGTACTATTAGTATAATAGCTTTTAAATACATTTTAAATGGTTTTTGATATAATAACAATTTTATTAATATCATATTTCACTTTTATTTATATATTATATTATAGTTGCTATTAAAAGTTTTTATATTTAAAACATATTACAGTTTACATTAGTTGTTAAATATAAAATTTCGAAATTAATAAATTTGTCTGGTAGATAGTATGATAATATCTTTAAACACACAAAAATTATAAATTTTTTATTGATCTGCATGTCTAAATACTTAAATATTAAAAAAATAAAAAATAACGGAATTTATTTATATCATAATTTAAATTAATTTTTATGAAAACTACCTAAATGAAACAAGCAAATATCATATAATTGAAACAAATATATTATTAAAAACTTATAGACCAAAACTTATATAATAAAAATGACAATCCAATTTTATATTTTTACGTGCTTAATTTTAAAATTAAAATTTAGATTACTATTATATTTAAATAAACAATCGCCGGTCGGCATAGCCGAGCGGTTTAGGACTTGTGTCCGACTCCGCTCGTACCTGTGCGGGCTCGGGTTTGAATCCCGCTTGGGGCATGGATGTTTGTAATGTCTTTGTACAGTCCAAATACACTTTATGAAAGCATCTACTGGATCGATGGTTTCGCTACCGAGTCCATTTGTGTGTAAAAAAAAAATAAATAAACAATCCAATCATCTTGAAACTAAAATAAAAGTTTTTTTTATAAATATAATAGATATCAATTTAGTAAATAATAGTAATAAAAACTTATTATTTGCTTATCTTATTAACAAAATATATTGCTATCAATAAATTTAACTTTAGTTAACCGAAATTAAAACCGAGTTTGTGGTACCACTTATTTTACTCAAATGCATATATTACATATTTAATATATATATATATATATATATATATATATATATATATATATATATATATATATTGTATTGTTAAACAAACTTGCATTCGGTTGCACATTATTAATATAATCAATGCGTTAACTAGGCAACTAGATTATCATTTAGCTTCAATCCACCTCATTGATTTGTTAGTTAACAAATTTATTAACTCACAAATTGTTTAATAACGCTTTGTAAAACCGCGCCGTGGTTAATAACGTAATTAAGCTTTAAACTTACCAAACAATGAGATGTTTTGAAAACAAGTGATAATCTTTATGAAAATAGAAGGGCTTTTGGTTGTAGTTTTGTATTAATAATTATTAATAATCGACATTTCGACATCTGATAAAGATGTTCGTGGAGTACATCGAAACGTCGATTATTAATAAATATTAATGCAATATTAACCTGAAACTGTTTTATTTTAATTGTAGCGTATAAGGTTACAGGAATTAGGTCAATAAAGAACACTCTAGATCGTTAGCATGCAACTAGTTTCGGTATATATTATAGCATACCTAACTAGTCCGAAACTACCGAAACTAGTCGCATGCTAACGATCTAGAGTGTTTTTTATTGACCTAATTCCTGTAACCTTATACGATACAATTAATTCGAGAGGTCGTTCAACTTTCATATGTTTTATTTTAATATAATAAATTCTGAAAGATTTTTGTTCTATGTTAGTCTTTATGAAAACAAAAATTCTAAATTTCACTCTTAAATAATTAGTCGCAATTCGTTCGAAATCTCGTATTTGTCGCAGCTTGTGAGATGTTAGAATCGGGCGTTTCTGTCTTCTTCGGTCCGGAATCGTTGAGCAGTACGGGCATCGTGCAATCCATCTGCTCGACAATGGAGATCCCGCACATCCAGACCAACTGGAATCCGACGGACACGTCCTTCACGCCACAAACTGTCATCAACTTGCATCCAGATCCACGAGTACTAGCTCGAATGCTGGCCGAACTTGTTAAAGCTTCCCATTGGAAAACCTATACGGTACTGTATGAGAACGACGATGGACTTATTAAACTGCAGGATGTTTTGAAAATTCGCCGAAAGGATAATGAGCCGATTATTGTTAGGCAGTTTGGAGAAGGACCTGATTACAGGTATAAGACTACTTTTATTTTATTAATTGGACATTTCTTTCGATCAGTTTATGTATTATATTTTAACAAGAATTTAAATTAATCAGTTAAAGGAAAAATCAATCTGAATAAAGATAAAGATGCAATATTTTTTTATTATCTAGATGAAATAATAGATATAAATATCTAGATAATAGATAATTAGATAATTGGTATTAGTTTAAGAAAAAAATTTCATTAGCGATTATATTTGATCTTTTTCTGCACACAATAATGCATATTTTTCATTTATATGAAAATTTATTGTATAATAATTGTAAAAATATATTATTTCAGACCATTACTAAAAGAAGTAGCAAACAGTACAATCAACAATATTGTTTTGGAATGCGAGACAGATAATATAATCAACATATTAACTCAAGCAAAAGAAGTTGGTTTATTGAAAGAATATCAAAGTTACATCTTAGTATCACTGGTAAATAAATATTGGTAAAATTTATCAAACTTTATATATAACTAATAGTTAACAAACAGAGTAAATTGTTTTAAACAAAAAAAACAATCAAAAACAAGCAAGTAAATTGTATTTATCATCACATATTTTCAATGACATCAACCTAATCTAAACCTATAGTGAGAAAATTAATAGTGAGCTTGTCTGAAAAGTTTTTAGTCGAAATCCATCATTAATCTTAAACGTAAATAAAAAAAAGTTTGCGAAATTTTCTTTATGATGAAGTCTATGATTTTAACGGCTGTTAAGTCGTTTATACTTGAAATGTTTATACAATAAAACGAGTTTTGAAACTTATAAACTTAAAGCAGATACATTAAATAATAGTTTTCATCTCCAATTTTCGGTAGTGATACCATAAATACATTATTTTATAATGTCTTTCTGTTTTTATTTTAAAATAAAATTTAGAAGTTATATTTATGTACGTTTTCCTTTTTTAAAATAATTTATTTCAATATTTTCAAATATTTATGAACTAAATTTATATTTTTCAAAAAATAAATACATTTTTTATTACATTACCACAATTTTATATTGAAAATAAATATGCAACCATATAGAATAACATTCGACAAATATGTATTTCAAATATTCAAACTCACTTACTGCACAAAGTAAAAAAGAAAAGAAAATACTGAAAAAATGACTCCAAATACAATTACAAAATCCAAAAATTACATAACTTTTACAATTTTTGAAAATTGTTGTTCTCATTTTAAAACAACATAATAATACAAAATACCACAAGTATCATATACGTTAAAAATCAATTCTTGAACATCTTCGGAACAAAATTTTGTTCTTCATGTTTCGCGTCACATACATATAACTGAACAAATAAGACAAACAAAACAAGACACTATCGACCTATCATGTTATTTACTATGACACCTTAACCTCAACTATTTTGAAATAAGAACAACGACATCTGAACAACAAAATAAGATAAATAAACTTACTATGTTCGACAGATTACATGACATCAGAAATAATAAAATACAATTTCAGTAGAAGAAGGAAAATAGATATTTTTAGAATAAATTTATCATTTAATATTTCTTACAATTTTATACATAAATTGACCATTTGTACAACGATTGAGGAATATTGCCGCGAATTTTTTTGCATACTTACACATAATCAAATTTCAGTACATAGACCCGTGTACTTCTTATGGAATGTCTAACAGTCATTGTGGAATGATAAAAAATATCTTATTATTTTGTATAATTTCTGGTTTTCAACTAACTACGTAGTACATAATACCATTGAATAACTATTAAGATTATATATTCAATGATAATACTGTTTGAAAGACACATATTACAATGCAACACAAGACTATATTACTACACAGATTTAAATAAAACTATTTAGAATTTCATGTGACAGTTGGCAATAAAGTTCATTTTCATCTCATTTTAAGTAGATTATGCCACAAGCCATTTAGCAATTATCATAAAATAAACCTATTTTACACAGCATCAATTAAGTAATTAACTTTTTGTAGTAAATGAAGTATTATCAGCACGTAAATAAAAATCTTTCGAACACACAAACACTTATTTTACATTCATTCAAATTCAAATAACTCGTTATATTAAAATGAAACGGCTTTGGGTTATAGTTTTGTATTAATATTTATTAATACTATGTACTTAACGTACGTCTTCATCAGGAAAAAAGATACAAAATCAATCAATCATTTTGTATTTTTTTTTCTGATAAAGGCGTACGTTGAGTACGTAAAGTACGCCGTTTATATAACCTAAATTCGTTTTATTTTAATTAAATATTATGTATGATATGCATATATTTAAACATTATAACATGAACAAAATTTATAAACGCCAAACTAACATTTCTAAACATACTAAAGTTTGACATATGTTAAACTTTTATACTACCATCTTTTTCTACATTGTATTGATTCTTATATTACATTAAGTTCGCGGATGTTAGAATATGATGCAAAAAAGAACAACTATAAAAAAATTTGTAACTTAAACATGCTTATATTTCTGTATTTGCTTTAACATATAAAAACACCAAATTTACTGGATAACCCATCCCTCGTATTACACACACGTTTCACATTCGAACAACAACAAAAAACAAACTGAAAACAAAACATCATCACCTGAACCGTAATTTACAAATACTGCATTTAACGAAAACAACAGTATGTTATGTCCGCCGTGTAAAAAAGGCAAAATATCTCCAATATAACAAAATTTATTCCCTTGTTATAGGATGCGCACACGCTCGATTACGGCAACTTATTCGAGAATAATCCAAATATTACGACAATGCGTTTAGTTGATCCGGCAACACCGGAAATCGAGCAGGCCATAGGTGATTGGCAAATGTGGGAGGAAGGTACTACCAATCATAAATTGCAGGTTACGACCAAATCTGTACGGGTGAGTTAATATTTATTCATATATATACAGAGTGGCCCACTGAAAACAGTATACGCAAGTTTTGACCACTTAACATTATTTTTGCGAAAAACGCTCGAACACGTTAATTTTAGTATGAAGGGGGATATCTGAATAGATTAGTACTATTTTCCTAACTTTAACCCTAAGAGGAGGATGAATTGCACCCCAAAAATTTTAAATAGAAAAAGGTGTAAAACACGACACAGTTCTAAAGGCCTTTCAATTTGCTTTTTAACAGTTTTTCATTTTTCAAATCCGATCATTAATTCCAGAGAAAAATGATGTTAAGTTGCCAAAACTTGCGTATACTGATTTCAGTAGGCCACTCTGTATATAATATTATAATATTTAACATTTGTATATCGATCTGTACAACCTATACTAATATTATTATAATATTTTCTGATTATGAATATTGATATTTCTGAACATAATATCAAATAAAATGTAATTTTATTTCTGGTAGTTTATTTACTATAAAACATTATTTCAATCATTAAAAAAAACAATAAAAAATGTCAGTAAAAATACACAAAAACAATTTGTTAATTGGTTTGAAAATGGTCAGAAAAATTTAATTTTTGTCAGTACGTGCTTATTATATAAAAGAATATTTTTGTTATTCAAAAGTATAAATTAGAAATATTAATTCTGGTAATAAAACCTGGTATCACTAAACTAATATTGGCTGCGTCTGAGTGGAAGCCTGTTATAATCTAACGTATAAAGTTTTTTACCTAGCTGTGTGACTCGCACCATTGACAATTCAAGTAATATTGTTAAAAAAAATATGTGATAAATTTCTTATATATATGTTCCTCTTAGGAATTACGGGAGCTGATTTTTATTTATTTATTTATTTATTTTGCACCAAACAGGAAACAGTTCAAGTAAATGGTGCAAATAATACAAAAATAAACGTATAAAATATTCATATAATACATAAAGTTACTTAAAAACATTAAGTATGCATAATGTGTAAATGATAAATAAAAATACGAGAAGAATATGAAAAAATATTTATAGTTAATTCTAACTTATTAAATAAGTGACACATATGATAAATGGGAAGCTTTGTTTGAAGATTAGACTGAGAAAAAGGCAGATAAAAAGTATTTTCTACTTCTTGTAGAGGAATGAAGAAAAAATTATAGTTGAAAGAGAAGTGTAATATCATCGATAAAATTATTAATTTACTTAAAAAGAAACATCAAAGATGAAATAGTTCTGCGAAATTGAGTTTGAAATTGAAATAAAGAAAATAAGAACGAAGGTATAGGAATAAGGAATAAGAGAAGGTATAGGAAGGATACATACCAAACGATTTTAAGAATAACAATTTCAAAAAACGTCGTTGAATTATCGATTAAGGTTTAACGTTTGCAAAATATTTACAAAATCGGTTTTTTACCGATTTCATGCCTTGTATATAATTTTATTGTATGTCATAATAAAACACACATACCAACAAAATATGTAAAAATAGTGGGCTCTGATCAGTATCATACTGATAAAATTTTATCCAAAACGTAAATATAAATTTTGGCCAACAAATAATTGTCTGCATACAATATCAACTTTATTTTAAAATATTTTTTTTAATTAATTTCTTTAACAGTTTATATAATATTTATACGTATTCAAAATTAAGAAAAAAAAACTTTTAATTTAATTTAATTTTAAAATCTCAGCCGAAGCCATACGTTAAACATAGTTTATGTAGAGCCAAGTTCAAACTCCATTTAGTATGAGCATTCATTTAGCGTGAGTGTATGTGGGGGGGGGGCGCATTAAATGCCACCGAGGTGAACGTATTTCAAAGTGTAGGCGACGCCGTTACACTATCAACGTCTCGCCCAAAGTAAAGTAAAACGATTGCGAATTCACACAGACGCGTTAACGTCGCTGTCAATGTACCTCGAAAGAGACATTCTTGAATTTCAGATTCAAGATTTCTCGCTTTGCTACGATATTGGTTTGTATCACATCCTAGAAGAGAAATTCTATGTTTCTTAGATCAGTGTTTCTCAACCGTCTCCACAACCGTGGGCCAGTATAATCCTAGATAATTTTACGCGGATATGATCTGGAAAATAGTTTAAAAATGATATGGATAACAAGTAATATGAACAAATCTAGAAAATTTTCTGAAAAATAAGCTAAAAAAACATTCCGAAAAATGAATTTTGTGATGTTTCTAAAAAGACCTAAAACGGAAAAGTATGTTGATTTTAGTAAAATTTTATATATTGTTTATTTATGATATTACAATTTTGTGAAAGCTGGAACATGACATAATGTCAAAATCAAATTCACTATTTCTAAAAGCACATTTAAATATAGTTATATTAATATATCGAAATATTTTTATTTTATTTTAAATTTAAACATTTCACATTATCAACATGAAGAACAATATGGCGACAATAAGGCAGAATATAGACAAATTGATAATTTTTATTCTAAACTACTTACATAAAAATAAAATATAAATCTTACACCTTAACCGTGAAACTGTCCCATTCGAAAACTGATTGTACTTGAAAAATGTATTCAGGCTTACTGCAATAATTTTCTGGACTGTTATACCGTGGTCGATCTATCCTCGTCGCAGACGTGTCGCTATACATTGCAAATGGCATCTTCAGTGCTTGGTCACTAGGTAACAGTTTCTTTTCCAAAATCGGGTATATATATACCTGGACCTCTACTGTTCTCTATAGGTGCCGTTACGCCATTGGCCGATTCTGGCTGGCCAGAGTGGCACATCTTTTCCAATCGAACTGTATCTTCAGTTTCCGCTTCAGTTTCAGTTATAGGATTTGGTATGCCATTAGTCAATTCTGGTTGGTTTATTTCCTCCACCGTTCTTGATGACATGGACTGTTTGTAAATAAGTGAAAAGAATAAACCAACCAGAATCGACCAATGACATACCAAAATCTACAACGAAAACTAAAGATACGGTCTGATTTAAAAGGATAAGTCAGCCAGAATCGCCAATGGCATAACGGCACCTGTAGAAGACAGTGGAACTACAAATATATATACCAGATTGCGGAACAGCAACTGTCATTTAGTCACCAAGCACTGAAAATACCATCTATAATATATGGCAAAACGTCTGCGACGAAGATAGATTGACCACGGCATACCAACCAAAAAAATTATATAAATTCAATAAATACCGGCTGTGAAAGCTTTAAGATTACTAATTAAAATTGCTTAATAAATAATTTTAAATAAACGTTAAAAGTAACTTTGACAAAAATCACTTTTAAAAGTGTGGTGAGAATACGGAACTTTGATTTCTTAAATTATTAAAAGAAATAGAACAAGTTTACACCTGTTTACAAACCGGACAAGAAATCAATTCATAATTTAAGCAATTACATAAAATTACTAAATATTAATAAATAGCAAATTGCCTATAAATATCTTAATCTTTGTTGCAGTTAAAAACAGCTCTAATGTATGACGCAATAAACCTATTTGCATCTTCAGTAAAAGATTTACACAATGCAGCGCCAATAACACCCGAGAAACTTAGCTGCGAAAATTATACGGACAGATGGATCCACGGACTTCGCATTGTAGAATACATGAAAATTGTAAGTAATTAAATTTTTTATCAAAACAAAAAATATTTAAAACGGAAAAAAAATCTTTTGATACAACTAGACAAACACGCGAATTTTTAAACACAGTTAACAACACGTTGTGATTCTGTTTTTCTCATTTGTTTCACCGCGTAGTTATCGTCTCTTGTTTATTTCTTTTTTGTTTTTGAGTTGCAACTGTTTTTTACCCCACGACTATGTTTTGCTTTGTACAGGTGTGTATAGTGGTACGTGTTGTAATTGACTTTTTCATCTGTTTTTTTCTTTTGTTTGTTTTTGTTTCATGTTTTGTTTTTGCGGTAGGAAGTCGCTTGATGAAAAAGTTAAATGAATATTTAACTTGTAAACAGATGCCATTGTCTGTATATGCATGCAGCCAGACATACATTACGTGTTGCATCTTATACGTTCTGTCAGTAAATGAATAAAATCATAAAATACAATTTCTAACATTAATTTTAATGTAAAATTAGTTTTTTCATTGAAAATGATATAGAATTTAGAATACATAAATTTTATTATCATATTTCATTTTCACTAATATGTAATACATTATATTATTATTTAATATTTAATATTTAATTATTACACTTCAATAATTTGTATTTTTTATGTTTTCCTGTTTTTGTATTTATATATATATATATATATATATATATATATATATATATATATATATATATACTGGGTGTCAAATTTTAATACGCCACTTGCAATATCTTTAAATTCGTGCATCGGACAAAAAATGTTCCGGATGAAAAGTAAATGGTTTCGAGGGGGACATCTGATGCAGGGACCCTTGCCTCCCCCGGACCCCCTGGGGGGCGGGAACAAGGGGCAACTTCGAAATCTTAAATGGAACCTCCTATTTTATATTGCAGATTCGGATAGACCATTAAAAAGTATGTAAATTTTATTTTGAGACTTTTTTATCTTTGATAGATGGCGCTGCAAACAGCATTTTTTTTTTCTCAGTTTATCAGTCTTCAATTTGAAATAGAAGGTGTAACCATTAACTTAAAGTTAATGATTTCGACGGGGATATCTGATGCAGTGACCCTTGCCCCCACCCCTCTACCCACAGAACAGAAAAGAACTTGAATATCGTACTTAATTACACCTTTTTTTTTCAAATTGAAAACTGATAAACTGTGAAAAAAAATGTTGTTTTCAGCGCCATCTATCAAAGATTAAAAAAGTCTCAAAATAAAATTTACATACTTTTTAATGGTCTATCCGAATCTGCAATAAAAAAATAGGAAATCCTATTTAAGATTTCAAAGTTGCCCCCCGTTTCCGCTCCCCAGAGGGTCCAAAGGAGGGCAAAAATTCCTGCATCAGATGTCCCCCTCGAAACCATTTGGTTTTCATTCGGAACATTTTTTTGTCCGATGCACGATTTTAAAGTTATTGCAAGTGGCGGATTAAAATGGGACACCCAGTATATATATATATATATATATATATATATATATATATATATATATATATATATATATATATATATATATATATATATATATAGTTTAGTTAATTTTTATGGCTGGAAAATATGGAATTGGATGAAGATGATGGGTAATCTTCGATAATCTTCGTGGTGATAGTTCCTTTTTTTTTTAAAATATATGTAAAAAATTCAAACTTAGAAAATGTCCATCAGAAACACAGAATACAAAATGGTCGAAAAATTTATGTTTAGTCATTTTTTTGGCAGAAAAACTAGTTATTTAAACCAGCAAAATTCTTCTTTATCTTGCAATTTTCTTCCTTTGAAAATGAATAGAAATTTATATAAAAATTAAATAGCAACCCCATCTCACCACGAAGATTATCGTTATCAAATGAAATGTGTTTCTACTTTTAATATCACTGACTATTGTTCTATATTTTTAATTTTTAACAATTTGACTATACTTATGCATTTGGTATTTTATAATTTTAACAATTTTAACAACACATTAACAATCCTCTGTGAAAACACAGTAAGTTTTTCTTTTCTTATTTTTTATTGTTACTTAATGTAAACATGAAAATTTAAAAATAACATGTTCATAAATTATCTTTATTTTATTATCTTTAATTTATATTACATAATGTAAAAAAATATATTTTTACTGTAAAAATCACAAAATAATTTTTCCAATAAAGTTGGTTTTTCCGTTCTTTCAGCACTTGAAAAAGGCACGAATTGTGACTGAAAGCTTGTGAATTTCAAATGAGTATTTGATTTTTAAGAACCACATCGGCTGTTTTACCCATCATCTTCATCCAATTATATATATACGTTTAGTTACTCTTTAATTGGGCAATCTTCCTGTTAAATAATTTATTTGAATTAATTAATTAATTTAATTTAAATATTTTAATATTAAAATACTTTACTAAAACTATTGTTTTACAAAAATTAATTTATATGCAAATAATATCTTATTCACATTTCTACCACACTCAAAAAAAAAACATAACTAAAAGCTCAATTCAACTGTATCAAATTAGTTTTGAATCATTTAAAAGCTCTCTAGTATTATGAATAATGAATGCACTACAAGATTATCTCATAACAAAACAGAATCAAGTTAAAAAAAAAAGATTCAGCGAACAAAGTAACTATTGTTAGATATCGTTTTCATGAATAAAATTAAATAGAAATTCCTCTCGCTTATTTTTTATCATTCTTATTTGTTCTTATTCATTTTTTTTTGCTTTTCTTTCGCATCTTATACGGTGTCGTTTCAAAGTCAAAATGAAAAATGAACGTTGTAGTTGGAGACCACCCGAATAATTTATTCCAACAGTTTAAGATGGCTTCGTCTACATATTATTTCATTGTTGAGATAAATTCTCTAGCAGATGTTTCGTTGGGAAATTGTGCATATTTAAATTTCGAAATGGTTTCAAACGAGACTAATATCCAGACATTCGTTTTCTAGAAAATTTTTATAATAATATATTTGTGTCGCTAACATAAAATGTAACTGTATATTTTATTAAATTATATTTTACTATGAATGGATTATATTAAAGTTTTTTTCTAATAAATGTTTTGTTTATATAAAATATATGTATATTAAGCTAGGTTTATAATCAACCCTGGAACGAGCTCGGTAACAAAAACCAGAACGAAAAGAAGTCTATTCATTTCGATACAAGTTAATGCACAATAATCTATGGAAATATAAAGTATAACGTTATTCGTAAAGCCTGGGTTATATTAGTTGAGTTAGTAGTGGTAGAGTACGTAGTATCCTATTATTAACATATTATAAACATTTTGGGATAGTAAAAGACAAATCTTTAGACTCGTTTAATTTGATTATTGAAAATATGTGAAGAAGTGCAAAAATGCAACGTGCACCGTTCATATTTATCAAAAACTGCATATTCAACCAACAAAACGGTCAAGTGTATTTAATTGGACATCTGCGATGACTATATTAAAAATTATTAAGTCAGTTAAGTTAACTAACAATTTCATTGTTTATTTATGTGACGAAATGTAAGAAACGCAATGTGTACCGCTCAGGCTGGTCAGAAATTGTATATTCGACCAAAAAAAAATATTTCTCATAAATCATGTAACAAATATAAATAATATATACATACTATTCTACAACTGTTAATAAGGTTAAGATTACTTCGCATGTATTTCTATTTATTTTTAGGTTTTGTTTAAAACGTTTGGAAAAAAAATTGTATGTCACTTAGAATAGAAAGTTCTTTTTGTGTTTCGTCCAGATTGCTTAGACTCGGCTTTGCTGGGCTCTACACAATAATCATCGCTTTCTACTTCTCGTAACATAATATACTATTGTACCCTAACCTACCTAGTAATGAGTAACCAAAATTTTATTATATTTATAACAAAATTATACTTGCCCAACAACAGTTCCGTCAAATATTTGCTTTTAAATATAAATAAATATTAGAAAGCTATTTGCCCAAGCTTATAGTATTTTCCTAGTGAAAAACTATCAACTTTTAATATGAGACTGTAAATATATGCTCCCCAAAAATATTTATTTTTCAATGTTTCTAAAATATACTAAAAATAATATATTTAAATTCCTTTCAGAAACACATGCCAAGCGGTCTGACAGGCCCAGTTAAATTCGACGCGTTAGGCCGTCGTACCGATTTTGTCCTACAAATAATCGAATTATCACCCAATAAAGAAATTATGACGGGATCAATAACACCCACCGGTGGCTATCAATCGTCACGTTCCGAAACCGAACTTTACACACAAATTGTTGACAATATTCAAAAGAAAACCTTTATCGTATCATCGAAAATTGGTGCACCTTATTTGATGCATGCACAGAAAAAGCAAGGCGAACCAGATTTAACGGGCAATGCTAGATACGAAGGTTATTCCATGGATTTAATTGACGGTGAGTTTTATTTGTGGTTTTATTTAAATAGTAAATACGATAAGAATGAAAAATATTAAAGAATTGGTCGAGTTTTAGGCAAAAATTCTGTGGTAAAATTGAGAGATTGTAGGCAAAGTAGATTCAAGAAATATATATTGGTTTTCCTTATCATGTTTCTAATAAAATTATATGTTTTTGAATTGTAATAAACTAAGACTGTATCAAGGTGATTTAATACAAGACAGATTGCACAAATACAGTTTATAGAATAAAAAATCTGTAGACAATTGCTTGTCAATTTATGTTATCATTTTTATAATATTTAATTAGTTTTTCTGTCAAATCTATAACATCACTTTTGTATTTTTTATATTTTGTAGTTTGTGAGTTGGTGACTTTCAATTTGTTTTTATATTTAAATCTAAAAAGTCAAATTTTTATTTTGTTGTGTACATATTAAAGATGTGTGCAACAGAAATTATTGATATAATAAATACAAATTAAAATTTCCAAAATTAAGAAAATATACATCATCAGTAAGGTAAACTTAATGGCAGAACCTGTCTGTAAATCACCTTGGATTGTATATAAAAAGTTGTACAGTATTGAATCTAATAAAATATTTATTTACTGTTTACTTTTTTTAATTTCTTTTATACAAATGCAACAGAAGGGAAAAAAAGGAATATGTATTAGTTAGATATAAATTTTGAACCCATTTTATTATTTATATTATAAGTATTATTTCGATTTTGTCCATTCTCTGACTCAAATATTTTTATAAGTATTTCATATATTAATCGTAATAATAATTTATAATTCTGAAACTAACTTATTACATATTAATAAATTAGATAGGCAACTCACCATACTTTACTGTATTTGCTGTAAAAAACGTTTAATTTGCAAACCAGAATATCAATTTTATAACTTAATTTCTACAAGATTTCAAATTCTACAAGAATTTAGTTTTTACTTGCGTTTTAATGCAAAACGCTGCCGTAAATAAAGCAGCGGCTTACTATTTAACATGTAACTGCAAAATGAATAACACAATAAACAGCAGTGTAATTACAGGGAGGGTACCCGAAGGTCAATATAAGCTAATCAAATTACTATGCTAACTTAAAAAAAAACTTGTTTATTTTGTTTTACAGGAATTTCAAAAATCCTAAATTTCACCTACAGATTTGAACTAGCCCCGGACGGTCGTTATGGCTCGCTGAATAAGAAAACCAAAGAATGGGACGGCCTAATCAAGCAACTACTTTTACGGGTAGGCAAATTTCTATACATCAAAGTAACGTTAGTTACAAACTAATGCAATATCCGCATCAATAACGATATTTACAAGCGTCATTTGTTTCACTGCATGTGCATTTAATTACTAAAATATGCAATAAATTAAAATTGCGTACTACAAAAAAATAACTAATAAAAACTGCACTAATGGACAGCTGACACAGACAGAATATTAAAAAATGTTGCATGATAAAAACCTGGAAAAAATAGCTAATATTGAAGTAGGCAAAAATCTACATAACAATTTACTGAAATGTGTATGGCCAAATTTTCAGTTTTGTTCATTTATTTGCATATTTTACTAAACATTTAGATGCGCAAAACCCTATTTTGTTAAATTCTCAACTGACCAATCAATGAGACGCTTTAAAGATAGTGATTTTTTGCGCGCCACACGTTTTGTTTTCTGTGAGTGACGTCATAGTGTTTTTCGAATAATGCTATGTGTGTGTACTATCATCTGTCAATGCATCTAATCAGTTTATCGAGTAGCGTTGCCGTATGTTATGTTTACATTTTGAAATTTAAATTAAAATAAAGATTATGTTTGTGAAATATTGTTTTATAACAATTATTATTATATTATTCTTTTTTTAGAAATGTTGGCAATGATTTTTATATTTAAAATACAACATGCTTTGCTTTCTAAATATTTAAGTGACAATCTAAAAATTAATAGTAGCATGCATAATTATTATACCAAAAATGCAGATAATTAATAAAAAGACTAAAACTAGTGCCACCAATAATATATTTTACAAGGGATTACTGTATTGTAATACATTGCCGAAATATATTAAAAAGTCAAAGAATTTAAAAACATTTAAATTTGAAATTAAAAATTTTTACCATTATAAAGTTGATACAAATTAATAATTATGTTAAAACGTTAATAATTATGTAAATGTAATTAACTAGCTTAAAAAGTAAAGAATATGATCTTACTGTGACAAAAATTAAAATAAAATAAAATAATTTACCTTATTTTGTGGTTTAAGAAAAATTATTTTATTTTATTTAGCTTAAAAAGCTAAATAAAGTTTTGATTTAATTTATTATAAGTACGCGTTGTGAAGACAAACATAAATTTTCAAATAAAACATGTGGTTTTGATTTTGACATAACAGATATAGGCAACTCTGTTTTGTTTTTACCACAAGAGGCGCTTAATATTTGCTGATACACTAGCACGTCACGACAAGCAATTTCAAATTTGACATTCAACTTAAAAATTTATTTTCATATTAATTACAAATAATTTTACTTTGAAACATAATTATATTTAAGTAGTTATTTTGATATATATTTCAAAAACAAAACGATTTTACGTTATAATTCTGTATTAATATTTATTAATAATCTAATGCCGTTTTATTTTAATACAATTTTTTACTATATTTAGTATATTCTTGATTAAAGATTTTTTTAATGTGCAACAACCTCATTTAAATAAAATAAAAAATTAATTTACTTGTGATCGAAATACAATATTAGAATATCTATCTGCCCAATTCATATTATTCACAAAAATTTGTAGCAAAATGTTTAATAAATAAAAGCAAACATTACACTTTTTACTACTTTGACTGCAAGGAAAAGTAGTTAAGCGTTTGGTACGGTGTCTGTAACATTTTCAAAAAAAAAAAAAAATTGTATAGAAATCCTTCATATAGCCTGTAGATGACGAATCTGAACTTAGTTTATGTGGGTGTATGGATGTGCGTCGTCAGCTCGCTCGCTCGCTCGCTCGGTCGTCAGACAAAATTTTGTGATCGCAACTCCTCCTAGACGGTTCAACCGATTATAATGAAATTTTCAGGATAAATTTGCCTAGTGCCCAAGATGGTCATGTGGTTTTGGTTTTTTCCAGTGATGCCAACTTTCCGAGAAAAAAATTACTAAAGTTTTTAAAAATTCATTGTGGCTACATTATTTATCCGATTTTGATCAAATTTTCAGAAAAGATTTCCCTAATGCTCCTATTAATTACATAATTTTATTACTATTCAGTGTTGCCAACTTTCCGAGAAAAAAATTACTAAAGTTTTAAAATTTTTATTATGGCCATGTTATTCAACCGATTTTACTCAAATTTTCACAAAAGATTCTCCTAGTATTCATATAATTTATGTAATTTTAACAAAATACAGTGTTGCCAACTTTCCGAGAAAAAATTAGTAAAATTTTTAAAAATTTATTATGACCATTTTATTTAACCGATTTTAATCAAATTTTCATAAAAGTTTTTTTTAGTGCTTAAATAAATTATGCAATTTTAACAAAATACAGTGTTGCCAACTTATCGAGAAAAAAATCACAAAATTTAAAAAAAATTTATTGTGGCTACATTATTTATTCGATTTTGATCAAATTTTCAGAAAAGTATCTCCTAATGCCCACATAAATTATAATATTATTAAAATACAGTGTTGCCAACTTTCCGAGAAATGTCAAAGTAGTCTATATATGGGTTTATCCATATACTTCTAATCTTGTTTGTTTTGTTTTGAATGTAAACTAAAACTAATGTGCCAAATTTAAATGCAAAAATATGATCAAGTGGAAAAAATTACGTTCGTAACTGAGTTTTTCGTCTAAAACGTATTATTGTATATGTTTGAACAGATGTTTGTTACTATTGCTGAAAATCCTGAAAACTGGTTGGTTTATTTTTTTTTCAGAAAGCTGACTTGGCCATCTGCGACTTAACTATTACATATGAACGACGTACTGCAGTGGACTTTACGATGCCATTTATGACCTTAGGTAATTTCAGTTTATTTTCGTTTATTTATCTGTAGTAAGTGATGGCCAAGAAATAAAACACTAGACATAAGATATTAGTTGATTTATTGTTGTAGTGAAATTTAACATGTCGCGCCATTAAACGCACACCTCGCCAGCTTGCTTCACTCTGACATACACACTGTATTACCGACCAGGAACCACCATCATGCCACCTAGCACGCAACTATAACATCGCGGTAAATTCAAATTTAAATGTTTAGCACTATAGTTCGGCCTTCCTGACACAATGATTGCCCCTAATCATCTGTAGGTTAACAACAAAATTCGTATATCATTGGAACACTTAACATAAATGGTTCACACATAACTAATACATGAATTCGGTTGTTAAGACATAAGTACATAAATAATCTAAGTATACATAAATACATAAATTTGTTGATAAAGACATAAGTTCATAAATGATTCATAAAATCTTAAAATACATAAGGTTGGTCATAATTTTTTTTTTTTTAACCATAAGTTATACATAAGATAATAAGTAACATAACTAAAGTAAAATATATTCATAACAATTTGAATTCGATTAAATATGTTCCTTCCAAAGTTTCATGTTTTCCGGAGAACATATTCCTTCGAATGGTTTTTGAGTCAACTGATGTTCTTCAGGATCCGTAATTACATAACGATCATTGTCTAGAACTTTTCTAATTACATAAGGACCACGGTATTTCGGCAATAATTTTTTATTCACTCCTGGAGTAACATCGACATTTTTGATCATAACATAATCTCCAATTTTATATTCATACGGCTGTTTGTGATGTTGATCATAATAATTTTTATTACGATTAGCAGTATATTGTATTTGTTTAGAAGCATCATCCCGCATTTGAATTAAATCACGATCAACGTCTTGTTGGTCTAATAAAGCTTGGCTTAAATCATCTTTAATTTTACCGATCTGGTTTATTCCGAATAAGAGTTGTGCGGGGGTTGTTCCAATCGAACGGTTTATAGTGTTATTTAACGCGTACTCTATATCGCTTAAAGTGGTATTCCATGTGGATAAACTGTTAGATAATTTACTTAACATTGGCGTCAGACTTCGATTTATTCTTTCGATTTGACCATTAGCATGTGGGGTTGCACTAGCAATAGCAATATGCTGAATATTTTCATTGTTTAAGAATTCTTTAAATTTGTCGGACATAAACGAACTACCTCTATCCGAAATAATTTTCCTCGGTTTACTATAATGGTTAAAATAACTTTTTAAATGCGTAATTACTTCATCGACTTTAGTACTAGTTGTGGCATAAAGTTTAACAAATTTAGTAAAAGAATCTATAACCTCAAAAATGTATTTATAACGATGATTCGTTTTTTCTAAGGGGCCATAATGATCTACATGAAGACAATAAAATGGTTGTTTTCCTTTATCATGACAATGTAATCTACCTTCACCTTTATTAGCTATTGTAGAATAAGTAATGCATTTCAAACATTGAGAAATATAATTTTGCACTTTTCTCTTAATATCAGGGAACCAATAAACACGCATGAGATATTCTACGGTTTTATTTGTTCCTTGATGAGCGATCTCGTCATGGGCAACATTAATAACATTATTTATCATTGATTTCGGTACATAAAATAATAATTTGTTTTTTGTTTTCCGATAAACTAATCCGTTTTGCAATTCAAAATTTTTATCTTCTCGATGTTCTAAATCGTTCTTAATTTTGACAATATCAAGATCTAAATTTTGTAAGATAGCTAAATTTCGCTCAAAGCTATTTTCCGTAATAACAAGTACTGCAAATTGTCTACTTAACGCATCCGCATGCTGCATACGTTCCGCCGATCTATGTTCCAAAGTATAATTGTAATTCCTCAAAATTAACGACCAACGTAAAATTCGCGGATTGATTTCCTTGCGTTCTAACGTTAGTTTAAGGCTATTACAATCAGTTACGATTTTAAATGGAATTCCTTGTAGATAAATTCTAAAACGTTCTAAAGAATAAATTATTGCTAAAGTTTCTAGCTCAAAACTATGATAGTTTGCTTCAGCTTTTGAAGTACGTTTACTGAAATAACAAACAGGATGAAATTTACCATCGGTTTGTTTTTGCATCAGAACAGATCCATAACCGTGCTTACTCGCGTCACAATGTAACTCGGTATCGGTCGTATGAGAATAAACAGCTAAAACTGGCTCATTAATCAAAATGCGTTTTAGATATTCAAAGCAATTTGAACATTCATTATTCCACTGAAAGTCGGTTTTAGAGTTTAATAAATCATATAACGGTTTGGCTAAAGTTGCGAAATTTTTTATAAATTTACGGAAATACGATATTAATCCTAAAAAACTATGCAATTCGCGAAAACTTCTAGGAATTGAATACTGTGTCACGGCTTCAATGTTTTCTGGATTTGGACGAATTCCGCTGGCATCAATACGATACCCCAAATAATCAACTTGCGTTAACAGAAATGCACATTTAACCCATTTTAGTTCTAAATGATTTCGCGTCAAAGTTAATAATACTTCTTTTAAAATGTTTAAATTATCATCTATAGTTTCAGTCGCTATTAAAATGTCATCTAAATAAATTAATATTTTTTCTTCGTCTAATAATTTACGAAATGCAGCATAAATATAGCGAGTGAAGAATGAAGGACCGTTAGACAATCCGAAAGGTAATCTTACGTATTCATATTGTCCTAAATGCGTGGAGAAAGAAGTAAAAGGTATTGAATTCTCTTTTATTCGAACGTGATAAAACGCGTCTTTTAAATCTAAACGAGTGTAGTATATTTTATCTTTTAATCTATCTATATGATCATCGATTCTTGGCAACGGAAATATGTCGCGTTGTGTCATTTTATTTAGTTCTCGGTAATCGACTGCCATTCTATATTCACCTGATTTCTTAGAAACCAACACAATCGGACTAGCAAACTGTGATTTACTCGGTCGAATTATTTTCCTAGCTAAAAGATCATTTATAATTTCTTTAAGAGCTTCCTTTTCTTGATATGACAAGCGTCTAGGATTGAAATAAAAAGGTTTGAAGTTATTTTTTAAAATTAATTCCATTTCTAAACTCGTTTGTGGTTCGTTTGGTCTTTCAACATCAAAATAATATTTTTTAACTATCTCACAAACCTTACCACCTGATTGAACATCAATTTTCTCATTAATGTTTAAATTTACTGTGTTATTATTTTCTGTCGCAATATGTAGAATCTCATTATCCCACGAATTATCAATAATGTTAACAACAGGTTTTTTGATTATTTCAACAGTATTACTAAAATTTATTTGAATGTCGTTTCGGATAATAAAATCTCTACCTAATAGACAGGAACAACTCATAGTACAATCTGGTACAACATAGAAATTTACTAATAATTCTATATCATTAATCATTACAGTTAACTTTAATTGACCTAATATAATAATTTTGCTACTGTTGACACCTTCAAAATTATGAGATTTTACATTTGTATTCAAATTCACATTTTTGGGCACCTTACTTTCTAATAAAAGGGATATGGGGCTACCTGTATCTAGCGTTGCACATATCTCACTTTGTTCCAGTTGAAGTAACACCGTATAACTCGGAACTGGTAACACAACAGTTGGAGCAGATTCTATAAGATGGAAGGCATTACTTGTTTCACCGGTTTGACGACCATCATTGTCAGCAGGTGCGGAGCCACGTGCTTCTCTGCCATTTTGTTTACAGTCTCTTTTCAAATGTGCGGTGGATCCACAACCATAACAGGATCCTCTGGGCCTTCGTGGTCGGGGACAAGAAGCTGCAACATGACCTAAATTATTACAGTTAAAACATCTTACATGGTTAGTGTCGGTCTTCGATTTTTCTTCGGCAGGCATCTGCTTCTTACTTGTTTCATTTCGATCAATTCCTTGCGATCGACTAATGCTTGGAACGGACGAAGTTCGTTTCCATGAAGAATGGAATGATGCGCGAATCTTTGTATAGATTTCTAACTTGTCCTTAAATTCTCTGAAGTTACGTGCACCATACAAAATACTTTTTCGATTCGGGTCGTCGGTTATACCGTCAATAACATATTGTATAACAGCATCCGTTTCAATACTTCCCCTTGAAGCTAATTCTCGCATATGTAAGAAATATTCTTGCACCGACTCATCGCGTTTCATTTTTCTATCTTGTAACATTTTATGTAATTGTGCGCTAGTTGTTTTTGACGAGAATTCTTCAATAAGTTTTTGTTGTAAGAGTTTCCACGATCGGATGTCCCGTTCACTCTGAATAAATAGTTTAGCTAATCCACTTAGGCGTTTCTTTGCAAAAATAAATTTCTGTAGCTCATTCCAGCCCATCAAAATTGCATTATCCTCAAATTCGGTCACCCATAATTTAACAGGATAGTTATTACCATCGAACAATCGAATTGTGTCTTCAATATCTCTAAAACTTATAGTGGCATTAGTATTGACAAGTTGTTGACTTACGGAACTTCGTATTTCATCTTGATCCTCGTCGATTTCGTCATCGGGGTCTTCAGTGTCGACGTCTTCGTCACTGGGGCGACCTTGTAATAAATCTAAATTGGTCAGATGTTCACACAATCTTTGCGCGATTTCCTTAGGAGTACCCGTATAGTCTATTCGTAAAAGATTACAACTGGCTGTTAAATCACCGACAGAGCAATTTTGAACTGTCCACTCAACCTTCTGTGTGAATTCTTCAGAATCCGAAGCGAATTCAAATCCCGAAAACTTACGTAACCGGCTTCGATTTAAACGATCGCCAGTCACTCCGAATATAAACTTATGTAATGCTTTAATTACCGATGCTGGAGAAGTTTTAATATTATTCGCGATCTCGGGTATATCGATCAATGTTACTGTATTCTGTTCATCCCCCATAATAAATAATCAGAAATAAAACTTATAAAATCGTTGGCAAAACAGCGCGTCACTATCGTGCTCTCTCGCACTCACTAGTATTCATATCTCACTATCCTTTTCTACCACGTGTTTAATCCACAGTTCTAAGGTTCGAGTTAATTTCACTATTTCCCCTAATACACACAAATAAACGTGGTGATTGAATTCTTATAATCCCACTTCTGAAGCTGTAGTAAGTGATGGCCAAGAAATAAAACACTAGACATAAGATATTAGTTGATTTATTGTTGTAGTGAAATTTAACATGTCGCGCCATTAAACGCACACCTCGCCAGCTTGCTTCACTCTGACATACACACTGTATTACCGACCAGGAACCACCATCATGCCACCTAGCACGCAACTATAACATCGCGGTAAATTCAAATTTAAATGTTTAGCACTATATATCAAAATTTTAATTTTAAAACACATATATGATACACCCAATATGCAGTTTCACAAAACTAGCATTTGATTTTAGTTTCTCTATTTCTTATATACGAGACGTTTAATTTTAATTTTTCCTTTTAATTATTTTTGAAAATAACTTTATTAAAAATATTATTAAAATTATCACAATAAATATCAAACAGAATTAAAAATAATTAATGTGTCACTCATTTAATAAGTTAAAATTGAAAGCAAACAAATAAATAAAAATTTTATTATGCCGTATGCAGTAGTTATCAAACTTGTTTTATTAAGCGCAACTTCTACTTTTTTGGTCTAAATTCAATTATAAATTAAATACAGAGTGTCCAATTTTAATTTACGACCTAGAATAACTCGAGATAAGTGCATCGTAGGAAGAAAATTGTCATAGAGAAAAATTAATATTTTAAAGGGATAAATCTAGTTATGTAAAACTTACCCGCCCCCCAGAATCACCCCCTTAGGCGAAAGACGAGTAACTTTAAAATTTGAAATAGGACTTCTTTCCCTCTATTTTGGTTCCATATTCGAATTCCTTAAAAAAAATGTTTTATTTTAATTGATGATCTTTTTTGCAATTATTTCAAGTTATGAAATTTAAATTTGAAATTATTACATAACTCCATAACTACTTCAAAATATAAATTTTTTATTTGTGACAATTTTTTTCTACACTGTAAAAAAATTATCGAAATTACAGAAAAATAACAATTAAATTTTACTATAAAAAAGGTGTAATTTCATTTTATAAATATTCTGTATTTCTACCTCAAAATTCTGTCATTTTTACATAATTCATAATAATCACATAAAATAAGTAAAAATGACCTAATAAGTATGTAAAATTGCTTACTTTCTACAAATTGCATCACAGACTTAATGTAACATTACGTATTGTTGGTATAAATTTTTAAATTAAGTAAAATTACAGCTTGCATATTAATATCTGTAATAATTCATGAAAATAATGAGATTTAGTCAGGGCCGTATTTAGGATCTGTAGACTCCTAGGCTAAACTTGTGGTGCGGGCCCTTAAAGGGGGGGGGGGGGTTGTAATTTTATAATTTTAAATAAACATGGTAGGAAAATGCAATATAAAAAAGGAATGTAACAAACAAGTAAATTTTTCTTACACATATTTAATTAAAATAAAGTATTTAAAAAATAAATAATAAACTTAGAAATGAAAATATCAAATAATCTTAGTGGCTAATTGGTTTGCGCTTACACTTAGTACTAATGAAGCTGTCTGTGTGTACTAGTGAAGTGTATTGTCACTGATTGCAAGTCGGGTTATTAGAATATTCTGTTTTATGAAAATTTAAGTAAAATACTTAAAAGATTATCGATTAAACAATTATTTACTTTAAATTTGAAACGTGTGGTGCGGGCCCCTTTGTGGTGCGGGCCCATAGGCTGCAGCCTATGTAGCCTATGCATAAATACGGCCCTGGATTTAGTACATATTATGTAATACTACTAATAAAATATTTTAAGTGTAATTTATTCTTTTCAAAATACATCCTTTATGTAAATTTAGAAATGTATGTAATTATATACCAACAATAATATTACAGAACTAAACAAATTTTAGCTATTTATAGAAAAATTCCTAACAGCATATTTACTGAAGTTCAGTAAATTTACTAAAAGAAACTTTACTAAAAAAAACTGTAATATCAGATATACATAGATACTTTTCCATCTCGTTGGTAATACTATATTACATAATATTCATATTAGTTCTAATATTGCGTATTTTTAAACAATTATGTAAAATTAAAGCAGTTAAGTAATTATACCTAGAAATACTGGGCATTATAATGTCTCATGGTTTGTAAGTAAAATTACATATTTTATTATTCCATGTGGTAAATTAAAATTGGACACGCTGTATATCTTTGTATAACATACTTTAGGTAATTAAATAGCTCAAATTTTGAGTAGAATTATGTATATTAAATTCTACTCAAAATTTGAGCTATTTTATTACCTAAAGTATGTTATACAAAGATATACAGCGTGTCTAATTTGAATTGTGCATTGTGCACTCTAAATATATATATATATCGAGGATTCTCGAGCAATATTACATTATTTCTAGAGTTTTAGAACATATTCTATTGAATATTTATGTAAGGTACATAAAAATTGTTGTTATACGCTTTCATTTACAAACATTATCGTTGTTTTGAAACACAATATCGTATGTTTTTGTTCATAAATTGAAAAACATTATTAAATATATATATATATATATATATATATATATATATATATATATATCACTTTTTCTTTCTATAACCTTTATGAAAAGCATTCATATGAAAAACATTATTAAATATATATATGGTTATATATATATATATCACTTTTTCTTTTTATAACCTTTATGAAAAGCATTCATATGTATCTGATGAAAATTTTAATAAATGTTAAAATTTTTGTTTCAGGCATTAGTATTTTATACAGTAAACAAAAAAAGGAAGATCCAAATCTATTTTCATTTACTTCTCCACTTTCAACTGACGTATGGCTTTATATGGCAACAGCTTTCTTAGGTGTATCATTTTTGATGTACATTCTAGCTCGGTATGTCATTTCTTTTTTTTATATTGCATTATCTTTTGTTTCATTATTCCCAAATTTAATATTTTTGCGTGAGCAAAAGTTTCCAAGTAATAGGAATGGAAGAGCATGTATGAAAGGTATTATGAATGTGAATGAAATTATAGTTGCTTGTCTGGATAGGGATGTTTGGAGAAAACTGATTTCGGGATAGTAGAAATAGTTTTGTGTCATACCCTTTTGGGTACATGGCGTGATTGTGTATGTATGTAACTAAATAATAGTATATTTAAAAAGTTTTAGGTTTTAGTTTTGTATAATTTTTAATTCAATTTCAACGTTTCGCTATACTGTATACGTACATCATTTGAATCAAAAATTACACAGAACTAAAATCGAAAGAGCTTCTCATTTTTACTTTAATATAATGAGTTTTAAAAGTTACTAGTAACTTGTTTCAATATTCTGTTTATTTGTTGTATGTGTGATTTAAATTACTTTTACGTACGTACGTCAAAATGTCGATTTTTAATTAAATTTAATACAGAACTAAAAATCATAAACCTTTTTCATTTTAATATAATTAATTCTGAAAGATTTTTGTTATATTATTTTTCCATTTACACATGTTCAATGATATTCTAGAAATCTCAACAAATTATATAAACCATTTATTGCGATTACAATATCTGCCTTATACATACAGATATAGTCGATAAAAATATATTAAATATGTATATTAAACAAGCCATAAAAATATTTAAAAGAAAATAATGTGTTAATATATGTATAATAAAAATGAAAGGTTATTTAAAAAGAACACGTATATGAAAAAATATAATCGTATATACATAATACTAGTCAAGCGGCATTGTTTCAAAGCGGCCATATACGAGCTGTTTAACTGCTCAGTTAACCGACAAAAATTTTAACTACTGTGTTAATAGCCTGCGTAAAATTAAACATCACTCGGACTATTTAATTAGTTTATAGCTAACACGAGACTTATCTAAATAACAGTTTAATGTTCGGATTGTATTACAAATGATTTTACATTTTATATGTTGGTACTCTCGCGTATCATTGAACGATAAATATCATATTATACAACATTTACAAATGTTAGGATTTATCGTATTAAATTTGTTACCCAGAGATAATCATGCAAATTTTGCACAACAAAATTATACAGAAACTTTTGTTACGTTATGGTAAAACGCCTCTTTATATCTGATATTAATTTATTAGGTCTATTTTCGTTTAGGGAAAGGATATCTGCGCAAAAAAAAAATAAAATTAATTGCTTGTATCATATTAAAAGTCTAAAAATTTGAAAGATAATTTTTTATGCTCAAAATGTTTTTGATTTGAAGACACAAGTTTGTTTGCAGGTTTTACACTATCAGAGAAAATATAATATATACAATATACTTTTTGCTATAATAGAGAAAATTGTACTTTTTGATTTGACATAAATAAAATTTTAATATAAAAATTTCACGGTATTAGAAAATTTTAAGATGGTCGCTTGGATCGTGAGATTGAAAAGAATGTTAATGCTGGTTGTAAGGTTTTGAGTGCTTTCGGTACTTTTGCTAGAAATGTAAATGTTTCCAAAGAAGTTCGTTTAATTATATACAATGCTGTTTTGGTGCCTACGTTGATGTATAATAGTAAATGTTGGGTTTGGCTGCAAAAGCATAAAATAAAAATAACTGCTGCAAAAATAAAAATTTTATATGGCGTAAAAAATGTTACACAAGTTTATGTTAATCAGTTAAGATAGTTCGGTCATCTTGGTTAGACATTTGCATTGAACGTTTGGTTAGAACAATATATGTAAATAATTTTGAAAGTATACGTTTGCATGGACATTCGAGCAGTAGATAGAGTGATATCACTGAAAATGTTTTGCGTTAACAAAAGTTTCCAAGTAGGAAAAAACTTTATCTAAAAAATACTAATGATTCATTAGTTCTTCGAATTAAATATATAAGGCGATTAATGCACTTAAATTCAATTTAAACAATTTTCTACGCCAAAAATATTTAATTAATAAGTAGTAAAAATAGAAGTACAGGTATGAGAAGTATTATGAATATGGATGAAATAGCGTAATTGTTATTATGTGCGTACATTTACTAATCAATCACAGATGCATAAGTGACGTATTTCATTATAGTCATATTTTCAACTTTAAAATTTAACTATATAATTTTATAAATTATTAACAGTACATATTTAAATTATTGATAAAATAATCTGGAATATTTACATTACTTTTTAGAACATACTGAAATGTCTAACTGTCTATATGTAAAATATAATATACTTCCGACAAACAGTTTGCTCAGCAAAGGAATGAAAAAATCGCCAAACCTTCAATAAATCAAAATTATAAACTACCCATCATGTGCCCTAGACACTACCACACACCAAAAACATATTTCAAAATAAGAAAAAAAATCAAAAATATTAAATTCCTACCAAGACCCGGCATTCAGACATTTATCTTACCGTGTCAAAATAACGCTATAAGTTAACAGAATTTTGACATCTTGGCAAAATGACTTTATTTCACCAATTTTTAACAACTTCCAAACATATTTTATCGCTTATTTTACTAGGTATGGTTTTTATTTTCACCTTTATCAATTTGTGAGATTTGTACATTGGGCTTTACTTTGACCACAATATATCTACGAACAATAATCTACGAACACTGAAGTTAAAATAAACTAATTTTAATTTAAGAATATTGTCAGTGTTTCAGATATTTACAATCACGCCATGTACCCAAAAGGTTGTAGTAAAAACTCTTTCCACTATCCCGAAATCAGTTTTCTCCAAACATCCCTATCTAGACAAGCAACTTTAGCTCCATTCACATTTATAATTCCTCTCATACATGCTCTTCTATTTCTACTACTTGGAAACTTCCGCTCACGCAAAACACTCTCATCGGACTTCCACGCAAACGTATAGCTTCAAAATTATACATATAAATTTTTTTAATCAAACGTTTATTAGACATTTGCTCAAGATATCCGAACCATCTCAACTGAGTAACACCAACTTTTGCTACATTTTTTTTTTAATTTTACACTTATCATACACTAATCTATGCCTCCTAGTTGAAAAATACAAATAAAAAAACAACATTGAAAGAAACTGTATCAATAATTGATTAACAAGCAATAAAACTTAGATTATATTAGTAGTCAGTAGTAGAGTATGATGGTAAAGTGCTTACAATTCCATTACTAGCACAATTCATAACTTTAGAATAGTGAAATACAAGAACTAAAGATAACATCCGGTAGAGTAAAGTAGATATCACATGTGTACATTCTATTAAACCTTCTCACACCAAAATACTTACTCTACTCTACTCTACTCTATTACCAGTATAAACAGATTTTTTCAGTAGAGTAGAGTAATGGTAGAAAAGTTTGATGAAAACCGTTTGTTATTTTTTAAATTAATAATCAATTGTAAATTGTTATTGAGATTGTCAAATAATTGCCATTGTTAAATAATATTTTAATTTAATATGTACCAAAATAAAATGGACGAAACCTGAATAAACTTTATTTATACTAAACTCTCCTCTATCAAACTACTAGATTTGTATAAACAATTACTCTACCAAAATTAGTAAAGTATAGTGACTTGGAGAAAACTTATGCTGGTGTACTCTACTGCTAACTCTACTAATGTAATCTAAACTTAACACAACATAAAACTCTGCTCCTTGATATTTATTTATCTCATCAAATAGTATAACATACGAGTCGTATAGAATCTTTCAGAACTCATTATATCAAAAAAAAGAAGAATGCTTTAGGTTTTAGTTTTCTATAACTTTTAATTAAATTTCGACGTTTCGATATACTTCACATATATTATGAACAGGAAAATAATTACAAATGACATAAATAATAAACAAACAAAACTTAGAAACAAGTTTCCAGATAATAAAATACAAGTAACCAGATTACGATTTTTTATAATTCATTAAACTAAAGAATGCCAAATTTTATTTAAATTTGCGCCTTTACAATGATTGATGCTATCTGTTTTTTTTTTTAATTTCTAGTATATCGAAAAGTCGAAATTTAATTAAAAAATATACAGAACTAAAACCTAATACATTTTTATTTTTATTTGAATAAGATATAATTTACATATTTCAGTAACCAATATTATAAAATATCATCATTCTTGTTTGGCTAAATAACAACGAAACTAAATGCGAATGAAAAACCGATATGCTAGCAAATATGTGATGGTGTGCGTATGTGTGTTACAGAATGACGCCGTCCGATTGGGAGAACCCACATCCGTGCGACCAAAACCCGGAAGAATTGGAAAATATTTGGGACTTGAAAAATTGCCTTTGGTTCTCGCTCGGTTCAATTATGGCACAAGGTTGCGATATCCTACCCAAGTAAGTAGAGCCACCGCGCCGCACTAGCTACCTACGTTTAGGCTAAGCGATAATTAGACGATATTTATGGATTTCTCGATTGGATGTGCGTTGCCGTGAAATATATCGGGCATTAAAAAGAATCAACCTTTTTTTTACCTTTCTCTCTCTCTCTCTCTCTCTGTCTCTCTCTTGAAAAATAATGTCTATTTGTTTGTGTTACTTTTCAATGATCGCTCTAAATACGAGAATTTTAGTATAAACGTTATTATACATGATAATGCTAGTAATTTTATAGTATTAAAATTCAATTATATTTTTGAAATACTAAACAAATATGTATAAAATATATAATAAGTAATCTATCTCATTGTTATATCCGTTTCATAATTTTATTCTTCTTCTAAATAATCTCGAAAACAAATATTATTTCAACAATTTATTACCAGATTATTATTATTGTTATTATTATTATTAATAATAGGTTTGTTTGATTGACTCTTTTGCATTTTCTGCAAAACGCCGCCGTAAATAATGCTTTATATTATATGTAACTGCGAAGTAAATAAACCAGCAAACATTGACGCAGCAGGGTTAATAACTCTTTTTTGATACCACTAGATTAAATTTATTTCCTATTTTTAATAAACATTTACTTCTAAAAGTAAATTTGACTAGCGTTTATAAAAGCGAGCTTCAAGCAAATATTTTTTTTATTAAAAAAAAATACGAAAAATTGTTTGAAATTAATGCCGCTATTTTGGTCATTAAATTCAGCTTAAATCTTTAAATTTCAAGAACTTTAAGTAAATTTTCATTCTGGTCACTACTTAAATACTTTAAGTGTAAAATTATACCTTAAATTCCTTTAAACTTAAATACCATTGGAAATGCTTTAACTGCAAAATTTGAGGTTAGATTCGTTAAGCCACCCCAATAAGCAAAATTTCAAACCAGAGATAGAAACCATAAATATCACCAAAACTATATCATTTTTAATAAAAGAAACTACATTTAATTCCAAAATATCATGGAACTATGATTTGGTTCCATTAGTTGGTGGGAAAAATAATACGTATAATAATTTTCTTTTTTCATATACCAATTAATCTTTGTTATTTATAAAGGCTCTTTCTATGGATATAGGATAGGACTCTTATAATATTTCTTCATCTTTTTCTATTAATCTATTATTATGACTTTTGTTTGGTTCAAGTAATAATATTTATTTTAGCTGACGTCACTATTTACTATTCTTTCTTTTTAATTTTACATTCATTATTATTACATCAATTTATTCTATACTTATTTCCTCTTAGTACTGTGTCTGCCGTAAAAAAATGTTTACATCATACAGAAAAAAAAATTGATATTTGTTTTCGAAAATTATTATTACAGAATTTTTTTATGCTTAAAAAACTAAAAATGCATTTGTCCAAACTACCCATATTACTTTCAGTATAAGTCAAATTAAACAATAATGAAAAATATATCAGATAAACTTACTTTATTTTTAATAATATTTAAAAATGTTATTTAAATAAAAGTTTTACAATAACATTTTTAACCCCAACACAACAATTTAGTTTAAGTCAATCCAAATAAACATTTGTCAAATTTGTAGCAATTTACTCAAAAAATATCAATAAAATTTGGATAAATGTACATTATTTCTATTTAAATAAATGTTTTTCTTTCATATCTGACATAAATTTTGTGTTGAATATAATGAATTTGAAAAAACATAACAACTTTACCTCAAAGTGGTATTTATAAAAAATTCATAAAATTTTCAATGACATTTAACTGTGTGATAAATTTTAAATAATAATACATTTAGGCAAGTGATATTATTGTCAAATAATAATTAAATTATGAAAAACACTCATTTTTTTTGAATAAATTAGAATTTAAAACATTTGAAAACATTGTCATTCTGAAACTTTTTTTTCAAAATTTTACCAATAAATTGAGTTATTTTTTCTTCATTGTTTAATTTTACCTATATCGGAAGTGATATCAATGTATTTTGAATTTTTAGATAAGCACCAAAAAGTTTTTTAATAATAATTTTTAAAAATCAAATAATAAAAATTTTCCTAAATGTCAAAGCGGACACTGTATATCCAGATACCCCATTCAGAAATCTCATTTTCACAGCTGTCACTTGTTTTTTCTGCAGCCAAATTTAACACTATCACTACAAACTCAAACACTCGAACCTGCAAACCAATAATAAAATATTCAAATCTAACCAACGCTGCTCGCACTGTCTCACCAAACTCCAGCACTTGCTTTTTTGGCAGGACATCCGCATAAACAAGACAATCCTGCGCGCATACCAAAGCAATCCTGCTGGTACTCGTACCACAGGCAAACGCGTTGATAATGAAAAACTCGCAGGCAGCAGGAACAGGAAAAAAAAGGACTAAAAATGCACTTACCTTTCAGCTCATGTCCTCCACTGACATGTCATTTGGTGGGTGACGGTGATGTTCGTACACGCCGTGTTTCGTGCGAACGCAAAAACCAAACTCGTGACATGCAACTAGAACAAGACGAGAGAATAAAACGTTTTAGAATGATGCGGAAATCAACGAGGCTTTGAATTTATTTGGCTTTTTTTATCCTTGCTTTATCCCGACCTTTTTTATTTTATTAGAAAAGGTTTTTCCCAGGTTAGGTTTTAGTTGGAAATAAGTTAACCCCCATACCCTTTTCGTCAATATTTTTAATTTATTTTTAGTAGATAGTGAGTTATTTTACGTGGTCCCTAGTTGGCCAAATGCAAAAAAAGAAGAACTAAAGAAGGAAAAAATGTTCGAAAATTATTAGTATAATAAGCATAGAATCTTTACGAACAAAGATAAAAGGAATGTAACACTAGTTACTAAAATAACCACATTTTGTTCGATAAAATAATAATAAAAAAAAATTATTTACAAAATTAAATAATAAAAAGAAATTATTGAACTGAAGGTAAAATATTCCAAAGCACCCATTCGAACTTGCAATAAAGTTGGGTGCTCAAGTACGCTGTGGTCAAATATAAAACTACATTTAGGTATACTGTTACAAATTGTGATCACCATTTTGACTTGACACGTTTATAAATTAATATAGTGTTTCAGGTTCAGTATCCAAAGTTTTACAGTATACATATCTTATGATATTGACTTTTACAGATGTGGTTAATATACAATAAAAAAAATAAAGGGTTAAGAAGTTAAGCCCGTGTAGCACAATGATTTAAACACATTTTTTGTTCCCTTTTACTAATATAATCTTAAAAATTACGTAATACGTGCAGTGTTATGGGTATTTTTAATAATATTAACACAAAAATATTGCATGAACAATTTTTGATATTTATTTTAACGTAATTAATATTACATAAATATAATAATTTATATATATATATATATATATATATATATATATATATATATATATATATAATATTGGTAGCAATCCAAGGTTGTTGCTATAAACGCCTTTTTTACAAACAAGTAAAATTGCTTCGCTGTATTGCAAATTGCAAATATTTATTCAAAATTGTAACGTGGTAAAACATTTTCAATTATATATCCATGTATAATAAGTGAAATATATATAATGAAAATAACATGTTACAAAAATATTGTCGCCTAGTGTTATTTGATAAACGTAGTTACAACTATAAACAGAACCTAATTACCAATTAGACATATGTCTAGTGCCTTAAAAATGCTTGGGCTCCAAAACTGAGAATAATTTAATAATTTAATATTCACTATAAAGTTCTGTTTACTTACAGAATTTTCGATAATTTAATTTTTTTATAAATTTAAATGTTTACTGTTTATGTATAATATATAATTTTATATGAAATAAGTAACTGACAAAAATAATTTTATTTATTAAAATTTCAATTTAATTAAGACTCAAATAGAAAGTTTTGCCTAGGGTTTCTTTTTTAAATGTAAAAAAGTTACACTACATATACTTTTTCAAGATAACAGCAAATATAAATATCTAAAAACAATTTTAAATACAAAAACAGTACTTAAACAGTAAAATACATAACATCGTAACGTGCAATCAAAACCATGTTATAAATTTTGGATTTGTTTTTCCACAAAGTTTCATTAAATTTTTCGTTATTGTTAACTCGTTTTTTGAACAAATGTTCAAAAATTATGATTTATTTTTTAATAAAACAAGTGAAATATTAGAAAAATTATATAATTATAAATTTGCAAAATTTGTAATTGTTGACTTTTTACCGTAAAATCGCAGAATCGTACAGTGATTTTTTTTTATCAAGGAATGTAGTATTACTTTTTCAATATTATAGATAAAAAATTTCTTGCAATCATATACATTACATGAATTCATAAATATAATAATATTGTAGTGAGATGAAAACTATGAGAGTAGGTAAACAAATAGTTTTGCAACTGGCATTCTAAATCTTTCGATAATTAGTATAAATATAAAATATTTTTGAGGTTATAATCTAATTTAATTACTGTGTGCATATATTATTAATTTACAATGTTTGCAAATATGTATATTTGTATCTATAGCAGAATAAAACAGATGAACATAAACAATATGGGTATTTACATTAAAATTATATATTATGAATTTACATATATGGTATTTCAACCACATAGATATAAACATTCATTTCAGTATTAATAGATTGTTCGTTACTATGGTGATATATTCAGAACATACACTGTTAATATCAACTAGCTATAGCATAACCACGTCAAAAGATACTTGAATATATACTCAGAAAAGCAATTATTTGTGAATACGTTAGTTAAATACATTATATATGTAAATGAAATAGTAAATTATACACTGTCAATTTCACGATTTTGATAAACATGTTTTATTTGAATTGTAATATAATAACGCAAAAATAGAAAAAAAAACATTGACAATTAGCTTTGTTTCCTAACTCATTCGCTATTATCTGGTAATAAAAAAATAAAATATAATCGTTAACTCACAAAATGAATATTTATATGTATAAAAACATGATGATGGCGTGGTCTACTCCTAATATTTTTTTTATTTTAATTTAAATATTATTTTTGTTCTGTATTGAAATAGAATAATTACGCTATTAGTTCAAAATTTCATAAAAAAAAGTAGGGGCAAAGTCGAATGTGTGTTTTATGAAATAAGATTTTAGACGATTTAGAAGAAGAAAATAGACTACCCTGTTAGACACACGTGTTAATTTTAGTCATACTATTAGACGCGAGTTAAGATATTTTCAAGTCGAGTGCTAGCATGCGTGCAATAGCTCTAAATTCGTACGAAATGTATACTATACTTTTTCTACGACCACATTTACTACTCATCATAATTTTGTAATTAATATCTGAGATGGAAAACGTACCCAATAACGTTATAATAACGATTAAACTATAATTTCTAATACGTAACGATATTTTAATAACGTTATAGTAACCGATAACGTTGTGTAAAACGTTATATTCTATAAATTTTCTTTTGAGATAAAGATAAATTTTGTTTGTATTGCAAACATGAAAAGTAATTTGGTTATATTTTTCTTTAATTACACCTTTACAGATAATTTCAAAGTTACAAATAAAAATTATTTTTATAACTTAAATGTTATTTATAACGTTATCTAACGAAAACAATGTTATATAATAACAATGATGTTATATAATAACGTAACGATTTGAAATGTTATTTCATCTGTGATAAATATTCACATTTGTTTATTCATCTCCAAAATGAAGCAAATTTCAATTTAAACATTGAAATTATTTTGTAATTTTATATTCATATTAAAAAGAATAATTATATATTTTAAAATAATTTCATTTTTTTGTAAGCTAAACGAACTTGATATTAAAAAAAAAACATTATAATAAGTTGACAAGAGAAACTTATCTGCAATAATTTCTCACATTATTTCTTTACATACTCGTAAATAAATCAGCAGTTTTCTATGTATGTTTAATGTGAGCAATTTACAACTTTTCATAATGGTCGTAGAAAAAATATTTTGATGTCAACTATTTTCACTGCATGTAAATTTGTGTACAAAACATTAGAAATTTTTTTGCATACCAATACAGCCTAATGTCTAATAAAAATTCCTAACAATTAGTTTAAATTTCAGTAATATTAATAAACACAAACTTTTCTTGCAAATTGTTACATTTTTAAAATAAAATATAATAAATATACAAATATCATATCTACTGAATACCATGATCTGCACGGTAAAAATCTAATTTGAATTTATGTAATTTTACATAGTTTTTTTACAGTAATATTTGTGCATTATTCGTCATTAATTTTATTACGAAAAACAAGTAATTAACATTAGTACAATTTAAAATTGTACTAATGTTAATTAGTTATTCTTCGTAATAAAATTAATGACGAATAATGCACAAATATTACTGTTAAAATATATCCTATCGTCTAATTTAAATTTATAAAAAATTTACATAGTTTTTAACAGTCAAAGAGCAAAATTTTGTAATTTTTACAATAACAATATATGTACTATTACATTTTTAAGAAAAAAATTACAGTCATAGACTACGTAGATTTACATCAATTTTTACAAGATAATTTTATTAAATAATGAATAAAATTAATTAACAAAATATATTACAAAATAACTAAAAATTATTACAATATATGGACTAATTGGTTTATACGTCGATTAGTAACTTAAAGTTTAATGTTGTTCTCTTGAATATCTATCCGTAACTAAATTAAAATAATTTAGTTTTCGACTAAAGTGGATTTATAAAAATGCAGCTCCAACAAAAATCGAATGCAATCGAACTTTGAACGATGACTAAAAATGATGACAAACTGACAAGTTCGATGCACTCACTAGACAGTAATGGATATGTCAACGTATCAACTTACGAAAATGTTAAATATCAAATATCCATGATTGTTACTGTGTGTTTTAATGTGTAGATATAATAAAATTCCTATTCTAATCTTTAAATACCTCTTTCATTATTCCATCCTGTAACTACTTTCGCATATTACTTTGTAACCTATTTGTTGATAAAGTTACCGTAACATTCTAAATCCAGAAAACAAACGAAAATCGGCTAGGCGCATTATTCGGGCGCGGCGCGGCGCGGAATCAGATCCGGTTTTAAATTATTCATATCCATAACTGTTCATCAGTTTGACACAAAAGCTTTGAAAGCTGGGCTTAAACCAGTCATTATTAATTCATTGCTTTCTCTATATATACATACACATATATACACTATGGAAATATAAGCTTTACCTTCATACCTAATGTTGCCTGCTAAATTTTACATTTGCCACGATGGTAACGGAGGCCGTTCAATTCATTACTCATTTCCTGCTAAATCAGGATAGTTATTAATTCAGTTGGCCTGCAATATGGATCAATTTATTTTTATAAAATACTTTCAAATTATTTAAATTTATTAAATAAATGCAAGATTTGAAATATGAATTATACGATTTATTTATTTGAAAAATTTCTATCTAAAAATCTTGTAAACGTTAATGTTTAAAAGAAATATATAAATGCACTTGAATTAAAATAGAATGCACTTGGTTAGTTTGGGTACTTTCCACTATAAATTAGATACTTTGCACTTGGTACAACCTAAACTTTAATTTGAATAATTTGCACTATAAATTTGAATAATTTGCACTATAAACGCTACAAAACCCTATCATCTGCGCCATTGTTGGCTTAGGTTCTGTTAGCTTAGGGTAGGTTAGATTAGGTTTACGTTGTTTAGTTATGTTATTCAATATAGGCGCTTTTCTCATCGGCGCAAATTATAGTTATCGACTGGCATAAATGATTGAAAGCCCCCAAAGTGAAAATTATCCGTTTTTATAGTGGAAAGTGTCCGTTTTATAGTGATAATATTTTTTTTGTGCATTATGTTAAAATATATTTTTTAAAGTTGAATAAATTTAATTATAGTGAAATTATTTTTTTTGTGCAATATATTTGATATTAATGCAAATTGTTTTTATCAAAGTGAATATAATCTAAATTAAAGTGAATATATTCTAAATTATAGTGCAGTTAATTCGAACCCAATGTTTACATACAGAACAAATTTTTATTTATAAATTAATTCTAATTTTTTTATATTCACTGCCTCCAATCTCAATCTTAGATTACTTGATTACTAACCAACAATCTAAAAAAAAACTACCAAAATACTGCAAAAACTACAGTTAATTTTATACAAGTTAAACAAAAAACTTATTATATATCCCTGTTAAATATTATTATAGAATATTATAAAATATAGACATTATCTTAAAGCTCTTCTTTTTCTAATTTAATAAAATAAGTTTTAAAAGATATTTTACTATATTAAAATATACTTTCTCATTGTAGAGGAATATCAACGCGAATGTTATCAGGCATGTGGTGGTTCTTTTCGTTAATTCTTCTCTCATCTTACACGGCGAACCTGGCTGCTTTCTTAACAATGGAACGTATGGGACCAACTATTGAAAGTGCGGAAGATTTAGCTAAACAATCGAAGATCAAATATGGTCTTGTCGATGGAGGTTCCACTTTAGAATTCTTCAAAGTATGTTAAATATAAATTTCTGAACTAACCCATTTCACACCTTACATTTTTTTGTTGATTTGGAACAATAATAGTTAATTTTTAATGTTATAAGCATATAAGCACTTGCTAAAAAAAACTACAGAATATAGTTAGTTAATTAAAGAATTTAAATATCAATTTTAAATTTATTTATATTATTTAATAATTATTCAATCAAAACCGTACTATTATACATTGTATCTATAAAACTCAATTAAATAAAAAATCTATACATAACAACTGAAAATATTGAAGTAGTTCACATTTGGTCAAATTTCCAAACGTTTTAAGATGGGGACTGAACATAAAGCCTTTGACAAACTAATAAATTTACTGCACTTAAAGTTACCATTGCATTGTGCTGCTTTACTAAAACTTCAATTAATTTGATTAGACATAATCTTAGATAAGTTTACATCATTATTTTCTATAGTTTTTGGTTCATTTAAAATTTCTTTTGTTTTAAACTTTTAAAGTAGAATCATCCATGGACTAAGAAATTAATACATAATTAATACAACATTATATGCGTATTATTATTCAATTTTTGTTAAATATTAACATTGGGCGCGCTAGCTACACGTATAGCTATCACCCCCACATTTGTTATTTGCATTTCTCGTATTTTTTGAAGTACAAAATTTTACTGTTAGGACAAAATTAGTACATAATTAGTGCAACATTATACGCGTAATATTATTCAATTTTTGTTAAATATTAACATTGGGCGCGCTAGCTACACGTATAGCTATCACCCCCACATTTGTTATTTGCATTACTAGTGTTTATTTTTGAGTACAAAATTTTTACTTTTGGGACGAAATTAGTACATAATTAGTACAAAATTCTGACACAATTTTATTTCAATTTCGGAGATGTGGGGGTGCCACCGGTATATAGGTAAATTATGCTACACCTGACTCCTACTAATTACAACACATACTCCCCACGAAAAAATCTTATTTCCCCAGCTGTCATTTTCCTTTTATCGCATAATCAGCATTATTTTTAATAATCTTATAATAAAATATCTTTGACAGCAATCGAACTTTTCAACCTATCAACGTATGATGGCAGCAATGGATTCAGCTCGGCCAAGTGTCTTCACGTCAACGAATCTGGAAGGCGTTGAACGTGTCCTTAAGGGTAAGAAAGGATATGCGTTCCTCATGGAATCCACTTCAATCGAGTATGAAGTAGAGAAGAACTGTGAAGAACTCACTCAAGTCGGCGGACTACTCGATTCCAAAGGATACGGCATCGCTATGCCAGTCAGTAAGTAACAAGTTGTTTTATTTGATTTTTGCATTAAGATTTTCCAGTTCAAAGCAATTATATATATATATATATATATATATATATATATATATATAATATATATATATATATATATATATAGTGTGAACGTAAAGTGTCAATATCTTGTCTTCTGATAAGTTTACAAGAAAAAGGTTCAAATTAAAGTTTTACCTTTGAATATACAGAATATTAAAATAAAAATTATTTTAGGATAAAATTCTGTTTAATTATTTTATAAAAACGACTTTTCGACGAAACTGAACGCCCGTCTTTATCAGGTCAAAATTTATCAATTTTTAATTAAATTTTATTTAAGTCACTGCCTTTATCAATTTCAATTGCTTCTCTTATTAATTTTGCTGCTAATATTGATTGGTCTAGCAATTACTACTGTATCTTTAAATTTTACATCATGAAAATATTCTAAAGCATGTTCGGCAATAGCATTTTATAAGAAAATGTGGATAGGTTCTTTATTAAATTAAAAATTGAACTATAAAAACCGCATGTTCTTAAGTTTATTCGATGAAAAATTACATGCCGAAATAAACAAGAAACAAAATTGTAGAAAAAACTAAACATAAGGTATATTCTTTAAAATTTTACAGAAATATGGGTATTAAAATAATTACTATTTAGCAATATTTTGTTTCATATTTTGTGATTGTTTTATATATATATATATATATATATATATATATATATATATATATATATATATAGGCACTTGGTGCCAAAAAAAAATTTAAATTACAGAAAATTTTTATTTTTGTTTATACCTAGTTTTCAATACATTATTTGAAAAGAGTTTGTGTCACAACCTTATGGGTACATATCGTGATTGTGTATATATGTAATAATGCAATAATATTCGGATAACAGTATTTTTTTGTCTAATTTAACTAAAGTCGTATTATCTAAAGCTTGGGTTACATTAGTAGAGTTAGTTAAAGTTAGTAGAGTTATCTCATTATTAAGTATAATGTAAATATTTAGGATAATGAACAAGTCCAAAGATTCGTTTTTCATTATTTAAAAATGTGTGTATTATTTTGATAACGGGAAAGTACGTACTCTACCAGTACTCTACTACTGTCTTTACTAATATAATCCAATCAACAATTCTCTAGATTTACATGCATAACATAAATGAAACACCTAGTATACAATTCCATTTCATCTATAGTATTACATGCTATGAAATTCGTAAATTATATAATAAAATTAACATCCTCGATTTTAAATAAAGCAAACAACAAAAGCTCTTTGCTTTCACAACACACAATAAGCAAATATCCTTTGAAAATTTATCCTATGTTCTATATTTAGGTTTCGAGTGAACCTTTCCAAGTTTAACTTACCGTACTAAACTATATGTAAATTCGATTAGTGTTTGTTTTCAAGTGTCGAGATAGGACGAGCCATCACACTCTCATTATTTTAAAAACAGTTTGACACAGTTACGGTCCTGTTTCTCTCACTCTTCCAAACCGCCCCCCCCCCTCACACCAAAAGTAAATCAAATTCAAATTTGAATTAATTTCTGCTCAAATTGAATTGCTATGGACAACGACACTGCTAAATTTGATTGTGTTATTTTTTTCTGTCTTGTGTGTTGTTTATTCATGATATAACACAATCATTATTGTTGACATTGCTTTGGAAAAAACAATTGTTTTTGCTTAAATATTTATAGCATCACATATCTTATTTTTGTCTTGATATGTTGTAAAGTTATTAGAATTATTTTAATCAGTTGAATTGGTGCAATTGTCAGCATTTGTGCAAATTCACATAGAGTGTTATTATTATAACTTTTTCTTTATGATTATTTTATAGTTTTCAATAGCCTAACCCCGCACCGCGGGGAAAGGCGCCAACCAAAAAAAAAACAGTAAACAAAGATGACTGAAAACTAAAATTTATATTTTGTAATAAATAAAGAATATATTGAAAATTCATTTCACTTCTACAAATTATTGTTTAGAAATATTTTAAAGAAGAATTGTAGAAAATATAGACTATAATTAAATTTATTTTTTACAATAATATACTGTTTAAATTTCGAGACACCGCGGTATTTATTTTGAATCAAAAATAGACTTATTTGAAATATTTGTATTTTACAGAATTTGAATATCTCGTTTTAACTTCGAATTTTATTGAAAATAATGTAATAAGTATAGTGGGTTTTTTTAAGCTTTTTTTTACGAACTATGTATATTTAAAGAAGGGGGCCCAGTTTAAAATTTTGTGAGGGGGGGGGGCAAAAGTTTTTACTATGGACCTACATACAAGTTCTTCTGTATGTTATCTACATTAATATTTAATGCATGTCAAAATAACTAATTTAGTTATCTCATTTATACACATTAGTCAAATTAAAAAAATGCATTTACTAGAAAATAAACCAAATATTTCGTAACGCCACTGACTGAGCAGAATCAACCCATAATTATTTTCCATTACCACCAACATGTCTATTGATTGAAAAAGCAAATATTATAATATATCTTTTGACATTTCCGAATGTGGGTGTTCTATTTATACATCACAATACAATTCAAAACAAATTTTCTTTTATACCAACGTACATATTTTAACGTTTAAATCCAATTTATCACCAATCTTTCAAAGATTATATAAACTGTGCTGTCACCCGATACAATTGGCCATGATTTTCAGGGGCCCACCAACAAATAATTCTTTTACAATCTTTCTCTTTCTCTCTCTCTCTTTCGTTCTAAAAGTTATTCGAAAGTCACTTGAAAATCTGAAAAATTCAACTTCCTTTTCCATGCTCGTAGATTTTTTGACTAACAACCTCTTGACTCGTCTGTCGCCCGATGTTTTAGTCTTTCGGAAAGAATCAATTCGTCCGTTCCGAGAAGCGGCACTTTGTGTCGCATGGGGCGCAGCCCCAGGGGGGCCTTATCGCCCAGTGACATCTACCGGCGGTTTTCGACTTTATTCCACTTGCTTGTTTAGTTTGTTAGAGAGGTTGCATGTTGTGACGACGGCAATGTGTATGAAGTTGATTTCTTTCTTTTTTTTTCGTTCACTTATTTTTTGAAGGTGTGAATTTTTCTTGGAATTCTGATTTGATGATTTAGAGATTGAATCAAAATAATTTTACCGGAATAATTATTTAGTGTCTCAGTGAATCTGACACGTTGTATTTGTCAATTATTGTGTAACAGTTTATTTATAAAAATCTTGAGGTAAAATAAATTATTAAAAGATGACTGTACCTTCATTTGGTAAATAAATATTTTTGACGTTAGTTTTTAAAAACTTACGTGACAGTTTTTAAAAGGATAGTTATAATTTATTATAAGTGAAATAAATTTGTTGAAAAATGAGGTTCCATTATCAAGATAATTTTTAGAAATTATGCAATTAAGCCAATATCAAGATTTACTTTACATATACATATACATACATAATCACGCCATGCACAAACTCTTTCAATTTTGTGTTATAAGTCTTATTCCTGTAAATATAAGTCTATTGCATATTTATGTTAGATATTTATACTGTTTTGGCGAATACACTGTATATTCAAAAAACCAAAAACTCTCTAGGGCCTAAGAATACAGACTTTTTAGCCTAATCATAAACCGGCCCTGCTTACACCAGTAAGTTTTTCAATTGTTCTTTAACACTTTTTATCAGTCAAAATGTAAGTTTACTTGACGAGTTATCGCTGATGCTATGATAGAGTGTAATTTTCATATTGAGATTATTTTTAAATATCATATATGTCAAACTAAAAGTGCGATTTTTATAATCGTAGAAAAAGTATTCTACACATTCGAATAAAATTTATCTTTATAATTAATCCTGATCATATATTAATGAAATATAACATAAAATGTCTAAATATTACTTTATTTTATTTATTTTAAATTAAAATTTAAACTAAAACATACTTAATTATACATACATACCCAAAATCTTTCCACTATCCCGAAATTAGTTTTCTTCAAACTTTCCTATCCAGACTAGCAACTCTAGCGTCATCTACATTAATGATACCATACAAACTCTTCTATTCCTACTACTTGGAAACTTTCGCTCACAAAAAACACTCTCAATCATACCACCCAACTAGTCATCGGACGTCCACGCAAACTGTATCTTCAAAATTATTGACATATATATTTTTTTAAAGAAACGTTCATTAGGCATCCGTTTAATTATTATTTTAAAAAATTTTAAAACTCTCCATTTTACATCTCAGCTTACCAATGTTAAAATCTTAAAATTAATCCAACGTAACAAGAATTCAACCGAAAAAAACCTTTTCGTCATTAATTCCAATTTTATTTCTTCCCAAAAACCAAAACAAGAAATTATTGCAGTTGTCTACATAATCTACATCGGGTACAATGTCGGTCCAAATGACCGCTCGCGGTAATAACCTGAAATTGTGGTAATAACCAGTAATAACATTGATAATTTCTCTCGAGTTAGAAGCGCGCTAGTGGGCTAGTGTCTTATGTACATATATATAACCACATATTTAAGAGGAACCGCACTCGGCGAGAGCGGAAAGCGGTATCCTCGTAAAATATTCCGGTAAACGATCGCGGGTCCAATGTTTTAGTTTGAAGTTAACGTTTTAAGGTTATGTGGCGAAGCTTGAAACACACCAGCTATTTAAAATGGTAACATAAATTCGTGCATCCAAAATTGGATTCTTGTCTTTGGAGAAGAAATTCACTTAAATGGAATTGTTTTTACAATGCTATGTTTTCGAGAAGTTTGTTTATACTTATGGAAACTATTTTCAATGTATAATTGTGCAAAAACTATCAAAGAAGATTCTTTTCTCATTGGAATTATCAAAATTTATAGTGGAAAATTACGTACAATATTATGAAATGAATTGTAATAATAATAAAAACTGTTTTTAGTCTGTCGTAAAACTCAAACTAAAACTTAATATAAATTTTGTGATTGGAATAAAATATTATTAAATACATTACCAACAGAAATATTAAATTCAAAGTGAATGTAGTACATCATTATATATTCTTATTTTAATTTAAATGTAAATTCTTTTATTAATCCAGAAATACTGAATTTGTATTTGTTTGATACAGGACCAGCGTCAAACAAAAATGTTTTAGAAAAAAATATTTTAAATTTTTATTAAAATTGATAAAATATAATAAAAAATCTTTCAAAAATCATTATATAAAATAAAACGGCTTTAGGTTTAAGTTCTGTATTAATATTTATTATTAATCAGGAAAAATGATACAAATGACAATTACTACTGTAACTGATAGAAAAAAAATACTTGTTCCTATTTTCTGTTATTTATTGTAAATGTCATTTGTATCATTTTTCCTGTTGAAGACGGACGTTGAGTTTGTCGAAATGTCGGTTAATAATATATATTAATACAGAATTTAAACCTGAAGCCGTTTTATTTTGATAAAATATATTTATTTACCTTATATATAATTCTATTTACATTTATGATTTCGCCTGATTTAAGGTAAAATGTTTTTTTTTTTTAAGATAAGAAGAACTTTATTTAAACAGAATTGTTAATGTTTAAATGTTTAAACAAAATTGTTAATGAAAAATATATTTACAAATTTTGTTTTAAATATTTTCCTAAATATTATATTTTTAAAAATAAACATATAAAAAATAAATTAAATACTCAGTATAAAATTCTACAAATTTTATATTTACTCAAAATATAAAATTCTACAAATTTTATATTTACTCAAATGGTTTCGGCTATTATTATTATTTTTTTACATCTTTATTTATAAAAATGTTCCGCCAAGTGCCCACAATTTCATCAATTTCTTATATTTTCATAAACAATTACCTAAAGTACCCGGTGTTGCTCAATACTATAAGCTAAAGTCATTCATAAAACATTTTAACATTAATTTAATATTTTAACACAGCAGTCTTTAACCTTTTCTTTATCACGAGCCCCAATTAAATATTTTTTGTTGAAGATCCAAAATTTAATTCTTTACATTTGAAAAGAAGTGAGAAATAAATTAATGCACACACACACACACACACATTACAACTATATTTTATTGGAATTATTTTAATGACAAGTTTTACACTTTAGAAGTAAAGTAATTTTTGTTTTGTTCTTTTCTTTCTTTTGGTTTTCATTCATTCAATTATTTGCAAAAAATCATAATATTTCTTCAAGCCTTCGCAAACCCCTCGTTAAAACATTGTTACCCTCTTGGCTGGGAGTCTACGGATCACAGAATAAGAACCGGTGCCTTAACACAACATCTTGTATTCACTGCTTTCTCAAATTATTTTTTTTGATTTGTTTTCTTAGGCCAGGTTTCCCAAAGGCTAGTTAAATTAACTTTAGACATAAATGTACATATTTACTTTATAGATTTTTCATATTAAAAAGAGAGAATAAATTTAAATTTAGTTATTATTAATAATAATAATAATCTGTAATAAATTGATGAAATAACATTTCATGGTTAATTAGTAATATTTACTTATGAAGTAAATTTATTTATCGCTTATGAAACTAGCGCTTAAAACATTAATCTTATATAAATTTTTTCTTCTTTATTCTTCTTCCCAAGTAAATATACTTCGCAAATAAATATTTTGAAAAAAAAGTTATTTTACAAATTTATCATTAAAGGAAATTTTATAAGCGATAAATAAATTGATTTACTACCAAATTGTTATTAGTAATAATACTAATAATAACTATTTTTTTAATATCATTAGATTTAGATTAAATTTATAAAATCGGACCAGAATAAATTAATTTATTCCTAAAGCAGATTTTACTCTACAAATAGTTTCGATATCCACATTTATAATACTCGTATCGGGCCATAAGATGATGACTAACAGAATATCAACCAAAATGAGTGAAATCCGAAAACTGCTCAAGAATTACCGTGCGGCTGGGTATCATAATGATACCTCGTTCGGTACTTGGACACATGCCTAGTATATGCCCATAGGTTTATCGCGAGCGCGCGTTTGCCCATATGGTAACCCGTAAGCGGTGTTTTGAAGCGATTTGAACCGCGGTTCGGCATCTTGTATGATGCCGCTGGAAGACAATCGATCCCCTGTGGATATTTTTACGAGAGCGGCACAGCGCTTACGGCCCTTTGTTGCTTGCTACATTTACCGACGGTTTTATGGAACGCTTTGTTAAAAATTTTTAACGGCCATACACCCAATTGCCTAATAAATTATAGCGCGTTTGCGCACGCCTCCGTGGCTGCTGTATACTTACTTGTCTTCTTATCCATACACCCAAATCTGCTTTTCTACAATACTTTTCAGATTTAAGTTACCTACTGTTCGTACGTAAAGCCCATGTGACACGATGTGTAATTCTCTAAAGAAAATACTTGCCGAAACGTGTAACATTTTTTTTTGTTAATAATACTACTAGAAAACTGAACTATTACGCACTTTAACGCAACTTTTTCTAAAAAATTATACAGCATGTCACACCGACTTCAAATAAAATAATAATTTCATATAGTATATAAATATATAGTATACTTGAAAACAATCTAAATATTTTTTCCCTATTTTCATAACACAATTGTTCAAAAATACTGGAAAAATATATTATTAGATAAAAAAAATATGATTGCTGATATTAAAGAACTTTGTACCAATGAACTGATATCAGCTGTATCTGAATGATCGGAACCCACTATAAACTGTAGATTCTTTGCTTGGCTATGAGATAACGACCCGGACCACTGATAACGCAAATAAATAATGTTAAGAAACTATATGAGCATGTAGCACCATGTACCACTTTAAAATTACAAAAACTGATTATATTATATAGTAGGTAATATTTGATTTGTCACAAAAAAATTAACAAATAAATAACTATATACTTTATATAAAAATTGTACCGTATTATAGCAACAGTGCTAACTCATCAGATATTATAAATGCAATTTCATGATTAGTCACATACTTTTGAGTAATAAAATTACAAAATTTTAATTGATAAATTATGTTTAAATAATAATTGAAAAATCTACTAAAGTAGTATTAAATAACCTTACTTATCGAGAGACACAGGTATAATGATCATATCAACCAATAGAAAACTTCACTAACTCATAACCTAATCAAGCTCCAAACGCACATACAAATAATGTTAATATTTTCAACTCCACTGGTAAACATATTATTACATGCGAAGGAAAAATTGCCGTACACACTCAGTTTATTTGCACAGGGAAAAAAATCGTAATGTGTGCATACAAACCAGAGTGATATTCAATCAAAATTTTGGACTGACAATGAGTAAAATCTGTAGCCAATACATTTTTTAACTATGCTAACCATAACTGTCCAGTTGAAATCTTGAAATGCAAGTTTATTTGACATTTTTATCATTCAATACCATTAATTTGTGGTTAATATCTATAGTTATGTAGTAAAATATGTCGTAAACTAGAGAATTCTTGCCCAACTGAACTGTACAATTAAAACTGAACGTGTGTTAACAAGAGTAAAAAATAAATCTATTTTTTAATTGATGCATTTTTAATAATATCGAATTCACTACAAAGTAACATTATGTTTTCATTATAAAACTAACTGTTATAAGCACGTTCTAAAAATAAAGATTCCATATTCAGTAACCACATGAATCCTATAAAAGAATTTCTCATATAAAATTATGCTAACGATAATTTTTCCGTAAAAGTATTTTAATATACTCTTTGTCCCTTTGATGCATATTAGACTACAAACATTTCCCGTCATTTTGTTTTATTTTTCATTTAAATTCTTCACTCATGATAATATTGGCTCTGAAACTTTTTTCATCTCTTCACTGTTTTTTTTTTTTTTCTATTCTTCTGCTTTTCCACAGATTCGCCCTACCGAACAGCTATAAGCGGAGCCGTTTTGAAAATGCAAGAAGATGGCTCTTTATATATGATTAAAGAAAAATGGTGGAAAGAAAAACAAACGAATCGTTGCCAGGTATAAAATAAACACATCAAATTGTCATTAAATTGTTTTTTCTTTGTCGATTATATTCAACTGTTTTTCAATTCAATTTCAATTGTTTCTTTTAGCGATTTTTAAAGACTATGTCTGAAGTTGATTTTTGCAATTAAATTTCTTAATTTATACAAATTTTTAGAAACAATATTTCAATTTAAAAAATCAATGAAAATGTCCCTATTTTTTTTTACATGAAAGCAAGCATTTTCAAAAACTTGAAATTATAATACGGCGTTCGTTTGGTAAGTTGACATAGCCGATTAACATGGAAAATCGACAATATTCAAAATATGTACTTTTTTCTCGAGTTGAATTTCGAGAAATTATTATTAGGATCATTTAGATATTAAAAAATAAACTATATATTTTGCAATGATGATTAAGCGCTCCACGCTTTTATTTCTTTCTAAAAATTTTGGATAACCAGGAAAAAATTTATTTTCCTCTTTTTAGTGCATTTAAATATAAGCGTGGTTTTTAAAAAAGTTTTTTTTTTATATATTTTATTTTCTGCTTTTTAGTCTTTTATCTGTCATTTACATTATTCAATTGTTAATTGAACAAAAAAATAGTTCATGTGACAGATGTCATTAGTTGTATTAAAAAAATAAATATAAGCGTGCCATATCTTGTAATCGGTTTTTTTTATATAATATTGTGTTGTCTGCTGGAATGAAACTACATGCAAAATTTCAGTGAGATCAAATGATAGGAAGTGGTCTAAAAATTGGTTACAAAATTTGACCGTGACTGACCGTGACAACAACAGAGTGAGTTAATATAAGCGTGGTAATAACAATGATTAAATACAATAAAACCATTAAATTATTTATCACTATTTAAAAATTTATTTTAAATTAAATATTTGACATTCTATTACATATTGCAAAATTGCAAATGCAGGATTTTACTTATACTAGTTGTTGTAATGAAAAGTTTAGTTTGATAATGTTTTTTAACAAATTTGTTATTTATTTTCACAAGCTACTAGATATAGATAGTGGCATTTTATAATTAATAGCAATACCACTAAAATATAACACTAATTTTGAGATCAATAGGAAAATATGTGAATCGGACTTAAATTTCAAAATTATTATTTTTATTATATTTTTGTATTTGTTTATATTATAATAGAAAACAATCAAAAATATAACATGATATACAAATTTACACACGTAACTAATATTGGTATATATTGTAACTGAAAAATACTACGTAAAACTTATGGTGACAAAATTGTAAAATTATATTAAAAAAAATATTTTTTTATATTTGCAAATCATTTCTTCATCACTGTTATTTAAATTATAAAAATATTATTTTGGTATACATTTCCATTAAAAATTTGTTTTTTCTGTAAAAAAAAACCAAGGATTATTAACTGTGGATTTTAATTGTTTATTTTATCAACATTCAATTGTTTATTTTTTTAGCAAGAAGTAAGCAAATCGCCCGAAAGTGCGGCTGAATTGGATTTGGATAATGTAGGTGGCGTTTTTGTAGTATTAGTTGGTGGAGTAACCGTAGCCTTCTTGATTGCACTTCTAGAATTTCTCTGGAATGTTCGAAAAGTTGCTGTTGATGAACAGGTAAATTTAATGATTTGAAATAGTGTTTTTAAAATAATTTTTTTATAAATTATATAATTTTAACCCTTTGCACTCCAGCCTAATAAGCAATAGTAGGAACCAGTAACTCCAGAGCTATATTAGTAAAAAGTGCATGACTTTTAAAATACCATATTTTTCGTATAAAAGTCGTGTTTTCTAAGGTTGTATTTGATGTAGAAAAAAGTCGCAAATACAAAATGTAGCCCTTTTCTTGGGGAACACGATTGTCTAAACCGCGGTTAAATAAGTTCTTTAATTTGGTTTTAGTTTTAATTTGCTAGCATGTGCCGTGTGGGCTCTAGAATTTTTTTTTGATTTTTTGGTTTTTATTTTTTTTCTCAAAAACTATGAAGTGTAGGAAAATAAGCATGATATGGAAAAATGCGGAATAATGAGTACTATAATTTAGTGAATAAACCATTATTCTAGGATGCATCGTTTAGTAGAAAAAAATTAAAAACTGAATTTTTGAAAATCTCTCAATCTCTCAAAATTTTCGCCTTCCATCTTCACTACACGAGGGGGTTATAACGTAATAATTATAACGAAACGAAACAAAATAAAACACTTACCATTCATTCTATAAACATAAAATGCAGATCACACACATTGGAACGCAAACGTAAACACTTTTGATTATCTACGACTTAAGAGCGCTGAGTGAGATAAACAAGCGTGTCGCAAATGCGGCGACAACGGAATGCAAAGGGTTAAAATATAAATCTACAATAATTCACTTGAAAATTAGTTAATATAGCTGATTGTTTTGCATTTTTTTTTTTTTTCATTTTTATACTTGATATCATCGCACTGTTTTCGTCTTTAAAAATATTAAATATAAACAATAATACTATTCAATTGATTCACTAAATCGTATTTATCATCATATGAAAATATAAATGTTCTATTAAAATATATTTGAATGGTATGTGCATTGTAAGTTTAATTTTTGCAAAAATGAGATTTTAGTAAAAAATATTGTACGTGAAGAAATAAAAATAAATTTGCAGCAGTTTGTTTTTTAAATCATTGCAAATGATTCTAAAATTTGCAGATAAAAATAATAATATAAGTACAAAAGGTTTTTATCTTCCAAAATTTCAATAGTTTTTTTGATTTACAACGTCATTTCCGCCTAGCATTCAATTGTCAAATTAATAATAAAGCATTTTTTCATTTATTGATTCTAGTCATACATCCTGCATAATAAGAAAAATATAGTTTAAAGTTTATCAGAAGTTTTATAGTAAAATAGTTAAACATTCCAAATTTATGCAGATTAAACCTGAGTCACACTGTATAATACAGTAATAAACTTTTATTTGCATCATGAAAAGAATTAAACTGAAAAATATCAAAGTGCTCTTAGTCCAGTTAAGTAGAGGGACGAAAGCTTTAAAATTTAACCTCAGCGGAACAGTTTGCGAACTTTTAGCTTTTTTTATAATATAAATACTCCTAAGTGACAGCTTATTAATAACAACAAAGGCGAAAAGTCATTCGCAGCAAAAACAACAAAACTCATGAAAATTTTGCAAAAACTTAAACAATAATGGTAAAAGCTTCCATAGCTTTCATCTTTTCCAAATGTCTTTACCGAATAACTTTTTGTCATGCGACAAATGTTCAACCCCGAGAAACAAAAGATGATATTTGGTATTTCTGCTTGATCGTGTTTCCTTTCTAAAGAAGCCAAATTGGACAAAGTTTTATGAAAAGCGTATGAAACATATTTCTGAACATGAATACTTAGCAAATATTTATGAGGCTTTATTTTAATTATGTAAAATTGACAAAGAATTGTTCGGCTATTACACGATCTTAATCTTACGAGTATAAATTTCTTGTTCGTCTTTTCCGAATTTCCTAGCTACAATGCAATTAATTTCAAGTAAAATAAAATGCCGAATCAAATGAATAATTTTATTCGGTGTTTTTCGAAGTTTAAAAGTTACACTGCAACGAAACCAATTTAATTGCAAACACTGTAATTGTTCTGCAACTTTAACGAAAATGCATCTTAAAATGAACAATAAAATTTATAAATTGTAAAACTTTTTCATTTTGAAGATATAAATAAATTACTCTATTGTTCTTATTGCCATACAAATTACAGTTGTATAAGTTCTAATACTTTTATAAAATATATTTTAAAAATTTTGTCAACTGTAATAATTTTTTATCAATAATTTTGGTATTTCGAATTTTAAAAATATTAAAATAACATAACCTATTTAATAATAATAATAATAATAATAATATTTATTATAGTTTGCGCTAATAGAAAAAAATTTATATATAATTAATTATCAAAATACAAAACTGAAAAGATGATATTCTTATATTCTTATGTATAAACCAAAATTAAATAATATGTAAACTTATAACATATACTTAAAATAACTTAATTTTGACCCAACAACACTTATGCTGCAATTCTAGTAAATTGAACTCTTCTTTTAATAGAAACGGACAAAATATCTTGTAATGAAAAGATTCTTACAAGATGCGAATAAAAATGCAGCGCAAAATAACTACATTAATATTTTATCAAAATATGTTCAAAATTTTAAAAATCTATATTGCATTAAAAAAATGTATTTTTTATAAAATAAAAAGTTTAAAATATATACTTTATTGCTAACATACAAAATAAATAAATAATACACAAATAAACATTTTTTGGGCAAAAATATTCTACAAACTAATAAATATGTTGTCAAAATTTAATTCTTTATTTATTGTAGATTTAATAATCCATATTCGCTTAAAGTTAATTTACGTGAATATATTTTCGTTTTAATTGAACACAGAATAACTAAATAAAATTGTTCCTAATCAATCTCAACTTTGTGATTTAAAAAGAACGTAACATAATAAGTAAAAATAAAAAATAAACTAAACCTTTAAAAAATTAGCCATTTAATTTAACTATCAAACATTTAATTTTATTGGCTGAATCTATTCTAGCCTAATTTAAATATAAATTGAAACTTAATTCTCTCCAATTTTTTGTTGAAATTCCCCAGTGAATAAATACTGAAAATAAAATCTCTTTCTGTGATTTCAGATGACGCTATTTGAAGCCCTAATCGTCGAACTGAAATTCGCGCTGAATATTTTCATAACGAAAAAAGCAGCAAAACCGAAATTGGGCTCGGACAATGGATCAGACACGCGCAGTATCGCTCAGAGTGTTATTAACAAAGCTGGATCGTTTTTACATTTGAACGTTTTCGGCAATGATATTAAGAAATGATCATTTTAAAAACAAAATAGCGTTAAATATTTATTGATATATGATTGTCTTATGATAATAAATCTCAATTATATAAAATTGTATTATTTGTATTGTTTCCTCTGAAATAATTTTGTAAAACAGATGAAAAATGATTTTTACTCCAGTGTCAAATTTGATTACGTAAAAATGTAAATTATGGTTGTTTTTTATTTATTTTGATAAGCTATTTGTAATATAAAATTTAATAAATATTATAGCACTAGAAGAAAATCTATTTGGGTTATAATAAATATAAATTAGTTGTAATATTTCTGTAACTTGCTGGTTTTGATGTTAAAATATTTGTATTAGCTTGTTTACAAAAACAAATTGAATATTGAATAAATTAAAATGTTCTCTCATTTATTGACCTCTGGAAATAAACATGAGTATTTGTTTTATGTACAAACTAAGGATTGCTCAGCTTCAGTAGAAAACTCATAGTACGTTTGACTAATTTACTATATAATTTTAAAAGTAATTTATTTAATAAATTAGTGAAAATGTGAATGTTAAAATAGTTAATTTTTTTACACTTTATACACATGAAGCTTTCAGGAATATCTTTGCAACAATAAAATAAAAGATAATTTTAAAAATTTGTATCATAAACTTATCCATTTCATATAAAAGAATCTTTTACTAGTGCCAGTTAAAAAAATCTGATTTTGAAAAACTCGTATTTAGAGTTTAGAATTTCAATTTTTTTATTATATTTTATATTAAAATTATATTAAAATTCAACGTTTCCATATACTACACTTATATTATCATCAGAAAAAATTATATTCAAACGACATAAATAATAAACAAACAAAATATAAAAACAAGTTACTAGATAACAAATACAAGTAACTATAGATTATTTTTTTAATAATCTATTAATTTCAAAATGTTAGATTTTATTTCATAATTTTTAAAAGCAATCCAATAACAGCATTTTCGACAAAAGTACCCCGACAAATGTGCTCTGACAAATTTCAAAAAATTAATTTAGTCACACTCATTTCTAGTTAAGTTGATTTAAAAAGTTATTTTTTTGTTTATTTAGAAAAATCATCTTAAGATTTTGGCTAGATAATTGCTTGATTTTTTTTGGCTGCATTTATCGAATCACTTTTGTCTGATTTGGGATTTGTACATTTGTAAAAAGCAAGTACCATTTTTTTGAAAATTTTAACTATAATTTTTTTTCACAAACATATTTTATTACATTTAAATTCAGTAAGTAGATAAGAATTGTTACTAAATACATGTATTTTTAGATTTTTAAGAATAATTAGTACTATATAAATATAATAGACCTTGAACAAATAAATGTTCGTATTGTCATTGTGAAATTTAATATAATAATACTCAAGAATATTGAGATTTTATATTTTTCCCAAAATTTCACAAGATACTCAGTCGTTGAATCGGCTGTTAAGCTATGCATCAACGACTGGCCAGTTTAACCGTAGATACGTATTTCGGTCTTTAGGACCTCATCAGTACGGTGCTGTGATCAGTTGCTGTGAGGCAACTGATAACCGATGTTAATTCTGGCTGCCTTTTATAGCAAGTACTTCAAAGCGATAACGATGAGAAGTAAATAAATACCACCAACGCCATCTATACAGTAATGCGATAAGCAATTATAGTAATAGACCTTGAACAAATAAATGTTCGTATTGTCATTGTGAAATTTAATATAATAATACTCAAGAATATTGAGATTTTATATTTTTCCCAAAATTTCACAAGATACTCAGTCGTTGAATCGGCTGTTAAGCTATGCATCAACGACTGGCCAGTTTAACCGTAGATACGTATTTCGGTCTTTAGGACCTCATCAGTACGGTGCTGTGATCAGTTGCTGTGAGGCAACTGATAACCGATGTTAATTCTGGCTGCCTTTTATAGCAAGTACTTCAAAGCGATAACGATGAGAAGTAAATAAATACCACCAACGCCATCTATACAGTAATGCGATAAGCAATTATAGTAATAGACCTTGAACAAATAAATGTTCGTATTGTCATTGTGAAATTTAATATAATAATACTCAAGAATATTGAGATTTTATATTTTTCCCAAAATTTCACAAGATACTCAGTCGTTGAATCGGCTGTTAAGCTATGCATCAACGACTGGCCAGTTTAACCGTAGATACGTATTTCGGTCTTTAGGACCTCATCAGTACGGTGCTGTGATCAGTTGCTGTGAGGCAACTGATAACCGATGTTAATTCTGGCTGCCTTTTATAGCAAGTACTTCAAAGCGATAACGATGAGAAGTAAATAAATACCACCAACGCCATCTATACAGTAATGCGATAAGCAATTATAGTAATAGACCTTGAACAAATAAATGTTCGTATTGTCATTGTGAAATTTAATATAATAATACTCAAGAATATTGAGATTTTATATTTTTCCCAAAATTTCACAAGATACTCAGTCGTTGAATCGGCTGTTAAGCTATGCATCAACGACTGGCCAGTTTAACCGTAGATACGTATTTCGGTCTTTAGGACCTCATCAGTACGGTGCTGTGATCAGTTGCTGTGAGGCAACTGATAACCGATGTTAATTCTGGCTGCCTTTTATAGCAAGTACTTCAAAGCGATAACGATGAGAAGTAAATAAATACCACCAACGCCATCTATACAGTAATGCGATAAGCTTAACAGCCGATTCAACGACTGAGTATCTTGTGAAATTTTGGGAAAAATATAAAATCTCAATATTCTTGAGTATTATTATATTAAATTTCACAATGACAATACGAACATTTATTTGTTCAAGGTCTATTACTATAATTGCTTATCGCATTACTGTATAGATGGCGTTGGTGGTATTTATTTACTTCTCATCGTTATCGCTTTGAAGTACTTGCTATAAAAGGCAGCCAGAATTAACATCGGTTATCAGTTGCCTCACAGCAACTGATCACAGCACCGTACTGATGAGGTCCTAAAGACCGAAATACGTATCTACGGTTAAACTGGCCAGTCGTTGATGCATAGCTTAACAGCCGATTCAACGACTGAGTATCTTGTGAAATTTTGGGAAAAATATAAAATCTCAATATTCTTGAGTATTATTATATTAAATTTCACAATGACAATACGAACATTTATTTGTTCAAGGTCTATTACTATAATTGCTTATCGCATTACTGTATAGATGGCGTTGGTGGTATTTATTTACTTCTCATCGTTATCGCTTTGAAGTACTTGCTATAAAAGGCAGCCAGAATTAACATCGGTTATCAGTTGCCTCACAGCAACTGATCACAGCACCGTACTGATGAGGTCCTAAAGACCGAAATACGTATCTACGGTTAAACTGGCCAGTCGTTGATGCATAGCTTAACAGCCGATTCAACGACTGAGTATCTTGTGAAATTTTGGGAAAAATATAAAATCTCAATATTCTTGAGTATTATTATATTAAATTTCACAATGACAATACGAACATTTATTTGTTCAAGGTCTATTACTATAATTGCTTATCGCATTACTGTATAGATGGCGTTGGTGGTATTTATTTACTTCTCATCGTTATCGCTTTGAAGTACTTGCTATAAAAGGCAGCCAGAATTAACATCGGTTATCAGTTGCCTCACAGCAACTGATCACAGCACCGTACTGATGAGGTCCTAAAGACCGAAATACGTATCTACGGTTAAACTGGCCAGTCGTTGATGCATAGCTTAACAGCCGATTCAACGACTGAGTATCTTGTGAAATTTTGGGAAAAATATAAAATCTCAATATTCTTGAGTATTACTATATAAATATATATATATATATATATATATATATTATAACAAAATAAAAAGATACTTGTTTTCTTGTTTTTTTTTTAATTAATGCTTCAAATATTTTACTTATAATATTTTACCTTAAAACATAATTTATCGGTCTATTCGGAATACATCTGTAAGATATGTAACGTTACAGAAGAAAAATTCCATTCACCAAAAAAAAGTACAAAATATTCTATAATACTACAGATTTTACAGATATGAACTGAATAGATCAATTAATAATTATATTATAACTTAACCATTAAATAATTAAATAAACAATCTCTCCAGTAAAATTATAATAACATAAATTTCAATAAACTTCCTGCTCTATAATTACGTGTTACAGAAATTTATATCATATAGTTCGAGCAAAAACTAAACCTAAATTTTAACAAGTTAGAACCGTAGTAACTCTAGCAAATTTTGTTACCTGTCGGCTATATTTATTTTGGCCAATGTTTACAATTGACCAAATACGTTTTAGACTAATCGGATTTCAGTTTATTTTAGTGATAATCGACGGAGGTTAATAACGGCGAGTTAAAAGGAGTTAACCACCTATACGGTATGAGATTAGCAGGACGACCGAAAATTTATGGGGAATTTTCGCACATATTCGCCCGGTGCGCCGTCGAATGATATGTTTCGTAACTTTCAAAGGATGCCGATAATCGGGCAAGTCTTTCGAAAATGATGTATTAGCCGTTGAAAAGCTGGATATAAATTATTTTCTCTTGCCCTCTCTGTTACTGTGTGGTTAACTTCCGTGTCAATAGTGTGAATAGAACTTAATGTATCTTTTTTAGTAAACAGTTAGATTAGCCAGAAGAGAAGAATTAGTGATTTTAAAAAAAATATAAATAATATATAATAAGTTTATTCGTAATTAGAAATCTTAAAAATTTAATCTTTTAATACTTTAAGAAGATTATTTTGTACATCAAAATATTAAGAAAACATTCTTGTGTACAAATATCTTCAATTGTCTACATCAAAAAAAAAAACTGCAATACATAAAACAAAAATAAACTAATATTATTATAGTTCATTGTTAATCTCTAATAACTATATATAAATAAACATTAACTACCATCATTTGTTTTTGAAATATGATAAACAATAAAAAGTTTGCTGTTTTAAATTTTAAATTTTAGAAAACAATACAGATATTTTTGCATATACAGCAAAAAAAATTTATGTTGTTATTAAGTAGATATAAATATAAAACGATAAAAATGTTATAAAGTTAATCGGCTTTGTTAACTTTTTTATTGAATGTTCAAAACAAAACGTTAAACTTTTTACTACGCAAACAAATTATTTTATTTTATCGTTTATTATTTCAATGTGTTTATTAAAAATATACTAAAAATTACTAAAAATAGCGTCTAAATTTTTAACAAAATCAAAAAAGGGTTTATACCTTACTTTCAATTAGTCTTTTGTGTACATCAAAAAGTATTTAGAAATAATATATTACTCTCAAAATTTTAATTTTTATTTTAAAAATATCATAACATACTATACTCAATCACGCCATGTACTCAATTTAGAATTTATAAAATTTTTATATTTTGATGTTTATAAATCATCTTTATAAATTTAATATATAAATTTATCCACATTTTGCAAAATTGATATATTTACTCTTAAACAAGAGTAATATCATTTGAATAAATTGATATTTCCATAAGAAGATATTTTCTTGTACCATAAATAAATATGTATTATAAATCATTAAAAAAAAAGTTTAAGAAACACTGTTTTATTCTAACCTTTATACACCATGTTCTAAAAACAAATAACCTAAAAATGAAGTAAGCCAACGCAAACCAATGCTCAGAAACAAGTGACAAATCCCATATAGGCCACGCTATGTCTTCTTCGTAAAATATTTCACGATATCTGACTATACGTATCTAGTACTATGTAGTGGGTAAGCAGAAACCAAGTGAAGTCAGTGTACTAAAAGAAGAGTAAGAAGAAAGGCGGTGACCAGCAGGAGGCAAAATGAAAAGCAACGACAACGCAGCCGACGGAAAAACGGATTACCGCCACTGAGACAATGCTCAACCAGCCACCGCCCTTAGAAGCACGGGGGGTGGAATACTTCAACTGACTTACGCGGTGATTTGTGGCAGACGCAGAGATGGATTTTATTATAAATATGTTGTGCTATGCACCTGAATTGAAGTAGCTTTTTCTTTCTTTTGTTATGCTGACTTTACACGATACTTTTTTCTATACAAAAATCTACACAATTTTCTATACAAAATTATATACAGAAAATAAATTGATACGTTTTACACAATATAAAATAAAATGTACAGATTCATGCGCAATGATGTTTTATATTTTGACAATTTGTTTATATCTAATCTGAAAATTGCATATTCATTAATAATAATATTGACTGCTTTAACTAAATAAGAAATTAAAAAAAAAAACATGTACGCACAAATATGAATTGATGATACTATATAACTTAAATGAGAGTTTGAAATTTCTAATATACAAGCGCATTTATACAGAATCGAATACTGGATCGTGTAAAACAGAAAATTTTGTTTGTACAAAAATTTATATATTCTTATATAAAAAATGCATCAACAGAATAAAGTTTCAGTTATAGAAAGCAATTAAGACATTACATTATATAGAAACAAATTTAATAAATGTAATATCTATAATATATATATATATATATATATATATATATATATATATATATATATATTATTTTTTTTATTTTGTTAGTGAAAGAAATGTATGATATAAAACAATTTTGTCCAAAGCATACAAAATGCTAAAAAGAAAGGCATAAACTAGTTTCAGAAACTAAGTAGATAAATTTACGAAATTGGCAGTAACAATTTCATGGTTCTTTCAGAATTATATGTAGCGAAAAATATGATCAAAGAATCAAGAATGCTTTGAAGCAAATCTGTTTTCTTCTGCACAAGAACATGCAAAAAACAGACATATTCAAACAAAAAAAAATATTAAAAATTCTTATTCCGGTAACAAGGTCAAAAGATTATCATTAATAAAGAATTTAATAATTACAAAAATTATGTATTAATGAAATATTAATACTAATTGAACTATTATTTATGTATTTTAATATAATGCGTTCCAACAATTTTATTATATGAACCATATAATTAAATTGCAGCATGATCTATGCTGCAAAAATAAATACACAGATATTTGTTTACCGTAAATTATTAGCAGAAATGATTTTTATTGCCGATGTACATAACAAGAGAAGATAAGTATGTATTTTATTTAAAAAGCATAACTGATCAACTTAGTTTAATCAAATTTTACATACATACATATACAATCACGCCATGTACCCATAAAGATGTGGCACAAACTATTTTCATATAAGCAAGAATTAGTTTCCACCAAATATTCCTATCCAAACATCAAACCATCAACTTTCAAATCAAATAATTAACTGGAAATACTTCTAATTTACATTTAAAAAATACATACATACATACATACATACATACACAATCACGCCATATACCCAAAAGGGTGTGGCACAAACTCTTTTCACTATCCCGAAATCAGTCGCCTCCAAACACTCATATCCAAACAAGCAACTTTAAAAAATAATTTAAAATATATGGTTAACTATTGCGTCCTTTGTTTTCTAAAAAAAAAAAGATCAGCATAATTATATTCATCATAAAAATTAATACTTCCTACTGTATTCCAGTAAAATGGGATATTTAGTGTAAATAGGGGAGATCGGGTACGAAATAGATTAGTGTATGATGAGTTTGAAATTATAAAAATGTTTGTAGCAAAAGTTGGTGTTAGTCAGTTTAAGATGTTCGGACGTTCGGACATCTTGAGCAAATGTCTAATGAACTTTTGCTTAAAATAATTTATATGAATGATTTTGAAGGTATACGTTTGCCAGTGGACGTCCGATGAGCAGTTGGAGTGGTATGATTGAGAGTGTATTGCGTGAGTGGAAGTTTTCAAGTAGTAGAAACAGAGTATGTATGAGAGGAATTATGAATGTGGATGAAGCGAAAGTTGCTTGTTTGTTTAAAGGAGACTGATATCAGGATAATGAAAAAAGTTTGTGCCACATCCTTTTGGGTACATGGTGTGATTGTGTATGTAACTGTATGCATGTATTCCAGTGTTAAATCTGTTTTAAGCAAATAAATTATCCTAATTCCGTCTCTGTCCGTAAAATATACCATCCGTCAAATGACAGATATACAACATCACAGCGTGGGTGGCGAAAAAAAAAGAGGCTGTCCCCAGCTCCTCCCTTATTTACACGCCACTGCACATTACAACGTGTGCGGCGGTACTTTCATACACACCGACACCTTGTAAAGGGTTTAAATCTTTCAATTTCAAATTACATTAGTTCAACTTCATATACCGCATACATTTTAAAATTTGCAGATTTTTATTTAAATAAGTAAAACCACTTTTATTATATAAGCTCCTCCGAAATATTTGTATTTTTATGTAGCTTGTCTTTTGCCAAAACAATATAAAGCTGGGTTAAGTTTTTAATTTTAACTCTTGCGCAACGGATAAAAATGGAGATAAGAGGTCGTTATTCGTTTGCATATATTTAGGGGTGGAATTTTTTTAATTAAAAAGAATTTTGTTTTGGTAGTAAAAGTTTGCGTGTATGATTGCACGAGTGAATTTAAATTTTTGTTTTGAAATTAGATTACTAAAAAAATTCACTAAAATAATAAATATGTATACATATTATTTACATTTATACATACTGTATAAACAAAAATATCAAAATATTTTCATTTGAAAAAAATTCCTGAAAATAAGGTTTTATACGAAACATTTTTCTATACAAAAATCTATACAATTTTCCATACAAAATTATATATAGAAAGTATACAAAATTAATATATGTTTTACACGATATAGAATAAAATATATAGACGCATGCGCAATTATATTTTACATTTTAACTTTTTATTTATACCTAATCTGGAAATTGCATTTTCTAAGCTGGTATACCGTGTTAGACTTATCCTCGTCGCAGACGTTTCACCATACATCGTAAATAAAACAAATTTATAAAATAAATTTGCATATGTAATAAACGAAATTGTTATTTAATATTATAAAATGCTACAAAAATGTACAAATTAATATAAGTGCGTTTACTTCGGAATTGAAAAATTGTCAATACAAATCTTATTAGAAAGGCAGCTATAAAGTTTCACTTTAGATCAATAAGGACACATTAAAAAGTCTAATTTATACAAAAAATCAAAAATATTTTGCATTTTTAATTGCAATTTTATTTCCAAATAAAAATATGAATAATATTTTATAAATAAAAAATCTTTAGGATTAAGTTCTGTATACATTTTATTTAAAAATTGTCGTTGATACTTAAATAAAATTATATACAAAACTTAATCCTATAGCTTTTTTATTTTAATATAATGAGTTCTGAAAGATTTTTACTATATTAATATTTCATTTAGAGCAAGAAGCAAACAGACAACTGGTCACTCACTTTATATTGTAGTTTAAATATTAAACAAAATTGTGTCTAAATAAAGACAAATAAATTTTCCGTTCAAAAGTTGTAAAAAATGTTATAAAAAAATATGTTTCGATTTTTTTTATGATTAGATAATATCAACTGTTATCGGACTGATTACCTATTCAATATAAATAAGAAATTCTTTACTAGGTTTACGATTTTGTCATTGAAAATTCTAGTAAAATTTACAACCCAGTAAAATCTTAATTTATTTTAGAATAATAACAAATCAGAAAACAGAAAATTTGAAATATTAAGTTTGCTATGAAAACAAAAGTAGATCTTCTAAAGAGTATAACGTAATATAGTAATAAACATTTTATAACAAAATATACTTAATTATATTTTAATCCTTACAAAGAAAAACACAAAAAATTTAATAACCTAAAACTTTTTTAATGTTCTACTAATCGGATAAAAATCTTCTTTTAATTACTAAAGAAATACTCTAATCATATAATCTCTCAGACGCATTCTCAAAAATTATTTCTTTTTAAATTGCTATTAAAGATAATTTGTAAAACTTTATTTTACTCATCTTTATCATAAAACTACTTTAGGTTATAGTTCTGTATTAATATTAATAGTCGACTTTTCGAAGTACTCAACGTACATCTTCATCAGGAAAAATGATACAAATGACATTTATTCTAAATGTCATTATTAAAAATTAATACAGAACAACAACCTAAAGCCGTTTTATTTTAATATAATGAGTTCTGAAATATTTTTTAATATGTTAACCCTTTTCTTATTTTAGCAAAACCTATATTATCAAATCAGCAAAAACAAATATCTAAAAATCCAATCTGCTGATAGGAATCAATTCAAACTAATCTCTGTCTTGTGGTTAGACAAGCTAACTTATGGACAGGCATCGTTTGACAATCCAGATATTTGCCGATTTTGCGGCCGTTTTAGCACCGAATACATCTACGTATAAATGGCGAAAAAGACCCCAATTTAAAAATCACGCCGGCTCATACATCACTTTGGGGACATTCGCATTTTTCATGAGTGAAAACGCTGACCGCAGCGCACCCGACACCCGTATAATGTTCAAATGTCCCCCTTTGATGGAAAGGTCATCATTTGACTACACTGTCTGTCGCGTATAAACGGGCGACAGCGTTGTTTGCAAACAAAAGACTACGAGATAAATATTTTGACAGCAGTCAAATTGGTAATTTAAAATTTATCTTTTAAACGAAAAGAAATGCCAGAAAAATTATTGCTGTATCTTTGTTGAAAATAAAGACTTTCAAATAAATTGTATTTTTTCATATATTTGCCCAAAATTATGTGTAAACTATTTTTAATAGCACTTCCTTGCTGTTTTAGTGTTTAGCGTAAAGCAGTATAGAAATACTTATATTTAAGTATCTACTTCCTGCTTTAGAGTAGGATTTATAAATTTTTTTTTACCTCTTCAAATGCTGCAACTAAAATAAAATTAAGCGTAATGAAGTAAAGTGATTTTTATTTTTATTACTGAAAAATTATGTCGTCTAAAGTTTTACCTTATTCAGGCTAACATACTTCAAAGTAAAATTCAAAACTTCTCATATACTGTAAAAAAAGTTGCCATTTTATCTAAAAACCATAATAAACAAGATTAGAAGTATATGGGTAAACCCATATATAGACTACTTTGACATTTCTCGGAAAGTTGGTAACACTGTATTTTAATAATATTATAATTTATGTGGGCAATAGGAGATACTTTTCTGAAAATTTGATCAAAATCGAATAAATAATGTAGCCACAATGAATTTTTTAAAAATTTTGTGATTTTTTTTCTCGATAAGTTGGCAACACTGTATTTTGTTAAAATTGCATAATTTATTTAGGCACTAGGAAAAACTTTTATAAATATTTGATTAAAATCGGTTAAATAAAATTGTCAAAATAAATTTTTTAAAATTTTACTAATTTTTTTTTCGGAAAGTTGGCAACACTGTATTTTGTTAAAATTACATAAATTACATGAATACTAGGAGAATCTTTTGTGAAAATTTGAGTAAAATCGGTTGAATAACATGGCCATAATAAAATTTTTAAAACTTTAGTAATTTTTTTCTTGGAAAGTTGGCAACACTGAAAATTAATAAAATTATGTAATTAATGGGAGCATTAGGGAAATCTTTTCTGAAAATTTGATCGAAATCGGATAAATAATGTAGCCAATATGAATTTTTAAAAACTTTAGTAATTTTTTTCTCGGAAAGTTGGCATCACTGGAAAAAAACAAAACCACATGACCATCTTGGGTACTAGACAAATTTATCCTGAAAATTTCATTAAAATCGGTTGAACCGTCTAGGAGGAGTTGCGGCCACAAAATTTTGACTTACGACCGAGCGAGCGAGCGAGCGAGCGAGCTGACGACGCACACACATACACCCTCATAAACTAAGTTCAGATTCGTCATCTACAGGCTATATGAAGGATTTCTATACAATTTTTTTTTTTTTTTGAAAATGTTACAGACACCGTACCAAACGCTTTACTACTTTTCCTTGCAGTCAAAGTAGTAAAAATACATATTATTTCAGCAAAACGATGATTTACATAAATTTTCTGTACAAATAATATAATTTTATAATTTTAAGTAAATTAATATATATATATATATATATATATATATATATATATATATATATATATATAAATTTTACCGAGAAAGTAAGTAAACTTACATAAAATATACGTATTTCATATTTATATAACGTAAAAATTTTCCCGTAACATCTTTAAATTTACATATTAAACTAGTGTAAATCAGTTGCAATAGATTTTTATGTATTTCTTTAACTATAACTATAACCATTATAAGAAATTTAATCTTTGAAAAACCAAAATTTATTAATCTTAGTCTATTTTGATTAATATTTACATATTTGATAAAATATTTCAACAATTTTTTAAGTTAAAGATTAGTTTTTTTGAAAAGCGATGAGCTTTATAAATTACCTCACAAATATAACAGAAAATAGTAGAAACACGTCAAAAATATATTCCTAAAAACATGTTTAATCACACACTGAAAAATGTGTCATATTCCGAAAATCCTCCGTATTATTGTGAAAAATATTACAAAGCGTGATAAATTTTTAAAATTTACAATACCTACATTTTGCGTGGAATGTTTCTATATAGTTTTATTAAAAGTTTCACGGAATAATATTTCATTGTAATTAATAATCTCCATTTACAATATGGCGAAAAAATTGTTCAATTTAGAAAAGAGAAAACAATAATACCTAGATTAAAAATTTATACGTCGCATCACTGTTCAAATATAATAATAGTACAATGCGAAAATAAAAATTTAATTTAATTCTCTGTATGAGAAATGCTCTAAAAGTAACAGAATTTTTTTTATTGAATTAGTTGCTTAGATACTGAGCAATTTTCTTATCCTACACTGTAAAAAGTTTTTCTGTAATTTTACAATAAAAGTTATGGGTATATATATAACAAAGATGCCCTGGATTATTATGTAATTTTACATAGCATGTAATATTTAACAAAAAATTATGTAAAACTAATTTACTTTTTATGTAATATATATATATATATATATATATATATATATATATATATATATATATATAATTAATATTTTATTAAATTTGCATGTACATTTTTATAAATATTATGCAAAATCATATTACGCAGAATTCAATAAATATAATCAACAATTGTAAAATTGTAAACACAATTGTAAAATATATATGTAAATTGTATATTTCAATAAAAATTTGGAAAATTACAGAAACATTATGTAATTTTATGTATATATTATCTATGTATAATATTATCTGTAACAACTACAAAATTCATGTTTTTTTTTTTATAAAATATTACATATAACTAGTTATATCACATATGTCTGTATGTATATTTGTTTTTTTTTTTTTCTGTAAATTTCCATAATTAATAAAGTAAAGTCATTTTACATATCATTTTATAGTAATTTTTACTATAAAAATTTATATAAATTTACAAAACTTTTTACAGTGTATACTATCAAACGAGCTAAAATTATACAATTGTTTATATATTTATTTGTTTTATAAATTTTATCTTGAAAACGGCTCTAATAATTTTGATAAAATGTGGTGAATAAAATGTCGTGAACGAAAAAATAATTTAACTAAGTGTCGATTCATTTATAATTGCAAAAACTTATCTTGGAATTAAGTCACTCTATTTTCTATTATGTATCTATTCTCAATACTTTTTGTGCATTTCCCGGTAAGTCTCTTCATAAAATGACAAAAACGATAACAATAGCTTCCAGTCCAAGCGTTGATTCTCCGGAACAAACCAAAAATAAACCGGAAAAAATTGTCATGAGCAAAATTCTGCATTTGTTTTTTTTTTTTTTGTTATTTTGTATTTGACGACTGGCAATACATCATATTTCGACAATTTTTTCTACAATGGAAACAAAACTGATGCTACTGCAACCATTCAGAATGTTTAGCACTGGGATATGTCGCATTAGGGATCTCTGTCATAGGCGTACGTCCGTGGTGGGATTTGTTATTAATTGACACCGGGCGGAACATGGATTTGTTCATCGATCATTTGTGTGTAGTGTGTAAGAGAGATAAATATAGTTAACTAGATTTACTGATGGATTGATATGCATTCATTATTAGTTATTACTCCCCAGATGATATAAATATATATATATATACAGTTTAAAATATTTGTTGTTATTTGTAATCGATAATTTATTTTAAATATCAATAATTAACAAATATATCAAGTATTTAAATAAATATTAAAATGTTTAAAAAACACTATTAGAATCTGAGCTACTAGATTAGTGTTTTTTTTTTTTTCAAGTATCATCAGATGTAACAACACAATTTTCGATTATTTTGTTTTTGCTTAAATCTCCATTAATTAGTTTACAGAATATTTTATATTTTTTTAATAAATAGAATTTTTCATTTTCAAAATAAGACAAAATATCTTTTAATTTACTAATTTTTTCAGAAGCTGTACGATTATATTTTAGTAAAGATAATAAAATTAGCATATCTATCAAAATATCTTTCAGAACTCATTATATTGAAATGAAACAGCTTTTGGATATAATTCCGTATTAATTTTTATTTATTATCAGCGTTTCAAATATTTTTTTCTGATAATGATGAATGTAGAGTACGTCAAAACGTAGATTATTAATAAAAATTAATACAGAACTATATCCTAAAACAATTTTATTTTTTCTATAATAAAATTAGGTAATTAATAAAACCAACAGTTTCGAAAGACTGCCAAATACCTATTATCCTCTAACTATAAATTTTAAACTATCAGATAAAGTATATTCTTTCTCTCAGCTAGGCCACAAGCATACATAGTCACAAGCGCTCAAATAGACATGTATGTTTTAAAACGGAAAGAGCCAAAAATCTGTGTGAGTGCAGCAGTCTGGTGCTGTCTGAAGTTTTAAAATGTGATTTACGAGGCAAATATATTTGCGGCATCTTTGATGTCAAAACTTAACTGAATGATTGACGGAATTTGCCGGCTTTGAACTGTGTTTTCTACTTAGACACAAAATATTTGCCCAATAAAACAAATATGTAACCCTCCAACCCCCCAACCCCCCTTTCATCCCCCTTCAATGACAGTTGAAATATGAATAGCTGTCGAGGGTTGATAGTGACATTTTAAAACACAAAATACTTAATTGATTTTTTTCAAATATTTGTGTCTAATACATTGAGGTTAGAAAATTCTTCCAAATGTAACAATTTGAACACGTTATATTTTATACATACGAATTTTTTAATAAATTTGTAAGATAATAACATAATTTTTCCACTTTCTTAAAAATATATATGTCATATTATTCATTTATCACACTAGTAAGTCTCTGAATTAGGAGTATGTATTATTTAATACTTTTGACCAATAGTTAATTTCGAAAATTTATTACTCAACAGTTTGTGGCTAATGATGAAATTATATTTAAATTATAATTATTTTAAAATGTCATTCGTTTTAAATCGAAAAGTATTATTTCATATTGCATAGTCGTTGAAAAAGTACAGTATTCTACTTGCATATTATGATTATTATTAATTTAATGTTAATAAAGAAACAGTTAATAATAAAATAAAAAGGCTTTAGGATTTAGTTCTGTATTAATTTTAATCATCAGGAAAATTACTACCCTACAAATGGCATATGCGATACATAAACTGAACATAGAAACAAGTTATTAGGTAACAAAATAAGTAACTAGATTATAAAAATTATAAATTATTAATTAATTCAGTGACAATTGCAGTGTTAATTTTTGCTTGAATTTGAATTTGATTATTGAAAAATGTACACCGCCAGATTTATCAGAACTTGCATTTTCAACTAAAAAAACATTAATTCTCACAAATCACGTAACAAATATAATTCTACAAATATTAGTAACCTTTTAACCTAGCCAATTCTGCAGTAAGTCCGACCATATTTTTCACTAACCGATTATCATTAATAATAACCGGATTAATCACTTTAACCATCAAATTAACCATTTAGTATTGGATATTATTCATAGAGATAGGATATAATATAATTATTCATAATAACAGGTTGCTATGTACAGTAACCAATTTATATATTAGTTTATATAGATATTTATTTATGTAGATAGTACGTATGCTGTAGTTTTTAAATGAAAATTTACCTCTAAAAATATATGTTAGATTTTCAATAAAAAAAAAATTGTTACTTGTAAAATTTTATATTGGAGGTACGATAATATTAAGACAAACTATAAATTTTGTTCCATAATCGAAATAAAATCATAAAATAAAATAAAAGTCGAGCATTTGATTGAATCGGACGTCTCCAGCCCAACTCCCATCTCCGTTTTAGTAACACAACATGTATTTCTTGATGAAATAATTCGCGCATATTACCTACCGGCAGATGGCACCAGCATAGCTGGGCTGCTAAAGTCGCAACGGCGGTGCGCATACTTTTCCCTAATTCGGTTATAAGATTTCCGAGAAGATTTCCCATATCGCGAATATTGCTACCGGCAGCGCCAATGTGGTCGTTTTCTGAAATTTCCAGTGTCAATGTGTGTGTGTGTGTGTGTGTATGTGTACAAAGGCGGTATTTTATAAGGAGTTTTCGTGATATGCCACATTGGAAAGTTCTCTTCTTCTACTACCTACTCGATTGGGAGAATAGTTTAGGTTTTAGCTGAACTTTTAATACTGGTAATTATGATGAGAAAATTTGTCTTTCACAATTGTAAACTTATGTGTTTAATTGTTGATTGAGATTTTGATTTTGATTTGGAAGAGAGAAAAATTAGTTTTCTTGTTTTTGTGTATTAAAATATCTAGTAATTTACCTCGTAGCGTTTCTCAATAATTATTTATGATATTTGCGGCCGATTTCCTGATAAAACTTTAACTAAAATCTACTTTAAGCGGGCAAAAAAATTTGCCGATTTTAAATGTTTTAGTCCATTTGTTTAGCTAGTAATAACAAATAATTTTGACATAAACAGTATAAAAGTTGATAAAAAAATCATAGTTCTATTGACATCAATAATAATAATGCAATAGAATTTAAAATCAATATTACAAGCTCGGTTTTAAAACAGCGTAACTGTCATAAGAACAGGACTAAACAACTGAACTAAAACAACCAAAAACCGATCTTGTGATACGAGAAAAAAACATCTTTATTTCATACTTACTTTTACATATATATATATTTTTTAAATATGTAATTTAACTAAAATCGTATCACTTATAGTTGTCGAGTTTCCCATGTATAGCAGCTGAAATGATACACCCAGTATAAGATAATTTCATTAACTTCAGCAAACCATATATCGCTATCACCGAAAATCTAACCACAAAATAAAGAAGATCCAATAATCAGTCAATCATTCAGTTCCATTTCACCCTATCCCATATATAAATCTGGTCGGCATTCACAAAAGCATCCCAAATCCAGCCCAGCGCGGCATAGCACAAGGGGTTGGTTGGAACACTTGGACCACTCTCGACAAGACATCGAGCCACGAGCGGCTCGGCTGGGGGATGTGCGACGTAAGGGGCAACCGATTTCTGTGGCAGTTGGTTTCGAGAATTAATACATCCTCATGGATCAGTTCATTCGTCATCACGTCACTTTGGTATTTTGGTACTTTGCGGGTGCTCACGAAAGATGTCGCAATACTGGTATAGTCTACGCCACGAGAATATGGCATTAAACAATAGTAAATATAGCGTACGTTTTCGTACGACATACGTAACTATATCCAACTGACAAACTGATATATAATATGAAATGTATCTCAGCTATAACCGGAAAATATTTTTATATTTCATTCATAGTACGTTTATAATGCCTCATTTTTATCAAACATTGAGTTTGTGTTTTTAATTCGTATTTATTTTCTTTGAAAGTTTAATAACGTGCAATACCATATTTCCGCGACGTGGACTATACTATACCTCGCTAGTTCAGTTTTCCTTTTTACTTTCCGAGTCGGCTCTTCAACTTCGACTTGGGTTTCACTAGATGGCTTTGAAAGTGAAATTCGAAATTAGAATACAGACATTGAGGAATAACTCAGAGGATAAAATGAATAATTGAATTATTATAGGGATGACTGAAAAGGGCAAATATCCAATTTCATTGTTACTATAGTAACAATGAAATTGGAAATTTTGAGGTTTTTTAGGAAATATCACAAATGCTAAAACATACACTGTACTCGTAATTAATTTTAATGATATCAAGTAGCAATATTTTAGAAATATAACGTTTGTTTATTTTACTGTAATAATTTGTATTGATTACATTTTATAATTTTATAAAAAAAAATTTAGAAAATCTTATAAAGCACAAATCACACAAAAATAAATTAGCCACACTAAGTTCAATCAAACTGTTCCCTGAAAACGTGCATTATCGTCGCTGTCAAGTTAAACTCTGCTATGTGGTTTTTCAACAATTTTCCAGGAGCTGCAAAAAAACTATGTAATTTTTATTATTTAAAAAGGACATTTAAATTCTCCACATAGCAGATTTTAACTTGACAACGACGAAAGTTAAAATCTGCTATGTGGTTTTTCAACAATCTATCAGGAGCTGCAAAAAACTATGTAATTTTTATTATTTGAAAAGGACATTTAAATTCTCCACATAGCAGATTTTGACTTGACAACGCCGATATGCTATTAAATACTTTAAAGTTATAATAGTTACCAACTAAGAAAATAAAAGTCACCAATTCCCAAATGGAGATCATCGTAAAAAATTCATTTTTTATAATTTTCAGCAATAAAACTTGCAATCATACGTCATTTATGAAATTGCTCAAAATAGAGTTTTGTTTATTTAGTAAAATATACATACATACACAATCACGCTATTTGTCTATAAGGATATGGCACAAACTCTTTCCATTTATACAGAAATTAGTTTCCGCCAAAAATATCTATTCAAACAAGCAACTTTTGACATTATCGACATTCATGATGCCACTTACACATGCTTTCTTATTCTCATCACTTGGAAACATTCGCTCATGCAAAACACTCTCAATCATACCTCTCCATCTACTCACCGGATATCCAGGCAGACGTATACCTTCAATATCACATACATCCATTAGACATTTACCCCAGACTTTTTTGCAACATATTTTTAACAAATTTCACTTCAATTTTGCACTCGCAAAAATAAACAAAATTAAAATATTCTTATCCAATATTATTTTCTAAGGTTTGTAGGGAAAACCAAAAAGAAAAATAGAACTTGGAAAACAAAAAAGATTGACAAACACTGACTCAAAATAATGAAAAAAGCATTTATTACAATTTTAAAAATCTTAATTTATTTGTTGAAAACATAAGAACATCAATAATAAATACGCAAGAAAGACATGAATATAAGAAATGTCTTATAGTCGAAGAAAAATGAGTTGAAGAAGAATTTGAACAGATTAATAATGTTTAGTTATGCATTCCATAGATAAATGCTTCTATTATAATATGTATTTGTCAGGTAATAGCGTATATGGAACAGATACATAACTTTGTCATGGATATTATACTTAACGTTTTCGTTTTGGACTTTAATTATAAATAACTGAACGCTTCATAATGTTTTTTCATTACTTTGCTAAATGACTGTGTACATAGTTTATTCGCAATAAAATATTTGAAAATTTCATTTATTTCGGTAAGATTTTGATACAAATTGAACAACCAATACATTTTATTTTTTGTTTGTCAACAGTTTTGTGAATTTACAGTTAGTGCAAATGTTTATATTTAAAAATAACGCCTAAACTAGTACATTTTTATACATTTCTTTTTTTTTACAGAAATCAGTGAGATATTTGTGTAATTTTTTTATTGCATAAATATATAACTACATAAAAAATAAATGTATATTTATAGTAATACGTATAGATTATTACATTACTCTGGAACATGAACTTATAAAATAATTGAACACGGGAAGTAGCATTTATGTAGACTATAAAAAAAAATCAACAAATTAGACAAAAATGTAAGCATATTTTTTCACTAGTAGTGTAAATTTTAGATGCGAAACTGGGAGACCGCAAACCAAAAGGGTCCATAAACTAACATGACAAACATTAAAAATTTTATATATTATAAATAAATGATATATCAAAAGTTTACCTAATTATTAAATACATAATTCCATTATAAATAATTATGTTTAGAAATATGTTTAAAGAAGAACTTTACAAAATATATATTTACTTATTTATTTATTACTGTTTTATACTGCCTATAATGCAAAACGTCGCGGTATTTCATTTGAGCCAAAATGTAGTTTTATATATATATATATATATATATATATATATATATATATATATATATATATATATATATATATATCCTCTGCTGTTTACAAAATTTATATATCTCGTTTTAATTTTGCGAAGGTGGTCACAAAATTTATAATTACGCCACTGTGTTTCAATATTCAAAAATCCTCTATCGAAAGATTGCCAAGTTTTGTGAAAAAGTAAAACTGCAGCTGCACAAATATGTAGTTTTCACTGCAAAGTTTAGAATTTCCACTGTACATTTAAACCGATATGAAGAGATATTAGCTCACAGATTTTTAAAGAAAAACCAAAAAATACAGACTCAAGTTTCTGCTCTGTCTTCAAACTGTATTCTGTGAAACTTTAAAGTTTCGTACAATCTTTCCAAGTTTTTTTTATAAACCAAAGTGATATTTTTGCAATACCTATATCTAACAAATTATTTTTCTTGGATATATAGGTACTTTTATTTATTTATAATTAAAATTATTTTAAAGCCTACAAGGTTGACGGAAGAACTTTTTTTTTAATTTATAAACGTAAATTATTAAGATTGTCAAATAATAATTGTCTTTGTTAATTAATATTTTATTTGAATAAGAGAGAAAATAAAATAGACGGAAGCTGAAAGTTTCTCTACTAAAATTAATAGATTAGAGTGATTTGGAGAAAAAGTATGCTAGTGTACTCTACTACTAATTCTACTAATGTAAACTGGGCTATAGTTATAAATTCCATCCTAAATCCAACTCTGTGTTCTCGCATCAATCGAATACATCCGTATATATATATATATATATATATATATATATATATATATATATATATATATATATATAACGCTAATGAATTTGAGAGAAAAGCAGAAGAGAATTGATTCTAATGGGTGTCTCTCACTCGCTCGTTCGCCGCGGCCAAAATCACAGAGAAAGAGAGGAATTGGTCGCCGCCGCCGCGGTGCTCAACAGCGGCATGTTTACAAGTGTTGTTTATTAAGAGCGCGGCCACTTTGATCTGCCGGCTTGGAGCGCGCGGGATCAATACGGGCCCCGCGTTGACCCCGCGTGCGGCACTGTTTGACCCATCAACAGATCGGAGGGGGAGATCAGATCTGCCTTGCGCTTGACACTGATCACTATAAGCGATTGTATGTATGCATTTGTACAAAACCGATAGTTTACCAGGAGAGATATTTTTGTGTTAAATTTCGAGTTGGATATGCGCGGATTCATTTGGTACCACCAGGTAACGGTTGGTGTTGATTAAACGTTTACAGTTATATACCGATGTTATTAGAAAAGATATTTTACCTAATCATTTTTGTTCCAACATTACTTACATCAATATAAGAAATGCAAATTTTGTTAATTAATAACTTTTAATAATTTTTTTTTAATAAAATTTTTATAATTGTTATAGACAAACTTAGGCCAGTAAAATTTGCAATATATTACACAAACCTTTCTAAAAATATTCTAAAAGAATTAAAATTTTAATATACGCTATTTTCTTAAATCAGCAACATTTGTAAAAAGCAAGTCATATTTTGGTCAATAGTTTATCCAATTTCGAGATTTCCTATTCTCAATAAATCACTTCGAATATTTAAAAATTTTAAAACAATTTATTTTATTAAAAAATTTGCGAATAATTTTTTTTTAAGATACAATAGAAAAAATAATAAACACACAAAATAATATTATTTTCAATTTGTTTTTTACTTCAAATTAATTGTTCAAAATATCCACAATCTACTACAATGCACCTTTCTATGCGAAAATAATATACATTGATACTTTTAAGACCAAATATCTCGAAAATAAATAGAAATATCGTAATCAAACAAGAGTCACTTTTTATGCAAAAAAAAACGCTTTGAAGATACATATTGCCCACAATTCTATAGGTAAAAATATAGCTCAATTTAACCAATCAGTATAGTATAACTATCGTCCTCTATGAGAAACATTAAACTTACAATTAGTTTCAAAATACATAAAACTGACAATTTTCAAGTTTATGGTATAAAATCTTTCAAAATTACTGAGAAATTGCAAAATAAAATTTTAAATTTGAACACCTGTAGATATATCTTAAATCACCAACATCTGTATAAGGTATATTGGGTGCAGTTTTTATATTTTGATCTCAAATTTTCTAGATTTCTCATTCTCAACGAATCGCTCTGTATATGCGCATAATAAATACAGTAATTAAAAAATAAAAACTATTAATCTCAAACAACAAACAAAAATTTAGATAGAAAAAAATGAATGTAATATATGTATAAAATTAAAATTTATATTTAATGAGAAATTACATAAAATACGGTCCTGGCCATAGCACGCGTGTACATTTCTCTGCATGATGATACCGCCTTCTATAGAACTTCTGCAACTTCACTAGGTCAAAACTATACATACATACGATACAACATACAGTTTTTATAGTATTGGAATATATACGGTTGTATCATCAGTTGTTCGCTGTTTCTCTTTTAATTAAAAGATATTAAATAATAATTAATGTGTTTCATGATTAGATAGAACAGAAATGCAGGAATTATTGAAAAAGTTTTCATTATTTCGATAATAAAATTTTTAATTGCAATAGTTTTGATTTATTACTATAGAAAATTTGATTCAATTAAGTTTCGTAGAAGATAAATAATATTTATTTGGTGTTTAGCAATTTTACTGCCTTATTAACAAATCTTATTAATTTGTTTAAATAATATATTAAATTCACATATCTTCTTATAAATTAAAATTGTTCGTTAATTTCAAAAATTACATTTTAAAACATACAAACTTCTAGATCGTTGTACCTAATTAGTATTTAATTAAACCACTGAGATTTTTGCTTTTACCAGGAGCAAAATTGATAAAAATGGTGTTCGATTAAAAAGTAGTTAGAATGCCATCTATAATGTATGGCAAAACGTTTGCAACGAGGATAGATCGGACACGGCAAACCAACACTAAAAATTTTATAAATTTATTTATTAAATATAGTCCGATAAGTAGATACGTAAGATAAGGCATAATTGAAAGCATTTTTAAGTGGTAAAAATAAAAACATGCATAAAAGGTATCATAAATGTGAATAAAGCGAAAGTTGTATGCCTAAATAAGAATTTTAAAAATACAACATCGCTTCCAGAATTACCCTAAGTTCTTTTAAAAAAGAAAATTATACTGTAACAAAAAAAAAACTACAAATAATTTAGCAAAATCCTCTGAAAGGAAACCAAAAATAATGTGTATTAAAATATATATCGTAAGAAAATCAGATGATTTTTTCTTATTTTAGAATCTGTAAATATAAATTAAGCAATTTTTCCTGCAAAATTAATGTCTCAAAAGTATCTAAATTTAAATAAATTGAAAACGTAAAATGATACATTTCGCTCATTTTTATATATTATATTCCGCACGCCTGCATATAAAAAAGTAAAAATATTTTAAGAATTCAAGTCACTTTTAAAATTTATCAACAAAAATCTTTACACTTCATATAACAGTACCACTGCTTCGCTGCTTCACTGCTACCAACCGAAAAATCTAAAAAATCCACACAACAATTGCAACATCAAAAATTATCAGCAAAACCACTTTAAATCAACACGACCGTGGAATAACAATTATACACCACGAAAAGGGAAAACTTCATTCGACCAAATATATATTCGAAAAACACGGAGAATTCTCAATTCTCTCTCTTTCGCTCGGCGTACGAGAATCTGAAAGCGGCGGCATCGGCCAAAAACCACAAAACATATCAAAGAAATCTCTCAAATTGTCCTAAATTAAAAAGGCACCGCGCGCACAACCTAAGATGTTATCTAATATAACTAAGGATTGTAGTCATGAATACCCGTAGATATTACAAACACTAAGGACTGATTCGGGGTGTGTTTACGAATATAAAGATAATCTCGGACGAGCTTATGAACAACCCTCAAATAACCATTTAACACAGCTATAAAACCACCACAGGTTTCGGCGCCCATTATGCTTAAATTAGGGCTCTTTTCACGACGATAAAACTACTGATGAATTTTTGTTTAGAGCTTTGCGTTGAGATAACCTTTTAAATGGTTCCGTATTTCGAGAGGTAGAAAAGATATTAAACATAAAACTGGAACAAAATGAATCTTAATTTTTTAAATGTTTTGAATTTGAAGACTTTGTATTCTAATACCCAGACCTAATATACTACAAACTAGAAAATTATCATAATAATATACAAAATTACATTATTTTTAACACTTTTTTATTAACTCGCTTTCTTTCCCGTCTGTTTCTTTGTCTGTTCAGTACAAATTTTGCAATCGATTTTACATAACTTCCCGATGATCGATGAGGCAGATACTTGAAACTTTAAACATAGCTCAAAACTAGATGACAATGTAATATTAACTAATTAATTATTAATACGCATTTAGAATTAATAAGATAAACTCACCTTTTTTATTAATTACAAAGAAACCATTAAAATCACACAAAACTGAAAAGCAGAAAATAATTATTTAAATTAAAAAATTTATTTTTAATATACCACGTTTCTAAAACGAATTAAAAAGTTTAAAATAATTGCTCCTAGTCCCATACAGATTGTCCTGAAAATGTGTGATTGTGAATTTTTAATAGCTAGCAAGATTTAAAACGAAAAACATGGAGCGCAATGACAGCTACTCCCTATACTTCTTTCTATTATCTATTCATCTATTGCATGCGCTCCAGGTTTTTCGTTTTAAGTCTTACAAGTATTGTCATAGCTATTAAAAATTCACAATCACAAATTTTCAAAGCAATCTGTATGGGGCTAGGAGAAATTATTTTATACTTTTTAGTCCATTTAAAAAACGTGGTATATTAATTTTTTTTCATTTAAATAATTATTTATTTAAATACTTACAGGCGGTTTCATAATCATCACTTTAACTAAAGTCTCCTTTAAGCATCATTTAATTGACAACAGTATAATTATACCATTAGATGTTTAAAAAATTAACGAAAAAACATCGTTTTATTGATAGAAATAATAATTATGCTAGTAACGTTAACTTTACTTAAAGAGTTTATTATAAAAACGACCGTTAAATTAACAAAATATTTAAAAATACTTGAATTTATTTAAGATGTCGTAGGTACACATAAAAAAAAAACTAGTAGATTGAAATTGTAGACATGAATAAAATTGACGTTCACACAGTTCACAAATTGAAATAGGTTCAATAACTAACAATAAAAATATATTAAAATCAGGGCATAAAATCGGTAAAAAAAAACGGGCAATTAAACCAGTTAACCGATATTTTTATAAATATCTTGCAAACGTTAACCGTAACCGTAACCTTAACCATTATTATAAAATCCTTACAATCTGGTAACCTTTAACCGAAATAAATTATATCGGTTTTTTTGGAAAACAAAACCGAAATATACATATTTCGGTTTAAATTTATGAATTTTTAATTTTATTACCAGAAATGACCTTTAAACATTCATATTAAACGATTTTAAAAGCAGTTAGACAAGATTATATATATTATAAAAATAACATTACTGATTACTTAACAAAATCTATGAGCTAAACACATCAAATCCCATTCTACCATATTCTAATCACATTACTTCAATCAAATAAAAAATTAAAACAAACAGAAAAATCACCGATTAAAATTAACCGAAAAAATACTGTAATCTAAATAAAATAAAAAAAACATCATCTAAAATAAAACTACCTAAAAACAAACTCAACAAAAAAGAACTGTATAGGCCAACATCTTCGACTACAGTTTAATCCAGCTGACAGTGATATCTATGATTCGAGCAATCTTCCCCCTTCCCCCGCGCCTCTCTGTCCGCGTCCCTGAAAAGTTTAGGATGCACTGATCAGATGTCGGCTACCGGCGGTGAAGATCAAAGAAACGGTATGCTATCCGTCACACCTTGCCAGCAAGCCCCGGGAGAGTTCTGTTGTTACTCGGGGAGAGTGAGCGTATAGAGTAAGCGGTCCAGCGGACATTGATGTCTACAGTCCATGGAGAGTCACTATGCATACATGTAATCGTAATTGTAATGTTAGCTGAATGTAGTGTGCAGTTGTAACATTGTATATTTGTACGTCCGTCCTCCGTATGTCTGTTTGTCTCTGTGTGTGTGTGTGTGTGCGCGCTCGTATTGCTGAAGTGTGCATAATACCAAATTGTCCTCTTATTAAATTTAATTCGTTTAAATTAATTTTATCTTGTTTATTATAAATGCAACAGATTTAATTTTGTTTATGTTGAGTTGAGAATAAGAACCAGTAATTTATATACAGAGTGTCCTAGGTTTATTGTTTACTTCGAGTAAACTATGATGTTGAAATGGTACAACATTGATTAGTCTGACTTTATCAAGTTTTTTGTTTTTTTTTTAAAAAAGACGCCTAATTTTTAAATTTTTGATTAGCTGTTACAACTTTTATTTATAAATATACAAAAATGGTATATGCATCTGTTTTTATTATATTATTTCTAGTAATTTTCATATTTTTGAGATATGACAAACTTATTTATTAATTTTTTTTAATTTTCTTTAAGAAATGAAATACTTTTTCATTATTATTTGGTATTTTTTTTTAATTTTAATTTTTTATTTTGATAACTTGAATAAAAAATATAATAACTACAAAAAACCAGCCTATATTATGTTGATTTTATAAAAGTGTTCCCAAAAACCAAATATTTGACGATTTGACAACTGAAAAATTAAATTTAGAAAGTGAATAGAAATATATATTTTCTATAATGTTTTTTGAAATTTATTTTGATACGTATTACACATTTTAAAACTGTTTTTTTTTTTTTATTATTAAAGTGTTATTCTTTACTGTTCGGTTTTTGTGTAAATTTATTTAAATTTTAGTCCTATTCTTTTGGCAGTTGTATTAGTTAAACAGAACTTAAAGACAACCTTGTACCTACTACCAGTCATTTAATTTCTATAAGTAGTTCTTGCAAAACAGTATAGATAATTAACTGTCGTGTTTTTATTTAAGTATAAATATATAACAAATAATTATTACAAATCATACTACTTATAATATATTTTAAACATGATAAAAAATTAAATTAAATTTTAAAATAAATGTAATATTTGATTGTTATTACATTTATAATTTCCATTCCAAATAAAATAAGCATAAAACCACAATTCTTTTAGGAATCAACCACAGTTTTTTTTCTGTAAATTTTTGTGGTTACCAAATCAAAACAATCTGAATTCATACTCGAAAAAATCCATCAGTATTCATTCAAATCAAGACTAATCAAAACGCCAGCAGCGGCAGCAGCAGCAGCAGAAAAAATACGACTAAAGAACCATGCGTGAATCCGAAAATACTACGCAAGATCGGTACACGTCTTAAAGACTGTTGTAGAAGAATACAAATCCCCGAGAGTTCTCCAGCTGCTGCGTCTCGTCAGGAGTACCGCAAGGTTCTGGTACTAGGGGCCCACTCTTGCTCTGCGCGCTCGTCTCGTCGGTGTTTTCTTTGAAGTGAGCGCCATATTGTTTCCGGTTGCCGCGGACCACTATTATGTAAACAACGTAAGGCCTTTGATGTTCACCGACTGCCCGTAAACTATACCGCAAATGAGCTACAGTCTCGCGTCGAACGGATCAGAATTGCGCTCCGTCCTTATCGCTCTCGTTTGCCTCTGATACACGGTGCACCTCAAAAAGACCGGACCGGGGCGGGGGGTGACAGACGTGGGGAGATAGGCGCTATGCCTATACTCATTACCGCGGCTAGGCTGCTAATTACCTTAATTTGAATACAAACAAGATCGTGTGGGCACCTCTTTTGGATCGAAGCAGTCTGCGTGTGTGTGTGTGTGTGTGTGTGGACCCTATTGTCGTTTGTTTTGAATCGTCCGCGATGTTTTGGTACGTTACAGAAATTGTTGGTATTTCTACTGCCTATTATTTAGCAAATGCAGACTCGTTTTGTTTTCGTTTTACTGAAACATTTTTCAGCTTTTATTTTTACTGTTTTAAATAAATTGTATTATAAAAAGAGTTAAAATTGAAATTTACCAACAACGCATACTTGCTTATTTCAACGTATAAGGTTTCATTTATTTTATTATACCTATATATTTCATATAAATGTTTATCAGTTATTGTTCATATTATTATACAATTTATATTTAATGTAAATAATTTAATATTATAGGTACTTACTGATTTATTTAAAATGGTTTTTCTGTTTATAAAAATAAAAAATTATTCTAAAATCTCTTTTCAAAGCATGTGCAGTGAAAACTTAATATTTGTGCAGTTAATTTTTTCTTTTTAATAAAACTTGATTGTCATTATCTAATAATAATTCTCTAATTACGTTGGTGAATTTTCTATTATTTAAATTACGCACCGAAAGTGGTAACATGTTTTAAAAGTGTTTTTTTCTACCAGTACTAGTATATTAATAATTTAGTTTCCAAATAGTTTAATATATGTGCAGTGGGAGAAAACCTTAAATGTAAAGCCTGTTTATTAAGTATTTAATAAAGTTTTTCTTTAATCTACTGTTCTCTATTTTTCTATTGGTTACTACAGTTTTTTCCAAATGTTTAGTTTCTATATATAAAAATAATATTTAATAAAAATTTGTAATTTTTGACTAGTTACATCACTTCCTAGTCCAGATAAAACCTATGACAAGCATACCAAAAGCGGAAAGTGAAAATATGTTTTGACTCTATTCCTATAAAAGTTTAAATAGCTTCAAAAACAAGTCTATATTAACAAATTTATTATCAAGCTCTATTAATAAAAATCAATGATTTATAAAATTACTTTTGAAATTGTAAACTAATTCCATCACGCTGACAAATTAGAATCATAAATAGTAAATTTTACTAGATGAATTGTAAAATATGAATTTGACCAACTTTGGTAGTACATAATGTAGATACTAATCATTAAATACTATAGTATTCAACGAGCATGTAATACTAGTTCTAGTAGTTATTACTCATGAGAATGAAATTTACTGTATGAGCCGTAAGCGAGTGTCGTAATTCATCCGAATATTACACTTTTTCTACAACTACATAATAGAAAATTACAAATTTTGGTCTGACATGAATGACATTTTATAATAATTTTAATAAGAAAATTGCACTGCATCATAGCAACAACGGTAACTCGTCAGATATTTCAAATACAGTGTTGTAACTAATGAAAAACTGTTAAATAATAAACTTACACAATCGTATTTGTTAAAAATGTGTTGAAATAAAAAAAAATTAAAAACTCACTGATATGAGCGGTTAACGGTTAACCAGTATCAAGAATTATATTTTAATATCGGTTTTCACTCTTTAACCGGTTCTTCATATTCTATATCGGTTTTAACCAGCTAATTTTTCGGTTAAGTTTATATAATAAGACTGTACAAATAATGTACATATTGTACAAAATTTGGAAATTATATATGTTACAAAAAAAAAGAACCCTGGCGAAGATAATAAAATTATCGAAAGCTTGGCTATGAAACTACAAATGAGTTTCCTTTAACATTATTATATAAAAAAATTTCCAACCACAATTTATAAATAAAGATTCAATTTGGTCAAACTGCTTTACCATTGTTTAATAAAAATATGTGAAACGCCGTTTTGGGTAATAAAGTTTCAATTTTTTTCCTAAAAAACTGGTATTATTTTTTTGGTTAAAGATTTTTAAAAGTTTTGAAATATCAGTTAAGGTTATCCCGGTTTCTTTTACCAGTTTTATGACCTGAATATTAGTAAATTAGTAAATTAACTATCAAGAAACACATATTGTTAAAATATTATTTAATATTTTCATTTTATAAAGAAGCAGTTTATGATATAATACTGTACAACTTTTTCATCATAATAAAACCTAAGACACTTAACCCAAATTTAAGTTTTTCTACCACCTTACTCCAACCAATTCAGGCGCTTCATCACGTGAAATCTCCACAAACTAACGTAAGCCGCGAGCTTGAAAGTGGATCTCAACTGAAGTGGTGTTGTGGTAGGGGTTGTTTGGACGCCGGGGGCCCTCATGCCTGGGTGCCCCCGCCGACCGAGGGGGGCAAGCCCCGGCACCTGACACACACACGGACACCCAACCGAGCTAGAAGAGCCAAAGAGAAGGATGCTGATCTGTTCGGTGTTCGGCTAGCGCACTCAGCCACTCAGTTCGACTCGGGTCGACGTAACAAAACGTCAAACTTCACCAGAAAACATGCTGGCTGCACATCCGCAGTGATTGAGTATCCAAGTGTTCGCGCGCGCGCCTAAAATTCATCTACTCTCTCGCATTTTGCAAAAACGAGGCGGAATTTTGTCGGATAAATATTCAAGTGTGTTTGTGAACTATTATATCGAATTAAACGATATTTTTATTGATAAGATTTTCTTGTATACTTTTGTAATTAAGTTAGACTTAGTGATGTGTGTATACAATCAACTACAACTTCAGGTATGTTTTGATTTTGTATTTATTTTTTATTTTTAACTGAATATAATATTTAAAGAAAATTTACAAAAACATAATCTTGATCCGCAGTTATAATTTCCTTGTAAAAGTTCTTTTAAATACAAAAACTTTTTGTTCCATGTGTCAAATTATTTATTATTACTATTTCAAGAATTTTATTTAGTTTGGTTTTAACTTTAAACTAATTTGATAATAAAGAAACAACAAAAACATTATTTGAAAGAAATGTTAAAAAGCAATTTTACAAAAACATATCTCAAAAGTGACTATAAATACTTTCTTTTATTTCCTACTGATAAAACATGACATTTTAATATACATATATGTAAATTAACAAATTCATTATTAACTATTAAATTTGAAGATATTTATGTTTATGTTTCAATTTAAAAAAATAAACAATACAATAAAATGACAAGATAAATAGTTTTTTAGGCTTTATATTAATATTCTGTAATATTTTTATTAAAATTTGACGTTTTGATTCACTAGATATGAATAATCATCAAGAAAATGAATACAAATAATAAAAATATTACAGAACTTAAACCTAAAGCCTTTTAATTTCATATAATGAGTTCCGAAAGATTTTTTTATTATGTTATTGAACTATTATTTATAAAAAGATACAAATACAAATACAAAATTTTATTCCATAATATTTATTGACAGATTACTAGATTTTGAATTTTTTTAGCGTTTTGTACGAAATGAATTAAATTAAAAATTTAAATTTAAATTACAGTTGGAAACAAAACATTTTAATGTTTATGTCATATCTCACGAGATCTCCATGTTTGCCCGATTATATGAGACACTTAGTACATATAAATTTGACAGTTTATGTACAAATAACATTTTATCAATACAATGCAATAATTTCTAAAATAAAATATTGCTTATGACTGTCATAAGATTTTTAAGTATAAAAAGACTATTTACATGCAAACGTTTATGTGAGAAATTATAATTTGAAATTAATATTTTGACAGATCTAAATGCAAATAGATATTAATATTCACAAATAATGTATATTACCAATTACTAAATCAATATTACGTCCTTATTCAAATATTTATGAGTAAATAAATTAAACAAGTGTCATTTACGTTTTGTTTGACAGTTAACCGTGTGACAACTGCCGAACGTGTAATATAGCGTGGCTGTAGAGAAATATGCATTAATTTTATTTATTTATTTATTTATCATATTTGCGATCGAGTACATTTTTTACATCGTGTTCCGCATAATTGACGATGGCAATTATTAATTAGATAATTTCATAAATTAATTATTCAGCAAATTATAAAACCGATACACAGATTTCGATTATTAAAGCAAATATTAAATAATTTGTTTGATTTGCGATATTATTTTAATGAAGCAAATATATATCTATAATTCTAAATTTAAAGATGTTATTTATTTTTGTTGCTATATTTGAGATGAATTTGTTAAAGAATATATAAATCAAACGATGCATATCGCTAAAAAAATTCTGATCGATTTGATTTTTATTCTGATATAATGCAAAAGAAAATTGGAACGATTTATAAACTGGTATATATGAACGATTTATTCATTTTTTGTTAATATTTTCGCTGCAAACATTTGAAAAAGCAAGTTTTACGTTTCAATGTTTTTTATATATTAAATTGAAATATTTTAAAGAGAAAGATTTTTTTTAAATCGTTTTGTTTTATTATCGAATCGTGTTTCTTGCTTCGTTCGTGAATTGGTTTTGTAATTTAATGAACCAAATTCTTCTTCTTCTCTAAACAATAACAAATTGACATTTTAACCTAACCTAACTTGCAGTAAGCCCCATCACATGTTTGTCCATTTCACGGACTGTACAGAATTATGATCATGTTACGAATTGGGTAGTAACACTATTTACTGAAAGTGCTCGTAAGTTAATTATTTTACAAAATATTTTAATATATAGTAAAAGATCGGTGTATCGTTTTTATATTCATTTTCTCCTTGCATCGTTCATTATATTTGTTATATATACAATACCTACATATAACAATTTTCGATCTGAAAATTTCCAAATTTTATCGCTGAAACATGTACTTGATAATTAATTACACATATTTTTTGAAATATCAATTACGACTTTGTTCAAGAAAACCTTGGCCTGTATTCTCACCTTACGTTTAAAAGCGATATTTGAAAAAAGTGCTTTTAATGTTTATTTAAAATTACTTACTAAACGCTTTCAAATAGTTTATTTAAATTTTATAATTAGAAGCATAAATTTATTTTTAAATATGTAATAAAAGCACTTTTATTATATATCATATTTTTTCGCGATTCCATTTATACAACGTAAATGGGACACTCAGTATAACATAACATAGTGTTTATTTAACACTACTTTCATTGCAAATACCGAATGATCCAAAATAATTGTCGATACCGCTTCATTCCGAATTTTATTTCTGCGACTTTATTTATAATTACAATACATGACAAATACACCATGATTAAAACACACAAAACACATAAGTGTATGAAATCAAACACAGAAAAACATTAATATTCTAACCATTAGTATTTTCATTAAATTTAACTTAATCAAATAAATACTGTAATACAAAATAGGACTTATAGGATCTTCTAAAAATACCATATAAATGAATAAATAAATATTTAGGGAACATTTTCTGGATTCTAGTAGATAGACAATCATTTTGAGTCACTCGTTATTATACAGTAGATAAAAGAATCATTCTTCATCTACTAATAAAAAAAAATCCGAAAAAAAATCGTATCAAATTTTCATAACCTCTTCCCGATTCCACTCGAACACACGCACAAAAAAAAATATGGCGGGAAACCATGGCGACAACAACAAAACTCCCTATCACTAACCCCCGTCACGTTGGCATTACTGTAAGCGCGTACCTCCGTCGCCCGTTCGCCGTTGTATGCTCCAATAGATGAAAAGTGCCCTTGGGCACGCGAAGAGTACTTCCGCTTTTGACAGGAAACACTCGAAAACGACGACGCGCTTGTAAATATACGAATATGAGAACTGGGTGATACGGGTTGGAAAATAGACGGTCGGCCCTCTCTCTCTCTCTCTTTCTCTCGTTCTGTTTATGGAGACGTATCTCTCTCTCCCTCTCTCTTTCTCTCCTCTCACTCGCAATGAGAGCTCTCTTGGGAATTTTATATACGCGAAAAGGGTTAGATGGTTGGCTGAAAGGCCTCTGACTAGCGTCTGAAGTTATTTTATGCGTCGAGTTGTTAAGGGTGAATGCGAATTTTGCAAGGATGAAAATATAAATTTTAATTCTAATGAAATTGTCATGTAGAAATGTAGGAAAGTTGATATCTGTATATGGGAAGTTCAAAAAGGTAAATATGCGTTGGCAATTTAGCTATAACCGCAGAAAAATTATATATATATATAATGTATATGTTACTGTAAAATGAGTAAATGAATTGTTTGGTTTCACACAACAAAGTTTTACCAAAATAGCGACTTTTTATTTTCATGAAACTTAATGGTCCACTCATTTATTAATGATCTATGATTTGATGATCTGTGATGATCTATGATGTGACAGAGGAAAAGATTTATTTTTATAGAATATGCCAAATTAATGATGAAATTTTTAAAACAAAACAAAAATTTTAATATCTCTCTATACCATTATGATCATCAATTTATGAAGAATTATTAATATTTAAAATAAAATAAAAAAAGCTGCAGCATTAAGTTCTGTATATATTTTATTTTAAAATCGACGTTTCGATGTACTGTAATGTAGAATATATCGAAACGTCGATACTTAAATAAAATATGTACAGAATTTAATACTACAGTTTTTTTTATTTTCATATTATAAATTCTGAAAGATTTTTACCATGTTAATATTTAAAATATAAATATGTTCGAAACTTTATAAGTTAAAGAGGATTTATATTATAACTAAAAAATCGTTACTTTATAAGTTTGCTTATACATGCGCTATATATATAGTACAAATCAATTTTGGATATAAAAAAAAACATTGTTCCGTATTCACAAACCCTTTTAGTTTAGAAGTCCTTTTATCTAAAGAAGCTATATTTTAAGTGTATGTTGCAGAAATATTGAATTATTTGTTTTTTTTGCAAAATCACTAGTATTTTCTGAAGATTTCGATTGGACTCAATACGCGGTAGGTTAGATAGAAAAGGAAATTTGTATTTCTTATGTTTACAACAGAAAAAAAATTGAGAAAAGAATAAAAATTTTCAAAAATACTAGCAATTTTACCAAAAACGGATTATTCAATAGTCCTGCCTCCTACGACATATAAGCAGAGCTGTGCACAAGTACAAGAAAAAAGGATTTAAATACAAGTACAAGTACTTTGTTGAAAAATGTACTTAAGTACAATTACTTTCATTTTAAAAGTATTTAAATACAAGTACAAGTACAGTACTTGTACTTGCAATTTCAGGTATAAGTACAAGTACATATAAAAATACGAAAATTGAAAAAAAAACATTTAGTTTATTTTTTTTTACTTACATTTAGTATAATTATTACTCCTATATTTTATTAGCTTTTAATAATACAAGTTTTTCAAAATTTTCGTCCGAGAAAGCGTGTCGTTTCGGGGTGTAAAACGTTTTATTTAAGAAAAAAATAACGACTAAGAAAAACAACTAATAGCATTGAATACAGCCGCTGTTTGTACTACACAGTTCCCAGAAAAGTCCATATTGTTCGGCTTATTGATACAACATTTTAATAATAAATCATATATTTAACTAACTTACCGTACCAATGAAATGATTTTATAACTAAAAAATACAGTGAATTGCTTAGTTCGAGAATACGAGACAAACTAGATCTGCGAAATTTTGCAGGTTGAAACCTGAAAAGCAAAAGTACTTGTCCATGTACTTGTAACACACAAGTACAATTCCAAAAATATTGGACTTAAGTACAAGTACAATTACACAATGAAAAATTGTACTTAAATACAAGTACAAGTACAATAAATATGTATTTAAGTACAATTTAAAGTACATGTACTTAAGTACATGCACAGCTCTGCATATAAGTATAAAAGTCGTTATTACAAGGGCTGCCTTTTATATTTCGGAATTAGAAAACAAAATCAAATAATTATTATCGAAAATGGCTTTATTGTTTTTCAAAATATTCTTCATGATGATCAATACACTTTTGAATGTGTTTGAACCAATTTACAAAGCACTTTTCCATTCCGATTGAGGTACCTCCAAAACATGCATTTTGAACGAATCAATCGCTTCTTCAGGTGTGGAAAAACGTTGACCTCGCAATTTATTTCTGATGTGCGGGAATAAAAAGAAGTTATTGGGTGCCAAATTGAAATGGCCCATGAAATCGACGTTTTGAGTGCTCAAAAAGTCACTTATTCGAGCCGATGTGTGAGAGTTTGCATTGTCGTAGTGGAGAATGATTATAAGAAATAACTAAAGCGCTTTTATTAAAAAGAGCTTTCAAAATGTACGAATAACATGGGCTGATACGTTTAAAGTGATAGATAATAAAAATATATAGTGAATAATTATGCAAGATACCTATATCTTTATTTTCCGGTATAATTAATAGTTTCGAATTTGCAAAACATAAACGAACATTTTATGTACTTCTGATTACTGATATAATCAAATACTGTCATGTCTTAATTAAATATTATATAAAAATAAATAAATAACTTATCATAATCGTCATGAATTCAGCGTACAAATCCAAAATTAAATATACAAGAACACAAAGTTTCAAATAGATATATCAACTTGTTACATTAAAAGAGAGATTGTCGTCTTGAAAAGAATATAATTCTTTGAAACTGAATCTTCTTGAAGATCAGACGAAAATGACAAAATTAAAGTCGAAAGTAAAAAATTCTACATCAAAGATTTCATTTCGAAAAGACAAACTCAAACAGCGGTATAACCCTCAACATATATAAATTTCTAACTATATCTTTAGCACATAAGATCGTCTTTATTTAAATGGACTCTAATTCTTAAATCTTTTAAATTTTTATAGAACAAATATTTAATTTTAATTATATATTACTAGCGCACCTATTCGTGCCCATAAAAATCACAAAGAAAACAGCCTTTAATTTACAGTGTTTCACAGAGGTACAGAGCTCATATTTTACAAATCTTATCAACAAATACCGAAATGTTTTATATTATTTTAATTGAGTTACGTAAAAGAGTTGAACAGTATTCTTCAAAACACTTTATAATGACTTTTTGTTAACGAAAAACATATGTACATTTAGTGAGCTGTTTCTTTAAGAATGTACTATATTGTTTTGTATCTAACATGCATATTTAAAATATTTAATTAGATAACTAATTATAATAGTCATGTCAATGGCACACAATATGATAATACTGCCAGTATTTTTGAATCAGTAATACTGACTGTACTGTCAATAAATATCAAAATATTCGAATATTCTTCAAGACTTAATCTTACACGATCAATAAATTCTGTCAATATTTTTAAATATTGACAGTATTATTGATCGTGTAGGCCTGCTTTAGATTTTACATACGTACAGGGCGCCGAGTTCTAGGGGCGCAAGAATTGAAGAATTTATATTACAAATTTAGAATTACTTCATCAAAGATAATATTATTTATAAGAAATGTTTGTAGTAACATCCGACTTTATCATTACATAATAATAATTATTATAATTATTATACGCAATAATAATAGTTTCGTGGCGTATACTATATTATCCCTATTTTCTTTCGCACGTTTGTAATAATAATAATGAACATTTTATTAGAAATAATAGTGTTTTAAACTTTATAAAAATTGTTTGAAGTTACGACCACCACTTTCGATACACAAGTTGTAACGATGTACAAATCGACTGCCGAAAAAAAAAAGAAGAAAAAAGAAAAAAAAATAATTTCCGGACACTAGTTTATTAATAAAAAATGTTTCTTTATGTGCCCTCTATCATTTCTGAAAATTAGGAATAGTTATTCTGTTACATCCTGTATATCTTTAAATGAACAAAACAAATAATAATAATAAATAAAATAACTTACCACTTCATTTTGAAAATGTTGAATTTAACTGAATCTTTCAACGGAATATCTGTAAAAGATAAAATATAATTATAATTTAATATCTTAAAAAAACTTTTAATATTTTTTTTTTTTTGTATAATAAATTTAAAAGCTAAACTGATAAATTTATCAATTTAATAAATTTCAATTTTAGACTGTCAAAACTAAAGCAATGGCTATCCAAAGTTCTCTCAAACGTTTTGAAGAATCACAATCCCACACCAAGTATCGGTCCCTCTTGCCCCCGTTGAATGTTAGGAGCCGTGCGCGCGGACAGACACTTTGTAGTACATGGTTGTAATAATTAGTACGTGCCGTGTGCCGTTCTTTGGCGTGTTTACGTGCCGATGGCGCGGTGGCGTGCGTGCATGGCCCCAATCCTGCCGTGCGCCAAGCCCCCACATGCGCCGCCGCTGTGCGCGAGTGTCGTCGCTAATTGCCCGCTCATTACGAGATCAAAGCGGCGCGCGAACCGACGGACCTTTTATCGCGTCACGGACAGTGGCGACTCGTCAACGATCCCACTCAAGACTTAGTTGAATGTTGTGATGAAAAGATCTTGTGCAGTTTTTGGAACTTTATGTTAACTAGTAAAAGTTTTATAACAAACTAAACTACTCGTACTCGTCAAATTATATTTGAACAATTTGTGTGTTCTTAATGTGCACTTTTCTAAATAATTCTGTCACTAAGTTATATAGTATTTTATGTAAATGCTGTTTTCTCCTATGAATCCTATGAATCTTACATATATGTCGAAAGAATTTTAAAATACCTGAAGACAGAAATAGTATAAATATAAGATTGGTAAATGTACTGTAATATAATTGGAGGAAGATTTAATTTTCGAGATTTTGTTATTAGCACACTTAACAACCATGTAATGTATACTATTTTTGGCAAAATCGATTTATAAATGTAATACATACATACACAATCACGCTATGTACTCAAATAGGATGTGGCACAAACTCTTTCAACTATCCCGAAATCAGTAAATGTACTAATAAAAAAATAAAACATTTTTAGGTTGTAGTTCTATACATATTAATATTTAAATAATCGACATACGCAACATTCGTCTTCATCAGGAATAATTATTTAAATAAAAAAATAATTTTAATATACCACTTTTTTAACACGGACTAAAAAGTTAAAATAATTTCTCCTAGCCCTATACAAATTTATAATCCCATACAAATCGAAGAATGGTCGATATTTCTTATATTTTTGTTTTATGGCACTATACAGGTCATTAAATTTAGCTTAAATCTTTAAATTTTAAGAACTTTAAGTACATTTCTATTCTGATCACTACTGAAATACTTTCAGTATAAAACTTTAGCTTAATTTCCTTTAAATTTAAATGGCCATCGTAGGATGATATAGCATTAGTGGAAACGTAGAATGGATAATATGAATAATATAGAAATGTTTGTAATTTTTTTATATTTAAATAATTTTGGAAAATCATCCTTTAAATTCTTTAAATTGTTACGCTTAAAGATGAATGTTCAAAATTGCTTTATTTAAATTTCTTTAAGTTAGTTTTATTTAAGCTAAAAATCATTAAATTTAAATACAATCACAATGTGGCAATTTGATTTCAAATTTCATCCGAGATGAATTTCCATATTTTGGTAGAGAAAACATCAAAGACTCGGTGATATTTTTTTATATTTTGTATTCCTTTGTATTGAACATATTTACTAAACCCTTCTTTTAATACAATCACAATTTGCGAATGTGATTTCAATATTGTTCGAGATAAATTCCCACGTTTTGCTAAAAAGTACCATCAAAGATGGGTTGTTAATTTTGTATTTTTACGTCAATGTTATGTTGAGCATATTTGGTTAGCTCAAATTTTTGTAGAACTGCAATTTGGGAGTTTGATTTCAATATTATTAAAGGTGAATCCCATATTTTATCAATTTTGTTCCTTTGCATTGAGGCATATTTAGTAAAAATCTATTTTAATGCAATCGTAATTTGGCAATTCGATTTCAATATCAAACCGAGATGAATCCCTCCGTGTTTTTGGTAAAGAATAACATCAAAGGCTAGCCTGGTTTTGTTGTTAGTTATGCAGAGACCAGAAACGAGCAGCATGCCCTGGCTCTATACGACGTAGAGCAAAGGCAAAACGTAGTGTTTCGTAGTATAATGTTGAATGATATATCGTGTTGACCGCAGGCAGTGAGTGGTAACCTGTGGCCGGCTGCGGCCCCGTGTGTATGTGTGCGCCGCAATGCCGCTCCAATCACAGAGAGATGAAAGAACCGCTCGCGCGATCAACGTGGGCCACGTGCAGCCCCCACACAGGGACGGACTGCAACATTTTTTTTTTGCTTCTTCTCCTGTCTCATTTCATTGTCAATCATTCCAAGTTTTTTTTTTTTTTATATAGTTTGCCGGTGATATTGATAGCCTACGTAGAGAATGACTAAAAAGATGCAGGTTTTTTTATTTTTAAGATTAATTTATATATGAAGATATTTTGTGATTTAAAATTAAAATATGACAGAAAAATGATAATATTTTAATATTCTTCTTTTTATATAAATTAGCAGATTGAATCATATATTATCAGATTTCTAGAGAACTATTTTATTATCAATTATAAACTAGTGGATTCTATATTGTATTAGGTTGGTACAAAAGTTCTCAGGGTTTCAATAGGTAAAGTTCAAAGTGGCATAACTTCTGTAATAATTACTCGATTTAATCGAATTAAACGCCATTACAATCTGTACATTTTTGCCAACGTGTTACAAGTCTATTTATTCTCAAATATCTCAATTAGGATACACCAAAAATAATGTAATTAAGTGAAAATTTCAGAAAATACATTTGCGGATGGTGTTATTAAAAGGACACTAAATTAAATTAACATCTATGTTATATTAACACAATATTGTAAATAGTAATTTTTACACAAAGTTTGTGTCATTTTTACATACAATATAGTGCTATATTTTCACTCTGACATTAAAAAGAAAGAGCATTAGTAACAACTGAGATTATATACAAATTATAATATATAATCTGTTTGATGTTATATATTTTTTTGTCAAAAATCAAAGCACCCCAATTGTTTGTTTACATTATTTTCATAATAGAACACCAGTTGGTACTTTTCATAGATAATGGAATTTTTGATTATGTCGTTTAAATTTGCTAAATTTACTTGATTTTTAATTAAATTTACTTGATTAATTTAATAAATGGTCACTTAAAAATTATGTCTTTGCATTTGCATATACATTAAAAATGATAAATACTAGACTCAAACCTTGTGTGTCAATACTCGAATTTTATAATAAATTATACTTTTAAATTATGTAAAAGCAGAAAAAATGAAGTACTAGTTATTTTCTATAAATTTATAGATCTATAAAAATCTAATAAATAACTTATTTGATGCGTTTTATTAATATATAGAAAGTTCTCAGAATTTTAGTAATTATTTGACGTTTTTCAAAATGAGATTTTTTTAATTTGTTCTAAAATGTATGTTATAAATTTTTAGGTAGAATTACTTCATTATATACTAGTTAAATACATGTTAAAAATTTAAATTCGTACGTATTTATAAAATAACAGTGAAATATTTCAAATACATACTTAATAATGTTTCGATAATTTAAAGAAAAAAAAATAATTGGTAAATTAGTTTGAGAATTTCAACCTTTAAGTCAAATTATAAATATTATCTTTGAAAACATTTCAACTTCTGTCATAAAGTTAAAATTTCAAAGTTAAACTGAAATGAAACGAATTTATCGCAACATAGATTACAAACTAATGTTAAAAACATTTCAAATGCTGAACATCAGAGATTAGTTCATCATAGTTTCATCTTGATAATGGTTACCCAGACAAATCTGTTTGATCTATTTCCTACTTTTCTTTGATATTTCCCTCGAAAACATTAATAATCAACTAATAAACATGCCAAAAATCAAACATGATCTTGCTCTAATTAGCCTGCCATTTCTCTTAAATTCCGATAAAAATTCATTTCGGAAAAAAAAGGTGGTTTCTCGCGTCAATTCAAATGCTCCGTATGATTTTCCTTTTCGTCACCGTTCCAATGGTTCGTTTTGCGTTTTATGGGTGAATAAAGAGGGGCACGGGGTGCGGATAGGTGTGACGGCCGTACGGATTTCTTTGATGTTTGCCGCCGGTAGCCGTCAGCTGATCGCGTGGATGCACGCTCCACGTCTAACCATAGAACATACGACATGTGGATCGAGTAGAACGCAAGATAAAATGAAACTAACATCGTACCAATTGCAATACACTTCACTTATTGTTCTCACATTAAACCAACTCAAATTATTGATTTAACATAAGAAATTCCGAGCTGCGCTCGTTCAAGAGGGACTGAACTGGATTGCTTCAGCTCATTTAATAATAACGAAAGAATTTTATGACCATGCCATTTATGTATAGTATTTTTCTCATATATCATTTGTTAGATTTGTTGTTATTATTGTCAATTAAAAATAATTACTCTTATATACTTTATAAAAATATATTTCATCATATTGCCATGAAAATAAATTTGGTAATGTTTCCATGGCAACCATATAACAATGATGTGTCACAAACAAATTTAAAAATAAATTTTTATATTGTAAATAAGTTTTCTCAAAGTTGAAACCTAGCTAAATCACTTTCTCACAACTAAAAACATAAATTTAAAACATTTTATCAAAATCGTTAAAGTCGTTTTCAAGATAAAATTGACAGACAAAAAATATTTAATTTTTAATTATTTAATAGTATAGAATATCTTATCTTGTAAACAAAATTGACAATTTGAGTGAAGAATATACTTCCCTATTAACGAGACTAATAAGTATAAAGTATATATTTAAAAGTTATATTGTTTATATGAATTCAACGCTATCTTTTGATTAAAAATGCCAATAATGACTAGGGATATTAAATAGTAACAACTTATTGTTTATTGTTTTTTAACAATTGCTATTTGATTTAAAAACTCCTCAAGATTTGCATAATTTTATAACAAAATCAATAAATAAAACTGTTGTTTATAAAAGGATATTACTCCGCAACCGATAAAGTTTGGAAAAAATTACCAAAATCAAATATGGGGTAGTTAGCACTTTACTGAAATATTATTTTTTTTTTATGAAGCTCATAATAAAGAAGATATGTTGTTAACAAACTTTTTATTTAACGTTTCAACTGTAACTGAATTTTACCATTATATTTGTCTGAAATCTATAAACTTTTTTGCATGGGAATCCATTAAAAGAAATATTTAATTTTATTTGCGTCACTTTGAATGCTGTAAAACATTTGTAGTAAAATTTAATATCGTTTCATTACGTGCAAAGCTACCCATATTAAAATATATTGGAACTGGATATAAAACTTGATGTGTTACTCGTAGTTTAAAAAATAAAATAAAGTAGTTATTTTATAAACACGTATTGGATATATTTGTTTATTGGATACTTTAGGAATACTTTATATACTCTGTACCTGCTAATTTATAATCGAAAGAATACGAATATTTTGTGCAATTATTTTATATATTCAGATCCATAACATATAATATTTTTGGATGACCGTAAAGTTGCACATTGGCACAATTGAATGGAACAAATATAAATCTCGTGCGCTCTGCTAAATTGCTAGCTTTATTTGTACGACAAAGATGTTAAGGCAATTTACTAATATTATTGACTATTAAAAATCAAAGGATAAATAGTTACGTCCAATAAATGTGATAAACCTGTTGAATTTAAAAAAAAAACGTTCTAAATTGTAATGTAAAGTGTTTAACATGCACTGTAAAAAATTAATGTAAATTTACATATTCTGTAAATGTATTTTTACAGAAAACATGTAATATTACGTCAATTATCACAGTAAAATTACAAAATGCTGCTATTTTACTGTCAATAATTATTAGATATATAAAATTACATAAATATATATTACATTTTTTTTACAGTGTTGAGAACACGAGATAACTTTGACAAAATATTAAAAATGTAATTTAAGTTGTCAAAAATTCAATTTATATATTTTATAAATGCTTCAATATTTTTTTTTTTTGTAGTTATTTATAAATCGGACTTTATTCTAAATGTATGCAATTTTGTTTAGAAATGTCTTTTCGGAAACTAAATTGAAAACTTTGCTGCAACAACGGGATAAGTCAAATTCAACAACGAGAAAGTCCAATTTTATGGAAATTAGAATATCACCGGTTTTTAAATGAATTGATATTGCTTTATCGTTTGATGCAACAACGGAACAATTTTTGTATTATGTGTTGCATAAATGTATTTGTTAGGACTTATCTTGCTACTTCGTTTGGTGCAAAAAAAAAGTGGTAATATTCTAATTTGCATAAAATTGGACTTATCCATTGTTGCAGCAAGGTCTTCAATAATTATTAATATATCAATAATAAGGACCGGTTGCACAAAGCATTGGTAACTAAACAATGAGTTAACTAGGCAACTAGATTGTCAACTGTTTTCGACCCGTCTCATTGATTGGTTCAGTTGGTAACTTAACGTAATGATTAACTTAGTAAGCGTTTCAATGCTTTGTCCAATCGTGCTTAAATCTATCAAAAAAGCATATAGAAAAAAGGCAACTAATTTTTCGTACTTGTCAATTTAAATATTGTATTATTGTAATATCAAAGATTGTCAAGTTTCGTTAAATAGTAAAATTAAACATTTTGTGTCCATCTGCACGTTACATTAAATTTTATTACAAATTAAATCTGAATTGGAACACAATTTAACATACATACATACACAATTTAAAAATACTAATAACTAATAATAACTAGTAATAGTGAATTAACATAAAAATAGAATCTTTTTTTTGCAATTGAGTTAAGAAAAGTGAAATTACTGTTGTAATAATAAACAATGCAGTTACGTAGGCATCGAGTAATTACATTTGTAACTGAATATTTTCTTTTTATTCGTATAAAATTATTTCAAAAACATTCTCTCGTTTCTCTCGGAATCTATTAAGTGTAGATAAAAACCCGCTAAAATTACTGGAAACATTTAAGTTTGATTAACACAAAAAATTTGATATATACATTCTTCGTTAATAATATACTAACTCTTATGTTACATGTTACAAGTCTGTAAGGTACATATTTGCTACGTCAAAAATGATCGCAACTATAAATTACTAGAAGCTGCATCGTGTCTTTTGTTTTCTTATTTTGAAATTTTCTAAATTAGACGCTATAATTTGGAAGAATAATTAATCACAAAATTTTTGATACTAGACATAAATTAGTTAGAATACATATTTTTCTTTCAAAATTAAATGAGAATCTATAAATATTCCAAAATTTATCTACATAATACATATTACATACATACACAATTGCACCATATAATTATAAGGGTGTAGCATAAATTCTTTTCATTTAAGCAAATATTAGTAGGCGCCGAACAATAATGTATAATTAAACTTAATTATAAGTTTAATTGTATATTAAATTAAATATTACAATAACTTTGAAGCTTTTCTTGTTTCTGTGGACTGCACACAACTTTATATTACAATTCAAATATAAAAATAGTTAAAAATAATGCTTTATATTTACAATTTATTCCTTTTTAAAACTCCTTTTTGATATTTATTTCAGATTGAATTTTTTTTTTCGTATTTCTATTACTGAAAGCAAAAAGTTTTTTTTTTTAATATACAAGGGTGATTTATTATCTCTGAAACAAAATATGAGAGATAAAAACTAAAGCTATTTGAATAAAAAAAAATGTTATATGAATATAGGTCCGGTTTGTTTTCGTTAAGGAGTTATAAAGATTTAAAGATTTTATTCACATTGACAAATTAAACATTATTTCTTATATGAGTAGCTAGGTTTTGTTATTATCACATCCAACGTTACAGAACACATATGCAAATTATATCTGCATACTCTTTTCAGTCGTAAATGCATAGATTTTTTTGATTTAAAACTCCAATATGCAAAAACTTTGTAGGTATGACTAAAACAACTTTTGTTTTAATCACAGCCAACTTTTTTCTTGTTTTTCATCATTGCTATGTTTAAAGGCTTATAATTTCTTAATTCGGACAAATCAAACTGTTTATATATTTTTTTCTTAAAAATATGATCAGCTTGCATCTGTTAAAATTTGTGCTAGAGCTTGAAAATCACTCTGTGTACGAGCATTTCTAAGACAAAATAAAGCTAAATAGAGTTATTGAAAATAATAATAAATGTCGTAAAAAATCTTTTAGAACTTAGGCATTAGGTTGTAGTTCTGTATTAATATTTATTAATAATCGACGTTTCGACGTACTGAACATACGTCTTCTTCACGAAAATAGATACAAATGACATTTACAGTAAATAAACAGAACATAGGTACAAGTTACTAGATAACAAAATAAGTAACTAGAACATAAAATTAATAAATATTAATACAGAACTACAACCTAAAACCGTTTTATTTTAATAATAAATAATTTAAAGTATTATACATCAAGTAGCACTTTTGCCTTTATAAATATGGGCTAGTATATTTTAATTCAAATTAAAGCAGCAAACAAATCCTTTTTAAATAATTTTACTTTATAAACAATGTTGCCAACCTCATGATATAGAAATATATAGATGATAGTGTATCTTCTAGATATAGTAGGAAATAAAACATTTGATACAGAAACTACTTTGAATGTGATGTGTCCATTTTGAGAAGACATATCAGAATTAATACGATTTGCTGGGTTCCTTCGGCTCCGAAGAACAACACAAAAAGATACGATCTGACTTTAGTTTCTTTCTACTGTCCGGTTCCCGTAAGTTCGCTTGATAATTTACATCAAGGATGATCTTGATCAAAGTGGAGACATCTATCGGACCGCGAACCAAATCTACAACCTACTTCTGTTTATTGTCTCTTTATCGAAGAATGAAAATCTTTTACTCTTTACGTACCCGCTTTATTGTTAATTTTATATACGAGTTTCGCAAACTGATCGCAAGCGATTCGAAAGACGATTTTATTGTCAAATCATGATAATTTTGTTTTCTTTTTGGTTTTGTTACTTTCCTATTTAAAAACTCAGAGTCACTAGATAATTAAAATATATTTAGAGATTGGAAAAAATATATCCAAAAATATGATATATTCTTTCTTTTTCGTAATTATTTTTTGTCCAAATATTTAAGAAACGAAAATGGACTTCTTAGGAAATTTGTCATCCTAAAGTATAGATTACTAATCAAATCGATAACTATCAGAGATGAAATAACGTTTGCTGTAAGGAATTTTCCATAAACAACTAAAATTTGTTTAGTTCTGTAATATTGTTGGTATAATGATATTATACATTACTAAATTTACATAAAGGATGTACATATTTTGAAATGAATGAATTACACTTAAAATATTTTATTAGTATTATTACACAAAATATATACTAAATCTCATTATTTTGATGAATATTCTACATTAAATATGTGATGCAATTTGCAGAAAGTAAGCAATTTTATATACTGAAACGGGAACAACCCTGGCGGAGAATTTTTTAGTTTTTTTCTTCTTTTCAACAAGTAGTATTTACTTAGGTTATAATTATTAAACCGTAGCTTACAATATTAGTCTTGTATTATATCTGCATGTGTTTATGAGTAAAGATTGTATAATTTCTTCCGTATTAGAAAAATGCAATTAATCCGGCGCTGAGAATAGATAACGCACTTGCAGCTGTCATCCAAATTCCTCGCTGTGTGGAGTCTAATTGTTTTGTATTTGTCTTATCTTTTAGCTTTGATGTATATGTGCGCATTTGCGCTTTGTAATTATGACAATAGATAAATGTTTTGTCTATTCATTTTATTATTGAATATTTCTTTATGTTATAATATTATTCTTTTGTGAACAATTTAGAATTATGAATACAATGTAGAAATTATGTTAACTCTGTTAGTGCATTAAATAAATATATGTTGTTTAGTATCAAATTAATCAGAAAATGATGAGGAATGCAATTATAACAATTAAATTGAGATGTAATGTTCTTTAATTTAACGAGTGTTTAATAAATCATTTTGTCACTATTTAGAGATACGCAGTGTTTCGTCCTGGGCAGACTTCCCCCTCTAGCAGTTCCCGGGCCGAACGTTTCATCCAATAGGAAGGGAGCATTCTGTTTCGTGACCATATTTGGTAGTGTTCCTTCGCATATGGAAGTAGTGGGGAGCTTGCTGCCTTTATAAGAGCTAACAGCGGGCTGGATCGAGGATTAGAATTCTGATTCTAGGATTGGAATCTCTAGTCCCATGGTACCTTACACATACGCACCTACACGTTTACACACTGACTGACCATCACACTCTCGGCTAGTGACGTTAAATACGAGCATTGGCGTTTGTGTGTTTGTGAAGTTATTTACACACTGACTGACCATCACACTCTCGGCTAGTGACGTTATAATACGAGCATTGGCGTTTGTGTGTTTGTGAAGTTATTTACACACTGACTGACCATCACACTCTCGGCTAGTGACGTTATAATACGAGCATTGGCGTTTGTGTGTTTGTGAAGTTATTTACACACTGACTGACCATCACACTCTCGGCTAGTGACGTTATATACGAGCATTGGCGTTTGTGTGTTTGTGAAGTTATTTACACTCTGACTGACCATCACACTCTCGGCTAGTGACGTTATATACGAGCATTGGCGTTTGTGTGTTTGTGAAGTTATTTACACACTGACTGACCATCACACTCTCGGCTAGTGACGTTATAATACGAGCATTGGCGTTTGTGTGTTTGTGAAGTTATTTACACACTGACTGACCATCACACTCTCGGCTAGTGACGTTATATACGAGCATTGGCGTTTGTGTGTTTGTGAAGTTATTTACACTCTGACTGACCACCACACTCTCGGCTAGTGACGTTATATACGAGCATTGGCGTTTGTGTGTTTGTGAAGTTATTTACACACTGACTGACCACCACACTCTCGGCTAGTGACGTTATATACGAGCATTGGCGTTGGTGTGTTTGTGAAGTTAGTTACACACGGACACAACACCCCATACTTATAACATGATAGGGTTATTTATATCGTTGTTTTCTGTTACATGTTTCGCTCACCAGACCAACCGTCGACACTGCCCCCCCCCCCCCCCCCTTAAATTACATATTTTATACCATACAATAATAAAATGTTAAAATCTCATAAATAAAATACAGGTGACTGTTATAACAAATCGCTAAGATATTTAATGTGCAACATTGACAAATAAATGAACTTCACAGTTCAGGTTTATTTTTGACTTTTATTTCCGATAACTTTAAGTTCCGATATCTCACCATTTCACGACTCCTTAAGATTTTGGGTTGCTAGTATTTTAACATAACGTCGGGTCCTTATTTAGACGATCATAGCCAAAAGTAAAATAGTAAATGTAAATTCTTCGTTTAGAAATTTGTAAAAAATCAAATAATGTTAAACTGCCGCGTTACAATACTTAGATCATTTTTACTTGCTTTCTGTGATTATTATGAATTATGTAAAAATAGCAGAATTTTGAGGTAGAAATAAAGATTATTTATGGTAAAATGAAATTACAGCTATTTTTCTGTAATTTCGCTAGTTTTTTATTTTTTTACAGTGTGTAAAACATCAAAATGTTTAATTCATTAAAATTATATTAAAAAATTCAGTCAAAACTCCATATAGAAGAAATAAAGGCATCATAAAAATTAAAATAATATCGTAAAACAGAGAAAATAAAATTTAATATTTGCTCTATATGATGACAAACTGTAATAGAAAGTTTTTTTTCATTTTTCTTTCTTATTTCATGAAAGACTTATACTTTGTGGGCGTGTTGCGACGCCTCGTACGTGCGTCTGTCATTTTAGACGCTCGTCCCCGTAGAAACGAAACAGAAAAAATAAAACGACATTTTCATAATTTATTACAAAGATGACAGCGACACGGAAAATACTGCCGACCTGAACATGACTGACTCTGACATTTGATATTTAATACACAGTGTGGACGAATTATTATTAACATTTATTAAATATGATAATTTGTTTTTTGACCGAATATTTATTTAGTCAAATATTCAGTTTATCGGCTAAATGTATATTTAAAGAATTTTAATATAATATTTTCTAAAGCAGTATTAAATGAAAACATTAAATATTTATTTTATTCAAATAAAACTGCTTTAGGTTAATGTTCTGTATTAATATTTATTTATAATTGACAAACTTCATCAGGAAAAATTAATACAAAAAAAAATCATTTTGTATCATTTTTCCTGTAGTTTATTTTAATATAACGCATTCTGAAAGATTTTTTACTATATTAATTTTGCTTTTTCAATTATTAACATAATTAATTATAATTAGCAAAATATCTGGGTAAATTTTTAGTATAAAATAGACAAATAGGCTTAACTTAAAATAAAACGTCTCATCAGGAAAAAAAGATAAATTTTTTCAATTTTTTTATTTCCTGATGAAAATGCACGTTGAATATAGAATAACTAGTTAAAATATCAAATAACAAAACTATTCTATAATAATTTAACTATCGTAGAACGATATTTTATGAAATAACTCGTTATTTCATGAAATACTGGAATTATACGTTTTAACGGTAACACCATTCATAATAAACAAGGAAACAAAACTCTTAGTTTATTTTAAAAATTGCATCAGTTAAAAAAGTCAAAAATTTACAAATACATTATTTTTTAAAATTAATTTTAATCATATACATACCGTTGACTTATTTGCAACTGTAAATACGTATTTTGTGATATACCTACATTATATTACTGTAATATCTTTAATAATATATATAAGCCTTCCAGATATTAAATTTATAATATGATTACTAAGAAATTATTTGCTTTGAGAGTAAAATTCAATAATATATCATCATACATCCAAACACACGCACACAGCTCCAGCACAAAATAATTCTCCATGGAATACACTTTATAAACCCCGGTTTTACGCAAGTCAAATCCGCCTGTTCCCAACCTGTCAATAAATTATTAAAATCATCCCTTATATGCTACGGGGGCTAATACAGAAACTCCACCCCCCGTGTTTCAAATTACTTCGAGACTTCTAACAAAAGACTCTGAAAAGTTTAAACTTAAATGCGTAATACGTAAAATATAAAAATGCCTACCTGTTCCACCGAAAGAGAGAGAAATTTTGACACATTTATAAGGGCGGTAGCCTTTTTCGAGACGAAAAATCGGGCAGGTGTTGGTACCTAAAAGAGATTCGCTACGGCCCATCGGCATCGAAAATGCGAAAATTCTATTATATGGGGAAGCGATAAGAAGTTACGCTGGGCCGTCAGCACTTTTATTTTTCGGCAACCGACAAATGCGGATTTTTTTTTTTCAGGTTGTAAATGTTTGGTTAAAAAGTTAACTAGGAGGCTTTATATAGATTTTATTGTTTTATTAGTGTTTTGTTAAAAGATCAGCAAAGAATATTATTTACTGTTTGAAAAGTTATAGTTGATTTTTCGTATAAAAGGTAGTTAAGAAATATCAACTAAAGGTGACAAGTTTGCAATATATTATATTATATTATTGACAGTTTCAAAGGTTTTAAGTTAAGTAAAATTTAAAATTTGATTTTGATTTATTTATGACCGTAAATTTTCACTTTTCAAAATTGTAAAAACAAAATTTCGTTTCTATGAATATTTTAGAATAAATTTTAATATACTTAACCAAAAATTATGGATGTAAATTGAAGACAAAAATAAATTTATCAGTACTTATATGACAGTCATTTTTTTTAATAAAAATTAAAAACAAATTAAATTTAAAACCCAACAGATAAACACAGAGTAATCGTTATGCCAGTTTAATCGCATAAGAAAATTGCGCAACAAAATAGCACAAATATATATGTATGTTTACACGATGCAACAAAAATACACTGCAATTTTACTTATTTCATTTTGAGATGCTAACTAATAAAAAGAACTAATCAAATGTCAAAGTATATTATAATAATTGGTGTGTGATTCATACGTAAATCACATTATAATAAATATAAATATTAGTAACTTTCATAATAAATTGATAATAATAAAAGTTACTAAAAAGTAACTAGAAATTGCAAGACCATGCAATAAAATAACAGCATGTTCTAATGCAACTTGTCGCGACGAAAAAATTACGGGTGCAATTTCTGTTTCACACGAGCAATTTTCTGTGGGATTTTGTTGCACAGCAAAATTGTTCGTATACAAACGGAAATTACATAGTGATTTTGTTTATGTATATATGTGTGCGACACGAAAATACAGATTGTGTAAAAGAAATTTTCCTATTCCTGTTAAATTGTCCATAATTCACAACAATTTTTGATCAATTATAACACTTTAAAACTACGCAATTTACGTAACGTAAATACACCAGTAAATTAGCGCCGTTGCTAAGATTGATAAAAAATCTTTTGAAATTAAAATTATTTTAAAATGTCATCGAAAACTGATTTGTTTCCTATTGCATAATCGTAGAAAAAATATATCTGCTCTACTTATAGATTGTGGCTATAACTTACTCAGATAATTTACGACACTCGCCTACGGCTTGTATCATAAACCTTATTAAATAATTCACCAATTTAAAAAAATTATTGAAATATTTGTTATATTTCATTAGTATCAAATAATTGACATTCTGCTTTAAATTTTTATTTAAAAAATTTTCGTCATGAAATTTACTAGAGCCAGTTGCATAATACGTTATTAAGTTAATCGTTAGTTAACTAAGAACTGTTTTTTAAAAGTCCGGTTGATTGACCAATCAATCTCGTAATTAACATGCTAGCTGACAATTTGTTTAACAGCCAGCCCTTATAGATACACCAATAATTTAACCGTTAGCATAATTTTTGAAATAAGCTAAGGTAAAATTAATACCAAATACGTTCCTGGATTGTTGTACTCGTAGAGGTACATTGTAAGCAATGTGATTGTCAGCTAGAGTGAACCGATCTGATCAAAGAGAGCGAACCTGCCAGGTGCTTTAACTTCAGTTCGTGGTTCGGTGTTCGGTCCATCCAGAAAGCCAGACAGAGAGAGACGTAATACTACAATCATCTTCACCACCAAACAATACTATAGCCGTCTCTTTTCCCGTTTTACCTTACAGCTATTACAAAACCCTAGTGCCGCCAAAACTGTTTTTACGAACGCACAAACACATCGAACTGAAAATAAGTTTCTTCACATTCAAAATTTAGTTGGTAATCCGTTTACGATGGAATTTACTACTAAACACAAGAATTTAATTAATCCAAACACTTGTCATATTTTTAGTCTTTACACTATGTGTTTGGATTGGTCAAATTTTTGTGATTATGCGTCAAATGTTTATAAAACTTCGTCACAATATCAGATCAACCATAATATAGATGGGAAATACAACACAATGTTTTGTTATATTAATAAGAGAGAGCAGAGAGAAGTTTTATTTATAAACAAATTTGTGTTTACATTCGCTTAGTTGCATCTACATTAGTTGAGGATGTCAGGTTACAAAATGTAAACGAACTTTATTTCTATCCTTTTTTTATGTATATAACAAAACAATCCATGAATTAGATATAGACATTATGTATCTATATTTGTGGTTGATCTGATGTCACAATAAATTTACATATGCTGTAAAACAAAGTGTTTTTTTTTCTTCTAGGTCAAAATTCATTTAGTGTTATTATACTTTGGTAAACCGCAAAGACCCGAAAAAAATTAAATCACTATTATGTAAGCAATATTTCATGAGAATATATTAATGAGGATTTACCATTGAACTATGAATACTATGGAAGTGGCGTAAAAATCGCGTAAAAAAGTATGGCAACTGTCGCTTCACACACATTCCCAATACATCTTGTAAGTTCTCATTTATTCTCACTTCTTGGAAACATTCTCTCTCGCAAAACATTCTCAATTATATCTACACAAATATACACCTTTATCGTTTTGATATATAAAAACAAAATTATCTTCTCCAGAAAGTAATCTTTTTTTACATATTAAATACAATACAAAAAGTTAAGGTATAATTTCAAAAGCTTTTGAGAAGTGCTGGTATATATAGAGAGCGCCACTAACTTGCTATAAGCAATAGCTGGTTGCTCAGAGACCAGTAGCAGATAATAAGAAGCTTATGGGTCTTCTTTGTGGACACCGATGCCGACCATAGCCGTCCGTCACTGCAGCCCCTAGGGGCACTCCAATCTGATTTTAAATTAACACAACTTGTTTTGATTTCGTTTGCCTTTGCAACAAAATAAATTAACAAATTCTTGATTTTAGGGAATCGACTTTTTATTTTAGATACTTTTCAATTAATTTCGATTCGATTGTTTCATTTACGAATCAAGTATCGAATAACTATATGTCGAATAAATATATTCGAAAGATTTCTTTGACAAAATAAAATGTTTAACTTATGACATAACTCAAATACTATAACACCTAAAAATACACTAATAATACAAATAAATCTCACATTGAAATAAATTTGCATTCAACTTAATATAAATGAATAAATGCACTGTAAAAAATCAGTGTAAATTTACATTGATAATCATAGTAATTTTACTATATTTTTGTTATAATTTTTTAAATATTTAGTAAAAATATAACAAAATATATACTTAGTAAAAATAATTTGTATCATTTTAAAATACTTTATGAATTATTTTTTATCAAACCAATTGTCTTATGTGAACGAATTTAAAATTCGTCACAATATATATATATATATATATATATTCATAACAGATAAAAACGTTTGCAATGTATTTAATCTAAAACAAGAGAATTCGCAAACAATGTTAGCTGAAAATGTTTTGTTTCGTGTTTGGCAGCTTTTACACAAATTCTACGTTCGGTTTATTTCCACAAAACCATTTTATTCTTGTTCATTAATTGAATTAATTAATTATTCCATTTCAATTGATTTGCATTTACTTTAAATTTTGATGTAATTTATAGTAAAATTTATAATATACATCGTTTATATTATCCAGAAATTTATTAATTATGTTAAAAGGAAAACATTTAACTTCTGTTACATCAATGAATTTTTTAAATACATTTTATAAATTTTGAAAATTTAATGTAGAAATATACTCAAAGTAAAGTAAAGTTATAATGAGTTACTTGCAAATTATGAAATATTAAGCAAAATTAATGTACATAAAAACTATTTTACACTTTTCGTATATAATTTTCTTAAAAGCAGTTTATAGTTTGTAATATGGTCATCAAAGATTAATATTTTCGAAAGTGAGATTCAACTTTTTTCGATTTATCCATAAACTCATTGTAAATTGAAAATATGCAACTAACATAACAGTGAAGTTATTCATGTGGTAGTGAAATTGATTTTGAATCATTTTAAAAATTACACACAACTGGTGTATTCTGTATCATTTTCGTTAGAAATAACGATCCGTTAAAATGAAAATTCTGAGAAATCTCATTGCTATATAACAAGATTTTTTTTTACGAAATCTCAGAATTTTTATTTTATCGGATCGTTATTTTTATCGGAAATGATGTAAAATATATTCATAACAACTTTGGTTTAATTTATATCATCATTCATTGCTTTTAAATTTGTTTTTTTTTTTATTTTTATTTGTTATTAGTATTTTTTATATTTACTTTCACTTATTTTTTAATTTATCATTTAATTCACAATAAAAACAATGTTTAGAGTTATTATTTATGTATTATATTATGTATTTTAAAACAAACATAAACAAATTAGTTATAAATATGTTATTATTATATATTAATGTTATGATAAATGTTATATAATAATATAAGATAAAACTGAACAAGGAAAATTTAAAAAAATGAATCTAGCTGTTACATTCTCATAGTGAAATGAATTCGGTTTTACTCTTATATTGCTACCTTCACATACACACAATTATTTCTGTTGCGAAAACCTTATTTGTGTTTGTGTAGTATTGGTATAGTCTTACGTAAGATTTACTTTACTTAAATTTAAAAAATTAAATAACTGAATTCAGAAAAAATGCTTTTTTTCGTGCCATTTGTGTAGTATTGGTATAGTCTTACGTAAAATTTACTTTAATTAAATTTTAAAAAATTAAAAATTAAAAAACTGAATTCAAAAAAAATTCCTTTTTTCGTGCCATTTAAAAAAATCTAGTTTGCCTTGCACTTCCAAAATAAATGACGATAGAAATTTGAAAAACATCTCTGACAATAGAATTTAAATGTTGTTAATTGTATACCAAATTTCAACAAGTTTTGATAAACCATTTTCAAAATATGTAACTGTATCCGTACTTTTTAGCGACCCAGTACAAATGCAATATATTTAGCTGATTATTTGACAAGTTTATTTTATCGAATTATTACATACAGATATAACAATTAGCGAATAATTACCAATTCTGAACTGTAAGCCGCCATTAAACCAAAATTACAATTAAATTTATCCAGTTAAATAATTCTATACAGAATTATAATGATCATCAGCTCATAGACAGCAAATTCCTGCAAGCTGAATTCCTGCCGAGTCCTTGCAAACAGGAAACCAGAAAGCAATCAGGAACCTATTCCTTACGGCTTACGCCTCCTATCTGCATTCAGAGTACCAACTCTAAATGCATTTGTACGTCCGGTTAGAGAGAATTTAGACTGTCGAAAATGCAACGTGCATTTGGAATGTACTGCATTTCGATAGCTTATCGTAATATGCGAATAATTTAGTGCTGGCGAAGTTTAGCTAGTGCGATCCGATTATCTGTAAAACATAAGGCATAAGAATGAATAGACGTACGACTTGTTAATGGTACAATGTGCACCAGGGCTGTACAAAGTGAGTGGCAAAGGTGGCGCTAGGCATGAAAATCGTATATAATTACGGTGATCATACTTATAAAAACAAAATTTCCCTCTAAAGTCGAAAAATTCATCCACCCCGGAATCTAAAATTTTCAGGTTATATATCTAAAATAAAAATAAATGCACAGTTTTGCTATTATAATATAATCGGATATGATATATATATTATTTAATATATATTTCTAAAAATTACATATCACAAGATTAATAATAAAAATATTTAAATAACATCAACAACAACAATAGTAAAACTGTTTCTACTAAGAAAGAACAATAGAAATAAAAAAAAAAATAATAACACCAATCACTGTGAAGGCATTAAGTTAAATAAAATTTGGCTTCCATTAATTACAAATTTATAAAAATTTTATGATCTAGTTACTTATTAGTTACTTATTTGTTCTTGTTTCTATTTTTTGTTATTTACTGTAAATGTCATTTGTATCAGTTTTCCTGATGAAGACAGACGCTGAGTTCGCCGAAACGTCATTTATTAATAAATATTAATACAGAACTTAAACCTAAAGTTGTTTTATTTTATTTTAACAATAATATTAGTTTTGTTTTATTTAAAAAAAAAAGTAAATAAATGATTAAATTACAAAATAGTGTTAAGTCTATTAAAAGAAAAATAGATAACTTACGCTAAATAATATATTTTATTAAATGCAGAACAAATTAATAAATATGTATTTAATTTTTAAATTATTAATTATATTTAGATATTTAATTTTAATAATTCTACTTTGTCCATAAATAGTATTTTAATCACAAATATTTTTGAGAAGAATGCACTTTTTTAAAGAGATCATTATTTTGTTTTACGTATTCATAAAATTCTAAACAATTCTTATTGTAACTACATTTGGTGTAAACACAAGCTTCTAATGTTTCTACTTGTAATTGACTTTTTCATTTATCCAAAAATTATTGTTAAGAGAAGGAACGCTCTCAATTTTTTTATTATCTTTGATAAAACTAAAATAAAATGCATAGAAATTGATTATTTACACGACAATTTACAGAAATAAAGGACAAAATTAAGGTTTTACGAACAAAATAATTATTAATGTCAAAAGATAAACTTTTGTTCTAGGGTCCTGAACCTGCGTTATGATTAATTATAATGTTATTAAATTCTCTATCAGGTTTGTTATTCTTTTTAGCAATGACGCGTTATGACTTTTCAGTCATCTTCAGATTTTCTGAGTTTGGATGACTGAAAAGTCGAAACGCGTCATTGCTAAAAACAATAACAAACCTGATAGGGAATTTAATAACATTATAATTAAACAAAATAAATCTAAAGGACATTGCTTCCAAATAAAGGACTGTCCTTTATGATAAAGGACGTATGGTCACTGTATATATAAAACAGAAAGATCTTGTATTAATACAATTTTGTGATGGGGTGAGGCCAGGAGTAGCTTTTTCAGTCTACAGAAAATAATTAAATCTAACAATTTAGTATTTTGCATATCCGAGTACTTTGGCTTGTATAAAATATAAATTAAATAAACTTGAATTATAATAATCTTGAAAATGTAAATACGTAGAATTTGCCAAAATACTCAGGACAACATTTTCATATTTCTTAACAGACGTATATCTAACGTACTTCTTCTCATAACATAATAATAACTATTGTACAATAATAATAATAGTAATAATCTCAGTACGTTGTACTTGTTTCATTTCAGATGAAAATGTTCTGCTGGTTAATGTGCACAACGATATTGCTAGCGAGCTGTGTCAGCAGTACCGAAACAGTGGTACGACCTATACCCAATGCGGAAACAATACAAAGCAATACTATTCAACGAATTGTTACAGTCATCGAGAATAAAGTCGATGAAACGCGAGCTTTGAAGAAAGTATTCTTATCGAATAGAAGTATTACTTGTAATGATGGATCACAAGCTGGGTAAGTACATATTTTTAAGGATTTGGAACAAAAAACAAAACGAATTTAAATTATAACTGATGGCATGTCTGATGTAATAATAAAGGAGAATCACTCTTAGCTTATAGACAAGTCTAGAGGGAAAACTTTGTGGAATGAAAATTTCTAATAAAACAAAATATTTTTTTTTATTCTACATCCAATTCGCTACACTGTAAAAAATGTAATATATATTTATATAATTTTACATAAGTATTAACAGTAAAATAACAGCATTTTATCATTTTTACAGCGATAATTATATTATTATATTATAAATTTATAAATTTTTTATTAATGGAAGTCAAATTTTATAAATTTTATGATCTAGTTACTTATTTTGTTACCTAGTAACTTGTTTCTATGTTCTGTTATTTACTGTAAATGTCATTTGTATCATTTTTCCTGATGAATACGGACGCTGAGTTCGTTGAAACGTCGATTATTAATAAATATTAACACAGAATTATAACCTAAAGTCAAAACTTCTACAAATTTTTCGTAATATAAAAATTAAATTTGATGCAAAAGAAGAAATTTGGTGGAGGTGCCGACAACAAATACATATACAGTTTTATTCGTTAAATTATTATAAATGTAAATAATTAAATGTAAAATGTTTAATATCTAATACGTAAAATGTCTAAAGAAATTTATTTTATTTTTAAAATATAGTATGTTGAAAAATTATCATCAATATAATCAAATAAATATATTTTACAAATTATTTATATAATTATTAAACATGTAAAAAAGAATAACAAGGTGACAAATTCAAAATTATAATTTTAAAATATCTTGTTTTAAATGAAATTGCTTAAAATATTTAATATCAAAATTAAGTATTTACAGAAAACGGTATAAATATTTACTTTACCATTTTTATTTTTATTTCATTGAAGCTTTTATCTATGCAATTGGATATTGATGAAATGAAATACGATAAAAATAAAAAATAGAATAAATTTAAATATGCGGGTATGCCCTATAATGCAAACAATTGCAATCCATTATCCTGTACGGAAATGTATATCTATTAAAGTTTCATTGAACAATAATGTATTTACAATTCCTAATATATACTTAGTATAATAATTACCATATTTAGCAATATGTATTAAAATTACGTAATATAATTTTATATTACAGATTCTATCTAAGAAAATCACATTTAAGTAAAAAATGGATCATATTTTTAGAAGGTGGATGGTATTGCTATGATAACCATACTTGTAAAAATCGCTGGTTGAGATTAAGACATCTAATGACGTCATCGCAATGGCCAGAAACAAGAGACAGTAAGTTTTTTAAGTCTAACTACAAATAAACAGGTTAAATGACAACATTTAAAAATAGAATTGGAAACATAGAAATACACATATTTTCCAGCCAAATAATCGAAGGACTTTTTGTTTATTTTAAAAATTTTAATTTACTTTTTAAACCCGAAAAAATTTTCGATTGTAAAACTTACATTACATTAAGTTACATTAAGTTTAGCTGAGAATATTCTCTAATATGTGAAATGTGCAAATGCATTTAAAAATTATCTCGTTTATCTAGATATCACATTAAGTTTTTCTGATTTAAACATTTTAGTGAACGGTATCTTATCACCAATTCCGGAAGAAAATCCATTTTGGTGGAATGCCAACCATGTTTTTGTACCATATTGTACCAGCGATTCTTGGAGTGGTACTAGAATGACTAGAGAGGGGATGTTTACCTTTATGGGCTCATTAGTCGTACAACAGGTAAAATATATTCAAAAATTCAATATGTATAAGATTGTCGAGTTACATGAAGTATTACAAAAATTTGCAAATTGGAAAATTATTTTTTAGACTAAAAATCGATTATTTGACAAAAAGAAATAAATAAGAAAATTACCAGAAAAAGAGAAAAAGATAATAAATTTATAAGTTTTCAGTCATAAAATAATATTTCACTTAATGTAAAAAAGTAGTATAAATTCACCATTATTAATAGCTCTTATTTCTCTTTGTTTTTACAATAGTTTTTAATTTTTATTTTATGTTTTAACATAATACAATAAATTATACCTTCTTAGCGATTTGGAAAACTACTAATGTAATGTCAATTTTAATATTTTCTACATTCTTATTCTTATATTCTTTCTAGTTGCAGACTAACTGGCACACTAACAACCTGCTAAATAAAAAAAAATAGTTTATTTTAATTTACTGGTTATTATTTATTAATTTAATTTCTGAAACAAACTGTGGAAAATTTGTAGTTAACTGATAACAAGAATGTCAAAATTTCACTATATTTTAAATTAAACCTAAAACATATTCTAGGTAATTCTAGATCTAATACCATTAGGTCTAGACAATTCTACAGACGTCCTTCTAACAGGAAGCAGTGCCGGAGGAACTGGGGCAATGTTAAATGTTGATCCAGTTCGAGAATTATTGCATTCGAAATTAAGACCTCGTCGGCCAGCTGTAAGAGCTGTGTGTGATTCAGGCTGGTTCTTGGATAGGACACCGTATGCTCCCACGGCTGGAGAAAGTGGACATAGGGCTGTGGAAGCCATCAGAAAGGGCATGGATATGTGGAAGGGAAGAGTCCCGAAAAGATGTGCAAGAAAGTATATTGATGAGCCATGGAGATGCTATTTTGGATACCGACTGTATCCAACTCTCAAATGTAAGTATTTGGAAATGATTACTTACATAAAGATTTATATAATTATATTTATAAAATACTACAATTATTTAAATCACTGTAAAAATTTCATTTCCTGTTTTTTTCATAAAAAACAAACTTTTATTATTAAATGATATGAAACAAATTTAAAAATATAATATACGAGATCTGTAATTGGCAGTTTTTTAATATAGTATAACACAATCCCCTTATTCTGTAAAAAAATGTCAAAGTTACATTAAAACAAAAATTCCGTAATTGTGTAATGTGCTAGAATAATAAATATTATATAAAATGTAGCAAATAAACTTTAACATTTTTTACTGACTAATAGTAATTTTATCATTTTATTTTGTTTGCAATAATTATCATATTACATTACCATTGTATCTATTTAAAAATAAATTAAAAGAAATCTCAAACTTGATATCGACTAAATAAACGTGTTAAATAACGTAACAAATTTAGTATCATTTTCTATTTTCGATATATATTATTTAATTTAAATTAAATTTTTAGTAGATATACTTATAATTTCAATAAGAAACATTTATTTATTCATTGTCTACTAGAATAACAGTTTAGAGCAAATTATAATAAATAGAAAATAAAATAACACTATTGAAACTATTGGGAACCGCTGTTAACAATTGAATAAAAATACTAGTAGTGTTGTTTGCATAACACATTGTAGCGTAATATCCATTTCACAGCATAAAAAAACATAAAAAATTACTTTGGAAAAAAGTTAGCTACAATAAAAATTTCAATATGCACCTAGAGCTACATTATCCCTATATAGCATATTTTTGTTTGCTGTATTAGGTTCAAAAAAATCCTGTTTTTTCCAAAGCGGATTAAAAACTAAAACTAAATGAATTGAAATCGAATACTATTTGTAAACAAAAACTATCAGTGTTGAAAAATAGAAAATCTTGCATGAGTTACATTGATTTTAATCCGAAATGAAAACAAACTGCTGGCTGGTTGATGCGCGCTGCATATGAAATTTCGGAGTAAACGCATTTATTTACTAAATACAAACAATTTGTAACATTCTAGCGCCGTTATTTGTATTCCAATGGCTGTTTGACGAAGCTCAAATGACCGTCGACAATGTTGGTGCACCAGTGACCAAGCAACAATGGGACTATATACATAAAATGGGCGACGCATTGAGGCATAGCTTCGAAAATGTTACTGCCGTATTTGCACCATCTTGCATATCACATTCGGTACTGACGAAGAGAGATTGGCAACTCGTTAAGGTAAACATGATTTTCTTTTCAATTTTTTAAATAAAGTAATGTTAAAGACTACATTAATTTTTGTTCTAAATATTGGATTTGTTTCAAATTACAAGTTTTAATTACAGAAATTATTACCTATATATTTTAAAGTCAGAATTTTTTAGCACAATTTTTAAAACATACTTCGATAGCCTTTTCTGTAGTTAAAATCACAATTTGAAGTATATTTGAAATTATTTGTTATAATTTTCAAGAGCTATATTTAGATTTGTATATATTTGGAAATATTAATGATAATAAAATGCCAAATATGAAAAATGATTTGAAATATTTATCAAGTAGTGCTTTTAACTAGCATTGCTTTGAGAAACACTCTAAATACTCTAAAAGTCCTAGAGTTTTAAAAAAGATCCGTAAAAATGTTAATCTGGAACTGTATTAAAAACGTTTAGACCCAAATAAATTTTCATATATTCTGTCAATTTCTATTTTGAAAATGATAACTTTGAAAAAAAATAACTGACTCAAAAAAAAAATACATACAACTACAAGAAATTCATGAAAAAGAAACATATATATTTTTGAAATTCATTGACTAAATGTTGAAAATGATTTACCGCATATTTGATTAATGTTACTTAAATATATTTTCATAAATTTATTACTTTTCTTTGTGCAATGTTATAAAATACAAAGTATTATAGTTTCTAAAATCTTTAACAACACTATTTTTCTTTTAAATATGAAATGTCTATTTCAGACTATAAATAAGTTCTATTTACAGGTAAACGATGTATCAATAGCCCATGCATTACACTGTTGGGAACAGCAGCCATTACGCAAGAATAATAACATCCGACAAAATGGGGTTAGAAATTCAAAACCGTCCTTAAATAAAGGTGGTGGTGGTGGTGCAGCGAGTAAAATGAGAAATAATGACAGAAGAATTATGATAGATGAGGTGAGTTCAACAGAGGCAACTAACAAGCGCCGACGAAGAAAGAAACACAAGAATAGAGAACGAGATCGAAACCAGAGGAAGAATAAGAAGCACAAAGGTACCCTCCACCTCGCTAACTTACCGACATTAATTTAATTAGGTCAGGTTAGAAAATTGCGATGTTCTAATAGGACTGAATGAATATTTAATATCTCTCGCATTAACATTAAAAAGAATATATAATGTTCTTGCCGGGTTCTTATGTGTAACTTTACGAATTATACTCGTATTTATGTAGTTTACACCTAAAGAGATGCATGATTTTAATGTTGCTCTTATACTTTGAAAATGTTACTTTGTTACTAAATATGTATTATATATTATAATTAGGTTTAAATTTGATTTTACAATACTTTTTTACTATGAAATATCTAAACTGTCCATAGTAATTTTTTAAAATAAAATTTGAATTAACTTATTTTCAATATTAGATAAATAAATAAATAAAATCTTTATTTCTCCGTATTTATTGTTTTTGCCCTTCAAAAATAATACATTGGATATTTACTTACTATTTAACTAATTCTGCACTACAAATATTCAAGTAATTTGATTCAATATTCTTCGATTCAATTTTCATTTTTTTAATACAAAAAAAATCATTGGAACGGTTCATAAACTGATTCATAAATTCAAATCACTTTGCTTATGTCACATAAAAATTTTACAAAATATTTCAACATTAATTCAATTTAATAATACATATAAATTTCGTAATCTATCTTAAGAGGTAAAATAGCTGGGGTACAGTTGTGTCTCATATTTCATTTGGAAATTAGAGAAACTTATTTTAACAAAACTAAAACTACCGTAACATAAAAATTTAAAATAAACCACTGTAATTGTTCAGTTAAGCAAACTATTATACCATGTCAAAAGAAGTAATAACAAAAATGATAAAAACGCACCGGCAAACAATAGTATATAAAAAAATGTATCATAAATCATGTTTTTTTTAACTAATCAAAAGTTTTAACAAATTTCTTTTTTTACATTGGATAGGTCGTCATCAAACCGATGAATCTAACACAACAAACGCAACACATTTGGTACAACAATCTTCTCAAAATCTGCGACAATCAGCAACGAGACGTCTTCGACCACATTCTCATCCTCATTGGCCAAACATGTGTCAACACAAACTTCTCGAACGATGTACATGGCCGCAATGCAATCACTCCTGTCCGAAATTACACAATCCATTCACCGGCGAAGAAATGGATTTCATCGAATTGCTGAAATCATTTGGACTCGATATGGAAAATGTGGCAAATGCATTAGGTATTGATATGCAAACACTTACCAATATGGATCCGGGAGAATTATTGAATTTGCTAACTCAACAGGCGAATTGAATTTCGATTAAATTGAATATTGAAATTGAATATTGGAAATTTTGTTGTTGACGTTTTGACATGTTATTTTTTTGAAAGGTGATTGTCGATTTTTTTTTTCTGACAACGACAGATTGAATGCACAATACTTTCATTATTTTAAAGTAACAATTTTCAATAGAAATTGCAAATTTGTTATTAAAATGTTAAAATTAATATTTATAGTCTGTCTGAAAATTAGTATTAACTACAAGATGTAAATATAAAATTGCAATAAGATCAACTGTGACGAAAATTTAAACAAAAATAATTTAGAAAATTTTCAAAACCCCAAAATTAATTAATATTTTTGCTAAATACATATTTTGGAAGCTAAGCTTCTATCATCAGTAGCATATTAATAATAAAATAAGCATTGACATGCAATAAGCAATAACATGAAATAAGCATTAACATGATTTAAGCATTAAAATAAAATAAATATTGAAAGTACAGTTTATGATCTTTGGTCAATGTGTTACCTTAGATCGCTGACTAAACTTATGTCTATCTATGCTTATTAAATGTTAATGCATATTTTATTATTAATTTTGTGATTTTGGAAATTTTCTAAATTTTTTTTATATACACGATGTAAAATTTTAAAATATTATTTTCTTATGTGACACTCAACTTTGAAATTTTGTCCCATTCTGGTATTATTTATATAGAAAAGTAAAAACGGCTAACAAAGTTTTGTCGTGACAGGTACAAATATTCTACAAGATTTTAATAAATTAATTTGTTAATCTGAAGTTTATGTAATAATTAAAACTAACTACTGCATAAAGCGATGTAAACTTAATTAATGCTTAATTATCCAATTAAATTGTCAAATTCAATGCCTGATTGATTGATCGATTAGCAATTTAATCAAGTTTAATTTAATCCACATACATACATATATACATACACAATCAGGTCGTGTACCCAAAAGGTGGTGACACAAACTCTTTTCTTCCCAAATCAAAATAATAAACAACCCTAAATATTACATAAACATTTATAGCAAGTAACTAAAATTGTTTATATAATACGTTGCACGTACATGCATTCTTTGCATTTCCAATTTAAACTACATTTAACTATGTAACCTTGGTTATTAGAGAATTAAAACTAATTGTAGGACAGAATGTAAAGAAAATGTTGTAAAATTCCTAAATTGTCAATTTAACAAATATAAATGAACTTATAAAACATATTCCAGTGATATCAAAGCAAGAATTTGCTGGTAAAAATTGTATATATTATTTTATTATTAATTTTATTATTTATTGTATATTATACACCGTCACTTGTTTCATTATATTTTAGTAGTTACCTTTTCCTAAAAGACTGGATTACGATACAAAAATGTAACCCGAATTCTATCGATTTTAAAAGCAGTTTTCACGTTTTAAACATTCCGAATTATTGAATAACAATGCAAATAGATTTTAAATAAATAATTATAGCTAATTAGATATATATATATATATATATATATATATATATATATATATATATATATATATATATATATATATACGTAAAGAAGATGTAAAAATATAATATTGTGTTTTAAAAAGACAAAAAAAAAAATTATGAAATATTTACATAAATAATTGTAGTTTATAAATATCTTTTAAAGTTTACATATTTTGTAGTAAAATTTTGGTAAGAAAATTATTTTGGCAGATCGATAAAAATGGGTTATCGAAAGAAATCATGTTAAACCAATGTGAAAGTGTAACATTTAAAAAAATTAATCTACGTCTATAATTTGCCAAACGATTTCTTTAGATAAATTATAAAAATACACCAAACATAATAAATGATAATATAATAAAATATTTGTTAATTCATTAAGTTTCACAAAATAATGAAATTTTGTTTACTACTTTTATACTACTTTTATTAGAACAGTGCGAAATGTCCAAATGAAAATAGTTTTCTTACGAAAATTTTAAATAAATTACAGTAAAATTTAAACAAATGTTAGCTCAACAGGACTGATTATTTTCTACCTCAAATTGTACAGTAGTAAATATAGTTATACAAATTTTATTTATATATTTCGTATGAACGTTGTATGAATGAGACTGTGTACCTGTTAAATTATGTATTAAGTACTTAATTATCAATTAATTTAAATATTCTAATTGTAAATGTATTATATATTTACCTGTAACACATTCCAAAATAATAATAATAATAATAATGTAAAGTTATATTCTAATAATAGCAGTGTTCCAATTTCAACACCATAATAAATGTAATTATTATTACTAAAATGTTTAAATACATTGTACAAACATATTTAGAAAAAAATAATACGATAGTCAACAGTTGTAAAAATTATTTACATTAGCTAATGTACTGTAAACTTATTTTAATGTAATGTTAATTTATAATTTTCAAACTAAAATCACTTGTAATTGTAGATATTGCAATGCAGAATATACAGATTATGCCAAATGTGTATACCGTTTTATTTATGAAATAAATCATTACTTATAATAATTTTATTTTCATTTTTTTCGAATTTTATGATCAAAAAGAAAATCAACATGTTTGAAGCACATTATAAAACTGACGAACGCTACTAAATATATTGAGTATATCACAAAGTAATAGTTAAAATTAAAATTAATTAAACACCTAATTTTTTTAACGAATTACGTATAGCATATACAGTCAAAATAACAATGCTTGCGTTGTAGGATACATTTTGGAAAATAAATATTTTTACAAGTTACTTCAATTACATATTTCACTTTTTTAATATAAAAAAAGACTGCAAATATTAAAGACGGCGACTTACGTCACATGAGACACTTAAAAAACATTTTAATTATCGGATAATAACATATTAAAATAATATAAAATTATTCAAACTTGTAAATATCAATATTTACTTTTAAATTCATTAAAATATTTATATTTTTCTATTTCTGGCGCCCATTTGAGTGACTTTACTATTATCTATTATTAAATTTAAATAAATGTTATTTTTACAACATTCTAATAATTAGTAAAATACAAATTTCTTAAACTAAGAATATATTGCTTTTAACATAAAATTTTACAGCAAAAATATATTTTAATATATTGAAAGTTTTTCTAACATAGTTGATAAAAGTAAAATGTTAAATTTATGGGTCAATAATCTAAAAAAAAAATAGAATATCCAACATATTGATTAAAGCAATTAATTTTTAATAAAAATTAGCAAACTAAAATTTACAATTTCACATCAAGAATAATAAAACATAATATTCAAGCTACGTTTGCAAAAACTGAGCTCAGCAAATTACAAAATTATTATTTCATTATTTTTAATTACATTTATTCAGCAAAATTCTATTTACTTTCATATAATTGAATAATATAACTCTTATCAGAACCATTGATTAAAGAAGAATGTCAGAACTCATTACATCAGCCAATCAAGCAAGTATATATTATCTCAAGAACTTCTCCAATATTTTTAACAGCTTTAACTAGCATCAACAATAGATTTAAGAAGCGGAAATTGTAGACAATCCCTGAGCATACGTCACACTACTCCTATGTACTACATATCATTCACAATACTCATTTTTAATCATTCATTTCCAGTAGAATATCAGTCCAGCGCACACAGAGAACGGAGTCGGCCTGATGAAATCAGTTCTGCGCAAAAAGTTTGTTGGGTAACTTCACAAAAAAAAAGTCGGCAATCATAGTTGAAGTTTTTTTTTTTGTAATCTACGGGTTTAGCAGCGTCATGTCGCAGTGCAGTACATGTCAAAAAATTCGATCAAAATCTAGTGTTTTTGTGACAGTGAGTGTTTTACTGATACCAATAGCAATAGTCAATTGTTGTATGCCACAGCAAATAACAAGGTTACCAGGTTAGTTTCTTCTGTGTCGTAACCGGACGTTAATTTTGATTGTATTATTTGTTAAAATCAAGTGATAAATTCGATAATTAATCTATGTAATATATAAGAATTATAGCCAGTTTTTTAATGAGATTAAATCTTTTTTTTTTTTTAATGTTCTGTAATATTCAATATATTTAATAAAAATGGAATATGCAAAAAGAATATTTTAACAAAAGATTATACTATTTGTTTAGCTTTCCATTGAAACCAATAATAGCAACAAAAATTGAAAGCTAGCCATAATTTTTAGAAAAAAAATCGGAAATAATTATACATATTTAATTAATAAAGATGTGTCAAATAATAAAACTGTTCTAAAATGGATCTTTAACATGTTAGTCATTCAAAATGCAAATAATGTTTTTGAAATTTACTTTTCAGATTGACAAAATTAAAATTTTATACGTGTATATTTTTGCTGGACAACTTTATTGATTATAGATACATTTATTTAAAAGGATAGATCAACATTTTCGTTTTCAGAGAGAACTGTTTTACTCTTTTACAAACTTTGAAATAATTTTCAAACTCTTTAACAATTTTTTAAATAAGAAAAAGTAGTGTTTATATTTAGGCTATATAATAAAATATGTTTTATTGCAAACTAACACAAATCCTTTGAAATATTTAATAAGTATATCTAAATAAAACTTTTCACTATTATTGTACAATTATTAAAATTATCATTTACTAACAAAATGAAAATTAAATACATAAATAATGAATTAAAGTTGGTTTACAAATAAATAAAGTTGCAAGTTCAAATACATTAAACGTTTTTTATTTAATTTGTTATCCAAGAATTTGTATCAAAACAGAAAAAAATATGTAGATTTCATTTGTTTTGGCCTTGAATTAAAATATTTCTTTTTATAATATAACCTTGACTTTTGCATTGTTTTGTCATTAAATTGTAGTTTTTCATTGATTACAACGTCTAGTTTAATTTCAAAATAAAGATTTACGATTTTTTTCTAATATCATACGGTATTTAAAAAACATAAAGAAACTTTATAAATAAATTTTTCAAGCAAGAAATATGTAAATATTTAGTTTTACATGAACATAATATAATGATAATATTGACAATGTTTAGAACAACAAATATATTACTAGAAATAAATAACAAAAATTCTAATTAACTTATGTCATATTACACTTTAAATTAATATAATTATGAAATTGTACTTATTTGTTTATAACTATAAATAATAATATACATTTTTCTATATTTTATAGGTTCAATAAATGAAAATGATATTCTTTTTATAACGGTATCATCAGGCGATAACAAATCATTGCAAGTTAGCTGGAATTTCACAGAAACACCCAAAGAAATAAAATTCTTTACAACTTTCCCATTCGAGGTATATCACGCTTACGTACTTCAAACATTATTACAGTTTATTAAATAATAAATCAGTTTTATATATAGAACTTCATAAACTTCAAATATCTTTAAGACTTCAAATAATAATGGACTTAATAAAAAATATTAGTATCCAACTTTTGTAACTACATAATAATTTATTAGTAAATTATGTATTACAATTGGTTAAATACAAAAATCACTTTTCAAATCATAAACTTTAAATAAAAAAGTAGTTTAAAACAAAATCAATATTATTAAATATCATTAAATTTTACCATGCGAAATCTAATAAGTAGCGATGTTGCTAGATCCTGCAGTTCTGCTTCTGTTTCTATTCTGCTTCAAATCACTTCACACACATATGCTAATGCTTCTTAAAATGTCTTTTACATGCATTACACCCGCAGTTATATTAAAACAATATCACATTTTTTTGCGAAATGTATATATAAAAACAAGTGAACCGACGCGACGCACTAAACACATAACACTAAACAAAACTTGACCAAATCTTACCTGAATAACAATAATTATCGTTAATTAACAAGTTTAGACAGAGAAATTTATTTATTTAATATACATGTTTTGTTTAATATTTATTATATACACAGTGGCGTAACTATTTGATTGTTTTTGTCTAATTTTCATGCTCAAAATAAAAATTTAAATAAAATTTATTCTTTTAAAATTGTCAAAATATTGATATATTTTTTTCAATATTAAATATTAAAAATAATTTAAATGCTTCTCAATTTGTAAATCATATTTATTTTAAAAACTAGGCCTGTAGTTTTGTTTTGCGTGAGCCAATGTTTCCAAATGATAAAAATAAAAGAGCATGTATAAGAAGTATCATGAATGTGGATAGAGCGAAAGTTGCTTGTCTGGATAGGAATGTTTAGCGGAAATTAATTTTTGCTTGAATTGAAAGATTTTGTTTATTGTTTTCATGCAACAATAATATTTCATAAATTTTTCTTTATTCAAAAATTAACTAGTGATTTAATTAGTTCATCAAAATAAATTAATAGCGATTTAATTAACAAACAAAATACTATAACCTAATATACAATACGCCATGTGTAAATAAGAATATAAGGTAATATTTTATTTTATAGTGTGATAATCCAGATGTAACATTTCATCCCAACCAATCAGAAGGTCTATTTAAAACAAATATCTCTTTCCTACAAGATTCAATTGCGGAAGAATGGTGGAAAAATTCAACGGAAAATCCATCTTTAGCAACTCGTTGTTTAAATTACTACGCTATAGCTATTAAAAAATCTGGGAACATTACCACATGTTTAGAAATTCAGCCAACATGGATGCGCGATAATGGGTAATTTACAAGGTATCACATTAGTGCAATTTTATTTGAGGAATATATCATTTGTATTTTGTGTGTTCAGGCATATTATCGGTGATATACCTTTAACGGAACTGTTCATTCCGGGAACGCATAATTCGGGATGCTTTGATGCCGAGAATATCAACAATTTCGAAGTGTTAAATAAGTATTTGTATAATCAGGACAGAGATATTTGGACGCAGTTAATATTTGGTATTAGATATTTGGATTTCAGAATAGCTTATTATAATACTACATACAAACCTGATTCGTAAGTAATGTGCAGTTTCATTGAATACAATTTTATAGTGTTAAAAAAGTTGCTATGCATTTTCAATTTAGAATAACAAAAGGCATAAGCTAATGCTTATTTATTATAGATTATAATTAATACAATACAGTATTTCACTTATACTTGCATTATTTAATTTTGTTTTAAAAAAACAAATTACTCAAAAACATAAATAAACATGAAATCGTTAGATCTTTTTCTATAGATTACTAAAGAATTGCCATAAATATGAAGTAAATATAGAATATCTCTTTTTTTTTTAACAAAAACTAAATAAAATTGTTTGAAACTAAATCTTTATAGGAGTATGTTAAAAATTAGTTATTTCACTTAGCATTGTATGCAGGGTTGGACTGGATAAAAAATTAGGCCCAGGGAAAGTTGCAGAATAGCCAAAAATATTCAAATAAGTTATGTTTTTATTTTGATTCTAATTAATATGAAAATGAAATTACAGAAAAATAAAGATAAATTGTAAAAATTACACATGTAAAATTGAATATAATTTTTTATTTAAATCTAAGTTAAAAGGCGTTTAATAAATCACTTTTTTCGCAAATTGATATTTTTAGGATAATCAATTCTTAAATTTTTGCAAAACTCAGATCAGTTTTAATTGTTTAACTATCAACGGTCACGGCGCACAATAAATACGACCCACCGGGAAAAGCCCGGTGCTCCGGTGAGCCAGTCCAGCCCTGATTGTATGTGCAGTGTTTCTCAAGAAATTTACTCTCGTAATATAAAATAACATTAATATTATATTTATTTTACTTTTTATTTAAATATTAATTGTGAAATATCTATTTTATACAATTCTACAATTTGTTCTGTAATATATGCTAACTAATAAAATTCAATTTTTCAATTTTATTTTAGGTTTTGGATTAATCACGATGTGTTCAATCTAAATTCGCTGAACGAAATTTTAGACGACATAAAACTATTTCTGAATAAAACAGACGAAGTTGTTATAATAGATTTTCATCGATTTCCCGTTGGTTTTAAAAATCGTACGACTCACCGAAAATTCTTTCAGTTTTTGTTAGATGAAGTTGGACATTTAATATTACCGAGAACATTTCAGAAAAATACCACTTTAAACGAAATTTGGAAGCAAGATAGGCGACTCATTATTAGCTATGCTGACAGAAATACTGCAGCAAGTAAGTTAATAAAATAAAAATATATTTTCTATTCTTCATATATCAATAATAAACGTGCATTTTGCATTTTAAACTCTGCCATTTAAAGTTCCAATTGTTTATATTAAAATAATGATATTAATTATTATTTTATTTACAACAGTATTTTACAATTAATTATACTACTTATTCATTGTCAAAACTTTTTACAAAATTAGAATGTCCGATAATTTTAAAATTTTGAATTTTTTCTATAGATTCCGAAGAATTATGGGATCCTCTAAATCAAAAATGGGGCAATAAGCAAACAGTAGAATCACTGAAAACTTATCTGGAAGAAATACAAACTAATCACAAACCCATAAAAACTTACAATCCTCTATGGGCATCAATGGCGGAATTAACTCCAAATCACGTATCGTTTATTTTCGCATTTTTACGACCACCCGGTTCACTAGCACGCAAAGTCGATTCCGTTAACAGAAATGTAACTGATTGGTTCCGATATGAATTTTGTCAAACGGCTAATATTGTCGCTACAGATCATTTTTTAGGTAATGATATTATTAATATTGCGATTGATTGCAATTTGAAGAAAGCGAAATTTCGACAGAATTACGAAAATAATTAGTGTTTGTAATTTGTTAGTCAAGAAATAAATTTTTCTACATTTTCATTTTGCTAAATTTTGTATACTAATTGTGAATATATTTTATTATAAAATTAAACTATAAATGTAAAAAAAAAAACATTATTTGTTTTGTTATTATTATTATTTGAAGAGATAAAACATAAATTTAAAAATATACAAGATATTTGTTTTAACCTGGTCTATAACAACTAAACTAATTTATAAATATTAAATATTTATTTTATTAATACTTGATTATATTACATACTACTACATATATATTATACTACCACTATACCTACTATCGTACTACATATTATTCAATCAACGATATAACGTAACGATATAACCTAATAGTAATAAAATTTGCAATAAATACATAAACATGTGCAAGCTCTGAAAGAATTTAATTTTACAAAAAAAAAATCACATCTTCAAAATACTTGCATATTTTTCATTCAAATTTACTTTTATTGATTAATTTTCAAGATAAAGTTCCTTCATATTGTTCCTAACGCAAAAGTAAAAAAAAATAAAATGTTATTGTTCAATATAGTTTATTATTTAAAACAAATTTTAATATATCGACACTTAAGAAACAATACCTTTTGTCTCCAAATTAGCAATATTACAGGATAAAAGTTACGGCTAATCAAGTTAAATATTACAGGAAACAAAAAACTAATTTTTTTTATTAATATACTTAACTGAAACTAATATGTTGTATAAGGTATTTTAAGCAGAGTTTTACAAGATTTTGGAAAATGGCGGATTTACGAGCGAACATCAATTAAAATTATAAACCCCATTTAGGTAGCAATGGAGATAAGAGGTATTGTTTATTAAGCTTCATTCTTAATAAATTTTAACTTATATTAAAACATATTTTTTGTTAAAAATATAATTAATAATTTAATTCCAAAGAAACCTTTAATTCCTTAATATTACATAGATAACTATTTTTGTTATATTTTTTCGACTTGCAATAAAATTTTTGTTAAAGCATTTGACAAATTACCGAAAGAATAAGTTTCAAGTGGAAGAACCATCTTAGGATCAATAGTAAAATTATAATTTTTCAATAATGCTAAAATAAATGACTTTACTTGAAGTGGAGCTAAAGATAAACCTAAAAATAACCAAATATTTTATGTAAATCATATCATTAAACTAATACAAATTTACTTTGAACATTAAATATCAATAAAAAATATCTTTCTTTACCTGGACAAATACGAGGCCCATCACCATAAGGCATGTAAGTATAAGGAGGTCTTTTTGCCTTTTCCTCATCCGAAAACCGTTCTGGATCAAATTTTTCTGGATCTGGATAAAATTCCTGATCTCTGTGAATACCGTAAGTCGATATTAGCATTGTTGTGCCTTTTTCAATAACAATATCTGTCTCCGGAATTCTATAATCCTTTGTACATTTTCTATCTAACATTAACACTGGAGTATATTTTCTTAAAGTTTCTAAAATTGATAATAATTTAAAAATTAGTATGTTTTAACATGTCGCAGAACGTAAATAGTAATGTTTTAACTAATTATTGTATATTTATTGTATGATAATTATTTTTAAAATATTCTTTACTTAGTTATTATTTTTAATCAAAATAAATTAAATTGCTATAAGATTTAAAATTACAAATAAAAAATTGTTACTATTAAATGATAGAATTTGAATGATAAAATCAGTACCACTAACTACTTGATCCAAATACTTCATCTCCATTAACGCGTCATATGTTAATTCCCCATGTTTCAGTAAAACACTCTTAAATTCTTTTCTAATATTTTCCACAATATCAGAATTTTGAGCTAGCTCAAACATACAGTAAGCGCTTGTATTTGAAGATGTTTCAAAACCCGCTAAATAAAACAAGAGATTTTGAGCAGCAATTTGATTTATATTTATGCCTTTCTGATCATTTACTACATTTACATTATCTGAAATATTTTCGTTATTTTTTAGACGAATTAACAAATCCATAATATCATCTCGGTGAATATTATTTTTCTCTCGATATTCAACTGTTTCTTTAACGACATTTTGAAAGAATTCTTCACATTTCGGATCGAATAAATGAATTTTAAATAATTTACAAAGAATTGGTAATGACATAGCCAATCGTAATCTCAATATATTGATAATATTTTGGGAAAAAATCATTTTTCCGTATTTTCTAAATTCAGAATCAGGATTTTTTAAACAATTGCACTCTATACCAAAAGCGCAACTGCCAATAACATCTGCGTTAAATCTAAAAATATAATTATTTTACTGATCTGTATTTGACAAATTTACGAATACAAACTATCACAAATTCTATACAAAATATATGTTACCTTGCAGCTATTTCGTAAACGTCAAAAGATTCTGCTGTATTAGCAATATCCTCTAAAATTTCATTTAAACCTTTAGTACATTCTTGTATTAACGGAAACATAATTTTCAATCTTTTCGGAGAAAAAGCGGGCGTTATTTTATTTCTCATATATTTCCACTTATCTCCATCCAAAGTTAAAATGCTCACAGCCATTGGATCATAAGTTTCATTCACATAAATACCGTGGTCTTGAAAATATTGAAAATCCTTCATCAAAACTTGCTTATATAATTGTGGATCTAGCGGGATAAATACTGGAGTTGTTAACATGTAACAGCCGCCAAATTTTGCACCAGTTTTTTTTAGTTTATGATAAAGTTCTGCTACAATTTGTCCAGCAAATTTAGTTATTTTTGGTCCTGTATTGCCGAAAGGAAACGTTGGTTGTAAATATAGAACACCCTTTTTCTTCCAGTATGTAAACGCATGTTTATAATATATTAATATTATTGTAAGTAAAAGTAAAAGGAGTGACGCAGTAATAATACTAATATTGTAAATTATATCTAGTAACATTTTTCTGTAAAAGAATTTAAAACTACAATATTTTGTTTCATAAAATTTACCACTGTAAACTAATGACACACTATGTTTGTTGTAATATGATAACAATATTCGGAGTCGCAAATTTAGAACCACTTATAAGTATTCTTTATTACTTGCAATAAAATTTTATTCAATTAAATAATGACCTATAACCAAAATGGACTGGAAACTCATTTCTTGATAGGGCTGGTCATTTGGGAGAATGTATCTTTATCTTTGTCAAAAGTTTTCTCTCTTTAGTTACGCTTGCATCAACGTGATCAGCAATGATTCTCAAAAAGTTATGTCTTTGTCATATCCTCGTAGTATCCACTTAATCGTCTCAAACACTGCGAAACATTTTGAAAACTGGTCAAAGAGAGTTCACTGGGCTATATGTCCCTGACTAAATACATAAAAACATTATTACGAAAATAAATCTTTAAAATGATTTGAGCATCTATTAAATATTTACAACAAATAAACATATTTTGTAGTGTTATTATAAAATAGAAAAATTATTAGTTAAAATTTGGTAAACTATTTTATTTATTGAAAATATACTTACATTTATTGTAAATAAAATTCACGTTATTTAAAAATAATTCAATAAATAAACATTTACATGTAAACAAGTTCTTTCTATACTAAAAATTGTTCGTCACAAAACATACTCCAACGTTTTTATTTCACATCCAGAGACGGATTAGCATAAAAAGATAAGATAAATTTGTAACTTTTACGTCCAACTATAAATATGTGTTTTTTTTTATTTAATAAATTAGCAAAAAAGTGCATTAAAAATCATTAAAATACTTATCGGTAAGAAAAATAATTTCGAGATAGTGGAAAGAGTTTGCGCCATACCGTTTTGGGTACATAGTGTGATCCATATATATATGTATAGATATATGTAGATATATTATTATATTTTTAAATAAATATAATGAATTATTTAACACAAATATTGATTATGTCACCATAACAAGTCTGATACTAACAGAAAAAAGCAAGAGTGTAAACCGAACCGAAATGTAAAACAAAACAAAAATATGTATTCATTTTATTAAATTCGTTTGCAAAAAAATTATAAACTGTTTTTTTTTTTAAACAATTTGACACCTAATTCCAAGAAAACTTTGGTTACATATTTTTTTAATTTATAAAGTTGTATACAAATTAAAAAACATTAATTATTATATAATTCTAAAATAACTAAACAATTACTACTATAAATAATTAAAAAGTGACTTACCGGTTTTTATTCTAACAGCTCTCCCATTTTACTATATATAGTTCCGAAAACACAAGAAAAGTTTTTATTATGTTTTTTGTTAAAACTTTGTAAAAAAAAAAACAATATTTATAAGAAACAAAAAAAAATAAATGCAAAATTTTACTTATTTTACTTTTACTACTATCAGATATTGTTATTTCTATTTTTTTACTTTAGAAACAATTAAAAAAATTTCATGTAGCTAAATTTTTCACTATATATGTCATTTACAACCAATTCGTCTTAAATATAAGCTATGTTAAAAACTAGTTTTTAAAATAAGTTTTAACATTATTTAACATCATTTCCGCACTCAAATTTTGCGATTTATATTCATAAATTGTGCAAAAGTAACAGTATGTAAAGTTTCAACAAAATACTTTTCAGTTTGGTGACTGAAAAGTAAAGTTTAGCCATAGATCATATATATTATATGATCTATGAGTTTAGCCAAAATAAAAATCATATTTCGCTTTCACCGATTATTGAACATTAATATTTATCTCAACATACGTAACAATTAAAATGTAACAAATGATAAATAAACAACTCTTTTTCAAGTTTAAAATACGTACTAACTCAAATACTTTCTAAAATAAATTAATAACAACTACAAGATCACAAGTCTCTAATAATGTCGTTACATAACATAATTAAACTGATTGAAGTAAAACAAAAATTAATAAACGAGAAATTTTTTCATTAGTTAAAATATTTTAAAAAATATATAATAAAATACAAAAAATATTTTAATAAATATATTCATTTTCATTGCATACTTCATATAAAAAATTTTAACATAATACAGTTCAAATAACGCAAAAATTAAGTTAATAAATTATTATAATAAATACGCCTACAACAGCGCAAAAGTCATACAAAAAATGTTAAAAATCATTCATAAAAAAAAGAGACGCATACATTTAAACCTACAACATAAAACTTAATTAATAAAACACTAATTTTATATCACAGAAGAATGATCATTATTTTGTTCTTTCGATTCGCAATCGGTTTGCAATGAAATCGTATCCAAAACTAACGAGTCCTCTCCTAGAGGTGCTGCACCATCCACAAGACATTCAGCACTCAATGATCCACTCGGAACTTCTTCGGGAGCACTTCTTCGTCCTCGATTAGGCCTTACAGTACTCCTTCGAAAACTACTCCTTAAAATACTCGCCACATCTGCGGCAGTCAAAGGCGATCCTTGTAAATTACTCAACTCCTGATTTATTCGATCGTTTCTATTTAAAGGGGGCGGCGGCGCGTCTGTAACTGTAACGTCGACAGTCACATGACCCGATTGTTGCTGTGATTGATTCATTTCGACCAGCACGGCAGAGTAGTCGGGCGGTGGTACTTGTACCTGAGGTCTATCCGCTGTCCGTGTGGCACTAGTTTCGCCTAAGACATTTGCTAAACGTCGTACACTTCTGCGTATACTTTGACGTAAGAGTTTGGCAATTCGTGCTCCTGTAGCGGTTGTATACGACGGTGGTGGAGTATATTTTGGTGGCGGATCTTCGCTTGGGATATTTGTAACTGTTGTAGGATTGTTCGTGTTGTTATTGTTGTTTGTTGTTGTAGCAGCGGCTTGCTGTATGGCTAAATCGTCTAGATGTTCGCTGTCTAATGGCGGACGATACAAAAGCTGAATGCGCTGAAATTTTAAATGTTTTATTAGAATTAATTTATATATAAAATGAAGTAAAAAGCGATTATACTAACATAAGGCGATGAATCCTTTGACAGCATTAAAAATAAGCGGAAATATTAACAGCAAAAATTAATTTAATTATTACATCTAATATTAAGCTATTTTAAATAAAATTATATTTAGATACAATGGTTGATATTACAAGCTCTATTTTTGGGTGTTTTAGTTCATTTGTTTTAGTTCAGTTCTTATGGCAGTTACGTTGCCTTAAAACCAATATTTAGTTAAAACCAATTTTAAAACTGAGCTCGTAATACGGGCCAATATTACAATTAACAAGATTAGAAGTATATGGATAAACCCATATATAGACTACTTTGACATTTCTCGGAAAGTTGGCAACACTGTATTTTAATAATATTATAATTTATGTGGGCATTAGGAGATACTTTTCTGAAAATTTGATCAAAATCGAATAAATAATGTAGCCACAATAAATTTTTAAAAAATTTTGTGATTTTTTTCTCGATAAGTTGGCAACACTGTATTTTGTTAAAATTGCATAATTTATTTAAGCACTAAAAAAAACTTTTATGAAAATTTGATTAAAATCGGTTAAATAAAATGGTCATAATAAATTTTTAAAAATTTTACTAATTTTTTTCTCGGAAAGTTGGCAACACTGTATTTTGTTAAAATTACATAAATTATATGAATACTAGGAGAATCTTTTGTGAAAATTTGAGTAAAATCGGTTGAATAACATGGCCATAATAAAAATTTTAAAACTTTAGTAATTTTTTTCTCGGAAAGTTGGCAACACTGAATATTAATAAAATTATGTAATTAATAGGAGCATTAGAGAAATCTTTTCTGAAAATTTGATCAAAATCGGATAAATAATGTAGCCACAATGAATTTTTAAAAACTTTAGTAATTTTTTTCTCGGAAAGTTGGCATCACTGGAAAAAACCAAAACCACATGACCATCTTGGGCACTAGGCAAATTTATCCTCAAAATTTCATTATAATCGGTTGAACCGTCTAGGAGGAGTTGCGATCACAAAATTTTGTCTGACGACCGAGCGAGCGAGCTGACGACGCACATCCATACACCCACATAAACTAAGTTCAGATTCGTCATCTAGAGGCTATATGAAGGATTTCTATACAAGTTTTTTTTTTTTTTGAAAATGTTACAGACACCGTACCAAACACTATACTACTTTTTCCTTGCAGTCAAAGTAGTAAAAAAAGGCTAAAAAATATTTAAAATTCTACACAAAAAGTAAATTACAAAAATTAAATTCAAGACACTTAATATTCGAGTTCCATAATTATTTATTTACAATAATTACTAAAAATATCTAATATGCTTACAAAAAATATCAAAATAATAATGGAAAATTCTTTTAATACCTATTTAGTTCTGTTTATTTTAATTATAATACAAGTTTTAGTTTACTAAGCGTAGTAAACCGAAATGTTGTACTATAAATAAAATAAACAAAACTAAATCCTAAAGCCTTTTTCTTTTATTATAATGAGTTCTGAAGTAGTTTTCCTGGTACTTTATTAAATATCAAAATACTTACATCTAAAATATCTGGAGGCCCATTATTTAGATATCTATAACTTTGTATAAGGGCAACAATAGGTACACATAGAATTGGCATCAGTTGCAACAAAGAACCAATCTGTCTTGTCCAGGTTGGCCAATATTCGAGACTTGGTGCATGATGCCAAACAAAAAGTTCTTTAAAGTTACCACTTTTAAACTGCGTAATACAAATAACCTAAAACAGTACGAAACCATCAATTAATTTAATGTTAACAATTCTATGAATTAAAACATTTAAAACAATTCATTCGAAACTTACAATTAAAGCGACAGGTAGAATAACATTCCAAGTAAATGAAAGCAGTGGTGCCAACCAACTTTGTATACACGATCCGGATGATACTGAAAACAGCGCTGTTACAACTGTATCACCACTGTAAGGTCGTCCACGCACCATAAACACGGCTACAATTTGGAGGAGATAGATAAATATCAACCACCACGTGCCTCCGACTGTATAGTCCAAAAAGTAAACGACATAAATTCCCAGCTGAACAAATTAAAAAAAAAAAATATTAATAAAATAAAGATAAAAATAAATTTTAACGTGAATTTTATACCTCTGTTGTCATTGGCAGTCCCAAAATAAATCCAAAGGTACAAGTAAAAAATGTAATGGTCGTTTCCCATGATTTTAAAACTTTGGCTTTGATTGCCATTATGCCCGTGATGACGCAATGCCAAATTGCTAATTGTTGTGCAATTCCGAATAAAATGAGAATGAAATAGAAAAGAACGGCCCAAAATGGTGAGATTTGTGTTGGACCGAGGAGAGCTAATGTTGCTGGCACTAATTCCGTTGCAAATCTTAGTACCTAAAATTTAAATTAAATTATAAATTTTCCTACAATTTGTAATATTTAATAAAGAAATTTTGAAATCATTACGGAGTTGTCAAAGTTTACAGCATTATTAATTTTAGTAACACATTTAAAAAAAAAAAAAAACGTATTTTCGAAAAACACATATGTTAAACTTGCATTAAATAGACAAATAAAATTATGCTAAATAAATTTTAGAACATTCAAGTTCAAGATATAAATTTTATTAAATCGTCCTATAGTATCTTATTTTTCATTAGTAAATAATGAATTTTTGCAAATTTTTATTCTTAATATATCAAATAATTTTAACGTTTTTTTGTTTTCATTTTACCTTTGTATGATTAAAAATATTCTTTTTAAAATTTATTGTACTATACAAGAAAAGATAAATTAGACATAAAGCAGATGTTTTAGCTGAAAAATTTGAAATTCACTTGATACAAAATAAAAATTTAGAACTGATTTTAATAGTATGTTAAATCAATATTTCAAATTATAAAATAAGTAATGTTTACCTGATAACCGCTTTCATCAGTTCGATCCATGCCAGGTCTAAGAACTTTTTCTCCAATAATAAAAGAACTATGCGTCATATATCGTACTGGAGTTGACGACAAACTTGGTGGTAATGGTTCTTTAGTTGGTCTCAAGAAAATATAAGTTGATAATCGTTCTGTAAAACGAAAGCACAACCAATAAAAATTAATCATCCCACTTTTAAATCCCTATAAAATCTTATTGTAAATCTATTCGTGCTTACCAAATGAATTCGGCATAAAATTATAGCCATAAAAATGCAATATTTCGACGCATGTGTTGGCGAGAAAAGCGGTTAACATCAAAATTGTTATTGTAAGAATAATGACTAGACTTGAATCTCGTTGTAAAAGATGTTTATGTTTGTTATGTGATGCAATTTGCATAACAGCTGCTCCGAGAAGACCCCACGTTAAGAAAGCCTCTTGACTGGCTGCTATCCAACTCTGAAAATTTAAATAATTTTTTTTGTAATCAAATAATTTTACTTATACATTAAATTTTTTCTGTGTCTATATTATACTTGTTTAGTAGCTAAAATATGTTTGCATATCTTATTTATAATATCTCAAATGACAGCAAATTGAGAAAATATTTTAATTCACATATTAAAATAACGTATTAGTATAATTAAATAAATATTTAAACAAAAATTAAATGTATTAATTAATTTAAATATTAAATTTGCTTTTCATTAGAATTTAATATAAAATACAAATTATTATTTAATTTTAGCTAATCATATAAAATTTTAATATACACAACGTAATCTAATTTTATAATTAATTACAAAAACAATTTCCTATACAACTTTAATTAATAAAAAGATTGTTGCAATTATAAAATACATGTAATATTAATGCAAATTTGATAAATTCATAATATGTTTATCAAATTTTAGAAATTAATTTAATATTGAATCATATAACGTTGTTAATTTATTAATAAAGTTTTTTGTTTAACTAATTAAAATTTATAATAACGAATCATAAGCAAATATATATTAAAATTTTTATTTTAATTAATTTTTGGAATACTATAGATCAAAATATTGCCAAGATATTATATAATTTATATTCCTCTTTCAATTATACATTTTGGTAAGTAATTATACAAAATGGTATTTTTTTAAATATGATTTTAAGAAATTATTTATTCACGAACAACTAATACAAAATATCAATTATACCAACCTTAGAGTTCATGAAAAACTCGTTCCATGACGTTTCCGGAAATACTTCATGCAGGGAATCGCTTGGTGTCATTCCCAATAGTTTAGCGCAAAGAACAAATGTTCCGAATATTGGTAAAAGCGTAAATACATAAATAACTTTCGCGTAAGATTTTAGTCCTTTACTTAAAGATACAAAAACGATCATCCATACTACGGCTAGATTAAAAGCCACCTGGAATTTGATGGCTCCAAATGAATTGCCAGTGACTAAATTGTGTCGTTGAAGCACAATGCCGCTAAAATAATCTGGTACAGTTTCCGAGATTTTGTGAGTGGAATTCATCGCTGCTCGATCTTCTAAAATAAAATAAAAAAATATTTATCAGAATTTGTACCTTATTTATAAGTATTATTATTTTAGCACAATATTTTGAAAGTTGGCACAAATTTTTCGGTTATGATATGACAAAAAAAAATATTCTGTTCAACTAGCAATCATTGTTCACATTCATAATACTTTTATTTCTACAATTTGAAAACATTCTCTAAATAAAATATTCACAATCATACTAATCTATTTACTCATAAAACGACCATATAAACGCATACCTTCAACTGCATTCACATTAATTTTTGAACTATATCGTCAGCTTATAGCAGAACTAACCTATTTTTATGGAAAAAGTATATAAAACATATATTTTCATTACAGAGCTAGCCCCAACCTCTATCATTATTTAACTTTAAGGAAACTATAAACCGCTGTTACTTGAAACTAAAAAAATGAAGAAAGGCTAGTTCGATTCCAAACTGACGATAACATTCTCCTTTTCGCCTACATATTTTTAATTACATAACAAAATATATTTATTAAGAAACAGTTCTACTATAATAACTGTATATGTGAAAATCAAATTTGCAGTCGTAGTATAGTCTAGTTATCTCTGTATCGTTTATATTCTTTCTTCTGCACATTAAACGTGCAGAGTTATTCTGGTGAAGCCTATATATTGCTTTTTGTCCATATAATAATTTAAGACATTAGCAGATTTCTAATATTGAAAACTTACCTTCTCTGTAATATTCATACGGCTGTGCCCATCTATACTGATCCTGCTTCGTAATAAACGAATCCCGAAAATAGATAAACATCCACGACACACCAACAATACTATACAATCCAATCAATGCCTGCGCCGCCAACAATGCAATACCGACTCCTTGAAACAATGGACTTATTCGCCACATATCGATAACACCAGCTCCCAATTGCTGGCCTAGGCACAGTTGCAGGGTGAACAACGGTATGCCAAAGACGAGCGACAGAATCAGGAACTGAATAATGAAATTGGCACCAAAATGCACGGACAGTATAGCAAATCGGGACACGTTGAAGAGGCCCAGTGTACAGCCGAGACAGGCGAGCATCGAGCTGAGACCATGCGGCCATTGGCCCAATGGACTGCGCGTATCGGGCATTGGAGATGAAGATGTTGTCGTGGTTGCTGTTGTTGGGGTTGTTGGTGAATCACGTTGACGATCACATGGTCTGCAAACAGAAGATAGATTTGGTTAGATTACGTTTCAATCAAACCTAATGTTACAATAGACAACTAAGCTAAATCAATTATTATTCGAAGATTTTTTTCTCGATTGATGACTGTTGAAACGTTTTTCATTATTTATTATATAGTATATTCATATTATAAAATAAAATTATAATAGTTTTACTTATTGAGTTGTTCGCTTAATTCAAACAAAGTCTTTAGGTTTAAACTTAAGAATTAGTCGTAGTTCAAATTTATATTGTATACCTAAGGTAAATCTAATTGAACTAATTCGTAATTCCATAATGTTTCAAAAATTGTTTAACAAAATTATATAAAACTTTTACTGAAAAAACTATAGAAGTACAATAATAATATATTGCTTAAATGCATCTTTTTATAAACATAAACTTCATAGTCTCTACATATTTATATCTGCAATGTATTATGTAAACAAATAATTTGTTTTATACAGTTTTTATAAAATTCTTTTCCATATTTCCTTAATTAATCAAACGCCATAGATCAATTTAAGATTTTTTTTTAAATAGTGGCGATTTTATAATAATTTACACATTTATAAACCTAGCGTCCTAGAAAAAATTAAAAATCTATCGTGCAACAAGACCTCGAGTACTTGGAGTCATGCAACAGAATTTTAATTACTTGCTTGAAGATCGTGAAAGAGCATATCAAATACTTGGAATCTTACTAAAAGAACTCCAAGTTCTTACAAAAAAGAGTTTCATCTGCGAAGGATTGAAGAAATAGTAATACAAAGTCATTAAATTTTAAAAGAAGCATATAAAACTTAACAGAAGTATTTTATTTCTTAGTTAATAATAATTATGACAGATCTTTAAAAAAGATTTATTAAGCAAAAAGCATTTGAAAATACTTTCAACACAAGTTCCAATTGGTCTTGTTAAGTCACTGAATACATTTATTTAATAATTTATGATCAAAAATGATCTGTATTTGATATTTTAGAACAAAGATATTAAGTCTTCCTGCTATCATTTTAAAAACGTACTTTTTAAAAGAAAATTAACATACCTTTTACTTTTTTTAAATTTATAATATATTTGTAAAAACTAGAATCCTAAAAGAGAGTTATATAATAAAAATGTCTCCCAGAATGTTTTACATTATTGCATTAGTACAATTAAAATCTCTTTAAAACTGTAAAAGCTTAATTAAGAACAATTACATCAACAACATATGTAGTACAATTTTACCATTTGCTAAATTCTTGCATTACAACTTTAAAAAAAAGAATAATAATAATGTACCGGAAGTAATTTCGGTTACCATAGCAACCACCAAATAGTGTTTAACAACCGAAAAAAATTTCCAGGCGATGCACATAGTCGCACAAAAACAATTAGAAAAAAAGGTATCTCTCTATAGTTTAAGAAACTTATGTTAGCAAAATAAGACACAGTTATAATCCGTATTATAGTTTACACCACAAGAAAAACAAAAGCAGATTAAAAAATAGTTTTTTTCAATTATTTTCACAGCCTTCTGGATATGTTCAACGGTGGATTGATTTTTTTATGACCTACTTAGATTATAAAATCCAGCAACAGTTCAAAACCTGCACTTATGTTTACAGTTGAGCTTGTATGAGACAAGTAATATCGTTAAAAGTTATTATATAAACATTAACTGTTTTACACGGCAATAATTTCAAATAATTTAGTAATAAAATTCTGTATTATCACTTTTGAATGAACTTACTGCGACATTTCTATTCAATATAATTATATTGACGAATAAAATAAACATTAAGTAAATCAAAATATCGATTTTTACATACATATCTTACTTAAATAATTATACAGAAAAAATAGCACAATTAAAAGTAATTTTATTATTCATAATAAATTCTAAGAATCTGATAAATTTAAACGTATACATTTTGGTTTCATTAAATTTACTGCACGCTATAGTAACATTAATACTAACCCTAAGTAATGTTATTTATACGAATTTGTTAATAAAAAATTGTTTAATCAATATTTTTAAAAATGTTTTTATATTTTATTGCAAAAACATTAATACATTACATACATACACAATTCCGCCATATTCCCAAAAGGATGTGCCACAAATTCTTTCCACTATCCCGAAATTAGTTTTTCCAAACATTCTAGTTTCATCCACATTCATAACACCTCTCATTCATGCTCTACTATTCCTTCTACTTGAAAACATTCGCTTACGCAAAACATTAATAGAAAAATGATAAGTACAATTTTGCAGGACGAAAAGCATTTTAAAATTATTTTTCTATCAATTTCAGAATGAAAACAAATCTAACTATAATTATTTATTTAATATGCATATAAATTGTTGAAGTTATATTTTCTGTAATATTTTTTTTTTAAATAAACTTCAAAAACTTTCTACATTTATCCCTAGTATCAAATATGTTACTTTTATTTTATTCTCATTAATAAATGTTTACATTTACGATGTAGTTGAGAATAATAAAAAAAAACTGTATTAACTGTATATCGTGACAATTTAAACCTAAAAGCACTTTATTACTGTAAATATTTTCATTTTACTAATATAGTTGATATTGTTGATTTTTTGTCGAGTTAAAGTCAACTTTAGCTAAAGTGTTTATTATGAAAACGGACCTAATATATTTACACTAAAGAAATATACTTATATTATAATAATTTTTCAATAATATTAAAAAAAACTTCAAGAACTAATGCTGAGTTTCTATACATTTTCTGTAAAATTATAGACCTAAAACACAGCTTTAAGCAAGATTTCATTAAATACCTATAAATTCGACAAAATAATCTATAAAAATATTGACCATAATATGAATTATTAACCAATATCAAACAGCATTAATTCGATTCACTGTCTATGCGAAGCTTTACCCAACTGGACTATCTCACCGTCACATATATACAGCTGACACGAAAGTTCGCGTGTAAAATCGTGTATTTTACAGTTGTCGTAAAGTGCCGCGCATCAGAAACAATGATACGAACGTTTATAAATAATCATAGAAATTTATTTAGCTTATAATAAATTAGTTAAGTGCTGTCACCATATGTGTGTGTGGGACAACTTGAAAAAAATGGAATTACGGTGATTTTCGACTAAACGCAAAAATACGATGCTTTCTACTTGCATATTATTATAAAATAGCGTTAATTAGCAACCTAAATAGCCTACGTGTTTAGCGGGATTGTCTACCCACTAAATAGAAAATAAATTATTATGTTTCTAATAAGGTTTAATCATATTTTGTTCTTCTAATATTTTATATTTGAATTTTGTACAAATAATATATTAAAAGAAATATTCATTATTTTGCTGAAAATAGTTAATCCTAATCTACTCTTATTGTAGCTAAGTAAATCAAATTTTATCTGATAATAAACTAGAATTATTACAATATTACTTGCAACATTTATACCAGTTAAAAGAATCATAATTTTTTCTTACTTATTGTTAGAGAAATTTAAAAAAAAAATCAATTTATGTTATATTAATTAATAAATATGATAAAACCTACTAGCTAATATTAAAAACGTTTGTTTGTTTAATTTTTTAATTTGTAACAAATGAAAATTAAGATAGTCTACAATGTCAATGTCACAGTATAGATGCATAATTAAAAATTATAATTTTCCATTCAAAATAATTATACATTTAAATAATGTGAATAAATTAATTCGTTCAATAACCTATATCAAAAATATTTATTAATATTCGTAATAATAATATTATATATAATAAAAATATTGCTAATATTAACAATAAATAAATATCACTACTTTATTTTCCTGTATAAATAATATAAAATAAAACTATAGTTTTTAATAAAATACTAGAATAAAATTATTAATAATGTAATAACAATTATCGTAAAGTATTAGGAGTATAAATTAGATAAATACAGTTTATTGAAAGATTTCTAAAAAAAAAAAACAAATAAAAACAAAATATGATTATCGAAAATATAAAAATATTTGAACACAAAATTTTAGAAAACAAAATCTATTTTAGTTACCTTGAAATAATAATTGTAGGCATATTTCTTACGGTAGAAACAAAATCTAATCCAAAAAATAAATCAAATCAAATCCAAAAAGTAAAAACGAATCGTAAAGTCAACGAGACGTTAAAACAATTGCAATAAAACAGATGAATAATAAAATCACTATGTACCATATGCACATTGCCACAGACTATATCAGGTACATCACAACTAATAACTGTATTTGAACGTCTCCTACAACTTATATATCAAACCTGGCGTTTGTCGAGTGTTTTATTTTACAATTTAATCCACCGGAAAACAGAAAAAAAAAAAATTGCGACAAAAATTGTCAGAGTACATTTAAAGATAAAAAAAAAGTAACAATAGACTGTTTTCGTTTGTCTTGATAAAGTGATAAGATTCTAAATCAATGACGTTTTCAAGTAAACTTTTCGGGTTTTGCAATTGTCCTTCACAAGGACTGCCAGCGGTAAGGACTAAGCGACTGTATTTTATATAGCGTTCACGTTATCTTGACAGTAATCAGTTGAATTTTAACACGCAACTAGCCAAGTTTTACGCTAAACTGACCAATAGTGGACGTAAAATACCGACAAAATCAATAATGGTTCCAATATAATATGCTTCTCCGTTTCTGCATATTTCTCAACATAAATACAATTTAATAGATCTAACCTAACTTATTCATTCTTTGAGTTTAGTCACGTTATCATTTTAGGAAAGTCGTCATACACAACAAATTTTCATGCAGTATTTGACAAAATACTTTCTTTAGAACGTAATAAAATGTAAGAAAATATTGAGTATCCTTCTGTAATAAATGTTTAAAAAAAAGAACTACAACCTAAAGCCGTTTTATTTTAAAGATGATGGTATATTTATCATAAATTAATATTTTCAAAATATAACATTTTTAAATTTAAATTTTATACAAATTCTCTATATATGTACTTAAATAGATTTTGAAATATGTGTTCATAAACAAACAGATACACTCCATAAATTTTTATTTAAAAAAATAATATAGTCTCAATTTTTATATATTTTGAAATGTAAACATTTTCTAGTAGAATATGAAAAATTTTATACAAGTTTACAAAACTAAAATTACTTTTAGCAAGTAAAGTTCGTGGTCTGAAACTTTGTATAACTGTATATTTTTATACACCTACATATAACAAGTAAAAATAAAATGTCATTTTAAATTTATCTTTAAAACTGTTTTAAAACAAGAAGAACACAACTTGGCAAATATAATAAAAATATTTATATATCACAGAAAATATTTCTCTTTTTTAAGTATATATAACCATATACAGAATTTCACAGAATTTAATTTAAAAATTGGCAGTATACAAAACATTTCTTTGTTGAATTAAATTTCAACAAATTAGTATAAAAAAATTATTACATTTTTCAATGAAAACAAATCTTAAAAATAAATAAAACTAAAGTGTCTAAAATTTTAATTTTAATAATTCATAAAACCAATGTTAATACTTGCATTATTACAAAACTATAAAATATATATTACATAAAATATCTTGATAAATTAAAATAAAATAAAATATAATATTAAAAATATATATTTGATACTATTTTTAGATCGTAGAAATTCATGTGATACACTGTTTAAATATCAATTATTTGATAACTACAACTGCTTTAATCTAGAACGTTTATAAATAAATATAATTGATAGTAACGCAATTTAAACTATCAATTTTTTTATCAAAAAAATATTGCAAAAGCCGCCAAAAGTACAAAATTAGCACTTTTTTAGTTTCTCACAATACATATAAATTAAGCAAAAACAACTCATAATATTATAGAATGTTTTGTTAGTAATAAAAAAAACAATACATATATTTTTTAGTTTGATTTAAAAAAAAGTGTTTTGATTAATGCAACAGAATTTAGTAGTTGTCTTTCTAAAAAGTAGAATCAATTTTACATAAAATATATTTCAAATTTATTCTGGCATTTTTGTTACAAGTATATAGCATTTTTCATATTTTATATTTATATTCTATCTGACATTTCTAAATCTACAAAAAGTTAAATAGAATGTGTTATAATATACATATTGCAAATATACCTACTTAGTTTTTTGTAAAATATTACAGTTTGTGTTATTATTATTATTATTATTTTATTACTTACTTTCAAATAATGCAGTTGTTTTTAACGTTGTCATTTTGTAAAATATAAACATATATTTCTTTTTTATAACTAGAACATTTATTTTACATCTAATTATGTAATATGTTTTTGCAAACATATTAAACAAATTAACAAAACTATAATAACTCTATAAATAAATAAAAAATAAAAAATAAAAACTTGTAAGTACATTATTATTTAATCGCCCTATTAATAGAAATCGTTAGATTATTATTCTAATGATTTCATTAGAAAAATGGGTACGAGATTTTGGAAAAATCGATAAATAAATTAAATTATCAGGTTGCTAAGTCTATTCTTAGTCTGTACTCATTCAACTTTGATTATAAATCAAATTTTATTTTTCTATAAATAACCTTTTTGAGATTATTTAAAACAATTAAATATTAGTTACTGGATTTTCCTACACAGGATATTATAACGTAAGATAGATACAAGTCTAACTTTTATCACACAAACACAACATTTTTTTGCTAAAACTGATTTTATATTATTCATTCAATAAAATCATTATTTTCGTAGCAAAACTGTTATCAGGAAATGTTATTAAATTATCAATAAAAATATTATAATAATTGGAATCGTTATTTGTCTTTATTAACAAATTAATTTAAATACACGTACTTAATTTTTAATAGTTTAACAATTATAAAATTTATTTTATTAAGTTATAATGTATAATAAAATCAGGTTTTAATCATTTTAAAATATTAATTATCAAAATGAATGACTATATATATTTTTGATTTAAATTATTTTATAAGAAATTTCTAATTAATTTAAAAAAATACTGTACAATTTCTAAGAATAAATACATGGAAACATCTATGCCCCAGGCGGGGTTAGAAGCTAGGACCGCATGAATGACAAGTAGCATCAGACTGGCGCCTTAAACAACTCAATTATACAGGTCAACACTAATTAGTATAGTTAGAAATATGTTTTTATTTAAAAACTAACAACAAACCTGTTTTGTAAATCTTGTGACAAAACAATCCTAGTTTTCCAATGTACAATATTTTTGCATTTTATACAAACTCTGTATTCTACAATGTTAGAATAAAATAAATCATGCTAAAATGGAAGATTATAGAAAATGTAAAAATTGACCCATTTGAGCATTGTAAATATCTGTATTAGTATATTCTATTTCAAAATATATTTATTAGTTTAAAACTTGTACATTTTTTTGCAGATTTTTATACTTTTGAAATAAAATTAGATATGTCAATGATCATTTTTCATTAATAAATTATACAATATACAAAATATAACATGATTTATTTAACCCAATTTTAAAATCAATTTTTTTTAGAATACGTATCTTGTATTATTTACAATAATTAATTAATAACGTCACACATATTTTAATGAACTTTTTCATTTTAAATACATTTAAAAAACATAATATTTTATAATAAAATTTAAATAAATCTCATTGTAGCAAATAATTTTTAATATAACTTAAGTTATACTAACATACACAAATAATAATTTCAGAAAATTGATCACAAACTATGCATCACAATCATTTTAATAAAAATACAATTATATTAATAAATAACGTAAGAAAAATATTAAATATTATTAAATAAAAAACTATGTACATACGTTTTTATACTATCTGCTCACACATTCATTCATATTATTTGACACATACAAAAAATCACTGCACAAACACAAAACAATTGAACAATTGAACAACAATTGAATCTTTAACTGTTTAAAAAAACCTTAAACAATTTCAAGTGCAAATATTGTATATACAAACATTGTTGACAAGTAACAACTAACTGCTTTAGTAAAGAGACCACTGACTGCAGATCAGTTCTGTAAGATAGTAACAGGATTGGATTGAGGAAACATTTGTAATAGAAAAAATACTCTTTATGGTTTCCTGATTATAACAACATATTCTGTACAAATAAAGAAATTCAATTTTAATTTGTTAATAAAACTTGATGTTAGTTATAAATCAAATACAGAATGTTGCATTTTATTATTTTTAAGTTTTATATTTTTATTCATGTCATAATAAAGTACAAAGTCTAGAAATTCATTCATTTTTGACATAAATCTCACATGTAAAACATGTAAAAACATCATATGATCCGAGTAAATTTATTCTTGAAACATGCGTGCAAATACCTAATTGTAATGTTTTAAAACGTGTAAATGTTAAATCATTTTAAAATACACTACAATAACCATTTCTCTTGTCCACTAAATTCAACTAAAAATTACCAAAATAATTTAATATATGTAAAATCTAAGATATATTTGCAAATTTTATTCCAATATCAAAAAAATGATCTATAAAAAATAATAAAATAACTTTCTTTTCATCACAATAAAATGAAAATGATTCTACCAAAATCTTTCATGATCAGCACATGACTTTTAATATCTAATCACACTATTTCATCTCTATAAGTTAGAAAAGTAAATCTTTATATTTCAGCATTGTTTTGTTTTTTAAGTGCCATAATGCAGACGATAAAATTGGATACTTGAAAACATACACTTTTTTTTTATCTAAATTATGATATAAATCAATATACTTCATTAATTTTGCATATAATTATTATTGCTTACTAAAAGAATATTAATTATTTCATCACATGGTTACAGTAGTTATTTTATCGAATTATTATCTAGAATGTACACGTGTTAAATATTTAGAAAATATTTACATATAATTTTATTAATTACACAAAATCGATACTTCTTAATAAAATATAAATATATTGTAAATTATAGTTACTTACATTTCAAGAGATCAATATTTTTTTTATCAATATTTATTTTCGAATATTTTTTTAAAATAAAAATTTGTCTAATATAACTACTGTAAATAAAAGTAATCAATTTTTTCACTAATCTCATATTTTTAAAACTTAAAATTACTTCTATTTTCCAAATTTCATTTTGAATCAAAAAAATATTTCTGTAACTTTGATATGTCGACATATTTGGATACTAAACATCAGGTGAGCGTAACTTGATCTGTCAAAATTTTAAATACTAATCACAAACGCTACCACTGAATCACAATTAGCTAATCATACACTAATATAATGATTTTCTGTTGAATAACATTATTTTACAAATAATCATTTATATAGATTTGAACAAATGTTTTAAGACTAATCAAACAAAATTATTTGTGACATTAACACGAAACAAATTATAACCTACATTTGTTATTATTTCAAATTTTTACTATTACTGTCAAGAAATATAGTTTGATATCTATATTAATTTCAACAAGAGTCAAATGTAATATAATTGGCATAAATGAAAACTTTTTACTGTACAATAACATCTTGTTTGTATGGTACGAGATAAGAATGTTTTTAAAGAAATGATTGTCAAAAAAATTGAAATAGCAAAAAAATATAATATTTCTCGACTTTGAAATAAATGTTCAATATCTCATTTTCAATATAAAAGTAACAATGTCAAATAATGTCATTGTATTTTTCTATTATTTTAATTATTCTTTGAATATTTTTTTTCTTAAAATTACAATACAAGTATTTCAATTTAATCTGTTTTGCAACTTTAAAAAATATTTGGCCATATATGTCGGCAATCAATAATAATTAAAACGATGATAGATTTCAAAATTTCAATAGTGCACTGTTTGTTTGAAACTTTTATTCAATATCGAAAATCTACTGACCATGTGCATAAATATAATGAAATATCTTCAACATTATATATAAAACACATACATAAAAATGTAGTAAAAAAACCTAATTTTCATATACAATTATTTAAACAACTCATTTGTTTAAAAACTGCTATAGTTTGTATCTTATAAACTCAAAACCTAAAATATTTTATAAACACATAATATTTAAAACTATTTTTCCATAACTTTAAGTTCTATTGAACGAGTTTGTCAGTTTATGTTCTGCGACTTTACCAATTAGAATATGTATTAAAGATATTATTTAATAAATATAAAACAGAAATTCTCTTCGCAATAGAAAATTATTGAAATCCACTCCTGTAACTTGTAAGATCATCTTACAACTAAGTACAGTCATTCATTTTAACATAAGTCTGTCGTAATTGGAGTAACTTTAGGCCAAAGTAAAGAGACTTGAACGCAAGATCAAGTAAGAAATAATATGGCAAAAGATGTGTTTTAAAATCAGGCACATCAAAGTTTATTTCTATTCCATCTTCATTTCATCTGGTTGTTGCGGGGCCACACCGTTATAGCGTTTGTACCAAGCAGTACGAGTACCGGAGACATTGGCACAGCGTTGGAGCAGTGACCGACCGACAACTGGTGCCCGAACGCGTTCATCATTTATACGAGCGGAGCGGTACAAACAGTAAAATAGTAGATAATACTAATGTCTTATAATTGTATGTTTATAACATCCTTCATTCATGCTTCAGATAATCTTTTTTTTTTTTTCATGTACTTATAAAAATGTTTTGCTTGGTTTGTTTGTAAAAACAAAATTGTAAATTTACAGATAGTATATAAATTAACAGACTCTGAACAAATTTATAAAATACATACATACACAATCACGCCATATACCCAAAACCAAAAGGGTATGGAACAAACTCTTTCCACTATCCCGATATCAATTTCCTCCAAATAATCCTATCCAGACAAGCAACTTTAGCTTCATCCACATTCATAATTCCTTTTATAGATGTTCTACTACTCCTACTACTACAAAACACTCTTAATTATACCAGTTCAACTACTCATCGGATGTCCACGCAAACGTATAGCTTCAAAATCATTCATATACATTTTTTTTGACCAAACGTTCATTTGTGATTTACATTATACTAAAAGTTGTGACTAGATAATCTAATATAAAACTTACAAAATATTTAATTCTGAACTTATAACAGTTAAGCGTTGTCTTAAAATCGGTATTAATTAAAACCGAGCTTGTAGTACAAATCATTATCAGTTATATTATCAGTTCCCGTAATTCTGAGGTGGAACATAGGGGGGCTATAAGCTCGAGAAGCTGAACATATAGTTTCTTAACAATTTTCACTTGCATTATTAATGGTGCGAGTCATTAGCTGACAGCCAAGCAAAGAACCTACAGCTTATAGTAGGTTCCGAGTCGCTCAGACCCAGCCGATATCAATTCAGTGGTACAAGATTTTAATACCAGAAATAATATTTAAACTAATTTTTGGTGTGAGTGCAACGCGAATCAGGGACCTTTGTGGTCCAAGTCTAACACGCTGCAACTAGTCTACGGCTGCCTGTAATAACGCAATATTTTCAACTCACCAAACCATATAAGTGTTTTGATAACAATTGACAAATTATATGGCGTAGTTAACCTTCGATTAAATTAATTGTATTTTATGCAACCCTATATTATTTCGTACTCACTTTTATAAATAAAACAAAAAACCTATAAGTTGTTCGATATTTTCAAAATAATGGTAAAAAATTATTATAATTTATTTTAAAATAAAATATAAATATATTTCTGAAAGAACTTATTATTCTAAAAATAAAATTCTATAAATCATGTAATTGTTCCCAAACAAGTAATAATTATATTCTATTTTTATCGCGACATATATTTCTATTTATGCAAATAATTTCCTGTGCAAGAATTCAAAAATTACTACTACTACTTACAATGACTCAACAAAAACAAACCAATTTTGTCAACAATATACTTATTAACTTCCAAAAATAGCAAAATCATAAGATTAATATAAAGAAGTATATAATTAAATAGAGAAACGTTATGTTAATTTAATGTTAAGAGAAAAAAACTATTGTCTAATTTAGCTAACTTCAAACTGGCCATCATATAGTAAAAGAAAAACAAGATAAATATCTCCCAAAAGTAACCAGGTTCAAAGTACTAAAATAATAAAATTATATAGTGTTTTGAACATTTGGCAAACAGGAAACTCTCTGACTTAAATCAAAACGAAATTTTTAATTAGACGTTTTTTACCTCCAGGTCAAAATCCTCTCTGTGCTTCGAATGTTAAAAAATTTACACACGCACAATAAAATACACGGCAAATATATTTTAAAAATTCTTAGCACTAAGGCCCGATTTTATAAACACTGATTAAATTTACTTTAGAAGTAAATGTATTTACTCTACAAGTATAGATTTCCATATTAAAAAAATATATATAATCTAGTAATACTATAATCTGGTTAAATTGTTGGAATAACATTAGTTTTTATGGGTATTTAGTAGGAGTATCTGTAAAGTCAATTTTATTATTGTTAATGAAATTGGTCCGAAGAGTTCCTTGTCAGAAAGTTTCGAAAAAATTAGACATTTTTAAAATTATTAATAGAATAGAATAGTAGTAATAAGTAGTAGTAATAAGTATGCAAAGCTATAATTTAAATCAATAATAGCAAAAAAAATCTAATCTACTAAGATTGAGAAATTCTGTTCCTGTGAAGTCATAACCAAACACCTTATATAATCACAATTGTGCATCAATTATATTTGAAAAATATTCTGTTTTAATTATCAAAAACATCATTGAAATTTTTATTATTTTATAAGTTGAATAATGTAAAAAAAATCATGGCTCAATATTTTTTGAACGATATATATTCCTGTCTAGTCTGAACAAGATTTAAGTTTTGATTTTATCATTATAATTATGAAAAGATAATTAGTCTACTTTAAACTTTAGTAAATGATTTAATATAATCACATCCTGATTGTTATTTTTGCAAAACAAATTGTTTATTTTTCGTAAAATATAAATTACGAAATTTGTACTTTTCATTACATCATTATATACAATAATAAGTTAAATATGTTTTATTAGTAATTTATAACTGAACTCTTTAAAAATCTTAATTACAAAATATATTATTAAAAACTTTTTTTTTCTATTCTTGTTAAATAATACAGGAATTATACAGGGTGTTAGGTAAACATGGGGCAAAAATTCAAGGGGTTATTCCTTGGCCTATTCTAAGAATATTTTGTCCTATAATGATTTTTGAAAAACCCCTTTGTTTCTAAGATACAGGGTGAACAAAATTTGCGAAAGTAACAACATTTTCTTATCAAAAAGTAAATGTAAAGTTGCTCAATCTACAATAAATGTTCGAAATGACTTCCTCCAGCCCGGATACAAGCATTCAATCTTCTCGTCATTGACTACCGAACTCTTTCAAACACACCAAGGTCGTTTCTAATTGAGTTAGACCCAACAATTATCCGATTTTGCAAGTCGTCCAAATTCTTCACTTGATAAACTCAGTGGGTTTTTCAAAAATCATCATAGGACAAAATATTCTTAGAATAGGCCAAGGAATAACCCCTTGAATTTTTGCCGCATGTTTACCTAACACCCTGTATATGCATATATCGCAAAATTACAGATGAAATATCTGATCAATCACAAATTTGCAGTTGCAACATATCCTCAGTACGCTATGACACAGCAAAATATCCATATGTTGTAATTATGTATTTGCAAATGTCATTTATGTCAAACCGAATAGTGCAATTTCCTATTGTATAGTCATAGAACAAGTATAGTATTGTACTCCCATGTAATAACTATTGCTAATTCGGATAAATTACGGCACTCGTCTACGATTAATGTTGTAAACTTTTTAGTTTACCGCCATATCTCAAAAACAAAAGACGATAATAAACTACCTGAACTAATTATCAAAATAGGTCATAAAATATCGAAGTTTTATTTTGTGACTGAATGATTCAGTCACCAAGAACTGAGACTGTCGTCTACGATGAGGATAGATCGACCACGTTATACCAGCCCAGAAAATTATATAAATTCAAATTAAGAAATATTATTTTAACATTTGACTTTTGGATGATTGATATAAAACCTTTTAAATTTAAAACATTTTTATTATTTAAATCGTAAAAAATTAAAAATTAAAAAAACATTCCATAATAATGTGATAATATTTAAAAAAAAACAGTAAAAAACTTAGAACAACAACTTAAAATACATTTAAAAAAATTATGTTTTATTAACAATTTGTAAGATAACTGTATTTTTACTACATTTTATTTATTATTTTACACAACAAAATGCAATATTATTACGAAAAAATAGGTTATAGTAATATTAATAATAATATGGTATACATTTTGACCTACTTACGCATTATTGTACATATAAAATAAATAATTTAAACAATAGCCAAATAAAATATTGCTTATGATAAATAAAATTTTAGCTATGAATTTAATTTATTACATAAATTATTTGAAGACAATAGGGTGATAAGTTATGCTAGTAAACTTGAATAAAATTTACTAGTTGAAAATCTGATAATATAAAGTTTTGTGCCTGATGCATATGCAACTAACTTCACTGTTGTGCTGTGTAAGTTAGTGATCTTCAGATGTTTTATTTGCGCATGAAAATTCAGTAAATGTTTTGTATTATTTGTGTAGTACATATGCAAATTATCGTAAGAAAAATGCTAAAAATTAATGCTTAATGCTTAGTTTTATGTTTACATTAAGTAAAGTGCCCAGCGTTGCTCAGGTGTTACACAAAATCATGTCCTTCATTATTTATAACGACGTCATTATGCTAAATTGTTTATAATAAGGTTTTAATTAAAAAAATGTATTATATGTATGATAAAATCTTTAGTTTATTAGTTTTTAAATTATAAACTTTGGATCTACTATGATATGTCTGGTAGTCATAAAAAATAGTAATTTATAAACAAAGTGCAAACAATATTTTTCACAAAAACTAAGTTTGAATGAAAAATATACACTTTATGCATGAATTCCATAAACATTTTTTCCACAATTATCTGCAATTAGTATTAACTTACACAAACATCAAAATACACATCTAAATTTTGATATTTTGATGTTTTTGCCAATTTTATCACGTTTCTTACTTTGAAGTATGTATATACATACAATGCTGTTTTGGGGCCTATGTTGATATGTATACGGTAGTGGTAGTAAATGTGGAATAGAGACTTTTACGTGGCGTATGTGGAGTAACTAGCAGGAGTCGGATACGAAATAAATTAGTGATAAGTTTGAAATTTTAAAAAAAAATTAGTCAGTTAAAATGGTTCGGTCATTTTTAGCGAATGTCTAATGAACGTTTAGTTTCAAGAATATATGTGAATAATTTTAAGGCACACGTTTGTATGGACGTCCGATGAGTAAATGGAGTGGTATGATTGAGTTTCGAAGTAGTAAGAATAGAAGAGCATGAAGCTAGAGTTGCTTGTTTGGTTACAAATGTTTGGAAAAAACTGATTTCGGGATAGTGAAAAGAGTTTTTGCCACACCCTTTTGAGTATACATAGCGTGATTGTGAATGTACCATAAACAGATATTTTACGCACGAAAAATAGTGAAATAAAGTACAGTTTTTAATAATCATAAAAAATGATGTTCCATTTTGTAATATTTTATATAATACGAAAATTTAAAAAGCAAAATTTTTAAATGTATTATGCATTACTTTTGCTTGGGTTATTATTTATTTAAGAAAGTATAGTTGTTTAAAAAAAAATGTTGAAATTATTTATAAATATTCTTTTCGCATTGTTAACGTAGCGTATTAATTACAGGAGATACACTTCAATTAATTTAAAAAAATATGAATTTATATATTATAAAATGTTTCTTTTTTTAATATTATAACGTTCACTTTTTACCTTGTTTCGATTTTAAACTAAACAATTATTTTAAAATTATTGTTATTATTATAAAATACTTTTACTATATGTGCAAAATTCTGTATTTCATTTTTTAATTGCATTTTTTTTATCAAATTTAATTGAATTATGTTTACAATCGTTAATTCATAATTTTATTTTTTTTCGAGGTAAATGACTTGATAAATTTTTTGTTATCAAATTTGTCATTAATATTTGATTATTGTTAGTTTATTTTTAGCTGAAAAATATTTGCTTTAACAAATGTTTTCTTTATAATTTTGGTTTAAAATACATGTATGTTTATTTTTGTGTCTAATCGAAATGTAATTACTCATATTTGTAAATAAAATATTGATTTTTATCAGTTATTGATTTTAATAAAGTAAATATTAGACATTCAGTATTAGGAAAATAATTTTGTTATTTACAATTTTTTTTTAAATAAACATAATTAAATTAATTTAAAAAAAATACTTGTATAAAAAAAATTGTTATCACAAAGAACCACTCCATCCTATTCCAAATAATTTTTCCTTAATTCCTCTATTTTGTTATTTTATTTATAAAAAGTAAATTTAATACATATAATATAGTAAAAAGTCTTTAAGAACTCTTTATATTAAAATAAAAAAGCTTTAGGATTATGTTCTGAACATATTTTATTTAAAAATCGACGTTCTGATATACTTAGCGATTATAGTAAACAGTTCCATTGCACTTATAAAAATTCAATTTATTCAAAACTATTGTAGTAAAGCTGAAATATTTTTTTTTAATTATCAATGTACGTGCAGTATATCCAAAACTCAAATTTTAATTAAAATTATACAGAACTAAAACCTAAAGCCTTTTAATTATAATATAATACAACTATTAATGAGAAACATAATTGTCTGAATTTAAAAAGTTATGCCATGCGAAAATATCTTAAACCACACTTTGATATTTTGAATAAATACAAACAAATACATTGCAATTTATATACATATATATATATATATATATATATATATATATATATATATATATATATATATATATATATATAGATTTGTAAATAGTACAGACCTGAAAATAAAATGAAATCTGTACATAAACCGTAATAAATTAATTTTATATTAAATACGTAATAAATTGTGCTTATGTTATTACCTGGTGTATTTTTTTGAAATAATATATACAGTCAACGAAACTAAATTGCAAACACAATTATTAAACATTTATCACATTAAATTATAATAATAATAATAATACATAATGAAAAACATAATTGTCTCAATTTAAAAAGTTATGCCATGCGAAAATATTTTAAACCACACTTTGATATTTTGAATAAATACAAACAAATACATTGCAATTTATATATATATATATATATATATATATATATATATATATATATATATATATATAGATTTGTAAATAGTACAGACCTGAAAATAAAATGAAATCTGTTCATAAACCGTAATAAATTAATTTTATATTAAATGTGTAATAAATTGTGCTTATGTTATTACCTGGTGTATTTTTTAAAAATAATATACAGTCAACGTAACTAAATTGCAAACACAATTATTAAACATTTATCACATTAAATTATAATAATAATAATACATAATTTTACTTATTTTAAAATTACGATTTAATAAGAAAAGTGTTTGTATTTTATTACAGTATTAATCGCAGAATATAAAGCAGAAAATTTTTATATACATTTGATTTTTCTGACTGTACTTTTATATGTGCAGTTTTTGCATATATGTGGGTGTAAGAATAACTGCGCTTTACAAATAAAAAAATATTTTTTTATATATATTAGTATACATTTTCAACCTACTTTTCTCAAAGCAAAATCGCAGAGAACTTCATAAAAGCATATAGGCGGGTACCATTATATGTTTATTAAAAATATTTTTTTTACATCTATACATATAAAGCACAATATAAATATGTATGTATGTATTTATATTTGTTCGGTTTTAAAATGCAACTTGGAAGTAAATTATAAAGTTGAAATTTAGCACAGAGCTGTGTTATACTACCACAATGACGGAAAAATTTTGTTCGCTTATAACTTATCCATTTTGATGGGAGTTTTATTAATACTTGAGTCATGTTTCTAGAAAGATTTTACTATGGGCCAATGCGGCGTCAGCCGCAGACAAACACTGTCAACAATAAAATTGACCAAAAACTCTGTTCACTTACAACTTGACATCCACTAAATAGATTTTAATGCGAGTATTATTAATCGTTGAGTCGTTTTTCGAAGAAGATTTTACTATCAAATGTAGCGCAGAGCCGCAGGCGAGCGCTCTAAACGATAAAAAATTACCAAAAACTTTGTTTACTTATAACTTGACATTTGCAGAACAAATTTTGATTATAATTGAAACGTTTCTCAAGAAATGTTTTACTATGTGGAACAATTTAAAACTGTAATTATGAAAATGTTTTGCATAAGTGAATTTTTCCAGGTGGTAAAAATAAATGAGCATGTATGAGAAGCATCATTAATGCGAATAAAGCGAAATTGCTTGTCTGGATAGAATTGGAATGGAAAGAGTTTATTTTACATCCTTATAGCTACATGTATGTTTTTTATGCAAACTTTTATAACAATTTAGAATTTAATATTTAAGAAATTAATAGAAATTAATCAGCAAAATACAGAATTCTGTGTAATTCAAGAAAAATTAGCTGAGACAATAAAAATTGGCTGAATCAAAATTAGGGTGCTACAATTTTGGCTGGTTACTTAAATTTATCTATAGGTACTACCAGATGAGCACAGGGGGGCAGGTGAGTCAGTTTACCCCAGGCCCCACTAAAAGAAGGGTCCCCAAAACAAATAAAAAAAATTATATCTTGAGTTTTTGAGTTTGATTTTTTTATATCAATCACTAATTAATTAATTAATATTCTTCTTTAAAAACTGTACATATAAAATACTGACAACTCTGAAAATAATGATGTTTCTGACTGAATTTCTGGAACTTTGTTTTTAAAAAAAGAATGTAATTTATTATAAATTATTAAAATAAATACTACTATAAACATTTTCATTTTTATACCAAAAAAATTGCTTCTCTACAAAATACTTTAAATTAACAAAGGGCCCCTCGTCCATTTTTTACTCCAGGCCCCTCAACCTCTCTGGGCGCCCCTGGGTACTACAAAATTAACTTATGTTACACAATGTAAATAAATAACAGTAATAATAAGTAACTATTAAAAAAAAAAACTCCATATTTTTAATATCGCAAATCAAAACAGCAAATCTTAAATTAGAAGATTTTGTAAATTAAGTTGATTGTGAATTATAGTGACACAAAAGTATCTATAAATACTTATCGTTGACCTCGTTTATCTTAGCAATCCCGTGTGTCACCTTTAATTAGCATTCAATTAACATACATAATAAACAGATGTTATATTACCAACAACTGTTTCTATATAAAACGAGATCCGTTATGTGCTTCAAACAGTTCAAATCAAACAGTTAGGCAATTTTAATAATTCTATTTTGCAAAAGCGATTATAACCTCACTTATGAAATACAAGTGGAAGAAGGAAAAAAAACAGATACAGATTATCGGTTTAAGAACTATTTATTTATAATTAATTATAATGTGTTTCTTACATATTTGCAACGGTTCTATGTTTATTACTTACGGTTAATATACTGATCATTTATTAAGTAAATTTTAAGTTTTTTTTAAAGACTCATGATCAAATTATCTAAACAAGTCTTTCGAATACTATTGTTAGACTACATTCCAAATATCTTGGCAAATAACGTAACCAATCAAATAACAAATTTTAGTTCAAATGTTTTTAAAAAGACATATTACTTTATTTTAATTTCCACTTAATCGCAAACACATTTTTCCAATTATATTGTGTTTGTGTTTTTTCCAAATTTATTAAATTTTCTAATTATATATTAGTTCTCTGCAATTAAGTGGAAATTAAAAATATTTGTAAAACTCAGAAAACATTGCTTTAATAACATATTACTGTAATACAACTGACCAGGTTAATGCACGACTTACTATTAGTCATGTCTGGTCATACACAATATAATTGGACAAATATGTTTCGTCATGTGGTAGAATGTCTGCCGCAAAAACAGGAAACTCGGGTTCGAATCCGGGCGAGACCGATACATTTTTCCAAATTTATAAAATTTTCTAATTGTATATTAGTTCACTGCGATTAAGTAAAAATTAAAATATTTATAAAATTCTTAGTGTTATCGCACAAAACATAACTTTAATGACATATTTCTTGTTTTAAATTTGTCCGATTATTACCGAAGTGTCATTCAAGCCACACTGAATCAGTTTATCCTGATAAAGACGAGCGTTGAGTTTCGTCGAAACGTCGATTATAGATTAATTTTAATACAGAACTTGAACTCAAAACAGTTTATTTTGTTTAATAAATAATTTTAAATAAACATCAAAAGTACTTTTGGCTAAAATCACTTTTCTAAATGAAGTGAGAATACGGGTCAAAGTATTTTTCTAAATATGCAATATATAAGATTATTTTCTAATTTTTGTAATATCATAGAATAGGTCTCCAATAAAGCGATGAATTTATCAGTTAGGTTTAGAGAAACGCCTTAGCTTAATGAACATAAAATTTTGTCATGTGTCGAAGATATAAGACAAGTCATTATCTAATGTGAAAAGGAAACTTTATAGATCAATACATTACTGACGTCAAACGCAAATCCATCAGTTGATTCTGTTCAAAATTCGAACAAACTTCATGTGAAACTAACTTTATAGTAAACTTTAAAATAGAAAAAATAAAATTTAGTAAATGTGTTAATAAATAAATTATTTAACAAACAAATTTTCAAAAATAGATATCAGGCTCATGTTAATAATTTTATAATTTTTGAAATAAGAAAAAAAAAACAGATATTCATCTTGCTTTTACAAAAAAAAGAAAAACTGTAGATCATCAAGAACGTTTCAGAGCATAAATAACGTGTTAATGTCTTCTTTTATTTATCAAAAAAAAATTAACATAAATTTCAATAGACACGCTTATGGGTTAGCTTGTGCCTTTGTAAATAATAATTATTTACATTCGTATAGATAATGTCGACTGCATACAGAAGTAGACAAAATTTTTATATTGTTTGTTGTCACGGATATGATCACTGAACAGGAAAGTTAACTATTTCCGGTCGTGGCATATGAGTTTTCTAGATGCCCTTATCATTATACCAGTGCTTAACAAAATATCACGCTTTGCAGACGCTGCCACCATGCTTGGAAAACTTTTTAAAATTATTTAAAAACATAAAATTATTTAATGTAATTTTGTATAAAATGTTAAGTACTTATACTTAAAGTATTTTATTTAAAATAAAACTGCTTTAGATTAAAGTTCTGTATTAATATTTATGCGTATAATCGATGTTTCGATGAACTCAACGTCCGTCTTTATCAGGAAAAAATAATCATTAAAATTAATACAAAACTAAATCCTAAAGCCTTTTTATTATAATATAATAAGTTCTGAAAGATTTTTTACTATAATATAATTTTATTTATTTATATCCTATTATTAAACGGGCAATTCTTATATGTATTAATTTGTATGTAAATTTTATCTTGGAAACGATTCTAAAAAAATTGATAAAATAGAATAAGTCTACTTTTTCTGGTGCGGAAAAACAATTTAGCTAGATTTCTATTCTGGAAAAACTCATTCACGATATAAATTTTATTTTAAAATTCGTTTTTGGCACAATAAATATATTGAAAATTTGCTGTCACATAGTTCAACCACCATGACAACATTGCAACATTTTCAAAATATCTTATTAAACGATCAATACTTAACTATTTAAAGAATTTGACTCCTTTTAAACAAACATAATATATATTACAATAATCGGTAATAAAATTAGTATCAAAATAGCCAGAAAAAATACTCGAAAATTTTAAGAGAAATTGTCATGGCATCTATAAAAGTGCCTGAAATCATTTACTTATAAAATTATTATTATTTTGCAAAAAAAAATTCAATATATTAAAAATAAACTAAATATACAAAAAATATATAAATTACCACCTCATTATTTTTTTATAGTTATAATAAAATTATTCCAAGTACTGACATTCTGCTAAAAAAAGAACATTAAATAAATAATAAAGAAATAATTCTTATGAATGGAATTGTACAAACTGTAGCATAAAATCATAAAACAAATAATTGTATAAAATATTTTTCATAAACTTCACATATTGTTAAAGTGAAAAACATGAAAGTCATTATACTTTTGTCTGTATTTTATGAAAATAATATTTACTTAACCTTATCAATTTTTATTAACATTGTTAAATATTTAATACCTGCTACTTTATAATAAAATATTACCAAAGTGCAATGTTTATCACATACCTAAACCTCTCTACTTAAATACTAAAAAAATAAATTTACAAATTACACAGTTTTATTAATAATAACAAACTCTAAATTTCTATTTTTAGTTATAAGATAATGAACTGGTACCTACGCACCCTATGCAAGTACTAGAAAATCAATCAATTTTCAGATCATTTTTTAAGAAAATATTAAACTAATCTTTTTAAAACTTTCAGGGTATTTTATTGTCAATTGAATATTTTTTGAGTTTTGAAAAAAAAAGGATTTATTTCTTTTAACAGGCTGTAGTCGCCGTAATTTTTCGAATTTCATTCTATAACTTATTCAATTAAAAAGATCAATTTTTTCAACTCGCTACATAAGATTCTTTCCCCGTCAAGGTTAGTAACCTTCCTGAAATAAACCGGATTCTTAAAAAACTGTTGTTTATTTTCCGGTCTGCCATTAAATCGTTCATATAATAATTAAAAATGTAATTTTTCTCAAAAATTTCGTCAACAAATTATCAATATATCAAAATAAAACAACTTTAGTTTGTAAATAACTTAAAGAAGTACAACTAAAATATTTTCTTCGTAAAAAACCCACATTCAAAAAATTTCTTTTTCATAAAAATATCTTAAAAACTAAAATATATACATAAATACACATAAAACAATCTCATAACTATCAAAATAATCACATATGATGTCATATATTAATCATGACGCTTATGTTTTTCTATAGATAAAATTAATGAATTAATATAACATTAAAAACACCTTCGATACCTCTAAAAAGTGAATGTACGTGAATAATTTGACATTGGTCTAATACGGATCACATAAAATATTTTCTATTCGGTAAGAACTATATTCTCAAAGTATTATACTAAAAAGTACTTTCAAAAAATCTGATTCATTTTTTGTCCCGGATGTTAAGTATTTCATATATTCACTTTATCCGATTAACAAAATAAAAAGATTTGACAACATTATTATTATTATTTTACATTTTTTTTGTGTATTAACAAAAATTGTGTATTAGATAATAAACAACAAAAGTAATGTGAATTAAATTGAAAAAGTTCAAGTCATTTTGAGAAAATGAAACAAAAGAAAAACAAAACAAATGTTCTGGATTTCTTACACGTTGTTTTTTTTTTGTTACTGTGTGAGAATAAAATAAGTGCAGTTGTTTCTTATCAATCAAATAAATTATTTTTTATGGTGAATTAAATTTATTTTAGAGTTCCAGGAAATTTTATTAATTCAATTATTAAAGTTTTATAAGTTAGCAATAAATCGTAAATTGTTAATTTTATTTTTAGGTACATAAAATGTAAATAATAACAAAAAATACTTTTAAAAGGATTTTAACAATATATCAAAGACAGCTGACAATCTAATTGTCTAGTTAGTTCGTTCATTAAATTAACAACGTTTTTGCAACTGGCACATAATATTAACAACAAAAAATTCTTAACTCTTCAAAAAAAAAATTGAACAAATGTTTGATATCGTAATAAATTTAAAGTACAGCAATAGTAACTCTGAAAATATTTTTTACCAAAATAAAAAACAATTGTCGAAAACTTACGTTTCATAGCAACTGTAATCAAAATGGATTCCGGAAAGCATAAAAGTAAAATCGGCAATTTATGTTTGCAACAAAAAAACCTCGGAAAAATCAATTTTATTACACCTGCGACGAAAATGGCCAAATTTTACTACCGATTTTCACATTCAATATAGGAAAAGCTTGAAATTTATTTTATTTTTACTGAGCTTATTATACAAAAGAACGCCCACATTAAACTGAATATGTTTTTTAAATTGTCTGTATGTGCGTATGATCGGTGTTGTACAGTTAGAGAAAATAAGAAATGAGACATAAATTTTAATTTTTAATTGACTAATTAGAAATTTTTATTATTCTTCTGTAGATTCTACAAAATGCTTCACAATTTCGAACTTTTCTCTTAACCGAAGAATGTTTTACCATTGAACGCATTTGTTTGGTCATTAAAATGATCTAAATGTTCAAAATTTGTTAGAACTTTAAACTCGCAAAATGCAGGGTAAATTTCAAAAAAAAAAACCATAACTTCGCGCCAAAGCATTGCAAGTCCTTGAAATTAAGGGAAATATACGTAGAAATGTTTGAATTTTTACGTCCGCTTGTCAAAGTTCGACAATTTTAAAAGTCAAAACATGTTTTTTTTTCTGCTGGGACATATCTTGCATGACCGTAAAGACGAGATCTCAAATTTTTTCGATTTAGTTCAAAATTGGCCGAGCAGTTTTTCTGATTTTTCAAGTGACGCGGTTTTTTTCCCTAGTATATCTACAGACTGATAAATGTACCAAAATTGAATTTTTATCATCTAATTCCTAACAAAAACTTATTTTATTTTTTCACTTCATTAATTTTATTTGAGTCAATCTTGTAAAATATTAATTTAATTAAATGAAAACTATTTTAAAATAAAATTCTATTTAATTATTTTATAAAAACGACGTTTCGATGAAACTGAACACTCGTCTTCATCAAGTCAAAATTTATCAATGACATTAAAAATTAAATTAAACGAGCGTTCAGTTTCATTGACACGTTATTTTTATAAAATAATTAAACAGAATTTTATTTTAAAACAGTTTTTATTTAAAACTGAAAAATATTTTACTATATTAATTTAATTATTTTATCAAGTATAGTTTACAATAATACTAGAAAAATTGTCCAATCATAGTCCGTATTCTATATTCCACGATTGTACCGATTCATACAATAATCTTATTGGAATACAACTTTCAACATAACGAAAAATACTTCTCCTATATATGTAGTTAGTACATATCAATACGTGATGTTTATATATTATAACTTTCATATTGAGACACTTTCAATTTCACTTACACATGTTCATACACATATAGATACTAAAACGTACATATGACAGACAGAAATGTCTACCGCAAAACATGTTGATATTAAAATGAACTTAATTCATGAGAGTGAATCTAGCAGCCGATTCGTAGCAGCCGATTCGCGAGCGTACCACTGTAAACGTGGTGACTCACCGCTAGCGCTATAGCAGTTATGTATTGTATTTAACATAAAACTCGTTATAATTATTAAAAATAATGTAAATACAGTGATAATATTAACAATTTTTAAAAATCAATCTAATAATATTAAATAAAAATAAATTTAAAGTAAAACGGAATACAAGAAAAGTTGCAATACATGTTATCACAAAAAATTTAAAAAAAAATATTTCTAAGAGGTGTTTCACTTTAATTTTTTTACAGTGGATATCTACCCTCTTATAGAACATTTTCACCATATCGTTGATATAGCAGCACCCGTACGAAACTCGGGACATCGAAAAGAATTCAAAGTTGTAATATGCTAATTTTACGAAAAAAATTCAAAAAAAATATTGCTAAGAGGTGTCTCACTTTAATTTTTTTACAGTGGATATCTACCCTTTTATAGAACATTTTCACCATTTCGTTGATATAGCAGCACCCGTACGAAACTCGGGATATCGAAAAGAATTCAAAGTTATAATATGCGAATTTTACGAAAAAAATTCAAAAAAAATATTTCTAAGAGGTGTCTCACTTTAATTTTTTATAGTGGATATCTACCCTCTTATAGAACATTTTCACCATATCGTTGATATAGCAGCACCCGTACGAAACTCGGGATATCGAAAAGAATTCAAAGTTGTAATATGCGAATTTTACGAAAAAAATTCAAAAAAAATATTTCTAAGAGGTGTCTCACTTTAATTTTTTTATAGTGGATATCTACCCTCTTATAGAACATTTTCACCATATCATTGATATAGCAGCACCCGTACGAAACTCGGGATATCGAAAAGAATTCAAAGTTGTAATATGCGAATTTTACGAAAAAAATTCAAAAAAAATATTTCTAAGAGGTGTCTCACTTTAATTTTTTTATAGTGGATATCTACCTTCTTATACAACATTTTCACCATATCGTTGATATAGCAGCACCCGTACGAAACTCGGGATATCGAAAAGAATTCAAAGTTATAATATGCGAATTTTACGAAAAAAATTCAAAAAAAATATTTCTAAGAGGTGTCTCACTTTAATTTTTTTACAGTGGATATCTATTCTCCTATAGAACATTTTCACCATGTCACTGATATAGCAGCTCCCGTACGAAACTTGGGATATCGAAAAGAATTGAAAGTTGTATTATAGGATAATAAAGAAAAAATTGGAAAAAAAGTTTAATAAGAGGTGTCTCAAATTTTTTTATGGTAGATATCCACTATAAAAAAATATGAGACACCTCTTATTAAACTTTTTTTCCAATTTTTTCTTTATTATCCTATAATACAACTTTCAATTCTTTTCGATGTCCCGAGTTTCGTACGGGTGCTGCTATATCAACGATATGGTGAAAATGTTCTATAAAAGGGTAGATATCCACTATAAAAAAATTAAAGTGAGACACCTCTTAGAAATATTTTTTTTGAATTTTTTTCGTAAAATTCGCATATTATAACTTTGAATTCTTTTCGATATCCCGAGTTTCGTACGGGTGCTGCTATATCAACAATATGGTGAAAATGTTCTATAAAAGGGTAGATATCCACTATAAAAAAATTAAAGTGAGACACCTCTTAGAAATATTTTTTTTGAATTTTTTTCGTAAAATTCGCATATTACAACTTTGAATTCTTTTCGATATCCCGAGTTTCGTACGGGTGCTGCTATATCAATGATATGGTGAAAATGTTCTATAAGAGGGTAGATATCCACTATAAAAAAATTAAAGTGAGACACCTCTTAGAAATATTTTTTTTGAATTTTTTTCGTAAAATTTGCATTTTACAACTTTGAATTCTTTTCGATATCCCGAGTTTCGTACGGGTGCTGCTATATCAACGATATGGTGAAAATGTTCTATAAGAGGGTAGATATCCACTATAAAAAAATTAAAGTGAGACACCTCTTAGAAATATTTTTTTTGAATTTTTTTCGTAAAATTTGCATTTTACAACTTTGAATTCTTTTCGATATCCCGAGTTTCGTACGGGTGCTGCTATATCAACGATATAGTGAAAATGTTCTATAAAAGGGTAGATATCCACTATAAAAAAATTAAAGTGAGACACCTCTTAGAAATATTTTTTTTGAATTTTTTTCGTAAAATTCGCATATTATAACTTTGAATTCTTTTCGATATCCCGAGTTTCGTACGGGTGCTGCTATATCAACGATATGGTGAAAATGTTCTATAAAAGGGTAGATATCCACTATAAAAAAATTAAAGTGAGACACCTCTTAGAAATATTTTTTTTGAATTTTTTTCGTAAAATTCGCATATTATAACTTTGAATTCTTTTCGATATCCCGAGTTTCGTACGGCTGCTGCTATATCAACGATATGGTGAAAATGTTCTATAAGATGGTAGATATCCACTGTAAAAAAATTAAAGTGAGACACCTCTTAGCAATATTTTTTTTGAATTTTTTTCGTAAAATTAGCATATTACAACTTTGAATTCTTTTCGATGTCCCGAGTTTCGTACGGGTGCTGCTATATCAACGATATGGTGAAAATGTTCTATAAGAGGGTAGATATCCACTGTAAAAAAATTAAAGTGAGACACCTCTTAGAAATATTTTTTTTTTAATTTTTTGTGATAACATGTATTGCAACTTTTCTTGTATTCCGTTTTACTTTAAATTTATTTTTATTTAATATTATTAGATTGATTTTTAAAAATTGTTAATATTATCACTGTATTTACATTATTTTTAATAATTATAACGAGTTTTATGTTAAATACAATACATAACTGCTATAGCGCTAGCGGTGAGTCACCACGTTTACAGTGGTACGCTCGCGAATCGGCTGCTACGAATCGGCTGCTAGATTCACTCTCATACTTAATTCGTATTAAAATAATTTAATCATATTTAATTGAAAACTGGATTCGAATTTCTTACTACCGGTTTTCAATTCAAGTCGAAATATATTGATGCTTCGAGGCTCCTTTTTGACAAGGTTTTTACTAAATTATTTCCGCTGTAAAAAATTATATTTCGAATAGTGCAAATAAAAATGGATAATTTATTGCTTCCGGTTCGATAAAAAAGCAGGTTTTGTGTTTCGACTTAATTAGAATTTAATTTTGCTTGATTAAAAAGACTTAAAATATTTTTTCTATCTTTTCTTAGTTTGTCAAATTCATAGCTATGTATTTAGTAAACACAAAACAAAATAATATTTTCTGTTAGCATGTTAAAAATTATCTAACATGAAAAGTTAGAAAAAATTAGTCGACTTAAGTATTCTGAGTATGAAACTCTGCTCCAACGATATAATCAACCAATTTTCAATCGTTAAAAGTAGAAAAAAATATTATAAATAATAAACTATATTTTTGATATAAATAAAAAACTCAACGATGTATTTATATCGGAAATATAATATATATTTATAATTTTGTAAGTAATTTTTTCTTTGTCACATATTTATTTGTATTTATTATTTACAGAGAGATGATAATGAGTGTATTTTTAAAAAAATTTTAAAATTAATTTGGGGGTTCCAAAAATAGGCTTAGGGGACCCGCAACACCTAAATCTCTGCACTGTAAAAAAATATATATAATTTTACATATTCTACGAATGTAATTTTTCCGTAAAAATGTAATATTACGTAAATTAGCACAATAAAATTGCAAAATATTATTATTTTACTGTTAAAAACTTTGTAAAATTACATAAAATTACTGTGTAGCCCTATCTAATTCAGATTCCATCTTATATTATTTCGAATAATTTAATAATAAGTAGTATATCATTTATTTTTTACTTTATTATTAATTATTTTACTTTATTATTAATTTTGTTACCGAGTAACTTGTTTCTATGTTATGTTTATTTACTGTAAATGTCATTTGTATCATTTTTCCCCGATGAATAATAATAATAATAATATTTTATTTATTCTGTTGACCAAGATACTTAGGTACATAGGAATATGTACATTGAGTACATCGAAATGTCAATTATTAATAAATATTAATATACAACTACAATCTAAAGCCGTTTTATTTTAATATAATGAGTTCTGAAAGATTTCTTTTACTATGTTTTTCAATGTATATCTATTTCATCAAATAAAAAATAATATACAAACATTTTATTAAATTTTATTTATGCTCATTAAACCTTAAAACGCTCTTCTTCGCAAAACAATTTTTGTTTTTTCCAATAACTGTATAAATTTAAAAAGGACAGCCAGCTGCTTAATTTTAGCAACTTCTCATACGACATAAATTTGTAAAAATAACAAACAAAGAATGAATAAAACTCTAGATATTTAAAGCAGAAAAATCTTAATTTTAAATCTATCTTTTATCGTTTATTCGCAATGTAAATATCCAGGAAAAGAAGCAGTTATCCTTCAGTTTAAGCACTTTCCATTTTTAAATTCGCTAAGTCCAGTATTGTAAGACAAGTAGCATAGAACCACTCCCACTTTAATACATATAATACCTTGCTTTGTTAACTAAACTACTTGATACAGAAACCAACTAACCAGTTTTTTTTTTTTTTTTCAATACACACTTTATACAAAGACAGCAAAACAATAAAAATAACGAAAACTGATATTTTCTTTCTGCTAACCAAAATGAAAGATAAAACTAGAATCCTTGAAAATATTTTTTACACAGAGAACACATTTTAGATGATATTGAATTGAGCCAATCTTATCACCGAAAGTATAAAACTAAGTTTACATGGAACAACAACATCGGTATGAAAAATACGGCCAACGTCAAAATTTCAACGAATCAGAATACAAACTGTCCTTTTCAGCTGGTTTTGCCGTTCTATGTAAACTTAGGTTAAAGCTAGAGCTGTGCGATATTAGAATTTCAATATCGATATTTGATATTTAAAAAATACCGATATATCGATAATTCATATATTTTTTATATCGATAATGTTGATATATCGATATATACCGATACAACTTAAATTCTCGAATTTATATATTCAATAAAAAATTTAACTTATATCAATAAGTAAGTAAATTAAACAATATATCAATACAACAATATTAAAATTGAAAAATAAAATTTTAATAATGTTTCAATTTTTATATTAAGAATATTTTATTTTAAAAAATATCTGTAATATGTATTTCTTTAAGAAATGCATTAACTAGAATAACTGATTTTTTATTTGCCTCATCCATATGTGAGAAGAATCTCAAATATTTTTACTTTAAATTAAAATTTCATCAATCTTAAATTTTCTCAGATATCAAAATGTCGATAATATTGATATATCGATATATCGATGTGGTATAATTATATATCGATAATTTTTATTTTTAATATCAATTATCGATATAATCAGGATTTTTTCCCAGCCCTACTTAAATTTCAAAAACATAAAAATAATTCTATCTTTAATCTAATATAAATAGTTTTTTTAATATTTTTTGTTACAATATTGTAAAATCTAAATAAACGGATTTATGAGACTATATCAAGCAAACATTGTTTACAACAATTTTGTTACCCTGAAGAACAATTTTAAAATTCAATATCATAATAATAAAGTAGAATATATTATATAGTTCTAATATAAAATTTTATGTTAGCACATTTTAAAATAGAGTATTATAAAAATTCTTATATGAATATTATAAAAATTTAATATTTATTTTACTGCCCCATTTTATAAAAATATAATATTTTTTACCATGTATTAAAATATATATTTTTAAATAAAATTATCCAAATATGAGCAAACAAAAAAATAAAAAACCTTTATAATCTTACATTACATCACGTATAACATGGGTATTACTGTAAAACAAATCTATGAAAAATTGAGTTGATTAAAACAGAACAATATAGAACTAAATGAAACTTAAAGCCTACTTTAGATAATCATAATTTGTTAATAAATATTTATTAATACCATATACATACGTCTCTGTCGCAAGCATTTTTATATATATATATATATATATATATATATATGTAAATATTTCCAAAGAAGCCCGTTTGAGTATATACAATGCAGTTTTGGTGCCTAGGTTGATGTATGGTAGTGAATGTTGGGTTTGGTTGCAAAAGCATAAACGGAAAATGACTGCTGTGGAAATGAGATTTTTACGTGGGGTATGTGGTGTAAATAGGAGATATCGGGTACGAAATAGATTAGTGTATGATGAGTGTGAAATTGAAAAAAATGTTGTAGCAAAAGTTGGTGTTAGTCAGTTAAGATGATTCGGACATGTTGAGCGAATGTCTAATAAACGTCTGGTTAAAAAGATTTATTTGAATGATTTTGATGGTATACGTTTGCGTGGACGTCTGATGAGTAGTTGGAGTGGTATGATTGAGAGTGTTTTGCGCGAGCAAAAGTTTCCAAGTAGTAGAAATAAAAGAGCATGTATGAGAGGAATTATGAATGTGAATGAAGCAAAAATTGCTTGTTTGGATAGGAATGTTTGGAGGCGACTGATTTCGGAATGATAAAAAGAGTTTGTGCCACACCCTTTTGGGTACATGGCGTGATTGTGTATATATATATATATATATATATATCCCATCTTCATTTTTATGTATAATGATGCATCGCGTAAACACAGAACATTATTAACAAATTATGACCATCTAAAGCGGACTTAAAATGACATTCAATTCGTACAGCATAATGTGACAATTTTCAGCCCGACTAAAATTTCTCGAAGCTTTTAGATTTTCATGAGGGAACTATATAAAATGATATAAGTGAATAACAACAAAATGTCAGGTTATTAATAAGTAAAAAGATATAATCGATAACGTTCTAATATACAAGCTAGGTATCATTATATAAATTGAAATAGTCAGTAAATATTTGCTATAGTTTATTAAAAATGTTTCAACTTTGATAACATAAAGCAAAGAAAATTAATTATACTTTTAATGCAACTAATGTTATTTTTGTATATATTTTCTACTGAAATTTCTTTGATATATTTCGTTACCAAGGTAATAATATAATCAAATGACAAATGAGTAGTAAATAAATTTAATTTAATTTTAATTAAATAATAGAAATTATTGTTGAGTAATTGATTAATTTTAAGTATTGTTTTGATTTCAAAATATCATCTGATAATTATCACTTCTAATTGCAATAAAACACTAAGGCAACAAGTATTTGAGAGTAGTAATAAAATAATACAATTTTTTTTTCAACTTCATCATTTTTAATTTTTTGCAAGTCCTTCTAAATACGAATAATTCATGATTTAAATAATTTCATTATATGCATTAAGTAAAATCTGGTAAATTCTACAAATTTCAAACTATATTTATAAATTTAAATTTATATAGGTACAAAAATTCTAAAAAAAAATATACCTTTGTCAGAAAATAAATTTTTATTTTATAACTTTAGAATATTTACTCATAACATAAAAATTCTTATACATTCGATTTTTATCGATAATAAACCAATTGAATAATGTATAAACGATCTATTGTATTCACACCAAATTTTAAATGATACTAACACTTTACAAAAACTACTAATACTTTTGTAAAAAAAATACTGATAATTGTAAAAAAAGCTGGTTTCTTGTAAAAACTACTTTCAGAGTGTAAAAAATTAAACATACATACACAATCTTACCATGTAGCCAAAAGAATGTGGTACAAACTGTTTCCACTATCCCGAAATTAGTTTCCTCCAAACATTCTCTATCTTCATTCACATTCGTAATACCTCTCATACTACTTGGAAATATTTGCTCTCGCAAAACACTCTCAATGATACCACTCATATTATCTTCGTAATAAATTATTGACATTTACTATTGACATACTAATACTTCTGTAAAAAAACACTACAACTAAAAAAATTATAGTTCTTTGCAAAAATACTGATATTTTATTTTAAAAGTACTGATCTTCGTATAAAAATGGATACTGTATAAAGAAAACTATTGACATTCCAGGAAAAAAATTAATGATCCGTAAAAAAATACTAATCTCTAAAAAAATACTTAAACTATAAAAAAAATTAAATTGAGTAAATTTTAATTCTGGTCACTACTTAAATACTTTAAGTGCAAAACTTTAGCTTATATTCCTTTAAATGGCCATCGGAGGTGCTTTAATAGCTAAATTTAAAGTTAGACTCGTTAAGTTAACAGAATTAGTGTGAAAAAAATTTGTATAAATATAAACAACATAATAATTTTTCAATTTTTTATATTTAGATAATTTTGGAAGGCAGAAAATAAAATCTTTTAAATAGTTACGCTTAGAGATAAATGTTCAGAATTGCTTTATCTAAATTTCTTTAAGTTAAAAATCTCATTTAAGCTAAAGATCTTTAAATTTAAATGTGATAACCAGAATTGCGGCATAAAATAATTCATTAAAAAAAATTCAAACCCCTACAAGCATCAAGGCAGCTGCAGTAAAACACTGAATCATTCAAATTCAAAACCCCACTACCGAAGGGGAATCCGAATATTATCCCTAACCGGAAATTACATACCGGAACTCAACAGATAGGAACAATACGTCACCTATCGTGAATAATAAATACTACAGGACTAACGCACTGAACGAAAAAATATACATATGTATATTTTACACAAAGTTATCGTGTGTCTGTATTAGAAACTAAAAGCCGGTCGGCATGTTGTGTATCGATTCCTCCAGAGAACAAAACCTAGCACAATCAATCATACATTGTTCTGTTTGTACCGTTAATTTTATTGTTACCATTTTCGGACCAAATTGATTAATGTTATTAAGTTGATGAGTTAGTGTGAAAATGAATTTATTTATAGATAGAAATATAAAACGAAAGTGAACAAAAATTTCGATATAAAATTGAGCTTTGGTTGATAATTGTGTCAATGTTGAATATATAATTCTATTAAACCTCTTTCAGGAAAAAATATTTCTGCTTTCCAATTGTATCCTTTTTTTGAAAGTAATTTTAATTAAAACTAAAAATAATAAATTAGGAGATATTTCAGTTCTTGTAAAAATATGGTCAAAAAATATACTATACACATCATTTTCTTCAAAAAGATAAATTTTAACATACAATAATAAAATAATGAAAAATCTGATTTGATTTCAATAGAATTTTTCACAGTGTTTATAGTGCTTATAAGCTTTTATTTAAGTAAATCAAATTGAAACGTTTGTGAAGAAGAAATATATTCTTTTTAATGGATATACTAATAAATTTATCTGAAATCATAAATAATGGAATTTTTAAAACGATAAATTAAAAAAATTATGATAGTGATTAATTAATTTTATTTATAAACTAACAAAACGTTTATATCCGCAATTTGAAAACAAAGTAGATATATTTCGGTATTGCAATATTATTAAATAAAAAAATATAATAAACATTAATGTATATCAAATCAATAAAATTTGTATAAGCGACAAATAATAACCAAGAACCAGAAAAAAAAAACAAACAAAACAAAAGTTGCAAAACTCACCGTCTGGCAGCAGTACCGCTATCGGCTTGCGTCGCACCTCCCACCGTATGAGTGGGCGAAGACGCCGGTGTACAGCTCGGACTCGTGTCCACGCTAGACGCCAAACTGGACTCGCTCGACGATAAACTTTGCGGCCGGGACCTCGACCTTCGCGAACGTGACGATTCCGATTCGCTACGCGCATGCCCACCGCCAACAACACGTACCGGAGCCGATACTGGCCGTCCGGATTCCCGATTGACAGTCACTGGCATTTCGGAAGCCGTCACCGTTTCGGTAGCACTGAGCGCTGGATCGCTTGGTAAACGGAAATGACGAACACGACGCATTGAACTACGCAACCAACCGCTGCTCATTCCTTCCGTTTCATTTGCAACTGGTTCGCCCTCTACTGAAACGAAATCTTTTACTACCATCCCATTAAAAGTTAGTTCTTCCACTGGTAAAACACCGGAACTTGTACAAGGCACTACTGTCACTACACTATCTTCCATAGAGGACACAATATCTTGATCTTCATTTGAAGAACTTTCTACATTTGCGTCATCAGTTTCTACAACATCTTGCACCCAACTCCAATCTATATCTTCATCGTCAGTTGTTTCCTCATAATCTACCTGCATATGAGCAACATCTCCATCAGAATTCACATTATTATTTCTTCTACATGCAGCAATAGTCGCTCTTAATTTATTCCTATTGAATCCCTCGTCCCAATCTGCAGAATACGGTCTCTTTCCTTCAGTTGTTTCATAACCAAAATTTGTTCTTCCTTGTTGATTATGCCAATTATATCTCAGACTTCTAGATCTACTAGCTAATCTTCTCAATTTTTCAGTAATGCCCACTAAATCTTCATGTCTTACTTCCGAATTACCAATCTCGTTTTGAGGATGATTTAACTCAATATCAGTGGAAGTATCTGCATCGTTAATATCAGACCCGCTGGTATCAAAACCTTGCAGATAATTATCAAGTTCTCTAAGACAGTCTTCAATGCTTGGAACACAGGAATCCTCATTTACATTAACGACCACATTCGAAACACAGGGCTCTTCATCTACATCACTGCCATTTATAACTAATCCATCAATCTCATCTGAGGGACCATCTAAATGGCAGGAATTAGTAGATTCACTGATGATTTTATCTAGTTCTTCTAAGGCGCTGATTGTTCTTCTATGCTGATTATTATTACTAAATTCGTCGTCTATTGTGATCAAAACTTGTCCTAATTCGACGCTATCACGAGAGTCACATCTGCTTTGTGAATTTAAAGGGGAAGACGCGGCAGTTTGAAGTGTTTCTTCTAAACGTAATAGCTCGGAATCTAACAATGTTTCCGACACATTTTCATCTGATAATTGTTGAGTGATGGCTGCCAAATTACCTTGTGGTAAATCGGGTGATCCAACTTCAAAATCAATTAGATCATCTTCATCGGACCAATCTTCGTTTCCATTTTCTTGTGACGTCATAATGAATCTTGATTAGTTTTTTGTTTCTGTAAATAAAAAACAAAATATCAGAATATAATTCAAAATTTTTAGATATATAATTTCAAATGTAACAGTTATCAATTTAATTCAATTACGTTTAGTGCAAAATTTTATTAACATTAAATCACTGTTATCAAAATCTTTTATACATTTTTCTTTTAGTTTTATGTAAAATGTAAATTTATATTCATTTGTTGCAAAATAATTAAATGTTTTATTACTTTTTAATGCATATAACTATAATTTCTAAATAAGTTTGATAATCGATTTAATATTGTTATAATTCAATGTTCCTCAATCAAAAATATAAAGTACATAAAACGGCACTTCTACCCAAATAAATTTGGTATTAATTTAATACAAAATAATACTATAAAATTCCACATTTTTAAGAGATTCAAATAAGACACATAATATACAATTTTTACAAATTTTTACAGCTTTTACTGCTTTATGTCACCGACTCATATTACAATATAGTAACTAATACTCATTAAACAAAAATAAGCTTTCATTAGTTCATAGTACCTACAACAGTGGTTCCCAAACAGTGCGCATTGGCGCTCTGAAAAGCCGAGACTTTCTCTCAAAGGCGCCGCGAAATATTACACAATTTTTATAATTTTGTTTTCATTTTAAATTCAATGTCATAAAACACTTAGTTGCTGTAGTTGAATTTGTTCAATTAAATTTTTTTTGTACTCTAAAAATTATTTTTATCTAACCCTTGCAAAAAATTCTTGGCTATTTCGCAAAGTGCATTTTTTCGAATTTGATATAGGGCACCTTGGAAAAAATCTAGATTTAGCAAAGGCGACGAAAATCGAAAAAGTTTGCAAAATACAGATCTACATACCTTGTAAAAAAAAAACTAAAGTTATTATTAAGCTTTTGATAAAAGATTTATAACTCTCATAAAAATCTACCAATTTCTTATAAAAATGTAAACAACATTGAAAAAAATCTGCTTAAATCGATTACTTTGCTACCATACACTTTCATAAGTAATTTTTTAGCATTATTAAAATATATTCTAAATATTATAAACCAGTGCCTATTTAATTAAGTAAAATATCAAAACATTAACTAATTAATTGATCTCATTTTTTTGATAAATTTAGCAAGCATTTGAAAATATTAGTATCCAATAAAATTCTGAAGCGATTATTATGTACAGTTTTCATATTTGACAAAAAAGTACGCATACTTATTTAAAGGATATTTTAATGTCGCAATTCACACACTACTGCTTTGTTAAAACTCAAATTATTACTAACAGTCCTGAATATGCATACAACAAGCTTTGTATTAAAATGTTAATTAATTAAAATTATCATTAGTAAAATGTACCTACAGGATCATCCATGTTGCATATAATATATCTAATTACCACTCCTTGTATAATTACATCGTCATATTACAACATATTACATATTCACTAGTGACATACATATAAACTTAATAACAAAAATATGTAAACACTCTAACATTAAATTAACACAGTGACAAAACGTCCATGGAAACAATACTAACATTGTTTTCTTTATAGTTCTGCTTGTTTAATGCATTTTTTAAATTATATTTATTAAAAAAAAAAGTATAATTTTTATTAAATGAAAAAATTGTCAATTAGTGTAGATATTATTAACAAATCAGTCTGAATTCACACGAAAAGGTTTTATTAACTATTACGTCAATGTTTCAGCAATAATTGCTGCCTTAGAGCTAGAAATACAGCAATTTTATTTAAACATAGTAAACTTATAGTAATTTTAAACATAAATATTGCCAAAACATCTATAAAATCTGAATAATTTAATAATACTTTCTTTAAATAAAATTTGGCTTCTTTAATTAAAAATTTATAAATTTTATGACCTAGTTACTTATTTTATTATCCAGTAACTTGTATCTATGTTCTGTTTATTTACTGCAAATATCATTTGTATCTTTTATCCTGATGAACCTAAAACCGTTTTAGTTTAATATAATGAGTTTGAAAAGATTTTTTTACTATGTTAATACTTTCTTTATTTAAAATATTACATCTTGTCACTGCATATTAACATATTTAAAAATTGTATCAAATAATAAATCACTTTCAGATATTGAAATGTTTACAAAAAGTTTTGAAAAACACAATTCAAAATTATCGAAGCACAACAAAATAGTTAACCTTGATATAAAATCAATTACTTTTTCTAAAAATATAACTCAATAATATGAACAAAAACACGTTTTAGGTTCTCAAAAAATTATTTAAATTTCTCAACATGTTTTTGTCTAACAAAAGATATGTAAACTATCATGTTTAACTATGCGAAAAGTAGACATTAAAAAAAATGGTTTGAAAAAAATTTTGGAAGAAAATACTGTAACTAATTATAGCAGCAAAAAAGTATTAATTTTTATAATTACGTATTTAAATAATTTTAAAATTGTTATTAGGAAATACGGGTAGCAGCATCGTTATTTTTTTGTAACAAAAACCAAATTTAATTATTAAAATAAAAGAATATAACAGACCAATTAAAAATCTAAAAATATGTTTTTCGGTAAATTAAAATTAAAAAAAAATCGAGTCAAAATTTCATATCATCATCAGTTCTTTTAATTCCTAGTTTTAATTAAAGGAAGCTAAATTTTATTTAAATCAGTGCATTTACACTACTTAATGGTATCTTTTTCTTTAAAAATTAATAAATTTTATGTTCCAGTTACTTATTTTGTTACCTAGTAACTTGTTCCTATGTTTTGTTTATTTACTGTAAATGTCGTTTGTATCTTTTTTCCTGATGAAGACGTACGTTGAGTTTATCGAAACATCGATTATTAGTAAATATTAATACGGAACTGTAACCTAAAGCCGTTTTATTTTAAACTATAAGTGTTTAAGTTGTCACTACAAATTTTACACTTTTGCAAATATAACATTTTATTTTCAATTAATATCCAATTCATGTATGTATTTTTAGATTATTAATAATATAGTTATATTGAATTCTAATTTTTCGTTTTCTAAGAAATCATCAGCAAGATTTCCCATACAGAACCATAAATTATAAATCTGTAGAAAAAGTTTTGTGTGAATTCTCTGAATCGATAAATAATTTATTTTCAAATGTCTAACAAAGTTTCATTTCTTGTTACAAAAATAATATTAATGTTATCTAACATTTAAAATAATTACATATTTAAAATGCAACAAACTATATATTTAACTTTGATTTCATCTTAAAAATTTTGACTACACTGTAAAAAAGAGTAGCCATTTTATATAAAACTCATAGTAAAAAAATTACATATTATTTCAGCAAAACATAAATTTTCTGTAAAAATAATATAATTTTGTAATCTTAAATAAAATAATTAATTTACCATATTATATATGTTTTTTTACCAAAAAAGTAAGTAAACTTACACAAAATATACGTATTTTATATTCATATTATGTAAAAATTTTGTAAATTTACATATTAAAATGGTATGAATCAGTTTCCCCGAATTTTTATATAAAATTACCGAAATTTTTTGCCATGTTCGACAAAACCAAAAATAAAAATTGTATGTGATCAAAATATAAGTACAAGTTATGTTTTACTTTTTCAAGTTCAAGATTTCTTGGCAAAACATTCAAGAGTTCCTAAAATTTTATTATTAATATTTTGATTAATAATTATTTTATGTCTTAAGACAAGACAAAAATTATAATATCTTGATTTTGTGAAACACTACTTCAAATATATTTAAACGAATAATTTAAAATACGTAAACAAATATCAATCGCAAATCAAATACATTATTTTAAAAACAGTTATTAATATTTTTAGATTACCCAATCAAACATCTTAGAAATATTGTAATATATTCGAAAACCTTGTACTGATTTAATATCGGAATAAGTCATATTTATAATTAGATATACTAACAGTATTCAAATGCATTATATTAATTTATTCATTTTAATAATATAGTTATTACGTGCATTGCTAGAGTAAATAAATAATTAAAAATGTTACTTATTATAACTACGCTTAATATTTTCCAGTCATTGTTTTTATGCAAATTTTATTTATAAAATGCGTTACTGTAAATATAAGATAAAAAATTGTTTATAATATTCAATATTAGTATATTATTTATTTAAAATATAATATTCAGATTAAAATAATCACATTTCCAAATTTTAACCGGAGTTTTAAAACATTATCTCCTAGTTCCGGATTCTAATATAATTTGTTCGAGTTGAACACGATTTTCAGATAATTGTTAGTACATCACGAAAACACATACATACACAGTCACGCCATGTACCCAAAAGAGTGTGACGCAAACTCTTTCCAAGATCACGAAATCAGTTTCCTCCATACATCCTTATCCATACAAGCAACTTTAGCTTCATCCACATTCATAATACCTCTCATACATGCCCTTCTATTCCTATTACTAGGAAACAAAACATTATTGTATATACTCAAAAGGGTTCTTTGAAAACATTCCTAGCAAAAGTACTGAACCACCTAAAACCTTACAGCCAACATTAACTTTTCTTTCAATTACCCAAATAGAAAAATTCACCATTAGCAGATACATTACATTCAATCGTCAAGTCACCCTTCTCAAAAACTAATACTTTTGCACTTATCAACATTCAACACAAGATTCATATCCTTATACCTACAACATTAATTCGAAAACACAAAATAGGAATTTACATAAAATGATTGATTGAATATAAGCCATAAATTAAATTTATTTAAAAATATTAAATTAAAAAATCTTTAATCAAATTCGAAAACAAAATTCAATTTACAACAAAAAGGTTATATTACCAAGCTATTAAAATTTCAATTTACTTTAAAACACTTTCATGCAGAAATTAACTATATAATTAAGTATCAACAAAAAGATTTTTGCAAGGTCTCACTGAAGGTTACTAAAGTATTAAAACTATAGTGAAAAAAATCGCATTAATTTGCTATAATCAATCTACAAAATAAAAATCTAGATTAAGATAAGAATGTACAATAAGACAAAAAAAAACAAAAAACTTAATACATCTCTGTAGACACTTCGACAAAATTATTGCAAAACTTTGACAATTTCTGTTTCTCATGATTATTTCATCGCAAAGCTATGATACAATTTTTTTACAATGACGTCCCAAATAGGACACAAGCTATAGAACAAAGTAATAATTGTGAATCGTGCAGAATGTAAAATAAATATAACTATCATTTGTGAATCAGCCTTCACGAGCCGCTGAACAAAAGACAATCGTAATAATTACTTAGCTATTACTGTTAGGTCCGGTGACTTATTGGTGACTAGAAAAATATTTTCTTTCTTTTGTTTTATAAAACTTGTTCTTAGAGAAAATTACGAAATCTGAATGTTAGTCAGAAATTTCTATTTTCGGTTAGAAAAATATTTTAACTAAACTACATCATCAATTAACTGTTAGCAAAAATTTTTAATGTAAAAATAAAATTTTAATTTATTAAATATTATTTGATAAAAAAAAACTATTATCTGTTCTATTAGTATAAAAAATTAGTACTTATAAATTATAATGTATAATACTTTGTTAATGAATAAACTATAGATTTGTTCCTATCAATTATGGAAATATGTACTATGGAGCTGGTTTACAACTGTACGAAGCATGCGCAGTATGGTAAATTAAAAACTAATTTCATATTGCAAATGCATCAGATATATTTGTGAACTGATACCAAATTAAAATATCATAGTTGTTGGCATAAATCTAATAATTTGTTCATACAAGTATAAAAATAATTTGCAACTGGTACAGAGCATACGCAATATAATAAATTATAACTTAATTCCATATTGCACTTCCCTCAGAAACTCATTTAATGGTAAATTGAAACATCAGTTCATCAAGAAAAATAGAAGATGAGTTTCGTAGAAACGTTGATTATAAATAAATTTTAATACAGAACTTGAACCTATGCAGTTTTATTTTAGTTTAGTTTAGTTTTTATATAACTTAAAGTTTATATTTGTAATTTTTGTTTGTTTTTGTGTTTTTCTTGCATATTCGTGTAATTTGTGTTTGAATTAACTAAGTGTGATTAAATAATAGAAAAATATATGAAATTGCACGGTTACTACCTTTACGCACGCTCCCTTAAGTTTTTAAATATATGCCAACTACTTCTCATGTCACATTAACAATAAGATGCTTTGAAAAGTATCAAAATACTTTATGAGTAAATTGTCACTCAATTTTCACTAAAATGTATTTCGTAATTTTCACCCCTTTAAACAGATGAAATAAAAACGCAAATATCTCATTCATATTTTTTTTTAATATTTATCTCGCAAGAATATTCGTATTATTGTATAAATCGATTTTTCAATCAGACAGTACATGGTCAGTTAGTTTGTATTTTTTTATGTTTATAGAAAAAAATTGAAAAAGAAGAAATATATCTTCAAAATTACTAGTATTTTTGCAAAAAAAAACCTGCGTCTTTTATATTATTTAGTAAACCTATTTGAAAATTATTACTAATAAATACTAACAAAAGACAGTTAAATAATATGTTGTTGTAGCATTTATATTTCACAAAGAAATAAAATGTATTTAATTTGCAATATTATACACATATACATACACGTATATTTAGTATTTACAAGAAAAGCAATATTGAAAATCTTAAAAATGCTAATCACAAATAACCTTGAGTTATACGTGACAAAAAAAAAACATATAAGTATCATACATTATTCATTTTTCCTTATGCTATTTTTAATATTTACTATTTTGTATAATTACTTACAAATATGCTTAACCATGAAGAGTTTAATAAAATATCCGTACTAAACAGCTATTAAACTTACTACAATAGTTTCAAAAGAATTTAATTTCAGGAAATCTGTTCTACAAAATACGATTTTAAATTAAATAGATTGTTTAGATGAATTTGCGGTCAATTATATAGTTATGATACGTGGGAATTTTGACCTTAACTTGTTTTTTTCTTTTCGCTAGTTTAGTTTGATTCAGTATTTGTAGGTAGAAGACAGACATCCGTAAATAATATTTTTAGCTGACTTAGTAACTGTTTCTGAATTTGAATACAGTTAATAAAAAATTTAAAGTAACTGTTTTTTGTTGCTTTACGATAGAATTTTTATAAAAGATTATTACAATTGTATTTCATTTGTAGTTTTTAAAACGCTATTATATACCTAACTAACCTAACATAAGTGCCATTTCGAAAATAAAATTTTTAATATAGCTATAATATATATATATAAAATCACGCCATGTATCCAAAAAGGTATGTCACAAACTCTTTCCACTGTCCCAAAATAATTTTCTCCAAACATTTCTATCCAGAGAAGCAACTCTAGCTTCATCCACATTCGTAATCTTCTATTCTCACTACATCGAACTTTTGCTCACGCAAAACAGTCTCAATCATACCACTCCATCTACTCAAAAAAATACCTCACTTGAAATTCATAATATAGAAAGAAGTCAACAAATTTTAGATATACATATATTTGTTTATTTGTGCTCGTGAAAATTATCATATAATACAACTATTTTATTATTTATTTATATTAATAATAAACAAATTAATATAAAAATCGTCAAAAATTTATAAATAATACAATTATAATTTTGAAATGTATGTATATTAGAATAAAACGGCTTTAGGTTCTAGGTCTGTAATAATTATAAATCAACGTTTAGACAAACTGAACGTGCGTTTTCATCAGGAAAAACGATAGAAATGACATTTTTAGTAAATAAACAGAACATGGAAATAAGTTACAAGTTACTAAGTAACAAATAAGTAACTAGTTTATGAAATTTATAAATTTTTAATTAAACGAAGTCAAATTTTATATAAATCAGTGTCACAAAGAGTAAATGCTGGTTGTAAGGTTTTGGGTGCTTTGGGAACTTTTGCTAGGAATGTAAATGTATCCAAAGAAGCCCGTTTGACTATATACAATGCAGTTTTGGTGCCTACGTTGATATATGGTATGGTTGCAAAAGCATAAACGAAAAATGATTGCTGTGGAAACGAGATTTTTAAGTGGGGTATGTGGTGCAAATAGGAAAGAACAGTTACAAAATAGATTAGTGTATAATGAGTATGAAATTGAAATAAATGTAGTAGCAAAAGTTGGTGTTAGATGGTTCAGACATATTGAGCGAATGTCTAATGAACGTTTGGTTAAAAAGATTTATTTGAATGATTTTTGATGGTATACGTTTGCGTGAACGTCCGATGAGTAGTTGGAGTGGTATGATTGAAAGTGTTTTGCGTGAGTGAAAGTTTCCAAGTAGTAGGAATAAAAGAACTTGTATGAGAGGAATTATAAAAGTGGATAAAGCGAAAGTTGCTTGTTTGGATAGGAATGTTTGGAGGAGACTAATTTCGGGATTATGAAAAGAGTTTGTGCCACACCCTTTTGGGTACATGGCGTGATTATGTATGTATGTATATACAAAAATTAAATTCAGAATTTGTAATCCGAAAAACTGCAAAAATTTTATATAAATTGATTTCATGTTTATTTAAACACACCGTAATAATCACTATACAATTTCTTTTAGTCCAAAGTGATCAAACCCCACAATCAAAATAAATAATCTGGCCAACCTGTTTATTTGAAGTAAATAATATTGTACAATTTCATTATGATTCAATCTAAAAATATTCTGTCATAAACCGGACTTTCAAGTAAATAAAACTAAACAAACAAAGAGCAGCAACGCATCATTTTCTAAACATAGTATTAAACAACAATTTAAAAAAACTACAAAACTCATGTTCATACTAATGTTGAATTATAACGTACTCTTTATACGTAAGAAAATATCCTTGAAACAAAAATACTACTTACTATAGTATTTGATTTACTAATACATCTCTCTCTTTTCTACCTATTTGAAATTGCGTTATTACGTTTATAAAAAAGTTTTGTTTTGGAAAATATATATATATATATAAGTGTAATAAAGACGCATTAACAGTATAGTTATTGCAATCGTTGCTATAAATAGCAATTTAGAAATTTTACACAGATTAGATTAGGAAAACTAACATATTAAGTATACAATTAAAAAATTGAGCAATTTTAAATATTTTCTTAATACAATTTTAATGCAGCTAGCACGTAAACGACTGTTTTAAGCTTGAATTATATTCTATTTATTTTTTCGTCCACTTTCATGCTAGATTTCTTATTTGATTTTCATTCTATTTTTATACTAGAAATTACAACTAATAGTGTACTATCGACTAAGACTTTTTATTTCTGAAATATTTCTTAACTTACAAAATAAAATATTTCTATTTGACCAATACCAGAATTTACAATTATAACCTCAAATAACTGCTAATAATTTGGTAACTATAACAGTGCATGCGTATAATAAATCTAGTATAAAAATCAAATAGAAAAAATATAGCAAGTTTTACATTTCAATTCGAGAAACTCGAATAAAATTACAATATTGTTTTTGTTTACATTCTACTATTTTAGCTAGAAGATTTAATATTAAAATCAAAAAAGAGTCTGGACCAGTGATCCTACTAATGTTTTTATTTAGTGTTAGTATTTTTTGGTTTATTATTCCCATTCTTTCATTTGGATTTCATATTTCTAAATTTTATTTTAATATATAGGTATATTTATTTAAAATACTATGCCGTCAAATTTTTAGATACTTACTGAAAAATATTCTGCAAGAGAAAACAAATTGAGAACCAATACTCTAAACATACAGAATGTTTGATAGTTCTATGCATTCATTTCAAAAAGTGGTATATAAATTATGTTTGTATAAAAATATGTTTGATTAAATATGCTCCAATTAATCTCTTGTATTGCCGCCTGCTTAAATTAAAGAATCGATCGCTATTATTATTATTATTCATATCTGGAACATATTTCAAAACTCATTATATTAAAATAAAACGGTTTTAAATTAAAGTTCTTATTAATATTTATTTATAATCTACGTTTCGACGAACTCAACGTCTTTAACTTTAACCTAAAGCAATTTTATTTTAACATTTATTTCTTTCAATTTGTGTTATTCATTTTTGAATAAATATTGAAGCTTTTTGTTCAAGTAAAGAAATCATTTCAGTAAAATAAATAAATGATAAAAATCATTTGCTTATATTTATTTCACCCAAAATGAAACTTTTGTGACTTCAATAAAAAAAACTTTTTCCTAAGACTCAGAAGAAATACAACAGCTCTGTATAAAATGAATGATATAAAACTATAGTCCGAAAATTTAAGAAATTATGACAAAAATAACGAATTCTATAGTAGTCTGAATAATAATTCTATTCACAATCGTATAAATAATATTGATAAACAAATATATATTAAGGTAATATTCGAAACACATTAAAACGTGCTTATCAGCAAAATTAATATAAAATAATTTAAACATTATCGTCGTTCATTTCAATTAAACAAATCACATATTTCACTTAAAGTAATAATGACAGTTTAATTTTCGATTTAATCGCATAATCACGCTTTTAAAAGCTAATTAATCGATTTTTGTTTTAATTACTGGTATTTTGCCAATACACCAATTTTTCCCTTTTCATTATTTATATAACACGTAATTATATTAAAACACAAAAAGAGAAAATAGTAAATAATATCATGTATATAATGTAGTACAAATAATGTAACTTAAAATTTTCATTTCTTTTTCATTGATATATGTGAGAAGTTAACACTTTCACTAAAATTTATACATATTCATATTTTTTATTGTATACAAAATACATTTTTCCGCAATTTCTGTATTTGTTTTTTACTTGCATTTTAAATTTGCTTTTATATTTATTAATAAAATATTTTAGAAACTTTGAAAGCACAATAATATTTATTTAAATATTATTAATTAAAAAAATTACCATTCGCACAGATCATTAAATATTTTTAATAAATCTTCATTTTTAAAATAAAAATATACTTGCATACGCAAGTTTAAATAAAATATAAATTTTTCATTTCAATAAATTTTAATAAAAAACGAATTAAACATAGTTTCTGTCTCATAAAAACTATATACATATAAAAATAATTTCCATTAAAAATATTTTTGCACGCATAGCTAGGAAAAAAGTTATGATTAAAAAGATATCTAGATAAAATATCTGTATAGATATATATGTACGGTTTTATACATGCAATCTGGTTTCGAAAAACCGCAAAAACCACTAGCTAGAAAATATAATATTATCAGTTAACAGATAGATTTTAATGATATGAAAAAATTATCTCAATCTTATTTGAAAATAATGCACGTTGTAAACTTATATTGTATTTCCATTTATTTTTTAGCTATGTTTTACAAAATTAGATTACTTTTTATAATTCCACATTTATTTAAAAAAATATATTCTGAATAAACAATTTTAATTTTATAATTAAATAACTCTTAGAGCTTAATATGATAAATTTATTTCAAAAGGATTTGACATTAATTAATTCAATTTTAAAAAAAATAGACCAAAGCTTATGATTTAAACCTTTCAATATATAAAATTAATTAAAATAATGCAATATGTAAGCTTAATTCATATAAACAAAGTATAATTTAAAAGCAAAAAGGTTTAATTCACGTAAAAAAAGGTTAATTCAAGTTTAAAAAACATAATACACAAAAAAAATATTTATTCAAGTAAAAAAGATGAAATTCATATGAAAAATGGCATAATTCACGTTAAAAAACCGAAGTAATTTAAAAAAATAATTGATTTTCATGTTCATTTAACAGGAAAAAAAAACTTAAAAAAACTTGTAAATTAGAGCTTGTCAAATTACAAATTGTTAAAATATAATTCCTTTTTATGAATTTAGAATTGTAAGTAAATTATAAGTGGATTATAAATTTTACTAGTTGAATTGTAAATATTTTGTAAGCTCTGACAAGTTTTCTTGACTTTATTTGAAAAATTATAATTGACACAAAACTGTAATAACACTAGTTAAGCTAATAAGCAACAATAATTTTAAAAAAATACAATAAATTTTACTTTCGTAACAACAATTTTTTACTCAATGTCATACAAACATAAATAAACACTTTATTGCTTTCATATATAGAGCATAACTTCCAAGAAAGTATAAAGATACATATAGTAAATCAATCATATAAAATCTTCGCAGGTAATATATGTTTTTAGAATCAGTGAATATAAAATGAAATTATTTTATCATAATCACTAGCAGTGTGAAAGCGCTCATTTCTACATACATTTCATTTTCATATTCAATTGCTAGTTTATATATGTATAAAATTATTGATTTATTTCAGAAAATCAATTGTTTCGTTTTTGTTTATTCAGTTATCACTTAAAAAATCCGTATTTTAATGTTTATTCCAGTTTGACAGCAACCTAGAAACTTATAAACTTCGTTCAAATATCAAAAAAAAAGTATCATGAATCCAAGTTGACATTGACGGTGTTGCTAATCTGTATATAATAATGTAAATTGTAAATAATATGTAACAAACTTAAAATATTAATTACATTAGCAAACCCCAGAATTCCAAAATAAATAAAATAATTTAATAATAAATTTGTTAATGCATATTTAATTTAAAAAAAATTATTCTAATTATACAAATTTACGCAAGTTGCTCTGTTGCTTAAAATCGATAATAAATTTTAGTAAAATGTCACCCCTTTAGGGAATAACAAAATAAACACGGTTCCCATAGCAAAACAACACTTCAAAAGGGTTTGTACAAAAATATAGGGGTGACTCACAATTTAACTATCTAACGCTAATGAGCTATAGTTATGTAAAAAGTAAAATATAATACCGTTTACCGTCTGCCCTATAGTCTAGACAAGAAGGATTTTACAATTTATGTAAATAATTACGTACAAATAGTTCTCTTTAGATATGCTTTCACGTGCAATACGGTAATGACGAATACGATAATATACGTATGCAAATCTTATTTTACGGTTTTTTCCTCAACTGCACAAATATTAAATTTATACAATTTTAACATAGTAAAAATCTTTCAGAACTCATGAAAACGGACGTTGAGTTCGTCGAAACGTCGATTATTAATAAATATACAGAACTCAAACCTAAAGCCGTTTTTTTTTAAGTCTGGCTCGCACACCCTCTAACAGCAGCAGACTTATTCTTATGATTATTTCTGAAAGGCAAGGTTTATAAAACACATTCAGCCAACATCCTTTAGTTAAAGCAATGCATTCAAGATAAGATTCCACATAAATCCTATAGCAAGTAATGCATTCTTCTTCCATCTCATGGACATTATTTTTTAAAAGTAAATAACATGTTATCTGAAACTCCAGAAAATTATGTATTTTTCAATATCAATAAATAATATTTTTGAACAAGCACAAAGTTCTATTATTATTATTTTTTTAAAACCGTCAGATGTTTATTGCTACCCACCATATATAAATAGATTGTAGATCGCCAGTGTCACATACGATAATCATTCAAAATAATATCGAAATAAAATTCAACGTTATCATCCTTTTAATGAATTTTTAGACCTTACAACAATATAAATATATACTGGAAAACTTTCATAACATACATACGTAATTGACCAATAAATTTTTTTACTAAATTATTAAGTACCGTGTAAAACTAGCATTTTGTATGATAACAGATAACTAGCAACCATGAAGATCTTTATTGACAACTGTCACATTAAATTCTAAATAATGTTATTTTAAACTGATCATCCTATACTAATATACAAGGTAGCGTAAAATTCTTCACCGTATCTGATAATGCTCTAATTTTTGCATCGCGACTTTGCGCCATCGTTTCGCAATATTCATGCATTTGATCTATTTCGTCAATGCCATAATTTAATTACCGCAGACGTTAAATATAATTTGTGTATTTTTTCAAGTACATTTCTGGAATAAGCACATGACATTCTTACACGCAATTTATTGCTGTTAATATAATCAATAATTTTAGCATAATTTTCGTCATATTTTTCGATGAAAATGTTTTAAATATGATAATTTTTATACAAATATATATTTATATTAATATGTTCAATATTTGCTAAACAAAACTTTAATATAGATATTGCTTTGTTGTGTTAAAATTATCAATATTTTTATTACAGTTTAAATATTAAAAACGTCTCTAAAAATCGTTATCATTTGTTTTCACGTTGCATGAATTTAAGTCGCTTGAATTCAAGTCAATTAAATTCAAATTTCAAGTAAAATAGTGACTTTTCAATTTTTTTATTAATAAGAAAATATTCCGAAATATGCTATTGCGTTCTACAAGTTTGTCTAAAGAAAAACATTACTGAAAAATATCTGCAATTCATAGTTATAAAAGTAAAATTAATTTTTTTATTTATATCCAGTGATCTATAATTTTTTTCTTTTGAATCAATTGCATCATGAATAAAATAATATTTTTTTGTCTAATTTTATCTATCTCGTATCTCTTACAATTATCGAGATCCTCATTCTAAACTGCTTATCCAGTATCCTGTATATAAAAACATGTATGATAAACATCATAAATGTGGATGAAGCAAAAGTTGCTTATCTGAATAAGAATATTCAGCGGAAACTAATTTCTGCTTAAATGGAAAGAGTTTATGGCACACCCTTATGAATATATGGCGTGATTACGTATATAATGTACATATACTGTGGCGTAGCCAAGGGGGTGTTAGGGGGGGTTGAAACCCCCCCCAAGAACCTGAACGACTAAAAACATACGTATGTGAAATATGAAATATGTTATTTTACTTTCATTTTTATAAAAATAATTTTTATTTCTTATACAAATTATAGTATTATCTTTATTGATTAATATTAGTAACCCCCCCCCCTTGACAAGTTTCTGGCTACGCCACTGTACTGGGTGTCCGAAAAGTTTGGACTGGGTCAAATATCTCGAGAACGAAAGGTTGGATTAACACGATTGCAAAGGAACGTTGTTTTTGACACAATTATCTACCGAATTCTGTTGTAAAAAACCACCCCCACCCCTCCTAAGGGGGTGAGCGTAAGGGTAGTTTTAAAATTTTAAATGGAAACCCCCAATTTTTTTTTCATTTTTGGATTCCTTGACAAATTCTGTGTATGGCCCCAAAATTTCACACCCAACCCTCGCCACCCCTCCACAGGGGATGAAAAAAATGATTGAAATAAAAATGATCCTGAACAGTTTAAATGCTCAACTAAATCCACAACGAAAATAAACATGTCAAAAAAAACATGTAACCCCACCCAAAATTTCACCCCCAACCCCCATATATGTTAAAAATAATCAATATTAACGTAAGTATATTACCTAAGTAACTGTTATTTAATTTATAAAATACTTTTTATAACTTTTATCCTCAAAATTACATTTTACATTTAATCAATTTTTTGCTTGTAAATTTTGATGTTTCATTACAAAAAAAAACCCAACATCATTTTTAAAATTCATTATACGAAACATGGATTTTGAAAAACAAATAAATCATATTTCAATATGGCGTCTAAGTGAATTAAAAGTTATCTTAGAAAGCCATGAATGTTTTACAAAATTTCTGATATTCTAAGAATAAATTTTTAACAAGTACAACATTGAGACACTTGTTTAATGTTTAAACAGTGTACAAACATCAAGCAATGATGTTGTTTAGCTATATTTACATGTTTATCTCTAAAATGTCACGTGACTTTAACACTAAACAAATACACACAAGAGGCATGTCGAAAGCGTGAGTGCCTGTCTATGGTCAATGAACTTACTATATTTTTATACCAGTGAATTAAAGCTTGGTAACGTGAGCACGTGGTCGAAAAAACCTTATGTGGCTATTAAAAAAAAAAAAAAAAACTGAACTTAAAACTTCCGTCACAAAATTTCGTACATAATTTATTTTTTTTAGGTTATGTTATTACGGTCCAATTTTCATTTGAGTAGAGTAAATTCTTCATTAATTGATTATAATTAAAATTTCAACAATCTTTCATTGCACGTTTAGATTAGGTTAGTTTGTTTTTTAATATCGATACAAAAATAATACCCATATATAAATAATTGAAATTTAAACTTGCCCGATATTCCTGATTTTGTCTACGAATGTACCTGACCACGCAGTATATTAATTTTAAATTTTTCATTATAAATACGTAATTAATACAAGAAAATTAGCACCTTGTAGTTCATAATTTTATGATGCAAACTAATAGACACTAAATAAGTGAGTCTACAAAAATTCCTTTTTAATAAATCTGACGATAAAACAAGCCTAACTTTGCTTTATCATATTTGTCTTTTTTCCACAAATTTATAAAATAGAACAACTTTAAATTTGTTTTTCTCAATTTTTCAGTCCTGTTTAATTCTAGAATAAGTGATATTTTCAAATAAATATATACTGTAAAAAATTTATGTAATTTTTGTAAATGTAATTTTTTATTAAAAAATTTAATATTACGTTAATTAACACAGTAAACTTACAAAATGTTGTAAAAACCTATGTAAAATTACATAAATTTAAGATATAGTTTTTCCAGTGTACCAACATCTAATTTATGTTTTAAAATTTATTTAATAGTAATTATTTTAATACTTATTTTGCAATAGAAACATACATTTAAAAATATATATTTTCTACATCACTATTTTAATTTAATTAGTTAATGAGTCCCTTTGCATTATTTGATGCATATTTCAATAATACTAATTATATTTCATAACAGAAAAAAGCAGAAACACAATTTGAAATATACGTCAAACAAGTACTTTTAACTAAAAAGAAGCCATAAATACGAGCCATTACTTTTTGATCAATGCTGCACTAATCTCAAAATAAGTAAATTACATAATTCGAAATAATAAACAAAGAATATTTATGAATAAATAAATCATTTTTATTAGAAATTATTTGACAATGTATACTAATGTCATAACGTCTTTATTTTATTATAGTTTTTATGTGTTCGCGGCCATTTTTCTTACGACCGAAACTTTTCCAATTGTTTCTGGAAGATGTTTCCGGTTTTTTTCGTTAGTGTAAGTTCAGCTTTACGACTTTTGTTCGTCCGAAATGTTTACCCTGCCTTTCATTGCTTTATTTTCTCTTGGTACTGGGCTTCTACAAAAGTTTCTATAACATCACAATACTAAAAGGTTCTGACAGTTTTAAACTTCAAATTTCCGATTTCATTTGCGATGAAAACAAAATCGAATAAAAAAATTTGTAAATATTATATGTTGACGGGGGGAATTGCACAACGAAAGAGTGAAATTTCGTAACGAGTTTTTGAATAGAGAAATTTCAAATTATGTATTAACCTTCACTAGAGTATTATAAGTGATAGAGTTAAGTGTGCCAGTATACTTAAGTAGTAAATGATAATTTTAACATTTATTGTCATTATTGACATTATCACAAAGTTTTTCTATCCATACATTTGTCTTTTCTAACATGTCAATTTCATCAATATGAGTTTTTCTACCAACTGTATAAAATATAAATAAATTTATTTTACACTAATATTTTAAACCATTTTTTGCGATAGAAACTCATAAATTCGATTATTTATTATTTTAATATTATAAATATTTAATACTATTTTTATTATTCATATATTTTTTTTTATAAAAAATTATTTTGATATACTTACTTATATTTCAAGCAAAAACAGAAGTATTTTCAAAAACCCTGTTTGGATTTTGAAATGGCATATGACATCAAACAAAAATAAAAATCCAATTTCCTTAAAACATCAAAAAAAAGTTTATTACTGAAACCATTTTTGATATTTTTTATAAATGTTTTATTTTTCAATAAACATTTGTTTTTATTTATTTAAATTTTATTTAGTAATTTCATAATAAACCAAAACAACTTTATATACAAGTGTATATATATATATATATATATATATATATATATATATAAATGTATATATATATATATAAATGTCAAAATAATTTAGTTTTAAATTTTTTTTCTCAAAAACTATAAATATTGAAATGATTCAGAAATATGGGTTTCTAATATAAATAATGATAACATTACAATTTACATAATTAAACAATAGAAGAATGCATTTTAAAAAATTTGACACAAAAATCATTGTTTTTGTCAGAACAATACTACAAAATTTACAAATATTTCACCATAATCTCTGCTTCGAACAAGTATTGGTAAAAACTGATCACAGTTCGTTTACAAAGACATATTTTTTACCTGTATTCTTATAAAATCATTTTCAAAATCGCACGACATTTAACTAAACTGTTTCTTAATCAAAACAATCACCTACCAAAAATTGCACAATATGGTAACCAATAACAAACAAAATATTATAAACAAAAACAAAAACTTGCGCGCATCATCAAAACAATTGAAAAACTAACCTGATTTTTCTTGAATGACCCCAATATAAATATCGCATTACATATCCAAAGATATAAACCCCTATAACACTGCACTAACAAACAAAAAAAATCACACAAATTGATTCACAACAAATATCACGTAGAGGAAATTACGGGAGCAATATCGCGTCCGATATAAGTTCTCTGCAACGGTATACTAAACTCACAATTCGAAGCCAAGCGTCTGAGGCCAACCAGAGCCGCACACACCTCACAATAGCTGGGCCCAGCAAACTATAGTCCGTTTAGCGCGTATACTTACGAACGAGAATCGGTTGGGGTCCGGCCCGAAAGGTGTGTTGGTCAAACTAGCTTGGGCAACACAACACACAGCAAATGTCCATGAACCTCTACTCTCTGTTGATTCATGCTCAGAGCCCTCAGGCTGCTAAAGATACTCTCGAGATGCTAAAAGAACTACCCTCGCTTGCACGACGCAGCACGGCCTACACGAAATATTCACAATGATGAAATCCAAGAAAGCGTAGGAGATTCACAATCGGTTTCTTATAGTTTGCTATAATAGTGTGCAACCAATTTCTTTGTTATTTCCACTTGAATAAATTGATATTGTCTGAATTTTAACGCAAACTCTATAGTTTCCAATTTGATAATGTCAGAATAATTGTTTTAGCAATACTGATTGTGAGTTCAACAAAACTCATAATTCTATACTTATGCAAAACGTAGCTCTAATGAGAATATTAAAATCAACTGTGTAATATATTTATATGCACCGTAAAAAAAAAAACTGCAAAATTACAGAAAAATAGTAGTAAAATTTTACTATAAAAAAGTAAAAAAGTAAGTAAAAATGACCTAATAAGTATGTAGTTTTTGCAAATAGCATCACAAAATTAATGTAACATTACATATTGTTGATATAACTTTTTTTAAATTATCTAATATTACAGCTTGTATATTAATATCTGAAATAATTTATCAAAATAATGAGACTTATTACATATTTTGTGTAATATTACTAATAAAATATTTTAAATGTAATTCATTCATTTCAAAATACATCCTTTATGTAAATGTATGTAATTATACCAACAATAATATTACAGAACTAAACAAATTTTATCTATTTATCGAAAATTCCTGACAGCAAATTTAGTAAAGTTCTGTAAATTTACTAAAACAGACTTTACTAATGAACTGTAATATTATTATTCATCCTGTTGGTAATATCATATTATATAATATTGATAATAGTTCTGATATTATGTATTTTTAAACAATTATGTAATTATAACTAATACTAAGTATCATAGTGTCTCATGGTTTGTAGGTAAAACTAAATAATTTTTTTAGAGTATGTGTATTCAAAACATTTTATAGATTAACTGAAGGGAAATTTACATCGTTCCATTTTAAAATATACATACATATTCTCACCGTAGACCCACATAAAAAAATTTGACAAAAACTCTTCTTAATCACACAAAAATCATTTTACGCTCAGCATTTCTATCTTTGCATATTTCACATTCATAATATCTCTCGTATATGCTCTTTTATGTTTAGCACTTAGAAGTATTCGCTTCCGCAAAACACTCTCACTCATAGAACATCCTCACAGACGTATACCTTTAATATCACAAAATATACACAGATATATTTTCTTTTTTTAATCTTTTGTTTTAATGTTTATATTGATTTTATTTTTGAAAAAAAATTAAATACAATTAAGCAAATCATTATTTTACACATATATATCTCAATTTATATTTTGAGATATTTTTTAAAATATATAGTTAATTTTTGATAATTAATATATATATATATATATATACAAAAAACAGTATTTGCTACGTAATATATTACAATAATATAATTGCAAATAAAATAACATTAATTTATAAAACTATATTTTCTTTAAAACTGCGATATAAATTTCATAAAAATCTTGCCAAAAAAATCTAAAACCAATTTGAAAATTATAACCATTATAGTACCGTTACATTACAGTAATTTAAAAACAGTGCTAGTACAAAAAAAAGCTAATATAATTAACTGTCAATTATTTTCTTAAAATATTAACTTTTAATTGTTACATTATTACAACAAAAAATTACAATTCGTAAAAATTATACCAAAAAAAATAAATACATAAAAAATCGCGGGAAATTACATAATTACATTTCACTAAAATAATACCAAAAAAAAATTTTTTGAATGACACAAATAAACATACATACATATATGTAATAATTTGATTTCGTGTTAACATTTTTTTGTGTCACTGTCACAAACATTAGTTTAATTTGAATTTAATAGTTTCGTGAAATTAAAAAGATTAAGTAAATCGTAAAACTCTTTCGAAAATTTATTCCGGAAATGAATAATGCAATAATTTAAAAATATGATGTGCTTTGCACATAGCTTTCTCTTATAGTAACAAGAACTTACTAATAGTAGAATTTTGTTACTATAATACTATAATATAAAAGTAGCTCATATAAATCTACAAAATTTAAAATAAAAAAAAATTTATTTAGTTGATTATTCATTGTTTAAATTAGCAGAACTCTGTAAATTATTAAATAAGTACAAATGTCAAAAACACTTACATCTTTAATTAACTATCGCGAAATTAGTTTTCTCTGAACATTCCTAACTAAACAAGCAACTTTTGCTACATCCACATCCATAAAATCGAAATCTGTTCTAATTTGAAAAATATGACAGTCCAAATAATAAAGTACCGACGAATGATAAACTATCAATGCAAACAAATAAATTTGAAAGCGTTCCGGTTGCTAGGGTACAGACAAAATGTTTCGATAGGCACTAAGCAAAATATTGTTTGCATTCATAATGTATCGTCATTCGTCAAAACTAGTCGTATTCCCATTGTCTGAATAATGTTATTTTTCTTTCGGTTTTGATTTCGAACCAAATTGCGATTTTGCTACAGAATCCAACTACAAGACTCTCATTAGCGCAATATATTACCATATTACTTGAGTTTTATGACGCAAATAATATTCAGTACATAACACAAAAATCGATTTATAAAAAAATGATTTTTTTTCCTTCAAAATACTTAAAGTTTTTATTGTTTTATTTGCATTATTAAATTTTTTATAACCTTTATATAAAAATATTTTTATTTATTTACATACTTAAAAAAATCGATCAAATTTTAATTGAAAAATTTCTAAAACATATTTTTTCTATAAAATATCTCAAAATCTTTGTATAAGAAATACAAATATATAATTGCAAGCAAATAACACGAAACTCGTAGTATATCTACGACAATATTTTTATTATTATTGAAATTTCAAATCTAATATAGTTTTATTATTCTGATAATATACAGAATATCGATTACAACGTTTAATATAGTTTTAAATTACTGTACAAACAAGTAATAGTTTTTATAAAATCCATCAGCGCTATTTTATGACTCATAAGTCACAACTAAAGCCTGTGATAACATATAACCATTAAAGTTATATATAGTTCAAATTAAAGGGTCATAACCCATTATGTATATATACATATGTTTCTATCTATTTAAAACTAAATACATCCATCCATCCGTTAATTGAAAAGATGCAATGACCTATAATATATTTTCAGTACAAATCGTACAAATATTTGTAATATTTGCCATTAAAATGAATATTTTCCTATTGAATATGCGTAACTAGTTAAATATATTAATATAAATATATAATATAATTTTATATAATTATAAATAATGCGATGGTAAATTTTATTATTTATTTGAAAATAAAATCGAATAAAAACAAAAAAAACAATACTGATGCTGCCATCTCTTAAATTACTGTTGAACTATTTTCGGAAATAACCTATTTTGGAAAGTTTTAAAAATATTTTGTTACTATAGCAACATTATCTTATTTTTGAATAAAAAATAAAAAGTGCTTATTCATTTAACGTTAGCTCATAAGTTGTATAATAAATTAACGAAATACTATCATCAAACAAACAAAAATTAATGATTAGATAAAGTTCAATTACGAAATAAATATACATCAATTTTTTTTCAATATTTTTATTTTCTATTTCTCAATTCTTCAATATCAGCTAATCGTTGGTGTAATAATTTCGAATCTAACCTATGTTTGCACAAATATTGGCCATTTAAAAATAATACTGGTATTTCGTTTCGATATAAACGTAACCATCTCAAGTTTTCTTTCTTTGTAATATCAACTGTTTTGAGTTGACAACGATTTAAAAATGGTTTTAATTCCATTTTAAGCTCATCGCATAATGGACAGGGATCTTTTGTATATAAAGTTAATTTCGGTTGTGAAATTTCTGACGATGTGTGAGCCCTAAATAAAAATTAATTATATAAACAACAATCACAGAACATCTGTTAATTTATATTTTGTTTCAAGAATTCTAATATTAGTTTCATATTTTAATGAATAGAAATTAATTATTACTATTGCTTTAATAAAATTATAATATTTATTAATAATTGAATGACTAGTGAACCTTGAAAATGCTTACTAAACAAATTTATAACTTAAATTAGAAGATTAACATTATTATTATATACAAGGTCAATGTAGACAAAATAATTTATGCAGATATAATATTTATTTACAATATCATAACAGTTGTATAAAAATATATTGGTGTAACAATTATATAATACAATAAAAACTTGTAAAATGACTTATCACAATAATGTATATATGTTAAAATCGTAGAATAAAGAGTATACAATCTTATGTTTGAGATTTCAGACTTACAATTTTTCAATCATGATAGAAGAAGCACCACCGCCTCCATTGCAAATGGAAGCAACACCCTTTTGACCCGATTTCAAAGCATGTACTAGATGTACGACAAGTCTAGCTCCAGACATTCCAATTGGATGTCCTAAGCTAACAGCTCCCCCATGAATGTTAACTTTGGAGGGGTCAATGTCAAGCATTTGTTGGTTGGCAAGAACAACAACGCTAAAAGCCTCATTGATTTCCCACATAGCAACGTCTTCCTTCTTAACGCCACTACGTTTCAGCAAAGTGGGAATAGCAAAGGCGGGCGCAATTGGAAAATCAATCGGCTCAGTTGCGGCATCTTGGAAATCTACAACACGAGCAAGTGGTTTACATCCTAAACGTTTGGCTGCATCAGCAGTCATAAGAATCAAAGAAGCAGCGCCATCGTTTAAAGTCGATGCATTTCCAGCAGTTACTGTTCCATTCTCTCTTTGGAAAACAGTAGCAAGTTTTCCAAATTTCTCGAAATTCACGCGTTTATATTCTTCATCAGCCGAAAAGACCAAATCTGGTTTCCCTTTCTTCTGTGGAATATTTACTGGAATTAATTCGGAAGCGAATGCGTTTGAAGCATATGCTGCTTCGCTTCTTTTATAACTAGATATGGCATAGTCGTCTTGTTGCTGTCTACTAATTCCTAATTTTTTCGCTGTATTTTCTGCACAATTTCCCATGTGAAATTTGTTATAAACATCAGTCAAACCATCAAAGACAATCCCGTCCTGTAATTGTACACCACCGTAGGGAGTTTGGCCTCGTCTCATATAATAAGGAACGTTGGACATTGATTCCATGCCACCGGCCAAGACAACTTCTTGGTGGCCGCACATTAAACTCTGTGACGCTAACATAACAGCTTTCATTCCTGAAGCGCAAACCTTATTAACTGTAGTGCAAACTGTAGATTTCGGAAGTCCTGCAAAAATGGTTGCCTGTCGAGCAGGAGCTTGACCAGCGCCTCCTTGACAAACATGACCCATGTAAACTTCTTTGACTTCCTCTTTAGGAATACCGGCTCGTTCGATAGCTGCCTTGATGCCTACAGATCCTAATTGGGTCGCAGAAAGAGGAGCCAAAGAAGCCAAGAATGAACCTATTGGAGTTCGGACAGCTGATACAATAACCACTTCATTTAATTGTGGCTTGCTACTGTAGTGTCTGCAGGTGTTCAAAACCTAAAACAAATACGATAAAAATAAATAATGTTACCTAGCAACGCAAAGTTGCTGTCCTTCATAAATTATGTAAATTAGTTTTAATTCAGAAATATAGTTTTATTTATTAATAAATTAAATACTTACGTTACGAACATGTAAAAGTGTCATTTTTTAAATTTTTTTGTTATGAAATTACACTAATTTAAGATATTTATTACTAACTGTTATGAATTTTATTATCAACTATGCACTAATGGACTGAAGGAAGACCGGTCGGCTTTGCTTGGCCCACTCGAACTACAGTAATAAGAAGAAGTATATAAAAAGCAAAACAAAAGTACAAATTTATTTTAATTCATTAAAATAATACTAATTATAAAAATAAAAATCATGATTATTTATAACAAAAATAAATTTGAAAATAACTTTAAAACAACTTTATATCAATATAAATAAATCGTCTATAAAACAAATCTAAACATAATATTTCTTTTATTTAAAAACTGATTTTAATCTAAAACATAAGCATAATTTTATTTTATTTATTGGCAGCTACAATTGACTGTGCAAAAGAGTTATTTTCATTGTTGTAAACTTTGAACTTTTGAACTCGAACTTTAAATATCTGTACTCTGCATTACGTATGTGTTACGCATGTTGCAGATATAAGTAATATGTGGACGTCATATGACTACGTTACTACTCAAAATAGAATGAAATTAATAGATCCTAATAAATGAATGTTGCCTAGGTAGCCTATTTATAAAAAAAATATTGAATTAATACATCTTCCATAAGTTAAAACTTTTATTTCTGGAAGTTTATTATGTTATGTTGTTATAATAATAAAAACTGGTGCATATCATTTTGAACAACTCATCTGTATTTGACATATTTGCCTTGAATGGTGCTGCCATCTAGAAAACGAAATGTCAAAAGAAAAATGTCAACCTAACCAAAAATTTATTTTTATACTTTTATAAGTAATTCAGTTTTAAATTTCGTAAAACTACGTTCAAAACACATCAAAATCAATGTAAAAATGACAAAAATAAAAGACAGTGAGATTATAGAGTATTATTATAAAAGTAAACATCAATAGCAAGAGCTTTAATAAATTACACAATATTTAATCAACGTAGTATGTATTTAATTACGAACATAATTTAATTGTTAAAAACAAACAAAACAAAAAAAATTAAGCATGAATAACGAAGAGAGTAGATTACGTACATTTGGCGTGTGGCCTTCTGATGCCGCTGTCGATCCAGCTCGTATTGCAAAAGCTGGATTTTTTTATACCGGACAAGGTATGGAAGTGCAATGTTTCTCATGCGGCGGCAAAATAACCGAATGGAATTACGGGGACCAAGTGATGGCCAAACATAAACGCTTAGATCCACATTGTCCATTTGTGATAAATCCCTCGAATTCCGGAAATGTTCCTAAACTGGGCACGACCTCCTCATCTACTGCACAACTACCTCCCACCTCAGGCGAAGATGCTCTATTTCGCACCGTATCTTCTAGGTTAGTCATTTGACAGTTATTTCCTTCATATTTACGTTAGCATAAAAAGCTAATGCTTCTTAGTTATTAGTAAATAAATTAATATAAATATATTGGTTCCTTACATCTGATGCGTAGAATCACTGCGGATGTAACGTTTGCAGAGCACTCATATTTTTGAATAAAACATATACAAAAAACTATTAAATACTACACATTAATTTTACCTTACAAATTAAAATTATTAAGCTCAGCTAGTTGTAATTGCGTACATTAAATATTTAACAAAACCAAATTTTAAAGATAATCATAATTTGAATCGAAACTCGAATAGCAATAATTGTTAATTAAGGCCGAGGCTAGTCGGACCCACACGTGTCCACAGGCCACGGGTCCACTAACGTAACCTAACTTAAACCTAAACCTAACCTGTGGACCCGTGTGGGTGCGGGTTCACGGGTTAGGTCATGGTTAGGTTTAGGTTTAAGTTAGGTTACGTTAGTGGACCCATGGCCCGTGAACCCGTGTGGGTCCGACTAGCCTTGGCCAATAATTAATAATAAAAAATTGGATAATTTACTTCTAATGTTATTAAATTCCCTGTCAGGTTCCTTATAACGTTATAACGAACCTGACAGGGAATTTAATAACATTAGAATTAATCATAACGCAGGTTCAGGACCTAAGAACAAACATTTATCTTTTGACATTAATACTAATTTAGTTTACACTTCACACTATTTAAAAATAATATTATTTCTTTGTCGAAAAATGAATTGCTGAAGTTGATTTTTTATTCGGAATCGACGGATTACATCTTAGAAATAATGTCTTATATATCTATTCCAGGTTAGATACATTTTCTGATTGGCCCGTACCGCATGTAGTCACCCCCGAAGATTTAGCAAATGCCGGCTTCTATTCATTGAAACAAGACGATAAAGTCAAATGTGCTTATTGTAATGGAATCGCCGGTTTTTGGGTGGACGGTGACGATCCGAAAACCGAACATCGTCGTCATTTTCCCTATTGTGCATTCGTCGTGGCCGATTTCAATCCGGAGGCATTAGATAGCAATCGAACAACAATATCGCCCTTGGACGCTAACACTAAACTAGTATCATCGGAAAATCTATCCGAATTAGGAATTCAAGTGCATAAGGGTCCTAGGCAACCGAGATATTCGACTTTAGAATCGCGATTACGTACATTCGGTAATTGGTCAATGGATTTAATTCAGACGCCGGAAATGTTGGCCGACGCCGGATTTTATTATGTTGGCACTGGTGATCAGGTTAGATGTTTTCATTGTGACGGCGGATTAAGACATTGGGATCCGCAAGATGAACCCTGGGTCGAGCACGCTAGATGGTTTCCCAGTTGCGCATATCTTAGGTTCATTAAGGGACCGGACTTTATACGAGCTTGTAATCCGGAAGAATTGGCTCACAATAATTTGACAAGCGTAAGTCTAGTTTGCTTTATTTTATAAAAAAAAATATATATACAGATGTAAGCTAAACATTGCAAGCATTTGACAAGCGAAAAAGTTTTAGTACTCAAAAAATTTGTAGATTATTAAGTCGCTTTCTTATCTGTCTTTTCGGTACAAATTTTGAAAATTTAAACATGGCTCAGAACTGTGACAATGCAATATTAACTAATCAATTTATGATAATTTTTCTAAATGTAGTAAAATTATACAAAGTAATAATAAAATTTTCAACAGATTTGTACAATTTAGATAATTTCAAGAAACTACAAAACTTTAAGAGTAAGAAATCTTGCAAATTATTGAATCTAAAAGATTTTAAAATGCAATTAATAGAATTTCATTCCAGTTTGTATCGAAACAAAAATTTATTGATTTAATAGAAATATAACAGATCAAATTAATAAAAAGATAATGGCGCCACTGTTTTTAATAAATACGTAATGTGATACACGTTATTCAATTGAACTGTTTTTGTGACTAAAACAAAATATAAGTATTTGATATTAAATACAATATTAGTGTGATAGACATGTGATAGAAAATCACGCAGTATGTCTGTAATAAACAAAAGGAAAAGCTATAGAAAAATTACATTGTTATTTGGTCTTAATGATCGTCTTTATTAATATGACTTTAATTTTTTAAAAAAACCTATTTTTGAAATTATTACTTTCATTAAATTTTAGGCACATCAGAATGTAGATATTTTATTATTTTACTATATCTATAATATTAAAATGGGCTTGCCCTTTAACAATTAAATTTATCATTAAATAATTATATATAATGTTCTATTGTTATAAATCATGCATCATTCTAATGATTATTTTGTATTTTGACACTATCGTAATACTGATAATATATACGAAAAAAAAAAATAATAATGGGAGAATTGTAAACATATAATTCAATTTAAATAAAAAGAACTTTGTATTTTGACGTTCTAAATATCAGTAGAATTACTCACCCTCCGGCATAATAATCTTGATATGAAAAATAAATAGCCTTCCTTAAATTTTTTAATATTTGAATTTATAATTTCTTTAGAGTTTCTTAAACAAATATTTTCTTTATTACTAGTACCTTTTAAAAGTTAATTGGACATTCATAGAAAATTTTTAATTTTTCTTCAAATAAATTTGTGATATAACTTTATATGAACTGAAAATAAATATTTTTTTATAACCAACCATATTTCTAATAATAAATATGTTTTCTATAAATAATTTGTAAACAAAAATAAAGTTATAAAATTTAATTGTTATGTTACTTCCGTAATATTTTATTATTATTTTTTAATCTTGTTTGTTTAATAATTATTGTCCAGACATAAATATTATTCATATGAATACAAACCTTCAAATTTTCCATTATTGTTTTATTTATTTCAATTTTACATTGATCTTTAGCTGCTGGCTTTATCTTTATCTTTAAATCTACGCTTTATTAACAAAATATAGTATTTATTATTATATATATATTTCAGATAAATAGATTTAAGTTATCGGTCATAGAAATAAGTCGTACATGTACAGTCTGTTTTATTTAATTGGATATCTTCATAAATCACATTACTGTAACTTTCCATTCACAAAGAAAATTTCAACTTTAAGATATTGTTTATGTATAATGATTCAAAACCAATACATTAATGAAATTACTTTTGATATTATAGCAGTAAATTTATGATCCTAAACTAAAAAATAATTTTAAATAATTTTGATGTAATTTTTTAAGTATACAGTCACAGTTATCAAAATATTTGTGAATCGGTTAATTTTTATAGGTTCCTAGGAGGAACTAGGAATTGGGTAGGAAATAGATTAGTGTATGATGACTGTGAAATTGAAAAAATGTAGCAAAAGTTAGTGTTAATCAGTTAAGATGGTTCGGACATCTTGAGCGAATGTCTAATGAACGTTGTGGTTAAAAAATTTATATTAATGATTTGGAAGGTATACGTTTGCGTGAACATTCGATGAGTAGTTGGAGTGATATGATTAAAAGTGTTTTGCGTGAGCGGAAGTTTCCAAGTAGTAGAAGTAGTAGATGAAGCTAAAGTTGCTTGTTTGGATAGGGATGTTTGGAGGAAACTGATTTCGAGATAATGGAAAGCGTTTGTGCCACATCCTTTTGGTACATGGCGTGATTATGTATGTATGTAAAATAGTATTAAAATGGTTCATTTACATATCTTACAGATACTCGATTCTTTTCCTTATATAGTCTCAGTTTTAAGTAGGAAAAATCAAAGTTTTCTTTAGCGAAACGAATCAATTTCAGACCATATCATCATACTCAAACGGTCGTCCTGCAACAACACCCACTCTTCGAGAAATCTCCGATCGAGAAATGCAAACCTACATGAACTCTACATCAGCTCTAGCCGCTCTAAGTGTTGGCCTTCCGCTCGGAAGCGTCAAGCAAGCCATTCTTCAGAAAATCCAACAAACTGGAAGCGATTACAGCTCACCGGATGCGTTAATCGAAGCCGCCCTTAATCTTCAACGCGACGAAAGCGATCCACATGATTCAGATATGGAAGAATCTGTTTCGAATCTGCTTTCGACGATTGTCTCACAAAGTCAGAATGAGTTACAATCACCAACCGGCCAACAGAATCTGAATAATAAGAAGAACGAATCTACCGATAAAATAGTTAGCAAGGTCGTGGAGGTAAAAGAAGAGAAGAAGCTATCGTTGGAAGAAGAGAATCGGATATTGAAGGAAGCGCGATTGTGTAAGATATGTATGGATAATGAAATAGGGGTTGTTTTTCTGCCTTGCGGACATTTAACAACATGCGTTATTTGTGCACCGAGTTTAAAAGATTGTCCCGTTTGTCGTTCTGTTATCAAAGGCACTGTACGAACATTTTTATCCTAGGTAAATTTTATAATTTTATTTCTATCATCTTTTTTATCAAAGGTTTTACCATTTATATTTTATTTATTTTTATGGGATACCATGTAAAAAAAAACTATTCAAGTTTAATCGAACTCATTGTTTTCATTCAATAAGATATTTTGGAAGAAGAATTTTTCAATGAAAAAGCATTACTAGAAAGAAGTTTAACTAAATAGAAATTCTTTTAAGATCTATACTAGAAATAATATTAATATCTACTATAATTGAATTTAACGATAAATAGTATTTAAGATATTCAGAAAAAAAAAATTGTATTACATATATAAATTTTAGATTTTTTGTACATTTGATTCTTCATTAAAAATAATATATCTATAAACAACTGGTAAGCAGTGTCCCACAACATTTATTTATTCGTTATAAATGTACGCTAATGACAAATTTCCAGTATATGTACATTTTTTTTATCAACTTTTGATAAATTATAATAATTTAATCAAAAATGTATATGTGAAATCATACTTTTTTCTCGAAATTCTACACATTTTCTTTTAGTTGAGGAAAATTATTTTATTGAAATAGTAAGAACAAATTTAAATAGTAAAATTTCAAACAAATTCATTAAAGAACCACTACTGTAAACTTTATACAATGAATATGAAGTTTTGAAAATATATATAAATTTATGTAAATACTCCTACTATTTTAAATAATAGAAATATACAAAATATACATATTCATGTCATGCATCTATAGGGCTATGGCACAAACTCTTTGTTATAGGCAAGAAATTTTCCGTTTATAATGCAAAAACAGTTTGTTTATGAGATAACTTATTAAGACAAAAATTTTTATGATACATAAACTTTGTATTCATGAACTTATGTACAGACAATAATAATATTTATTCCACGATAAAAGATAATAATAAATAATTTCTTCTTTGAAAATAATGATTTCGTAAAATAAATTTGAATAGATTTACTCAGTCCAATATGTCAATTATGTATATTAAAATCGTTTTTATTTACAAAATTTGAATTTATAACTAAACTAATTTAATTATATTAATAATAATATGAAATTAGATCTATTGAAAAGTTTCATTTATATATATATTAACATAAAACAAATATTTACATAATATTATTTTAAATATTAAAATATTTTCCTTGTCATATTTCTAAGAAAAATATATACATAAATGACATATTTAAATATTTTCTCATAAATTGTTTTTAAAAATCTCCAGATAATTTATTATACGATTTAACAATTTTAAAAATTTTTTAATGTGGAAAACCTAATGCAACTTTAAATTATTTTTCAAATATAAATAAAATGTTAAGTAGAGAGAGTTTATTGTGTAGGATTGAAAAAATTATATTTTGTCATATTTTTTTAACTATTTATTGTTTTTATTTATATTGTTGTTGTAAATTGTAATTATCTTTCATATCTTAAGGTGAAATTATAAAAAAAAAGATTATCTCGATTATTAAGATAATGAAATAAAATTGGCACAAAACTAAATTGAAAAATTAAATTCACACAACCTTAAATTTAAAATAATTGGCACCTAAATTTTAAATCAAAATTTAACATTAAAATTGGCAAAAACCTGACAATTTTTTGTAAAATGTTTAAAAATAAAAATGAGTAAATTTTTTTCTCAAATATTAAAAAAAAAAAATGGCATTTTGTGTATTATTACAGAGAATTTTTAATAAAAACGCTTTGTGTTTGAATGTTATATTAGCTCATTATTAATAGTTATTAACAAATAAAAATATTTTCTTTGTATATCAGAAATATTTATAATTTCTGTGACATACTGACGTCAACGCTTGATCATTTAACATAAATTTGTTTATTTATATATTTTTTTTTAATTTCTTTTCTGTGGTTTAAAATAACATAATAACAATTACTCATGCTGAGAATCATAAGACTCTGTTTATTAGATGTAACTCAATGAAAAACCAAAAAATCAATAAAAAAAATCTGCAGTTCTTGTAACATCTGGAAATCTGAAAAATAAAAATAAATTTTCCATTAAAAATGTATATAAATTGATATTTGTGTATTTTATTTGATATGATACTTTAACACTACATCACATCATCACACAATTGCAATATGTTTTCTAAGAATTGAGATTATCGTCTCTGAATTAATATTTAACTTAAGATCTTATGTCAATTAAAAAAAAAAGAAAGTCAGAATTGAACATGACATCAGCTAATGTATATGAATGGTACTTTTTAAACTATAAACTTTTTTTTTTTGTTTTAAACAAACTCGTTCAGACTTGAATATCGTCTTTAATATTTTATTTAAATTGTTTATGTTAAACTTTTGATAAAATGTTAATTATACAGCACTAATTATGTGTAGGATAACAAAAGAATTATTGATAATATGCCTTTACTATCGCGTTGCATAAAAGTTATTCAATTATCTTTTAAAAAAAATATTTAATTTATTTTTATTAATCTAACATAAACCATAGCATCCATGGTTGTTTTTAGTCAGCTTATGGCTACAAAAAATAGATCATTTTATATTTTGAGGTACTCATCTATATTTTTAATTTATTGCTAAATTTTATAATATAGTAGAAATATGATGTTTTCCAATTTTAAAAAGTTGTATAAATGTTCATAGTTGAAAAGCTAGGATATGCAAAGATTAAGGCCCGTATTCTCACCTCACTTTTTCGTGAAAAAGTGCTTTTATTATTAATTTCAAAATAACTTTTTGCTTCTGTTTTTCATCAAATATAAATAGTTTTTTTATTTTTGATCATTTTTATTATATTTGGTATTATATAATTTTAATAAACTATTTTAAAATGCTTAATAAATAATTTTAAGTGAACTTTAAAAATACTTTTGGCAAGAATCACTTTTATAAATGAGGTGAGAATACGGGCATAAGTGATTAACGTCCACTTCTCAAATTTTAAAATTTTGAAAAGTAATCACTTCATAAAAACTAAGTTGTTGCTTTTTTTAAACTATAAATATTTGAAATTTAGCAAAACTTCTGATAACAGCATAGCATCATTAGCTCTCTAGAATAATTCAATAAAAAAAAATTGGTTCTTTAGTAATCTAGAATTAGTATGTGAGCGATTGTTTACTATAAGAAGGAATTAACTTAAAAAGTAAAAAAAAAATATTTCCCAAGAAATTAGGATTGTCAATGTTTTCAAAATGATCGATAGTCTCCTATAATCGCAAGTTTTCTCCAATTTTTTAAGAACACCCACTTTTTCTCCTAGATTAATATAATTTGACAATGTATTTTTTATACATACTATCATTTGATTATATAATTATTTTATATATTCAATAATACTGTATAATGTTTATTTTTGTAGATTTTATTTTAATACTTGGGATATGGCATCTGTGAAAATATTTTGATTCTTCGATTTCGACATATTTATTAAACAATGCGTATTTTTTTTTATAAAAACTTCCGAAATTAAGGCTTAAACATTTAGCAATCCTAGAAGGTCTTACACTTTAATCGATTATAGCACAGTGAATAAATATACAATGATATTAAACATAATGACAAATACATTATTAACAGTCATATGATACGAATAATTTACTAAATAAACTTATTCAGCGAATAAAAATGATAATATTATAAAATTCTATAGACAGCCGATTCATAATTGCAAAACATTACTTAACCTAGTTTTAATTGGAAAAATATTATTTTAAATTTATTATTAGGACAATTTCCAAGTTATCTTTTTGGGACATGTTTCTATGAAATGTTCATAATTTGAATATAATAGTCAAAGGAAGTTCATTATCTATATATTGACCTAATAAAATATTTAAACAATTTGTAAAAGAATTTCCAATAATAGTAAAAATTTGCATTTCTCAGTTTAGCGAAATTGCATTGTTCTTTTTCCTCTCTCCTATATATTTTTGTCAGTTACAATGCATTATTTGAGTGACATTGAATTTTGTTATCTGAATCATTGTTTTATCACATAAACGATAGCCAATCAAATTTTTATCAGGCGCCAATATTAATAAAGACATCTCTACATAATTGAGTCAATGTCTGGATATGTGTTGGGAACAATAAATGTAATGCAGGAAAGCAACGTGAAGCTAATAGTAAATCAATTGCTAAATTACGTTGTCCTTTCCTGCATTACAGTTTTTTGTTTATGCCAAAATACTTTACTTGTTATACCAAATAAAATGGATTTCCTACTGAAGAATATTAGTAATTCACTACCAAAAAAAGCGAAAATTACCAAGGATGATAACACTAAAAAACAAGGTATGTAAAGTTTATTATTTTATTATAGATAATTTGTTAAAATAAAACCACGGTTTTAGTTATACCAGAGACATGGTGAAGGAATACAGTTTAAGATAAGAGCAAATGCACCTTCAGTCATGTTTCCTTGGTTTAATCAAAATCACAGTTTGGAATATAATTTATATTTATTTGAGGTCCTTAGCAAACAAGGACGTAAGCGCCAGTCCAGTATAATCAACTATGAGCTTTTGCTGAAATCAGTTATTTAGGATTGATCCTCCAAATATGAATCAAACTTTATTTTCGGCGCTTACGTCCTTGTAATTTTAAGGACTTCATTTTTATTTTGTTCATATGTTTCTGACTTCAATTTTCATCGCAGCCATTTGTAAACGAAAGAATATGAGAATGTTGATTCGGTTTTTTGATATTTTAATTCATTTATTTAGTCCTGATCTTAGGGAAGTTAAAATCCTTAGCTTGTAATACGAATTTATTTGTTTAACGTACATTCAATAATTTTTATTTTAAGCCAAAATTTGAACAAAAGGGCAGGAAAGCATTAAACTTTAATGTGATTTTATTAATTTTGCGTAGGATGAAGTATCAAATTAATGTTAAACTACAATTTTATTCTAACAAATCTATTCAAAATTATGTACTGAATGGAACAAAGAATTTTTTTAATATGCCTATCATTCATTGTCGATGCGATAACATGAATTCAAAAAAACCTAATTAAGTAACTATAAAATTTCTATTGATACTCGTATTATTTATAATCTAATCAGTTATAAATCAATTTTTACTTTGTTATAAAGAATACAAAGTTTTAGAAAAATAATAGTTATTAATATAATCTCTATTAGAGTTTTATTGATAAATTCAAAACTATATTTTAACAAATTTTTGTTTAAAAGTAATACGCCTTGTATAATTAATAATAAATTTCTGTTTTCTATGAAATTGATTATCAAATGACAACATTATAGTTTCTATGTACATTGTTAAGGAATTACCATAGTTTACGTCATAGATGAAATTTCGATAAATTTTATCTTGCAATCTTATCAGGAATTTTTTAGAACGGAAATTCCTAAAAAAAGTGATAATGCTTTACTTTCTTTGTCAGTTTTACTAAAAACAACTAATGTCATTCACACTAACTCGTATTGCATATTAAAGAATCATGAGATAGCTAATTCAAATATTTATTTAATATCAAAAAGAAATGTACTCACACGACTGAGACAAATCTTTTCTTTATATATTTATTTCTAAATCAGTATGTACATTTCGACCACACTGATTTAGAAATAAATATATGAAGAAAAGATTTGTCTCAAAATTTTTAATTGATTAAACTTCATGTACTCAACAATAAACACTAAATACTAATTTATAATTTTAGCCATATTATACAAGTATTGTATTGTAACAAGACAGTTCTGGGCCATGTGGTTATTGTGATCTGTATTTCTAAAAACTAAGTAATTTTGTATCTGTTAGAATTGACCTAGTGACAGGTTTATATATTAGGGTTCGCGGCAAACTACTTGGCCACTTCAAGATATTTCTTGGAAATATTTTGAAGTATTTTAGATTTTTTGTTGTAATATTTGAAAAGTTACAATTTTAGTTTTTGAGAAAAGTATGTTTTTCTCTCGGTTGCATCAGTCAGTTCATTTAGAGTCCGCTTAGAGTGTCAGAGACCTCTAGAATCGCTTTATTTGTTAGTTTGAATTTAGTATTAACTTTCGCGCTTAAAGTTTATATTTGTAATCTAATATATATTTCGCTTTTTCTGTATTTTTGTATATTTCGTAATTTGTGTTCTTATGTTATTAAATTTAATAAAAGATTAAATTAATAATTGTTGGTCACTACTTTTACGCATGCTCCCTAAAGTTGATAAATATACGCTAACCGCTCGTGTTACAGTATTGTACTACTATTGCACTATTGCTAATTTATTGTTTGATAGCAAAATGAAAATATATTTTTTAATCAAATGATAAAACAGGTCTAACTCTAGTATGCTCTATTTTTATCTTATTCTATTCTAGAATTTTGTATAGATGACAATGTAAAAATAAGTCAATTTAAAATGTACGAAATAGATTTGTTGTTAGTTTTTCAAAGCACATTGGGTCGCAGCATGTACCAAGTTAGTTGCGCAATTAAGTTGGTACATAACTCCAACCCTTTATTTTTTTTTAATTTATTGAGTTTATATAATAATTAAATTTAAAATATTAAGTACATAATATATACAGTAGAAGCAAAACATCCACAAATATAAATAATATTTTGAATTAATCAATAACAATTAAATTCTATCATTTTAATTTTCAAAATTCTATTTTGACCTTTATTTCGATTTGCATTTTTTTTCTTTTGTCTTCTGTTTAATGTCAATTGTTTTTTAATATTTGACATTTTTAATTTTAGCTGAAGGTTAAACATTTCTTCAAACAAAGTTATGAATATTTTTATTATATTTTTATCAAGTTTTCTCTCATATTAATATTACATTTTCTTTTAAACTATGTTTCAAAAATTATCATTGCTAATGAAAATTCTATCACATTCAGTTTTTTACTTATACAGAAATATATATTTAAAAAAATATATTTTTATTACATTTTTTTAAATATAATAATTCTACTTTCAAATAAATTAGAAAAAAATCTAATCTATAAAAAAAAGTATATCACTTTTGGATTTTACTCTATAATATATGGAAGTTTATCTTGCTTTACTGAATATTTGTGTTTACCAAGTATAATTTTCGTATTAAAGTTGTATTTCAAACAATTTTCATGCAAAATATTAGAAAAAAATCATAAACGATTTAGCTAAAGCGTAAAAATTCATTCAAATAGAGTTAATTTCGAAAAGCAAATATAATTCTTACTGTCGATTATAAACATGTTACAAACATTAGTATATCGTTAAGGCTATTGCATTAGTATTAGTGTTAGAATAATGTAAGTGCATGGCAACGTGACGCAATGCATCTCGGAGTTTGTGAATGGAAACTCGACGTGCCCTACGTACTACGGCGGGTGGTGACGGTAAGGGGAACGGAGGCCCCTCGAGGCAAAGGCGCCTAAGTGGGAGGTCACATGCAACCGTGTCAAATGTCTCTGCATATGTATGAGTCCCCGTGTATGAATGTATTGAATATGTCCCTAACCCGTATATGTATTAGTGTCTCTATTTGAGTGAATGGTCGTCGTTTTTTTTTGTTTTGTTTCTGTTCACAAACTCACAGTGAGCAATTATAAAAACCATGGCAACTCTTATTTATAAGTTTCTTGCTCGGCTATTCTCTGGCTGTGACTATGTTTTGTTTTTCCTTGCTCAATTCTTCGGTTAACAGTTAGAGTATAGCCTTTTGTATGAGTTCGCGCTATCAAAGCGCACAAGAAACAGAGCTAGGAATGCGTCGTTTACCAGACGGAAATTCAGTTTTTATTGTGTGATTATTACTTCTAGGTAGAGAGTTTTTGCTCTAATCTTAGATTTTCATTCTTATTCTACGTGGTGTTTAGCTTGTTTGGTTAAGATTTATAAGACGTGTGTGTATGGTTACGGGTAGACGGATACGTTATAAATAACTTTGAAAATAATTATCTACATCCGTTATTTGAAGCGATAAAAAAATATCATTTCCTTTTTTCTACCAGGAAATCAGATTAAATATTTACAACAAAAATAGATAAATAGTTTTTTTTTTATGTAAACATATTATTTATTTATGGTATATCCAAATGTTAAAATAAAAAGGCATAAAATTTCGCAATATTTCACATAAAAATACTAGGATTAGCCTGAAAATTATAGTAAATACTACAAATTTAGTTTCAGGGAAATATTCGATAATCTTGTATAATCTTGTATTATAAAATCTTTTATCTTTTTCTAACATATTAGTACTGCAATATTCTGTTCGCATCTTGTAAGACTTATAGCATTACAAAATACTCTAGACTTTTACTATCAAAAGAAGATTTCATTACTAGAAAAAGACAAAATATTTCAAAACGTGAACGAGTATTACGAAATGAGAATAGAATTGTAAGCTAAATGTTCTATTTATTAGCTGTTCTATTTATTTAGCTTATAGAATAATATAGAATACTACCATTAATTTCAGTTTTAACTAAAACCGATTTTAAGACAATACAATTGTTATAAAATCAGGATTAAACACTCAAAACCTGAGCTCTGTACTACCAACCAATTGGTTCATAGCTAAAGTAATCTATTCAAAATGAAAGTCTAGCAACTAGTTATTATGTGTATTGTCATGATATGATATCATATATAAATAGTTAGCAATCACAGTTGCTATAAACTTTTTCATCATCATACTACATTTCTATTTCTACAATTCCCGGAAATTCAGCATGAATATAAAAGGGTTGAATAACATTTTAGAAAGTTTAAACGGATTGAAATTTAAATGTCATCTCTCTCCGTTTCAGCTTTCTCTTTGTAAATAGAAATCCATTTTATGGGCATAAAAATTTTACAACTTAAAAAAACATATACGATATCTCTTAGAAATTCTAGTAGAAAATATGTACCTTGTACATAAATACAAATATAATATGAGTCAGAGTCACACTGTATAAAGTTCATTTTCAAATCAAACATTTCCACCGAATTTCAATGATTTCATCTGCATATGATATATGATAAAAGAGAACTTATTATTAATTTCTTCTATCTTTGTAGATAAAAATGTGTTATCCTGGGATTCTGTCAAGAATCCAAAGATCCAATTTTATAATTACTGTGTAAAAAGAAATTATTATAAAACTGATATGACCAATTAAATATTTTAGTACATGTACTAAATGTTTACTTCTAAGTTTTTATTTTATTTTCTAAATTACCTACTCATATTGTATTAATTATTAGTATCAGTACTTTCACCTATCATTATAATTACTATTATAAAACAAATGAATATCAAAGTTCACCAAATCTAAAATAAAACCTAATCAGATAAAAATATATAACAATATTATCAAAATAATTGAGAAATAACATTACTAGCAGATTTGTATCATTTCCAAGAAATAAACGAAAAAATCGTTTTAAATATTTTAATTCATTGATAAAAATATTTTAAATTTCGCGCTTGCGTATTAGGAACAAAAAATTCCCCGTTATAGACATAACCTTCTAAACAATCTTATATTTTTTTATTTCAATGTCATTTAAAACAATTGAATGTGCATTTCCGTATGCAGTGATAGAGAAAGGATATTTTTATTATTTATTTATGTATTTATCATTAATAAATATCTTGAGAAAAACTTTTATTTTAAATGCGAAGAATAGTCTTTGTATTATTATTCACTATCTATAAGTAGTTTTTTTTTTTTTTTAGTTAATTACTTTAGCATGTAAATTAGCGGAAACACAATTATGCACTTAACATTAAACGTATATTTATTTAAACAATTGACGCACGTAATATTGTTCGATTTGTTCAAACAGAAACATTTATTATGTTTATTTGCCAAACACTTGACGAAATTATTACAAAATCAAAATGTACGAAAAAATTATCGGTTATTGCAAATAAAATAATCTTTTTCAAAATTATCTATGTAGTATTAACCTTATTTTTATAAAATCTAATAGTTAATCCATGATTTATCCAGTTTTCCGGAAATTTTACGTCACCTGTTTTGATTAAGAATATTTTTATAATTGATACAAGAGCAATTATAATTTCAATATTAATTTTTGCTTTTATTATAAATCAAATATTTTATAAATCAAATACTTTTTATTTAACATTTTAAAATATAAATTATAAGTACTAGAAACAGTTCTAATATTAAAATAAAACAGCTTTAGGTTATAGTTCTATATTAATATTTATTAATAATCGACGTTTCGACGAACTCAAGGTTCGTCTTCATCAGGAAAAAGATACAAATGAGATTTAGAATAAATAAACAAAACATAGAAACAAGTAACCAGATCATAAAAATTTATAAAATTTGGCTTCCTTTAATTAAAAATTTAAAAAAAACTATGATCTATTTACTTATTTTGTTAACTAGTAAATTGTTTCTATGTTCTGGTTATTTACTCTAAATGTCATTTGAATTAAATGTCCTGATGAAGACGAACGTTGAGTTTGTCGAAACGTCGATTACTAATAAATATTAATACAGAACTATAACTTAAAACTGTTTAATTTTAATATAATGAGCTCTGAAAGATTTTTTTTACCATGTTCTAATATTTTTTAAATAAATAATTTTAAATATACCCACGTTTATTTAAAAGTAGTCTAAAAAAGATAGGAAATAGGAGCCAATACTTTTTGATCACACCGTATTTTTGTTTTTCATCAAATGTATGATAATTTTTAGAAGTTTATGAAATTTTCGAAGAAACTAAAATTATAAAATATATAATTATTTAATATTACATAAGTTTTTCTAGGAAAATGATGTAATTTCCTTTGAAACAGACAAAATAGCTTCACGGAAAGTATCAGTTCCGGTTAAATCAATTCCGCGAAAATTTTTAAAGTTTTAAAAAAGTACGTATACTAAATTCTAGTACGTATTTTATTTCTAAAAAAAAATCATATTATACAAATACAAATTTTTTAAAAATTATATCAGTACTTAAATTTCGATAAATATTGATAATAGTGATATAATAAAATAAATAATAAAATTTTTCACGATTCCGATGTTTTGCAACATATCGGAAAAGTTCTTTTAAAATTTTAAATCATACGATATTAAAATATTTGTTTTGCAGATAAGATTAAAAATATTTGAAAGTGGTTTATTGTTGTAAAATTTTATCAAAAAAAAAATGCAAATACCTATTATAATATTTAACTCGAAAATTTCCACTATATACTTAAAAGTAACAATAAAATATATTTTTATTAATGATTTTATCACATTTTTCAAAAATTCTTTTATACGATTATCAACATTTATTATTAAAAAGATAATAAAAGATCACAAGAATTTATTTAATCTTTTGCAGTTATTAATAATTTCATCTTGTAAAGATAAATAGATATTTTTTGCGTACTAGAAATACGCGAAATTAAAAATAAAATCAATATTTTCAATTAATAATTATCTGTGAAAAATTACAAAAAAATACAAAAATTTATGATATACAAACATTTTTAAAATACCGAAATTTTCGTACTCCAGTAAGAAATTGTTTTAGTTAAAAAAGCTTTCAATGTTTATTTAAAATTATACATTTGTTGCATTAGTATTTTATGGAATATACATACATATACACATGCACAATCACGGCATGTATCCAAGAGGGTGTGGCACAAACTCTTTCCACTATTTTGAAATCAGACAAGCAATGTTAGCTTTATAATAATTTTTAAAATATATTTGATAATTTTTATTTCATACAGATTCACATTATATTTTTCTTGGATTTTAAACAAAATTTTGTACTTCCATCATCTATGAAATTTTATTTAAAAAATCCACGAATTAATTATTTATTCTATAAAACAAAATCTTGAATACATTTACATGTGCGCTATGTATTTGTGAAAAATGAAATAGTCAAACATTCTAAATACTTTTAAAAATACGTTCTTGCATATTTGTTATCAATTTTGTGGGCCCTCGAAAATTTGCGGGCCTTAAACATTTATCTAGTTTATGTATTGGATAATCCAGTTCTGATGTTATCTGATTTAAGTATTGAGGATGCTAGCCAGACTTTCAAAGGCACCAATGTACTCATTTTTTTAGTACAACGTAAAATATAGAAGCTTGTCATTTCAAAATTTTGTTTTAGAAAATATAGATTATTTTTGCTGTAACCTTTAGATATTTATTAACAATCAAGAAATTTTGAAAACATCGAAGCTATAAAAACTAATTTTAGAATAATGTTAGGTTATAACAATAACGTTGCTTTTTAGGGAAATATTTAACTGTTAAAAAAATGAAATCCGATACATTTTGAAAACATCGAAGCTATAAAATCTAATTTTAGAATAAAGTTAGGTTATAACAATAACGTTGCTAACAGTACAGCTAATAAGTTCTAACAGTACAGTATCTATTATTTAAAAATCAATTTAATTTCAGCTAATTTGTCACATCAATTATAAAAACTAAAAAAAAAATCGATAATAAAGCAATATTTTAAATTACAAACTACGCAATAGTAACAATATATTTTAATAGTTAACATTTTTTTTTCCAAAGTATCAAATACGACAAGATAAACCACACATGTTTTAAAAGTATTATGCTGTTCGTACATTTATTTATATATGTAATAAATAAATGTATTTGATAACAGTAACACGAGTTATTGAGAAATATTATAGTTCGAGCAAATGATTTGTGAATGTTACTTTTATATTCTAGGTTAATGCAAAAGTTATAAAACCATTTTCTCACAGTATTCATACTTGGCTATCCTGTTATTAATATATATAATGAACAAACTTAATAATTAATTTATATTCTGCAAAAAGAACTTGTACATATATCCGTTAACTAAAGAAATTCTATTTTCAATTTTATTTCTACTTGAATATAATTTGAAATTATTAACAATAATTAATCCCGTACATTTAATTAATTTCCTGACGTTAGTTATAATTGCAAAAAAATTGTAATTATTTTGTTCTAATACGATTTATGTACAATTATAAATATATATTTTTAAAGATAATAAATTATATAGATGCAACTGTACACTTATAAATATTCCGGAGAAATAAAATGAATCTTTTAATAAAATCGTTTTAATTTCAAATTAAAAACATGAATCATCAAAATATAATAATTAAACAGGTTTGTTTAAATCAAAGGCCACAGTTATATAAAAACATCGTTAAAGAAATTTGTCTCCTACATTTGTTTCGGAAACAAATGAAATTATTGAATATAAAAAATTTGAAAAAACATCGAACTTCTTTAGGATCTCAGAAACTATTCATTGCTTACAGAAAATTTTGCAAGGATATGGAAGATATTAAAATCTATAATTATTTTCAATCTTTATTATTATTAGTTTTCGATCCTATACAGTCAAATATTTTTTTTTTAACTGGAATTTTATTTTTGTTTTTACACCTACACATATTGTAAAATTTGCTCACATAGATGTACTATAATAATAAAAAAATATTTTTAGAATTTTTTATTAGAATACTGTACTATAGAAAACTATATTTTTTCAAAATTTACGTATATTTCATAAAATTGTAGCAACTGTCAAGTGATTCTATCATAAATTGTATATATTTCTGACGTAGTAAAAAATCTTTCAGAACTAGGGCTGGGCGATATTGGAATTTCAATATCGATATTTTATATTCAAAAAATATCGATAATATCGATATATCGAAAAATCGATATATCGATATATCAATTTATCGATATATCGATAAATCGATATATCGATATTATCGATAAATTGATATATCGATATATCGATATTTCGATATATCGATAATTTTTATTTTTAATATCAATTATCGATATATCGATAAATTATCGATATATCGAGATTTTTTCCCAGCCCTAAGCTACTGGATAATATAATTTAATTTTTAAAATAGAAACACTAACAGAAAAATTTTAAATTTATAATATGCTAATAACAGTATGGATATTAAATGAAATAATCGCCAAACATTTTGTTATTTATTTTTAAATAAAGTGAATGAATGAAAATTTTATTTGAAAATAAAAATGATTATCAACATTTTGGAATATTTAATTTAAAAAATAAATAAAACGTTTCATAATTACTTTGACATATCATACTTATACTTGTGAACTAATTATAACAAAAATTTATAGATAGATAATTTTAATTTTATCTGATTTTAAAATACACTTTATTATCAAGCGCAAATAAAAATGATTAATCTTGTATATTAAATGTCGTTATTGTAAACCGTTATATATTTCAATTAAAACCAATCATTTTTATTATGTCTCATTCATATGCGAGATCAAATATTTGTAGCTTACAAAGAGGATATCATCTATCTTAAATATCGATATATCGAAATACCGATATATCAATATATCGATATATCAATATATCGATATATCAATATATCGATATATCGATATATCGATATATCGATATATCAATATTTTGATATATCGATATATCGGTATATCGATATATCGATATTTCGATATTTCGATATATCGATATATCAATATATCGATATTTCGATATTTCGATATATCGATAATTTTTATTTTTAATATCAATTATCGATATATCGATATATCGATAAATTATCGATATATCGAGATTTTTTCCCAGCCCTATTCAGAACTCATTATATTAAAATAAAACGGTGTTAGTTTATAGTTCTGTATTATTATTTATTAATAATCGACGTTTCGACGAATTCAACGTCCGTTTTCATCAGGAAAAATAATACAAATGACATTTACAGTAAATAACAGAACGTAGAAACACTGTAAAGGCTGTATAAATTTTATGATCTAGTTACTTATTTTGTTATCTATAGTAACTTATTTCTATGTTCTGCTTATTTACTGTAAATGTCATTTATATTATTTTTCCTGATGAAGACGGACGTTAAGTTCGTCAAAATGTCAATTATTAATACTGCCGTTTTATTTTTTCTTATATTTCTAAAAAAATACGAAAAGTAAAAATGTGTTTTCTTGTATAATAAAATGAAAAACAATTACTGGAAATTAAACTAAGAGTTTTGTCGTTGTAGCGTTGTGTGTTGGCAGCAGTTCGTGTTCAATAATTTTTTAATAATTTTTCTACGCACTTTTGTTTAATAAATATTCGTTGCATGAATTTTTATGACATTGAAAATTAATAACAGGTCTTATTTTCAAGTGACGCAATATTTCTTGCGAAAAAAAAATGGAACTCAAGGTCGTAATTAAACGATTTCACGTGGCCCAATCTAATAACAATACTAAAACTGGTTTTAAATGTTATTAAATTTATCAAATCTACGTTGTAAATAGCGAAAATAGTACTTTTTAAATATTACATAAAATTTTATGTAATTTTTAATTTGTTACTGTATTATTTCCAAATCTGTGTTGAATATTTACTATTTTTTTTTGTTAAAAATAAAAATTATATTTTTATTATAAATATGTATATAAATTATATATTTTTACAAAAAAAAATCAAAATACAATATTACAAATAGACAATATTATATTGATTATCGGTGGCATCATTTTGGCCAGTACAAAATCGACATTTTGCTAATTTTTAAGAATAAAATATTAACAAATTTTGTTAAATATAAACTATTATACACTGTAAAAAATGTAATATATATTTATGTAATTTTACATAACTATAGCAGAATTTTGTAATTTTTACATAATTGACGTAATATTACAGTTTTTCTATAATTTATAGAATATGAAAAAAGGTACATAAATTTTTTATAGTTTAGATATGAATTCTTTTCGATAAAATCACGTTTATAATTACTTTTAGAATAAAATCAAGTAATAAAAATTTAAAAATTCAAATTAACAAAACTTTTATATTCTAAGCAAAACTATTAATAATTTATTCTAAAAATATCAGTAATTTTCCATGTGTTCTTCGTTCATTAGCCTTTTAAAACCATACAACCAGCATTTTATTTACAATTTTAAATGATTGTCGATTGTTCAAAAACAAAAGAATCGTATTTAAACTGAAAACAGCTGTCTGTGATCCATGATTTGAATTTACTCCTACGTTAAATAATAATAATATAAGTTGTAAAGCCATTGTTTTATAATATCGTATCCGTTACTAAGCAACGGATAATGTATCTACTATATATAAAATCTATTATACAATAGATAAAAAAATGTTTTGGATATCATTCTTTTATCTTCCCTTTCTCGTGCTGTTTTACAATGTTTGTTCGTATGTGTTTATAGTTATTGGCAATAAATGGGGTTAAAGAAAGTACGATAAGACTATATATAGAATACATAAACAGCTCTATATTTACTTTTTAAACTGCAAACTGTTAGTTGAGACTTGATAAGGAAAAAACATAACAACATTATCCTTGTACAGTGTGAAAGAAATGTTTGTGAAATGTTAAAATATCTAATGGATTTCTTACTAAATACATTCGGAACAAAAAAACTATTTTAAATTTTAATATAAAAAATATTTTCATAATTTTTTTATTATAATTTTCAAAAAAATATTGTTACGTTTGAAAGAAAATTATTATTTAAGTAAAATATTTCATATTATTTATTTCAATTAAAGTATTAAACTATTTCCCCTTAATATATTTAGTTCGTGTATGTTAACGAATTCTAATTAAAAAAAAAAATTAATGGAAAATTTCTATATTATAAATGACTCACTTCATATAAAGTATTTAGTCATTTTACCAATTTCACAAAAATTTACTGATTTCATTGCTAAATATAAAATAAGATAATAAATTACAGAATTTTTATTTATATTTCATTATATTTATATAATTTTAATTAATCTGTATTTAAATTATTTAAAGTAAAAATTCTACAAAATTCAAAATTTCTAAATGAAATTTATGTCTTAAACTCATTGATTACGCAAGTCGGCAAATAATATTTTATGAAAAGTTATTAGAGAGATATTGTAATAACGTGTGCGATAATAAGCTTAGCGTTATTTAAATAACGTAAACGTTTTTAACAAAATTCGAAATGGGAGTTATTGTGCCACATGTAGTTATATCTTTACGTTATTTCTAAGTTCCAAAATAATCCGCGAGTTAGCGTATCATTTTAATAGATTCATCTATATTCAAGTGTGTTAGTAAATGTCAAATTCAAACAGTCAAGTTATTTTATAAAATATTGTGTACGTATACATCGAAATAAGTATTTGTTTTATCTTTATATTTTAATAGTCATATTTAAAGTATTCTTATATAAGAAGAAACAAACTTTAATAATTTTGTAAATATATTAATAAATTCTCCGTAATTTAAAATATGATATGAGATTGCATTATCAATATTTATATCAGCTTCAATAGCTTTATTTAAAATAGCTTCCATTATGCTAAATTCGTTGAATCGGATTCATAACCTAAATAGTATAAGTTACCATACACGTTATTTACGTTAGCGCACGGTGTTATTTAGTCGAAAATAACGCGTTGCGCTATCGTTATTAACGGGCGCTATTTACTACTAAATAATGCGCATGCGCAGATGTTAAAATAACGTAAACGTAAATACCGCAAGACGTTAAATTAATGCACAATATCTCCCTATTATAACATTATGTTGGGATGGAAAATGTAACGTAACAATATCCGATAACGTTATAATAACGTTAAAACTATAATTTCTAATACAATAACGTAATGATATAACGTTTTGTAAAAAGTTATTTTGACAGAAAATTATATTTCGTTTGTATTTCAAACATAAAAATTAATTTGGTTAGCATTTTTCTTTAATTTACACTTTACAGATAATTTCAAAGTTACAAACAAAAATTATTTTTATAACGTTATATAACATAACAATTCATTTTTTTTAAATGTTATTTATAACGTTATGTAACGAAAACTTATAATAAATAACGTTATACATTTGAAACGTTATTTCATAACTAATAAAAATATCGTTTATTACGTTATTGTATTAAAAATTATAGTAGAATCGTTATTATAACGTTATCTGTTATCGGTACGTTATATTTTTCATTCCTGACTGTACTTTATTACTAAACAAATAACTTTGAAACATGAAAGAAAAGTATTATTTTATTGAAAGTAAAAATATATGCGAATTTGAACTTAAAGTTAATTCAATAACTTTAATTTAACTGATGCTAACTTTTTACGTGTTATTTATGTAAATATAAATAAAAATTTGCATTTCTGAAATTCGCCAAAAATTTAACACCTGTACGAATATTAAACATACAAAAATTTGCATAAAACCCATTGGGCCCACAGGATACAGTATGAATCAGTCTAAAATTTGTTTTTTGTTTTTTTTTTTGTATATTTAAGTGGTCCTGTTTAAAAACAGACTTTACTGCGCGTTACAAGTTGATCAAATCTACAAAAATAACTTGACATACACCAACATTCGCTTAAAACATCTCCAAGAAAAATGGTAATCACTTCCATTGGCCGAAATTTGCATCTGCCCATAATCTCATTGGTTCTTAACATAATGAAAATTTAACTAGAATCATTCTATGAAGTCAAAGAATTTGTTTTATTGTTGAATGACGTCAGTCAGACGTGGGAGGAAGGGTGGGGTACGACACAACAAAAAAACAAAAAGAAGAAAAAAAATAACATGTGAATGTTTGTCATGGCACTCTGCGTGGTATGATTACTAAACACGAGATGAATTCATATGTTTTAATCATTGAACCGCGCGATGCTGATTTGTTTTCAAATACAAATACGATGCTAAAATAAATCACTGGGAATCCCCCGAAGTCGTAAATGCTATACTACGTATTCCGGAAACATCGCTGTTGCCAAAATATAATAATACTGCCGCTTTGTCTAGCTTCCGTCTATAATATAAATATTATTGTAGGTAGAATATTTTTATTTTTAGTTTGCTTAAAATATACTTTTTTATAAAGTTTGTTTACATTAAATTTTAAAAAAGATGAATCTTTTCCAGTATAATTTGATGTGATCAACATAATTGCAACTTGTAAATAAACAAAGTTTGATGAAAAATTATATAATATAGTATATTCTATATATAATTATATTATATACAATATTCTCTTTGATATAATATTACCTTATATTACATATTCTCAAATAAAAATGTGGGAGTGAAACGTGCTGAGGGTGTAACGAGTGGGACAGTTGTCTCACGTAAAAAATGAGCGAAGACGCAAAATTAAAATTTAATCAAAAATATATATTTATTTAAATTTATTCTCAAATTTTTAAAATCAAATATTACAATATATTTTTTAAAAAATTGCCTTCAAAATCTGTTAAAAATGTTAGGGTTAGAATTGAAACAAAAGCTTCGAAAAATATAACTATTTAACAGAAGTGAGCATTCTTATTCAAAAACATTTCCTTATTTCTTGTGTCTGGAAAAAATTTTAGAGCACAAATTTGCGACTTGCCTCAGATATTAAAATTTATTGACACGGTTCTGGCTATTTAAGCGCATTTTTGGCGGGCGAATCAGTATTTTTAAAATAATAACTCGCCAGCCCCGAACTAATGCAAAAAAATTGAACTCTCTACGATGTCTAGTTTAAAAGTTTTTCTGGAGCCAAACGAACGACCAACCGACCGAACGGACAAAGCGTATTATTGAGCTTCCTTTTTGAAAACAAAAATGCGCTAAAAAATTACTTTAAAATAGAAAAAAAAATGCAATTTATATTTATTTTAAAACTTTGAGAAATTTTTACTTTTAAATCATATATAATTGCTATTTTTATTTCTAAATTAAGAGAAAATACATACCAACTTTGATTTTTAAATTAAAATACTTTTAAATTACAGCTTAGCTATTTTGAGCTGACACGTACAAAGAGAAAATACATTCAAAGTAAAGAAAATAGATAATACTCGAACAGTATTTCATCGTTCATTCTGTGTCAGCCAAGCTTATTTCAAAACTTTTAATTTATACCATTTATTTTTAATTTTCTAATGTACATTTATTCTTATTCATCATTCTTATTTTCTATCCTCTGTCAAAACGGTCAAAACTATTGTATATATATCTAGACAAAGATTTAGCATATGGGAGATCGGAAATGGGCACCAAATAAAGTGGGGAAATCTTTTAATCGAAATAAAAACAAATTGTGAACAATTTTTGGTAATATCTACGTCTTTACAGCTGAGATTTTATGGTAATAACACAGAAATATTAACAATTCTAAATTTTTGCGATGTTTCGGATAGCAGGTGGGGCCTAGATGAGACGCGATAACAACAATTTCGTTACGAATGATCTCTCTACCGTGTCGGAAACGAAGCCCAGGGCCAAACCAAGTCTGTTAAGTTCTGTACCAGAGTACAAAACAGATAGAAATACAGTCAATGTGTATTTCAATGTGACTAAAACGACTAAACAATGAGAACAATTGTATGCATAATGAAGTAAGCTGGTGGCTCATAATGCTGTTATGCTATACGTCTGGCTGGTCATAGTTCATTTTAATATCATTGTTTCATTGTGAACGGATCACACAGACGTGATACAATTCATGAATTCAAAGCCTCTTCTTTCCAAACCACAAAAAACATTCAATAATTTCGCTAAATAAAATAAATATGGACATCGAGGCATGGTCTTATTTACTTGCAGTTATTGCATTTATTTATACAATGATTCATACAAATGTAATAAACAATTATTATTATTTTTTGTCTTGGAATGTTGACTTGTTTTGGAAAAACTATGCCTGTTTACTGCGAGAATTGTTATTTGAGAAATAAATTATCTCATACAGTCGACACCATAAACTATATATTTTCCTAACATAATATGCATTATAATTTGTTTACGTGCGTTCCTGTTATTCTAAAATGATTTTGTAATAACAATATTAAGTAATTGATCTCGTTTTTTCTTAACTACAAAGGTGAATACAACTTTATAATTCGAATTATTGTTAAATTTGACTTTATTAATATTTCCAGATTTTTTGCGACTATCACAAGGAAAATGTTATTTTACATATTTTAAAACAACAAAACTATTGTTATCATAAAATAAATATCACCAGACATTTTAATAATATTTTAATTTCTTGACGCCAATATTCAGTATAAAATTTATAAAATAAAAAATATCTACATATATCTTGAAATTCTTTCTCAATGACTAAGGGTAAATGCAATTTTCATGATAAGAAAAGTGAAAAATTTTGACGCCAGATGTGTAAATAATAGTATCATATTTTGCTAATCTTATAATAATATAATCTTACTCATACAATAAATAGCATATTTTAAAATGAAACGTGATCTCTATCACGAATTTCTATAAACAAAAATTTGAAATTTCCTTGGAATTACTTTGTCAACAAATATAGCGTTTCATTGCCTTTTATAAATAAAATTATTTTCAAAATATTAGATATACATTATTTTTTATATGAAACTTTGACCACTGTATTCATAAAATCGGATTGTAAAGTGATAAATTGATAAATTCTAAAATTCCTTGTAATTTTCAACAAACTTTATTAAATGTAACACTACAAAGTTCCATAATATGCATATGTTTAACGATACGTTTTATTTAACAAAAATTTGTATTAATAAAAATATCAAATATTTAAAATACAAAACAATAGTCTATTATAAACTTCAAGAATTCGGAAAAAATAGGTTATGTTATTGAGAAAAATTGAAAATCGCCAGTTGTAAACAAACTTATCTAGGCCATTTATATTCAATTTATAATTAACAATACACTTATCACATTTAGGTGCTTATAAACAGAAAATTTATTCAAAAGATATAAATAAACAAAACAAAAAAACATAAACAAACTGTATATAGATTACAATCAAAACAAAAAATATTTTTTCAGCAGCTTGTTGCTGATCAGAGTCACGTAATTTAAAGAAACAGCGTATATTACCGTCCTAGTTTCAATCTAGAAAACCGATTTCTCTTTGCAAACAGAAAATTATGACGCAAATCACGAAATACAAATATACGCAATATTTTGGCAACCATGGTCTACGAGATACCGAATCAATAAACGGAAAAATGCGGCAAATTTAAATAAATTTGGCAAATAAATATCAATTAGGAACTCGAAATATTTTTCAAAAATATATCAACGGAAATTGAATCGGTAGTAAAGTTATAATAAGTAACGTGTTGGCTAGATTATCTTTTTCTAGTAAGGAATGTGTCTGTACAGAGTGAACGTTATTATCTTAAACGAATTTTTGTCTAAGTGCTGCCTGCGTATATGTTCTTTTTTTTTCTGATGATTCATCTTGCTTATGCGAAGAGAAAAGTACGAGTTTAGATATGGTCGGAAGCTGCACACAAGGCTGCGGAATACCGACTGGACCACTTCAGAACCGTACTCAAATAAATTTATCTTAATTCCATAATTATATCAATGTTTTACATGAAAATCTTGTTCACATTAATAAAACGTGATTTTTTCCTTCAATTATAGTAAAATTTCAAATATTGATTCATTAATATAATAGTTAATGATGACATTTTAACTATTGTAATTAATCAATTTGTCTACTTCATGACGTTATTACAATTCTTAAAATAGATTAAATTGGTGGCAGCAGTGACGTAGAAAAACGTTAATTAATTAAAATTAAATTAAAAACCAAATACGCAAAATTGGAAAGAATAATAAAAAATAAAGTCAAGAATAATTATTTTGTATATACTAATATAGAAACTGTAAAAATCTATATTTCCCTGACATTAAAAAGAAAATGATTTTTTCGAATTAATTTATGAAAATTCCTATAAAAACAACGTTTCATTATAATATTCAATCTTCAAGATAAGTCAGAAATGAACAATATAAACAAAATTATGATAATAAGGAAATTAATAATGTTTACTAGCAAAATCAAGTTAACTTTCACAATTTAATGAACAAATCAACAAAAATCACGATAATATTATTTAATGAACAAATTAGTTAATATAGGTATAAACAGCATAGATAAAAACAATCTGTTATGTTGCAACGTCAAATTAAATTCTAGTGAAAACCCCTCCCGATGATAATTTCCAGAAGCATCGTAAACAAATGCCGTCCCTGGCGCCATACCATAGGCTGAGTAACCCAACCAGCCGGCATTTGTTCTCAGTATATGAACAGGCGAACAGTTGAAAGTCGAGTCTCAAACGACTTAGCTGTGAAGTTTGTGCTCTCTGATTGCACACGTTGTTAGCGTAACCGTAACGTCGGTGTATTGGGGCTGTGTTGTTAAGTTAGTTGGTTGTTGGTTAAGTGTGTGTGTGTGGCGCGCAAAGCCGTATTGTTGTTCGACTGCGTTCCACTGTCTTGTGTTTGTGTTCTTGTACGGTGCGTGGGAAAGTACTGACCCGCTGGAGTGCCGAGACTTAGAGCTACAGGCACACACATTCACACACCAGACACTCATACATAGAGAGTCGAGCTTGATTGCCTTATTTGAAACGTAAGTTTGGCGCCGGTATACTCAAATACCTTTACACCTCTTTGCTTACATTCTTTTATTATTTTTTTTACCCAAATCTTCACAACATTCCATAGCATACTTTACAATCACATAATCCGCTAGTTGCATAATTATTACAGTTAATTATATTTTCGATACTTATGTAATATTTTTTTTTAGTTTTGATTTGTCGCGTACTTTTTTGCAAACTCATGAAATGTGTCACGATGAAATGTATAAATGTACATTTTTAATTACAGGAAATTCAAAACAAATGACGTATTGTAAATAATAATGGGATTTTAGTGTGGGAAGTTTACAACACATGCAAGTTTTTTTTGTACATAATATTGCAATTTAAAAGTGCGCAGCAAAATTGTGTATACAATAAAAAAAAATTGTTTTGATCTACTCCCATTATTAGGTATCAATAAAATATCTGCGAAATTAAATTTAAATTATTTGTTTGAATTAAATAATAAAGCTTTGTAATAATAATTAGTTTGTCTTGCGATTATAATAACAAACAAAATTTTATAGAAGAATTTTAAATAAATAAAAAAAGTGAAAGAAAGTTATTATAAAAGGTGTTGTCTTTTAGAAAATTTAATTAACATTAAATTAACATAGTACATGTGTCATCTGGCCTTGCATTTACCTACGTAGACTCAATGCAAAAAGTACTTATCATCATAGTTATTGCAGTTTATTGCAATTCTAATTAGAAAAGTGACTGCATTGGTTAGAAATGTTCATTCATAAAAGGTAGTGCTGGCAAGTTCAATGTAGGTACTTAGAAAAAAAAAGTACAAAAAAAAACTTCTCATTTTTTGTTCTAATTACTTGATTACTAACGACGATAAAGAAATTATTTGGAAAACTTTGGTTATATTAGTAATATATTTGTTGGTATATAATATATTTGAAAAAACTACTGAACATAGAAAATTTAAATAATTTGCTTACGTGTTGTATAAAAATAGTCTGGTAATTCTAGACCACAAAAGAATATTAACATTACAATTACATTGTTTTCCTCTTATCGGGCTGTCATGTTAAAATGTGTTCTTTTGCTAGTGTTTCAGTTACATTATTATTTTATAAAAAAAAAAGTTTACATTATATGCGACTTTTTATATTATGTAAATTAGCATTGTAATAAATAGTAAATACGTATTCAATTAAATCATATAAATGTGGGTGGTAAAATGCAATATAAAGATAACTCGTTGTTGAACGAACAACATTGTTAGCACAAACGAACGCACCAATAGCTAGGAGTAGGCCGTGGTTTAGTACAACGTCACACCGTTGTGTGGTGTTACTTGGTGACGGTTGTCGCTGTGGATGTGGATAATTTTATCTAATTTTCTGTGTTCTGTAAATACTTGTACAGTTTTGTTATGTGTTTTTTAACAAGAATTTTCAAAATTTACTCTTAAAAGGAATTTCGCGACTAATATCTAAAGGTAAGATCAAACAATAACTGTTTTAAATTTGCGATGTCGACAGCTGCACGTTTTCAACGTCCATATGTGACCACGATAATCTATTTGTAATTTACTGTTAACTTTAAAGTATTAGTTTCCGTTTTCCTTTAAAGATTTTTCATATTTTTGCGGTAAAAAGAAATAACAGTAGGTTTTTATCAGTTATCGAAAGCATCCTGTATCCTGCCAACCATGTTGGTTTTTTTTTTATCGTGTTTGCTCGGTCATTCATATGATGCTTTGGTATGCGGCTGGTAGACGGTGTAAGAGGGAACGCGTCCGGCTCCGGGGAGCGGTTGAGTGGAAGAATGGAATGTTGTGAATGGCTAAGACTGTTCAGGCCAAGGCGTCTGAGCTGAGAGCACTGTTGAGACGTACCATGGCTATATGGCGAGTTTATATGTACTGAGAGAAAATCGAGGACAAAAATGATTCGCTCGCAATGGTTCGCGCAGTTATACGTGCTACTTTTCATATCATATTCAACTATATTTATTTATACACTGCTTTTATTTATTTATTTCAACATTGAGCCACATTATTTATTAATAACAACTTATTAAATACAATATTTTATATTAACAAATACTCTTAATTTCTCAAATATATTCATTATGCTCTTTAGTTTATGTTCCTATTTTTTTATCATAATAATTTATAAGATGTTTCTAGAAAAAAGAGCTTTATTTATTTATGAGTCTAATAGATTTTGTTTTGTTTATTTTACAGAGCTCGCTAAACTTTCACACGAAAACCGTGAGTTGTCAAAAGCTATGAATTGTACTATATATCCATATAATCAAAGTAATAAAGAAACAACCGAAACGGATAACGGAAATAGAAAAACGGTTCCAACGAGTACATTAAAGCATTCACCATGCGAAATCCACCGCAATATGAAAAGCGAAAAAGACCGCTTACTAACGTACGTGGACTGGCCGAATCCGTGCATGGACCCTAAAGAATTAGCGAAAGCCGGTTTCTATTCAACGCAATACGAGGACGCGGTGCGATGCGCGTTCTGCAACGTTGAGGTATGTCGGTGGGAGGAGGGCGATAACGCAATGGCCGACCACCAGCGTTGGTCTAATTCGTGTCCGTTCGTTCGCGGTCAAGATGTCGGCAACATTCCGTTGGATCCCAACGAGAAGATCGTTCTACCGCAACCAAGTCAAGATACATGCGGTCGATTCGGTATTGAAATTAGACCGAACTCAGTTCCAGAACGTTCCGAACAAAATATAGACTTAAATAAATTGGGTATCCAACCGAATAGAAGTCCAGCTTATCCTAACTATAGTACGACGGAAGCTCGCCTAAGAACATTCAAAGAATGGCCACCTAGCATCAAACAAAAACCGGAAGAACTGACCGATGCTGGATTTTTCTACACGGGAAAAGGAGACCAAACAATGTGCTTCAGTTGCGGCGGTGGTCTCAAAGATTGGTTAGAAGTCGACGATCCGTGGGAACAGCATGCGCGCTGGTTTACAAAATGCCCATACGTACGTATGGTGAAGGGCCGCGATTACGTTGTCGAAGTTAGTAATAGGTTACCGGCTGTCTTAACACCGAAACAAGGTGCCGAATTACGTAGCGAAACAAATTCGAATGCAAGCACGTCGTCGACGACATCGTCCTCGTCGTCTACTAAATCATCGGAATCGACGATAAAAAGCAACGGACAAACATCCGAAACTAGTACGACGACATCTAATGCCCCGGCGGCGGCATCAGCAACAAAAAGCAACAACAACAACAATAAACGGGAGAAGGTCGACGATGGCCGATTGTGTAAGATATGCTACACAGAGGAACTTGGCGTGGTATTTTTACCCTGTGGCCATATTGTAGCTTGTGTTAAATGCGCGCCATCTTTAACGACGTGCGCTGTTTGCCGGCAGCCTTTCACAGCCACCGTTCGAGCATTCCTCTCGTAATCTAACTCCTAGAAAGCCCACCTTTTTAATCTTTGAATTTATTATTTGTTTAAAATTTAAGAAACATCTAGTCACGAGTCCTGTCTGAAAAATGATATACTAGTAGATACTGCACAATTTTGTTTTGTTTTTTAAAATTTTAATTCATAGAATGTGGTTGTTTCTTTTGGCCACGAAAAGATTAGAGTATGAAGCTCTGGATAAATTGAATAAACTGAATAAAGCTAAATTTTGCTTCCGAAATTTTTGAGTTTTTATTATATTTTAATATGATCTGTATTTATCCTTTAACCAAGTGAGTACTATCATTTTTCATGACTAAGAGGAGTTAAGACAGCAGCTAACATATCTAGATCTCTCCACGCTTCTGCCACGGAAGCGGATGAGTCTATATAAAACGCATGATTGTACGTTGATGTATATCAAGCCGTGATACAAATATTGAAAGGAGATAAAAATATTATAAGAACATCTCTCGCAACCAGCGTTTCTAATATTCATGGAAATATTAAAAAGATAATAAATTATATTTTTATATTAACTAGTTGCTTTTAAGTAGATTTTAAAATTCTATGAGTATCTTGTGCCGGTTTGCAATTGTGTAAAGAACAACTTCGATAAGAAAAGTGGAACCATTTAAAAAGAAACTGTTATTGTTTTAAATAATTATTTATTTCATTTTTTATCGATTTGACAATAAATAAATTATTCTAGTTTAATTTTTGCAAACCCTGCTCTAATTTTGTCACTATTCAACTGTAAACACAAACATAAATAACGCATTTTATAAATAATAGTACTTGCAAAACTCTTGTATCTTGTTAATAATGATAATAGTGAAATAAATATGTGACACTATTAATTTGTTTCGAAATTCAAGTTATAACTCAATTCACATTTGAAAGTACAAGTCAATTTAATTTGAGAAAATTATATAATGTTATTATTCAGTTAAATACAATAATTTAGAAATAATTAAATTGATTTTATTTCCGATGTGACTAGGGTTGTAATCTTGTAATATGTTGCTCTTTATTATAACTATTATATATATATATGTACTTCACCAATCAGATACACCAATACAATACACTCTTTCTGTAAACTAAAACCTATAAATAATGCCTCGCAACATAGTAATGCAAAAAATAATTGAAAAAAAATAAAAATAATAATAATCAGCAAACAACTAAACCGACTGAATTTGTTTTTAAGTTGTGTATACGATACGATAATATGATATAAAGTCAGGAAACTAAGAACTGATAATAATTGTCCCTTAAAATGGACGTTTTATCACACTTTGCACTTACGCTTTTTTGTAGGAATAACTAATTAATAATAATCATTTTTGCTAATTGTAGAAATCGGTATTCAAAGTCAGTGTTATTTAACAATCATTAGACATATACATATGTATCTAATTTATATCTTTTATTTTTAAATAACAGTGATTTTCAATATGATCTTTAATGTCCTTTATGTACATAACAATACACAAGTTAATATTTAAGAAATAATTTATTACAATACAATTAAGTATTCTATGTAATTTTTGAACTACTATAGATTTAGAAATGATAAAGTAAGCATTTGCTTTCTATTTTTTAAGTTTTAGTAATTATCTATATGTACAATTAAACGAAAAATATCATTTTTGAAGTACAATTTATTTTTTAGTGTATAAATATAATAAATGTATTTATTTAATATTGTTTTTCTTTTACTCTACCTTTTTCTACAATTTTACCTTAAAAATCAGTTAGATAATAAAACTAAATTTAAATGTTAACTGTTAAGAATTATCTTAGTAAAAATAAATATCAATTACAAATAAATATATGCAAGAATGCATAAGTTCTAGTTAATTATTGCAATAGTTTTTATTACTTTATTAAGCTTTCTAAGAATTCATACATTTCTAAATGTAAAAATCATTGGAATGCTGCAATGAATGTTTATTAAAAATCATACAGGTACGCAGATAGATGTAAAGAAAACAAAACTTGTGGAATGTCAGGTATTTCACTCAAGGTCAAAGGTTTGAAGAAGTCAAATCTGACGCGAACATTTACCTCATTCGATCTCGATGGACCACCATTTAACAATAAAGAAAGTATTATTTTATATATTCGAAATTATGTAAGAATTATATTACTCTCTGCCACATATGGATAAAAAAAAAACAAAACATTATAAACGATAAGTCCTAGATTCGTACAAATTTTAATAATTAAATACAACATAACCTTTATAAATTTTCAAATTACTGACCAAAAATGAATCCCGAATCTCGAGCATTGTTGGGGAAAAATAATTATCGCGATCATAATAACGAAGAGAATAGTTCTTGTGAAGAATGGTCCGATAATTCTAGCTGTAGTTCATATTCGGATACGGAAAGGTAAATATCATTATATATTCGTTTTAATCAATATTTTGTTGTGTAGTTCTATTGCAGAATGGGAGAGTTTAGTTGACGAAAACGGAGAATTACTTTATATTGATTGTTACCCTCATGTTACGCAAAATATTAAAGAGGATACAACTCCAAATAAAAATGAAGAAACATTTAAAAGAACTCCGAGTCGAAGAAGTACACGAGGTAATCTTTGTACGAAAATAAACAATAGAGATAAAATTATCAAAAAAATTTAAAGTATTTATAAAAACACGCTCAACAACGATATTAAATTATCAGTAACATTACAAATTATCTTGTAATTCTTGCTACATTTGAAATATTTATGAGTTCTAATAATCAATACCACATTTAAAAATAGTCAAGTTAGAAATATATATGTATTGCAATTGATAAATTAACGATTTCTTCACTGCAAAAAAAATAATAAATAAATAAATAATTTAAAAATAAATATATATCAAAATCAAGAAAAAATGTTTACGAATATGTTACATAATTTGTTTACAGGAAAATTGGTGCGATTGATTAGAAGACGTGAAAGTAAACGTTACAGTAAAAGATCATTTTGTAGCTACACAGATGCTTATGCACCATCAGAAACAACAAGTAGCAACAAAGTAACATTTAGAGATTGTCAAGAAGGGGAAGTTAGAGAGGTAACCTTGCAGGTAGATCCGCAAAGCAGGCACAAATTGGGGCGACGCGCCACTCTAATCGAATCTTTACTTGGTATTACAATTAGCACATTCGCCGATGGGAATCGTATAATGGTAGCTGGTTTTATACCGGATGGTGAAGCCATAAAACATCGTAGTATTAAAATCGGTGATTGGTTGAAATGCGTCAATGATACCGAAGTCACGTTTCAAACCGTAAATGGTTTTTTGGAAACCATCACGGAGCCGCAAGCAGTCCAATTAAAATTACAAAGAATTGCCGGAATTGAAGTAACAAGTCAACCGCCCAAAAATGAATTATCGAATCAATCCGAATTTGTACGACAATTAACAACACCAAATATGAATGAAGAAGAAATTTTACGTGATATTCTTTGCGATTTTCCCGTAGGAGTAATTTATTTAGCTACCGAAGGCCTGAGCGAAACCGGACCGGAATTTGATGGAGTTTTATATTGTTATCCAACACCAATGAATCGAAATTCACTTTGTACATCACGGGGCACTTTTGTAACTTTAAACCATTTATTGCCCGATTTGTTAAAAATAAAACCATCTGTTACAACAGTTTCTATGAATAATTCTTTGGCTCATATTGTTTATACAACTTATGACAATAAATTATTACTCATTTCGTTTCCTGACACGCGATGTTCCGTCAGAGAAGCGATAAAAATTAATAATGAAATCACTCGTACATTAGAATTTTCTTATCAAACAATTGACAAATGCTTTACAAATGAAAAACATAAAACACAAATAGATCGATTTTTTTCGCGTGTTTTCGCGAGATTGTTAACAAGTGGCACATGGCCAGGTGCTCCCCAACATATTGAAATGAAAGAATTAAATTGTCAAAGAGTTAAACAAGCACCTGCACAATTTGAAACAATCTTACCTGGGGCCCATTGGATTCCGTTAATGCAAGAAGCGCAAATGCAACTTGACGATGCACTCAATGAATTTGAAGCCAGCGATTACAGAGACTGGGTAAAACATTTTAACACTTCAACAAACTTACGAAAATATTTATTTAAAAACGTAAAAACAAACATAGGGACACGTTAAAACAAGAAAATTTCATTTTAATATATTATTTACAAAATAGTTGTTAGATGGCATTAGTTATAACAATAACTCAACAATGAAATCAAATAATGACGGAGACAAAATCAATTGAAATTTTTAAAATAATTTTGTAATTATCTAATATATAATTTAATTATTCCATTAAATTTGTTCAGTTCGATTATTTTTATCAGTAAGGAACAACTAAAAAAATTCTAAACTATTGTTCTAATGTATTGATGAATTACAATAAAAATAAACTAATATTCTTATAAAATATTTTTCAGAATGATGACCCTTTAGATTGTCAAAGATTATTTACAATAGTTGGAAGTACATTTTATCATGATGGTTTTATGCTAGCATCACATTTGCCTTGGGAAGATTTAATAGACATTCATTGTTTTTGTCGTCAACAAGGTATTTTACATCTATCTAGTTCCGAACCAGTTCGAACATTAGTTTTATGGCGTGAAGTTTTTATAAGTTCTTGTAATAGAGGATTACAAAATGAAAATATCACTCCTAAATTACCAGAGGGACGATGGTTTTTACTTATAGTCGGAAATGGAAAGGTATATAATGACAACAAAACACAGTAGAATAAAAAACAAAATAAAAGTTTATTTCAGGATTTGTTAATGACATTAATGGAAGCAGGAGGATGCACTGTACCACCTGAGGAAATTCAAGGACCTGATGTTTTCTATGTTGAAGAAGCACAAGAAACCTTAAAACATATTCAAAATATGGGAATTCCTGCTTTAGCTGATAAATGGATTTCATTAAATATACGTCCTCAAGTTACGATACCAGATGTTTCCGATAGTAAAAATCAAAAACGCATTGACTTTTTCGGTAAGCTAAATTTATTCATTTTTTTTTAATAAATATATCAAAAATTATATTTTAAATTTTGTATATAAGCATTTTTTTTAAGTTAAAAAACGAATTTTTTTTAGGGAATATTGGTTTTATGAAAAGTACATCTCCAATACCACCAAAATCTCCTTCGCCTGCATCTAAAAAACCGGAAGTAACTTCAATATTGAAACACAGAAGTCCAATGCATAAATCAAATGTAAATTTAAGCGGATCGGGTTCGGTTTTTTCCAATGAAGATATTTCGGAAGATTCTGCAAGTCAGGGGGCTCATAGTGAAATTAGCGACGAACCAGTGATAGGACGTAGGGCTGCCAGGGAAAGAAATGCGAATTTAGATTCGGATGATTCCGACTCAGATTGGGATGCATATAGGGTTAATAAATTACATTAATATCGTAATCATTTATTTTATTTATACGTGCGCTACTTTATAAATTTGATAAATATTATCTTTTTAATGTGTGGTCAAAATGAGTCAATATTATGCGTCATAATAGGGAAATTTTATATTTATTTTAACTGTTTGACATATCACGCTATCATATTTTTTTTTTAAATGAAATTTATTTATTTTAGCCCGATAGTCAAGTAAGTGGAACTTTTGATATTTCGGATTTAAAACATTTATCGGAAATGTCACCATTGAAAATAACAGCTGGCGAAGAAAATGTATTATTTAGCTATGTCCATTTCGATTCGATTGAAGGCGTTTTATTATGCCCACCATTTCATAAAATTGCCTCGAATTCTTTAATGGAACAGATATTGGCAAATTTTCGAAGGAGTTGCCAAACTATACATAATTTGCTTCAAAATACTATAAGATTTAAAGTAAGATTAATGTTGATTATCGAAAGATCTTTATTATTTAGTTCATTAAAAAAAAAACAATTACCCTTGAAAATAATAAATATATAAACCAGAGATGAGATAACGTTTCAAATCGTTACATTATTGTACAATGTTAGTGTTATTTTGTTTTTGTTACATAACGTTATAGATAACAATAAAAAATGAATCGTTATATTATTTAACGTTATATGACGTTACGTAAATGTTATATAACGTTATAAAAATAATTTTTATTAGTAAGTGTAAATTTAAAAAAATAGTTTTACGTTTACATTTAGATACTTTATTTTAATTTTATCTTCTTTTCAAAAAAATACTTAGCGAATAACGCTAAAAAATAACTTTATGAAATTTTACACACTTTACGTTAAACGATAAAACGATAAAAAAATCACGTGCTTTAATGGTATTTTTATTACAACTTTTTTTAGTTTAGCGTTATTGTAACTTTACCGGAAGCTTGCAAAACTCCCTATTATAATGTTATTGTATTAGAAATTACAGTTGAATCGTTATTATAACGTTATCTAGTATCGATACGTTACGTTTTTCATCCTTGATATAAATGAAAATTAAAGAATAACATTAATTTTTGCAGAATTTGCTTGCACAAGATATGGCGAAATTCGTGGTAAATAAAAGTTTAATCGCAATTAAAGAACATGGAATATTATTTGAATGTAATACGGAAGAAAATAACAAAAAACAAAATGCGATAACTTATTGGGTGATTGGGTAATATACGATTCATTATTACTGTAATTTATATAACTTTTAATTTATATTATTGAAAATTTTTAGGAGGTTATTTTATAATCCACATCCTAGGGAATTATACGTATGTTATCAAGATACAGTGCCACAAAATTTAGTGGAAATTGCATTTCGCTTAGGAATTAATATGGCAGGATAGAAGTAACAAGTGACAATATTTTTCTACAGATACACTATTTAAAAGCGATATTTATATATTTTTATAAACAGTAGATATAAATATAAACGGCATTTTTATAATAAAATACTTTTTTCTTTACATATTCTTGTATTAATAATAATGCGTATCACAGAAAAAATCTATTAAGTGCTTGAACAATAATCCATGCATTTTTCTATATATATTTTTTTAATTACTGATTCATTTTTCAGTTAATAATTCGATTTCTTTTTTTTTTAAATAAAATAATTATATTACATCCTATTTAACAAGTTATTTTTATAAAAATAATTAAAAATTAACATATTTAGCAATAACGATTTAATTTTTCGTTTTAATTGAATCAAATGAAATTTTAACAATCCCACCTGCCATTTTGCTGCCGTAATGTCCTTTCCAAAATTTAGTATCTTGGCCCCAGTGATAAAATTGGATTTCTGTCACATCTGATCCATAATCTTCACATTTTATTTCGACCTGTAAATTTTTCAAAGATAAAATAAACTAGAAAATTATTCAGTTAATCCTCATTTTTATTAAAATAAAAATTAACAATAAAAAACATGTCTGGTACTACAAATTCGTTTTTTTTTGTGTGTTTTAATTCAATTGTTTAGTCAGATTCGTTATCTTAAAACCGAGTTAGTAACATCAGCCTTTGACTGTACTACAAACTTGGTTTTGAGTGTTTTAGTTTATTTCTGCTCTTATGAGAGTTGCATTATCTTAAAACTGGTATTAGATAAAACCAGGGTTGCACCGATTTAAATCAAAGGTTATTTAACGTCAATTTTCAGCTATTAAAACTCAAATCATAATGAAAATATTTATTGAACCATTTATAATCTTTATATTATAATTAAATAACGTACGATTTTTGATATTAAATAAATCTTGGGAAATGAACAAATGTTTCAGTATAGATCTATACATTTTTTTATCAGAATATTAAACTTAAGAGTTCAGCTGTTTATACAGAAAAACTAATTTGGCGACTTTTTCGGTGCCCAAACGATTCCAAATTTTTGAGTGCACCAATCCAAATTCTTTCCACGCTTTCTGATGATATTTTATTAATATTTATTATTTTGTGTAAAATTAGTCATGATTTTTATTTGACTTAAATCCAAAAAATCTAATTTAAATCAAACAAATCGATTTTTTTAAATCATGATTTTTATGCAACTCTGGTTAAAACCGATTTTAAAATCGAGCCAATTGAGTTTTGTCTATCATTTAAATATTTTTAGTGTTAACGGCAAAGAAAAATAAGAAAAAAATAACTTCAATATTCTACTACACATACAATAGACAATGGGCGCATTCAGCACCCCGTAGCGCTACAAAATAGCGATTTCTGTTCGCTACGAGTGTACTCTGAATGACTCGCTACCAATACGTTACTGTTACCATAGCAACAATACAAACAAATTTAAATTTGGTTGGATGTATGTTTATGCTAGCAGACCGTAGCGAAAAAAAACTCCGCTAGCTAGCGACAGTAATCGCTACGTTTAGCAATCGCATTCAGCACCAGGTAGCGAAGTAGCGGTTGGTAGCGCTACGAGGTGCTGAATGCGCCCATTCATTCTTATTATTAAGTCACAAACATAAGTTTTACCTTCGACCACTCTGATCCTAACCACTGTTCTACCTCTCTTTTTTCCGTTTTTTCATAGACAATTTGTCGCTCACTGTTATATAATCGAACACGTAATTCATAAACGCAGCCACAATCAAATCTACCGGCAAACCTGAAAAAAAAAACTCGTTTTCATTAAGTTTTGGCCACCCTGAAACCGTAAAGTAAAGTTTAGCCGCAAATACAAACCATTCACTTATGTATATTGTAGGTTTAAAATCGTTCAATATTTTCCTGACAAGTTTATTATTTTTAAAACTTATTATTTGATGTTTGCTACAAACGCCGAATGAGGTAGCAAAACAGCTCGATTTTCCATTGAATTCAAGTAAATTTTCTGGTAATCCATCAGCGCCTTGTGGCGTATCTTCTACTATCCATCCATCGCCACCATTCCTTTTTATCTTCCAATACTTAAATATATTTTCGCCATTTCCATTTTTCAATAAGTTAATATCAAAAACATTGTTATGAGCGTGACAATAGTTAACGTACCAGGGCAAATTTTTCCTAGTAATCTTGTTAAGATAATTTAATTTTAATTTCCAAAAATGATGCGATTGAATTATTTCATTCCATGCTTTACAAACAAGTTTGCAATTTGTAATATTTTTTAAATCTACGTAACTTAATATTAATATAATAATTTCTTCGGGAATTGCAATGCCGTTTAAAATTAAGCCATTATTTTCATCTGCACTCTTTGATTCGTTACGACTTCGAAAAGCTATTCGTAGCCAGTCCATTTTTCTAAAAAGTAAAAAATTAAATTCAAGGACATTACATTTGACAAATGAATCATCCCCAAAAAAATACATTGTGTAATATTAAATAAATGTAAACAGTATATTTATAATTGTCTGCGATATTTTTCAGATGTAATTACCTTTTTTTTGCTTCAATTTTGAGTGATTTTGGAGTTTTTCAATATGATGAAAACAATTTAAAATACTTTTGTCACTTGGGAAGAACAACAACATATAAAACAACACACAATCACAAACACATGTGTCAATTTACAATATAACCAATTTAAAAAAATATATACGTATGTAATCTTCAATGCTGCCAATCTAGTCATTCAATATTTGTTGTTTTATCCAGTTTATATCTGTCGTTTTCAAAGTACAAATGTTCAAACAAAAACCATTTAAATTTATTTTACGCCAACGAATAAAATTATTTGCAATAGTTGTGTTGATATTATCGTTCATATTTATATTTTATCAGATATTTTACTTTAAGCAGTTAAATGAACAAATCAAAACAATATCACATAACCTTATCCGAGGTACTCACGAACAGCAAGCGCTATTTTACATTCCGAACGATAAACGTCAATTTGCTTGTATTACAAGTGGAGAGATTATAGACTTTAGTCAAGTAAATGATGATTACTGTGATTGCTTGGATGGTAGCGATGAACCCGGTACGACTGCATGTTCAAATGGATTGTTTTTCTGTGCCTATCAAAATACTAGAAATAAATTTAAAAATTCCATACCGTCTACGATGGTCAATGACGGAATCTGTGATTGCTGTGATGGATCCGATGAATGGGAGTCGGAACAGTTACCATTTCGTTTAGATGGTTAGGATTTCGTTTTAATTTATATTTAATATATTAATTGATATGGAAAAAAGGATAAATTACACTGAATCACTACAACTAAAATACATTTATTTATGTAAATACGTGTTTCGACACTTTGTGTACTTGTACTACCGATAAAGACAGCATCGCTGTCGAAATACGTATTTACACAAATAAATGTATTTTAGTGAAAAAGTGATCCTTTTTCCGTATTAATTTATACTTCACAATTACCTCAAAGAATGAAACTTATATACTAATTGTTTGTTTGTTTCTTTTTTGTTAGATATGTTACAAAAAAAACTAGGACGATACCAAACTCCTTGTCCAAACATATGTTATAAGTAAAAATGGATTTTTCATATTTGTTATGTTTCAAAATGGGTGAAATTTAAAATAAATAATTATTAAAATATCGTATTATAAAGTAATAAAATTTTATAATGATGAATTTCTTTTCTAGCATTAAAAAATCTATACATTTTTCAGATGTACCCAATGAGTGGGATAAAAACATATGGGAATATTTATTAGCACATATTATAGTTTGATCTCGATATATTTTTGGAAGAATTTTTTATTTTTATGTACAACTATAATTACACAATGTTGGATTAAGAACTTTTTATTTTGTAGATAAAAATAAATAATAAATTTTTTTGAAATATATTACTTTCGTAATATTTTTGTGTATATGCACATAAGATTTAGAATTTTGATATTATTTATTTGATATAACAATAAAAGTATAATTGGAAATAAAATCAATATACTTGGTTCAGTTTCTTCAATATTTACCAGAAAATTACAAAAATCATTTTAATTTGAAAAAATAAGTTATTTGATTTTTATATGCAATTGAAAACACTGAACCATTATAATATTTAATAATATTTCTTTACATAAGAAATTAAAATTAAATACAATTAATTAACAGAAAATTAATTTAAATTATTTACAGTTAAGAATTCGTTGCAACTTTGTACTATTACAACTAAATTCTTTTTAAAAATAAGTTTGTTTTTTTTTAACAATAATATAATTGAACACAAGCAATTAAACATAATTTAAATCTACGTATAGATTTAAAGCTCTGTCAGTGGTAATAAAAATAAAAGTTGAAAATAATGATAATAAATTGTTTTAGAATAATTTGTCTTAAGAGATCACTTTAATGGTAATGCATTGGCCGTAGTGTCTTGTTTAAATACGGTCAATACATCAAAATGCGTGTACAAATTAGCAACTTGATTTTCAAAATGTAAGGTACGATGGACCGTAGCGCCTAGCCGTTTTAACAATTCACTAAACACTTTCTCTTCTTTCCGAATCCATGGACGACGTTCATCTTGTACTTGGTACGGTGTTACGTGAATATGAATACCTATTCCTAATTATCAAATTCATTAACACAATATGGCATGCTTGTTTTTTTTTAATATTTAATAGTTTATTTAAAAAATTGAACGCGATTTAATTAAGTGCGTTACTATTGCTATCTCGAGAACTATAGGCGCTACTAGGTATGATTAAATTAGGCAAAGAAGTGCCATTTTATATGGGTATTTCAATAAATAAAAAAAAAAAGATTTTCGACCAGTAGTTCTTAAAATATGGAATACAATACCCGTATAGGAAGATGCTTCTTTTCTTACTGAACTAACCTTGTAGATTCTATAGTTCTCGAGATAGCCAATATAAGGTAGCGAAATATTCCAAATTTTGGAATAAATTTATCTTAGGAATAATTTTAAAATTAGCCAATGATTACCATTTATTCTGTGAATAAATAAAAATTGGAAATACTTCCTTCCCCCCACCCGCCCCTAAATAAATATATTCTTACCGAGTCGAGTAAGTGTTTCCAGCAAACTTCTTGAGGTGATCCAAGTATTTTTGCCGCCTGAATGTCCACCATCCAACCAATACATATCCTGAATTCTTGATACTAATCGCATCATTGTCTCGTCATCGGGTGTCAATGTTTTTAAATAATGAAATTCGTAAATAAATTGATTTAGTACAACGCAGCCTTTACTGAAGCCGACAAGAATAAGATTGGCTTTATCTAAATTTAAATTATCTCGCCACCATAAATTGTTTACTGTTAGCGTTTCTTCACGATCGGAGAGCGCTAAATCGCTGGTTTTGTTTGTGGACGTATCCAAACCATCCTAAATTAAAATCAAATAATATGATATATATGGTGTGATATCTGTTTCATTCAAACGTCATTTATTTATGTCACATATTAGTGCCAAAATCATTACGTATTAATCTAATGTTGGCAACGAAGTCATGTTGTACATAGTAGTTGTCATCTGTCAAACTGTCTTTTTATTTGAGATTAAAAGTAACGATAAAAAAAAATTGTTGAAGGAAGCATGATGCATTCTAAAATGTCAAACTATTTATGTTTATCTGACAAAAAATTTATTATTAATTTTAACAACTTAAACCAAATATAAATTTGACAGTTGGTCTCTTCTTCTCTATTAGAATGCCTAATGGATTAGTAAAAAACGACTCTTTAAAACGATTTTTTTTAATTATAAATTAATTAAGAGTTAACAACTACTAGAGAGCAGCAGACGTTGCCCGATTTGACGTAATTTGAAATTTTATAAAACTCCACCAAACAGCTTTAAAATCATTTTCAGTTGCTAACTATAATCGCCAGAAATTCGAATAGATACGCGCAGTTTTACAATCTCATGTTAAACATCTGATTGTAAGAGTAAAAGGAAGAGAATTTTTAAAGTAAAATATTCAAATTCATAAAGTGTTACAAAACAGATATTTAACATAAATAATTTTAAATATTTCTAACGTTTTTATTAATAAATTTTACCTCTTGTGCGGAAGATGTTTGATCTGTGCAAGCATTCTCAGTTCGTTGTGCAATTGCAGAGAGCAATTCCGAATCTGGCATAGATTTCAGTCTTTGAGAAACTCCTTGTAGTAATCGTTCTAGATGTTGCAGAGCGTAATGCGTTGGAGTATGATCGGGAGCACCGCAATTATTGCATGGAACGAAGTTGTCAAAACAACTAAATGTTTTAAACTCCATTCTGTCAAAACAATTAACAATTTAACTGTTAATATTTACATTTTGCTGATTAATTTAATTTCTTTTTCATCCATTCCATTTTGATAGAAAATATTATTAATTAAAAATTATTTAATATTACAAAAATGATAAACTAAGCGAATGAATTTCAATGCTTTATAACGAAAGTATATGTAATTTTTATTAATTAATTATGTAAGTTCTACCATATTGGAATTTTACTATAAATTTTTATAAATGACATATTAATTAAAATTGTATAACATCAACTTTCAAACAAAAATATTTTTAAAAAGCATGCATTGGTAATCCATAAATTAAACTAATTGTTATAATAATAAAATAATAAGAATTATATAGAAACAGAGAAATACATACTTCGTTCGGAAATTACTTCACTGGAAATAGATTACGATTAGCTGTATATTTTATACATCTAATCAGCAACTGATGTTAGTCAAATTCAATTTGACTATTTACCTAATTTAAACCTATATAATTGTAAAATAATTTCCGAACGGGGTATAAAAATAATTTATGGATAACCCCATGTAGTCGCAATATTAATCGTTTTAATATTTGATTTAATAAAATACTTGCCTGATATAATCCATTTCGGCTGTCACATAATCCATAAATGTAGCTAGTTTAGGTGCAGTAAATCTGAGTAAAAAAATGGAAATTTTAAAGTTGATTTACTATGGGGGTATCCATATTATATATATAAAGAGAGAGAGATAGCAACATTTTAACAATGAAGCAACATTAAAAAAAAATAAATTAATTAAATATTACATCAATCTAATGCAAAGCTATAAAAATCGGTTTTACTTGAGGATTGATGCAACAAAATCAATAAAAATTAGCAAATTAAAACGAGAATAAACATTCATACAATAAAAGGTGAAAATTAAAAAAAAAAAAAAGAATTTATCAAATTTTTACCTGGCTGGTCGAACAACTACTATGTGACAATCGGGAAAATATGAGTGCAGAACTCCTGCCGTACTTTCTAGATTCCATTTTAGATAGTTTTTGTTGTCTCGGTGAGACTCCATATTTTCTGTGAAGTCCTAAGAGGAAAAATATTTATAATATTTACTTTTTCAGCTTTGTACAACAATTTCTTGTACGAGAAATAACAAAAAATTATTCAAACAGTGCTTATAATAAATGGTAAACTTTGCAATAATTTTTCTAAATATAATGAAAAATTTTTTGATTCTCCTCGTACGTGTGTTAGATAGATATAAATTTTCTACCTGGACATCTCCGCCAAAAAATACGACAGCGGTTTGTTGATCAGTCCGGACGGTAGGGTAACAATAGACGGTGTCATTGATACGTCCATCGTAACCGGTAATACTACATAATCTCAGCGGACAGGGCGGGGCCGAAAGCCCCAACATACCTCCCCGACGTGGGGCGAAATCGCCAAACTTTTGTGCTCCAGCGGCGGAATAATACAATCGTACCTCAATTGAACATCTAAATCAAATAACACGAACAACATCCACTTAACATAGCCAAATACAACACTCATTTCATTTGTTTATATTCGTCTTAAGTAAATAGTAAAATAAAAAATGTCTATATTAGTGTAGTAGCAGTTTTGTCGTTAATAGTCAACAATTAACAATTGTGAGAGTTAGAAGAGAGAGAGAGAGAGTAAATAAATGCAATCAATTGGCTGGTAGCCAAAGTTTCGGGTGGTATTGTTTTATTTTAGCGACAACACTAATCAAATTTGTTGACAGTTGAGGCTGCTAAACTAAACTAAAGAGTGCCGACGGCGCCGTTTACGTCCGCAGCACGTAACCGCTCGTAGACGAACATCTTCTAAGCATTGGCCGAGATCTTCTTTCAATTCCCGCACCTTAACGCGCACATCCTCTCGCATTAAATTATAGCACATTGCTACCAGTCCCATTCCGAGCAGCATGTAAATAAAATTGATGACCAGTTTCGTTTGGTTGCCGCCGCCTTCCTTTATCGCTTCGCGTATATTCGCTCCAGGCACTAGATCGCCCAGACCAATTTTACACAGACTTGTAACACAAAAATAGGTGCTATCTAAATAGTTCCAGTCTTCCCAATTGGCGAACATAATCGCGCCGGTTAGTACGTAACCGCTGATGACCCATAAACACGCCGTGCTTGGCACTATCACTCTTTTTGGAGGCGGTGGTGGTCCGTCATCATCGTCTGCTTCCGACTCATCTCTGGGATCTTCTGTACACCGATACAACCAGGTGTACAACCAACGAAAAGTTTGCGCTAAAATCTTCCCCATATTCATAAAGTACAGCACATACAATGGTATTCCGAATACAGCGTAAATAACTGTCACACCTTTTCCCAAATCAGTACGTGGTACCATATTACCATAACCAATCATTGTTATAATCGATAAACTAAACATTAACGCTGCTGGAAATGTCCACATATTATCTAACGATTGACCATTATAACCTTTCTTCACATAGCCAGTGAAATTGTCTTGAAATATTTGTAATCTCTTATTAATATCCTTATGCCAAATTGTGTTATTGAAAATATTCTGTTCGTAGGTCACTTTCCACAAATCAACGGCGCACTGGTTTCGCAATTGTTCGACATTCGATATTGTAATGTTATGTTGAGTGTTATGGTTAATTTCAATATACATGAATCCGAAAGCACCAACAATTGTGTATCCAACAACTAAACCGCCGACGCCAACTTGTGTACACATAAAAGCAACAAGTTTACGACAGCAATCTTTGATTTTCTCTCGTGGATCACTGGAACGTGTCGAAGACGAATCGCGACTTCGTAACGAGCTACGAAATGACGGTCCGCCCAAACGAGATCTGTCCATTGTAACGTTTGTTTGAACACTGTACCGATGTGAAGAAAAACAGGCGCCTCTTGTGTTTAAAACACGGCGTGGTTATTTTAGGCAACGCGCAAGGATGAAGGAACGAAACGTTGGCATGCTGCCATAACATGACAGAAGCTTTCATCTCGGATTATAAACACACCAATGAATGGAACTGATGTCTATGACACACTTTACAGTTTTACGGCGAATGATAAATGTATAAATAGCCATTCATTGTGTTACAGTAATAGTCTGTTAAAAATAGTTATTTGACAGTATAATGCATCAAGTAATTTTAGCGTGACTAAGATCAACGCTAATACAAAAGGTTAGAACTGTTCCGTAAATGGGTGTATGTTTACTCTAGTAATAATCTAAATAACAACATTCTAGAAAAAAAACATTTAGTTTACATTACCTGTAGATTTATTACTTCAATAACAACAAAAATAATAACAATAGCTTAAATTCAACTTGCTTTTGTTAATAATAGAAATATAAATATTAATTAATATGGGATCTAGCCTATAATTAGTATAGGTTATATAAAATATATTCTTATCTTACCTAAACTAACGTAGAAGACTTATCACAAAGTTAGTTCCAAACGTTTATTTAACATTAACTATTTAATTAATAACTATAAAATCACACGTTTAAACATAATTTACCTATTTAATATTCGTCTCAACGTACAAGTCGTAAACATCTGTCAAAGATGATTGTTATTGAACTGCGCCACTACAGCCATCTACCAGTCAACAGGTAAGTAAATAGGAATACAAGTATGTATTTGAAAAATCCAAATTAATTTTTAATTATAAATGATATTGAAATACTACATGTTCATAAATCATAACTTATCCTTAATATTTTTAAACGAATATAAATCAAATATATTAACAAAACTGTATATACGATTCAATAGTATACGATAAAAAAAAATCAATAAAGCACTTGCATTTTTTACACTCAAGAGATTCATAAAGTTTTATATAAATTCAAAGTATCTTTAACCATGTGTTCTCTTAATGTCCATAAAGCATTTAGAACTGATCCATGATTGCCTGCACCATTTGCTAACCATGACGTAGGTCCTGCTATCTTTTCTTGATCGGGAGCTGGCGTATTATCCACTGTTGCGTTTAAAGTTCTCTCCCAATTATTTATATATTTATTATCCGCTTGCAAACCCTCAATATATCTATTAAAAATCAATTAAATATTTAATATCGTTTGTTTTTAATCATTAGAAAATAGAATACAAACTTGATATATGCTTCCGAATGTAAAACACGTTGTGGTCGTGGAGGTACTTGTATAAATAGCGGTTCTTGTGGTTTTATTTGAACAGCTGGAGCTGCAAATTTCAAGAAAAATATATGTATACTTTCAATTAAATTAAAGAATTTGTTGTTAATATTATATCTATCAAAAACTACTATATAGATAAGCATTACATTACTCATAATTCCATAACAACATTCTGCAAAATAATTTATTTAAATTAAAATAAAAATCACAAAAAAATATTGAAATAATTTTTTTTCATGCACTACGAGCAAAGCCGTGAATGTTCAATAGTTTATAGTTTTTTAAAATAAGTGATAATTTTAACTTAAAATATAAATTGAATTCATATAGATTAATTTTTCTTACCGAATTAAATATTAAATAATATAAACAAAACTTGAACAAAAAAAAAACTTACACGTATTATGGTTTGGATTAATACCGACTGTTGGTTTAACAGTTGCTGTATAATGATGACGACTCGATGCTACGAAGTTCCTAACATCAACATTAACAAATACATTACACTAAACTACAAAACACAATCTAATCAAATATACATCTAATATAAACCTAACAATACATATAATAATACGGCAACAGAAAATTATTTATTTATAAACAATAAAATAACATTTACATAACCCTCATTCGATTGTCATTTATATGACAAATTAAAAAATGAAGTTCAGTAACACTAACAAAAATAATTTCGAAATAAAAATCAATAAACGAAATGGAAGAAAGTAGTTTCGGCATCTGTTACACCAACGTACCACACTGCGAAAAAAAATAATATATCGCAGGCAACATGCACCACATCTGAAAAACAAAATTGAAAAATTCAAACAAACCAGTTGCGGTTGTTGTTGAAGTAACCGTAGTTTCCGATGTTACTGATACACTCGGCTGTAGAACTGGCATTACACGGCCCGGCACGAAATTTCTGTTCTCATAAGTTATGTTAAATATATTATAAATCAATCCAAATATCGGTGCCAACGACACGAATTTCTGACTATATTTAAACTTAACACGCATTGTCAATGAAAGTATGACAAAGTTTATATTTATTTATAGAATCGAAACAACTTTTCATATTGAATTAAACATTTTCTGATCACCTCTTCATTGATTCTAGTTGTTTTTTTTTGCTAGGCAGGATATAACAAAAACAATAGCTCGTATTTACATTTCTAGTTTTAAAAATGATTTTAATCAAAAGTACTTTTGACATTTATTTAAAATTACTTATTCAACACTTTAAAATAGTTTATTTGGTTTTCCTAATATCAGATAATGTATATCCATATATCCATCTAATGTATTATCTAATGAAAGAAAGAATTAAACATTTATTTAGAAAGAATTATAGTTAACAATCAAACGTTTCTAAACGATTTGGTCATCACAATGAACTAATTTAAATTAGTTACAAATTGAAAAAATGTGTTCATTGTGATGACCAAATCGTTTAGAAATGTTGGATTGTTAACTATAATTCTTTATAACGTCGTCACCGAGTGTTTAAATCTTAACATAATTAGTATAAAAAACTATTTATTTAGAAATAAATTATGAAAACATAAAACATTTACAATTACCTTCAATGAAAGTCAAATATCGTTAACACCGAACTTGTTAAAGCAACATTTAAAATTCTGTAAACACTTTTACAGAATGTTGAATGTTTTTTTTTTAATATATAAATTATGTTTGCCTGAATAATTCAACTATGAGATATCAAATTTTAAAATATATTCTGATCTGATATTTTAACATATTTTCTCTTTGATTTAAAGCTTCAATCAAACTACATATTTTTACTGTTTTAATGTTACGATTTAGTCAAAATGTTAGTGGTTCTGAACTAAAATATATATACTATCTCCTCATAAAATTGCCAATATTTTGAGCAATTTTTATTTTGTTCTCAACCACTAGTGTGTTTAGACTAAAATAGATAGTGTGACTGAGACCTAACCGTTTGCATAATATCAATTTATTTACCCGCTTCGATCCTTAGGTGGCACAATTTTTCCATTTCCTTTGTTAATATGTACTTCCCGTACATGTCGAGTTAATCTTGCCAATGAGGGGAAAGGTGGCATTGATTTTTTAAGTCTGCCACAACCTCTCCAATGGCACTGATATTCCGCTTCCGATGAAGGAATATTCAGGAAATGTGACTGAACGTGTCCATTACCTTCTTGAATACAATGATCAATACAATCTGTAATTTCTTCGAATTGATAATCGCAAGTATCCCACAGACATTCGTAAATCTAAATAAATTAAAAATATTTAATAGATTTTCTTTGTAAGATTAGAAAAGAGAAAAAAAAGTAACCTGGTCTGGCAGTGGTGCCAACTGTAATATAGGTGCTGGACTAGAGCATTGCTCATTGTCGGTGCCTCTGTTGGCGGCATTCTCTTCATTACATTTAGCAGCTTTTTCCTCCCAAGCTTGTTTCTCACCGGCTGGCAATGAACGCCATTCATTACCAACTATACGACTAATTTCCCCAAATGATGATTCGGGATTATTTTGAGCGACTTGTTTTCTAACTTCACTCGAATATAATATATAACCAGTTACTAATTTTCTGTTATTCGATTTCTAGAATTAGAAAATTGTTGAAAGCGAGATAAAGTAAAAAAAACAAAACTTTATTACCTTTTTGGATGAAACTGGTGTCGATACAGTACTACTGATTGTAATACCTGGTGCTGGAATCTCTCCAGATCCAACCGATGGTGGACCTCCGTCCAATGAATCTTCCATAAGCATTTCCACATCTCCAGTTATTTTGGTTAATAATGGAGACGCTTCCTAAAATTTTATATTTACATTATAATAATTAATAATTATAATACTAAATATAGAAAATAAAAATAATATCTATAATTATTTATCGAAATATTATAAATTTATATTACGTATGTATAAATTAGCGAAATGTCAAATTCAATAAAACATAACCACACTTTTTGATAATTAAATTATTGATTAAATTTTTGTTATATATATATATATATATATATATATTAAAATTAACATAGGCAAAGTTCGGTTCGTCGATAATTACAATAAAATTAATGAATTATGTAAATATGTTGCGTAATACTTACAACTTCAATTAATGGCGTTGTTTGCGGTTTAATTATTTCAGGTTGTAATTGGGCTATATCACTGCCCACCTGTAAAATAGTAAATGTTGCCATCATGCAATCAACATAGCTGTTAGTAGTGGCACTAATTATATAATTATTACACTACTAAATCACAATTAGTAATTATACTAAATTCAACAACACGAATTAAACTTCAAATGAAATCGTTAGTGAAAGAAATTTTATTTGATTAAAATCGTAACTCATAATTTTTAATATTCAACAATTCATTTAACCGATAAAATATGCGAATAAAAAAAAATTAAACAAACAAAATTTATCAGTAAATATTTTTTTAAATAGATAAGAAATGTCAACTAATGCGATTAATAATTCAATTTGATTTCAGAGATTATTTGTTTAAAAATCAAATAACAAAACTAATAATAAAATTTACTTACTTTTGGCGGATTAACCAGTCGTTTGAAATAATAAATTTCATCTTCAGTAACTGCATTACTATGCGAGTATTTTTTAAGTCCATCAGGAGAAAGTTTTCGTATTTGACGTGTTACTTCATCGTAAACTGATTCACAGATGTAAACATCTATTTCGGGTATTTCTGTTGGACGAGCTAGATAATATTCAAAACATATTATATAGTTTTAAATAATAAAACAATAGAAATGGTTAAAAAAATAATAATTCATACATGAAATATAATCGTTATAATCTAATACAGCACATTTTCCAACGATACCAACTAGAGGATTTGTGTCTTCAAGTGTTGATAAAAACACTTCCTGTTTGTAAAATAAACGATTTGGGGAATGTGGAATTTCCGGTGGTGTTACTAACCAAGGACCACGGAAATATGCTTTGCCACTAAAATTTGAAAATATTTCGTTAAACAAAAATAATGATATAAAATTACGTACGTTGGCTTACTCTTTAGTGTCCCAAATTGTATCAATCTGTGCAATAAGTTGTCGTCCGCCATCAGTGGCAACATAAACACAATCACCCGTTTTTACAACACCGCTACAAATAGTATTATATTGTTCGTAGTACGTAGTGCCTTCGTCTGCATTTGGATCGATATTATTTGTAAATACGACAACATTCTAAAATCAAAATTTTAGATCAATAACTTTACAAAAAATATACAAAGATTAAGGTAAATTTACAGGTTTTTCTTTCTCGATTATTTTTTCTTGTTCTTCGAGTTCAGCAAGTTCGTCTTTATGTTTTTCGACGCGTTCACGAAACACAGACATAACACGACGTAATTCTAAAGATTGTTCACGAGGAACTAATACTAATTCCGGATCAGGTGGCCATATTTTCAAGATTTTCTTAAATGAACGAGATTTTGTTGAATATCTTGATTCGCAAACGTATACGTCTTTTTCAGCATATCCTATAGTTGAAAATTAATTTAATTAATATCACTGTCACTTAATGAATGTTATAATAATCCAATTATTTGTTTAATTATAATTTGAGTATTTTATTACAATATTACATACAAAGAAGCAACTTTCTATCTTTTATCGTGCTCTTTTTTTATTCTTGCCAATTGGAAACATTCGTTCAGGCAAAACACTCAATCATACATCATGTTAATTTCATTAAAATAAATAGTCTAGGAGGAGATATGATTACAAAATTTAAACTAAGCGACCGAACGAGCAAGGTAGTGGACGACAAAGACACATAACTTTATAAAGTAAGTTCGGATTGATTATGAGGCTGTATAAAGTAATTTTATTTATTTTCCAAGATGATATTGTAGATACTGAGCTAAATATTATAGCAACTAGGGAATCACGTGACCCTTTCGTGATCCTTAAAGGGTCACGTTTGAAGTCGAAAATAGTAATTAAACATAAACATAATAAAAATAAATAAATAAACAAATAATAATAATAAAATATCAATTGCACTATTATATATTAAAGCTGAATTACATTATACTTTTTTCGTCTAGATTCATACTAGGTTTCTAGTACTAGTTTCGTTCAAGGTTTGTTCAATTTTCATACTTTTTTCACAATAGGTCGTGTATTGTCGAGTTTCTTCGATTTTTTCCGATGTATTGCCAGTACGCCAACTTAAAGCTGTGTATGACAGCTACATACACAGAGTATAATATATAACCTATATAACTTCGCTACATATAAGGTTGGTAGAATTGCGTGCGCATGCGTATAATGTACCTAGTATGAAACTTGAATAGGAAAATAGAGCATGTTGTATATTTCTATACTAGGAAACTTGAACGAATCTAGTACTAGAAACCTAGTATGAACGAACTAGTACTAGAAACCTAGTATGAATCTAGACGAAAAAAGTATAATGTAATTCAGCTTTTAGTCAAATGAAACACTTCTATCAGTAGTGTACATAACTTCATCACTTAGTTGTCATTTGACATTTGCAGGTTAGCATTAAACATAATTCGATTCAAATTTTTGAGAACCAAGATGAAACTTGCCTATTCTCAAATAGGGAATGAACCAATTAAAATGACACCACTCCCATCAAAACCGGTTCAGGGGTTTAGGAGGAGATGCTGGAGAAACATATATACATACAAACATTTGACAATTAGGGAAATTAAAATTAATTAAACAGTTATTCCTACCTTCGGGTTTCATTTTGATGTAATCCTTAATGTTTATAACGCAACATCTTTCTCTAACTTCATCTAAAGGAACAGCAACATGTGTATCCGACATAAAAACTTCCTTCTCCAAAAATTTCCGTGTTGCCACATGATAGGTTTCGCTCGGTCGAAAGAAAAACTTTCCATATAACATTTGCTGTGTGTTATTCGTCCATAATCGTTCAATACGCAATATATTCGGCTCAACGCCCTTTTCTTTCGAATCCAAATAGACAAATTCGCCAACTCGAAACGTCTGTTGATTACATGTCATCGATTCACCAGGATTCGTATCTTTCATGGTTGAATCATCTGAATTCCTACTAGTATCGTTTTCTTCTTCAGCCGATTCCTGCATTAGTTTATTTTGTTTAGTGGCTTGAACAGCGGCAGTTAAATGCATTAACGTATAGCTCAATGCTGGCGACGAGAACCAATCGCCATTACGACAGATTTCGTCGCGTTGCTGAATGAAGTACGTTTGCAGTTCAACAGAATCTTCAAAGACTTGTGAATCGGTACGAGATAGACGTCTAGCACGTTCCATACAACTGAAGAAATCTTCTTGAAATGAATCCAAACGACGATACATCCCACGATCTAGACGACGTTTTATTAAATCCAGAGATAATGCTCGGACTCTTTCATAGAAAAAATATACATACATTCATTGGTAATCTTACATCGTTTAAAACAATTTATCGAAAATTATCAAAATATACACTCCAAGTTAACTCCCAAACCCTCATGTGAACGTGTCATAATAAGTTGATTTTTATAAGAATTATTGCTTGTTATATTATATCTAGCTACACATTTATATTTAATAAAAAAATTCTCAATTTCTAGTAATATAATTGTTCAATAACAAATGTACAGAGTGGAAAAATAAAGAAAATTGCTACCTATACGCGCTAGTGCTTAAAACAGAATTAGAATTAAAATAAATATTTTTAATAATTCATTACATCATTTTTGCTAATAAATATACATATTACCAAAACAAAACAATTCATATTCAAATATTATTTTAAAAAGTTATATTAAAAATTTGTAGAATTATTATTATTACAATACATGAACATTCTAGTTAAAAATAACGGTTCGTTAAAATGAGAATTCTTGGATTCTGTAAGAAATCTTTCTATGTATATTGCAACGAAATTTTTACGAGATCGAAGAATTTTCATTTTAATAAACCGTTATTTTTAACGAAAATATTTATGCATACGAGCATTTCGTAACTAGAATAAATTTGAAATGTTTCTCTTGGTAAATTTCGAAATAAAAATCAAACTTACTTTTTGCCATCAATTTCGTCATGTTCAGGCAGTTCAGCCATTGAATCCGAATAGCATCTTCCTTCTTCGTCTTGATGATTGTAAATACTAGTAAACAACGAGGATAGCATATCTTGTACAGCTGCTTGAACATCCGGTACAGATTCTTCATCTTCACAAAGCTGTAATTTCGTTTGCAAGCAAACTCTTTGCAATATTAATGCGTCTTTATAAATTTGTGAATCTAAAAATAATAATAATAATAATAAAAAACTAGTTGAAATATATATATTCTTTATTGAAATGTAAAATAATCCATACCAGGTTCGTTATATTTGCAAGCATTGTCAAACATCAAGATAAAATCGGAAACCATTTCTTCTAACGTATTGTACATAGAAGCTTTATTTTTCTGCGAAATTTTTTCCATGTCAATTGGATTTTTAATTACTTCATAGTAATCTGGATAATCCTACAATAAAAAATTTATCAATCGCAATTTATAAAACACAATTTATTTTACGTATTTACATTTTTCGATGGTAGCTTCACAAATATTAAAGCTAGCTGCCTATTATTTTTCGGTTCACGGTAATCTCGTATTGCTTCGTATAGAGTCCGACATTTTTGTTCAGTGACTGTTAAAATCTTTCTCGGTTTGACACTAAAATATTATTACATAAATTAATCATTCAAAATATAGAATTTCCGAGAGAATGAATAATGGGAGTTTGGTAAAATTGTTGTAAAATGTACGTCACGTGATATACACTCAAAAATAATCTTATCATACTCCATGTAAACTCTGGAAAAAAAAAATGGAAAAATTTACATTTTAAAAACGGGTTTCTTTTCAACAACCGGATTCATTTCTTTAACTTTATCCATTAAAACTTTTTCTAGCATAACAGCGTCTTCATAAATCGTTGAATGCTCTTCATTATACTGACGACAATTCGCAAACATTAATTTAAAATCAGAAATCAATTCATCTTCGCTCGTATATTGTTCGTTTTTAATTTTAGATTCAATTGTTAATAAATCAATTGGTTCCTGGATGACTTGATAATAATCTGGATATAATTTTTTCGATGGTTTTTCCATGAAGACCAGCATTGGTTGCCGACCATCTTCGCACTATATATATAATTTACGTTAATTAGTTTTTAAAATACTAATTTAGATTTGAAAGTACTGTACCGTATATTCAATAAGACATTTGCACAGAGTATGTAGACGTTTTTTGAGAGGAATAACTTCTTTTGGAGGGCGACCACGTTGAGGTGTGCCTGATGGTCTTCCCTTAGGTCCTCGACGTCTACGAGAGTCTTCAGAATCAGCGTCGCTATCTGTATCCTATAAAAGATAATCTAATATTCTAAATATTCTATATTATAACCGAAACAGATAAAAATTACTTTTAAAAAATTCCAGTTAAAATGTTATAAGTAATACAAGTACAGAATGTTCCACTTTCTTTATTTACATCAAGTAAACTAGTGTTATTTAAAATGATCTGCGATCACAGTTTTTTGAGTATAACATTAATTTCAAATGAAAAAGTTAAATAGAGCATCTTGTAAAATAATTAATCATTTTATTTTTACAATTAATTTCTAAAAACAAACAAATAAATAAGTTAGTAGTAAAAATAATTTTGTTAATAAACCAATAAACATTGCCTTCTTGTTTTCCCAAATGCGAGCGTAAGCAAATTAAAAGTTAATAAAATGGAAATGAAATAACTGAACGGAAACCAATGATAATTTTAATGTTATTAAATAAAAATAAAAGAATAAGAAGCCAGTGCAGGCAATAGCAAGCATACCTTGACCCTGTGTGCTCTGTTAGTGCTTTTGTGTGTTACCTGATCAATGTCAAGTAGTTCTTGCACTTTTGTCTGCATCACTTTTTGAAGTCGTACGGCATCCTACAACACAATCACCTATCAGAAACAAATCCTTATTACCTTATTTTCGAATTAAGTTATACCTTGTAAAGTTTCGATGTATGAATATTATATTTTTTAGCGTTTTCAAACATAATATTCATATCGCCCGCCACTTCGCTAACCGTTCCGTAATCACCTTTTTTGATTTTCTTTCGAATTTGCGACAACGAAATCGGATTTTTAATCTCTTTGTAATAATCAGGATAATAACGTTTGGAAGGTAGCTTCCAAAATGGTTCACTAACTTGTGTTCCATTGTTATTTGTAACGCTTTTAACAGCTTCGAATAGTTGCCATTGTGGATTTTCTGCGTCTTCAACTTCTTCCTCAACATCCATCGGCTCTTCAGTATCTGTATCAGTTTCTTCGTCGCGCAGTGCTGCCGTCACTGCAGACAAACTTTGAGTTCCGCGAAGACGTTTATTTCGAATTCTTTCACTGCTTTTTCCCGATACAAATTTACCATGTTCTACTTCGATTTTCTTGCTAGATATAACTTTTTTCAAAGCTTTCGCGTCTTTGTAAATTTTCGAACCAGGCTCATTAAATAGACAAGCATTCTTTGTCATCAACAATAAATCTTTTTCTAATTCATTTAGGTTTGAATAGTCGGTATTTTGAATTTTTGTGGCGATCATTTTTAGGTCGATCGGTTGCTCGATAACTTCGTAATATTCTGGATATTTCTTCTTCGATGGTAACAGCTGAAATTCGGTGTGAAGTGGTCGATTATCTACGTCAGTTGCCATCATAACTGCTGTGAATAGATCTTCAAATAGGTTTACATCGTCGTCCGGATTCGTTGAGCTCTCTGATGTATCTTCAGCTAAATCAATGTCCTGTTTACGGGCCTCGGCAGCGGCAGCGGCTCTACGTGCAAGTTTACCAACTTTTAGAATTATCTTACCTTTACTGTCACCGTCGTCAATATCAAGTAACCTTGTACAAAAAGTAAAATTATGTGACGTGATTTAGAATCACAAATACATATGAAATAACTTATTATTCTGTGTATATATATTTTATTTTTAAAATAAAATAAAATCAATAAATAATTAAAAACAACTTGTCTCAACACAGAATAATTACACTTAATACGCAACAATATAAATTAATGATGGAATTCTGAACTGTTCTGTAATTACAGAATTTTGTCTATTTCTAATAAATAAAAATTTTTATTCGACAGAAAAAGACGAAATATTCTGTAATGTTAAATGAGATTTGTTTAGAATTCCAGTATTAGTATTGAGTTGATGCATATGTTTGTGTTTATTTTTTACTAATTTTTTTGCATGAAAAAATTACTTTATCTGTATCAAAATAAAACATTAAAAGCAAGAGTGTGCAGTTAAATAAACTGAAATTTTTAAGCTGTACAAACTATTTCCAGTATTAATAAACAAAATGTAGTTGCTGGGCCAAGTAATAAAAACATTTTAAATATTTTAATCTGTGTGTATTTTCTTCAAACAACTCGAGAATTGGCTATCATGATTGATCATGATCATACAATAACTATTCAGTATTTGAAATTAATGCGTACAATTTAAATAAGTATATAAGTTTTTTTTGTTTTTATTTTCGTTCTCTTGATGTTACTACATTTTAATTTGGCAAAAAATCAAGTGATAATGATACGAATTTATGTACAAATCTTATAAAAAAAATAAATACTTTTTATATATAAATATGTATGATTTAAATTCAAATATACACACAGAATAAGTAAAAGGCAATATTTTAAAATGTACTAACTTGTTTTTAGCGGCAACGAAAAGATCCCAAAAATCGCAAGCATCTTTGTATTCCTGAGTATTTCGTTTGTAAAAAGCTTTAGCATTGTTAACTAGCAGTTCAATATCGGCTGTCAAATCCTCCATATCATCATACTCATCAGTTTTCAATTTTTGTTGAACTTTTAATAGATCAATTGGATTTGTGACAATATCGTAGTATGTTGGTTCTTGTCGACGTTTTGGAACACGAATAAATGCATCACACAGCAAAGTACCATCGTCTTTTTTATGATTACGAATTATATCATATAATTGCTGACATAATTCGGTCTAAAAACAATCATTATTGGTGTAAAACATGTATTTTTTTTAATATAAAAAAGATATGCAATACCGGATCAAGTTTCCTCTTTTTGCGACCTGGTCCACTTGAAGAACCTGACGCTGGTGCATCAGTCGAATCATCCAAATCATCTTCTTGGCCACGACTTGCAATAGAACTTGTTCGGCGTCTTTTACTCATATTTAATTCATACAAAATAATACTATATAATTAATGCAAACAATATAAAAGTTAAAACACTTTTAGGTTAGCTTATCATTATATAGAAAAATAATATTATTAATTAAACATAATAGCACAAACTAAGCTATTTCAAAGTATGTGTAATTATTTTTTTTATAATTGTTTATATATAAAAATACTATTTTGAAGACATCAACCAAAGAGACGCCAAATGACACACAATACACTCTATCGGTAATGTAGATATCTCGTGGCAAATTGTCAAAATTCAAATTGACAGTCAAAATCAAAATTTATTCGGTTTGCAACAAAACTATAAAAAAATACTACGAACAGGCATTTCGTGTCTCGTAAATAAAATTCGTAAAAAATGTACGGATAGTTTTGTCACTATATCCGTGGATTATAAAAACAAGATAGATGAAATTAGATTTTTGTAGGTGGAAATTAGCAATATATTTATTAATTATTGTTTATTAACAACACGATTAATTTTAAAATTGTCCTAAGATAACATTTTACAATTCAAATTTTTACATAACAACATAGTCAATCATCTTGGTCAAAAATTGGATCTAAATATGCTTTTTTTGGCGGTGCATTAGTAAATAGACTACCTACAAATCTCTTCCCAGACTGCTTATCTTCTTCATTTGTTATAATTTTGCAGTCTTTGATAGAAATGATTTGAAAATCGAGACAGCGAAATTTTTCATCAGTAACGTAAAGGGCAGTGTCTCCACTCGGTGGAAAAAGATAAGGGCGTCCCGAAAAAGGATTTATAAAATCTGCCCAATATCCAGCGTTGTGTAGTTTACTACAAATATTTCGTGCAGATAATACGAACTGAAAATAAACGAATACAGTTTACATATTTTAGCTTTAGCGATTTATTTTGGAGTGCTTCTTACCGTCTGTGCCATTTTTTCAGTTTCTAATTCTCTATTTAGTCTCATATATTTCATATCCGGCTTCATTGTTAAAGTTACTACCGACAAATGAGACTTATCGAATTTTTTATTTGGAAATAATTCGCATACAGTTTGTCGTAATACTGTAGGACATGTTTGCACTTGACATTCCACACCATCATGTATCTAAAATATTTATACTTCAATATTTATATAATTTAATTCGTAAATTCATTATATACTTCTGCAATATCTTGGTACCAATTGTAATTTTTTTGTATTGTAGAATATACATCATGCCAAGCAGGTCCAATGTTTCCACGTAAGAAAAATGGAAAACCTTTTGTTAGAAGTAGCAGTTCATAATTACAGTTTTTATCTATATCATTGCCATAATCTAAAATAAATATTTTAATTCTAACATATTTAAATTAGCAGTGACGATCAAGAAGGTTAGGTAATAATATTAAACAACACTTACCTCTCAAAGACTTTCTCGGACCCACTATTTTATATGGGCCATCATTATTACTATTTTTACGAGAATAATTCTTTTTTAATGCCACAAAAAATAAATTGGCAAATTTACGGTCATTAAATTGTTTAAGTATATACAAACTCATATTCACTTGCAAATGACATTTGACATTTCAGCTGATGAAACAAAATCACAAATTGTAGAATATTTGAATTTCTGCAAATTCACCGAAGTAAAATTATTATTTTATTTTTTAAACGCTTGTAATAACATTACAAGAAATTTTTTAGTTTTATTTTTATAGGGCCATGCTAAAATACACAATTGCGGGAAACATGAATTTTAATATCTAAACAAATGAAAAGTAACAACCAGTTGTTTTAATAAATCTATTTTGATTTTTTTTTTTTTTGAAAATATATAATATAAAATCAATTTTACAAATTTATATTTGAATTCATTTGAAAAAATACCACTGATTACAAAATTATCATAATTTATATATTTAATAAATGATATGTTATTTATATACATAGTATTACATATTCGACATACTTTTCTTAATATAGATCTAGTTACTTCTTTCATTTCGGTGCTTTTACTTTTTTTGAAATATACCGAATATACAAATATATTTATTTAAGCTTCCGTAAACTAAACTGAAAGAGAAAGTTTCAAAAATATTAGCCTACGGCATTCCTAAAACTTTACCGCTAGTATTGTATAATAATATATTAACCGCAGGCAATATTATGTTTTTATGAAGAATATGCACCGCGCGACTTATGTATGTTTTAGTTTAGGGAAACCTCTATAAACAGCCTATTAATTTTTATAAGGAAGCCAAGTTTTATACGCTACATTTGATTTCGTTGTATGCATATCTGATAGAAAGTTTTAAATTTAGAATTACTATAAAAACGTTATGTAGTATGCGTTTAGTTTGATATATGTGAAAGCAGAATTCATATGCCGCCTAAAAAATAATAATAATGATAGCGCAAACATCCTTGTCACTTCTAAGTCTAACGCAATGTATCGTACGGTATAGCAAAGCCATTCTTATTTACAGCTCATAGTGAGTTGCACACTTTCAAATAATTTAACATTTATCAGTGCTAGTGATTATTGAAATTTAAAGTGATTTCCTAATAAAATAAATTGGATTATAAATTTTGTGAATAAAATTTTAAAAAAATAATGACTTCCCAATTGAAAATTGCCGAAGGTTTGGAAGATGATCTAAAAATAATAAAAGAATGGCTTTTGAAACAATTACATTTGCCGCAAAATATCGGTAAGAATATATTTTAATAATCATTTCGAAAAATTAAAAAATGTAATACTAAAATAATTTTAGATGATCAACTTCTTCGCCGATTTATTTTAAGTTCTGATCGTAGTTTAGAAAAAACGAAACATATTATAGATTTATGTTATACAATTAGATCACAAGCTCCAGAAATTTTTGCAAATAGGAATTTGAGGACTAACGCTTTAATAAACATGATGAAAAGAGCGTAATATAAAAAATATAATTTTTAACTGACAAATTTTAATTTAAATTTAAATTGTAGAGATATTTTACCGCTGCCAAAAACAACAAATAAAAATTATAAATTAATATTATTTAGACTTGTTGATAAACAAAATTTTGATTATATATTTAGCGATGCTGTAAAATTGTCAATAATGTTAGCTGATGTACGTCTAGTTTCTGAAATGGATATAGCTGATGGAGAAATTCCAATTTTTGACATGGATGGAGTTAATTTACAATTTTTGGCCAAAGTTACTTTACCTGTTGTTCGAAAATATATGACATACACACAGGTCAGACTTTTAAATTAAATTTACTATTTTTTTTTTTCGAAATTATCGTACTTTAATTTTAGGAGGCACATCCTGTTAGACTAAAAGGAATTCATGTCATTAATACATCTGCGATTTTAGATAAAGTTATGTTATTAGTTAAGCCCTTTTTAAAAGGCGAAGTAGCTAAATTGGTAAATAATAAAATAAAATCTATTTAATCATCAAAGTTTCAAATATTGCAAATTGTTTGTAGCTACATTTTCATACAAGCGTGGAATCTTTAAGCAAGTATATTGACTTAGATCTGCTACCAGAAGAATATGGTGGTAAAACGAGCAATCTTACTGATATAAGAGCATATTGGATGAAAAAAATGTCAGATCGTACAGATTATTTTCTAGACGATACAAGATGGAAGGTAGATGAATCCAAAAGACCCATAAATCACGAAAACAACAAATCTATTTTCGGTATACAAGGTTCATTTAGATCTTTAAATATTGATTAACTAATATTTAGTTAAAATTTTAATTATTTAGATTAAAATGTTCATAAGTTGTAACGGGTGATAGTAATGCACAATTAATTTTTATCTTTAAATTTATTTTTCATTTAGAATTGTTTGCCTTGTAACAAAATATTTGTATAGATATTTATTGTTTACCTGTTTATGTAAAATAAACATTCAAATATATTTCGAAATGTGTAAAGTGAATGTCAAAAATCTTTTAATTAAAATAATTTGTTAATAGTTTTGTAAGAGGTTAGAATTGGAGGGGATTTATGTAATGACACAACCTCATTTTTGTACGATAGTAAATAAAGTATGTGTGAACATAACTACTGTAAATAGAAACACTATTAAATACATACATACATTAATTTTTATTGCATGTACGTGTTTATAAATGAAACACCAATGTTTAAATAATGGAAACATTTATTTGCAAATAAATATTTTTTATAATAAAGGTATTTCTTTTTCTTTTTTTTTTTTCATCACCTTCATTCATTTAATATACTTTGTAAAGTCAATAAAAAACTAACATAAAATATAACATAAATATAGCGTATATAATGAAATATTATCTGGCTTAAATATTTTCTTTTATATCTATTTAATGTTCATCATCAGACTGAGGTCCCTGCTCAATATTCCGAGCCAACATATAATTATCCATATCGATTGACCGGCAATTGTTGATTGCATAACGTAGACGTTCAGCCATTATATCTTGAGATGAGTACGGGGGCAAGCGGAGTTGAAAGAAACAAGTTTGAGCCGTTGGCAATCCGTTTGCTATACGGTCCACTTTCATAACCTTAAAAATGAATCATCAATGTTTATTTTTTGTATTGACTGTTAGATTTTTATGTTTCATGGTCAACTACATCATAAAAATCTAACAATAACAAATAACTTTGTAACAATGTAATGTATAGTGGTTAGGGTAACCACCTTTTTATTTCAACTGACTCGGAGATTTTAATGACCGGGTGGTTTAGAAAATTCAATACATTAAAACTAATATTTCTAAATAAAAACAATTTAATTTGAATACAATCATAAAATTTTGAAATTTATTTTAACGTTTATACATTTAACTAAATAATATTTTGATATGGCTATAAATTTATCATTAATCATGGTTAGTTATTTTTTTAACTTAAAACTTTATGACTACATCTAAATTTAGTTTAATCTGGAGATTACAACAAATAACCCGGAGACCGGAGATTCAGTTGAAAAACCGGAGACTCCGGGCGAAAACCGGAGAGGTGGTAACCCTAATAGTGGTGATGTACAAAATGCAAAACAAATATTTAGTATTTATAATATCCAGACGAACAGAAACACTAATATTAGTATTTTTGCAAATTATATTTAAAAAAATACTAAATTGGAAAAGTATTTATAACTATTGCAAGAATTGATTATTATTGATCAGTATTTTCACTGCTTTTGTAAAAAATTTCTTTGATAAAGTAATAGCTCGACTTACGAGCCGCTCAAAATAACAAATTTTTAAGATGCAATTTTATTTTGTATTTTTATTATATCTGACATTTCAAAATCGATATAAAGCTAAATGAAGCTCTTGAAAATGTTTAATAAACAATCGAAACCGCTTTTTTCTGAAATCATTTCAAAACATAATTCGAAATACCGGCCGTTGTTTTATTACATTAGTAATTATTCCTAATTGAATTTACTTTTTAAATGAATAATATATATATATATATATATATATATATATATATTTATGTATAAAAATAGTACCTAATTTTATTATATCATTTCAATCATCTTATAAGAATTCCAATGAAATATTTGTCGAATTAGTAATTATTTAATTATAATTGTAAAATAAACTTTAATACTTTATTATTTCATTAATAGCTTCTAGGTAAATTTTATAGAATTAAAATGAAAATTTTTATTAAACTTTTCATTTACTATTTTGTACTGAGTACAATATGTAATATGTAAAGAATATGTTTTTATTGCTAATTTAAATATTTTATTGTTATTCCACTTGCTATACAATTAGCTACATACACACATATTAATAGTTGTTTTTATGTAACCATTACTTTCATTTATAGACATGTAAACACATAACTATTACGTAATAATGATATTTTAACTTGTTTAATTTTTATGATTGAAAAGGTTACCTGAAACCGTTGAGATAAATCAGCTAAATTTGCAGGAAGTCTTGAACGTCCCGATACAAAACGCATAAAAAGAACACGTTCCTCATTCGTAAAACTTTCTAATATATTCCAGAGCCATTGAACTAATTGGTGTTTTTCGTCTAGTTCACGGTATCTATAAAATAAAATCAATACAAATTAAGTACTACTAATCTCATGAGAAACATATTTATTTATTACAACTTTTTTTGATATTTATGTTATTTTGTATGGTATACATTTGCTGAGAGAAAAATTTAATAATCTTGTAAAATAATAAAAAACATAATTTAGTACATTGCAATATGATCTACCGAGGTGAAAATTTAAATAAAAAGAATTTAAAAGTTCCCAAAACCACAAAATTAATTTAAAAGTTGAGCTAAATATGTATTTCGGAAGTTAAGCTTCTTTCATCAGTAGCAAATTAATAAAATAAGAATTTGTCAATTTGTTATTGATGATGGAGATTTAGCTTCCGAAATACGTATTTAGCTTTAATTTTAATAAATTTTGTGGTTTTGCAAAATTATTATTTTTTTAATAATTTAGTGTCTATTAGCTTTCTTGTTTATATTTATTTTTAAATGAAATTAGAAAGATTTTTTGTAAAAGTATGAGTTATTTATAAATTTAACTTTCTAGTATTAAACAATTATAACTGGTATATAAGTATTTTAAAATTTTCAATTTTAATATTAATTAAATCATTCTATAACAAAATAAATTATTTTTATTATAATATACATACATATATGTATATACACAATATAATAGACTTTAATTAACTAGAAAGCTATTACTCATACCATATCAACAATTTATACATTACAAAAACATCTATTTACTTTTATTTCTATAAATAATTTATTATAAAAAAAAAATATGAAAAAACTAAATATAGTTATATCCTCATTTCCTTGCTTTCATAAAGTACCGTCAATATGTATATAATATTACCATATAATTGAATATGAAAACCAGCAAAATAAAAGAAGAATTAAATAAAACAATAAAATAAGCAATGAAAGCAAAAGTTACTTACCTAACAACTTTCTTAAGCAGAGCAACGGAAATGTAAGACATGCCGCATACAAGTTGCTCCATATGAGCTGCTGTTACAAGCGACAGTAAAGGAACAGGAATTATCCCAGCCATTCCTTCTCTAATTGCCGCTACTTGAAGATCCATTTCTTGCAGGCGAAACTTGACAGCTTGCTCAAAATATTGAGCCCGGTTACTGAATACTAGTGGTATACTGCGACCGCCTGGGATAATTGGCACTACTTTGCCAGTACAACTTGTACCTAGTAATTTAATTAGAATTTAATATAAAGATTAATTAGGGATAAATTAATAAACGAATGATTTTTATTTGAAGTAAAAATAAATATAAAATAATTTTTATTATGAAGAACCTAAAATTAATAAACTAACCTTCAAAGCACTCTAGAGGAATAATTTCATGGAAATTAGCTTCTGTCACACCTGAAAGATGTATATCACGAATACTTTTCAAGCTTTGAACATATAAACAATCAGTTTCTTCCAAATCATCAATTGTTACTGGCTCTCCAACAATTAACTTCCAAACAAATGGCGCTAGAGGAATTGCTAAAGGTTTTTTAGTTCTTACCGCTACACCAAATAAAATTCCAAGAAATTTAAAATACGAAATATATTGTGGTGAACACAGTTGAGGATTTAAAAGATATCGATCTCTGTTATAGCCTTGGTCAATAACAGCATTTGGCGTTGGTACTAATAGAGGTACTACACCAGACACAATTTCTTGGCACATTTCTGTAATTGTGTCATCAAAAACTCCGCCTGCATCGTCAGCTCCTTCGCCTAAAAGTTTCACCTTCCAAGCTCTTGATGGTAAACGAAGTTCGGACGATTTTAATTCGACAACTTGCTTAGCAACTTGTACAAAAATTGGTTTGCAACGTTTGCCTTTAACTGTTAAGCGTCGTACAGTAACTTGAGGTCCGTAATTTCTTCCTTGAACCATTGTTTTGCCAATACATCGAACTAAGGGAAGAGTATATACTCTTGGAGCTAAGAGAGGTCTAAGGTTTGGTGACATAAATCCTTCTAGTGGTGGTATACACCATTCTGGCTGCGCGCATAAAGGCATAAAGCGCCAACAAGAATAGAGAATGTCAGAAAAACTGTACAAAAATTTTAGTCTAGTTTGTATTGCTTCTATAGATAATCCTTGAAGGTGTCCATATTGTGGTGGAATTTGCGTTGGGAGCCCAAAAATCATAGGTCTAGTTAATCCAGGTATTCTATTTGGTGTTTTAATCGCTGTCCATGCAGCACTATGTGTTCTTCCTGTAGATATTTGTTTGATACCTTTATCAGTTAATTCGGGAATAATTTGTGGCTCTTTTATTAAACCCAAATGCGATAATCCCAACTGACCATCTGTATTCATACCCCAACCAAATACTTTTCCGCAACTAGTTAAAGCTAGAATATGTTCAGATCCAACAGCTATGTTCTCAACAATATAATCGGCTAAAGATAAAATTTGCTGTGGCGTATTATCGTTCCTATCTCGATTTGAAAGTTGTCCCGATGTTCTTTCAACCCCACAAGTAAACACTCGTCCATCTTTAGTTAGAAACACAGTTACATGACTTCCACATCCAACTTTTTTAATACCAATATTGCACATCGATTCAACCCTTTGAGGCGTTGATTTTGTAGTTGTATGACCTAAACCTAGTTTTCCATAGTCACCTTCACCAAATGTCCAAACTATATTTCCATCTGTAGATACACAAGCTGTATGATTTAAACCGCATGCGACTTGACCTATTCGGTAACCGTCTAATGCCGAAACTCTTTCCGGTAACTTTTTATTCGATGTTGAACCGAGTCCTAATCGTCCATAATCCCCATTTCCAAATGTGAATAATTTTCCGTCGGATGTTACGACCGCACTATGCTTAAATCCGCAAGTGACTTGCACAACTTCTTCATTTTGTAATGCTTCAATTTGTCTTGGTCGCCGTTGTCTATCACTATTTCCATGCCCCAATTTTCCATAATCTCCATCGCCCCATGAAAATACTTCTCCACTTTCTGCTAAAGCTAAACTATGTCCATCTGATCCACAAGAAGTAGCCAAATCAGTAATAACAAAACCTTGTAAACTACTTATAACACTTAATGAATGTAAATCGTCAGAATTGCCTTGTCCTAATCGTCCATAACTTCCTTCTCCACAAGCCAAAACTGTTCCATTCGCTTGGATAACAAAAGTGCAATTTTGTCCGCAAATAATCGTTTGGGCTATTGAGAAAGATTCAGTGCAAACTGGCATAGTTGTGCTGCAGCCTGCTTCACCTAATTGTCCATGTCGACCTGAACCCCATAAATATGCTTGACATTTACCACCAATTTGCCAATCTTGAGGTTGTTGTGTTACCCAACTGATAATTTGTTCATCTACTTTTGGATCCCATGCAATGTTATCGATTGCATTTGGTACAATGTCCCCATCTTCTGGAGAAGCACTTAACTCGATAGCTAGTTTCACTGGAATTTCAGTTCTTTTTGTGAGACATTCGGCCACTTTAGCTCCTTGACTGAATGCTAGCAGCCATTGCCATTCCACTTCAATTTTAAATCGATTTTTATCGTTTGCTGGAGCTGACTTATAGCACAAGATTTTATCTAAATCTAGCAGTAATGCTAGAGATGCTAAACTTCTTAAATGAGCGCTGTGCATCAATTGTGAACCCGATTGTACATGTGGTTTCTCGTGATTATATTGTGATTGTAGAATTCTTGGTAGATTTAGCAATAATGTTCTGAAAAATGATGCATTTTTTAAACCATGAACGCCCTTTCGCATAAGTGAACAGCGTGCCGCGGCATAACATTTCGTTTGCTTAAAGTGCTCCATGCCGTAATGATAAATTTTAATAGCCTTTGATCGCGAAAAACAAGCTGCTAAAGAACCATCCAACCAAGCGATACCATTAACATCTGTTCCTCCTGATCCTGTTATACTTTGCAATAATGTACCATCTTGAAGTGACCAAATATTAACAACACCATTCGGACCTTTAACGCATGCGCTAGCCAAAAATAAACCGTCTTTATGAACGCACAAACTTGTTACTGGCATATAAGAATGCCCTTGCACTTCTATAATCATTTTGGGATTGTTTTTATGATTTGATTCTTCCTCATAATCTTGCAATTTCCAAACACAAATCGTCCCATAAATAGTGCCAATAATCAGCAACAATGAATTATTACTTCCAACAAATGGAGACCAATGCAAGGACACTGGTTCATGTGGTTGAACAAGAGTGTAAAGACATTGCCAAGTATCTTCTAATTTATGCCAAACTTTGCTAGTTCCATCCACTGAACAACTAGCTAATAATTGTCCTCTAGAATCGAATTGCATTCCTGTTAAAGCATTATTATGTGCTGCGATAGTTATTATGTTTATATTTTGATTTAAGAATCCAAACTTAATCGTTCCATCCGAAAAGCCAATTGCAAATTCCTTATCTTCATCATACCAGGATAAGTAAGCTACGGATACTAAAATAAACAATTTTTTTTTACAACCACCATATTAATAAAAATATTTTCTAACTTACCATATGATTTGGAGCAATTTTCAAGTTCAATAATTTCCTTTCGTCCATTACAAATAGTAACAATTGCAACAGATCCATTTATTCGTCCTACTAATAAATAATGTTTCTCATGTCCACTAGTTGTTACAGTGGGCCAAACAATATCGGTAATATAAGCATTTTGGTTAATAATGTACCATTCTTGTTCATTATCAGATGAATCACTCATTTTCGAATCAATTGCCCAAATATTAATGGTGTTCTCCATAACAGCAGCAATATATTTTCCAGATGAAGACCAAGCTAACTGACTAATGATCTTTCCTTGTAATTCACTGCCATACATATCCCTAGAGATGTGAAACACCAAAATATGTTCCATGTATGGTTGATGCTTATTAGCTAAGCACCAAATTCGAACAGTGCCATCATAAGCACATGAAGCTAGTAATTGATTGCCGTTGTGCCATGCAACTGCATTCACTCGATTATCATGTCCTTCGATTTCTGTGAAGAGACAAATTGGAATACTGTTGAATAAATCAGCTAGATTAATACTTTCAGGTGTTGGTGATGTTAAACTTTGGATTTTTGTAGCAATACATTTAAAAACTTGTTGTGACGCCCATTGCCTATATTGGACTTTCATTCGTATGGATAGAATGCAAGCTGCTAAAGCATTAACTAACGTTAGTGGACCAACCATATTATTTTGAGCAATTGGAGAATGATTAATCTCTTCTTTAGTATATTCCATGAGAGAATTACCACCATAGGTTGACAAAATACTGACTAAAGCTTGAGTAACTGCAATACTAGATACAGTAGAACTTGGCGATGAAATCTGACTTGCATGTGTTAAACCAACAGCAGTTGCTACTAAATCTTTAGTACAAAGATTGACAATTAATTTCGATACTTCAGGATCGTTTTGTGATAAAGCAGCAATGCTCATACTCAAATAATTCAGATACGAACTTGCAGCAGCTGGTAAGGAAGAAGTCAATTGTGAAAATCCTTTCATTAAAGCTAAAGGTGAATTAACTGTAACATCACCTTCAACTTTAACGTCATTTATTTCAACACGACCAGTAGCTGTTAGCATCATTAAACGAACAATTTTTCTTACATCAGATAAACCTATGGTTTCCAAACTTTTAGTTAGGTCACAAGACGAATTACTCAAACATAGTACCGATAAAATATTGAGAACCATTGATCTTGATAATAGAATATGAACTGCTGTTGTTAAATGTTTTAGCGCAAGAATTCGATCTTGCGACGATGTTAACTGAGATGCTTGAACACCTAAATATCGCATTTGATATTCAGTTTTTGTTTGTGATTCAATTGTAACTGCTGCCACTAAGGAAGTTCCTAAAGGATCTAGTTCTTTGAAGCTTAGTGGTTCTGGTACTGCTTTCTTGTCGCATAATCCTAAATATGCTGATAGATTTTGCATACTTTCCAATTCTGTCAAGTCAATATTAATAGCTTGAGTGTCTGACTCAGTCATATCTATAGAGGTAAAATTTACAAAATGGTTATTAAATCAATTATTAGTTATTATATTATTATAAACCTTTTTCATCTGCAATTATATCAGGTGCAAGTGTTCTAGCTGACTTATATCTATCGATAGTGCATTGTTCTTGGCTACTAGAAGCTTCGCCAAGCTGAGGACTAGTTCGGAATTGTCTACTGTAGTCCGCCTGACAATCATGACACATAATATAATTTGTGCCTGTGAAAAAAAAATATAATAAAAATAAAGATTTTTTTTTAAAACTATTTTTATATTTTTTTGAAAAAAAAAAGAATGTTAAAGAAAACCGACCTATAATATTTCCACAATATCCTGTTCCCCACAAAAGTCCACATCCTGGATGGGATGATAACATATGTCCAGCTAAATGTGAGCTAAATTGATCACACAGTCCACACACGTTTCCCATGTTATTCAGTGACAAAACCGACATATCCGCCACTGAATTATGAGGTGCTGGTGAAGCTTCACTATCAATTGGCGTAATACCGTACAATAAATGATTATGACTATTAATACGTTGTCTATCACGTTCTCTTTCGCGTTCTCGTTCTCTATCCATTAATAAACGTTCAGCTCGCTCTGCAAGATAGTTACGAATGTCGGAACAGGCTCTTCGTCGAGGACCTAATCCACGACGATGTATCCAACAACTACTTTCAGGATCCCAACTATCTAAACTCTGAAATAACGAAATATATATTCAAAAGATTTGTAAACGTAAATGTTTATATTATGTAGCATCTAATAAACTTTGATAAAATAAAATCCTACCTGTTGTCTTTGAACTTCCTGCCCATTAAAAGTACCGGATCTATTTGTGATAGCAGGCGCTGATACAGCAGAAGCATTATCTTGTTCTTCCTGCGAGTCATCAATATTTGGATGTTCCAACATCCACATTGCTAGATAATTCACCGAATGTGTATTCAACTCTCCCGATAATCCACTTGCAACCAATGCCTGCATAATTTGTCTATGATGAAAACCCATTTCCAATAAAGGATGTGCAACTGGCGGTAAAGGATTAGGGGGCGAACATAAATTACTTAATCGCGACATAAATGAATCTTGAGTTCTGTTAGTCGAAGTAGGCAAAGATAAAGTAGTGGTTGGTTGTGGTGTGACAGGATCAGAATAAATTGATCGAGGAATGAAAGGAACAGAAGAGATTGTTAGCGTTGAAGGTGGTGCTAAGGTTGCACCTCTAGTTAATCTAAACGGTCCCTGAATGGTGTTACTAGTACTTGCTCCAGTTGAATTAATACACGAATTTGCATTATGAACTTTTGATAAATTCACTGTTTCGTTACTTTTATTTTTATTGCTCACATTTTGTTTATCTAGTATTTTAGTTATTTTTGATTTAATTTCATCTAATTCCAAACCTTCCTCGGATTTATTTTTTGTGTACATTGAATGCAAAACTGTTTGACCACGTTCTAGTTCTGCCATATTAACAACCGATTTTAATTTACAATGTTCAACACTTTTATTAACAATAGATTTCATCAAGAATTTAAGGGCATCTTTCAATTCATCTTCGTCGTAAATATCTGATTGTTCTTTATCCATACTACCATCCGATTTTAAGTTCAAATCTACTGAAAAAGAATCAGGTACTAATAATAGTTCAGTATATTTACTAGAAGTTAGCAACGCATTTAATGTTTTCAATGCACAAAATTGTAGGAAAGCAAGTCGTAAACTTATTAATTCACAATTTAATAATTTTGTTTCAAGTAATCTAGAAGTAATTCGATTTTTGTCCTCTTTATCCGTATCTTTTATTTGTGATTCGCTTTGAGTGACATTCGTTTTTTCCGAAGCAATTCGAGTTACTTCGCCCATTATTACTGAAACCATTTCATTAGTTAGAGATTCAACAGTCCGTGTAACTGATTTAGTTTCAACAGGTTGTTCCTGTGTTATTTGAATTTGTGAATCAGAATTCGATCGCCAAGTGTCACATGAGTACCAAGAATGGCGACGTTTGCTGTCATGTGGTTTTTCTTCTGGTTTTAGAATTTCTTGTTCTTTGATGGTTAGATCAGGCTGAGGAAATTCCATTTCTCCGGTCAGTCCACTTAATCGTGTAATTAGTTTTAAAACCTCTGACGATATTCCTGTTAATTTACTTGTATAAAATGGAAGTGGTTCGATTGGTTGTAAAGATGTAATGGGTACATCGCTTATGGAACCTAAATATTTTAAATTATTTAATTTTATTTATTTTTATTTTTTTGTTAATTTATATTTACCATCAAATTCCCACTGAACTTTAACACTAGTAAGTCCTTTTTTCAATGTTCCTAAAATAATTCCTCTTTTGGAGGCATTTTTATGAAAACAGTATCCTCCAACTTTTAATCCTCTATCAACGCCACCTATAATAGCTAAAGCTGGCCAAACAATATTACATAATTTTTCAGTGTCTAATTTTTCAGATTCAGCTTCTGTTGTTACTTCTTCAGTTTGATTAGCTTTTTCATTCTTTTCCGCTTCTTTACTCGGTTTCTTAATGTTTACCTCCTTTACCTTTGGTAATAATTCTTTTAAATTATTTAATCTATCTGTTATACAGAAATTAACCTAAAACAATTTTAATGTAAAGTACAAATATGTAATTAGAATATAACTTAAAATTCTGTAGTTTGTTTAATTTAGAAAAAAAGATATTTGAATTTGATTGATACAGAATTTAGAATTTTACTTTATCAAAAAAAAAAAACCTGTTTCTCCCAAGTGTCTGTTGAATGTAATTTTCTAATTAGATTTATATGCGATTCTGCTAGAACTGCAGCTAGTGGAGCACAATTAGGTTCACCGGGTAGCAAATCACGAGGTGCTCCATGTACCTAATTAATTGTAATAATTAAAATTAAATCATTAAAACTAATCATTACAACCGATTTACTAACTTGCATGTCTGTCATCTTAACTTTTTCTCCCGGACCAGTGGCGTAGAATAAAACACAAGGATATAATTCCGATGCATCGATATCTTCAAAAGCAACACGCGGTTCTTCGCCATTCTTACCGAAACTTAAAGTTTTTGCGTCCATATCTAATACTACAGTTATATAATCGCCCTGTGTAAAACTTTGAAAACTTAATTCTTTTTCACCATTATGATAAAGACCGCCACTATATGCCCGATATAACCACATATCACTAGTTGATCTGTGTCTATAATCAGCTATTGGATATTTGGAAACACCTAGACAAGTTCCTTCGTTTCCTTTGTTCTCTTTAACAATTAAAAATTTCCACTGATAACAACCGGAAGTGATTGCCTTGTTACCGAGACCATAGCCTCTTCCGCCAATACCATGCACTATAGTAAGATTATTTTCAACTGTGCAACACATACATCTCTGTGAATCAAATCCTACATCCAAAACTGGAATATTATCTTCGCACATTTCAGGCGTAATCATATCGTTCGTATTATTTAATTTTAATAAGGTTTGTTGCAAAGCTAATTTCTTTTCTTTGGCTTTTCTTTCCGCTATTAAGTTAGGTACATTCCACATATCGAACGCTAGTTGTTGAAATATTTCCTTAACAATCTGCTCTCGATCTTCCGAGTCAATAACACTACACTTTATATTAGGAAGTACAGTACTTAGTAATTGTAATGCTAATAATTTTGGTCGTAAACTTTGAATATTTAAAACAATACTGTTGCTTTCAACATTTCCCGTAACAGATAGTAACGATTTGGTCCATTTTTTTATGCATAGAGCATTTTTAATTATTCTACTTGATGCAACGCATCTTATGAACACAAGAAAATCACCTAAATTTCTTTCATAATTCAATGACTTTCCTTCACTACTATATTTTTTACCAATTGGTGAATCGCGAAGTACAGTTACTTCTAAAATTCCACTTAACTGTTCATGTAAAATGTCCATTAATTGATTTATAACAAAAGGTTCTAGAAATTTTGCATACATACTACAAGATATTGCAATTATATTTATTAACCGTAAAGATGCAACTGATTCGGAAGATATTTTTCCGTTGATTAATGGACTGGGAATAACAAATGTTGTACTGGTTTTAGAAATTTCTAGTAAAATCCTCAACAATCCATTGTTAATAACAAGCGCTAAATCATCAGGTTTATATCTTGTACTTAATGCAAATATTGTTAAAAGTTGTAGCTTTGGATTTTCTTTCAAAGATTCTACTAATATTGTATATATATTGTGCACAACTTCTTTAATTTTACGTTGTAAAATATAAGAAGAACATTGTATACCTTCGGTGTAATGATGTAGTTGCGTACAAGATTCATTCGATTTTAAATTAATTAATCCGAAACATCCGGATAGTAATTGTTGATGAATACAACTCAATAAGGTTGTACTCGAAGTGTTTTTCTGTGCAGCAAATAATAATTCGTAAATTTGTGTTAAACTATTTAAGCGTGTTTCGGCTCGTTGCGTATGATATTCAAGAGCTGCTTGTAGTAGATCGATTTCCGTTGTCCATCCTTGTTCTGCATTCGTTAGATTCGCTTTGATAATATCTTCATCGCAGCAATATTGTACAGCACTTGCACAGAGTTGTCTTAAATATTTATAACGTTTCTCTTTGGTTGATTGATAATAATCAACGTAATGTTTTTCATTTTCATTTTCTTCGTCAGAAAGCGCTAAGTCATCGCTCGAAGAACAACATTCAGGTCCTTTAACGCATAACAGTAAGTATAAACAACGTTGTAGCGTTATACTGCACAATTTCTCAAACTGTAATTCGGTAAACTCATTCACATGATTCGAATAATCATTTCCATCAAAATCAGATTCAGTATCATTTTGTTCCGCATTTTGTTCCGATTTTGAATCTTTTGAATGGTTTACCCTGTTATGCGATACCTTGTAACAAATTGGTGATCGAAATGACAATAATTTTTGCAGTAGTTTGAAAACATAATTGTAAATTTCTTGCAAAGCAGAAGAATTATTCGGTTTTTGTATCAAACCTGTATGTTTTAACAACACAATCAAAAAGAATCGAATTATCACATCAATATTTGGTTCATCAAATTCTTCATAACTGTCCCAATATTTAATAAAAAATTGTTCAATTATCACAAGAAAAATTGAATTATCGAAAACTTGTTCACCATCCACTATTAAATCGGATAAATTCAATGCTAATCGCATGTATTTCTGTACATCTGGATTTAGATTCTTAATTAGATGATTTAGTTTTTCAGTGTTTGATGTTAAAATTAAATCAGAAAATTCTTTAATAGATTTGTAATCGGAATCCCTATTTTCTAACCCGTATATGAACAGAGAACTTTGAAGCCAATGTTGACTATCATGTTCTTCTTGAGTTACTGGCTCTCCAATTAGCATACCTCCTAAACACTGCCCAATTAACAGGGTGCAAGTTCGTTCTAAATCAATTAACCAAATCCAAGATTGATCTGCTAATTGGGTTAGAGTTGGTGTTTCTCTTCCTGTATAATACACAAATTATTTAATAAATAGGTTTTCATTATAATAAATTAAAAATACGGAGTAATTTCGTACCGGAAAATGTATTTTCCCCATCATTATGAACTTCTTCCGGTAGAAATCCATTCAGTCTGTCTAATGAAGACAACATTTTCAGCAAACTAAATAACAACGGTTGATAATAAGTTATCGGTAATAACAACAACGCATTCAAAATCTTTAATAACATAGCACCAGCTATTGATTCCAGCATAATATTAAACAAAAACGCCAAACTTTCCGGATAAAACTCAATGACTTCTGCAGCTTTACTGAAGATATTACCAGAAAGTGTAAACAAACATAGAAGATGTTTTTCTAATAAATTTATACTGGATTGTAATGCAGGCACTTCATTGGTTGTAAGGCTACAATATGCCAATAAGTGATTTTGTAATGATGATAAAAGTTTACTTAAATGCTGTATTTGTGGATTGCTAAAATTGTGACAATAACTTGAATTTTCTAACTGGAAATGTTTTGATACTTGTGTTAAACAATCGTCCTGAAATATAGACTTACTATTAGCATTATAAACATATTCATTTTGTATGTTTCAATGAAATTTGATAAAATAAAATTGTTTTAAAGTAAGTATATTTTATTAAACATTAGATAATTGCTACACATAAATACATATACTTACAGTGTAAAAGTTAAGATTTTGCAGCAAAGTCGTCATTAAAAGTTCAGTTAAATATAAATCTTCAATGTCTAAAGTTTCTGGTACAGCACTATAGCTCAACAGTGCTGCTACATGACTGTGATCATCCAAACTATTTAAAATAATGTCCAGAAGCATTTTTTGTCCGCAAGTTAAATTTGCGCCATCAGGTAGTAGAGAATGTAATAATTCCATTCTTTCTCTTAGTTGAGGTAAGAGAAGGCCAGCACCAATAGATAACATATCTAATACTGTTGCGCTAATATCTCCCGGTGTATCTATATCTACCAAACTAAGAAAAGAAAATATATTAGTAAACATTTTAATTCAAAAGCATTATTTGAATAAAAATATTTTACCGAAATAGTAAATTTCTTAACGCTGTTGATTCAGCTCCTAAAATATTGTTACTTAATGCACCACTAATCGCCAAAGACAAATGAGTACTCAATAATTTCAAACACAATAAAACAAAATAATTGTGTTCTTCTTCAGTGGGAAATGGCGGAGGAATATTATCGTCGAAAAATGCTTCAGCGTATTTTTCTAAAAATCCACGCAGTATACCAAATGTTTCTTCATGTAAATCTAAACAGAACGGTTTATGCCAATTAACTTGTTGGCGTTCGATTGGCATTGCTGTCAATGCTACTGAATGTGACGTTCCTGAAAAATAATAATTTTATATTGGTTTCTTTCGCCTCTCTTAATTCCGTAATAAACAAGAGAAATAAAAAAAATTATAATCGATATTAATAGTTGCAATAAATTTTCCAACTTACCGGCAGATATTTGATGTATATTAATGCCACTGAGTCCAACAACTTTCAACGGTCGAATTACATGATTGGAATGATGTCCTTGACCGCACTGCCCCATTGCATTACTACCCCAAGCAAATACTTCGCAGTCAATTGTCAATGCAAGGCAATGTGCATCACCACAAGCAATGTCTACGATACGATACGGAGCTAGATCGGAAATTAAAGTTGGAGTCAAGCATATTGTGTCAATGTTGCCTCGTCCAAGACAACCGCCACTGCCCCAACTGTATACTTGTCCCGTTGATGTTAATGCTAACGAGAATTGACTGCCGGCTGCTACCTTACGGACTGTTAAACCTTGGAGTGCTTCAATTACTTTTGGTCGATATACCTAATGATAGTTGATTATCAATTTACAAGTTTTATTTCTGTTTCATTAATTAAAAATGTAAATGTAAAAACATACCTTAGCAATTTCACCATGCCCTAATCTGCCACCATCAGCAGATCCAAAAGACCAAACAGTTTTTCCATCAGAGGAAAGAGCCAGAGTATGCGCACTACCACATGCAACTGCTCCAACACCAGTTAGATCATGTACAAGAGTGGGAATATGACGAGCATTGCAATCTGCATGTCCTAATCGGCCATGATCACCTTCGCCCCAAGTATACAGTTCTCCGTCTTCTGTCACTGCTGCACTATGTCGATACCCTTAAAAAAATAAATTCTTTAGAATATAAATAATAATTATAGTATTAAAAATTATTCTAAATATTTGTGTAAAATAAAACTACCTGCACAAATACTGCGAACTACTTTGCCCATAATTGCCCCGCCCACTAATCTAGGCTGTTTCTGCGTAGAACAGTTTCCATGTCCTAATTTCCCATAATCACCATCACCCCAACTATAAACTTGTCCATCTTCCGTCAATGCCAAAGTGTGTCCATCACTCCCTTTTGAACTTGACAATTTTTTAATATTTGTATCGACTAAAACTCTCTTCGGTTGGGGTTGATTCGCTGAATCGCCCAAACCCAATCGTCCATAACTGCCTTTTCCACATGCGCTGACTGTTCCATCCCAATGAATGATAAATGTGCAGTATTGCCCAGCTTCCACCTACAAATTATTCAGTAATTATACCTTTAGTTAAGTACTCATTTTGGATAAATTCGTACTTGTTGTGCCTGTGCAAAAGCCTTAGACATTGTGGGAATAATAATTTTCTCAATAGCTCCCTCAGCAAGTTGATGTGATGAATTACTACCCCAAACATAAACGTCGCATTTTTCCATTGCTGCATAACTTTTTTCCAAATCGTTCTTTTTCGGTTTGATGCAAGTACTTTCATGATCTACTGCCATTTTAACGAGCTATTTATAAAAAATATATTAAATTAATAATTATTAAAAAATATAATTGATAGAATAATATTATATAACTATTTGTAACTATTTATTTGATAAATTAAAATATTTAAAAACTTAAACTTTACTTGATAAAAATCACAAAAAAAGCAGAAAATTAATGAATATGTATTATTTTTTAAATAATATTTTACTCATTACGAAAAAATAAACGGGATTACTAATATTCAAAAGTAACATAATTCCATTTAAATAATTTAAATTTGATGTGATAAATAATATTTGGTTAATTTTTAATAAATTTATTATTATCTAGATTACCACACTCATTACGCAGATTGTGGATAGAAAAAGGGCGGTAAACACCTTCAAAGTAGTGGTTAGAGGAAAAAAAAAACAACTTTATATTTAATTTACGTCTAAAATTGTGTTTATGTTTTTACTTATTGGTGTGTTTACTGTATAACAACAACGAATGAAATGTAAACCATTCTTGGAATTATTTAAGAAAAAAAATGTAAGCAGACTTCTTTATTTTTTTATAACCAATAATAATATTGAATAAACTATGATCTACATAAATTGTACTACTATAATTTAACATAATAAAGAATCTTTCAGAACTCATTATATTAAAATAAAGCTTTAATTTTAGTTCTGTATAATTTTTAATTAAATTTCGACATTTCGATTTTACTCTACCTATATCATTATATCGAAACGTTGAATTTTAATTAAAAATTATATAGAACTTAAAGCTGAAGCTTTTTTTATTTTTGTATAATTTAAGTAATTTGTGTAATGAGTGAAAAAAACAGTACAATTATTTACCTCTTCCATAATACACATAGCGGCATCGTATAAACTAACTTGATCGGATGGTAATTTTTTCTTAATCATTTTCGATCCTTTCATTTGCAATAGACACTTATCCAAAGTGTCTCTAGAAATTTTTCCGCTTCCCGAATCGGAAGCATCTAATGCCATTTGAATCCATTCTAATATATATCGTAACGATCCTCTTTGCAACGCAAGACTTAAAACTAACTCGGATGCCAATCGTCCGTGTATATCAGAGCTAGTTGTTTGGAGAACAGTTTCTTTTAAAAAACGTGTAACTTTTTGCAGACTATTAACGCCTAATGGAGTTAATTGTGTATCACTTGACAAAGATAAAGGTGGTAAACTTTGAACCATATCAACCGCAGTTTTTAAAACTTCATTACATAGCGACGTTACACCTTTAATTATTAATTTTCAATAATCAGTGATTGATGAATTATATGTGTCTGGTGAGTTATACGTACCTGACGTGCTATGTTCTTGCCAATTTTGTTTTAAAAGAGCGAAAAGTAGACTTAAACCAGTTTGAACACTGATTTCTAGAAGAGCTTGAGATCCACTATAAGAAGCATCATTATGCAGCAAATGTAAATCAGTGAGTGCAACGGGAGTAATTGGAATTTTCGTTTTTTCTATATCGTGATATCGTGTCCACAAAGCGTAAAAAGTTCGTTTAAGAATAGTTAATCTTTGTTTTAAAATTAATGAAAACGGAGTAGATGAACAAACATTTCTAGCCAGTTCTAGTTGTGATGTAAGCAAAGTTGTTATGTAGTGATTTAATTCCAAGGATAATGGGGATTCTGATTCAAAGTCTGGTAGTAATGGAACATCATTTTGTAGTAAATTTGATGAAGAAACTGGTGACAGTTCCTTATTTAAAATTAATTCATTATAAAGTAAATGGACATTATCGCGATTTGCCAAATTATCGCAATTTTCTGCACACCAACGACCATTTAAATGGTCCAACCACGTATTTTCTATATTATAATTATTAGCGTTGTCCATGGTTTGTTGAATTATGATATATTATAATGATAAATTTATCCTATTTCTGAAATGTCATTGCTAACCAGCTGCCATGATGATCAGCTGTAACATAACCTAAAATAAAAACAAGCATTACCTTTTTGTTTTGACGTTAAAACCATTGAACGCACCTTATAAAAAAATATCACAATATATCACAACACATAATTTGAATACGTCTACGACAATATGAAAAATATACAACTGATAATTTTCATGAACTTTCCATTATGTTTTTGTTTGGTTGTGTTGTGGCTAACTTGACTCATTTATTTAGTTCACTTACCCTACCCTTACCTTTAAACCGAAACTCGTCAATAATTTTCGTATACGGTTCATTGACCTTTTTTACAAAATAGAATTCTATTTAAAGCCTCTGGCAAAACTTTCAAAAAATTTTGCTTCAAATATTACACAAAAAGTGTTAAAAAATGACAAACGTTTTATTTAATGTAATTATGTTTATTTTAATCAAATATATTATTACAAAGAACATTACTAGTTTTATATAAATACAAATAAATTATTTGTTTGAAATGTTTTAAATATCGTATTTTTTTAAACTATAAACAATATACACAAAAATTTATACAATACTGAGTTATAATTAACTGAATTTGCATTATGCTATTGTAACGAAAAATATATTATTACACAGATGCTTAATAAATTAAGTAGCATTTATTTCTTTTACTAAAACTTATACATTTAAATTAAAAACAAATCAGGTGTTCCGTTATTAAAGCTATTCCTAAAAATAGTAAAATATTTTTATATATGGTTCCGTTGCATTCTTGTACTTTGAAAAATAAGCAAAAATAATTTGCATTTCATTCTAAAAACACAGCGTCGTTTTATACTTATTACGAATATAAAAATATCACCAATTCTGTACAATATACGGAGTTATAAAAATGTAATTATTTCAAATATATATATAATATATTAAAAAATTAGTTTTAGAACTTGATAATTATATAGCTATAAACGCAATATTACTGGTATTTCTTTTAAGCTTTATAGGTACGTATAAGAGGCGAAAATTTGACTAAATTTTGTTATTTTAATCGGGAGCGTTTAGAATTGACTGTGAATCAGGCATTCCATCACCACTTAGCAGCGTACTGTTAAGGGTTAGAACACCGTGAAGGGCGGATATTTGGCTGGTATTATTACTAAATGGAAAGAATGAATTCACTTTCATTCGTAATTCTAGTTGCTCGTCTCGTTGTCCGTTTAAACTTGCATCGCCATTATACTCCCCTTTCGATAAATGATCTTGTAGATTTTGAATATCCATTTTTGTTATCCTATTGAATAAATCGATTTGTGGTTTACCACCTCCGGGTATTTCTAGTAATGGAATCCATCGGAAGTAGCATTGGCTCCACAAATCGAGGAAGCATATTTTGTACAAAGGTTCCATTCGTTTCTCGAACTTATCATCGAATAATGGATTATTAAATAATTCTTTTTCCTTGTCGGGAAATTGTTCACCCCAATCCCAGACACTACGTAATATTATTGGATTTGTGTGATCCTACAGTAACAAAAACATATATTTTTTTTTCATTGAATAGAAATAGATGTATGACTTACCCTAGCTGCGATCAGTCTAGCATGTTCGCAATTGAATAGAAATGTATCAAAAATGGTAATATGTGCTGAATCCCATAAAGTTGTTAAGTAAGTTTCTGTGAATTCAAATGCCATTGGATACTGCTGGAGTAATTGCCAGATACAATCCAAAAATAGTAAAAATATTGGAGACTGTTCGATTTCTGGTTTATTTACATGACCAAGTCTATTAGCAAACGGATGACCTAAAACTACCCATTCTTTTTGGATTAATGATTGAAATCCGTTAATTGTACGCCAATAAGGATCCAATAAGATTTGAATTAAACTGGATATTGCGCAACACATATCTTGACCATTACCTAAAATTCGTCATTATTATTCAATTGTTACTAAATACATTGTGAACCTGCTCTAGGTAAAATAAATAAACAAAAATAAATATACAATTTGAAATAAACGTCAAAAATGACTTTTAAATTTTAACTAAAAGTACTTGTCAAATACGTTATATATACATGTGACGATATCTGACAATTTAACAAATACGATTAAGTTCAATCGCAAAAAAATGTTTTTCGTTTCTTAATTATTTATTTCAAATTGAACTAAATTATATGGAACGAAGTAATAATCACTTATTAAATTTAGTTTACCTTCTTGCAAAACAACAGTAACACCTTGCGATAATTGGTCAGCAGCTGCAACACTTTTAGCTAAACTTTGCGAGACATAATTTAACCATCGACTACTATCCAACGAACTATACAATTTGCCATCTTGAATCCAAAACTGTCTGACTGATTCGGGCGTGCACAATTCCCTCAATTTCAAATAGCTAATTTGTATATCTTTCGGTGTGGGACACTCTTTACTAAGATCCATCACGAATGGTTGTTTCTTAGTTGGATGACTTTTTCGGACATTTTCGAGCATGATATTCTCCTGAGTTCGATCGGGAATCGTTGGCACAATATCGGCCATACGTACGAGAGCTGCCCCGTTCGCAATGCTCCATACCCAGATCGGGTAGAAGCGATTACAGAAATGTTCAGCTGCTTTGGTTAATTGGGCTTCGGTTACGGAAGCCGGTACAACGACGGTTTGCGGAAGACCGTTTGATAGATAGAAGTTTTGATTACCGGTTGATATACGCCAGTTCTGGGAATGGGTGCGCTCCATTTCACGTTTCCAATCTCTCACGTGATCGAATTTTACAGTATGCGAACTATAGTTGCTACTGTAATATTCCTCTCTGCAACAAACAGAATTGTATGTCATGTTTTAAAATGCATCTGAATATTGCAAACTGCTTAAAATCAATTCATAACTGTTTGAAGCATACGTAATGTGAAATTAGCTTGTAATTTAACATACTACGCATGTTCCGTACAATTATAAATCAGTTTCGTAGTTGATAGGAACAAATTTCATGAAATTATTAACTTCTAAAACAAATAAAACATACTTGTAATCATAGGCAAATAACAGTTGATGTCTCTTTGGAAACGCATGATGTAATAAAGCATTAGCAATTTGTTTCCCATTGTCAACAGCTGATATTTTAAAGCTAAAACTTAATGTTCGCATATTCTGAAAAAAAAAAAAAAACAGTTATCAAAAACGAATTGATTAAAAATTCCCAGTCTGGAATTCCCACTGATTAAAGAATGCATCATTTCTCGAATATTTATATAAATAAAAGTTGAACTAACCTTGCACACAACTTGTATTCCTTTTACCTTTCCGGAAACGCTCTGGCCGGGATGTAGACGTCGTTTCCGGTCACCTATTTGATATACAACATCAATATTCGACAGACAAACTTCATTCTCGCCAAGTAACAAATTTTGCTGATAATTAGAGACATCATTCTGCTTTGCATCGGCACGTATAAATGAAAATTTAAAATTGGTAACACTAAGCACTCCATATAAATGACCACCTGGCTTTTGTTCAGTCATAGGATTAAACATAACGACATTTTGAGCTTCCGCAATTAGTACTTCCCCTTAAATATAATACATTATTAATTTGGTAAACTGGAACTACATACAATGACAAAAAAAAACTAAACTAACCTGGCATCAATTTTGCATGCGCTTCGTTCAAGTTAAGAACCTAAAAATTAAGATAATTAATATATTTTAAATAAAGGATTATATAATAAGCTTTACCTGCAGATCATGTTCATCGAGTTCCAAGTAACTCTTAAAATTATGAGATTTATTATCATTCATTATATGACCTAATTGTTAACCTCTCCTATTTTAGTATTTACGCAGAATATTCTAATTATCCCATGTTAATATACATTTTAAATTTAAAGTTGATACTGGTTTAATTAAATGACATAAATAATTAAAAAAATTAAATTAAATATGTTGTTTATTAAATTAATTTAGATAAATAGAGTGCGCTTAGTAAAATTATGACATTTATCATGCCCGTGTGATCAGCAAATTACAACAAAACACATCACATCAATAAAGTAGTACTTGTGAATTTCTATATAATTTCTAAAAATTATAAAAATTTGTAATTAATTACTATAAAATAGTTTTTCTATATTTTTGTAAATATATGTTTCGTTTATTTAATTACGATATTTAGTATACGTACATTTTATTTATTTATTCTAATGTATACTATTTTAAAGTAGTGGTAGAATGAAATATTTTGACAATATGGAAAGCAGAGCCCTCTTATGTATCGTTATATTAACTACTGATACCGGCTGTCATGTCATTTGGAGGTTATCTTAATTTTTAAGTAAATTTAATTATTTATCTATTTTTACGTATAATTTATGTACAATTTAATAATTGTAGATGATTATTGATAAGTATATTAGTAATGTTTAAAGGTTAAATTATAATTTTAAAATGCAACATTTTAGTTGACTATAAATAAATAATTAAAAATGAATTATATAAATAAAAATATAAATAAAGCTTTAAAAAGTGCCAATATTAAAACCAGGTAATTTTTTAAATATATTAACACGCGATATATCTGTTTCCTAATAAATAACTTTTCTACTATTTTTTTTACCAATTTTAATACATATTCAGCGAAATTACAAATTTGATAAGGATTATTATATTTATTAGGATTTGGATATTTTTCTTATTATTGAAATTTTTAAATACTTTTTATTTATTGAAGGCCAAACGCTAGTCCTGGAGTATGGGTATCATTTTTATTACCTTTATCAATAATTATTGCACTAGTAAAAAATCCACAAATATTATCCATTAGTTATAAATTAACAACGCTAGCATCTTGTGGAATATTTATAGCAAACATTGTTATATTAATACAGTGTATAAAATACAATAATTTTAAAATTGGCATTGCTCATTCTGTAGCTTCAATTTTTACAACATTTTTATTTTATACCTGTTTACACAGAGGTAAATACATTTCAAATCTTTTATTATAACAATTAAATTAATATATTTTTATTATTTAGGAATATATTTTAGTATATTTAGTGGTTCATTTTGTACGTACGGATATTATATAGGACTGCCGTTCTTATTAAAAAAAATACGACTAAGTTTTACATTTGGCGAAGCAACATTGATAACGCAAAGTATTATTTTATTTTTATATGCATCGATTGTTAATATATTTGATAAACTATTCGGTTTGCCTCCATATTATAAAGTAAATATTGCGACTTTAATATTACAGGTAAAATCCGATTTCTTAATTATTTTATTTTCAAGATTAAAAACAGTTCCATTATTTACAGATCGGAATACTTGGTTTTGGAGTAATAGCTTTCATAACCTACAAAATAAAATGGTTTCGCGAACCAGTTCCTTTCTACGGCCTTACTTTTTTTATATTCTCATTTTTTATCTTGTTACCTCTACATTTCTTAATGGGTCAAAGTCCAATAGTATGGATTCTGCATTTATTAACTGGCAAATTTAGAACGGTTCGTAGTTTTCTGTGTGAACAAAAATCGAATTAGTGATAAAATATAAAATTTATAGGTTGCAGTTATACTGTTTTGGATTGTTTGTACAGCACTAGCGTTTATTGTGATAAATAATCAGATTGCAAAAGGCCGAAAAGCAAATACTATTGTTCGTAAAGTTTTTCATTTGTTGGTTGTTGTTGTTTATTTAACTGGACTGATTGATCAGTGTACGGTTTTGTATTTGGCCAGTGGAATTATTTTAGTGCTGCTTTTAGCTTTAGATGTAAGTATTTTTTGTAAATTAATTTTAATAGAAGAAATGAAAGTGGATCATAAATTTATTATTTCGAAGAAAATTGTTTTAATAAATGTAGCAAAGACATTTTGAACTTAATTTACTTTTTTGACGATTTTTATTATAAATATTTATCTCCAAAATAGTACATAAATTTTCGGTGAAACTAATTTATGATATTAAATTTATATTTATCAAGCCTGGTTTACATTAGTAGAGTACCTGCTATGCTGCTATCTTGTTATTATCATAATATACATATTTTCAAATAGTGAAAGACAAATCTTTAGATTCGTCTTTATCTACTCTATTCTACCACCGTACTCTACTAATGTAACCCAGGCTTTAGTGATGTGAAATTCTCGAGAATTTTTTTAGAATGTTCTTCAGTATATGAATATGCTTATGATTTTTTTAAATTAAAAATTATGTATTTTATAAATTATTTTGTACTAAAAAACTTTTTCTATAAAAATATCAAAATAAAAATTATTTTGGTTAAAAGCAGAATCAGCGACCGAATTTAATAGCAAAAGTGAAATCTTGTCTGTGCCCAGAATTTGATAAAAATATAAAATTGAGCGTTGACTTAAATTTTCAAACATTTTTGGAATGATTGAATATATGCATGTTGCCAATATGGATTTGAAAGGAATATAGATAGCACACATTTTTTTAATGAGAATATTTTGAGAATTTTTTTGTATATAATTTTTTTGTTGAGAATATTATTTTACTCACATCATTAATTCCAAACTAATCTAATTCATTCAGTTTATAAAAACAATATTTTAGTTTTAATTATTTGTAGTAATATTTGAAAAATAATAATAAAGAAAGTTAATGAATCGACTATACTATAGGAATTAAAAGTTAAAAAAACTGATAATAAGAGATTTTTTTATGAGTAACTAAATGAAGTATAAAATCTAATATTGTGTTTGAAAATATATGAAAACTATATTGGTGACTGTAACTCTGGAACATAATTCCAGAGTTAAGTACATACATGTAAAATCATACTATTGCCATTTTTCTATTTCTCTAATTATTTTGGTGAAAAAGCTTCAAATAAAAATTTTAGAGAATAAATTTTGTATCTAAATAAACCAATAACATTAATTTTGCTTGCTTTGTTACAGTAGAAATTAGATATGAAAATATAGAAAATTACCTTAAAAATAACTATAACCATGGAATTAATACAGAAATATGAACAAATGTTTATTGTTTTATCTTCACAATAATTTATTTTTTTTATCATTATTTTTATTCAGAATCGTAAATATTTTTATAAAACATGTAGTGTAGATATGTTATTTTTATTCATGTAATTTATTTAATTATAAATAATACGTAAATATCTATAAATATGCTTCTTTCGAGAGATATACGAGAATAATCATTTGTTTACTTTTCTGTTCATTCCATGGTTGTCATTAATTTTTAAGAAAATTTTTATATTTTTATATCTAATTTCTACTGTTATATTGATTGATTTAGATGCAAAATTTTCTGTTTTAAAACTTATATTTGAAGCTTTTTTTGCCTAAAATTATTGTGGGAAGCAGAAAATTATTACAAAAGTATTATTTTACATGTTAAAGTTCTATGTATATATATATATATATATATATATATATATATATATATATATATATATATATATATATATATATATATATCTTAAAAATAATATGTATAAGTATTTGATAATTTTTGATAAATTTTGAAATATTTATTCAGCTACTGATTTAAAGCATTGATAAAGTTTAATCTTTTTTGTGAACATTAGTTCAAAGCAAAATATTTTATTTGTATTTTAAATCAAATATGATAATATAAGTATACTTTTTTACCTTTCTGACAACTATGTTATTTACAATAAATATCATATTCACTTTTATGACAGTTTTAATATTGCGTGAACGTTATTCAAATAAATTACTATCTTTCAACATTTCTAAAAATAATATTAAATAAATTCTTATCACGCTATGAATGATAATAGTTTTTTATTATGTCATTATGACTTGCTTTGAACAACTGTGATTATCAGACTTTATTGACATATCAGATAACTTATAAATCCGAGAAATCTATTTTTATTTAATAGAATGATTTGTTTGAATTTTAATTATTATGATAGCTATTTTTAACGACATGCTTTGAATTTGTGACAGATACTGCGTATTCTAAATTTACCGCCATTGGGGCATTATTTGCAAGATGGTTTTGTTGTATTTTCCGATGAAAAAGATGCTGGTACGTTGGCACTTACGCCCGTATATTTACTCGCCGGTTGTTCATTGCCCATATGGATACATCCTGATTCTTGTGATGTCACTGATTCAGCAGGATTTAACTTATTGCCGCTGATTAGCGGTGTGCTAAGTATTGGTATCGGTGATACATTTGCTAGTGCCATAGGCAGTTGGATAGGAAGATTTAAATGGCCAGGTTATTTATGATTATTAATAGATCTTTAACTTGTATATGTAATTTTTCATAAATTTGTAGGAGTTGATAAAACAATTGAGGGAACTATCGCTTGTATTTTCAGTCAAATCGCTGTAGTATACTTATTAATACATACGGGATATGTGACGAATAATGCTCATAATATAACGAAAGCTATTGTTGCCATTGTGGCTGCATCGATTGTTGAAGCCAAAACAAGTCAAGTTGATAATATAATATTGCCATTAATTATGTATATTATATTGTTCTAATTAAGTTCTAATTATTTTTATAATGTATTTTTGTATTTTTTGAAAATAAAAATGAGTTGTATTCTAGATGAAATGATGTCTATAAAAAATTCAAATATCAATATTGTTATTTTTATTGTACAATTTAAGTTTTATTTTATGTCAAATCTTTTGTTAAATAATAAGATTATAAGATATTCGCAATTTTATGTTTAAAAAATTATAGAACTTCAACATTTTTGAAATTTTCTCTTTAATAATAAGCAGGTTGGTAACACTGTATTTTGTCTGTAAATGTCAAGAAAAAATTAATTTGTTTATTGTTATCGGCATATTATTTTGTTTGTTTATCTATAATTTTTACTTTGAATATCGTTGCGTGCTTGAAATAGAAATTTTGTTGCTACTACAGCAAACAAGTTTTCATATCATTCGTGTGGCAACCGGCTACTTGATCACATCGTCAAAATGTTACGCGCAATTAGATCTTCAGCTTTGAAACTACAGAAATGTAATTATTCGGCACTTCCTAAACCAGAAACAAGCCCAAATGTTCTTTATTCTGGTGTAAGTATTTTCATGTTAAATTATTATATTTTGGTAGGAAAATTATTATATTTTAGTCGGCTAAAGTTTTCAATAATGAGATATTTTTGTTATATATATATATCAGCTCATTAATGAATAAAATAATTATTACGTAACAATCTATTTCTCTAGATTTTTATTAACAATGAATGGCACAAAGCTAAATCTGGTAAAACTTTCGAGACAATTAATCCAACAACAGGTCAGGTAATTGCCGAGATTCAAGACGGAGGCAAAGTCGATGTTGATTTAGCTGTTCGGGCTGCACATGATGCATTCAAACTTGGTTCGCCATGGCGTACTATGGATGCTTCTGAAAGAGGCCGGCTTTTATACAAACTCTCCGATTTAATGGAGCGTGACGCTGTTTATCTAGCTGTTAGTATTAAATCTTACAATCCTGTCCTTTTATAATGACTTGTTTATTTATTAGAGCTTAGAAACATTAGATAATGGAAAACCATACACACATTCTCTCGCAGTTGATATAGCCGGAAGTATCAAAACCATGCGTTACATGGCTGGTTGGGCCGATAAAAATCACGGCAAAACCATTCCAATGGACGGTGAATATTTTGCTTATACTCGCCATGAACCAGTTGGTGTTTGCGGTCAAATCATTCCATGGAATTTTCCCTTGATGATGTTGGCGTGGAAAATAGCTCCAGCTCTTGCAATGGGCAATACTGTTGTCTTAAAACCAGCCGAACAAACTCCATTGACGGCATTATACGTCGCTCAGCTTGTTAAAGAAGCCGGCTTTCCTCCAGGCGTTGTAAATATCGTTCCTGGTTTCGGGGAAACTGGCGCTGCCATAACCGCTCATCCTCTAGTTGATAAAATTGCATTTACCGGTTCGACTGAGGTCGGTTTGAAGATTCAGCAAGCTGCCGGAACGGACAAATTGAAGAGAACCACTTTGGAGTTGGGTGGAAAGAGTCCAAATATCATTTTGGCTGATGTTGATTTAGATTTTGCTGTTGAAAATGCTCATCAAGGCTTGTTCTTCAATCAGGGACAAGTTTGTTGTGCTGGATCGCGTACATATGTCGAGGATAAAATTTACGATCAATTTGTCGAGAAGAGTGTTGAAAGAGCCAGCAAAAGAACTGTTGGAGATCCATTTGATTTCAACACAGAACAAGGTCCACAGGTTAGTTATAAGAAAAATAAACGAAAACATATTCAAATAAACATCGTAAAAAGACTCGTTGACCTTGGTTTAATATGTTATGTAATAAATTTATTTTTAGATCGATAAGGAACAGATGGAAAAGATTTTAGGTTTAATTCAATCTGGCAAAAAAGACGGAGCAAAATTGTTGCACGGAGGAGAAAGACATGGCGACAGTGGTTATTTTGTACAGCCAACTGTTTTCGCTGATGTTAAAGATCATATGAAAATTGCTAGGGAAGAGGTAATTTGAAAATATTATTTTTAAAGTTAAATTTTTGATTATTTCACATGAAAAAAATGGCATAGTTTTTGTTACTGATTAACTACGCGTAATATAGGAAAGATCTAACAAAAAAAATAGATTTATGTAATGTTTTTTTCATTGAAATTTTAAAAAAATATTAGTTTACGTAAGTGTAAATATGTCAAAACCAACTGATTAAAAATATACTGTAGTAAAATTATACTTATTTGTGCCATAATATGAGATAATAGTTTCATATTATATATATATATGTATATATATATATATATATATATATATATATATATATATATATATATATATATAATTTGAAGAGAGTTTAGTGTCTGTCAGCAATATAAATAATAAATATCTAATATTTATTTCAATTTCTATTTTACTGGTATCTACAAATTTGAAGTGCTAAATAAACAGTTTTAAGCAGTCAAAAGCATTTTTACTTATTGAACGAGAATTTAATTTTGCGCCATTAATAGTTCAAATATTTCTTAGATTTTCGGTCCAGTTCAACAATTGATCCGATTCAAAAATCTCGACGAAATAATCGAACGAGCCAACGATACTAATTACGGCTTGGCAGCAGCTGTATTCACCAAAGATTTGGATAAAGCTAATTATTTGGTACAAGGTATTCGAGCTGGTACAGTTTGGGTGAATTGTTACAACGCGTTCAGCGTTCAAACACCATTCGGTGGCTTCAAAGATTCTGGCCACGGCAGAGAATTAGGCGAATATGGTTTGAACCAATACACCGAATGTAAAACTTGCATTGTTAAAATACCAAAGAAAAATTCGTAAATTTTACATTGATTTTGTTTTTTGTTCTGATTTAAAATATATTCATTGTTTAAATAAATATACTGTTTTGTATGATGTGATGAAGCTTAGCTTTTAAGATCTATTACTATGTATCTATAATTTAAATAGGATTTATTATGTTGTTTGAAAAACATTATTGTATTAGATTCTACTTTTATAATGTGCCACTCAAGATTTACCAAAATATATTTTTTAATGTTGTAAATAGTATGCTTTATTTCTTGTTTGATTTGTTTTATCATTATTACTGAAGAAATGACAATTATACAGGTGATTTGTAACGCGTGTAAAAAATATATGAACTTTGGGTTCATTTTTATTAAAGAACTGTAAGGAATTTTTAATCTCTCTAATTGTCAAATGTTTGTTTGTATGTATATATGTTTCTCCAGCATATCCTCTTAAATCCCTGAACCGATTTTGATGGGAATGGTGTCATTTTAATTGGTTCATTCCCTATTTGAGAATAGGCAAGTTTTATCTTTCTACGATTTCATCTTGGTTCTCAGAAATTTGAAAAATTATGTTTATAATGCAAATGTTTATATTTGTTTATTTATTTATTTTTATTATGTTTATATGTTTAATTACTATTTTCGACTTCAAACGTGACCCTTTAAGGGTCACGGGTTTCCCTAATCAATGTTGTATTTGTGTAGTAGTAACTGTAAGAGTTTATATATATTCATAGTGTAAGATTATAGGTTTGTTCCAACTAAATTCTGAGCTAGTTCGAAGCATGCGCAGTATAGTAAATTACAAGCTACATCTACGCATGCTTCGAACAGTTCTGAACTGATTTCAAAGTGATTTGATGATAGGTTCGAACAAATCTTCTATTACACGTGCTCAAAATATGCTTTTTTAAACGGACGTTTTCTCTAGTAAATTGGTATTGTAATTTTAACTTTTTGACAGGTTGCGTTTTTCTTTTTCTGTAATAACTAAATATTAATCTTACGCATTTGCTATTACAATTATAAAAATTTGATCTCTTGTTCTTTAATTAACTGAAATGGGACATAAGTATATGTTTTAACCTCAACAGGTATATTATTTACGCTTGATGAAAATCCCTATAATGTACATAAATTTAATTCAAGTTAGCAATCATTATATAGCAGTTGTTAATGACAGGATAGCCGTTATAAATTATCGTTGGCTGTTATCGCAGTAGCTAATAAAATTGATACTCGTAACTTGCTAAAAACAATTCTTATATTTCCAAGAAAATAGTAAAATATTGTGTTGCTTTGGTATAATAAAATATATTTTTTATAACAACAATATTTATCGTTCATGGTAATAAAACAACAAATTAAGCAAATTAATTTATTTAAATATCACTGCACGGTACAAATCAATTAATTATATTTACATTATACATACATAAAATATAACAAACGTTAATTTCTCAATTATTTTTTATTTATACAATAATTATCAATTTTTAAGTCTATTAGATTTAAAGCTGTATGATGGGAATTTTGACGAATGATTTTATTTCCTCCAATATTGAGCAAACTTATGTAGTTGTTCGACCAAGGCGGCCATGACTGCAGTCACTGATAAATCGATCAGATTCTGCATGTAGTGTACGGCTTCCTCATCACCCAGATCCAATCTGAGTTTGTCTTGTACTTTTCGTACGGCCTTATCCGGCTCTAAGGCTATGTCAGGCACGCTGGCATCCACCATCAATGAAAACAAATTCAGAATCAAGTTGGCATGCCTAAACAACACATCACAAACGAATTAATAGTCATTTTTCTAAACAACTGCATAAAGTTGTATTTTTCTTTTCACTGAAAGCAAATGCGACAATTCCATGAGTGAAAAAAATTCTAAAATCTAAAATTTGACGTTTTCAAAAATTCTTTAATTCTTTAATTTCTTGTTTTATAATCGAATTTGTCAAGAAATTATTATATCATATAAAGTTTAATAAAAAAAATGCTATAGTCATAATTTAATTATTATTTAATTATTTAACTGATTTTGATATTTTTCATGAAAATCTATATTCATTAATTAATAGCTTAAATAATTAAGTTAGCAAATAATATATTTGTATATGTATTAACAATATTGTATGTATATAAACAGATTTTTTTTATGTGTATCTTGTCCTGTAATTGGTGGTAAAACTGTTGGGCAATAAAGTCATTATTATTATTATTATTATTATAATTTCATAATAATTAATTAAAAAAAAAAAACCTTATGTAAAATTATTATTTTATATAAAATATTTGATCTTATAAGTTAAATAAAATTTGGTTTTACATTTCAAAAATATCCTGTATAAAGAAAATGATAATATACAATCAAAATGAAAATAAAAATATTTACATAGTCAAATTATGAGTAACAAAAACAAAAGCTTAATTGTTAACTTTTATTTATTTTGAACTAGAATTAGCTAGCAGAACTGGTTTGGTCATTAATGATAAAAAAAAAATGATAATTTTTTCAAAAATTCATAAAACTAAATTTACGGTATTTGTTACCATAAATTTGATAATAAATTAGTGGCCGTTCATAAGAATATTAAACTGTTTATATAAGAACATTCTAAAATTATACACTTTAATTATTTAAATATAATTAATAATATGAATAATAACTCTTAACAAGATTATCACATAAATGATAAGAAATAGGAATAAAAAAATTTTTCGCCGAAAGTTGGTAACATTGTATTTTGCTAATATATAATACTATAGGCGCTAAGATACCCTTCTGTAACAATTTGATTAAAATCGGATAAATAATGCGGGCATAACAAATTTTTAGAAAATTAATTTTTTTTTTCGGAAAGTTGGCAACACCGTATTTTATTAAAATTATAATTTGTGGGCAAATCGGATAAATAATGTAGCCACAATGATTTTTTTTAAATTTTAGTAATTTTTCTCTCGATAAGTTGGCAACACTGTATTTTGTTAAAATTGCATAATTTATGCGGGCACCAGAAGAATCTTTAGTGAAAATTTGATCAAAATCGGTTAAATAACGTGGTCATAATAAATTTTTAAAAATTTTAGTAATTTTTTGTCAGAAAGTTGGCAACACTGTACTTTGTTGAAATTATCTAATTTATATGGATACCAGAAGAATCTTTTGTGAAAATTTAAACAAAATCGGTTAAACAACATGGCCGTAATAAATTTTTAGCGAGCGAGCTGACGACGCACATCCATACACCCACATAAAATAAGTTCAGATTCGTCTGATCTAGAGGCTATATGAAGGATTTCTATTCAATTTTTTTTTTGGAAAATGTTACAGACACCGTACCAAACGCTATACCACTTTTTCCTTGCAGTCAAAGTGGTAAAAAGGCTATATGAAAGTTGTAACCGATTGACTACTAACTATTTTTTACCCAACCTAATAAAATCAGTACCTTCAAATGTATTCATATTCTATAAACGATTGACTGTAAATTTTTTCAATTGCACGTTATAATAAATATTCTGAATTCTATAGTATAATAAATAAATTTTCGTTTACTAACCTGCGTAAATGTAAAAACGCCGTGTAACACTGCTTGCGGAATTCTTGATAATGTTCCGAATTAATACCGCCCATTCCTTCAACCATTTCTTTACTTAGTTTCATTGGCGGCGGTAAAGGTTTCGGATCCCGACCCAAAATATAACCAAAGTCAATATGGAATAATTTCCCCGATGTAGTCAACAATAAATTATCCAAATGTCTATCACCCACACCCAACAAATAGGTTATAACACAATAACCGGCACAAGAACGTACATAAGTGTCCATTATTTCCGGAACAATTCCGTACGGGCCCGTTTCTGACGGATGATGCTTCCGGAAAAAGTTTAGGATACTTCCTTCAGTAGCTAGAACTTCAGCGACGGTAATTGAATCGATAAATTGTAAGAAGCCATGTTTGGTGCTTGTTGCTAGAACCTTATACGGTGTTAGTTTTAAATCTAGATTCTCTCTTCGTAATAATTTATCCATTAACGTGATCATTTGCAAAATAAGTTGATCTTGCCGTAAATCGTCGCCGTGTTTAAAGATGGCGACGTATTCAGTGCCTTCGCTCGTAATAAAAGTTAATTTCGATGGCATTAGAGCTGATTTAAAGATACTAGCCTTTTCGGGAACAACACCTTTAATCATAACATCAGGATCTAATGGAAATGGAAACGGTTCGAAATTAGCGAAATTCATTTTGAACATTTCGGCATCAGCGAGTAATTGTTGCAGTCGTTCGGCTTTCTTCTTTCTATTGCCGCTTTCACGCGCCACAGTCTTAACTAACTTAACTAATTTATCGATAAACGTTTGTTGTCGGGCAAGGAATGCTCGTCTCTGTTGCCATTCGGGATTGCTGCCTTTCGCTAAAGTTTGCGAGAAAGTTTTCATCACAGTCAAGTACATATCGCGAATTTTACTATCCTGTTTTATATTTGGTTCTTGGTCTTCGCATTCGATTAATAAATACCAATAAAAATAATTCGCTAACGTTGAATTCTTACAGGCGCGTTGAATTAGAAACGAGGCTAAATTATTTGTATCTTCATCGTTACCACCGTCACTCAGTAATGTATCGGTATTTGTCGAATCACTAATCGTGTTAGTTCTAGCATTTTGAAGCAAATTTTCGGCTAGCGAAGTGCTTTGATGTAGAATAGTGTCGATCTCTATTACGCTGTTCACATTCGACGCCGCGATTTGGTCAGCTTGATTATAGCTATAAGATCTAATTAATGTTGAATCACCACTCGTTATAGTTGAATTGCTTTCTTTACTATCTTTTTTCTCAAGCTGTGAATCTTTGTCGTCGGGGAAAGTTTCTCGCCCGGGCGATATTCTTCGATATCCCTCTTTGATTTCATCGAAATTCTCGTATTTCAACGCTTGAACTAATTGCAGAAGATACAGCATTAGATCTTCGTCTGGTGCCTGCTTCAAACGGGTTATTGCGTATCTTCTAACAGCCGAATGCGTAAAATTTGGGCTTAGTAATTCTAAGGCATCTTCGACATCCATTGGGGTCCATTGTTGTAGAAGGGCTAACGCCTGTCGCACTTCGCCTTGCAGTTTCCAATTGACACATTTCAGAAATTTCGTTAAGGCTTTTTTCTGGTTGCTTAGATAGAAACGAAACGTCCATACTAAGTCTTGCTCTTCGTTATACAATGTGGTTGTCGGTGAATAAGCAATGATTTGATTCAAAGCATCTCGTACGGCCGAGTTTGGTTTCGCATCTTTATCGGAGATGCCGCTGCGTAAAGATCGGGCGAGTTTGTGATGTTTGCTTTCTACGAGATTTTCCTGATAACCACAACATATAATTAGTTCTAGCACCATAAATATTATTAAAAAAAAATTAGATTTAAAAACTACATGCAATGTTATAGTTTTAAGGTTATAAATGTAATTTTGTAGGTATAATGTGATACGATTGAAATACAAGAAAGCATGTGTGGTTTAAAAAGAAGCCTTTTAAAATTGCACTGACTGGATTACGGCTTGCGTATCATATTAATTACAGGAGAATTTCATATATTTTTCGTTTTATTTATTCAATCAATTCTATTACTAATTACCATATTTTCAATTTTATGAAAATTATTTAAGTAAAAAATTGTATTTACAAAAATTATTACATATTTTTATTATTTGTATTATGACTGTACATTTTGAAATTATTTAATAGGAGACTTGCGATAAGGCCATTTTCAACAAGTAATTAATGATCGAAATTTATCATTTAAATACTTTTTTATTATCTCATTTTTAAAAGAGACTTTTGTCCAAAGTACTTCTGAAGAAGCTTTACGTTTTTTAAATGTTTTGTTATAAATTATGTTATATTAATATTAAATTTTATATTTTATTTATTTTTTTGAACATAAATCGAAAATGTAACAAATTATAAAAAAATAGAATGACTCAAGTAACCATTAATTAAATTACTCTGTATATATTGACGTAAAATAAAAGATTTAGAAATAAATGATAAACATTTTTTTTATAAAAACAATATATGCGCGCACAATTACTAACTGAACAAACACAACAATTTGACACCAATCAAATTATAATTTGATTAATTGCAAAAAATATTAATCAGTAGGTAATTGATATTTTATTATTAAAATCTAAATTAATATTAAATAACTTTTTATACTCAAATTTTAAAATACTAATGTTAATAATTGCGTATTAGATTACATATTGTTCTTTTTTCATTTAATTAGTAAGTAATAAAAACAAAATAAACTTTCATAACCAGATTACATTATCTTGAAATATGTTCAAGAACAAACAAAGTTCACAAATAAGTAATGCGAACAACCATTTATTTCTTTATCGCAATGACAATTATACAATTACAAATTTATAATTATAGTAACTGATGTAATAAGTTTCTTTGTATGCAACATACCTCTAAGATTTCGTGGTCGGGCACAGTAACAATATCAGCTTGGGCACGAAAATGATAAACTTCGTCTCCATTTTGTTCGTAATAAACAACTGAATGAGGCACACTGTCAACATAGATTGTGGGAAATTCCACCATAAGATAGAGATAATCGGAGTTTCGTTTCTCTTTTTCGTTGATCATCTCAATTTCACGAAATGTCAAACGATCTAGCCAATCAACCTAAAATCAAATCAATTCAAATTAGACTTTGAAATTATATCATTTCAAATCAATAACACTATACGACACGATTTTTCTAACTCGGTTCTCTCTATGTGTAACAGCTTTGTTTTGCTTTAAAACGAAGGAAAATCAATGTCCTAATGTTCCTGATTTGTTTTTGCCATCAGAGTATTGATTAAAATCAATCTTTTTCGATTTTATACTTGAAGTTTGCTCCCGATGATCAATAAAAGATCTCTCCAGCCTAAATTTAAAAAACAGAACATTCTTATAATAAAATGAGGTTATAAAGTTGTTCTTTTTCATTCGACGAGATACCCATCGAACGTTTCTAGGCTTGAGAGATCTTTTATTAATCATCGGAATCATACTTAAATATAAAATCGGAAAAAAAAACCTTCGTTTTAGAATAAAACATACAGAGAACCGAGTTACAAAAAAAAGTTAAAACTTGTCCAATGAATCTTGTTGTAAAATTCTTTGCCGATCGTATTGCAGTCAAATTATTATAAATATTAAGATTTATTGTTAGTAGTTACGAGTGTTAATAATAATATAAATTTGTTAAATATTTTGTAAAATTAAAATCAAAATTGAATAATTACCTTTGTCATATGTCCATTGCGATGTTTTTTCGCTAATTTAGCCAGTCGATGCATTTGTTCTTTTCCATGATCTTGTCCTTTTCCTGGAGTTGTTGTAGGAGTTCTGCCGTCAGCTTCTCTATTTGGCCAAATTCGTAAATCAAGCATGCCCTGAAAAAAAATTGAAAGTCAATAAAATACTTACAATTTGCAGTAAATGGGGTTATGTTTACATTTGTCGTGTCAATTTGGTTTTTACTTTGTAATAAATTGTTTTGTTTAGTAGAGTGTTTGGTTGCATGGCCTCCCATAATTATTTAAAGTACTTTGCGGCAAAAAAAAAAATGTTTGCAAGAGAAATTGTTACCTGCCGGAAGACTCCATGCTTGCTGAATAACGATATGGTAGTGCCCCCAACTGGTATCAGCTTGTTTGGACCACCACAATCGTATATCGTAAATGTCAGCTGGGCATTTCTCGGCAAATCACTGAACTGAATCGGTAACGTGACCCACTCATTCCAACTGAAATACAAACAATATAAGAGATAAGAGATTATCACTGCTACTAAACGGGATAAAATTAAATTTACTTCCAGCGTGACGTAAATGATTTGTATGACGTGGATGTTGGAAGAACAAGTGAACGATTATTGGCAAACACCTGACATACTACCATCAAATCAGCACAGCCTTCCTGATATAAACCGGAATATTTTAGCATAGGATCCGCTAACAGTTTATCATATTCGGGCTTTTGACGTTTGCCTTCTAACGTACCACTATATCAAGAAAAGTAAACAGTTTAGAAAAATAACAAATATATTTACGAAAAATATAAATGCGTACATTTTTATTTGAATTTTATGTTCTAACGATGAACTATATACATAATAAAACTTATCATCCAAATCATCCATTGTTAATACACGTTAATATTTATAAATAAAGCTGTTCATTCTAGTTAAAATTAATAACGTAAAAAACAAGTAATACAATTTGACACTTCTATCTAAATGTCAAAGATAATACATATCGGTAAATTAGGTTTCTGTGATATTGACATAGTTTCAGTACAGTTCACATACTTCTCACTAGATGGAGTATGCGTTGAAAAGTAACTATATAATTTAATAATTGTCGTATTTTTTAATAGCAGCTAATAAATTATTCAAATTATCTAATGTATTTACTAGAATGTAATATTTACTAAATAAGGTACTTGCATATATTGAGGTTTATTGTTATAGTCTATAAAAAAAAATATATGTATATATATTTGTTTTGCGTAACCACATGCGTATAGTAAAATATGTACAACTAAATATAAAACTACAATAATTATGTTAATATTGCATTTGCTGTATAAATTGGGATATCGCAAATAGCTTCTGCAACAAATAGTTCAAAATCCAGGTTTACTTCTTCTCAATTTTCATTCATAAATCTTAAAGTTTCATCACTTGAAAATAATTAATATTACTTAAAAATGTAACTACAAGTATTTTTATTCGCGGCAAATTACCTAACAATTTATTTCCATTAAAAAGATTATCAACGTGGAAGTAAGCTTTTTTATTGGTAAATGTTAATTTATGTTTTGTAATTTGCATAAATTGATCGTTAAGTTTTTTAATTAGTTTTGTATTTTATTGGATAAACATATATTCCATCAACTACAAACAATATTAATTTTTGAAGTTCGTAATTCAAATAAATACAAATTTGTGTGACAAATAACTTTTTCGTTAACAAGTATTAATTAATTATAAAGTATTTTGAAGAATTCTTCAATTAATGTTAAACAAATTTATTTTACTGTTTGTGCGTTAGTGCTAAATAACGTGCCGCTGGGAATGATAAATTTCGATGGGAAATTTTATTTAAAAACAATTTATTTATTAGTTATACAAGTTACAACTTTACAATTCGAAGAAAGACAGAACTAAGAATAAAAATTATTACAAAGACTATATACGGTTGCTATTTTGCTAGTCTATTCTCGCTCTTTCAGTGTAGATGAAGTGTAGTTGTGATCAATTAATAACTTGTAAATTTAATAAATACTACGATTTATTGTTAGTACACAATGTTTTAACTTACATACTTTTTGGGAGCATTAGAATATCAACCAAAGGCAGCCATGTGCAGCAAAATGCAACTACAGGTTAGATTATTTTTATTTTCTGTGCATTAATCCATGTTAATCAGTAACATTAAAGTTTAATTTTTTTTTAATTATTAAATTTGCCACTCTAATAATAAAACTAGTACCTTGTATTAATGATGTAGAATAAAAATTTTGAAAATGACTTTGCTAGTCAGAGTTGGGCAAGTACTGGTCAAAAAGGTATTTATAATATTAAGTACTAAGTACCGAATAATAAGTACTTGAGGTTCAAGTACAAATAGTTATATTTTGTAAAATATTTAAGTATTACAATGGTATTACGTACAAGTAATTTAAGTATTATTCAAATATTTTCAAGTTTAATTTATTAGCTTGTTTATGGAAACATTAAACATTGTTATTTAGAAAAGTTTCTTGAAATGGTGATATTTATCAATATTTATGCAAAAAAATTATAAAAAATTTAAATAAGAATTTAATAACAGAGTTACTTTTATATCAAATAAATTGTTATATTTTATGTAATACGATGTATTATTTTCGGTAAAATAAACAAACATTTATTATATATTATGTTATCAGATTAAAAATGTTTTTTGCGATAACACGAGTTTTTACAAATATTTTAATTTCCACTTAATCGCAATGAACTAATATTAATAATATATTAATAATATATTTAATAATAATATTTGTACAATTCTTCTTAAATATAAGAATTTGTGGTTGGGATTCAAAAGACAAATTTTATAAAAATATTTGTCGCTTGTGTGACTGTTGGAATCTCCACGTTTTTTATATGGAACTAAAAATAAAATAATATTAACTTCAAAAAAAAATTATTTTAGAAATATGATAGACAGTATTTATGCTTGGTTTGCAAAAAAGTTATTTTAGAAATATGATAAATGGTATTTATCGAGGAGAAATCATTTTTTCAAATTTTGTACACCAGATTTTACAAATTTCACATATGATTGTTGAGATTTTCGTTGATTTTACGGATTTTATGTGAAATTTCCAAGATTTTTAAGATTTTACCAGAAATTTTACAAGATTTTTAATAGATTTTACCATAATTTCACGGATTTTACCATGGTTTTACTAGGATTTTAAGGGATTTTAATAAATTTGTACACCAGATTTTACAAGTGGTTTCCTCCTCGGTATCTAAAAGTTATGCTACTGAGTGAGAAACTGTCAAATACAAAGAAAGTAATTGCATATAAGTTTGAAATAATTCTTTATTAATAATAAACAAATTGTACTAGTTACACAAATAAAACAAATTACAAATAAAATAAATTAGAAAATCAATAAGTAAAGTACGAATTAAACGGGAATTAATTCATCGTAGGGTACTTTATTAAATATAGTCATTGCAATTGTAGTAATAATACTACTCAATGTTTCTGATACTGTTGATCCTAAATCTTTTGTTACATCCGCCCAATTCTCATTTAAGAAACTGTTCATTTCGTTTCCTGAAATCAAACATATTTATCGTTTAGCAAATTCGTATTACGAGATGTCGGAGTACGAGATGGTCAGATGCCGAAACTAGTATTCGTATTTGTATTATCTGATCATTTATCTGTTCAAATTCATTGAGCAAGATTTTGATTTTGCTATTGAATTTAGATACCATTGACATTTTTTTAATCCTAATTTAAATTGAAAAGTTTGCTGTCGTACTTTACAAAAATAAACAGAAAATAATGTAGGTTTAAGAGTAAAAGTCACTAGGTACAGTTTTTCTGAAAATTGAATTGAAATAACTAAGCGACAATTATTCGACGTTCTATTGATATTTTTCGATTATTACTTAGGAACAATAATTATTACCCACGAGAAGTTGGCACCCCATGTTAGAATTTCGAAAAAAAAAAAAATATTGCATAATTTTGCTCAAGTTATGTCCAGTTTTGTCCAACACTTATTTTATTTTGTCCAACTCCTCTTAACTAATGAGTCAAAAGTCGAATTTCTATGATGTGACATCCCCATAAGCAAATTCGATAATGATGATTTGAAATGTTTGTTTGTTAGTAAAAAGTTTTGTCCAATGTTAAAATTTATTCCAAAATATTTGATTCAATCAATAGATACCGAATAAATAGATATCGAATTTGATAATGGAGGTGCTACACCACAGAAATTCGACTTTTGACTCATTAGTTAAGGGGAGTTAGATTAATTATTTTGAAATAGTATCAAAATTTTTACCTAAACTTTCATCTCCTCCGAATAAATGTTCAAAATGATAATAAGCTCTTGTTGTTGTAAATGTAATACTGCAGTTTGTAATATACACGTGATCTTTGTTATTTTTCTTATTTAACTTGTAATCCATGGTATATACAAAATGTCCATTATCTGAAATGGGAAATTAATGTTAGTTTCAAGTAAACACTTTAATATCTTGCTTTGAAAGATACCAGCGTCACATAAATAATATAACTAAAATTTTAGCTATATTTAATATTTTTTACACAGAAAAATATAAAGTTATTAAAGTAAAAAGTTTTAGGATTAAGTTTTCTATATATTTTATTTAAATATCGACATTTCGATATACTCTACGTATATCTTTATCAGGAAAAACTAATACAAACGATATAAATAATAAACAAGCAAAACATAGAAACAAGTTACAGGTGATGAAGAAATTATAAATTATTAAAAATAATAATAATAATAATAATTTATAAATGATTAATTAAAGGAAACTGATTGATGTTATCTTTTTTTTTCAATTGCAGCAATAAAAATATATTTGATTTCGAGGAGGTTAATCTGTTTTCACAAAAAACAAATTAATAAAAATTAATCGAAAAATAACGTAATGCGGTCTTTTGATACTGAAGGATATATTTCAGAATTGTGGTAATAATTTAAGAAGTTATGCAAAAATAAAAAATTGTAAATGTTAAAAAATAGCAAAAGTAATATATTGTAGCAATTTGTCAACATTTTAATAGATCATAGAGAAATAAGTCTTACAATAATTGAACTTTAGAACGACATAATTTAAGTGATATCAACCACAATAATTATTTGCAAAAAAAAGACATGCATATAAAAATCATGTTATGATAATAGCATCCATCTAGTTTAATGGACAAAATTACAAATTTTTTATGCTACATTTTATGTAATAATCCTATTTAATTATTATGTAATAGTTGTTTAAGTAAACAACATTGTACAAATCTGTTTCTTGTGTGTTTTTTTTATAGTTTTGATATGAAGTAAAATCTAAAGTGGTTACGATATAAATCAATATAATTGATATTGACTTTGAAGCTCGATAAAATTATTTTACATCATTGTTTTTCTCATAAAAATTTAAAATTTACTTTTTTTTAATTTATACATGTATAACACCGACGAATATATGAATATTACGATAATAAATTTAAGTGATGATATTTTTTTGAGAAAATTACTGTGTTTGAAAATTGAATTGTATTAGAAAATAAGTTTTGATCTCTACGTGAACTATTTTCAATGTAAATTTATTTGTCTAAAATATAAAAAATTACAATTTATCAATTCGTATCAAAAAATTTATCAAATAAAAGTTGTCAAGTATAATTTGTAAAACAATTTTCTTTAAATAATTTGTTACGAAATATTTCTTTGTTGCGAAATATCCGAAAACGCATTAAAGTAATATCTGTAAATTACTAATTTTGGTGGACGAATCTGTACCAACAGTTCTTAAAAATTTGTTCAACCGAATTTGCTCTACACGTGTCCACAGTCAAACAGACTAACATAACGTTAAAATAGTTGATTTATATTACAAACAGAAAACCTAATTCTTGTTTATCTGTAAAAAATCTAGAAAAATCAAAATGATATGATTGGAATTTGTTCCTCGCTATATGTGACTGTTAGTAGAAAACGGAAATTTTAGCGTTTTTTATATACTATTATTTAAGATGATTAAAAACAATTGATGCGATTAGTGACTAAATTAGTGACTCAATACCTAAGGAAATATCGGCTGCACCTTCTCCCTCTATTGGTAGAATAAGAATATGTCCATCCATTTTATAATGTCCTTTTATTCCTGCTTTTGGAATTGTTACTGTAAATATCATACGTTGTTTATCGAGTTGCATGCTGAAATATACATTGATTTATTTATTTACATTATACGTAAAATATTTTTGAACTAATTAATAAAGTAAATTGAATATTGAGAACTTTATGCATTTTGCAGGAAAATCAGCGAAAATTATATTACATATAAGTTGTAAAGAATTTCCAAATGTTACTTGTTTATTTTCTTGCTAGAAAGTTTTTAAAAACGACAAATTAATTTTTCTAATATTTTTATGGTTTGCTTTTAATTGCTATGGGCCACTTTGGACGATAATAATTCTGTTAATAATTTATGAATAAATATTTGGAATAAATTATGAATAAATATTTGGGATTCATTTATTTTCACCAAATATTTTGAACAGATTTATGAGGACATGTGCATTCATGTCATCTACCACTGCTACCAACTGTCAACAGCTGTTAATTAGCTGGCTGACAATATAAAGCAATGGCGGCTATTTGTTGTCAGTTTCTAATATTTAAATTTTTTAGAAACATACGCTGTGCTAATTTAATATTACTTTCATATATTTTAAAATTAATTTTTTGTTGAGTAAATATTATTTTAATTTATAATAATAATAATATTTTTATTTCCATATAAACCGATACATGGTATTGGAAAAAATCAATTAAAAAAAAATACATAAAAATTGTAGTACGACACGAAATTTACATTACAATTGAAAATTAGAACTTGTCACTAAGATAATCATCAAACTTATAATAATTTTTGTCAAAAAAAAATTCTTTAAATAAAATTTGAAATTACTTTCAGATTTTATGCTACTAATATGCTTTAGTAAATGATTGTAAAAGATTAGGCCAATGTGATTTGGGTATTTTTTTGACAAGTATATTATTTTCTATATTTTGATATATAGCTGAGTTATTTTGTTGTATAAATAAATAAATACGTACTCAATATTATCGACAATAGTATTTTCAAGTCCAAAAACTGAATTGTCTGTTAATTCAACTTTTAAACCACTTCCTGCCTGTATGCCAATTTTTGTAATATGTAATGGAGTCATACTTGGAAGACCAAGCAACCTTGATCCTGAAAATTATTTCAAATTGCTGATCTAATTTTTTTTTATATAACATAAGATAGTTTAAATTTTATTCGTATAAATTATTTAAGTATTATTTCAAATTATTTCCTTTTTAATTTTTTATCATTATTTTATAAATTATTTAAATTTTCTATTTCTACTGTATGTAGTTACTTCAAAATTATTAGTGTTTTAAGCAGTGTAATGTCAGTAATTGTAATATATTTAAATCATCAGTATATTAAATAGAAATTATTATTTTCTACGAAATATTTATTTTTATTTTTATGTTAATAATATGATTTTCTGTTAATCAAATTTTTCATTACATTTCTGAAATATAACATAAATTAATATTAAAATAAATTATTGAAATTAATGTCATAGTAATAAAGAGTATAATTAATTTTGTTGACAATTTTTAAATTTTTTTTAAAGGAAATACTGACATTTTCAATATTTTTACTAACAATTTTGCTACTTTTATTGATAAAATAAAACAGATTGAAATATTGCTTATAGTAAGTAGAAATAATGTTTTTAATATTAATATTAATAATATATTTTTATTTAATAATATAATTTATAGATAATTATTAAAAAAATAAAAAAAATTGTTTTTTGTACCTTTGACTAGGCCAGGAATTGCTAGTTTTGCATTTTTTACAGCACACTCGTTCAAGTTTGGGTCATTTCTGTTGCAAGTTACGATAAAATCAGCTGAAAATTGTATTATTTTAATTAGTTTGTTTATATATTTTAATTTAAATTATAAAATATTTTATTAGTAATTGGAATACATGTGTAATAAAAATTAATTTTTATTAATAGAGAAACAAAATAGTAATCGAAATTGAGTTTGTAGTCGGTTCTTGGTGAAACATATTTTTAAATTATAACAAAGGTTAAAAATAATAATAAAAACCACTAATACTTGATTGTTTCACTATTATATATTATATATAATAGTGAAACAATCAAGTATTATGGTTTTTATTTTTATTTTTAACCTTATATATATATAACCTTATATATTATATATAATAGTGAAACAATCAAGTATTAGTGGTTTTTATTTTTATTTTTAACCTTTGTTATAATTGAAAAAAAAATAGTTAAAATCAAATAATTTTTAGAATTGTTTTTATAAAAATGAAATAATTATTGTAATTTTTTTCTATACTAATATTTACTTTGAAGTTAAACAAAAATTTGATCGGTTTAATATTTCAAAAATTATATACAATATTTTTGTATTATTAGTTTTTAAATATTTTCTTAAAATTTTGCTTATAAAACATCATAAAACATGACGCAGTATTATATAGAGCAAAATATATGTAAGGTTTCTAGCTATAATATATAACTATAAGTAATATATAAGACTATAAGTGACAATATTATTCATTTTGAGAAAAATGTATAAATATATTCGTCTGCTTATATAAAGTAATGTATTTATTTTACAGTGTTCACAATAATTACAAAAAATAACATGGAAAATTCAGATATAGCTTTTTAGAAGTACGTATATACTATTTCTAGAAAAAATCTGCACTTATTAAAAAATGCTTATACTCCCTAATTATTACAAAAACTATTATATTTTAAAAATTACAATTAATATTTAGTTTTAAAATTTGGTTGATGGTGTTAAAATTTATTGTTGTTTTTTATTTTCCTGTGTACAGTTACAGGAAAACAAAAAACAACAATATGAATATACAAGTTCAGGAAAATAAAAACAAAATAAATTAAAATTTATCAATTAAATTTTATATAATAAATAATAAATTTTTATAAATTTTTAAGACTTCAAAAATTATAATATGATCTTGTTTTAAAATAAAGTAATTTGAAAATTTTGTTATAAATTTAATCATAGAAGTATTATTTATAATATAATAAATAACAGTAATATATTAAATGAAATTTCATTAAAAACTTACGTATTTTGGCACAATTCTCTTTTATAACAGTAAGTAAAACACCAAAAAATAACATAAAAAACTTCATGATGCTCTAACACAGAACTTTCTTAACAAAAAAATTCTCCGATCTGATTCACTTTTATTCAAAAGATGCAACTTGCACAGCCTACTCTGATCGGTTCTATATATATACATACGTGTTTCTATAATGTTATATAACCTTGTAGCAGATAATATTTATTTAGTGCATTATATGCGATTCGTCTTTACAAAATAATTGAAATTACTCGGCTATTACGATACCAAATTACTCAGACATAATCCGTTTTCCATGAAAATTGCCTAAAGAGTGATTATTATTCTATTAGATAATTATAGTTAATAGTTGAGTGAAAAACACTAAATGGTTAATTAAGATTAAAAGCGTATTTAGTTTAATAAATGTCACTTAGTTTTTTTTTGTTTAATTTTATTGATCTTTGATGCCTTGCAGTTTCTGATACAATGATATAATATTTTAGATTGCTGTTTAAATATTATAATCTTGAGGTGAAAAAAATCGTTAAAAATTGCGTTTTGCCATTAGGGAAAATAACAGAGTTTGCAAAGGAATCTATGTAATTATATATTTTTTATGGTCATTTTGTACTATTATAATTTGGACTTTATTTATCTCAAATTTGTTGATAGTTTATGTAGATACAAAAATATTTTATATTTATTTTAGCTGCTTGAGATTTAAAAACTCAAAACGGCAAACTCAAAAAAAGGCAAAACTCATTAACTCCAATTTTTTATTTAAATTGTAAATAGATTGTACAAATAACTAAATAGTTAAATAAATCGGATTATTATTATTATTATTATTAATAACTGTTTGAAAAAAGGAGAAATATTATAAAGAATTTTTGTTATAAATAGAAATACTGCTTCTTATTAATAATTGTTTCAAAGTAATAATCGAAAAATATCGATAGAACGTCAAAAAATTATCGCTTAGTTATGTCAACTCAATTCTTAGAAAAACTGTATTTAGTGACTTTAACCTTTAAACCGACGTCATATACATGGTTTATTTCCAATTTTATTTATTCTTAAGATAAGTAAAAAATCATATGTAATTAGCTAAAAATATATCCTCAGAATAATTGATAACATTTTATTGGATAATTTTAAAATCATTCCAAAGATAAATTTATTCCAACATTTGGAAATACTAGGCCTTAATAACCTTTACTTTTATGATATAAAAAAGTTCCATTTAAAGGATTTAAAATGGTGGCGTATGTGGTGTAGCTAGAAGGAATCGAATACAAAATAGTTTAGTGTATGATGAGTGTGAAATTGGAAAAAATGTTGTTGTTAAAGTAGGTGTTAATAAGTTAAGATGGTTCGGTCATCTTGAATATCTAATGAACGTTTGGTTAAAAGAATATATGTGAATGATTTTGAAGGTATACGTTTGCCAGTGGACGTCCGATGAGTAGTTGGAGTGGTATGACTGAGAGTGTTTTGTGTGAGTGGGTTTTCAAGTAGTAGGAATAGAAGAGCATGTACGAAAGTTATCATAAATGTGAATAAAGCTAAAGTTGCTTGTTTGGATAGAAATGTTTGGAGAAAACTGATTTCGGGATAGTGGAAAGAGTTTGTGTCACATCCTTTTGGATACATGGCGTAATTATGTATGTATATGTCGTAGGAATATTTAATAATTTTTTTTTTGCATATTTATTAGTTTTTTTTTAATTTTAATTTGATTTTGTCTTTTTTTTTCTGTAAACGTGGAAAATATAAACTATTTTTGTTTTACCTTAGCTACCTTGTACTGAGTAGGATCGAAATTTCCAAAAAAATTTGAAAAAAAACGCAGTATTTCTGCTGAAAGCAAAAAACTTGTATCCTAGTGTATTATTTGTAATTTTATCCATTTTGAAATTGGCTGGTATTACAAGCTTGGTTTTAGTTTAATGACAGTTTTAAGACAATGCAAGTGTTATAAAACCAATTGATCTAAAACACTGAAAACTGATCTTGTAGTACCAATCAATTTGATAGATGTCTGCAATGTATTAAAGTTGATAAAATTTATTTATTTTTATACAAGTTGGTTATAAATTAATAAATTTTGATTTGTATTTAAAAATATAGTTCTTTTAAAACAGAAATCATTTATTTATGGATTTTGTTTTCAATAATAAAATAATATGAAATATTAAAAAGGTTGAATTTATAGAATTTTCTGGACTGCTATGCCGTAGTCGATTTATCATATTCTCGCAGCAGACGTTTCACCAAACATCGTAGATGGCATCCTCAGTACCATGTGCGATGTATGACAAAATGTCTGCGACGAGTATAGATCGACTACGACATATCAGCTCAGCATACCGGCCGTGAAAGTCTGAAGACTACTATCAAGAAGGTTGTTAAATTAGTTTTCAAATTGTGTTTTTGCATTTGTAATTATACAATAAAAAATTTATTTTTATATATTACATTACTTAAAACATAAAAATATTTTTGATATAACAATATTTATAATGATTACTGTTAATTACAGTATAGCGTTAAAAATTGTTTTATTCCAACAAGGATTTTTAAAATATTTCTTTCTTTTTAATAACGAAAAAGAATGTAACAAGAAGTCTAGGTAATAAAACTACACAATGGTAATAAAAAGTTTTATTTATGGTAGATACAAGTCTTCATGAGGTTCACTACTCATTACTCCTTTGATAATGTTATCCATAATTAATTTGACAGTTTCCGTAATTGGTTTACTGAAATCGTTTACAATTACATTATGATTCTCGTTTATTACTGTGTTAATTTGATCGCCTGTAAAATAGAATTTTTTTTTTAAATTATTGTCTTTTATCCAGTGGTTAGTGAGTGTATAGTGTTCACGAAAACAAGGAAAATACACATTTTTATTAGGGGTATATATAAATGAACATTTAAATATGTCAATGAACGCCAGGGAAAATTATTATTATTATTATTTTGTATAATTTTTTCTGATGATGATGTATGTAGAGTAAGTCGAAACGTCGATTTTTAATTAAAATGTATAAAGAACTTAATCCTAAAATCTATTTATTTTAGCTTAATTTGATTCTTTGTTTTGTTTGTTTATTATTTATGTTATTTGTAAATAAAATATTATCAATTTTTGAAAAGATTGACTGACCAAAAAAATAATTAAAATCAAAAATCCATCTTGAATTTTAAAGATTATGCACTTTTTTTTTATCTGTAATAATAGTAAAATAAGTCTTTACCTAATTGTTTGTTTCCGTTAAACAAATTTTCAAAATGAAATTCAGATTTTTCCGGTTCGAATTCTAATTTCGAATTTTTATACTCTAAATAATTCAGTCCATTTTTCTTGATATTGCTATATTGCATATTGTATGTATATTTGGCGTTATCTGAAATTAAAAACAAATTATAATATTTTTATAGTTGAAATGTTTGAAATCGTTGAACATATTTTAATATAACATAGTAAAAAATCTTTCAGAACGCATTATATTAAAATAAAATGAATTTTAGTACTGTAAAAATGTTATTTAAAATTTGTCGTTTTGACGTACTCTACGTATATCACCAGGAAAAATGATGCAAATGACATATACAATAAATAAATAGAACAGAAACTAGTTACTAGGTAACAAAATCAGTATAATAATATTTATAAACTGTTAATTAAAGGAAGCCAAATTTTATTTTATTCACATCTCTTCTCTTAACAGTGGATTTATAAGAGAAGTAATAGAAATTTTTAAAGAAAAAGATAACATAAATAAAATTTGACTTTTTTGACTAATAATTTATGAATTTATTTTTTTACCTAGTATTTATTGAATATGTCTTTTGATTGATTTGGTAATGATGTAGGTAGAGTACTTCGAAACGTCTAGTTTTAAATAAAATTAATACAGAACTAAATCCTATAGTCTTTGTATTTTAATATAAAAATATTCAGTAATAGAAATTAAAAGATTCATAAATATTTTATTTTTGTGAACTATATTTTGTATTTAATTAAAAAAAAAAACTATTATTTGTACGTGCTACAAAATGTACTTTAGAAATATGACGTTAGAAATGTACGTCAGAAAGAAAGAAGATAAACAACAAACTGCCGTCATCAGTCAATGTAATACTATATTGTATTGTTTTGTTTATAATAAAATAGATGATCCAGAAAAATCATATAACTTCAGTATTTAATTTCAAATAAAAAATGATTTAAAAGATTTTTTTTCATTTTTCAAATGCTATAAAAAAATTAGTAATTACAGAAAACAATTCGTCCTGGTCCTACTCCTTCAACTGGTAGAAGAAGTATACGTCCTTTAACTTCGTAATCCATAATTTGTACTTGTTTGGGTATAACCGCCGATATGGTGATTTTATTTTTATCAGGTTCCGCACTGAAACATACATATGTATAGTTGGTTTAAAAGTAAAAGTAAAAAAATCATGAAGTACGCTTAAAAAACTTTGCCATTTCACATAAAAGCTATAGTAAAAAAATTACATATTATTTTATTTCAGCAAAATCATGGTTTACATAAATTTTCTGAAAAGATATTACAATTTTGTAATTTTAATTAAAATAATTAATTTACCATACTATATATATTTTTTTTACCGAAAAGCAAGTAAATACTGACATAAAATATATGTATTTTATAAAATAGTAAAAAATCTTTGAGAACTTAGTATATTAAAATAAAACTGCTTTAGTTTAAAGTTCTGTATTTATATTTATTTATAATTGACATTTCGACGAACTCAACGTCCATCTTTATTAGGAAAAATAAAGATGGACGTTGAGTTCGTTGAAACGTCGATTATAAATAAATATAAATACAGAACTTTAAACTAAAGCAGTTTTATTTTAACGTATTTTATATTTATATAATGTAAAAAAGGTTTGTCACCAACATAATGACGAACCACGGAAATTAAGATTATTTATTTTAATCAAATCTACTTTAAAAAAAATTAAATTTTTGATTATTCAAACTTTCTAAACAAATAAAAAAAAAATAACATTTTTTATCTTAACTTATCTAGCAATTAGTATAACCAAAAAATCTTAAAGTGTATTGTGTTCTCTAAAAAAGTTAACCTTTTAACCTATCTATCTAGCTATGAGTGTGACTAGAATTTTCAAATATATCGTGATCTTCTATAAATAAGTATTTTTATCGAATGTTTATTATTTTTATTCAATATTTACTAATTTAGCAAACATCACCTTTATCGAGTATTTATTTTTTAATCATAAATTTGAATAAATTAATAGGAAAATGTAATTAGCATTTAATTTGTATCTTTATTATAGTACACCTGTAGTGTATCGAAATGTCAAATTTTAATTAAAAAAAAAATAACAAAAATATCTTAACACTTTAATCGTCACGTGAAGCTAACGTGTATCTTATTTTTTTTGTCGAGGCCGTGTGATTTACTGTAGCTTCTCGTTGTTCGTAGTTTTAGATGCTCTGGCTAATACACGTGGCCTCCTGTACCCAACAGTACATTTAGCCCTTTGATAGCATATTTGGCTGTCTATTTGCAGGAGTTTAAATATTAGATATGTTTTATTGTTTCTTCTACGTTCCGTGCTCTCAAAAATATTCAAATTAAGATTTACTTTACTGAAAAAAAGTCAAAAATATATTTGAAATATAAGAAATATTGCACTGTTAGTTTGTAATCAAAATAAGTAGACAGATATTTATTTTATTAGAAAAAAATACATGAAAAATAATGTAATAATATAGTAAAATAATAATACTTAAAAAAATTGAGCTTTTATATTTTTCCTAAAATATAGTAAAATGTATATACTCTATTTATTTTAAGAAGACAGACAGGCAGAAGATAGGAACTATTTTTCCTTGCTTGTAATTGGTTAAAATTGTGGGCAAGTTTACTCTGTAGAAGAATAAATTTCTATCTCAACTTTTTCTATTTGTCTCTGTTGTTTGAATCCAAATTTATAAGCATATGCGTAGAAACGAAAGTTTATAGTGGATATATTGCTAGCGTATTTTTTGATTATTAACACGGAAACAGAAGTTTAAATAATGTTAAAATATAAAAGTTAGTGAATAAATATATTTAAAAATAATTTTGAAAGTATATATTAAGAGAAATGTTTTAAAATTAAGTAGTTTTAAAATGAATTAATGTTCGTACGCTTCTGGTAGCGAACACAACAGAAATATCGCGCATGTGCAATGTTCGTAAGCGGTCCTTTTTGGTACTCAGTCACAATCTACATTTAATTTCAACTATAAAATGTATTAAAAATCTTTTGTTCATGAGTTTTTATATTTATAAAATTAATTATATCTTATATTTTTGTTTATCTCATATTTTATGTAATTTACATAACATTGTTTGGTTGTTTTTGTAAATAAAAATTATCGGATACTATTGTCATTTTACATATTTTCTTAAAATATTGCAGTGTTGGAAATTATATCTCTATTCGAATAATAATATAATAAAAGTAGTAGTATTTCACTGTGCTAATGTACGCACATTGTGAATAACGAAATTTGCAAAAATATATGTTATACTATAATATTTAATTTTATTTTTATAACAAGTTGCACTATAGGAAATATAATTATGTACTTTATTCTATACTTACTGTATGTTTGTTATTGTTATTATTATTAAATTTGAATTTAACGCTAAATATTTTAATTTTCATATATATAATTTAATTTGGAACAGTGTAAAACGGACCGCGCTGGTACCGCCTACAACTGCTTTCTTAAAAAAAATAGAGTATAGTAATATAGTAAAATGTATAGCAGATAACAATTCGTCACGTGCGTCACGTGCCCTGAACAAGTCACAACGTATTAGAGGGCCGCGTGAAACTAAGCAGCATCTCTTAAAAAACAAGATTAGAAGTATATGGGTAAACCCATATAGAGACCACTTTGACATTTCTCGGAAAGTTGGCAACACTGTATTTTAATAATATTATAATTTATGTGGGCATTAGGACATACTTTTCTGAAAATTTGATCAAAATCGGATAAATAACGTAGCCAATATGAATTTTTAAAAACTTTAGTAATTTTTTTCTCGGAAAGTTGGCATCACTGAAAAAAACCAAAATCACATGACCATTTTGGGCACTAGACAAATTTATCCTGAAAATTTCATTAAAATCGGTTGAACCGTCTAGGAGGAGTTGCGATCACAAAATTTTGTCTGACGACCGAGCGAGCGAGCGAGTGAGCGAGCGAGCTGACGACGCACATCCATACACCCACATAAACTAAGTTCAGATTCGTCATCTACAGGCTATATGAAGGATTTCTATACAATTTTTTTTTTTTTTGAAAATGTTACAGACACCGTACCAAACGCTATACCACTTTTCCTTGCAGTCAAAGTGGTAAAAAGAGTAAAATTGCAAAATTCTCATTTTTTTTCAGTTTACTTACTAGGTTACATACATAAATAAACATTACGCATAGAAAGGGTAGTTGGCCCTCGAGACCCATTTCTGGATTTGTATTGCGGCGATTAAAGTGTTAAAACCTATTATTTTTGGTACCCCTATATTTTCGGTACTATAATATCTCTAAGAAAAACAAATTAAAGAAAGATAAAATAATTAAAAAGAACTTACTTTGCTGAGGTTATAATTGTGCTATTGAATCCATACATTTTTAAATTTGTGAAATTTAATTTCAAATTGCTGCCGGGTTCAAATGCGATACTGTCTATTTTCAAATATGGCGACAATTTTGGAATATTGTATTTTCTATCTCCTGTTACATTCGAAATAGATTATTAGGTTTAAGTCTTCATTCAGATTCTTTTTTTATTTATCTCGAAATTAGTGTTATGTTTTAGTCATAATGCTATTAGGTCTGAACAGCGTTGTCTAATAGCTGATGATAAAATAAGAAAATTTTAAAAGACGTAAAAATCTCAATTTTTAGCTGCAACAAATCTAACAACAACTATTCAAATTAAAATCGTGTATTTGCGTTGTTTGGATCAGAATCATTTTGCTCTGCAGTAAAACATAACACTAATTTTGTGATAAGTACATGACGTGATTGTGTTTGTACAAGGTGGCGCAAAAAATCATCACTCTATCTGATGATGTTCTAATTTTTGCAGATGGCATCTCATGTAATCGCGTCTTTGAAATTTGTGAAATAAACAGATATTATCTGGAAAAAACTTAAATATTTAAATAAATTTAATCAACAAACAGAACCTATTCTTTTTATTTACAAAAAAAGGTACAATCTTCAAAAATGTAATGATGACTTTTGCTCCATTTTGTATATATGTGAAATGAATGTAACGAAAATTTTATTGATAAAACAGAGAAAAATATAGAACTGTATTATGAAAGGAGTTTACCATAAAAATAATAAATTTTACCTTTTGCTATAAAAGGAATAGCGTATTGAGCACTTTCTACTACACATTTGTTCAAATTTGGATCGGATTTGTGACATATTTTTATGTATGGTTCTGGAAAAGACAAATTAATTATTTTTTTTTTGTTATAATTTTTTGTTAAAATATTATTTGTATGATAGCGATTGTTTATTTTATTTTTTAGAAATTTTTTTTTTTAATTTTTAATAATTGCTGTTATATTGTAAAAACAAATATAAAAGTTAATTATAAGTATTGTTTTCAAATAATTTTTTCCCATATTTGAAGTTATAATGACAATTAACTTTTTTTTTGTTCGCTTTTAAATGTATTTTTTTGTGAAAAGTATTTTTGACATATTTATAATTATGTATTAAGCATTTATAAATAGCTTATTTATATTTTTCAATACCAAATACAACAAAAAAAATATAAAAAAAATAGAAAGACTAAAGATAGAATTAAAATTTGTTTTAAAGTAAATTTGAAAAAACACACATTTTACAAAATAATAGGTGAAAATACGACTCACGGATTACTATATGCAAGCAAAAATTATTGTTCGTAAAATATATATTAAGATTTTTGTCAACCTGAGAAAAATGTGCACAAAAATCGATTTATGATGATCAGAAATTTAATTTTAAAAATATTTTTTTTCCACTACATGAAATTAACTATTGCAATCTAATTTACTTTAGAAGTAAATATATTTATTTTATAGATTAATCTAGTATTAAAAATGGTTAGTAATAATTTAGTAGTAAATTGATAAACAACATTTATTTTTAAAATTATTTAGCTGGCAAGTTGAGGATTAAATTTAACCAGCGTTAACTTTCAATTTGTTGGTTATATTTTCACTAAATAATTTAAGCTAATTTTCAGAGAAAAACAACGAATATTTTATTTATTTATTTATTTTTTACACATACATTGGTCATAGCAACTGAAGCTTATAACCAGCAAAATTGTTTAGTTTATTAAAATAGCTTGGATGATACAAGGATATCACAAATATTTGAAATATCCTTGCACCAACAGGATTCGAACTCGGGTTCGCATAGGTACGAGCAGTGTTAGGTAATATACCTTAAATCGCTCGGCTATACGAGTTTTCAATATTTTATTATTTACTACATAAATTAGTTAATCAACAAAAAAATAATAAATAAAATATCTATGAAAAAATATATAATTTTTACTTCATTTTTATTTTTTTTTGTTAGTATACAGTTTTTAAAATTTTAACATAGTAAAAAAATCTTTCAGAATTTATATTAAAATAAAACGGTTTTTATTTTTAGTTCTGTATTAATTTTTTATTAATAATCGATATGATATATGATATTTCGTACATCATTATCAGGAAAAACAAATGATGATGATGATATACGTAGAGTACGTCGCAACGTCTATTAATTAAAATTTTTATGATCTAGTTACTTATTTATTATCTAATAACTTTGTCATTTATATCATTTTTCCTGATAAAGAAGGAGATTGAGTTCGTTGAAACGTCGATTATTAATAAAAATTAATACAGAACTAAATCGAAAATTAGTTGTATTTCAAATTTTTACTTTTAAACACTTTTTGGAAGTTTTTTCAAGATCTTTTTAACAATTTTGTTGTTTATTTTACAAATATTTATTAATTACATTTGGTTTTTTGCGCTTATTGGATCATTGTTCGGTTGTTGAACTTAAACTTCTTATTTATTTCACTGAATTTAAACAGATATAAAATTGTAATTAGATAGAGAATATGAATTAATTGAAAACTTACCGAAATTATAGTTGTTATCCGGTGTTTCATCTGTTTTTATCACAGTTAAGCATTGAATGCACAATACTGTTAAACAAACAAGTAATGCCGACATGACTAACTTAATAAAAACTACGTGTTGTGAAATTGTATGTAGTCTTTTTATATCGCTTGCTTAAGCTATCTTGGGGATCGACCTTCAACAAATATTGTTTTTTTTTTTCTTATAAATCTGCTATTCTTTCACTGATTTTGTTTTTCGTTTGTTTATTTTCTTCTTTTTTGTTTTTTTATTTTGATTTATGCCCGTTTTAGACGGTCATAATTTACGAACAATTTTGTTTACAATTTTTATCGAATATTTAGTAACTATAACTTTTTATCTCGTACATAACGACGTATAGTGAACATAGTATTAATTAATATTTGGTCACAAATTTAACCAGTCCGGGAAAATGCTAAAGTAACGATTTTGATAAATAAAAATTTGAAAAAGTAGAAATTCGGATAATTTTATAACACTTTTAAATTTAAAAAAAATTGCAAAAATGGAAAATGCAGTCTTTATCTGACAAATTCTATTGAGTGTAACTTCCAAATTTTTAATTTCATCGATTATTTATAAATATTAATACAGAACTATAACCTAAAGTTATTTATTTTAATATAATGAGTTCTGAATTTTTTTTATTATGTATTTAAAAATTATTTTAACATTAATATAAATTAATTATTAATAAATATTATCAATTAATGCAAGCCAAATTTTATTTAAATTAGAGCCTTAACACTGATAGTCCAAAACACAAATAATCGGCCCCTTGCGGCTTTTGCTGTGACCGGCCTATCGGGACAATACAAAAATGTTCACAAATAATGCCGTCTAAAACGGGCTTTAGACGATAATATATGCAAAGTATTTTGTCAACAAAATTCGTTTCAAAACATATAGAGATATAATTATTGTAGGTATAAAAAATTGATTTTATATTAAAAATATTTATATTTTTTCTTGTTTAAAATTCTTGCTTAGTGAGAGTGAAAAAAATATAGTTCTGTATAAAAACTGATATGTAGATATTTTTTATGTGCAATGCGAATTAAGGTTTTTATATTTAATTAATTTAAAAATAATTTTTTGGTATGTTAATTTACGAAATAATTATTATATTTTGTAACCTTTATTAAAAAAAATTAATTAATATAATTTGTTATAATGAGTTTTAAAATTATTATGGCATAAGAAAATAAGGTAAGACCACACGCATATAGTGCTAGGTCATTTAAGTAGACGTTTCTATTTTGGAACCAATAAAATGAAAAGACTTTAGATAGTAGTTCTGTATTAATGTTATTAATAATTGACGTTTCGAGGTACTCAACGTACATTTTCGTTAGGAAAAATAAAGATGTATGTTGAGTAAGTTGAAATTTCGATTATTAATAAATATTAAATACAGAACTACAACCTATAGCCTGACTGTCCATAAATTCATTAACAGAATAAAACCAATTTAATATTAGGAAATTATGTAACAGTTTTTTTTATACGATTTCAATGTATTATTTTCTAATATTATTAGGTCGTTTATTATGTAATGATATCCCCGCAAAATATAGATTGTTTTGTTGATAATTATCTGTTAATTTTTGTAATTATTCGACTATCTTTATTTTTAGTATCATAAGAGAGTGTATCTTTATTTGTCTCAAACAAGTTTATATTAAATAAAAATAAAAATAATATTATAAAAAATCCCAAAACCACACTTAAATTAAAATAAAGCTATATACGTATTTCGGAAGCTAAGCTTCCATCTTCCGTAGCTAAATAAATTCTACAAAAATCTTACCTGTGATCCAAGGTACATAAACACTTAAGCACTTGTCGAAGATCGCTTTATATTACTTTTAACATAAATTAAAAGATAAATATACAAACAGGGTAAAGGTAAAATATTATATTTTAAATAAATAAATAGTATTTTTTTTTCAATTAGAAAAACTCTATATGTAGAAGTAGAACTACCCTAAAAAATAAATTCGTAAGTTAGAATTGACTGAAAAATAGCAAAATAATAATTTTTTAAAACTGAATTATTAACTAAATGTTTTAATCTGCTAAAATCATAACAAATACTAGCTATTTTTTTACAAATATAATTAATATGTTGATCTCACTTTAGTTGACAATCTATAATTAATTAAACCAAGGTAATTTATGTACTTCTGAACTTGAAGGCACAGATTTATTGTCTATTTTGGTAAAAAAAGTTGATGTTCACACGGTTTGTAATAGTAAACAAAAGTTAACTACTAAATCGAAAATAAACTTAAGTGAATTATATTTGTCAATGTATAGTAACCTCCAAGATCTATTAGCATGATTTTAATACCGGGTGTATGCCAGGCTAGCCATACACAAAGATGATTGATACCTGTAAAAAACTACTTTTAAACATAAATGATGGTTCATGAATTTATGGTATGTCGTTGTCGATCTATCCTAGTCGCAGACGTTTTGCCATACATCGTAGATGGCATCCTCAGTGCTTGGTTACTGAAAGATTACTATAATGATTTATGTTTAATTAAACGCAACATTGAATTTTAATAAAATAATACATACATACATTGGCTGACATTATAAGCTCAGTTTTTGGGTGTTCATTTGTTTAGTTCTACTCTTGTGATAGTTACGTTGTCTTAAAACCGATATTAGTTAAAACCAATTTTAAAACCGAGATCGTAATACGAGTCATTGTGTTTTATACGTATAGATTATATTTATGTTTGAAATATGAATATTTTTAAATAAAATTTTTATAATGTCATGGAATTTTTAAATGTGTCAAGAAAATTATGAATGAAAATTATGTAAAGTTTTGAAATATGTGTAAAAAAACAAACATTTTTTTTAATGTATATACCTCACTGTATAAATTTGAATACCATTAAAATTTTATATAAATAACAATTTTATATATATATATATATATATATATTTATTAGTCATAAAATATTGAATTAACTTGTTTTTATTGATAATTGTACATTTGTTACTATGGCAATGTAATGTTTATCATAGAAATATGTGTTGTTGTAAAAATTAAGGACACTTTAGACGTTGATAATTTATGAATAGCTATTTGAAATTAATTATGAATAAATATTTGAAATTGATTTGTTTTCACTAAATATTTGGGACAGATTTGTGAGTCCAAGCGCATTCATGTTGTCTACTGTTGCTACCAACTGACAACAAATACCCACAACAGTTGGCTGGCAATGTAAAAACGACAAATTAATTTTTCTAATATTTTTATGGTTTGCTTTTAATTGATATGGGCCACTTTGGACGATAATAATTCTGTTGATAATTTATGAATAAATATTTGAAATAAATTATGAATAAATATTTGGAATTGACTTATTTTCGCTAAATATTTTGAACAGATTTATGAGGACATATGCATTCATGTCATTTATCACTGCTACCAACTGTCAACAGATGTTAATTAGCTGGCTGACAATATAAAGCAATGGCGGTTATTTGCTGTCAGTTGGTAGCAATGGTAGATGACATGAATGCGCATGTCCTAACAAATCTGTCCCAAATATTTAGTGAAAATAAATTAATCCCAAATATTTATTCATAATTTATTTCAAATAGTTATTCATAAATTGTTAACGAAATATTACCGTCTAAAATTGACTTAATTCTCCATCATCATATATTTCTAATATTATATTGATTTTTTGTTTTGTTTGTTTGTTCGACTTTTAATTTATTTAAATTTATTGTTATGTATAGCGAATAAATGACTGTCTTTTCTAGTAATGAGACAGTAATGTACTTATATTTTACGTATGTCGATCATTAGATAATGCAAATTGTTAGTTGTAACATCGTGGCGTTATTTTTAGTATTAAAAAAGGGAAAAAATATATTTTTGTTCATGTGAAGTTTCTGGAAGATTTATCTAGTTTGTAACTGATATAATTGTTGTATTGAATGATTAGGAATAAATAATTTACAAAGTAACAATTTATTTATTTTTTTTCTTTTTTTTCGCAAAATATAAAAAGTTGTTTGTTTTGAAATATTTGTTTTATAATTATTTATCGAAATCAACTGTACAAAAATTTACATAGTACGTTGCAATAGCAAAAAATGAAATATTTTATGTAATATAATAATAAAAAAAAATAATAAAATTTTATTTATGGACGATAAAGATCTTCGTGAGGTCCACTTTCTAACATTCCGATTACAATATTATCTATAACAAGTTTGACTGTTTCTGTAATTGGTTTGCCGAAATCATTGATAATTACTTTACTGTTTTCGTTAACTACTTGATTTATTTGATCTCCTGTAAAATTCAATATTTATTAAATTTGATAATAATAATGATTAGTCTGAATGTCTGCCTTGTACAGGTCCATCAATTTAACTTTTTGTATAGTCGATTTAAAGGTAAAATTTACTAAGTACAGTTATTCTGTAAATTGAGTTGACATAACTAAGCGATAAAATTTGGACTTTCTACTGATATTTTTTGATTATTGCTTGAAAATAATTATTAATGAGAAGTAGTTGTTCTGTTTACAGATCAGTCATGTATAGTATTTATCTTTTTTTAAAGAGTTATTCATAAAGTAATCATTGCTTTCTCTTAAATAAAAAATTTAAGTTAATGAGTTTTATTCTAGGGGAAAGCTACTTGTACAATCTGGTGTACTAACTAATTAAAATCTTTGTAAAATCTTTAAAATTCTTTAAAATCTTAGTAAAATCTTTTCAAATATAGTATAATCTATTAACGATTTTTTTAAAAGTATATAAAATCTTAAATAAAAACTCTACATTCTTAGAAATCTCGTACAAAATCTGTAAAATTAACGAAAGATCACTACAATCTCAATAATTATACCTAAAATGTATACAATCTGGTGTAAAAAATTTGAGGAAGTGGTTTCCTCATCAATTTATCCTTTAATTCGATGATATGTTTATATGTTCAGGGTTTTCAGTTGCTGCCTCTTTTTATTCAAGAATATTTTTGCATAACCGCGTCCATGTAAATTAAAAATTAGGCTAAATGCGTAGTTAATTTTGTAGGTAGATACTTATTTATATTTGTGTAGTATCGATATGGTCTTATGTATGTGTTGGTAGAAATTTGTATAATGGAGCTCTGTACAAGTTTCACAACATTAAAACTCCTGAATTTATAGAAATTTCTAGGCTGGTATGCTATGATCGATCTATCTTCATCGCATACGTTTCGTCATACATCGTAGATGGCATCCTCAGTGATAGGTAACCGAATGACAGTTTCTGATCCACAATCTGGTATATTTATATACTAGATTGCGGAGCAGAAACTCTTATTCAGTCACCAAGCACTGAGGATGCTATCTACGATGTATGACGAAACGTATGCGACGAAGATAGATTGACCACGGCATACTAGCTCAGACATTTCTATAAATTAAATGGATACCGGCCGTAAAAGCCTGACGATTACTACTAGAACTTTTTGTAATATAAAAAAAATTACCTAATTGTTTGTTGCCATTGAACAAGTTTTCGAAATTAAATTCAGAGCTTTCCGGTTCAAAATCTAATTTGGAATTTTTGTATTTCAGATAATTTTGACCATCTTTCACAATTTTATCATATTCCAAAGTATATGTGTATTTGGCATTATCTGTAAAAGGTAAGTAGATTATTAATAATATAATTAGTTATTACAGTAAAAATGATTAAATTTACATTTAGAATATGTAAATAAAAGTTATAGAATATGTGTACATATATAATCACGCCATGTACTCATAAGGGTGTAGCACAAACTTTTTCTAATTAAGCAGAAGTTAGTTTCCGCTAAAATTTTTTATCCAGACTAACAACACTAGCATTATCCACATTTATGACACCTCTTATACATGATTATTTATTTTTACTGCTTGAAAACATTCACTCACTGAAAATACTATGAATTATTCTATTCACATCTTGTAAGACTCAAATGTTACAAAGTTTTTTTTTTTTTAGTAAAGTTGTAGTTTTGTAAAGTTTTGTAGTTTGAAGGGAATTTGTATATAAAATATTTTGTGTGTACTATAATATTTAAAAGCATTTTCGCATTACTTAAAGTTTTATGAATTTAAATTTATTAGTATATATTCTCTGGACACATAATAAATAAACTTTTCTTTAAATAGAAAACAAGACTAAAACAAAATATTTAGGGGTATTATGAATGTGGGTGAAGCTAGAGTTGCTTGTCTGAATAGGAATGTTTAGAGAAAATTAATTTCGGGATAGTGGACAGAGTTTGTGCTACACCCTTTTGGGTACATAGCGTGATTGTGTATGTAACAGTACGAATTATACGAGATGGCAATATAATTGCAACATAAAGATTGGCAAATACATATTTCTAAACAAAATAAAAAATTAATTACTTTGAAAAAAATAAGAATTAGGCCAATTTTACTAATAACCTTGTTATTTAGACATTTCATATCATTAAAACATACTTAAAAATATAATTATGTTAGCAAAAAATGTTTAAATATAAATATAATATAGAATTAAACGAAAATTTGGAACTAGTTTAATTTGTCAAAAACTATTTACTGTGTTAATTTGAAATTCTATATAGATGTTGGTGTTATCAAAGTTTGTCTCTGTTATTATTTTTTAACTATTAATTACATCGAATGACGACAAATTTAATATAACTATTTTCATACAAAGTTATTTATAAGCTATTTTGTAAGCAAAAATTTTGAGAAGAAATATTTGAAAGATACAAATAATAAAAATTTAAATAAAATTATTTGGCTTTGATACACAAGTTTAAGTCACACTCCTAATTATTTTATTATATTTTTTGTTATTTTTAAGGTTTGTGCAGTATTTATTTTAAATATTTTATTTATGGAATATTAATATAAATGTGTATAGAAAAAATTAAAATTCCAATTAAGTTTCTGTTGCAATTTATGAAAAGTAGAAAGCTATATTTATTGTGTTGAGCCTAGCAATCTGAAAGAAACACAAAAAGAGCATTTTGCTCCTAGTAATATACTATTTTTGCTTTAATAATATAACCTAACTAATGGTTGTAGAATACTAAGTATACATATACCTATTATTGAAATTTGTTATACGATTTGTGAGAATTAATGTTTAGTTGGTCTAATATGCAATTTCTGACAAATCTGTTGGTGTACATTGCGTTTCTTACATATTTTAATAACCAAATTAAAATTCAAACGAAAATAAACAGAATTTTAAATTTCTTTAACATATTTCCTCATTTTTTTTTTTGTTAACATAGTTAAAAACATTGAGACAGTAAACATTTGTACATACTGTATAATTAAAAAAATGTGTTATATATTTGTAAATTAAAAAAAAAAGAATAATTACGGAATATAATTAATCCTGGCCCATCTCCTTCAACTGGTAAGAGGAGTATACGTCCTTTAGCTGTATAATGTAATCTTTGTTCTTGTTTTGGAATTAATGCCGATACTTGCAATGTCTTTTTTTCTGGATCAGCTCTGAAATGTGTGCACAGATTAAAATAAAACACATATTTTATTTATGATTCATTTACACGTTCGAATAATTTGCGCAAAATACAAAATGACTTGCGCATGCAAATTCGTGTAAATAAACAGTTACTTTACAGTTATTTTATATGAACAATGTTTATAAATTATATATATGAATTCAGGTTGAAAAACTGGTTCAAAATGTCTGTGTAAATGTTTTTTTTTTTAAGTTTTAAAGTTAATGTTAGTGGAAGTTAATGTAAGTTTAAGTTGATCTGTATAAATCCACCTTAACAGTGAGTTTGACAAAAATTTATTGTGATCATCTTTGAATAAGTATTTTTATCTAGCGTTTATTATTTTTATCAAATATTTATTTTTTAATCATGCATAAATTAATACTTTGCAATATCGAGCCCTTTAAATGGTACCCATTTAAAATAACATATATGAATTTGTATTTTAATATTAAAAAAAAAGCCTTACTTTGCCGAAGTAATAATAGTGTTATTAAATCCGTAAATTTTTAAATTCGTAAAATTTAATATCAATTGACTGCTTGGTTCAAATGTTATTCTATCAATTTTCAAATATGGCGAAAGCTTTGGTATATTCAATTTTTTGTCTCCTACAATACATAAATGAATTATAATAAATATATAAAATATATTTTATATAAAAAATAATTGCACAGTTTTACCTTTAGCTACGAACGGAATAGCATATTGTGCATTTTCGACGATACATTTATTTAAATCGGGATTTGATTTGCTGCATACTTTTATATACGAAGCTAAAAAAAGATACAAATTATTAAGTTCTTTAAAATGTTTTTTTATAATTTTTTTAATATTTATTATTATTAAATTTTTATTATCATATAAATGAATTATAAAATAAAATAATTTACCTTAAATCACAAACAACAATTTAAAATAAGCTATATATGTATTTCGAAAGCTAAGTTTTTATCATCAATAGCATAAGATAAAGCTAAAGTCTTAATCAGTGATCTAAGGTTACACAAATAAGGTTAAATAAATTATATAATAAATATTAAATTTTTAATTTTTTTAATGATTTTTTTATCTAGATGATTTATCTATATAAATCTCAACACTGTATTCTAACAAGAATTCTAACAAATTAAGTTTATGATTTTCTTTTGAATCGATAAAATTTAATGTTTGCTTGAAATACAATATGTGGAAGAACTTGTATTTTTGTTATTAGCTATGGATTTATGATGTTCATGAATTCTTAGGTATTAGCTATTAATAAAGCATTTGGATTGAAGGAAAACATTGTTAACGAATATAGAGATTTATCTGATTCACCTCTTTGTAAATATTGTATTACACGTTTAACAAACAGTAAAAACAATTTTTAAAATTTGGAAATTTGCATATTAGAATAATTTTAAGATTTTTTGTATCTTCTGATGATGGCCGAAAGGTTGAAACGATCGTTGCGTGATGAAATATTTTTGTGAAACTAACCAAGTGTGTTTTAATAAATAATAATCTTATTGTGATTTTTATTTCTTATTAATTGTCTAAATTAATAAAAATAAATAAATCTTACAGAAATTATAATTATTATTTGTTGCATCTTCTCTAAGTATTACAGGTTCACTTTGCAAGCACAATATTACTAACCAAATCAGAAATTTCGACATGATTAACTTTATAAATATCTTGTTTTACTTAAGTATGCTTTATACTCGTATATATGCATTTCGATTGCTAAGATTTTTTTACTGACCTCTAAATGATCCTGATTAGAATTTATATCTTTTTTAAAATTAACAACATTGCAAATAAAATTAAAATTAAACTGCCTTAGGTTAAAGTTCTGTATTAATATTTATTTATAATCGACATTAAGCTAAAGCAGTTTTATTTTAATAAAATGAGTTCTAAAAGATTTTTTATTATTATTTTATTATTATTTACATATTATAAATGCAATAGATAGTAGGTAATTTTAAATCGAATTAGAATAAAGTATATGTATTTTTAAAAAAATTATTAATGTTTTTTAATGAAATGACCTTTAAATTGTTGCTGTAGATTTTAGCATATAAATACTTTAAGGTTGTACAAAAAATATAACTTTCTTTTAATTTTTTATTTTTGTAGTGTTTTGTAAGTTAAAATTTTTTTGTGGTATTCAATATTTTTTCGAAATTTAATATTTAATCATTGTACTTTATGTTATTATCTTATATCATAGTAAAAAAATTTCAGAACTTATTATGGAAAATAAAACTGCTTTAGGTTCAAGTACTGTACTAAAATTAATTTATAATCGACGTTTCGACGAAACTGAACGCTCGTCTTAATCAGGAAAAATTACTTTGTAAAATATCACAATATTTATTAAAAATTAGTTACTGCAATTTCAATTTTACTATAAAAAAAACCTGTATTTTTATTTTACTATAAATATTCTGTATTTCTAACTCAAAATTCTGTAATTTTTACATAATTCATAATAATCATATAAAGTAAGTAAAAATGATTTAATAAATATGTAAAATAGCTTACTTTCTGCAAATTGCATCACATACTTTATATAGAATTACATGTTGTTGGTGTAACTTTTTAAATTATGTAAAATTACAGCTTGCATATTAATATCTGTAATAATTGTAAAATACATCTTTTACATAAATTTTCAAATGTATGTAATTATACCAATAATATTATTACAGAACTAAAGAAATTTTACTTATCTATGGAAAATTGCTGACAGAAAATTTAATGAAGTTTTGTAAATTTACTAAAATAGATTATATTAAAAAACTATAATATTACATACATTATGTACTTTTTTATCCGGTTGGCAATATCATATTACATAATGTGTGTAATAGTTCAGATATTATGTATTTTTAAACAATTATGTATAATTACAGCAGTTGTGTAATTATACCTAGAAATACTGCGCATCATAGTATCTCACAGTTTGTAGGAAAAATTACATAATTTTTTTTTTAGAATGTAGTTCGCCTTCGGACTAATAACTAGTAAGTAATTTTTTACAAATAATGTGACATTTTACAAATTTTATTTTATTTTATAAATAAATATTAATGCAAAACTAGAACCCAAAGTCGTTTTATTTTAATATAATGAATTCTAAATAATTTATTACTATGTTCATAAAATTAAATTAATGTAAGACTTACTGAAATTATAATTATTATCTGGCGTATCTTCTCCAAATATCATGGATACACTTTGAACGCACAATACTGCTATACAAACTAGTAATTTCGACATGATTAACTTTATAAATCTAGTTTTAATTAAGTATGCTTTATATATATATCGATTGCGAAAATTTTTTATTAGTGACCTCTAAATAATTCTGGTTTATTTTGTATATTTTTTTTTTAAATTGACTACATTGTACTCAAATTATTGTAAGTTGTTTGTGATTCTTATTATAAATGCAAAAGATAATAGGTAATGTTAAACCGAATGAGAATTAAGTTGATGTATTTTTTTAAAAAAAAGTATTCAATTTTTTTAATGGTACTGACCTTTAAATTGGTTGCTGTTGATTTTTAACATATAAATAAGGTCGTACATTAAATATAGTTTTGTTAAATTGTGTATAAAATATTGTTTGTTTCAATTTTTTTTTTTTTAATGTATATCATATTCCATTTTCCAGGTTTGGACTGCATATATAAATAAATTTTGAAAAATTTAGTAATTTTTTCTCAGAGAGTTGACAATATTTTACATTAGTAAAATTATATAATTCATCTGGGTATTAGAAATTTTTTTGTGAAAATTAGATTAAAATTGGATAAATAATGTAATTGAAGACTATAACTTCAAAAAGGTCTAAGTGCCAAAATCGCCTAAATTGAACTTTTTCGCCCAAAAGGGTCAAACTGCCTTGCTTATCAACGTAAAATACGGTCTATGTACCTACCTGGCGCATTATTTTGTTGTATGTACTATGGGTAGTTTAGAAATAAAAACTTATATATCTGAAAACCATCATTTTGGCACTTAGATCCATTTGAAGTTATGGTTTTTAATTATAATAAATTAAAAGAAAAAAATTCAGTAATTTTTATCTCAGAAAGTTGGTAACACTGTAAGACACTAAAATTATATAATTTATATTGGTACTAGCAGAATCTTTTGTAAAAATTGGATTAATCTTATATAAATAGTAAATCTAATCTGAAAACTGCATATTCATTAATAATAATATTGTAAATAATAAGAAATTAAAAAAAATTAACTACACACAAATATAAAATGATGATAATATATAACCTAAATGAAAGTTTGACGTTTTTAATTCCGATGCGTATTTAATTTCACGTCGAAAATGAATGAAAAATAGGACATTTATACATTTTACACGGACAAAGTGAGCATGCGCGTGTAATTTTGTACATATTTTTTATATAGAATCAAATATTGGATCGTGTAATATAAATAATTATGTTTGTACAGAAAACTGTATATTTTTTGTATAGAAAAATGCAGGAAATGTTATTGTATAAAATGAAAACACATATACTCGTATTCTCATCTCACTTTTAAAATTGAATTTGACAAAAATGCTTTTTTAAAATAGTATTTTTAAATTTTATATCAGATATAATAAAAATTAATAAAAATAGAAAAAATACTCCATATATGATAAAAAAATAGATGCAAAAATTTATTTTCAAATACAGGATAATAAACGCATTTTTTTTATATAAAAAATGAGGTAAGAAAAACATGCCATTATTTTTGTTAACTGCTTAATTTATTTCAATTTTATTGACATAATTTTTTTATTTCTTGGAATAAATTTAACTGGACTATTATTTATACTATAAATAATACTATTTTTATATATTCAAAAATTTATTTACTTTGACTGCGCATATAAGTAAAAATAACATGTTCATGTTATATATTAAAAATTATTGTTTATTTAGCATATATTATATATAATTAATTAATAACATTGAGATATCACAAAATTATAAGTTTTACATTGAAGCAAAGAGAATATATTATGGAGAAAGAGAAAAAGCTTTACAGGTATATTTTAAACCTCTTAAAGTCATCATACAGTATCAGTCCTGACGGTCTGTAATTGAATTAAATTTTAATCGTATGTTAGTCGGTAATGAAAGTAAAATTATATATTCTCTTTGATTTAAGTCAATTTTATTTAAATAAATATTAATTCTGAAATATGCAAATTTATATTATTTATTTTTTATTCAATTCATATCGTTTTTAAGGTAACACAGCTATCATAATAAGACTAAACCAGGGCCGTATTTTGGTATTTCTGGGCCCCTAAGCGAATTTTTTTGCCGCTCTTCTCAAAAGTTTTCTGAATTACCGTTATCTAGGGCAGTTCGATATAACTTAAATACAGATGTAAAGTCGTTACAATGTTTGGAAATGCTAAAGCAGTGTTGTCCTGGTATATAAATGGTTTTTCGTGAATGAATTATTAGAATATGTGTTTTTACAAACGTAAAAAAATAAAATTTTAACAGTAAAATCGGTATATTTTTTAAGTACCTGATTTATGTTATATCTCACAACAGATTCTTTTGTTTTCAAGCAACTGCTTCTTTTGCATATACGTAAATCCGGTCTTGAACTAAACATTTGGATTAAGATTCCCAAACATTGAGATTGTACTAGTCATTGTTTTTATCAAAACTTATTACAATTTTTTTTATTAAATAATAAAATTTACATAAAATAATCGAGTTTTTTAAAACAATAGTATCAAAGCTTTTTTTTTTTTTGATGTGACAAATATTTTTTGCGTAATAATATTGCAAGACAAATTCATTATATGCTAGAAATATTATCAATTAGAATAATTTTACATTTATTTACATGAATATATATATATATATATATATATATATATATATATATATATATATATATATATATATATATACGGTGTTCGTTTGGTAAGTTGCATGGTCGATTAACATGAGAAATCGACAATATTCAAAATACTCTTTTCTTCGGTAAAATTTCAAAAAATTATTATTAGGATATTTAAAATATTTGAAAGTAATAATGAGTGCTGACTTACCATCTAGCTATGAGTCTAGCTAATAATTATCAAATTACAATGACTACATTTTAAAAAAGCACTATATTTAAATAATAGTAGTATTTAATAATTGTTCACTAAAATTTTGAAATATAGTCATAGCAATATTAATAATATCAAATATTTTTTTAAAATGCATTTTTTTTAAAATAATGATACATATTTGAATTTTTTTATTATATTTAATCATTTTTATTTTTTAATATTTACATTCTCTTAATGTTAATTTCTCAAAATTTTGTATATTCAAACGAACACCTAGTATATATATAGAGTTACGTTTCAAATAGCTCATTTATGCTAACTACGTTGAATAATTGACTAGAAATTCCTGTAAAAATATTATTAAAAACATCGGCAATTGTCTGTCGATAATCTTCAACAACTATTTTCCAGTGTTCACGTAGTAATTGGTTTGTTATATCACCTGAAAAATTAATATTTTTATTAAATTTATATTATTATTATATATTACTACCAAAATTAATTTAAAATCTAGCATAGAACAATAATTTAGGTGTTTTTCTAATTTTTTCCTTTTTTGTTCTATAACTATTAAATATTTAATTCGTTTCATTTCAGGATTGTATAGTATTTATATGACTTGTATAAAAACAAAACAAAAAAGTCTGTTTTTATCTAAAGACTTATTTAATGATTTTCTTGCTAGTTTTTATTTAAAAAACACAAATTAAAAGTTGCATAATATATAAATATAGTATAAAAAATGTTATTTAGATTAAAAAAAGTAATAAAAAATTTATTTATTTGCACGAAAATATTTTAAATATTATTCGTTTTCATATTTTAGTAATTTAAGGAATCTATGCTAATTTTTTAATAGTTTTGTATCATGTAAAAATTTCTAGAAATTCCACAGGAAAAAACCGCTCTCAGAGTTAAATAAAAGATTTTAAAATTTTAATTTCAGTGTACTAAGAAATTTTAGTAGTTACTATATTAATTTTTTGAGTTAATTTAAAGAGAAAACAAAAAACCAATATTTGTTTTAAATCTTTGAAATAAAAATATCCAATTTTTTGCATGTTTTAACTTTATTGAAATATTTACCAAAAACAATGTAAATTTTGGTTACATTTAACTAAAAAGCATTGCATATTTTTTTCTAAATATAATAATTTAACTCTGTATTAGTTTTATTGTGTTGTAATAACAACTTTCCGTTTAAATATCTTAAAATATAAGAAACTGGTTATTATTGTTTACATAAAAAATAAATTAGTACCTACCTAAAAGTTTATTTCCATTGAAGAGATTTTCAAATGTAGGCCTTAAGTCTTGAAATTCAAATTGCGCAGTTGAATTTTTATATATTAAATATTCATCACTATTTTTCTTATTAAGCTTGAAGGAAATATCATAGATATACGTTCCATTAACTGAAAAAATACGTTATTATTAGTTATTAAAAATAATTATGTTTTTATAATTATGTTTATATAAAATATAATAACATATTATCAAAATGTCAATAATAATTATTCTAAATTATAATTTTGTTTTAAGTACTATGAATATACTTTTTATTTGGAAATTTAATATAAGTACAAAGACCGTTTGACACGATGCATAGTTTTGCGCATTTTGTTTTGCATTTTTATGCTGTATGTTTCTATGTATAAAAAGTAATGTGTCATGTAGGAAAAGCTTGCATAAAAAGCAGAGAAAATGCATATAAAAATGCATAGAATTATGTAGAACATGTTGTAGTTGCTGGTAGAAAAACGTTTATGTATTCCTATTTTTGTAATGAATAAGAAGTGTCATTAATTTTACTTGTTATTTTATATTTTTCTATTTTGTTAATTTTTATTTGTTGTTTCTGTTTTATTTTAATTTATTTGTTTTTAATTATTTTTATTTTGCTAATTTTGGTGTCATGATTTTTTTTGTTATAATTTATTAATTTAATTTTTATTTATTTTTCTAAAATGTTGTCTTGGGATCAAGTACGCTTGTTAATAGACAAATATAGAAAAAATATTCTTGTTACATAACGCCAAAGTTACATATCTATGTTAAAAAGTTTTGATATGCTATAGGATTTCGAAAACGTAATTCATTATTTAATAAGTTCTTCCACTTTTTTCACGACTTTTTAACTTATTTTTATACAAAATTTTATTTTTTTATATTAACAATATATCTGTTATTTTTATTAATATCACCGGTAGCAATTCAAACAAATTATATATTTTAACATACAAGTTTTTTCATTTGATGTTTAAATTTGAGCTATAACGGTGTGCGTATGCAGAATTATACATCGAATTACGCATAAGTACCTGAATTCTTTGCATAAAAGTTCATAAAATCATATGTATTATTTCATGCATTTTTCTCTACATTATTGTATATAAAATTATGCAACATGTCAAACGGCTTTTAAGAACGAAAAAGTGCAGGTAATAATACTAATACTAGTTTGTAATAAAAAAATTAAAATATAGTTCCACTTTGGAAAAAAAAAACGAATGGAAATTTTTGTTTTTGAATGCATAATTTGATTCGGTTAAATGTCGTTAGTAATCAATAATATCTAAATAAGTTAATTGAGAAATTTGAATAATATTATATATAAATAAATAAAACAATAAAAACTGATTTTTTACTTCTATTTTTCTCTTGGCTTTTGTTGTCCAATCCAGTCAGTCTAGTCTAGTTTTTGCCCAACTATTTTTTAAATATTTTTTTCATTGTAAATGATTGAAAAAATATTGCTTTGTATATTTTTTTGTTATTGTATGACAATCGTATAAATGGTTATGTTAATTTACATGTGCTATTGTTATATAAAGTTGCAGCAAATTTATTTACAAAAGGAATTAATTTATAATTTACAGTCTGAACTGTGTAGTATTTACAATAAAAGTATTTGAATTGCTACTTTAAAATAGTGAAAAAAATCTTTCAGAAGTTATTATATTATAATAAAAAAGCTTTAGGATTTAGATCTGCATAAATTTTAATTAATAAACATCATCAAAAAAAATTATGATGATGAAATGAAAATGAAATGTGGCTGTAAATTTGAATTTTAAAAAAAAATCTCAGTTCTTCTGATTTATAAAAAACGAAATTGTTAAGTTAAATAAAATTATGTATATAATGTAATTTATTATAAAGCAGTTTACATATTTTTTTTGTTGAAACAGAAGAAAAATCTCATTGTTGCCAGATTAGAAAATTTATTTACCTGTTCGAATGATACTTGCAAGTGACGTTCAATTGACAACATTGAAAATTACTTTAATCGTCCGTTTGAGAGATTTGTTTTAATGTTTTACATGATTTTTTCATTAGGATCATTTATATTCATACGTCAGTATGCATGTCTCTATTAGAAAATATATTTGCATATGTTTTATAATATATTTTTTTGATATAATATTTATTACAATAAAATAGACAATTTCTATAAAATTTGTATTAAGAAATTTTATGTCAGGAATTATTATTTTTTTAAATAAAAACTTTGGCCGTATTCTCACCTCACTTTTAAAAGTAATTTTTGTTAAAGTACTTTTGCCGTTTAAATAAATGTACTTATGAAGCAATTTTAATTAGTTTATTTGAATTTTATAATATTAGATATAAAAATGTATATCAAATATAGAAATATTATTCATATTTGATAAAATTTAGAAGTAAAAATTTATTTGAAATTAAAAAAATAAATGGCATTTTTCATAAACAAAAGAGGTGGGAATACGGGCCTTTGTCATTAATAAATTTAAGAATTTGAATTTTTCTTTGACTGCTTGTGGTGTTGTAGTAAATGTAGAATTATATAATGCACATTGTTTATATTTTATTATTGTATGAAAATAGTATGTAGTGTAGCAGAAAGCGATCTTTATTGTGTTGAGCTCAAATACTTACTACCGAGGCAGAGCCGAGGCCAAGCAATTTGAACGAAACACAAAACGAGCATTCTGCTCCGAGTGACTTATGCTATTTTTTTGCTTCAAGCGTTCCAAACGAAACTGAACTAGAAATTAACCACGGCATACTAGCCCAGGGAACTTTATAAATTCAATGGATACTGGCCGTGAAAGCCTGAAGATTATATAATGTTTATTTTAATTTAAATTTTAAAATGTAAACATAACATATGGCAACGCTGTTCGATAAACTGACAGATACATTGATAGATGTAATTAATTAGATGTTAATTAATTAACTTTAATTTAATATTTTTATTATAATTAAATAATTAATTAGTTAATATTGCATTGTCATTCAGTTTTGAGCTATGTTTAAAGTTTCAAGTTTCTAGTTCGTCGGGAAGTTAGTTTAAAATCAATTGCAAAATTTGTACCGAACAGACAAATAAATAAACAAACAAACAAACAGACAGACAAGAAAGCCAGTTAATAAAAATCTGTTAAATAAAATATTTTATGACATTGTTTTTATATAATCTTTCAATATTTTGCGTTAAAATTGAAAATTTTACTGAATGCAACGAGACCGTTCAAAATACAATAAAATGATTCTTACTAAAATCTGCTACAAGTGGACCAGTGCCCTCAATTGGGAAGAAAAGTAATTTTCCGTGAGCCTCGTAAGTTCCTTCAAAAGTAATTTTTGGTATGTACATCTTGTAGGTTAAACGATTTTCGGTTAAATTGAATCTGAAAGTGATAATGAGATATGCATTTACATATTAGCCTATATATTCGTGATTATAAGAAGAACATTCAGTGTTGTTTATTCATGAATTTAAATTTAATAATAACTTTTACTTTTATATGACCCAGTTTTTAGCGGGTGTATGCAATTTGCTGATCAGAGAAATATAATTTGATAACGTATTTAATATTAAGTACATATATATTTTTAATATAATATTTTTGTAACAGTGAAAAGTGGGACAGGAATGTTTTGTTTCGTTTTTAATTGGAAATCTATAAAACGTAGACACAAAAAAAAGAAAATGAGAAATTGGTCATTTTTGTGAATTTTTATTTAAACAACTATTAGCTGAAACCAAATTTTAAGCATGTGCCACTCTAGAAACATTCTCTTACATTATAGTATTTTGTTTTTGCTTAAATCGCCATTAACTTATTTTGATGAAATAAATAAAATAAATTAGTGGCGATTTAAGCAAAAACAAAATACAATAATCTAATATAATACGCCATGTGTAATTAAGAATATAAAAAATATTCTGTTACAATTGTTTATAAACAATTTGAAGTATTTATTTCTAATAGTATAGACATGAAACTGTATATATAGTAAAGTCATTTTTTGAGTTTAACAGTCTAAATTTAAATACTAGATTTTTAGTTTAGTGGCATGTGTATTATGGTTAAGGTTAAATATTAATAAAATAAAAGGTTAAACTTAATATTGATTTCTTTTTGATCTAGTTTTAGTAAGACTATGTAATGTGCTGATCAGAAAATAATTGATGATTGCTTTAATGTTATAAAATCGAAAGGGTCAATGGCCCGTATTCTCACCTCATATGAAAAAGTGCTTTTTCAAAAAAGTGCTTTTGACGTTCACTTAAAATCATTTATTAAGCATTTTAAAATAGTTTATTTAAATTTTATAATAACAAATATAATAAAAATGATCAAATATAGAAAAATTATTTATATTTGATGAAAAACATACGCAAAAACTTGTTTTGAAATTAATGATAAAAGCACTTTTTCACGAAAAAGTGAGGTGAGAATACGGGCCTAAGTATCTAAATTTATGTTTTTGATTTTTGTTTTGCTAAAATGAACCTAAATGACTTGTTTAGTAACATGATAAAACGTCTGTATGCCTGGCGACTATATCCGTATATTAGTTCTATTATAATAGTATATTATGTTACGAGAAGTAGAATGTGATCTTGATTGTGTTGAGTGTTGAGACTAAGCATATTTGGACAAAACATAAAAAGAGCATTCTGCTTAAAATAACATATGCTCTTTTTTCTTCATGCATTCCAAACGAAACTAAACTACAAATAAATAAAATACATGCCAATTGATCTTAACTTTACTAACAAGTGTAGAATAGAATATGTATTATGTATATATCAGTTATTTTTGTTCTGAATTTTGTGAGAATTAATGCTTCTTTGGTTGAATATGCAATTTTTGACAAATCTGGCGCTGTGCATTACATTTTTTTGCATTTTTTTTTATACAATTTCAATAATCAAATTTAAATTCAAGCGAAAATAAATGGTGTGGCCACCAGTGGCGTATAACTACTGTATAATAATGTGCTAGTAACATAATAATTTCTTTCTACATAGATAATATATATATTTTAATACGCTTGAAGAAAAAAATAACTATTTTGAAACTTAATTTACTGTCCTACTATTTTCTATCAAAGAAACTTGTTTTTCTCAAATATTATGTTTCGGCACTTAGATTCTATTGCTTTTATAGTTTTCAAATACAATACAAAATATTTAGTTAAATTATGATATAGTCAAAATTTAATCTTGCATCTTAACTATTTATGAAAATGAGTATTTTATAAAATTATCCCAAGACATGTAGTAAAATACGCATATTAAAGTATATGACAATAAAATTAATTTTTTTTTGCAATTTAATTTAATTTTAGGTGTATATAGTTTGCTGGTTGAAAAATATTCTTACTTTGTTGATAAAAATGTGATGCTATCAAATCCAGTTGTTTTTGTATTATGTAGAAGAATAGATAAATCTGGTGTTGGTTTGAATACAATTTCACTTACTATAAATGGACGAAGAACTGGAAAATTTATTTTACTATTACCTGAAAATAAAAATAGTTTAAAAAATGAAAGAAAAATTATTTGTTTTTTAAATAAAATTTGTAATTTTTTAATAGGTCATTTGCTAAAACCGAAGTTATCTGTAAGTGTTTTTAGATAGAACTAAAGAGAATATAATATTATATTTTCTTTGATAGAGCGTTTATTTGTGATGTATTGAATATTTCGAGATATTTAAATAACGTGTCACGTTATAATATATTTGTTAGAATTGTCTTAATATAATAGAATAACATTTCAGTGAAATGTTTGGCAAAAACTATTTTTGCTACTAATTTGTGCCACATCTTTATAGGTACATGGCGTGAATGTGTATGTGTGTAAAAATGCACAATAATTATACAATTCTATACTACAAATCGTGATCAAGTTATTAATATATATATATTCATACATACCATTAGAAAATTGAGCTAAAAATTCTTGAGACTGTTCTGTTATGCATTGATTTAAATCTTCACTATCAAGTTTGCATTTTTTAATAGAAGATGCTGTAAAAAATAAATTAAGAAAATATAAACATTTATTTTTATGTAACAATATAATTTGAAATAAATTCTTTAAACTACAAAATTTAATTAAAAGCAACAAAGCTGATTATGTATTTTGTGAACTAAGGTTCATATTCTCACCTCACTTTTAAAAGTGATTTTTGTCAACATTACTTTTAATGTTTATGTTAAATTATTTATTATGCAATTTTAATTAGTTTATTTGAATTTTATAATATTAGACATAAAAAATAGTTAAAAATAGAAATACAATTTATATTTGATAAGAGGTAAGAATTTATTTTAAAGTGAAAATAAAAGAACTTTTTTATAAACGAAAGAGGTGTGAATACGGGTCTAAGTTTTATCATTAAAAACAAATTTTGAATAAATTGAATTGATAAATGCTAAACTGCAGATATTAGTAATTTTAAATTAATAAAACAAATATTAAAGTACACTAAAATAAATTTTAAATTGTTGCATTTACATATTGAAGAACAAATAATGATAGTAATATTCGAGAGATTGAAAATTTGCAAAGGCATAAGCAAGGAGGTAACCACTTCATGAAATTTTGTATACCAGATTGTACAAATTTTAAATATGATTGGTGAGATTGTAGCAATATTTCGTAGATTTTACGGATTTCATACGAAATTTCTCAGACTGTAAAGATTTTACTAAGATTTTGAGAAATTTTAGACGATTTTAGAAAGGCTTTAATTAATTTTTATATCAGACTGTACAAGTGGTTACCCTCTCGGGCTTAAACTTATAATCTTTTTTAGCTTTAAGGATAATTCGTATCTGGTTTTACATTATAGAACCTCATTGTTTAGAAAGCATTTTATGGTCGAGTCAATATTAAGATTTGTTCTATTTGAAATATTATTCAATCAGGTTGGACCACTTATCCCCAATTTTTTCGTTAGCAGTAATATAAATTAGATTAATTCTTTGACACGTCAGTGACCTGTAATACTGGGTAAGTTGAGTACATGTGTACTAAAGCCTGGTGCATGATGGATTTAATTTATATATTTACCGATTTAACCATCATGCACTAGACCTAAGATCATTAATTATAACATTTTCGATTAATTAAAAATTTCCTGCTAATAATGAAAACTTAATATTTGAAACACAAAGTAACTTTATTGTTTTTAATTAAATTTATGGTTTATAGAATTTATTTCAAATTTGTTATATTGTTTCTTCACTGTAGGTTGTTATATAATTTTTATATTTGTTTTTATTGAAAAAATATGAGTTGATTTTTTTTTGTTAACATATTCGAGTATAAAAAATTGTCTTTTGCAATAGAAAAAATAAAAATATTTAAATAAATTATACGAAAACATATTAAAATAAATGAAATACCTTCTTTATAATAAAATCTTATGCACATGCCGTAATAAATAGGACTTTATTTATGTCACATGCATACAATTTACACGTGTAATAACAACTATACTTACGTAATCTCTTTGGAAAACTTAGAGTGATAAAACTGCACACACAAAACAATGTCACTTTCCACGTGCGGCTGATCATTTTAAAGATGTTTTAATCAATAAATTTTGTGTTTACAAACTACAAATATATATAGTAGTTTTTGCATGAATTTGCAGATATAACACTAATAGATATATATTTTGGTGTTGTTTTTTTGTAATGAATTTACGTGATATTTTGTTTTTTAATTATATCTTGTTTTTTGTCAGTGGCGTAGTTTATTTATTTTTCCAAAAGCTCAATACGAGTACGTCATAATGTAGAATACAAATATACATGAAATACAGAAACACATATTTAACAAAAATCAAATAACGTTTCAAATCGTTACGTTATTGTATAACGTTATTTATTATTTGTTTTCGTTACATGATGTTATAAATAACATTAAAAAAATAAATTGTTATATTATATAACTTTATAGAAATAATTTTTATTTGTAACTTTGAAATTATCTGTAAAGTGTAAATTAAAAAAAAATATTACCAAATTAATTTTTATATTTGAAATACGATATAAGATATATTTTTTTCTCAAAAGAATAACGTTACAAAATAGCTTTTTATGAAACGTTATTATAACGTTATTGGGTATTGTTAAATTACATTTTCCATCTTTGATATGAAACATAATAAAAATTTTCATACACCTACAGATGTTTTCCAAATATTCTACAATGAAGTAATGTTTTTAGTTTCATGTTTAAACTTTATTTGATGTAATTTTTAAATGTTTAGATAATTTATTAATAACTTTGATGTCCGTAAAATAAGAATCTTTTTAATAAAGTAAGTTAAGGCCACTTTAGACGGTAATAATTTGTTAATGATTTATGAATACATATTTGAAATGAATCATGAATAAATAGTAATCTTCAGACTTTCACGGTCGGTATCGATTAAATTTATAGAATTTTCTGGGCTGGTATGCCGTGATCGATCTATCCTCGTAGCAGACGTTTCGTCATACATCGTAGATGACAAATAGCTTCCATTGCTTTACATTGCCAGCCAACTGTTGTGGATATTTGTTGTCAGTTGATAGTAGTGATGGATGACAGGAATGTGCATGTCCTTACAAACCTGACTCAAATATTTAGTAAAAATAAATCAATCCCAAATATTTAGTCATGATTTATTTCAAATATGTATTTATAAATTATTAGTAAATTATTATCGTCTAAAGTAGCCTTTAGGATTATATAGTTGGTGTAATTATATAGTTTTTACAACTGTCAATTGTTTTGTTTTATTTATGAGATATAATTGAATATCAATTATTTAATAAATAATTCTTTATTGCCCAATAGTGTCAACCAATTACGGGACTATTAGTACAAAAAAATATATAAATAATAAATATATAATATAAACAAAATATATAATAATATGTAATACAACATTTTCTAAATAAAATAATAACATAGCTCCATTCACAAAATCTTAACCTAAATAACAATATAAATACATAAATAAAATAAATAAGTAATATTAACTGAATGAACTCAATACGCCAGTTAACGAATCATGAAATATATTAGCACTAAAATAAAACGGCTTTAGGATATAGTGATGGCACTGATTTAATTAAAAATTGGCTTCCTTTATTTAATAGTTTATATGTTCTATTTATTTACTGTAATCTCATTTGTTTATTTTTTTGTGATGTTGATGTACGTTGAGTACGACGAAATGTCGATTATTAATGAAAATTAACACAGAACTTTATCGTACAGCAGTTTTATTTTAATGTAATGAGTTTTGAAAGATATTTTATTATGTTATATAAGCACTATTTACATATTTGTTAAAATTATTGAACACAGTATAAATAGGTGATTTATTGTAAATATTTGTTTTTCCAGCTTAGTTATAAAAAGTAGGACAGTTTCCGGAAATAATATATTAAGATAGTTAACGTTATAATGCACTAATCGTAAGTTATATAAGAAACTTATTGATAATTCACTTCTACGACTAGTGAGTAACACGATATTATATTTGTTTATTAAGGGAAGACATCACCCTGATACTTTACAAAAAAATCGATTTGTTTTTACTTTTTCTGAAAGCTTATAGTGTGTAGAATAATACGTTAAAACGATTTTCTGAAATTCGAACTTTTGGCGGAGTTACCAATACAAAGTTGTTTCAGAGCAAGTAAAACGTGCAGATCGAGCAGTAAAAAACTAACTTTAAATTAATTTACTGAATTAAATTCTCAAAAATGATAATACTGATATCTTTTTTTCGATTTTTTATACGCTTTAAAAATTGATTTTTTTTACACTGAAAGAAGAGCACTTCTATTTCAACAGCCGCCATTTTCGTAATTTTTCGAAATTCAAAGAAAAAATTGGCTTTGTTTTGGTAGATTTTTTTTATTTTAAATTTTTTATTCAGCGTTTTTTGACAAGGGCTGATAAATTTGAGGCGTGTCATTACAATTTGAAAACATTTTTAGACATATAAATTTGAAAACGTAATTCAAATATACCGTAATAACATATTAGAAAACCCGAAACATTTGCATAATTATTTTTCCATGAAAAAAATGTCCAAACTTTACCTATTTTCAGAGCACTCAGGATGGTGTCCCGCCTTAATATAGACAAATTCGCTTCACGATCGCAATAGGAGCCGTGTATTTTAAAGTAAAGAAATTTTTTCGTTACGTCTATGTATGCAATTACTTAATGTTTGTTGCAAAAAATAGCTTCCTCAACCGGTTTGATCAAATTATTTGTAAAATAATTCCTACTTGTTGACATGCAATTTGAAAGTGTTTGTTTATATTTTTTATTTGTATTTAAAATTAAAAAAAAACTCATTGCCAGTAAATAACAGGAACCTGTTGTTTAGAGTTTTGTTATAATTTAAAATTACCAGTTTTGTTTTCTGTTTGTGTTAAAACATGTTTACTTATGTTTTTTTACTTACAATTAGTTTTTTTTAAAACAAAGAAGTTTTTAGTTAGAAACAATGTCTGGTAATTTTCAAATTTAGTTTAGACATTACAAAGACGTTATATTATATATTAAACACACGCCTTAAACAGTTTAGACATACAGATCAGCATCAATTAATTTTTTTATTAATTTGTAAAAATAATTTCTAAAATATACAGAGAAAAATATAAGATAAAAATAACAATTTTATTTATTTAATATTTGGGTAACAAATAATATTAAAATAAAACTGCTTTAGGTTCTAGTTCTGTATTTATATTTATTAATAATCGATGTTTCGACGAATTCGACGTACGTCTTTACCAGGAAAAGAAGATACAAAATTTATAAAATTTGAGTTTGTCGAAATATCGAATAAATATTAATACAGAACTAGAACCTAAAGCAGTTTTATGTATAATAAGTTCTAAAAGATTAATTATAATGTTATTAAATTCCCTATCAGGTTCGTTATTGTTTTTAGCAATGACGCGTTTCGACTTTTCAGTCATCTTTAGATTTTCTGAGTTTGGTCGGTGTTGTGGCTCGAGTGAACTGTTCACTCGAGCCACAACACCGACCAAACTCAGAAAATCTGAAGATGACTGAAAAGTCGGAACTCGTCATAGCTAAAAACAATAATAAACCTGATAGGAAATTTAATAACATTATATTTAATCATAACGCAGGTTCAGAACCTAAGAAAAAAAGTTTATCTTTTGATATTAATATTTTTAAAAAATTTTTTTTTACTATTTGATTTGATTTTTGATGTTATTAAAAAACTAAACTGTATCGTAAAATAAATTATAATTTAAATTTTAAGTTATTGATAATACAAAAATTACTCATCAAACAATTCGGAATATGGAATCCTTGCAAGGAAATTATTAATAATATTTTTAGTTACTGAACTAATAGCTACTGCTAAGTTGGTTCCTATCTCTGCATCTACTTCTTTCCAATTTTCATTTAAGAATTTGTTCATTTCGTCACCTGTTTAAAAAAACTATCATAGTTAAAATCTATATACTTAATTATATTTACTTAATTATTATAACTAATATAGAATTTTGGGATGTCTAACAATCTGTTAAATATTCTTTGGGGTCAAATACTTTTAAAACGAGCTCAAATTTAAAATAGAGAATTGAAGTATTTTTGTTTTAATATTTAAATATTAACAAATATTTTAATATTTTTAATTTTACTAAAGATTTTAACCTATATTCTTGTTCACAAATTTTTTGAATTGATTTTATTTATTATTATTTTAAAAATAAGAAATATACAATTTGATATAAAATAAGCAAAATTTCTATGAATAGATTCAAAGTTTTTTTAAAGGAAAATTTGCAAGATATAGAAATATATTACTTACCTAATACTTTGTGTCCATTAAATAAATTGTCTAATCGAAAATTAGCCTTGGAAGGTTCGTAGATGAATTTAACATTTTTTACCACCATATATTTCTTTTTATTTTTTTCTACTAAGTTGTATTTGAATAATGTGGTACATTTAACGTCAACTAAAATTTGAAATTTAGATTAAAATACTTAACTTACAATTAGAATAGGATTTAATTAATTTTATGTATTTTTTTTTATAAATTACATATATTATTAAAATAAAACTACTTTAAGTTAAAGTTCTGTATTATTATTTATTTAAAATCGACGTTTCGATAACACTCAACGTTCGCCTTCATCGGGATAAATGATATAAATGTTATTACAGTAAATAACAGAACATAGAAACAAGTTACTATATAACAAATAAGTAACTAGATCATACAATTTATAGATTTTTAATTAATGAAAGTTAAATTTTATTTAACTTTTTAATTTACCGTAATCATGGAAACGTACTTACATATTTGTCAAAATAGATACTTGGAAAAAATATTTCAAATATATGAAAAATTATAAAAAATTATAGAGTATTAAAAATGTCTCATATAAAAGTTGTTAGCTATAATTAATAAAGCAACTTTTGTTAATGCATTTTTTCGAAAAAATTTTTGTTGCAAAATATTCGTAAAATATATAAAAGTGACATGAGTAAACTACCATTTTCGGTAGATGGGATATGTACCAAAAGTTGATCAAATTGAGGATATTTAAGTTCAAAGCTTAAATAAAATAAAATTTCTTAAAAATTTGTCACACCGAATTTGCCCACAGACCGACAGATCGACATCACACTAAAAATAGTTGATTCATGTTACGAGAACCTTAATTCGTGCTTAATTCTTTAAAAATCTCGAAGAGTCAAAATTGGTACGATTACAATATTTTCTTTACTATATGTAACGGTAAATATAAATAGTTTAATTAAAATTTTCTTGCTTTTATTGAAGGATCTAAAATTATCTAGGACTTAAAATCCAGTCTGTAACTATACAAAACATTTTGTCTTTCTGGATTGAATAAATAATGTGGTTAAAATTTATTCATTAGTAACAAATTAAAAAGAAATGAATATATTTACCATAGCTGACTTTTAATTCACCGTTTCCATTAATGGGAAGAATAAGAATTCTTCCATTTATACTGTATTTACCATTTACTTTGAATTCGGGAATATACTGTTGTACTTTAATTGTTTGCTTATCAAAATTGATTCTGTAAAAAAATTTAATTCTATGAAGATTTTTTCCAATAAATATACAATCTTAGACTATAATATTTAAAATATATTATTTTCAAAATTTTAGTTGACACTTGAAATAAAAAAAAATGAATTATAGTTGACAGAATCACCTGTAGGTGTGTTTAATTAGCAATAGTAATCAGGTTCGAATTAATTTAATATTATTAAATATTTATGATTAAAGTTAAAGAAATACTTACTCAATATTCTCAAATTCGGATCTATCGTGTCCATACAATATTGCGTTTGTCATATTTATTGTTAATCCATCATTAATATTAACATTTATAAATGGAATATTTAATGGATTTAATTTCTGAATATGATACGCATCGCTACCTATTTAGAAGAAAAAAATTGTTGTAAATTTTTTTTATGTATATATATTTAAGGTAGAGCGTAAAAAATTGATTAATTATTTATGATTGAAAATGCATTATTGGAAAATAAATAACGTTGTTAACAGTTGTAATCATATATAAGATAGGTATTTTATTTGTATCAAATATTTATTATCAATAGTTTTGCGGAAAAGTAATTTGTGAGGTTTTTAGAATTGCACTAGTGTTTTGTAAGTTGCAGTTTTTACTTTACATTTGCATAAGTTATACGTATGTAACCAAATTATTTATTTATTTATTTATTTATTTTTGGTAACATAAATTAAAGTTTTAAGTCAGTAAGCGGAATTTGAATTCGAGTCTACACTGGTATGTGCGTACAGAATTGTGCAGGAAACAGCTCTAGATCTAAAGCAGTAGATAGGCGTTAATAAGGACTAATGATTCTAAAACGCTTAAAGCAGTGTTTCTCAACTTGTTTGAAGTCACGACTCTTTTTTCTAACGGCCAAATAGCTTGCAACCCTCTTTCTTAACTGCGAAATAACCTACGACTTCGTCGTAGTATATTAAAAAAATTTTATTGAGTTTTTCATAATTATTTTTACCATAAATTTGTAAATTTCTAAGTTAATCAAAACTAATTTACGTAAATATATGAGCAAGAGGTGGTTAGACAATCTATTACTAATATTTAACGAAACTAATGAATGAAAAAATAATTAATTACAAACTTTGAAAACATAAAATACAGAAAAAGTAAATTTATATTTTACATTAAATTAAAGCTATAATAAATTTGTTTACGCGACTCAGTACACACATTTTGCGACCCCTCTCCCATATGGATTGAAAACCCGTGGCTTAAAGTGTTGTTAAGTATTATAATATATACAGCAGTAAAAACATACCTTCTGCAAATTTTGGAAATCCAGCTTTTGCACTCCTTATTAAGCACCCGTTAATATTTGGATCACTTCTCTTACATTTTTCAAAAAAACTTGCTGAAAATATTTGACATAACGGTAATTATTAATTATTTTCAGCGTAAAAGTGTTCATAATCAATAAAACAAATAATAGTATATTGTACAATGAGCACAGAGTGGTATTTATTTCTCACGAGAATGAAAATTTGCAGACTTGAACTGCATTTCATACGAGTGGAAAATGGACATGGATATTTTATGCTAATTTTACACTATACTTTTTCTACGACTGTTACATTGAAAATAGTATTTTTTAATTGTGAAATAATAATATTACGAAGAACACCGCATATGACTTTAGTTGTTGTGCGGTTTAAAAAAATAAAAATTATAAATAATACGAAAAATTCACGATGTTTTAGCAAAAACGGTAACTCTTATTCGATATACAGTGTCCGCCGAAATGTCTGCATTATATGGAAAATTTTTGTTTTGTTTTTTGAAAATTATTATTATAAAATTACTTATAATTTATATAGGGACTCTAAATATCATTCTACAATTTTTTTCAATAGTTTTTTAAAATTTTTACAAATAATACAAGTTTTTCTAAAACATATTTCTTTATTGTTTAATTTAACCTATGCCGGAAGTGATATCAGTATTTCCGGCTAGTGTATTTTAGCTTTTGGACCAGTACCAAAAAGTACCTTAGTGATTATTTTCAAAAAAAAAAACAAATAATACAAATTTTTTTCTAATAACTTTTTGACACTATATATATATATATATATATATATATATATATATATATATATATATATATATATATATATATATATATACTGTATGATCAGATTTGCATGCATTGTCATACTGACGGATTGCATATGTTGTATTGTATCGCCACTATTTTGAAATAGTGAGTCTCGATGATGTACTAGTCAAATGCAGGTTTATAAGTGATACATTTAATTATAGTCGTAGGAATAATATTTTTCTCAATAGAGTTTTTTATAATTTATAATGATGTTAATAATTGTATTAGAAAATTTAAATATCAAATGTTTATCTGTTAAATTTATTGAATTTGCAAATGAAAAACTTACGTAATTTTGCGCAATAAGATGCCGTTACCAGAATGGTAACAAATAAAATTGAAGTATGGCACATATTGAACTAACTGTCGATAAAAAATAGTAAAAATTTGTTTATATAGATAAATTGTTTTGACCTTGAAACAATTTTCATTCAGACAAGTTTTTTAAAGGTTCTTATTGTCGTATGCCAATTAATTAGGCTACGTACATATTTATAAAATTTGTTATTCAGAATATCTCCAAATTTATGCTAGTATTAATTAATTATTTAAAAGTAACATATAAATTACAAGGTTTTTAACTTATATTTGAAAATTCATAGAAAATGCGATTTTTCATGTAATCATAAATATATTTAAATTTTTGTTTTTTGGTTTAAGCGACTTGAAATATTCAAGTAAATTTTTTAAAAAACAGACATAACCTCTAATGCCAATTAGTATTAGAGGTTAGCCGCTCTGGTGTCGTGTAGCGTAATTTGTAGAAATGTACAACATATGTGTGCAATATTTTATTTTCAAACGTATATTTGTACACGTTGATATTTAAGAGTAATTTACTGTTTCATATATTTAGATATTCTACAAGAATAAATATTAACTTAAAACTACAAATTAAAATATTACTAGCAACAAAATTTTATTAAAAAAACAATAAAAATTTACTTAATATTTAAGTAACAAATGGTATAGTTTTAGTTTGATTTTATAAAAAAAGGGTGTATCTTTGAAAAAATTGTTATACAAATTTTAGGTTATTGATAATACGAAAATTATTCATCAAACAATTCGGAAAATGGAACTTTTGCAAGGAAGTTATTTAGAATATTTTTATTTACTGAACTAATAGCTTTTACTAGATTAGCTCCAATCTCTGCATCTACTTCTTTCCAATTTTCATTTAAGAATTTGTTCATTTCGTCACCTATTTAAAAAAAATTCGTAATTAAAATCTAGATATTTAATTATATAAAAAAGTAAATTTTTTAAAATATTTAAATTAAAACTAATATAGAACTTTGAGCTGTCTGACAATCTTGCAAATATACTTTGAGCCAAATACTTTTAAAATGAGTTCAAATTCAAAATAGAGACTTATAGTATTTTTATTTTTAGTAAAGATATTAATCAATATTCTTGTTTACAACATTTTTTTAATTGTTTTTATTTATTACTATTATAAAAATAAGGAATTAGTTATCTGATATTATTAATTAAAAATAAAGAAATTTTGGTAATTTAAATAAAGAAATCTTATGAACAGAATAAAAGTTTTTTTTTGTTTTTTTTGAAGGAAAATTTGTAAAATAGAGAAAATATATTACTTACCTAACACTTTGTTTCCATTAAATAAATTATCTAATCGATATTTAGCTCCGGAAGGTTCGTAGATGAATTGATCATTTTTTAGCACCATATATTCTTTCTTATTTTTTTTTATTAATTCGTATTCGAATAATAAGGTACATTTAACGTCAGCTGAAATTCCAAATTTAAATTAATCTATTTAACTTACGTTTTATTTATTTATTTAATGCCCAACAGTTTTACACCATTAATAGAACAATAATTGTTAAATATAGAAATTTAAATATACAAATTTATAATATTTATAATAAAACAAACAAAACATTCTTAAATGATAATAATAGAAAAAAAAACAGCAAAAATAGTACAATATGTAAATAATAATACTATTTAATCTGTGTTGCACTTTACTTGTTGGTATAGAAAATTACTTAAAGTTTTGTGATTAACATTAAACACATCAATAATATCAAAAAATTATGAAGTATTAAAAAATGTTTCATATAAAAGTTATTAATTATAATTAGTATAGCAACTATTAATACATTTTTTCGGAATATTATATTGTTGCGAAATATTCATAAAACACATAAATGTGAAATGAGTAAACTACCACTTTCAATGAATGGATTTATATCAAAAGTTGAACAAATTTAGATATTCAAGTTCGAATCCGTCAAACTGAATTTGCTCGCAGACCAATAGTTCGACAGATTAATAACACGCTAAAATAGTTGATTCATGTTACAAAATGCTTAATTCGTGTTTATCTGTAAAAATTTCGAAGATTTAAAATTGGTATGATTACGATATTTTTGTCACTATATGTGACGGTCGGTAAAAACATAGTAAATTTAAAACAATATATGAAAATATCTTGTATTTTTTAATTATTACATAAATACAGATAGTTTCTTGCTTTTATCGAGGAGCCGAAAATTTTCTGACACCTATGATGTAACTTTACAGAATGTTTTGTTTTCTTGTTTGAAGAAGTTTTATAAAAGTGGTCAAAATATATTTATTAGTAATAAATTAAAAAAAATTGTATATATTTACCATAGCTGACTTCTAATTCACCATTTCCATTGATAGGAAGAATAAGAATCCTTCCATTTATACTGTATTCAGCATTTATTTTGAGATCAGGAATATACAGTTGTATTTTAATTGTTTTCTTATCAAAATCGATTCTATAATAAAATATAATTCTATGAAGAATTTTTTCAATAAATATACATTTTTAGAACATAATATTTGAAATATATTATTTTCATAATTTTAGATAAAACAATTGATATGAAATATTGGATTATACTGGTAGTTGACAGCATCACCTTGCAGGTGCGTACCCATAAGTGTGTGGTTCAAATTGAAACAGAATTTAGTTTCTTCCAAACATTTCTTTCCAGATGAGATACTTTTGCAATATCCACATTTACGGTGACTTTTATATATGTTCTTTTATTTTTACAACTTGGCTTATATTCCAAAATAAAACTGTGGTTGAGCTAACACCAAGGAAATACGAAAAAGGAGTATCTACTGCTTACATTAAAGCAATGCAACTTTATAAACATATAACCTAATAGAAATAATATTCTTGGCAAAAATAAAAATTGCTAAATTTCGATTTGATAATTTATTTGATGGAAACAAAATATTAGGTAAGTAATATATTTTTGTATTTTCGCTTTATTTTAATATAATAAGTTCTGAAATATTTTTTAAATTTATTTTCTTGGTGTTACCACAACTACGGTTTTATTTTGAAATACAAGTATGAACATATTCGCTCGGGGAGTATACGCTCAATTATACCTACCCAACTATTCATCGGACGTCCGCATAGACGTATATCGAAAAAAATACTTACTCAATATTCTTAACTTCGGATCTATCGTGTCCGTAGAATATTGTGTTTGTCAAATTCATTGTTAATCCATCATTAATTTCAATATTTGTAAATGGAACATGTAATGGATTTAATTGCTGAATATGATACGCATCATTACCTATTTAGAAAAAAAATTGTTTTAAATTTTTTTCATTTATTCAAGGTATAGTGAGAAAAAATTCATTAATTATTTATTATTTAAAATGCATTATTGGAAAATAAATAACATTGTTATAGTGCTTCTAAGCGAACAAAACCCTCGGAAAATATGTGAAGTAAATTAAAAAATTTTATTATTAAAAGTTTTGCAGATTTGATTTCACTAGATATGTACTAATATTCTGTAAGTTATAACAAAATTTTTATTTGCTTTCGGTAACATGTATTAGCCATAGCTGTTAAAGTTTTTATCCAGCAAGAGAAATTAGAACCCGGGTCCACACTGATATGAGCGGTATTAGTTACGACTTAAATCGTTCGGCTATGCAACTTAGTAATTTTCAATAAATGTAGTATTTTTATGTTTAAATTTTATTAAGACAGAAAGTTAAACATGATTTGAATACAGTTGAAATATCTCTAGGTTGATAGCACTGGAAAAGCATTATTGAGGAGTCTAAAACGCTTAAATCAGTGTTTCTCAAACTTTTTGGAGTCACGACCCTTTTTCCTAATTGTGAAATAGTTTGTGACCTCCTTTTTTAACGACTAAGTAGCTTGCAAGTCCGTCGCAGTTGTCTTAAAAAAATGTTTGTACCATAAATTTATAAATTTCTTAGTTAATCAAAAATTATTTACATAAATCTATGAGCGAGTGATGATGAGACAATCTGGCACTAATACTTAAAAAAATTAATGAATGAAAAACAAACTTTGAAAATATGAAATACAGAAAAAGTAAATTTACATTTTTATCAATTAAAGCTATAATAAATTTGTTTACGCGACTGTGCGCAAACCAGTGGCGCAACAAGGGGCGGGCCGACGCCCCCCCCCCAAGACTAGTAGAATTAGCACAATTTTTATTCATTTAGTCATATATTCAGCAGTCACTTCTAACGCTACAATTATTTACCCCAAAATATTGAGGCAACATTCATTATTTTAAACTATTAATTATTTGATTCATGTAAGATAAAGTGGAAATCTGGTTAGTATTTGCTTTTTTTTTGCTTCTCCAAGATAAAATCCTTGCCCCCCCCCCACAAGACAAAATCCTGGCTGCGCCACTGGCGCAAACCTTTGGCTATCTCCTATAGGGGTTGGGAATCCTTGGCTTAATGTGGTGTTCGGCAATGTTAAGTATTATAATACATAGGAGTAAAAACATACCTTCTGCAAATTTTCGAAATCCAGCTTTTGCACTCCTTGTTAAGCATCCGTTAATATTTGGATCACTTCGTTTACATTGTTCGAAAAAACTCGCTGAAAATATTTGATATTACGGTAATTATAATTATTTTTGGCTTAAAATAGATCATAATCAATTAAACAAATAATAATATATTGTACAATAAGCACAGATTGGTATTTATTTCCCACGAGAATGAAAATTTGCACTTGCTAAAACTTGTACTCCATTTCATACGAGTAATAAACATTTTATGCTAGTTTTACACAATGACAATTTGTAGTTTTACAAGTCAAGAAATTTCAAGATTTCTTGAATCAACACAAACAAATTTTGTTTTAATGAAATACTGTTGGCAGACATTGTGAACGTAAGTTTCCAAGTAGTAGGAATAGAAGAGCATGAGTTTCTTCTCTGGATAGGTATGTTTGGAGAAAAAGTTTATGTCACACTCTTTTGGGTACATGGCGTGATTATGTATGTATATACTGCGTATACTGTTTGATTGAATTTGGACGCTGACTGCTTGTATATGACTGCTTGTATATGGCATTGCAACAAATTGGTAATAGAGAATCGTACACATATATTTACTAGCCAATTACCGGTTTATGAGAGACACATTTAATTATAGAAATAATATTTTTTTCAACAGATTTATAATGATGCTAATAATTGTTTTAGAAAATTTAAAGATACAATGTTTGTTTCTTAAATTTATTGTATTTTAAAATGGTTTAAATTTACTATATAATTGAAATACTTGCGTAATTTTACACAATAATTTGCCGTTATCAAAATTATAACAGCAAGTAAAATAGAAATTTTGCACATATTGAACTGTTGGTAAAATTTGGTAAACATTTCTTTATATAGATAATTATTTTTGACCTTGAGATATTTTTATTCAGACTAGTTTTTTAGAGGTTCTTATTGCGTATGCGAATAAGTTAAGGTTACATATTTATATATATATTCAGAATATCTTCGAATTTGCAAGTTACAAAGTTTAATTTATATTTGAAAATTGGTAGAAAATACGATATATATATATATATATATATATATATATATATATATATATCATTTCCATTTCTCTTCAACAAATTTTTTTGGGTCAAAAAATTCCTAAGCCTAATATTTTCAGGATATTTAATGCTAATTAAAGCTTTTTTCATCAACCTAGAAGAAAGTTATAAATTTTTGGAGATAACTATTTTTTTAAAAAATAGCCAATTTTTAACATTTCATAATTATGTTCTTGAAACAAATTATTTATTGTCATCGAAGAAAATATTTCTTTTTCTTAAAATACGCTTATTTTTTTTTTTTTGTTAATTTAATTTTTAAGATATATAATAAATATAAAAAGAAAAAAATAACAATTTTATTTAATTAATATTTAGGTATAAAACATGCATTATTCGTCAAAAAATTCAAAAAAAGAGTTTGGTTTATTATTTGTTAACTAGATTGTATTTTTCTTTAAATTTGTTATTCTTGTTTTAAGTTATTGAAAATACAAAAATTATTCATCAAACAATTCAGAAAATGGAACTTTTGCAAGAAAACTATCGACAACATTTTTATGTACTACACTAACAGCTTCCGCTAATTTGGTTCCAATCTCTTCATTTACTTCTTTCCAATTTTCGTTTAAGAATTTGTTCATTTCGTCACCTGTTAAAAAAAAATTAATTACAACTTTTTAATAATAATTAAAATAGCTATAGTAAGTTACCCAACTACTACTCGATAATCTGGAAAATGTTTTGTGGGCTAAATACTTTTAAAATGAGTTCAAAGTTACAAATAATTTTAATTTTAATTGAGTTTACTTTTAATTTTAATAAACATGTTAATATTATACAGTTTATGAATTTTTTGTATTGATTGATTTAACTATTTATTATTTAAAGATGTGAAATTTTTTTTAATTATCGAATATAATATTAATTATAATTAATTGTCAGTTAGTAGCAGTGGCAGATGTCGTAAATGCGCATGTCGTCATAAATCTATCTCAAATATTCAGTGAAATAAATAATCCTAAATATTTATTCATGATTTATTTCAAAAATTCATTCATAAATTTTTAACAAATTATTACCGTCTAAAGTGGTTTTAATAAATAAATAGATATTTATTTGCCATTATTAAAAAAATATTTATTTGAATGAAAATGAATGAAATCTTTTCTCCGTGTACTTAAAGCAAAAGTCTCATTTCTAGAGCAGAATTTTTATAATATAAGAAGTAATTTTTATTAATTTAAAGTTCTATTTTGGGTTTTTTTTTGAAGAAAATTTTACAAAATACAGAAATATATGACTTACCTAATACTTTGTTTCCATTAAATAAATTATCTAATCGAAATGTAACTCTCGAAGGTTCGTAGATAAATTGATCACTTTTCAGCATCATATATTCTTTTTTATTTTGTTCTACTAAGTCGTATCCGAATATCGAGGTACATTTAACTTCAACTAAAATTCAAAATTTAGATTAATCTATTTATGTTATAATTCAATTAATTATATATTTACTATAGTTGACTTCTAATTCTCCATTTCCATTGATGGGCAGAATAAGAATTCTTCCATTTATACCGTATTTACTAAGTACTTTGAATTCCGGTATATGCTGTTGTACTTTAATTGTTTTCTTATCAAAATCGATTCTGTAAAAAAATTATCTCAATAAATATACAATTTTAGAATACAATACTTAGAATATATAATTAGTTTAAGTAAAAGAATAATGTAAAACAATTGAAATAAATAAATAAATTTTATTGCAATCGACGGCACCATTGGCAATGTATTTAATTAGCAATTACAAAATTTAATATTCAAAACGTACTTGCCATGTATCCATAAGAGTGCGACACAAATTTATTCATGTAAATAGAAATTTGTGTCCGAAAAAACGAAACAAAATAATTTAATAAGATTTTATTATATTTTGGCGTTGAATTCGCCGCAAAATTTTCGTAAATTTATTTTCAAAGTTAAAAAAAAAACGTACTCAACATTAGTAATTTCAGATGCAACGTATCCAGACATACTTGGGTTAGTCAAATTTATAGTTAATCCACCATTAACATCAATATGCATAAATGGAACATTTAATGGATTTAATTTCTGAATATGATAAGCATTGTCACCTATTAAAAAAAATCCTTTAAAGTTTTCCTATTTTGTTCTAATTAAGTACTTGCACGCGAACAAATATACCACCCCAATCAGCTGTTTTTGACATCTGATCGAATTTTACACATGTTTTGTTGCTGTCAAATTTAAATGAGCGCGTAGTAAGAAATTTTGTTTATAAAGTTCTAACTTAAAATATTTATGTTTTAATGTAATTTTTTTTGAAATTGTTAGCAAGCATGTGATTACGTTGTTTAACTTCAATACGACGTGGTTGCTTATTTAATTTACGAACATTTATAAAATAATAATGTCAAAAACATCTGATTGAGGTATATTTGTCCTTGTGCAAGTATCTAACTTAATTCTGTGACAAAGTTGTTAATTCTAGTAACGTTGCTAACAAACATTTTCCAATAATTGGGTATATTCTATTCATTAATTCTGTTAAATGTAATGGACCTGCTAAAATAAAAACCGGAGATTTGTAAGAAATCTTTTGGCTCATAGCAAAATATTTTTCTTGCAGATTCTCAGAATTCTTAGTTTAATAGGCCATTGTTTTAACAAAACTGATTCAGAATACCCTTAAATATTAGTAGACACTAAATAAAAAATTAAAATGACAGATTTTTTCATTTGTTTCTATTGCTTATAGTTGTTAGCAATATTTATAAAACTTAACATCTTTGTAATATAATTGGGGTGGTTTTTTTGATATTTTGATTTAAGGTGTAATTTGAAAAAGTATATTTATTATTTATGATTTAAAATGCATTATTGATAAATAATTGACTTTTTAAAAGCTGTAATAATATATATAAGATAGGTGTGGAGGGGGAAACCACTTACTCAAATTTTGTACATCAGATTGTATAAACTTTAAGTATGATTTCTTCTATGATTTTTGCTCTTACTTGTTGAAATTTTAAATTTATTATGGTATGTAAGTAATAACTACTTGGTTTTTTGTTGTTTTGTTGTTTGTTTGGTCTGACAATGCTATTGTATAGCAAAACTATAGTCACCAAAATAAATATTTTTGTTGTAACTTACATACCATAATGAATTTATGTATGATTATTAAGATTGTAGTAATTTTTCGTAGATATTACGGATTTTATACAAAATTCTAAGATTGTAGGGATTTTACTGAATATTTTATATGATTTAAGAAAATTTTTAAATTGATTTTACCATGATTTTAAAAGATTTTACTGAAATATATTAAAGAATTTTTATTAATTTATACGCACCAGATTGTAGAAGTGGTTTCCCTTTCGATATGTATTTTATTTGTATTAAATTTTTATTAACTAAATTTTTACAAAAAGTTTTGAAGTTTTTAAACGTGCACTAGTGTTTTGTAAAAAGCGGATTTCGCTTCAAGGTTGCGTAAGTTTTTATGTATATATAAATGTAAATGAAAACTTACCTTCTGCAAATTTTAAGAATCCTGCTTTTGTACTTCTTGTTAAGCATTCGTTAATTTTTGGATCACTTTTTTTACATTTTTCAAAAAAACTTGCTGAAAATATTTGACATAACGGTAATTATTATTATATTTAGTTTAAAAAAAGTTGTTTGTCCTAGAACTTTGCAATCAGAATGATATTTATTTATATTAATTTTGTTTTGAGTTTTATTCTACACTTTTTTTACGACTGTAAAAATTGTACATTTTAATTTACATTAATGCAATTGCAAAATAATAATAATAATAATAGTAATAAGTAAATCACAAGATATTTTAGCAACAACGGCAACTTTTTATTTTTTCTAACTAATGGCAGATTTATTAGTAGTACATTAGCCCAATAGTACAAACCTGGTTTTAAAATCGGTTTTAGGTAATAGAGATTTTAAGACAACGTAACTGTCATAAGAGCAGGACTAAATAAGTGAACTAAAACACTCAAAAACCGAGTTTGTAGTATCAGCTAAATTTTTTTTTAACAGAATTAGTAATAAAGAAAATTTGAAGATCAAATTCCCACCTCTTTTGTTTATTAAAAAATTACTTTTATGTTTTGCTTTAAAATAAATTTTTACTTTTACTTCTTATCAAATATAAATTTATTTCTATTTTTGATACATTTTTCTAAAATCTAATATTATAAAATTCAAATAATTTAATTAAAATTACTTAATAAGTACTTTTAAGTAAACGTCAAAAGTATTTTTGACAAAAATTACTTTTAACAGTGAAATGAGAATTTATTGTAATTTAAGAATGTTCAAATTTATAATTGTAATACTTACGTAATTTTGCACAATCAGTTGTCGTTATCGAAATGGTAACAACAAGTAAAATTAAAATTCTGCACATATTGAACTGTTAGTAAAATATGTTAAACATTTAAAATAAACTGCTTTTCGTTCAAGTTTTGTATTGAATGAAGAACTTGAACCTAAAGAAATTTATTTTATATAAGTAACGAATTTTGAAAGATTTTTTTAATATGTAATGGTAAACATTTGTTTATACAGACAATTACTTTTGACCTTGCGATATTTTTTATTTGGACAAGTTTTTTTTTTAAAGTTTTGGTTGTCATATGTATAAATTAGGTTATATATTTATAGAATTTGTTGTACAGAATATTTTCAAATTTGTTATAGTATTAATTATTAAATAGTAATATAAGTTACAAGGTTTATATTTGAAAATTGTAGAAAATCCATAATGTGACAATATATATATATAATTACAAAAAAATACATTAAAAATTGATCTTTGATCGATAATGTTTTTCTTTGCTAATTATGTCATGATGGACAGATACAAGTTTTTGTATTTGTAAGTAACTTTAGATTAATTAAAAAATTTGATAATAGTATAAAACATATATGTGCCGGTTAAAGTTTGGATTCGGCTTAGATTAATTAATAAACTTTAATATTTCTAATATTATTATTTAATTAGTTAATTAATTAATTAGTTCATATTGCATTGTCATCAAGTTCTGAGCTGTTTAAAGTTTTAAGTCTCTAATTCACCGGGAAGTTAGTTTAAAATCGCTTGCAAAATTTGTACAAACAGACAAACAAGCAAACAGACAGGCAAGAAAACGAGTTAGTAAAAAAAGGTTTAAGTTTTTTTATATTTTAAAGTTTTTTTTATAGGTAATAGAAAACATAGTTATTACTTATATATGTTTATAAATATAATAATATTTTATATTTTAATTATGTGTATTTTGTAAACATAAAATTATACAGATTAACTATAATTTAGGAATAAAGTACATCAAGATTATTCATCGAAAAGTTCAGAAAATGGTACTTTGGCGAAAAAGTTTTTCAAAATATTCAAATTTGTTGTTCCTAACGCGTTTCCTAATTGTGTTCCAAGTTCTTTATCAACTTCTTTCCAATTTTCATTTAAGAACTTGTTCATTTCATCACCTATAATTAAAATACATATGTGTAAAATAATTATATAAAATTTATTTCAAATAATTATCTTTTTCATAGCAGTAGTATACGAAAAAAATCTATATTGTCTTTGTGTTTTTGTTCTTCAATTTATCTAAAGTTTTAGATTATTTGTTTAATCTTTATTTAAAAAAAAAAACAAATTTAATTTTAACTACTTTGTATATAGAAGAATTGGCTAATATTATTGGAAATATTATCTAATTAAATAAACATATCATCTAAAATTTAACTACCTAAATTTTGTGGAATTATACGAATCTGCATTATGAAAATGAGCTTAGAACAGAATATAGAATTTAAACTTTATATTTAAAATAACGACACACGTTAGTTTTGCTACTTTGCATATTTTCAAAACAACTAATTTAATATGAAAATTGTTTTGTATTTTATTAAATTGAAAATATGTATACTTACCTAGTAGTTTATTTCCATTAAACAAATTATTCAATTGAAAATGTATAAAACCTGGTTCATATTTAAACATTTCATTTTTGGGTACAATGTATTCTTTATTATTTTTTTCCACTAAATCGTATTCAAAATCAAAGTAACAGGTCAAGTTATCTAAAAAGAATATAGAATATATTTACAAGAATACGGATAAACAATAAAGCCTTAATAATTTTTTAAAAACTTTAGTAATTTTTCTCGGAAAGTTGGCAACACTAAAATCTTTTGTGAAAATTTGATTAAAATCAGACAAAGAATGTAGCCATAATGAATTTTTAAAAACATTAGTAATTTTTTTTTTCATTAATCAATAGATAATTTAGTAGTGAATATGTATATTATATTTACCCATATTGATTTCAAATGTTCCATTTCCACTGATAGGAAGAATAAGAATTTGACCACTAGCACTATAGTCACCTTTTGCTTTGAAATATTTATTTGTAAATTTTGATGTGTATTTTTTCTTTTCTAAATCTATTCTGTAACAATAAATAAAAGTTTATATTAAATTATATTATATTATATTGTTGGATAATAAAAAATTATGTTTACAGTAACGTATTACAAAAGACAAACATACTAAATATACTAAAACAGATGTAAATTCGCTAAAAACTTATAAGAATATCATAATTTTATCACGATTTGATAACTGACAATTTTCGATTTTTATGATTTATTTTATTAAAACAGTATTATGTAATAAATTTTTGCTCCAGTAGAACAAATGAGCATAACAAAATGTACAGTACTCAATTGAAAATACTCAGGAACCAAATGAATATAGCGATTTTAAATATTTAGTTAAAAGTTAAAATAGTAAATCTTTCAGAACTCATTATGTTAAGTAAAAAACAGAATTTGTGTAATTTTGTAGGTTATTTATCAATTTATCATTTAGGTTATTTATCAACACAAATCAAAATTTCAAGATTTTTGTTTCAACTAAATTTTAAATTTTAACATTTTTACAGAATAGGGAGTTAGAATTTTTGTCAGTGATAATTTTTGTGATTTGTTATTGTATGTTTCTATTTGATTATGATTACAATTAATGCTGTAATTCGGTTTAAATTACATAACAGAAGCGTTGCAAGATATATTAGCGTTTTCTAGTAAATATTATATAGAAAAAACAGAATGTTTTGTAACGCTACTAGTCTTACGAGATGCCCAAGGAATTGCACCATAAAATTACTATTATGACATGCAATTCAGTCATTGTTTAGTCAATTTTACATTTAGAAAACACTTACCTATTGTATCCACCTTCTGATGATTCATATCCATGAAATTCAACGTTAGATAAATCTAAAGTTAGTCCCCCTTCCAAACTAATATGCAATAGAGGTACATGCAATGGAACCATAGATGGAATATGATATGTTTTGTCACCTATTTATAAAAAAAGAATAATATGTTACTTTATTGTAGTTATTTATATTGTTATTAACAATATAATAGCAAAAATCTGATATATTTATGTCATTTTAATGTAGGTTTAACTAATATAATGGGTTACATTATTATCATATATTACAATATTCTAAAGTTGAGACATTTTCTCAAAATTTCACAAGTTACTCAGTCATTGAATCGGCTGTTAAGCTATGCATCAATGACTGGCCAAATTAACCATAGACACGTGTTTCGATCTTTAGGACCTTGTCAGTATGGTGCTTTGATCAGTTGCTGAAAGGCAACTGATACCGATGTTAATTCTGGCTGGCTATTTAAACCAAGTAATACAAACGATAAGCAAGAGTAATAATAATTTGTATTAAGTACTTGGTTTAAATAGCTAGCCAGAATTAACATCGGTATCAGTTGCCTTTCAGCAACTGATCAAAGCACCATACTGATGAGGTCCTAAAAACCAAAACACGTGTCTATGGTTAATCTGGCCAGTCATTGATGCATAACTTAACAGCCGATTCAATGAGTAACTTGTGAGATTTTGAGAAAATGTCTCAACTTTAGAATATTATTATATTAATTTCACCAAATGACATTCATGAACAAATTTGTTCGATGTTATTTATCATATATTACGTTCATATACAATGAATTTTTAAAATTTGAACAGAAATTTGCTTATTTGAAATATTTTATTAAAAAAAAAAAAAACATATTATGTTTGTTTGATTGACTATTTTGCGTTTTACTACAAAACGCCGCCGTCAAATGATGCATTGTTTTACCATTTACATAACATATAATTGCAAAGTGAATAAAACAACAAACATTGACGCAACAGTAAATAGTATATAGACGCAAGTATGCGAATCGAACAGAACTATTAACAAGCTAGGCAATTTATTATGATTTACTGTTTCCACATAACCTCAAATGAAGTAAGCATATGTCAGAAACGTCAAAAAATATTCATTCAGTCATCTGATTTCTAAGTTTCTAGAATTTTCATATTCTAAATTCATCATGTACCAGAGCTTAAATTTTAAATCTAAATCATAAATTTCATTTATTAAATTAAATTCATCACGGACTAGACTTTGGACAAGTTAAGAATAAGTTTGTATTATAATTAACAATAATTTTATAACATAGTAAAAACTGTTTCAGAATTTATTATATTAAAGAAACAACTTTAGGATTAAGTTCTATATATTTTTTTAAATAATTTATAAATTTTTAAATCTAGTTACTTTGCCATCTAGTAACTTGTTTCTATGTTTTGCTTATTTATTATTTATGTCATTTGTATTATTTTTTCCTGATATACGTAGAATATATCGAAACGTCGATATTTAAATGAAATATATACAGAACTTAATCGTAAAGCTTTTTATATTAATAACTTTATATTTTGCTGTGCAAAACTTGTTTCAAATAAAATTAAAATATATTAAAGTAAAAGTAAAAAAAGGACGAAGTTTCAAATGCCTTATGCATATCATTTTTACATTAGTTAAAACTGAAAATATTTCAATAATTAAATAATTAAAAATTTGTAATAAAAAATGAGGTATAATGAAAAATTATTATTAAATTTTCTAGTTTTTTTTCCAATATTATTTATATCAATTATTACAATTATATAAAAATTTGTTGTTAAATTAAAATTTTGTAAAAAGTATACATTTACCTTCAATAAATTTTGGATATCCAGCTATTACAGATTGCAATAAGCAGTCGTTCATTTTTTCATCGTTTGTTTTTTTACATTTTTTAAAATAGCTTGCTGAAAGTAATTTATTTGATTAAGAAATAAGGATGAAATGTACAAAATACTAAAAAAAATATGTAAATTAAAAAAATATTTTGTAAAAATTCTTACGTAATTTTGCACTATGAGCACATGCTACTAAAATAGTGGCAACAAAAATTATGGTACTTTTATACATTCTTGGTTTGATGTGAGAAATATTAATAATAATTTTGTTTATATATATATATTTTAATTTAATTTGACCTTGAATAATATATTAATAATAATATTTTTAGAAAAAATTAATTTTTTGCTTTCATTAGTTTTAACAATTTGATTAGTAGATAAACTGGTATTTTATTTTGATTTATATTGATTATGTTTTTACGATTTTAATTGCAATAAATATTTTTTACAATAATTAATAAAAGTATTTCATTTGTAATTAAAAAATAATAATTAACTTTTAGTTATACGGAATGATTTAAATAGCTATTATATTAAATTTTAGTCAATTTAATTCAAAGTCACTAGTTCAATAAGGTCCTCAAATGTGGTAAATAGTTAGGAAATATTTGTGAAATAAATATATGAAATTATAAAACAATTTATATTTTATATATAAGAAACTATAACATGAAACTTAAACTTAATAAATGTTACAATTTAATATTGTATGAATGTAAAGTTATTCGTCAAAGAAATCTGTAAGCGGTACTCGTCCGAAAAAGTTTGCAAGTATATTTCGATTGACAAGCGCAACAGCTTCTGCAATTTTTACTCCAATTTCTTTATCAACTTCCTGCCAGTTCTCATTCATGAATTTGTTCATTTCTTCTCCTAAAAAAATATTTAAAAATATACATTACATTTGCGTGATAGTTTCATCAACAAAAAAATTATTTAGTAATTATTTATACATTTTAAAAGTCAATATTTTATCGGTTATTTTACAAATAATGGAAAAAATACAACCAATTTACATGTTTGATAGTTTGTTGTTCAAAAAGTTAACAATTTTTTACTTAAAAAAATATATCACCGATGTAACTGTCAGTACGCGATAGATAATTTTACCAAATTAACGAATCTATTCTGTAATATTACTGTTAAAATTAACGACATGTTAAAACAAAATATTCTAATAGTTAATTTTACCATTTTCTTTTCACAGAATAGGTCTGTAAAAGTGTAAATAATGAAATACTTGGTAATATTCTACAATGTAAGGCTATTATTATTATTATTTTACTTTTGATAATCGATTACCACCTATCAGCCAAAACTAGTAGAAGAAATATTAATTAAAAAAAAATTGCTGTGGCCATCATAGAACCGACCGTTACTTAAATAAAATACTTTCTAATTGTTACTGAAAAAGATTACGTTGACAATCTCATAGTACGTATTTATAATTTACTGTAATTATGGAAACAAACCTTTATTTATTTTACAGTAGATACTTTGAAAAATTTGAAAAATGTAAGCATATAAAATTTTGTTTTAAATAGAAGTTAGTTATAATTTGTATAATTTTTGTTAAATAACTTCTTTTTAAATATATTTTTCTGTTGTATTATAAAATATATAAAAGTAATATTAGTAAATTACTACTTTTGTTGGACGAATCTGTATCAAAAGTTCATTAAATCGAGATATTCATAACCAATTCTGTCAATTCTATTCACATCTCGTTACGAGATATTTTGTTTTTTTTCTAGTAAATGAAATTCTTCATTTGATAGAAAAAGGGCGAATATCCCGTAAAGCTATTTTAATCGCAATAAATATTTTTTACAATAATTAATAAAAATATTTCATTTATAATTAAAAAATAATAATTAACTTTTAGTTATACGGAATGATTTAAATAGCTATTATATTAAATTTTAGTCAATTTAATTCAAATTTAATTCACTAATGCAAATTCACTAAATGCAAATTGAATTGGCAACTAAATATGAAAGTTCAACTAAATTTGGTTTTCACGTGTTTACAGACAGACCGATAGACAGACAGATATACATATCGACATTACGTGAAAATAATTAATTAATGTTACAAAGAATTAGAGCTGGGCGTTAGTCGTGAAATTTACCGGGTGACTGTGAGTGAAATTTACCGGGTGACTGTGGGTGAAATTTACTGGGTGACCGGGATCGCGAGTAAATTTTAAATCTTAAATTTTAAGTCATGATCGTGAATTCAATACATTCACGATCAAATTCACTCATAGTCAATAAAATACAATTTCCCTTAAACCACAAACAATAATTTTAAAAAAGCTATATACGTATTTCAAAAGTTTTTTTCATCTTTTGCTACTGATGATATAAGTTTAGCTTTCGAAATACGTATATAGCTTTTCTAAAATTATTGTTTATGGTTTAAGAGAAATTATTTTATTTTATTTTATTAATTTTTCGCAACAGTACGATTATATTTTAATTTATTTTAAATTTAAAACAAATAAAAAAAATATGCAATAAAAAATTATCGTGAAAATTGAGTCACGACGTAACTCAATGTGAACGTGACAAAATCTTATTTTTCAGGCTGTGATCGTCAGTAATTGCGAGGTATCTAAATCATGAATGTGAGTGATTGTGCATGAAAAAAATACTCAAGCAACCAGCTCTATAAAGAACCTAATTCATGCTTATCTGTAAAATTCTTGAAAAGTCGAAATTGGTGTGATTTCAATATCTCTTTCACTATATGTGATGGTCGAAAACAAGTCGAATATCACCGAGTGTTTCATTGTTTACACATTTAAAAATATGTCATTTTAATTAATTGCATAAATTATTATTGTTTATGGTAAAGAATAATAGTTAATTACCTAATCTTTTATCTCCATTAAATAAGTTATCCAACCTGTATCTTACTAACGATACTTTATAAGTAAGTTTTTCGTTTTTGGGTACTATATATTGCTTTTTATTTTTTTCTATTATATCATAATCCATAGCAAGTGTCGCATGCGGGTTATCTAAAAAAAATATAAAACTTAAAATAAAATTTAATATATAGTAGTAAGGATTAATGAAGGAGTTATTTTTCTGAATACAATTCTTTTGATAGTAGGCTACACGTTAGTATGATATTTATCATGAAATAAGTGTATCACTGTGTTATTATCTACAGCGTTTTTAGGTAATTTATAAAAAAATTATAACCGGTATGTGTATTTATTTAAAATGTATATACGGTAGTTACAATTTAACTATTAAATAAAAATTTGGAGTCATTACTTTTTGATTGATTCTCGTACATTTTTAGAGATAAAATAATTCTTGTAAATTCTGAGAAGAAGAAAAAAAGTAATAGTGATGTTTTAATGAACATTAAAAAACAAAAATGTTATAATTAGTACCACAAAATTTTTTGGTTTATATGGCCAAAATTTCTAGAAAAAATATGATAAATTAGTGATTTTATTAATTAATTACAAATAAAAGTTATTTGTATACCATATATATATATATATATATATATATATATATATATATATATATATATATATATATATATATAATGGTTATTACGGCCGGTATCCATTAAATTTATAAAATTTTCTGGGGTGGTATGCCGTGGTTGATCTATCCTCCTATCCTCGTTGCAGACATTTTGCCATATGAAACTTTTGCGAAGAGGATAGATCGAGCATGACATACCAGCCCAAAAAATTTTATAAATTCAATATTTAATATAATTAAATTTTTTGGTGGACATCTTCAATGATTTTAAAATAAAAAGTTGGATTATGTGATTTGCAAGTATTGTGCTGAATTTTTTTGGAATTAAATATTAAAAAAATCTTTACCATAGGCAACATCTAAAAATCCATTTCCATTAATATTTAAAATAAGTAGTTTTCCTTTCATTGTGTAGTTACCAAGTACACGAAATATGGGCATATCGTAGACCAAACGTATTGTTTTCTTGTCAAAATCTATTCTGTAAAAAAATATATTTTTATGTTAAACTAAAAAAATGCACGATTTTAAATCTGATTATAAAATGGACATAGTTTTATTTGTTAAATATTTATAATTTTTGTTTAATGAAATAATTTTAACTTATCAATTAAACTAGTTTGCAACTGTTTGAAGCATGCGCAATGTATGTAAATAAGCTATATCATAGTTTTATATTGCGCACGCCTAGTACGGTTGTGAACTGATCTCAAACTGATTTGATGATATACATAAGTTTGAACAAGGTTAAAATTTGTATTGGAAACAAAAGTATTGTATATTGCAAAATTTGTTGAACTGATTTGTTACTAGTTTTTAAATTATTAATATTATTAACACATTACTGTTTGCGTGAAAACTTATTTGTTAAGTCAGCATATTTCAAGATTTTCGATCATGAGCAGTTTACAAAAACCAAATTTTTATATTTTCGGATGGTAATGTGTTTATACAAAAATTATTATAAACAGAGCAATTATGAATAGGTAACTATTATAAATGTTATGTAAAAATGTATATATATATATATATATATATATATATATATATATATATATATATATTGTACGATTAATTATTCCACATCTTATCCAGAGTTGAAAAAACCAGCCCTCATCCAAAACTTATGTAATTATCTGTAATTAACAAATGAAATATAATTGGTAATTATCAAAATGATTTTATTTCTATGATATTTGTTTAATTGGTAAGTCAGATATAAAAACATTTAATTTGCTATCTAATGTAGGTTTTTTTTATGTTAGATTTTTTGAACAAAAAGTTATGTTAAAACAGAATTTTATGATTCCTAATTTCGAACATGTTTTTGTTTTGTTAAGCCGAGGCTAGACGCACAGACGTTGCATACAAAAAGTTATGGGTAGATGATGATATAAAATGATGGTTTAAAACCATGGTTTTATCATTTACAGTTTTGTATGTATTGTCCAGGATTGTGCACGTAAAACTTTATGCACAACTATGCGTTTGAGTCCCACTTTAGCGATAAATATTAGCGATTAGCGATAAATATTAAATATAAAAAAATAATTATAATAAATACAAATATGTATACATATAATACATACAAATATACATATAATAATAAATATAGACAGAACAAAAAATATTTACAGCAAAATATTTTATTTGATTTTACATGTAACGCAAAAATACATTATTTGATTAGTAAATTTAAGAATACAAAATATTACTGTAATATAATGTCGAAAAATTATTTTAATAATAAATGTCATATAAGTAACGAAAACAATCTATAAAAACAATGTTTGAAAAACACAATCTAGATGTATAGATATCTAGAAATTGTTTTTGCGTTACATGTAAAATCAACTAAAATATTTTGCTGTAAATGTTTTTTGTTCTGTTGTTATATTTATTATTATATGTATACATCTTTGTATTTATTGTAGAACCCTGAAAAAGGCAATAGAGATTGCCGAAACGTTGGCTTAGTAATCAATAAAAACATATAAAAGAAATTACTAATTATTTATTAAATATTAACAGTAAACTATTTTTCTTATCTAATTAAATATAGTACTTACAATACTTTATCAAATGTAATCTGATCTATTCCTTGTATTTCAGCATTAGTTAAATTTATTGCTAATCCTCCACTAACATCTATGTCAATTTTTTGAACTTTTAATGGATTCATTGGTTGTACACGATAAGTATTATCACCTAAGTAAAAAAATATAGTAGTTTTTGTGTAAATATATAATTTTATTTTAAATAATTATAAATAAATAAATAAAAAAAAAAACAAAAATAGTACTAAATGGAGAGTAGCAAGAAAATGTACAGGAATTTACTTACATAGGAAGTAAAATAACATCGGAAACAATAAGTAAAAAAAGTAAATAATAAGTAGAATAAACCAAGCAAAGATAGTATTTAATAAAAAGAAGAATCTTTTAAATTTACTAATTTAAATAAAAAATTGTGGAAACAATTACTTCAAACACTTAAGTGGAGCAAACTACTATATAATTTGAGTGGAGGAGAAGAGAAGAATAGATGCTTTTGAGATGTGGTGCTATCGGAGAATGATAAAGATTAAATTTTTTTAAAGTGAAGGATTGGTGAAACTGTACTAAAAGGAATTGCAGATAGAAAAAAAACTGTAAAAAAGGTTAAAGCTAGAATATTTAAAACAGATAATGCGAGACATGAGTTGTAATATATACAACGAAATAAACAGAATGAGTAAAGATAGAGAATTGTGGTGGCAAGCTGCAAACCAATCTTAGGGTTGCAAATAGAAAACGAAATCGAAGAATTGTTTTAACTTATGTAGTTACTTTTCAAGTTTTAAGATGTTCTTTAGTTAGAAAATTTTTATTATTTGAGAGATTATTATTATAGATTGATTTTTTGTTTACAATTTCTATTTTATTTAATTTAATTTTTGATTATATTAAATTTATTGCATACATACCTTTTACAAATGTAGAAAATCCAGCGTTAGCACTTTTTGTCATACATTCTATTAATTTTTGATCATTACTTTTGCTACATTTTGGAAAATATTTGGCTAGAAATTAAAAATATTTTAAAATAAAACTGCTTTAGGATAAAATTCTGATTTAATATTATTTATAGAATTTTATAGTCTTGTATGATTTAGTTACTTATTTGTTATCTAGTAACTTGTTTTTATGTTCTGTTATTTACTGTAAAAGTCATTTGTATCATTTATCCTGATGAAGACAGACAGTGAGTTTCGTCGAAACGTCGATTTTAAATAAATATTAACACAGAACTTTAATTTAAAGCAATTTTATTTTATTATAATGAATTCTAAAAGATTTTTTACTATGTTAAAAATATTTTATTATTAAATAAAAATATTTCAACCTACATGTTTCTTCAACTAGGAAACATGTTTTACAAAGAGAGATTTACCAAAATTTTAATTTTACATATATCCATTTATATTTATATTATATTGTAAAGCTTACATAAAAATGTATTGTACTTAAATATCTTTTTAAATCTCATTTATTTTATTGGTAATATTAGATTTAATAATTAAAATAAGTAGTATTTAATTAAAAATTTAAATTATGTAGAATTACATGAAAATACATGACATCAAAACGTACTATTTCTAGCAGTGTAGATATATTTAATATATATAAATGTAAAATTAATTTATAAATTTGCAATATGATTTACTCACGTAGTTTGACTGCACTGGTTGCTAAAACAGCAATTAAAACTAAAAACAATGTTCTATGCATTTTGATTAATGACTACCAAATTCTTCATTTATTTCTTATATATATTAATATTACTTCAACCTTGAAAATTTCAAAAATAGATATTTTCGACAAAAAAAAATTATTTTACAACTTATGACCGTATCGCAGCACGTATAAATATTGAAAAAATATCGCTAATTGTTTCTAATAAATCCCGATGATTTGTTATCTATAAAACTATCAAAATTTAATTATATTTGTTAATGATAATATAAGTGTTTTATTTGCTACTAATTTAGTGGAATTTTTGACTCGTTTATTTTATTACCGTAAAAATTTATTTCTAGAAACTATATTTCAGAAATTTGATGTGCTCAACACATCACTTTACTCAAGAAATACTGCGTGGTAATAGATACGAACCCATTAAAAATATGTTGGTAAAACTAAAATGGTTAAATATTAAATCTGCATAGTGTGCATAATTATTATTAACTAATGGAAATGCAGATCATTTTTATATTAGTAAAAAAACTAAAAGTAGTACTACTAACAATATATTTTACAGTGGATTACTTGAATATAATAAATTACCGAAATATATTATATTTTATATTTATGATTTTATTATTAGTTTTAGTATATGGATATGCTTTCATTAATGTTTTTGATGACGTAAAAAATTCAAAGAGTTTTTGTTAGTCGTAGTTGAGATCAGGTTTATAAAAATTATTAATTAGTTTGTTTTTTTCTTCTATATAATAAAAGGCTTGTACAGATTTAATAAGAAATATACAAGAAAAATTTCTAAAATGTAAAAAAATAAATTACTTATTTGGCACACACATACTTCACACATATAATAGAAGAATAGAATAGCAGAATATTGAATAATTTGTATTTTTGCAAAATTACTAGTATTTTTCAAAAAAAAATTATTTTTATTTTTTATTAGAATAAAAAATTAATGCAAAATGTTGTTTTTCAATATAATAGTATATTTTACATTAATATTTTAATTGTATTTTGTTACCTAGTAACTTATTTCTATGTTTTGTTTGTTTATTATTTTATATATATATATATATATATATATATATATATATATATATATATATATATATTTCGATAATGATAATTACTTTAGCAATTTTATTATTAGGTAGATTTCTCGGCCCTAAGGCTAATAAATTTTGTCAACAATAATTTTTAGAATTCTGAACTTTGAAGAGCCAAATTTTTATTGGTAAAAAATGAATGTGAGGGGTTAAATTACAAAATTTTATTAAATCCTTAAAATTACAATCATTATTTAATATTATAAAAAAAAATATATATATTATTTTATATATATATATAAATCAGTTCTTAGCAATAGTATAAAATTATATATGAAATATGGCAAAAGTTTGCATTTTTAGTCATCAAATAACTCTGAAACTGGAACTTGAGCAAAGAATTTTTCCAAAACTTGTAATATTATTTTGGCGGCTGAATCTCCAAGTTGATTTCCAATTTCATCGTTTACGTCTTTCCAGTGTTTGGTTAAAAATTTATTAAAATCTTCACCTATAAAAATAAGTTTTTATTGTATATTATTTAGCAGAAATATCTTCAGGCATGTGCTATTTATAATTTTAAATTTAAATGTAAAATAAAAAGGCTTTATGATTATGTTCTGGATTAATTTTCATTAAAAATCGACGTTGCGACATACTTTACGTATATCAGAAGAAAATTTATTTTAATTATAATTATAATTATTATTATTATTTTATATAATTTTCTTGATAATGATATACGTAGAGTATATCGAAACGTCGATTTTTAATTGAAATTATTACAGAACTTGATCCTAAAGCCTTTTTATTTTAATATGAATTCTGAAAGATTTTTACTATGTTAATTTAAATGTAATTTTAATGTACTAGCAAAAGATACAACATTCTTGAACGTTACAGGTTTGTTTAGATTTCTATCATAAAAAAGAAATATGGAAAAAATAAATTAGTATCGTACTTAATTTGTGATTATCATCAAATAAATCTTCCAAACTAATTTGAAGAGCATTGATTGTGTAAACATAACGGGGATTTTTTGGAATAATAAATTGTTCACATTCTTCTTGCTTCAAATCGTATTCGAAACTAAAGTTGACTGTTTCATTAACTGTAAAATAATATATATTTTAATAAAACATTGTATAATTACGAAAGCACATTACTCGGATTCTATAGCAAAAGCAAAATCTTGTTTATATTTGAAAAATACAATAAACCAAACAATAGAGTTCCGACGAATGGCGATAAACTATAAATGTAAACAAATAAATTTGGCTTTTTTATTCGAAAATATTTCAAGAGCCAGTATACAGACGAAAAGTATCAAACAAAATGCTATTACTAATTTACTAAATATAAAATAAATTTTAGTTTATTCTTATAATATTGGAAATAAAAATAAACTCACAAAATTTAAATTTAGCTGGACCAGTACTTGTAATAGGTACAAATAATAGTTTTCCCTGAACATCATAGGTTCCTGTAATGTCATGTACTTCCGGAAGATCGAAAACAAATTCGAATTTTCGTTTTTCAAAGTCAACACTAAAAATTAATAAACATTACTGTAAGTTAAATGGTTTGAAATACTAATTGCAAATTAATAGCGAAAATTATGATATATAGTTTTTCTGTTTTTTATTTTATAAATTTAAAATTATAAATGTCCATAATGTGATATGTGGTACATTTTGTTTGGAGAATTAATTGAATTTGTTAATATTTAAATTATGAATGTTAAATTTATTTATAAAGTGGATTATTTTTTGAAAACAGTGCAACTTTTGAAGGCAGTGGTTCATTTTCTATACAAATTTACAAACTAAGTTTAGTAATTCTTAAGCCGCAGTTTGAAACCCTTGATTTAAAATTGTTATAGTAGGAGGTGTATTAATAAATTAATACGACTGATTTTTATCTTAAAACTTGCAATATTAAAGCAATTAAACATCGATTTATTGTATCTACAGAGTAAAAATATTTGACACTATTAGAAATTTCATTTAGGATACATAAAGACAGAGTAAAAATTACACTAGAAAAAAATGAATACACTTGCTGATATTATTAAAAGGACACTACATTTTTGGACAGAAATATTTGCAGAAACAATAGTATAATTCAGCAGATTTTTTTACTCTATACTGTACAAATATATTTACCTAGCTTTCTTAAAAGTGGCGTTGTTGAAGCCGTAAAATGTTGCACAAGTCAAATTCATCGATAAATTTTCATCAATATTTATGTGCACTAAGGGCACTTTTAGTGGATTTAATGATTGGAAATGTTGAACAGCATCACCTATAAATTTTAAAGAAAATATTAATGATAACTATTAGACTGGCAGATTTTTCTAAATATTATTTAAAATGAATTATAAATAAATAACAAATAACATATTCAATTTTTTAATATGTAAAAATATGTAATATGTAAAATGTAAAAAGTAATATTTCGGAAAACCAACAATCATTGGTTTATAACAATTTTTTTTGTGAATAAATTATTTATTTTAATTTTCTTGCTCTTTTAGTTATCTGGAAAAAAATTTAAAAATTATTTATTGTATCAGAATTTAATTTTATCTGTTGATAATTAATTAAAATATGCATTACTTTTTGATTGAACCTTATTTTGTAAATTGGTTATTATTATATGTAATAAAACAATATTTTTGCCGGACATTAAATTTAAGTAACTTTATAATTTTATTGCTAAATTATGTTATAAATACAACGTATAAATTAAAATTTCAAAAATAATTACGTAATATTTTCACAAAAGCAATTTTTTATATAATATATTATTATTTTTTAATGTTATTTATTTATTATAGTATATTATATTACATTTTAAAGAAAATTAACACAATGTGAAAAAAATATTTTTACAAGAATAGATGAACAAATCATATGATACATATGATTTTACATATAAATATATAATTTTTTCTCATAAATTTGTTTTTGTGATATCCAACTCATTGAATTTTTAGTTGTATCTGCATTTTTTGTGATTTGCGATATTAATGGTGAAATTCTGAAAAGAACTACATAATATTTTGTCTTTTCTAGTTTGTAGTAAATAGAATTTTCTCTTCGACAAAAAAAATAAAAACAAAATATTTTATAACATTTCTGTTCAGAATTTCATCATAATTATGTGATTAAACATACCTTCTCCAAATTGTTTCAATCCATTGTTAATGGTTTGTAAAAGACACTCATTAATATGTGGTTCTGTTCTGTTGCATTTTTGGAAATAACTTGCTATAAAATAATTATTTATTATTATTTTTTCTCAATATTAAAATCAGTTTTGATTTCCCTGTGTTAATAAATGTAAAAAATAAAACGTTTATATTTTTTCATATTTCGAAGTTTACCTCAATTATATTTATTAAAAAAAAAGTATTTGTTCTTTATAAACTTTATTTTTATCTAAATAAAACGGCTTTTGGCTTTAGTTCTGTATTAATTTTTATTAATACAGAACTAAAACCAAAAGCCGTTTTATTTTAGTATAATGAGTTCTGAAAGATTTCTTACTGTGTTTGCTTTTATTTTATCAATAATTTTATGTTTGATACGTTTTGATATAAGTTATACTTTAAAAATCTAAGTAGATGTTATGTAAACAGTTAAAATTATTTTTAATAAAACATTCAAAAAATAAAGTTGAAAATGATAAGAAAAAATGATAATATGTTTATGAATAAGTATTAAGGTTGCAATAGAAATGACAATAATATATTTTCATAAATAATTTATTAAATATTGTTATTATGTAAGAAAAAATCTTCAAATGTTACTCGAGACATAAATCTTTTTATTATTTCAGTTAAGACTTCTCCATTTACATCTCCTAATTTTGTACCAATTTCTTTGTTCACTTCTTGCCAGTTTTCATCTAAAAATGTGTTCATTTGTGTACCTAAAATAATTAATTAGCATTAGAAAATATGATAGACTTACGGTTGGATTTGTAAGAAAAAAATAATACTTGTTTTTATATTTTTCAACAACGTGATTAATTCTTTAAATGCATTAAGTGCATGAAGGTGAAATTATAAAAGAGAAAGCAATAACGCTGCAAGTTACATACGTCATACTAAAGATTTCTACGTGACATTTACAACTTAGTAATGGTTAGAAATCTATCTTTCATTATTGTAATTTAAATAATGTTATGTCATGTAAATATGATAAAAAATAAAACTAATGAGATCTTGTAAGACTCGTAGTTAGTGCTGTCAAATTTTTTTGAAAATAATATCTAGCTAATTGCGATTAATTGGTTATTCGCTACATATTTTGTACTGCACATAATTATTACAATCTATGTCGCACTTAAACTGTCATTTTAAAAAAATTATGTATACAGGGTGTAACAGAATAACTATTCCTAATTTTCAGAAATGATAGAGGGCACATAAAGAAACATTTTTTATTAATAAACTAGTGTCCGGAATTTTTTTTTTCCTTTTTTTTCGGCTGTCGATTGTACATCGTTACAACTTGTGTATCGAAAATGGTGGTCGTAACTTCGAACAATTTTTATAAAGTTTAATGCGCTATTATTTCTAATAAAATGTTCCTTAACTTAACTACTCTTTGATGTTTTGATTAAGATTGTTTTTAACGATATCTAGTGTATCTTGGCACCGAGAAATTTCCGGACACTAGTTTATTAATAAAAACTGTTTCTCTGCCATTTCTGAAAATTAGGAATAGTTATTCTGTTACACCCTCTGTATATACCTATATGTAAGCAATTAATAGGTATATCAGTCAATGTTGAAAGGTTCTTAAATGTAACTCATTTAAGTTTAAAGGAAATCTTTCGATTTACTTTAAATCTTTCTTATAGCCAACTATAACAACAATTGTACAAATATAATAAGAAAAGTTAATATTTATTAAAAAAAAGTTTAAAATTAACTAATAAAGAAAAAATTGTAATGTAATAAAAATTGTACTTACAACTAACAGAGTCATTTAGTACTTTAGTTGTAAGTACAATTTTTAAATAACTTTTAAATAATTCTAATTTACTTACTTAGTAATTCGTTACCACCAAACAAGTTTTCTAATTTAAAATATACTCGATCAGCTGTATAAGTAAATTTAGCATTATAAGGCACCATGTATTCTTTATTGTTTTTTCTAGTTTCCAATGTAAAATTGAATTTGTAGCTTATTTTCATGTTTACTGGAAAACAATATAATTAGTAAATTTTTGAAAATAGATAGGACATCAATGTTACTATTAATACCCGTTTTTATAATAAACATCTTTAATTAAAGTCGACTTCAAGCTAATAAAACGAGCAACAATAATAATTATGCCACTAAAGCCTAGTTTACATTAGTAGAGTTACTAGTAGAGTACACTGTTAGAAAAAAATTACCTAAAATAATATGTAGTTTATTGTTGTTTTCAATTCATAATTCAAAATATATTTTTCTTAAATTTCTTTTAAATTGTCATTTATTTTATCAATAATATTAGTTGCAATAATTAACTAAAATAATTTTTAATTTAAAACTTATGTAAAATTACATGTAAATTTATGGCAGCAAACCGTACTTTTTCCAACAGTGCAACATGCTTTTTCTCTAAATCACTCTACTCTACTAATTTTGGTTTGCACAATTTGCACAATTTGGTAGACGAGGGTTTAGTTGAAAATTTGTTCAGCTTCAGTCCATTTCATTTTCATACATATTAAAATAAAATATTAATTAACAATGGCAATTATTTGACAATCTCAACAACTTTTGTTCATAAATTTAAAAATTGACACTAGATTACTCTACCATTACTCTACTCTACTGCAGTAAGTCTGTTTACATTAGTAGTGAGCCAATAGAGTAGAGTATGTATTATGGTAGAGAAAGAGCGAGTAGAGTGTGCTATTCCATATGTACTACCCTTTACTCTACTCGTCTTTAGTAGTACTAAAGTACTTTAGTACTCGTCTTTCAGTATTCTAAAAAGTGTTTACATGGTGGAATAGTACGCACTCTACCACCGTATTCTACTTCTAAATCTGCCAATGTAAACTAGATTTAAAAATTTGAAATTTATATTTAAAATAAAAAACTTTTCATTTTTCACTCAATTTTTTTATTTATATTTGTATGTTCGACATTTTGGAATCCCAGATTTTATCATTGCATGTTTCTGATGATGGAATCTCAGATTTAAAAATATCGAATTTACAATAAACTATAATAAAAGAAATAAAAAATTGACTGTAGCGTGAGAAGTTGTTTAATTTTAAACAATATTTGGCAATTGAATTTAAAACCAATACTTTTTGTCGGTGTAAAGCTGATTTTAGTAAAAATGTTTGTGTATTATCAAAACAGATCTAAATAAAATACGTACCAAATGTTGCATTTATAGGTCCAGCACCAAATATTGGTAGTAAAAATAATTGACCCGATACGTTATATTTACCGATTTGTTCCATTTTCGGTACAGTTATGTTTAAATCATAGATGCCTTTATTTAGATCAACGCTAAAGTTAAATATAGTTATTATTCGATGTTGTTTTATTCAAAATACCTATATTATTTAATATTATATTATTTAATGAGCATGTAATGATGGTTATTATTCATGAGGATGAAAATATGTATTATAGTTTGTCCGAATATGTAATGGCATTTACATGCAAGTAGAATACTATACTTTTTTTACAATAATACAATGGAAAATTAAATGTTTTGGTCTAACATTTAAAAATTAAAAATATGACAATAGCAGCAGCGATAATTAGAATATATTGATTAATTAACTTTAAAATTTTGATTGGTTAAAGTACTTTGATTAGTGTGAGTAATAAATAACAATAATGAATAAGAAATGCATATAATATAATAAATATATTATTTAACAGTATACAAAAATTATTTGTTTATGGCGAGGAATATTTTAATATATTTTTTAGTTTTTTTTTATAACTCCTAGAAGTAATTTTAGCCATAAGAGCTTTTGACATATATTTTTAATTATTTATGAAAGGTATGCAAATTGTGTATTTTGTAGTGCTAGAATTAGACTGATTATTGGAGTGTATTCTGTATCACTTCTATTAAAGATAACAGCTTGTTAAAATAAAAATTCTGAGAATCTGCAAAAAAGATATTTTGCTATATAAAACAAGATTTTTAATTACGAAATCTTAGAATTTTTTAACAGGTTGTAATATTTAACGAATTTATACAGATTACATTCATATGTATTTTATGTTACAATGAGATAGGTAAGATGAAAAATTAAAGAAACAAATTTTACTTGTTTGTTATAAGAAATAATAATTTTGGACAAAACAGAGTTAGATATACGAAATAAGTTAGTGAGTTGATAAAGGAAAATAACAATTAATTAATTAATGTTTTCTAGAAAAATGTTATTGAAAATATCATTTAAAGAAATCACATTAATTGTCAAGTTACTTATTATTAATAAACTAATAAATATTGTTGTTTGTTTTTCATTAATTTGTTTACGTATGTAAATATTATTTGTTTTTAATTTATTTGAAACAAAAAATTCTAGAATATAAAAACAGAAGTACATAAACTATTTTTATCACAATATTGAATTTTTTTTAATATTTTACGTTTACGATGAATGTATACGAATTTCAGACTACTGAAAAATATAATTTTGTTTATTATTGCAACCTAATAAAGTTTTACATAAATAAACAGGGAGATATAAAATATAATATAAACTATTACTCAAATTCTGTAACGAAGTTGTTAGTTCTATAGTGATGTATATTTATTTATTTGTGCAAAAGAAAAATTGCAATTACAAGACAGAAATATTACAGAATAATGATAAGAGTGTATAATACAAATTGTTATTAACAAACATTATCTAATAATTGTCACATTCAGCACACGTAAACATGTTTGTGGTTGTAAACTTACGTTATCGAACAACTAAACTGTGCGCTGAATGCATATTTTGTATTAGCGCGCAAAAAATTAACTTGATTGAAAATAAGCGTAAATATAAAACAAATATATGTCATAAAAATACTGACACGATATACATAAATAAAACCAGACATAATACTGTTGAGTAATTATAATAGAAAAGATTTTGTTATGTAAAATTATCTAATGCATCATATATAATAACCTGGCAAATAGAGGGAAGTATTTAATTTGACAATAAATTATCTACTGATAAGTAATTATTCCACATTATTATTATTATTAATATTAATATATATATATATATATATATATATATATATATATATATATTTACATTGTTAATATTATAATAAACAACTCTAACTTTAATTTGAATATTTTAAATAGTATTAATGTGGAATATTTACTTACCAATAGAAATTTTTTTGTGAAATTCAATGCATCTTTTTCACAAATTTATTTTTAATGTTTATTTGATCCATTTTAAAATTTAAATGACAGCCATAAACAAAACCACATGACTTAAACACAAACGCTAAACCAAAGATATTTTTTGGTTAACCGTTTCGATATCAAGCGTTTGTGTTTACGTCAAACATTTGCATTCAGCGGAAAATCTTGAAACAGGTTCGTGAAACGGAAACAGGGCCGGATTAACCTTTTGTAGGGCCCTAGACATTTTTTTCTCCGGGCAAAAATAATAGGACTTTATTGCATAAAAATACATAAAAATGAAATTTGACCGACTGCAGGCCGGGCCCTTTGTATGCGGGCCCTAGACATTTGTCTTTTTTGTCTAGGCCATAATCCGGCCCTGAACGGAAATGAATGCTATCATTATTAGAAAACATTAAATAAAAAATAAAAATGACATTTGCTTTTATTGGTTATCGTTGTTAGCAATGTTGTTAAAACTTAGCAACTTGGTTACAGAAAAGTGTATATAGCAATTTTAAATCTGATTTTTCTGGATATTTCAAATTGAATACTATATATTATTACATATTTGTATTATACGTTGAACTATGAATTTAATGGTTTTGATAACAAAATGGTCGTAAAACAAGCTATATGCAAAATATTTATATAAGAAGAAAAAAAAAAGAAATTATGAGAAAGATTTGAATTAGTAATAGAATAATTGTGATTTAAAAATACAGTAATAGATATTTAAATAAACATTAGCAGTAATTTGATAGTCTATTGTTTCTAGTACACTGAGAAATTTTTTGAGTTAGATTCAACTTTTTTACTTTTAACTTAAAAGTAAACAAGTTTTTGAACAGTAAACTTGTGTTATTGTAATGAAAATAAAAAAATTAATAGAAAAAAATAATAGTAAGTTGCAGTATAACTAATTTGAAAACTTTGTATGAAATTATTTATTACTTAATTTGGAAACAGAATTTTTGTAAAATAAATGTAATTGTAAAATTATATATGTGAATGATTTTGAAGCGAGCGAGCGTGTGAGCGAGCGTTTCCAAGTAGTAGGAATAAAAGAGCACGTATGAGAGATATTATGAATGTCGATGAAGCTAAAGTTGCTTGTCTGTTTAAAGAAAATTAATCTTGGAATTGTGGAAAAATTAAAATTATTAATAATTTTCAGTTCAAACGTTATTTTATTTTCAAACTAAATAATAAATAATTGTATTTACAACTTTTAAAATAGCACTTACTGTCATTTGTTTGTATTACAATTTTCCATTAGAAAAACATGTTTATAGTTTAAAAATATATTTACTTTTGAGTTAATAGTAAAAACCTTGGACTTAAAGCAAAAAAATCAGTGTATACTTGTATACATTGTTTTGCATTAACGACTAAAAAGTTTTTTGTAGGTCTCTAAATTTGTGAACAGCCGATACAACTAATATTATAAATAAGTTAAAGAAAATAGAGTATAACTTACTATGCGCTATCAATATGCAATGAATCAAGGCCGTATATTTCCGAATCAGACAAATATAAATCTAGATTTCCAACATCTAGTACCATATGTGAAACTTTTAATGGACGAATTGATGGAAAATGAATTGAATCTACGCCTAGAAATGAATGATTGATTTAATGATTTTTTGGTTTAGAAATATTTATATTTGAATATTTACCATTTGCTATAAGCGGTATTGCATCATTACCACTTAATCGAATGCATTCGGAAATGTTTGGGTCATTTTTATTGCATTTGCGAAATAAACTAGCTGTAAATTTTTGAAAATTTTACGTATTTTACTGACAATAATCGATTTAAAGTTTCTACAAGCAAGCGACTCTATAGCGCTACCGAGTGGCGTTTCATATAACTTTATTATAGATTTGTTCCAACTTACCATCAGATTAGTTTCTGTGGATTTAGTTTGTAGTTTAGAATTAATTTAGAATTTAGTTGGAATAAACTTATAACTTTATACTGTGTGATATTTTTTTTTGGCAAGCGTAAGAAGTCTTGTGGACCAGGTCTTCGAAACGGAACTAAACCGTAAATTGAAAACAGAGAAAACCGGAACTAAACCAATATTTTTAAAATATTTTTTCGTTCCAATAGTTGTAACAGTTGTGGATATTTGATATTTGGTATTGTTCAAAAGTTAGTACGTTGATATATTCACGACTGTCGAGTGCATCGAATTTTGTTAGTTTGTCAGTATTTTTAGTCGTCGTTTAAAGTTTGATTGCATTCGATTTTTATTTAAGCTGCATTCTTGCAAATCGAGTTTAGTCAGAAACTAAATTAATTTAGTTTAGTTTCAGAAGAACAATACTAAATTGTAGTTTAAAAGAATAAAATCTAACATTGTAAAAAAATTTTTTCAGAGTTCATTATAATAAAATAAAACAGCTTGAGGTTATAGTTCTTTATTAATATTTATTAATAATCGACGTTTTGACGAACTCAATGTACGTGTTTATCTGGAGTTGAGTTTGTCGAAACGTCGATTATTAATACAGAACTTAAACATAAAGTCGTTTTATTTTGAATAACATCTACTTTAATTTACGTTAATTATTATTATAAATCCATATATTGTCTAATTTTAGTGAATTGATTTTATTTCATACTTCTGTAATAAAGTCTATTTAAAAACCGTTTTAATTTTTGTTACAATTTTCAAATAAACAACAACGATTGTGATAACCTACGTTCCGCTTCTAAACGTTTATGAAATTGTTTCAGAAAAATTATAGGTTGTTACACATAGTAGTTTTAATATTATTTTGAATATCGAGAAAATATATTCAATTTCCATATATATTAATTTTGAATCTATTTAAATATGAATAAAAAATTCACAAATGAAAGTTGTTATAAAAAAATAGTTAAACCTAAAACCGGAAACAAAAAAAACGTTATTTTTGTTGGAACGATAACCGAATAAAAAAAATAACGGTTTGAAGTTCTGATATGGACGCTATAAATTGGTGGCACTTGGTAGCGTTATAAAGTCGTCTGTGTGTGTAGAAACTCTTAGTATGTTTTTAAATAAATAAATATTATTTACCAAAATTTGTTTATGAATCATTTTAATTATTTTATAAGAACGCAATTAATTTTTTTTTTTAGTTTTAACTATGTTTAGTTAGCGTTGCATTTAGAATTGAATGGTATATGATATTTTTGCGTTTAATAAATGAGCGAATTAATTCGAATGCTTTTTTTCAATAAATAAAAACAATAAAAATTGAATTTCATTTAAAATAAATGATTTTTTATTACTGATTATTAATATTGTAATTATTTATATTTATTTAAAAAATATATTTGATTTAAATCATTTTATTACTTCAGTTATGATTAATATTATATATTATTAAACGAAATTTAAAGCCGTTGGCACGTTGTATTATTTCGTAAAAAAAATTTAGGTATTTTTCTGTTTTATTGTTTATTGCACAGAAAATTGTAATAAAATACAAAAACAAAATAAATGATCAGTAATATCTGTATTAAATTATAAAACTTAACGTTAGCTTCAAGCAGAATTTTGTACAGATGCACAGTAGCTATTTCTTTACAGTGAAACAGATTTGTCGTGCTAATGGTAGTAGATAATAAGTATAGAAAGAGACGCGTAGTACCTTGTGTAAATGTTTCAGATAAGGGCCGGTTGCACAAAGCGTTGTTAACTTAATTAACAAATTGGTAAATTTATAAAGCGTTTAACAATGCTTTGTGCAACCGGGTTAAAGTGAGCTTCTCCATCACCAAATTACAAGCATGCTAATGCATATTTATTTTATTTCTAACGGCACGACAAATGTGTTGCATTGGAAACGGTAAATTTTGTTTTCAAATTTGTTTTTATTATTTTTTTATACTTCTGCTTTTCAATCAAATTATATATTTTTTTTAATTAAATTTGTTCAATATTTTTTATGAATAATTCTTTTTCGTTTTATGTTATTAATTCAATAAAAGATAATGTTGTAGACAAGAAACTAAGCAAGAGAATTGATAGGTGAATGATTACAAATAGATGTGAATAAATTTGTCAAAAATATAAACATAATGACTGATATTGTAAGCTCGGTTTTTGGGTGTTTTAGTTTATTTGTTTAGTCCAGCTCTTATGATAGTTGCGTTGTCTTAAAACCGATATTAGTTAAAACCAATTTTAAAATCGAGCTCGTAATACGGGCCATTATTTATTCAAAATGTAAATTAAATTTAATAAAAATTTATTTGTTAATATATCAGAAACGTATATATGATGTAGAATTATATTTTATTTGTATTTTTGTAAATGCTAACACATAACCTTATCAATGATATTTAATTTTAATTATTATTGGAGATTTGCGCACATATATGTATATCTAAAATAAGTTATACAATTATTTATATTAAAAATGTTCATAATTTGAACATTTTTCTGTGCACTATATTTTACAAATTAATGCTTCGTGTCAAACGGCATTTAGATATTATTAAAATTTTAAAAAATATTATTTAAAATAAAGGTTTTACAAATATAAGTTACACAAATATATAATTGATTAAATACAATTATTTTTAAAACTTATATCTAAAAAGAAAACCGTTTGCCACTCATTTTTTTTTTATTTATAAAGTTTTATTAATATAATACGTTTTATTTTTTTACATTTATATATTTTTAAAAAACCAAAACAAAAGTAAAATAACAAAACTTACGTAGTTTTACACTAGCACAATGCACAACCATAAAACATAGCACAACAGCACAAACTTTAAGATACATTTCGATTTTGTTCGTAGAAAGTAGCAGTATTAAATAAAACTTTCCTTTTTCGATGTAAATCTTATATACGCGTTTTCTAGATGCGAGTCTTTAACTGTTGTTCTTACAAAATTTCGAAATGCTTATATAGATATAATAAGCACAAACACGGCCGTTGGCATTATTTTTTTCGAACATTTTTCAAGGCCATTTAACTTTGTTTTGCTTTTGCATTTTTATTAAATAGAAATTTAATTATTATTTTAAAGTTATTATACGTGTTTTAACTTTTTTAAAGCGCTAATGACGTACATATAGTTTGCTTACGAAATATGTAGCGAACTTTTTTTTTACGTATTAATTAATTTTATTTGTTAATATTTGACGTAATATTACTCGATACACTAGTATTTAAATGTTAATTGATACTGTCGCAATGAAAACATGTTATATACAGGGTTAGGCATAGATCTAGAATCAACTCAGTGTCTCAAAAATTGTTTGACATATATCGGTTTAATGTAGCACTAGAACTAATATACAATAATATATATATATATATATATATATATATATATATATATATATATATATATATATATATATATATAATATAATATACAAATGTCGAATGTTATTTTAGCAGAGTTTCAGATCCATCTGGTGGTGAATTAAAAACTGTTGCAAGTGGTTTATCAGGTGTTTGTTACATTTACAGTTTGATTAAAAATAATTAATTTTAATATGTTATTAAAATTAAATCATTATATTACTTCTTTTTAATAATCATGAAGAGTGGAAAATTAAAAAAAAAAAACCGTATAAACTGTTCTGTTTATAATTTTACAATTTCTAAACAAAATGTATAGAAAAGTAGTTTAAATATAACATAAAGAAAGCTCAAACTTACTGTTTAATATAAAATTTTTAACTGTTAATGTTATTAACATGATTTATATGATTAGAAAGTTATTTATATGGCAGAATTTTGACAGTATTACTTGGTCAAATGATCACAGCGTCGCCATCGGCAATTTCGGATGCCAATACTAGAATGACACTACATTTCAGAGATATACAACAACATTGTAATGAGCAGCACTATAACGCTTTTATTTTTGTAATTAATTTATTGAAAAATTTATCTAATTAATAATTAGCCGGCCGGTATGACCGAGCGGTTTAAGACCTGTGTTCGACACCGCGGGTCCGGGTTTGAATCCCGCTTGATGCATGGATGTTTGTAATGTCTTTTGTATCGTTCAAATACATTTTGAAAAAGTGTTATCTAAGCATCTACTGATTGATGGTCTTCGTTACCGAATTCATTTGTGTAAAAAAATGTGTGTAAAACAATAAATTATATATGTAAAAATTATTATTAGATTGAAATTGCCGTAAAAAAAGTAAAAAGTGTTACTATTAGAAAAAGGTTGAGAATCACTGCATTAGATAGATTAATGAAATTATAATGTTTGATTGGAAAAGAAACAAAAAATAATATGTAATCACTTTTTTGCCTCATTAACAGACATTGTAAATACAAAAAATATCTATATGATGTCAATTGAATTATGTCAATACAAATTTTAATTATTTGTTTTTGATATTGTCTACGAAAGAAAAATAAACTATTATTTTGTAGACAGTTTATTTTGTTTTTAATATAATTTTTTGTGCAAGTAATTTTAAATGTCAAATTATATTTTTATAATACACATATTAATACTGGTATCTGCAGAAGAATGCTAGATTTTCAATAATTATTTGTTTTTTTAAATTACATATATATATTCAATATTCAAGGCAATCTTGGAATAGTTGGCAAAATTGTTGTGGAAGAATGAAAGAATTTGTTTATTTGATTTTACGGCACTGACATAATTGATTTTTAAGTAACATGTGCAATATGAACTAACGACTATTTAATGTACCAAATAATTGCAAATAATATAACAAAATTAACTATTAAAAATGAGATAATTATATAAATTTATACTGCATTTTTATTTGCTATTAAATCAATGTTTGCAAATTATTTGTTTAAGTGATTATAAAATTTTTGAAATTTTAATAAAAATCATTTATTACCACTTCGACTGAATTTGAAGAGCAATTGAGAAGATTTATTGTTGAATTAATGTTGTAGATAAAGATATGAATTTTGTGTGAAATAAGAGTGATATGACGACTGAATGCAATATATCAATTGATGGTACATGTTTAGAGCAGGTTGATGAATTTGTATAAGTAGTTGATTGTTAGTTACTTTCTCTTGCTCTCACTGTCTGTATATCTGTAGATAATGTTGATAGATGAAAGCTGATTTGATTTTATGAAAAAGAAAATGTTATATAAACATTAGGCCCGATTCGTTTGAATTAAGATGTTATAAGTGTTTAAAGATAGCAATGATAACACACAAAATAAAGTTAGCTGTTAATAATAAAAACAAAAATAAAAGAGATTAAAAAAACTTTAAAATAGAATTCTCTTTTATTTTCGTTATTCAAGAATTAAGAAACCAAAAACATTTTTCAAATATCAACAATAGCATACATTCATGTTGTACATGTAAGTTATATAATATTTTTCTATAGAACATGTAATGTAGTTTATTATTTGTACTATGTGTAATTCTTGTATATTTTTCTTATATTCAGTGTTAACCCTGAAGAAGCCAAAAATCTCTTGGCGAAATATTGGTCAAAGCAATAAATTGATATAATGCTTATGTTTGCATTTTACTAATTTCAACCTATACCGTAAACCCGAAAAATTTTCAGTTCATATTCATCACGGTAGCAATTTCAAAAGATTCTATATATATATATATATATATATATATATATATATATATATATATATATATATATATATGTAAAATGTATTATATTGTATAAAATTTTAATGGAAGGGTAGTCAATGATTAGGTGTTTGAATTACACTCTCATTTTGTATAGTTTTCGGTGGTATTTCCGACCTTCTTCAGGACATGTTCTTGTTAGAAAATTGAGAAACAAATACATAAATGATATAGCAATTATAAAATTTGTACAAATCATCAAGTCGAAAAATAATTAAAAATTAACAGATCAATTCTGTTAATAAGAACAATATAATAATATTTGTATTCAAATATTAAAATCAATAAACATCAAAATTTACAAATATATATACTAATTACCGGTGCAGATTTTTATATATGCTATCACATAGTGAGATGATAAAATACAAATTATATTATATAATTGTTAATTATATTTGTAAGTTTTATTAACTCATATTGGCCATAGCTGCTAAGGGTTCTAGCCAGAAACAATGTTTATTATTATTTTCAAAGTGTATTTTACCCGATACAAAGACATCACAAGTGGGATTCGAACTCGGGCACTCACTAGTACGAGCGGTGTCAGACAAAAGTTTTCAATCGCTTGGCCATTCTATAAGTTTTTATAAGAAGTAATATATCTATATATCAAGGCGAAAATAGTATGTGTTAATTGGAAATTGCATAAGAAAGAATTTTGTTAATAGTGTATAATGTTAGTTTAGTACTATGTGTTTGTAAAATATGTAGATAGTTGAAATTATCTTAGGATAGATTTCTCTCGGCCTTAAAACGGTTATTTACAAGTTTCATATAAGTTTTTCTTGATGGAAATTAATATACAATAACGTTTTTTAAATAGTAAAAATAGTTATTATTTGAAAAAAATAAGATAAATATTTTTACCGTACGATAATAAATATTGAGAGTTAAATAATAAGTATATTAATTAACGTAAATTTAGTAATTAGATAATAATTATTATTGCATTGTTAATTACACATGCTTTTTTAAATTTTAAGAATAATTATTATAATATTGGTCTTTTGAATTAGCGCTTAAATAAACAACATAGGACGGTAACTTTGTTATTAAAAAATAAAATATAATTGGAAATTGTCAAAGTGAATATTTATCGTATAAATTAGGAGTGTAAAGTATTTGACTCCGATTTTGACTTGAATTCTTAGTTCGATAATGTTTTTTTATATTTTATCAAATAAAATTAACTACAGAAAATATATTCCGTACTTATAATATTACATAGTAAACTAATATAAAACATTTACAAAAATAATATTACTAATTATTTTAAATGTTGCAAATGCAATGCGATGAATTTATTTATCAAAAAGATATAATGTTCATCATATTTTTACATACTATAGTGTTTAGTAATGTTGTATTTAAAAATGTTTAATATTATATTGTATTTTGTTTTGTTCGATTGTTTGACTTTTTGAATTTGAATTTGTATTTTTTGTTATGACTAGCGAATAAATGACTGTTTTTTCCAGTAGTGAGATCGTAATGAGATAATGCAAATTGTTAGTGGTAATATCGCGACGTTATTTTTAGTATTAAAAAAGGGAAAAACATCTTTCTGATCACGTGGTTTTATATTTGTAAATTTTTTGCCTTAACGAAAAAGTCAGAAAAATAACAAAAAAAGTCGACCGACTCTGGTAAAATTCTTCGACTCCGACTCCACACCTTTGGTACGAGTATTTATACTATAAGACGAGCACATCTGTCACACTGTGGCAACCTGCATCTAATAGATAAATTTCACACTCGTAGAACAATATACTATTATATCATACTATTTTTTTTTGTTTAATAAATATTATATAATAGTAATAAATAACGTTTGGTTAAAAAGATTTATTTGAATGATTTTGTGTGTATGTGTGAGTGGTATGATTGAAAGTGTTTTGCGTGAGCGAAAGTTTCCAAGTAGTAGGAATAAAAGAGTATATATGAAAGAAATTATGAATGTGGATGAAGCGAAAGTTGCTTGTTTGGATAGGAATGTTCGGAGGCGACTGATTTCGGGATGATGAAAAGAGTTTGTGCCACCCCCTTTTGGGTACATGGCGTGATTGTGTATATATATATATATATATATATATATAGGTAATAAATATAATTTATAAATTAATAAAATTATTTAAATACTTATTTGTGTTGGATTTGATTTTGACAAATTAGAGTTTTCTAGTTTGATCTAATAAAATTTATTTAACAGATTTTTAATACAAAAACATCTAGTAACTATATCTAAAAATTATTCTAATTTTAATGTAGATATTTTATTCTGGGAAAATATCGGCATATGGTACTATTTTCATGATGTTACTCAGTATTGATTCAATAATTTGGATTATCGTGTCTTGAATTGCTGGCTTGACATCTTTGGCTACTTCTACCCAATTCTCATTGATAAAGTTATTCATTTCGTCAGCTAGAATACAAGAATTTATTAAAATTCAATTTTTGTAGAATATTTATAACATTAGAGAAAAGTAATAAATCAAAACTCTTTTAAATAAGTAATATAGTAGAAGCAAAACTTGTTAAATGTGATATCATAAAAGAACGATATCAGCAATTGTATTTATTATAAAAAAAAATGGAATTAATAACTTTGTTACGGAAAATTGAATCAAGAATTTGTTATCTTACTTCTAACAATAATATACTATTATATTATATGTATAAAACAAAGTTTTATATGGAATAACTACTTTTGGAGCATTCGAAGTAAAATTTTAATTTCGGATATAATAAGAATATTTAGAAGTTATTATATTAATTTTCTGGTTAATTTAGCAAATATTTTAAAGAGAAGTTACTAAATTAGGAGAAAATAAAATACGAATATTTATTTTAATTTATTGAAGTGGATGTTTATTTGAAAAATATGAAATTTTTTTTAAAGTTTCGTTATTTTTTAATTCTTTTATAAATTATTGCATTACGTTAGATTAGGTTTTCGTGAGTGACTACTTGCAGTGTGAACAGAGCATATTAGCCTGACAATATTGTACATAAAAAAATGAGTGGAAAATTATATTATTTTTTTTGTTAAATGCAAGAGAAAATTTGTGATATTTGGATGCTTTGCAAATGTTTAAAAGTTAATATAATAAAATATTTACCTAATTTTTTATCTCCATCGAATAAATTATCAAATTGCAAATATGTTCTGTGGTCGCCGTAATCAATTTTACTTTTCTGAATTTGTACATATTCCTTTCCTTTTCTTTCTACGATGTCGAAGTCAATGGAATAAGTGAATGTTCCTCCAACTGAAAAAAATTCAGTAACAATTTATAAAAATGTTAGAAATAATACAGTAATATTTTATCCTATCGGAAGAATTGCAAAAACGTTTAGTTTGCAAAGGTTGCAGAATGTGTTTTTGTTTGAGTAATACACTATAATTTTTCTACGTTTTTATCGACCGTCATATCACGCATGATAAGGGAGGTGTTGCAATTTACAGATAAGCACGAATTAACTGTTTTTAGCGTAATGTCCCTCTGTCGGTCTGTGGACACATGTAGAACAAATTCGCCTGAACGAATTGTTATAAAATTTCATATTTAAGCTTTGGAAGTTGGATTTGATAAGTTTTTTTAAAGATTGGAATAATTTTTTTATAATTTTTTATATTTTTATGATATATATAATTCTGTAAATAAGTGGTATATTATATTTATGTCGTGCCTGTTTTGTTTTTAGTTACCATGACTACAGTAGTTATTCAAATAAGTCAAGTAAATTACTACTAGTAAACATTTTATTTTATTGACATGAAGCTAACGATACGTCATTTATATTCATTAGTTTTATGGGTATATTCGATTCACATTTGTAAGATCTGTAGAATTACAGAATATTTTGTCTTTTACTAGAAAATAAAGTTCTTCTATTGATAGAAAAAACAAAATATCTTATAACGTTACAGGTCTTAAATACGAACCGAATAGACCTATTCATTTTGTAGAATTTGAGAAAAAAGAAGAAAATATTTATGTTATAATTTTGTCTACTAAAAGTTTTACATATACTAGAAATGAAATCGAATGAATACAATAACATTACAATAACATTTTTTTAACGCTTTATTGCTTAAACACATTATGAACATTCAAAATAATGTATTCCAAAAAATAATAAAAAAAAAGATATATATATATATATATATATATATATATATATATATATATATATACATATACCGGGTGTCTACTTTTTTTTTGTTACATAGGGAATACAATGCTAAAATTTTCATTTGGTGATAAATTTTCCCCTAATTATTATAGAACAAAAGTACAAATACAAAAGTTGTTTAGAATTCAAAAATGCATCAAATGATGCCAAATTTATCAATATAGGATGTTCTGATCAAGAATTAGAAGCAAATTAAAATTTCCATTTTTGCGCTCTTTACATCAAAGTGCCATGGAAATTAAACAAATAATTTCATTTCTTCTGGAGTTTGAGTTTGACAGATCGTATTTATTTTATTGTTACGTTTTGTATTATTATCATTATTATTGAAAATAATGAATAAACTTAAGGTAAATGAAAAAGTTCAGTGCGTAAAATGGTATTTTACTGGAAATTCGATACGACGAGTAAGAGATTTATTCAGCGCTTTCTTTGAAAACCGTCCCATACCTTCCGCTATGACTATTCGTAGGATAATTAAACAATTCGAAGAAACTGGAAGTGTGTTAAAACGTTGTAAAAATTGTAGAAAAATCAACGCAGAAGATCAGGAGGAGAATTTAAATCAAAATGCAATTAAAGAAAATACATTGAATATACTTTTGTGTGTAACGGAAAACCCAAATGTTAGTGTGCGTCAACTTGGTGCTGAATTAAATTTGCATCCTTCAACAATACATAAGGTACTAAAAAATGAAAAATATCATTCTTATAAATATTCCACGCACCAAGAGATATTTGAAGCGGATAAAATGGCTAGAAGCGAATTCAGTAACATTATTATGGAAAAATCCAATTTAGACAGAAACTTCTTGAAATCTATTTGTTTTACTGACGAGTCTACGTTTACTTTACACGGCGAACCTAATACACAAAACTTTAGAATATGGAGCCAAACAAATCCTCATTTAATGGTAGCAACACGTACCCAATATCCAGAAAAAGTTAATGTATGGGCTGGAATTTTTGGCAGGTGTATAATTGGGCCATTTTTTATTGAAAATAATTTAAACAACGAAAAATATTTGGATATGTTGCAAAATCATATTGGTCCGCAGTTAGAAGAGTGTGCAACTCAAGATAATGTTGTCTGGTATCAACAAGACGGATGTCCGGCACATTACAGCTGCAACATTAAATTATATTTGGATCAATGTTTTCCAAATTCATGGATTGGTAGAGGTGGTCCAATTAATTGGCCAGCTAGATCGCCCGATTTAGCACCGTGCGATTTCTTTTTATGGCCATATTTGAAGGAGAAAATTTATAAACGACATATCAAAAATCTTGTTGATTTGAAAAATGCCATTGTTGAAGAGTGCAATAATATAACACAAACACAATTAAGCTCTGTACGTCACGAATTTTATAACAGATTAGGTTATTGTTTGGCAGTTAATGGCGATTTATTTGAACATTTAATTTAAATTGTTAGTTTCGTTTTTGTTCTCCTATATCTTGTATTCATGAATTTTTCTGTTTTATAGGTATATTGAATATTGTAATAAATAAAGAAAGTTTTACGGAGTTCAGCTATTTACTATTTATTAAACTCTTATCCGACGTTTCACTGCACAACTTACAGCATCCTCAGGGATAAGTTTAAATTATTATAATAAATATATTAGGCATAATGCCAGTCATCTAATTCAAATGTATTGTTTTTATAACTTGAAGTTAATAAATAAATTAAACAATTACTTAAAATTATAATGGAGACATTCACAATTTAAAACCACAGCTAGTACGTAGTGTACAGCCGAGTAAAATACCCTTTCATTGTAATAAATAATAAATACTTAATACTTTTTATACTTAATAGCTTTTCATTTACATTAAGTTTATTCATTATTTTCAATAATAATAATAATAATAATAATAATAATAATAATAATACAGAACGTAACAATAAAATAAATACGATCTGTCAAACTCAAACTCCAGAAGAAATGAAATTATTTGTTTAATTTCCGTGGCACTTTGATGTAAAGAGCGCAAAAATGGAAATTTTAATTTGCTTCTAATTCTTGATCAGAACATCCTATATTGATAAATTTGGCATCATTTGATGCATTTTTGAATTCTAAACAACTTTTGTATTTGTACTTTTGTTCTATAATAATTAGGGGAAAATTTATCACCAAATGAAAATTTTAGCATTTTATTCCCTATGTAACAAAAAAAAAGTAGACACCCGGTATATTATATATATTATATATATTACATATATTATATATATATTATATATATTATGTATCTTTTCTTTTTTTTTAACTGAAAGTTTTGATAAACATGGTTAACTTTTTATTTAAACTCACTATTTTCAAAATTGAAATAAATTTATTCTTGGAATTATTTTAAAATTAGTCAATGAAATGTTGTTGTTTATTCTGAGAATACATTTTTAGTCAATCACCAATAATTTTTTTTTACTTATCTTAAGAATAAATAAAATTGAAAATACTGGCACTTAAATAAGTAAATGTTTATTACGGTCAATAATCAAACAAAAAATACTGTTTCATTGATAAATTAATTATAATACGGCCAGGTTAAAGTTTACTATTATGGTTTGATAACCGTTTCGTTCTAGTAATTCCTAAGTGGAACATAGGTGATATTTGCTTAAGAAACTGATCATACACTTTTATTAACAATTTTTACTTTTATTGTCATGGTGTAGGTTGTTAGCCCAAAATCAAGCAAAACACCTAAAGCTTATAGTGAGTTTCGAATCAGTCAGACGCAGCCGTAATCAGTTCAGTGGTACAAAGTTTTGCATATTAATAAAGAAAATCAATGTTGTTGTTACCTATGGTAATATTTGCGGGGCCGTGTCCTTTAATTGGCAAAATTAAAATTTTTCCATCCATTTTGTATTGACAGTCTAAAGTTATTACTGGTATATGAACTTTTAATTCCATCGTCTTCTTTTCTAAATCAATACTGCAAAAGAAAACCAAATATTATTATAGTTTACGTTAAGAAATGACAATATTACAAATTGACTGTTTAACTAATTTTTAAAAGCTAAGAATATATGTCAGAACAATTCACTTTAAATAATAAATTATTTATATTTGTATAACAAAAATAGGTTATATTTTAAGAGTAAGGATAAAATACTTAAAAAACATTAATATAAATTAAATGATAATTAAAAAAAAATGCATTTAATAATTTTATAAACATAGTAACGAATAATCACTATAACTTTTTTTGTTTGTTGTTTTACAAACAAACAAAATAAAGTGTTCTGGTTTATTCTACTACATATTTTGACATTTTTTTAATAGTACAATTTGGAAACTAATATGAAATGAATAGACAAAAATATGTTCTTTTTGAAAAACAAAAGAAATGAAACAAATATTATTTGTAAAATACAAAATTTGTAAATGAAATTTATATAAAATGTCTTATTGCTATTTTGTAGTGAAATACTATGGGTCGTATTCATAGCCTCTTTTAGAGCACTTTTAGTTAAAAGTAATCGTAATTTCAATATTATTGTTATTATATATTGTTATTATATATCTAATATAAATTAAATACTTTTTATTACATTTAGCATTTTAAAATATAAATTATGCTGAAACAGCTTTAATATTTTTTGAACAAATAAATAAAAGTACTCTAAAATGGGCTTGTGCATATGGGCCAATATTACTATTAAACACTTATTTATTGCAAGTACATACTTTATTTTCATTGCAAACACCGTAAAAATTTATGTAAATTAACATTTTATGATTGTATTAAAAAAAATAATATTGCTTTAATTATTATAGTGAAAATTATAAAATCTTACTATTTTACTGTTAATAGTTATGTAAAATTATATAAATTTATATTATATTTAATATAGTAAAAAATTTTCAGAAATTATTATATTAAAATTTAAAAAAAGCTTTTGGATTAAGTTCTGCATATATATTTTTTAAAAATTGACCTTTCGATATATTGTACATATATCATCAGGAAAAAATATAATATACTTATATCGAAACTTCAATTTAAATAAAATATATACAGAACTTAATTCGATATTTTTTTTATTTTTATATTATATTTTTAAGTGTATATTATTATGTCCAACTGCACATTATAATAAGGCTTGTGTTGTAATGTATTTGTTGTACAATAAATTATTTATATTTCTCGATTAAGACACAGATAAATGTATTTGTTTAATCGATAAATTGTTAAGAATTACTTACTTAACATCTTGGATTTCAGATGCAGGGAATCCGTAAATTTTGACATCATGTAACAGGATACGTAAATTACCGGGATTAATATCGACTTTGTCTACAAGTAATGGGTCTAATACTGGGATTTTTAAACTTGGATCACCTGAAATTATCGTTAGAATAATTAATTTGCAATTGGGAATTTTAAATGATCGAATTGAACATTTAAATTTCAATACCTTTCATAAGAGATGGAAGCGCAATTTGTCCACTTTCCTTAGCGCATTGATTTAAATTTGAATCACTTCGCTTACAGGCTTTGATATAAGAAGCTGAAAATATAAATTATTATTTTATTAATATGCTAATCTTGTAGTACAAGTTTGTTACTTAAACAATTGGCTGTTTCAACAGATTTTAATCGAATTATAATTTTATTTACTATCAAAACAAACAACATATCTAATAACGTTAGTTTATAGGTTATACATGTGCGATCAGAATTTGCATAGAAGCCAGTAACTGTGTTGAATTATTTTACATTATGGATAAATATGCATTGCTGAAATGTTTAATTTATTTAATAATTAAAATAGAACTGTTTTAGGTTTAAGTTCTGTTTAATTATTTATTTTAAAACGACGTTTCGACGAAACTCAACGCTCGTCTTCATCAAGATAAAAAATACTTAATAATAATAATATAAAAAAATTAGTATTTTTTATACTGATAAAGACGAGCGTTGAGTTTCGTCGAAACGTCGTTTTTAAATAAATAATTAAACAGAACTTAAATCTAAAACAGTTTTATTTTAATATAATGAATTGTTTTTACTATGTTATTTAATAATATTAAACAATGTAGTAAAAAAAATTTCAGAACTCATTATTGTAAAATAAAACGGCTTTAGGTTCTAGTTCTGTAATAATTTATTAATAAATCAACGTTTCGACGAATGGAACGTGCTTTTTTACCAAAAAAAAGTAGAAATGATATTTATAGTAAATAAACAGGACATGGATACAAGTTAACTAGGTAACAAACCAAGTAACTAGATCATAGAATTTATAAATTTGTGATTAAAAGAAGCCAGTGCATTTACACTGATCGATGTTATTAAATAATGTCTTTTGAAACCAAATATAAGAAAAATAATTTATTAAGGCCCATTATTTCAAAAAGTTGGAATAGAGTTATCTAAATAATGTTGTAATTTATTATCAAGATACATTTTTATTCAAATGCAAAAGATTTTTTTACTTATCTTAAGAATAAATAAAGTTTGAAATACTGGTAAATTTTGCATGCATACACCTGGATATTATACTATACATGGTTTTTGACGTTTAAGCTGGAAGCAAAGTTTGTTTGAATTAATACTAATTTTATGGCAACTCTCATAATACACGATTAATAATATTGACAATACTCGAAAAATTAGCGGTGCAAGTTTAATATTGATGTATTGAAGTTGTTAATCTATTCTGATATTGTTAAAATTATTGATCAATATATTGATCACATACGGAACCTATAAAACTTTGAACAGTTGAACTAAAACATTCAAAATCTTAGTATGCAATAATAGCAAAATTGATTAAAAATTATTTTTGATTTTTTAATAAAACTGTGACTTTCAATTTTTAACAGAACTGTTGCTGCATATATTAAATTATGTAAAAAAATATGTGCAAAAAAATTTATAAAATTTACATAATTATAGTTTACTTGCAATCGTGTTTTAATAAAAATTATTTGTTTATAATATTATCAGAAAATTATATAACCAGATATAGCATTTCCAAGTAAGTACATATATTAATTACTATTTATTAGATATGAATCATATTTTAATTTAAAATGTTGTTTACGGTTTTGATTAGATAGCTAAGCTTTAATTTCTAGTCTCCAGTATTAGATAAAATTACATTGTTTTGTTAAAAGTACACTGAGAGAAATTTTACTTTAGATCCAAGATTCTTGCTTTTAATTCAATAGTAAATGTGTTTCTGAACTATAAACTTATGTTTTTATAATAGAAATATAAAATTTAATAGAAGAAAAATTATAGGAATTAACAGTATAACTACTATTTTCAAAGATTTGTATAAAATTATTTACTATTTCGTTTCGAATCACTTTTGAAAGTGATTTTTGTCAAAATTACTTGTGACGTTTACTTAAAATTACTTATCAAATAATTTTAATTAGTTTATTTGTAAATTTAATTAAATTTGAATATTACAAACAATCACAAGAATTTGATCAATTTAAACATTTAATGTAAAAACTAAAAGTGTATCAAGTGTTTGAATTAGTCAAATACTTTTGCTTGTTCATAAATTAAAACGGCAATCTAAATCATTTACTATAAACAGATATTTAACACGAAATAATAACAGCAGTACGTCCCAAATTACTAGTTTATTTCAAATAAAGAAGTATTATTTTTATAGAAAATATAATTGATTATTTAACAATTAATCTATATTTGATGATTAATAATTTTTTATAAGAGAAAATTAAAATTTTGGTATTGAAAATTTTGTATTATAATTAATAAAAATATTTTTACTAGTGATATGACAAATAGTAATTTACTTGTATTGCCGAATAACGAATATTCGGCCAAAATTTCAAACAAATATTGAATCGAATATCAAATAGTAGAAACATAGCCGAATACCGAATAATTATTCTGCTTCGGTCCTACACTAAGACAGAAAATTACTTTAAAACCAACGTTTTTACTATTAATATAGAAATAAACATACTGTTGATCTGTAAAATTTGGTTTTTATAATAATATATATATATATATATATATATATATATATATATATATATATATAATATATATATATAATTATTATTTTAATAAAAATAAATAATAGTAAGTTACATGATTGATATATAATGGAATATTTAAAGAAATTTAACAAAGAATAAAAATAACCTTTGCAGTTTTTTTTATTCTTTATAGTATAACTATTTTAAAAGTTTTATGTGAAAATATTTACTATTTGGTTTGAAAACAAAGTGTTTTCGTGAAAAATTATTATTAATTTTCAATTCAAATATATATTTTTTCCCAAAATGAATAGAAAGAAAATTTATAAAAAGGTTTCAAAATAATTATATTATAATTTACTATTCTGTTAAATTTTCGATATTATTATTATAGTTATTTCAACATTTCGATATTATTATATATTTTGGGGATACATATTTAATTACATATAATTTTTTATTTATCTTTAGAATATATAAAAATTTGGAAATATCGGTCTTAAAATATCTTAACACATTGATGTCTACAAATGATTTTAAAATTGGAATATTTTGTATAAAGTTTTATAAATGCTCAACTTACGTAGTTTACCACTATGTGTTAGCGAAAATACAGCGCACAGAACAATCAGATACGTTAGTGGTGACATATTTCGTGAACACTTTGTCTCGTCGCTTGCACTATAGGTAAACTAACTTAACTAACTAATGAAGCTACCTCCAGAAATCTTTCCTTATATATAGTTCGATATTTTGGACCTAACCTTGAACCATGAAAGAGAACTACTTTTTTTTGCTAAGATGATTTTTGTATAGATCCACTTTTATGTGTGATTTAATTGTATGGGTGATCATTTAAATTAACTTTATTCTAATCAATAATTCTAGCACTTTTGTTTTATTTTGAGTTTTTTTTCTGCAGGGTTTTAATGGAAAAAAAAATGTTCTAGAAGGAAAAAATGTTTGGAAAAAATTTAAATAATTTATTATTATTTTATAACAAAAAAAATATAGAATTAATTTCGAGTGAGATGATAACGTAGATTAGATGTAAAACTTAAAATTATCTGTAAATTAACCTACCAAGTAGTTTCAGCATGTATTAGATGTAAAAATATTGATATAATATTTAATATTAGAGCATTAATTGTTTATTTATTGTAAATCAATAACAAGGTATAATAAGAATATTAAAATATCGATATTACGTTATTTTATTGCCTATTTTGAAGGATTATACAGCAGTTATTTACTGTATACACCACTGTTGATAGCACCAAATAACTACAACGTCAAGTATATTTATTCTGAAATTTAATTTACAGTTGCATTGTTTATTTTAGGTTGAATTTGATTATTGATAATTTGTGAAGAAGTGCAAGAAATGCAATGTACAGCGCCACATTTGTCAGAAATTGTATATTAGACCAAAGATACATTAATTCTTATAAATCACGTAACAAATATAAATTATATATACATTTACATACTGTGCCACAACTGTTAGTAAGGTTAAGTTTATTTGGTATGTATTTTTATTACCACGCTTATATTAGCTCACACTGTCAGTCATATCTTGTAACCAATTTTTAGACCACTTTTCATCATCTGATCTCACTGAAATTTTGCATGTAGTTTTATTCCTGAAGACAACACAATATTATATATATATAAAAAAAACCGATTACAAGATATGACAAGACGACAAGACTAAAAAGCAGAAAATAAAATATATAAAAAAGCTTTTTAAAAACCACGCTTATATTTAAAAGCGTGGAGCTTAATCATCATTGCGAAATATATATTTTCCTGGCGCTCCACGCTTTTAAATATAAGCGAGGTTTTTAAAAAGTTTTTATTTATATATTTTATTTTTTATTTTCAATTTAGTTTCGTTTGTAACGCTTGAAGAAAAAATAGTACATGTTATTTGGAGCAGAATACTCTTTTTATGTTTCGCCGAGATTGTTTAGTCTCGGCTGCAAGTATCTAGGCTCAACACAATAAAGTTTGCTTTTTGCTCCTCGTAATATGTTCATTAATAGCTTTAAATCATGTTATTATTGGCAAATACTGAAAATCGATTTGAAAATACGTTTTAATAAAATGAAATGAATTATAATAATACATAATAATAAATAATACATGAGGACAATAATATATTTTTATATAATTGATCTGTCACTTTTCGATCTTTTTTCGAAATTTCACTGATACGTCTAAGTCATTTTATTACTTAATAACGTTAATTACGTCATTTTGTTAACAAAAGTATAAACAATAAACATAGAGTATATACATTTTGTCATAAAAACTGTCAATTAAATTAGTTATTTATTTTCAAAAATGATAGTTTCAAAGATCATTAATTTCCACGAATATTTAAACTCAAATATTTATATCAAATTTTTTATTTTATTATTAATATAAAAATGATTAAATACTACGGTTGAGAAGACTATTACAATCCAGTGGCGTATGCAAAAAATTATACTGACTAATTTCAATCGGGGCATCGTAATGGTGCAATTAGAAAATAATATAGGGGGCTAGACACAAAAAGTAAGTTGGAAAAATGATTGTGAAATTGTCAGGGGGCGGAGGCCCAGATAACAGTGCCATAGGCAAATTTTTTAAAATCATCTAGCACAAACGTTCGCAAAAATAGTATGTATGAGTAAAATATCTAATATATTTTATATGTATTAAAAGCAGTCACTTTTATTTCCGAATTTTCGGGAATAGATTTATTCCCTTAATCTCCTTTTGCATACGCCACTGTTACAGTCTTGCACTTTTATTTATCTTAATATTACTCATTTCATGAAATAATATAGCTCAGTTATATAAACAAATTAACTTTGGTATATATGTATAATTACTATTATTATAATGCATAGAATTATTTCAAGAGAAATATACATAAGTTATTACAGAAATTTTTTCTTTCAAATATGTCAAAGTCTAGCATAATGAGCAAATTATATGATTCTATTGAAAATTAGTAATAAAATAAACACATTAGATAATTCTATAGAAAAAAATCTTATAATAATATGTTAGTTAAAAATCATGTGTTATTTTGTAGAAAATAATTCCAATAAAAATACATTTTAATAAATTTTTAAAATTTTTGTTAATATTTAATGACTAATGCATTTTTTGTTAGAAAACACAAACATTTATATTAATGAAAAACAAACTGGTTTAAATCTGGTAACATAATATAGACATGAATCGCTTGAGTCATTCTTTGATTCGTTGGTTTCATGTTTGTATTCAAGTTCAAGAAGCTCACTTAGAACATTTGTTGTAAAATATACAATAATTTTACTTGCCACTTGACTATTTTATTTTGTTTTTCTATGGCAACTTGTTATTATAGTCGTATATTTACACTATAAAAGTTGTCATTTTACATAAAAAAACCATAGTAAAAAATACATATTATTTCAGTAAAGCTATGGTTTATATAAATTTTCTGTAAAAATAATATAATTTTATAATTTTAAGTAAAATAATTAATTTACCATATTATATATGTTTATTTTTACCGAAAAAGTAAGTAAACTTACATGAAATATACATATTTTATATTTATGTAATGTAAAAGTTTTTTTGTAACATCTGTAAATTTACATATTAAACTGGTGTAAATCAGTTGCTCCAGGTTTTTATGTAAAATCTCTGAATTTTTTTTAGTATACTTTGCTGCTAAAAAAACTTTAATTTTTTTGTAGTTGCATAACTAGATAGAATAGGACTTATATTCATATAACATTTTTCACTCAAAATGACCTCCCTGAAAAACTGTTAAAATTTGGTACACTAATTATAAATCACCCTGTATTTTAGGTAATTTTTCTTATAGTTTGTGAGATTTCAAGATAATTACGAAAATTAAATAATTTTATTTTATTTTATATAGATAACTATATGAGAGGCAATTTATTAAAATAAATTCTAGAAAAATCTTAACCCCATTGACGTAATTTGTCTCGGGTCTTAATAAAATAATCTGGTTCCTGTTGATCTACGTAAATTGAAGGTGTTGTAAACAGTTTTACAGTATGTTCTAGAAAAAACAGTATAGATAAACAAGATTGAAATAATTTTATTTTATTTTATTTTTTTCTGTTACGTATATGTGAAACACAAAAAATTCAGCAAAATATCATCCATATGTAAAAAATTATTGTGACATTAAGGGCAGATCTTTCCAACTGAAATGATATATAATAGAATAAATGCATATATTTTTACGTTACATTTATTCTGTGCTTAACTATTCTATTCTACATTTTATCCGAAGTTGGAAACATCGGGCTTAAGTAGAGGTTTTGTTAATAAATACATCTAAATATCCAACTGTTTTGTATAATAATTTGTTAAAACTTTATTTTGTATAGTATCGATTTCTCATGTTGGCTTATAAAATTGGTAAAAAATATTGTTGTAAAAGTTGGTGTTTGTCAGTTAAGATGGTTATGCCATTTTGAACAAATATCTAATGAACGTTTGATTAAAAAAAAATGTAAGTGATATTGATGATATACGTCCAAGTGGTAAGAATAAAAATGTATGTATGAGAGGCAGCATACATGTGAATGAAGCAAAATTATGTTGGGATATGAATGTTTGGTGGAAACTAATTTCTGCATAAATGGAAAGAGTTTGTGCCACATTCTTGGCATGGCGTAATTATGTATGCATGTGTTAATGTTTTTATTATTTTTAAAAGAATTTTAATGTAATATTTGAAATCTCTCTATATTTATAAGATTTATTTAATATTTATTTATTTAGATCATAAATATATATAATTCGGAATAAAATATTCTATAATATTAACAGATTATTTATAAATATAAATTTTATTTGCAGCATTACACAACGATAATATAGTGAAGAAATAAATAATATTTGTATGGTTTTCTAACACAAATACAAATGTAGACGTAATATTTTGAAAAAAAATATGTTTTATTTTGCGAAACAGGTTACATTTTAATAAAAAATATTGACGTCAAACGTATAGGTACAGTCTGCTGCAGTATTTTTTTACAATTACATCTTAATCTAATAAATAATCTTTTCTTTAATATTGTTAAACAAAATTGGTCTTGAACTTCTTAGGAAAAAATGTTCTTGGAAATTAAATTTTATGATACATTTAAATAACTAAAAAAAATTATTTAGAATGTTGTAAATATCTTATTATGTGTGATATTAGCTATAATTTATTGTAATTATTTAATTTTTGGAGTTTATAATTTTCTGAAGCAATTATTTTTATAGTTTATTATTTTAATATTGTCATTTTCAAGGTTTATTATTGCTATTATTATTTTTCAATATCAAATATTGTTTGAAGAGTAATTTTGAGTAATTTAACCTATTATTATAAAATTTTAATTTGAATAATTTGGTTTTAAAAAATTGGAAATAATTTCCTTATTCTTATTATCTAACAATTATATCTTTAATAGGGTCATTCCATAAGAAATAATATTTTTATTTAAAAAAATAAATTTTTTATTTTGTTTTTTACTTTAGATTTGTGCACAAGTGTACTTAATTTACAAGTTTTATTTTACGTGACATTTAGCAGCTTTTTTGTGGTAATTTATGTATTATATGCAAGTCGATTTTCAGGAATTGATGACGAAATGAGTCAATTTATTTAAATTTTTTTTTTTTTTTTTGAAGATATTTTGTTAGTTCTTTTTTAATAAAATACTTCCAAAATTAACGAAGCAATTGAAACAGAACATGTTAAAATTATATAAATGTTATAACATTATTATATCAATTATTTATTTATTTTCATTAATAAAAAATAAATTAAGAATATTGAAAAAATAATTTTATAAATAATATTTTTTCTTAATAATTTTTTCTTAAATTTTTTATTAAAATTAGTTGAAGAATCTAATTTAAAACAGTAATATTTTTTCTCAAAGTGTTGCTAATACAGTGCAATAATTAAAAATACATAATTATTTCAGGCATAAAGTGGTGTAGATCAAATAGTTTACTTTCGGAATTGGAAAATATTACGCAAGAAATAAATTATTTATAACAATTTTATTTTATTAATAACTGAATATTTTTGTATAATAAAATATATAACAAAATTATTATTTTGAAAAAATATAATAATTATGGGAGAAAAAATTCATTGTAAGGTACTTTCTTCATGATTGCTTGCAAAATTGATGTAATAATTTGGCTAATTGTTTCTGTGAGGGCTGGTCCAATATCTTTGGCAACTTCTTTCCAATTTTCGTTCAGAAATTTGTTCATTTCTTCACCTGCACAAAGATATACTATATCAGTTTATATTATAGATTTTTATAAAAAAGAATAACAAAAAAAAAACATGAAATATTAAACACAAATATATGTATAAAAATTGTATGCTAATCTGTAAAAAAATACCACCGTTGGTACAAAAAATATTGTAAAATTTATTTTATTTAAATGTAAAAGACTTGAAATTTATAATATTTAAAAAAATTGATATAAAAAATTGTTTTTGAAATAACATATTATTTTTTTTAGAATCTAGATATGACTAGATTAATAATAAGTAAAATTTTACAGAAATTTGAAAATATTCTTATTTGCTAATACAGTAAGTAAATAGAGTTGCTTGTCCGTTTAGAAGAGTTTGTGCCACACTCTTTGGATACATGGCGTAATTGTATATTGAATTTGTATATTGATTGTATATTGATTGTATATTTAATTAAATTTTTTTATAAATTTTATGATATTGCTACTTATTTTGTTACCTAGTAACTTGTTTTCATGTTGTGTTTATTTACTCTAAATGTCATTTGTATCTTTTTTCCTAATGAAGTACGTTCAGTTTGTCGAAACGTGATTATTAATAAATATTAATACAGAACTAGAACCTAAAGCCGTTTTATTTTAATAAAAATATTATTTCTGGAATCAAAATCTCACTATTAGCTTTTTTGCTGCAGGCTGACGACCTCCACCATTGACAATGCAAGTTAAAATTGTCAAGAATGTTATACATATTTTCTCTGTTTGACTTAAAATTTACGAGTACTGATATACTGCGAACTTATGAGTTAACATAATATATTGATAATAATACTAAATAGAATCTATGTACGAATATATAAATATTTGCTTTTTACCTAAACGACTGTCACCTCCAAAAAGATTTGCCAAGTAAAAATAGATTCTTTTAGCATCGTACTTAATTTCAGTGTTAGTAATCGTAATATAATCTTCGCCTTTCTTCTGTTGCAATTCATAATCAATGTCACATGTGAATGTTCCGTCAACTGAAAAATGTAGGTTTTTATTATAATTTTGCTATTAACTAAAAACATTTGATATAATTACCTAATGTAATATTGGCTGGTCCTTGTCCGCGAATAGGTAAGATAAGAATTCGTCCATTGATATTATAGTCAGATAGGAGATTTGCTCGTGGTATAAAGACGATGAATTTTAGATGACGATTTTCTAAATCAATGCTGAAATAATAAAATACCTAATTTTAGAAAAATTATGCTATTTAACTAAATAAAATTTAATTGCAGTGCCCGTAAGAAGATGATAAGTAATAATTTTTTAGAGAAGTTTTACTTTTCAAATTCTCTACAATTAAAAATTAAAAAATTAAATTTAATTATACAAAATTTGAATTTTTACTTATATAACTTTTAAAAAATTAATAATACAGTATCTACGGTTCGCGCCACGCTTGCATCAGAATATTATATTTGATATTAAAGAACTTTGTATCACTAAACTGATATTGGCTGTGTCTAAGTAGTTTAGAACTAACTATAAACTATAGGTCTTTTTCTTGAATGCATGCTAAGGACCCGCATTATTGGAAATTGTTAAGAAACTACACTGTCAAAAATTTATGTAAACTTACATATTCTGCAAATGTATTTTTGCAGAAAAAATGTAATATTACGTCAATTATCACAGTAAAAATTACAAAATGCTGCTATTTTATTGTTAATAGTTATGTAAAATTACATAATATATATATATATATATATATATATATATATATATATAGTGTTTCGGTAGATTTCATAATAAATTTTTTTAACTAAAGTCGACTTTAAGCCAACAAAAAATCACCGATTTTACAGTCTATGGCATAAATATTATTACTATCAATAAAACATTGTTATTTGTCAACTTTTAAAATTTAAAAAGAAATTGTTGCAAATAAAACGATGCTTTTTTTTATCGGTTTAAAGTTAACTTTAGTAAAAGTGTTTATTATGAAATCGGTCTTAAGTGATCAATTTCTTTAGCAATACAGCTTTATATTCCTCTGGGTAAAATTTTGACTAATTTAACCAATATACTGTCATTATTTTTAGGTCTAGAACAAATTATTGTATGTTTGAAACATAAATCAATAATTTGATTGTAATGTTTCGTATTTCTGTTTGTTAAACAATATCAATTCATTGAATTTTTAACATTCGATATAATAAAACACGATTTAAAAAACATTATATGCAATTCTATTTCAATAAAATAATATTAAAAATAAAATTTACTTGGCATCTTTTATCTGCGAGTTTTCTAATCCAGATATCTGAACATCTTTCATCGTAACTTTTAAATTACGACTAGCGTCTATAGTTAAACCAGGTAGTTCCAATGGTGATAAATTTGGAATATTGTATTTTTTGTCACCTGTAATAAGAAAAAAAAATATTTTGTTTGTTTATTTATAGAAGAGTATTTGATTTATTTATTAGTGTAATAAAATTTCTCACCTTGAACGAGTCTTGGTAATGCATTACGACCGTGTTCAACTACACATTTGTCTAATTCTGGTGAACTTCTTTGACATGGAATTATATACGATGCTAAAAGTAATTTCAATAGTTAATTTCTTAAATTTAAAGAGTATATAAGTATAAACGGAAATGTAAAACTTCTAACATCTCAAAACAAGATTATAAATAATAAAAATTTAAATGAAGGCATTTATATGTAGGACTTCGAACCGGAACTGAACTGAAAATCGAAAAAATTGTTATTTTTGCTGGAGCAAAAACTGGAACTGAACCGAAAAAAAATATCGGTTTATATTAGTTTAATGTTGAAACACGCACGTTAACACAATCTTACTTTCCACGTCAGTTGTCGTTTTTTTTTTCATTTTTGTGATCTCGTAGTCGCAAGTCCAAACACATCTTACAAGAGTATTTGGTTTGGTTTTTGTGGATGAATACTCAGTTATTGAAATTGAAAATGAAACTAGGGATTATTTTGAGGCTGATATATTTTTTGATAATAACTTTGCTCTTAATAATCTTTAAATAGTTTAAATGAAAATACATTGGAAAATATTTTAATAATTACAGGTAATTTTCGTTTTTTCTAATTACAAACAAATGAAAGAAAATTATACAAGAATTTGTTACGTTAACATATGTTATCTTATTATTATATAATTAAATCATACATAAAAATTATATAAGTTTCGAATAATAAATTATATTATTATGATATATTATATACTTATATTTATTATACCTTTAATTAATTAATTAGTAATAATTATTATTCATATTATATTATTGTACCAATTTATGTAGTATGCTTATTATAAAAGTAGGGATAAAATTTTGTAAGTTATGGTAGAAAATAAGTTTTTAATACAAATAAAAACTTTGAAAAAAATTAATCACCTAGAAATGAACCGTAAACCGAAAACCGAAAAACTGTTACTTGTGTCGGAACAAAAACCGGAACCGAATTGACATATATATATATATATATATTTAATTGAACCGGAAGGAAAACCGGAACAAAAAATGTAACGGTTTGAAGTCCTGTTTATAGGTTATTTTTTTATAAAAATGTTAGTTTAATATTTATTAAAAAAATTTAATTGTGTGGAATTCTGAAAAAAAATTTTTTGTTCTATCAAATGAAAATTTTTATTCTAGATAAAGATAAAACATTCTGTAGCTCTACAGTTCTCTTCATATGTCCACTATTATATGTAAATCTAATTATGTATATTTTTTTAGTATTTCATAACTTTATTATGCTTGTTCTAATTTGTAATACACATACAAAATTTGATAATCAAATAAATAATTAAACTTACGTAGTTTTGCAGAATGCACTCGTTGTAAAACTAAAATTGTAAATACAAACAATATTATTTTCATCTTACTAGACTTAAATTGCAACAATAATTTATAACAACTAATACACTGATAGTCGAGATGTAATATTTCAAAACTATCTTAAATAAAACACTAAGTATAACTGACCAAATTAAAAAATCCTTGCTAATATTTATACATTGTCCTGTAAATAACCTTTAGTCAGTAGCACTTAATGCTGTAAGCAAAAACAAACACTTAAAAACAATGATTTATTTAAAGAACGTATTGTGGTTTATGGGAATATTAAATAAGGATGACACTATTTACGAAATAATTTACTAGAAAGAGATAGTCGACGTACTGTAGTTTCATATTTTGTATGCAATTTGCGTTTGACAGTTCAACTGGAATTTTAAAAGAATTATTTAATTTTTTTAAATTTTATTCTGAATACGTTTTGTTGTGGCTTTGATTGGAATGAATTTGAAATATTTTGGAAGATTCTGAGAAAATTTTTTTTTAGTTTCTTTTCCTGTAAACAGTTTTAATTTATTTGTTTTCATATAAAATTTTGTAGTGTTTGTTTAAAGAAAATAATGAATGGAGAAATGCGAAATATGTTTTCATCTACGTGTATATAATGATTGAATTTATATTATTTTAGCTCAAGTATCACTGTTGTTTTAGTTTTACTTTTAATCATAAGAATAAGCACAATAAAATATATGTAAGTTGTTTTAGATTCAACGTGTTTGGATTGGTCAAATTATTATTTTTATACTGAAACTAGCTTGAATTAGACTTAAATCGAAGATAATTACTTTTTGTACATGCATAATTAATAACAAATTATATAAATTTTTGTTAGATACGTAGAATAATATTTTTGTTGTCGGTAAATGTACAGAGAGAAACATCTAAATGTCAAAATTAATAAAACAATGTTAATAGAAAGAAAAAAATCTTGCAGAACTCATTCTATTCAAATAAAAAGCTTTAGGATTAAGCTTTGTGTATATTTTAATTAAATATCGGGATATACTCTACGTATATCTTCATCAGAGAAAAATAATACAAATGACATAAATAATAAACCAGCAAAACATAGAAACACTTTACGAGATGTACAAATTTTTTAATTTAGTTACTTTGTCACATATATGACAAAGTAATTAGATTAAATTTGTACATCTAGTAAAGTGTTTTTATGTTTAAGCTTGTTTATTATTTATTATTTGTATTATTTTTTCTGATGAAGATATACGTAAAGTATATCGAAACTTAATCCTAAAGCTTTCTAATTTTAATAATAATGAAGTATAGACAAACTTATTTTCAAATTATTACCAAGAAAATTCATTTCGATAATTTTATTAAAATTGAATAAATTTAAAGAATTAAATTTTTTGTAAAACTGTTTTTCTTGGAAATGTTGGTAACATTATACAAAAATGAAATCACATGACTGTTTCAGGCACAAAAAATACGTTGAATGTTTTATTGAAAATGAATAAGTAGTCTAGGGAAAATTAAAAATGTATATTATTTATGAATTATAATAATCTTGGGCAACAAAAAACCTTTTCAGAAAATCTAGTGCAAATCGCATCCTAGAATTTTGTGATTACGTCTCTTTCTAAACTCCAGGAGAAGACGCAATCACAAAATTTTGACTGATAACCGAGCTACATAGATACATCTTTACAAACTAAATTCAGATTTTTGTTGCAATGAAGAATTTGAATATAATTTTTATGAGTGTTTTTACTCGTATTATTTCTTGTTTTAGGTGATGTAGCAAAAATGTGTGCAAGAATAAAAATCTTACATCAATATTATACAAATAATTATCAGCTAAATTTTTATTTTACAAACAATAAAAGAATTTACATCACATATGCTTTATTTAAATTATTAGCAATGTGCCGTGAATTTATAATATATTTCTAGTGAAAATAATTATGATTTATCGAATATCAGTAACACATTACGAATATAAATTATTACTAGATATTTCTTCGATTTTAACTTTATATAAATTTTCCTATATATTTATGTATAGTACAGAATTTTTCCATAGAATATAACACGAGAAAAATAAGTATTTAAAATATGTATAATATTTTATTTACTACTAGCATCTTTTGTTTATTCTTTTCATAGTTGATTGACAAAGAATCTCTCGATAAATATTGACATTTTTTAGTAATAATTAATGCATATCTTCATTTATGGTAATTGTAGTACTTGTTAAAACTATTTCAAATATCATTGATTTTGAAAACTAATTATATTTGTTTATTCTGTGTGATAGAAAAGTATGTACATTGCGACATTTTACAAATAAATATTCAATAAAAATGTTAAATTCATTGCCAGCTGTTGAATAAACAACTGGTGAATCTATTGTCTATAATAGTAAAAATATTTTAATAGATTTATTTTGTAGTATTTTTTATATGTAAAAATAGCGTAGTAGAAAAAAATATGTTAATTTTTAATTTATAGTTTTATTATTGTAAAATTAGTGCGTAAAAAGAAACATACAATTATTTTTAGCATCGTAGATCTGTTTGTTGAGTATGTATTTTAATTCACATTTTTTGTACTTTTATACTTTGAATGTACGATACAACTTGATGAACGTTAGCTTTTTTCTTACTTGATGATAATTAATTAATTAAATAATTTACTATACATATACATATACAAATACGTCATGTAAACAAGAGGGTATGGCAAAAACTTTTTTCACTATCTCGAAATTAGCTTTCTCTAAACATTCCTATCCAGAGAAGCAACTCTAGCACTTTAAAATGTGACTGCAAACCGGCAAAAAAATATCGTTTTTAAATATACTTTTATATTTTTATTATTGCTGTTAATTAAACGATGCTTTTTGTCAACTTTCAAACTTCTAATGGCGAGATTATTTGTTGTTGTTAATAAAATAATGATTTTTGTCATCTTAAAATTGACTTTAGTTAAAGTTTTTATTATAAAATCGTTAATATTTCAAGTTAAACTAATTACAGTAGATGTATTAAATTTGGCTTTCTTTAATTAATAATTTATAATTGTTTGTTTTCGTAATAATTTATAAATTTTTGAATCTAGTTACTTTGTTACTTAGTAACTTGTTTTTATGTCTTGTTTGTATATTATTTATGTCATTTGTGTATTTTTCCTGATGATGATATACGTAGAGTATATCGAATCGTCGATTTTTAAATAAAATATATACAGAACTTAATCGTAAAGCTTTTTTATGTTAGAATAAAAGAAGATAAAACAACAGAAAAATATATTGCGATAATTTTATTTTATATAAATTCCCATTATAATAATTCGTACATTCAATAAAAATACGTAATTATTCACAACAATATTATTTATAATTAATATCAATTTCGCTATTATTTACTGTCGCTTAAATTTATTTAAAATTTACGAATAACTTATTTTTATTATCTATTGATATTAGGGCCGATTTTATAAAATTTAAGTTACTTTCAAATAAAATCTTTATTTAAAAATAGGAAATTTATTATCACAAAATTTACATAAATTTTATTTGTATATTTAAAGTAACTTTAATTTTATAATACATCATACATCATTAACCGTCTGTATAGATTTTTTTCATTTAATCGATAATTTGGTGATTCTATATTTAATAACATTTTGTTTTATTTAACAATATTTACATATCATAGAATGTTTTGCAAAATTATTAGTTAAAATATCAGATCAACCATAAATATAGATACGTTATGCTTATACCTAATATAAGGATTGTTTTGTTATGTACATTAAAAAAGGATGAACGTATTGTTTGCTTACATTTTGTAACATGATACTTTTATATTTATTTAGTACATTTTTGCCTAATAGGCAGAAGCCCAATTATAAGGCGACAACAACAAATACAAAAATACAACACAAATATGTATGTATGACAAACAAAAAGTTATTACAGAATTAATTACACAAATTGAGAATGTTAATAAACATACGTAGAGAATAAAAAAAAAAAACGTTTATGGAAATACACAAATTATTATAGGCATGTGGTAAAAAGGAAAAGTTTGTAACGAGCAAATGGGAAGTAGATTCTCTCTGTGCTTTTGTCAGAAGAAGGAAGAAGAAAGTAAAAAAAATATGAAAGTAAGGAGTCATAAGTAAGATTGTTGATTGCCTTAAATAGGAAAATTAAAGATAAAATGTCAACTAATATAGATGAATCGATGCAAATGTAAATACAAACATGTTTGTAAACAAAACTTATTGCGTTATGTTTTCTATCTATATTATGGTTGATTTAATGTTGAAATTCATTTTTAAAAACGTAATTTTGATAATTATAAAAAAAAGTATTATTTACTTTTTTCTTAAATTTCCAACCAATATTTTTGCAAAAGGAAATTCTATTATAATTACAAGTCTAATTATTATTCGGTAGTATAAAAATTAATTATTATTAATAATTACAAATTATTATTAATAATTACATACATCGTACGATTTTTATTTGAATGGAAACAGATCAATTTTTTTTTTAGTATTTATATTTTCAATTTTTTATTGAATACTTTTTTTATGAAAATAATCTAATGTATCATTGAAAAAGGTCATTAGTTGTGACTCAACATGTTTATATTTGACCTTGATTGTTTTTTTTCCCTAATATTTTGGTGTTAATTAAATTTTATATGATATTGATTTAAGTTTGTTATTTTTTTGAAGAAAAATCTGTGATAATTAATTTTAGAAAATGTTGAACTTACGGTTGAGTCATTGAAAAATTTGCAGACTATCATCTGATGTTAAATGTGTGAATCAATATTTATTGACAAGTCATTATTATTTAAACATTAAAAAAATATTTTTAGTGTTTAATTTTGCAAATTTTCTGTAAATATTTGTAAACAAAATTGTAATTTTCGTTAGGAAAACATTTTTGTCATATATTTAGAATTTGTATATAGATTTTATATATATATATATATATATATATATATATATATATATATTAAATATATATAAATTAAAAGTTTTTTCATTTTCAGTTGAATAATGATTCTATGCTTATATATAATATATATAAATATAAATATAAAAATAAAATTCTTAATCAAGTGAAACGAATCTTAAAAAAAAAACAAATTCTGAGAATTTGTATAATATGGGACAGGTTTTACATAACAATTATTTTACAAAATTCCATAATATTTACTTTTATATAACAAAAAGTTTTAGGAATACAAGGATGAAAGAAAAGATGAAATTAAAATTGGTAAAAATGTTGATACAAAAGTGTTGATGTTAGTTGAATAAATCTTGAACGAATTTCTAATTAACGTTTGGTAAAAAGAATGTATGTAAGTGATATTGAAGGTATACTTCTATGTGGACATCTGATGAGTAGATCGATAAGTATTATTGAGAGTATTTTACGTGAACTAAGAGTTTGTGCTACACGCTTTTGGGTACATGGCGTGTTTATGTATGGATGTAAAAATGTTATGAATGTCGATGAGGCGAAAGTTGCTAGTCTGGATAAGAATGTTAGACGGAAACTAATTTCTGTTTAAATAGAAAAAAGTTGTGCCGCATTCTTATGGGTATATTGCGTGATTTTGCATGATGTTTATCCAGGTAAACAAATTAATAATAATGAGGAGTGTTTTTGCATACTTTACGTTAACTACCTGACATTCAAGGAAACTTATGTATTCAGTGTTTTTGATCAGTATTTATTTTGTCAATTTTCATATTAATATATTATACAAAATGTTTACAAAATTATTATCAAATATTTAAACAAATTCTACGAATTATAATAAACAAAACTCAACTATATTTCTCAATATAAAACCTGAATTAAGCAACATTTACTTGTCAATGCATTTTAATCTTCAAATAAAAAACAGATTACTCACTGTTCTTCTCTATTAAACAAGAAATAAAAAATGCAGTCAATTTATTCAATTTGAATTTCTAAAAATTATTTAAGGCATACAATTTAATTTGGCAATATTGAATAGGTACGTTGAAAACAAATTTTAAAATGCCCCTGAAGTTGTATTAAATTGAATGAAATTAAAAAGTTAAAAATTAAGTTAAATTTAGTTATCAAAAAAGTCTGTTATTGAGGTCATAGTAAATTATTTTTAATTAATAAATTAAGTTGGAAGTAATTCTGAAAAGTTTAAATCATTAAGATGAGAGGAAGTAAGTTAAAGTGCTAAATTAATTATATTTTTATTCAATTTGATACAAGGTTGCAAAATAAAGTTGTTATTTGGCAAATTAAAAAGAAAACTTATTTTAAAAAATTAAGTAAAATCAATGCACTATTTTTATTATGCAAATTTAAAGATATAAATAAAAATAATATTTTTTTGACACGTATTAATTGCGTTATGAAAGAAATTTTTATATTTCTTGTAGAACAATAACAGAATGTATATACTGTGAATAATGTGATAAATAGGTCAATATATATATAATGTCTGAATAATATAATAAATATTAGTTTTATCACTAATAAATAAATACACTACTAACTTATGTTGCTATTCTGATTATCACATTAAAATTTAAAGATCTTCAGCTTAAACGAGACTTTAAGTTAAAGAAATTGAAATAAAGTAATTCTGAACATTCGTCTTTAAGCGTAACTATTTAAAGAAATTTATTTCTATGCTGGCAATGTATATATTCAATTTATTACCTCCCAAAATCATCTAATTGCTTTAAGCTAAAGTTTTGCACTTTAAGTATTTAAGAAGTGACCAGAATTGAGATTTACTTAAAGTTCTTTAAACTTAAAGATTTAAGCTTTAGGTTTAAGTTTTGTATAATTGAATAAATTTCGACAAGTTTCGAAAATTTTAACAAAATACCAGTAACTAGATTATAAAAAAAATATGAAGTAATAGAACAGAGAAGAACTGACATAGAGATCTGGCAAATTTATTTGGTTCACTAACGCATGTACAAATTATAATGAAAGAGAAAAAATATAAGGATTATTACAAATAAAACAGTTTAACTATAGCGCTCTCTCCTTTTAGATGTATTAACAGCGTTCAGCTGCATTATTTGTGTTCCAAAATGGGAGGATAATTACATTTATAAATTCTTAATTAAAGGAAGCCAAATTTTATACTAAAATAATTGTAAGATCCAACAATATTAATAGCAGATTGATAAGAAAAGCAATAGAAATTTACAAAGAAAAAGATAACATCAATCAGTGTGAAGGAACTGATTTTAAATAAAATTTGGCTTCCTTTGAGTAGTAGTTTATAACTTTTATAATCTATTAGTTACTTGTATTTTATTACCTAGTAACTTGTTTCTATGTTTTGTTTGTTTATTATTTATGAATTTATGTTATTTGTATTTTTTTCTGATGATGATATACGTGTATTATATCGAAACGTTGAATTTCATTTAAAAATTAAGCAGAACTTAAACCTAAAACTTTTTTTATTTTAAAAACAAAATTAAAGAGTTTTAAAATTTTTAATTATTTTTATTTGTCATGGAGGACATCATCTATTGTACATTATTTACCAACTTTTTTGTTTAACAAATATCGATAGAATTAGTATGGTTTATTTTTTTCTTCAATTATAACCTAAATATACAAAAGTTTGTATACTTCCAGTCTAGTCTAGACATTATATATAATAACTTATTTATCACTTTGTTCATAACATACATGTAGTAATAAAATAAGTATTTATTTAAAAATACACTTAAAATTCTATTAAATTTTCATATTTTAGTTAATTAAAAATTTAACGATGAATAATTTTATATATTTGATTTTTTAAGAATCTTTAAAATTTTACGATTAATTTTTTTATTCATATGTATATAGAATATTATTATAGCACTTTCAAAATGAAATTTTTTTTTGTGGTTTTAATTTTTTTTCTAAAGCTGTTGCTTAATTCAAACTTTAGATTATAAAATAAACGAGAGACTTGTTCAATGTAATATTGTCCAGATTATAACAAATTTATAGGCAGTTTTTTTTTTGTGAACAAATAAGTATCTTAAATTTTTTGTTACTAAAATTTATTACAGTATCTTCTATTTTAATTATGGTATTTTTCCATTAACTGATTACCTAGAATTTATTGTAATTTTAACTTTTTATTTTATTTTGGGTTCAGTATACATTACGTAAACTTGTTATAACATTAAGAAATTGAAATATATGTTTACCACATTCCAAATTTAAAAGTTTTTGACTTTTTTTTGTGTCGCCGTCGTAACAACATATTACATTTTTGTGATTTTTTATTTTATTTTTGGGTTAGTAGTTTTTGAGATTTCTGTTGTTTTGTTATACAAGTTATCTTATAATTTATATTACATTACATGATTTTTTATTTGAAAGTTACAAAAAATAAATTAAAATAATTATTAACAAATAAAAAATATACAAGATTTTGTTTTGTTTTTAATAAATTTTTTGGAAACAGAAAGAATTTAAAAAATATTTATACATATGTTTTCTATGATTTTCAAATATTGATTTACATTATATTATCATCGAATGGTACAATTAAGAATAATTGTAAATTTCTATAATATTTATATTTGATGGTTGTTAACTATAGTCCTTAATTACTTCCATAATTTTTTCAATTTTTGATTATCACTCATGTCTACAAAAAGTTTATTTAGTCTGCGTTTTTTAATACATTTATTTAAACAATGTTACTGAATATCAGCAGTTTACGTATATATTATATTAATTTATACAATTTGAGACATTTTTGATATATAAGTATATAAATCACTTGTTTTATTTGCATATTTTACATATTAGTAATGTTCTGTAAATGTTTACAAGTTCTGCACCTTGCATTGGTATATTAGGTTTGTTTCAATCTTTCATCAAATTAGTTTGGAATTGTTTAACGCATGTGCAATGTTTATTAAGCTCTCAGAATTTTAATTGTATTAAATTAATTTATTAAAGAAAATCTATTTGACCGTGAATCTCAGAAATCAAAAGTATTACCAAATTTAAATAATAACAAAGATGGAATTTAGTATTTTTAATATTTAGGAATTTAATTTTAATGCAGATTTTGAGATATTAAAAATCAAATACATAATATTCATTCAGTTTAGGACCGTTCAGACAAAATATTTTAACATGCATTTTTTGACAATATATACAATCCGTTCAGATCAGTTCCATTTAGTTCAAACACTTTATATATATATATATATATATATATATATATATATATATATATATATATATATAATCAAATAAACTTACATTCATCCTGTCATTATTACAAATATTTAAGAAGGACTTTGCTTGATAAGTAATATGTAATATACATTCAGAGAAAGGTTTCCAGTAGAAGGATATGATATTATGCCATCGTGTTAACTAAACAACAAGTAACTAATTATTTTAGAAGCTAACTTACAAAACACTTAATTTTGTTTTGTGCAACCGGGCCTCAATCAGTGAATTAACTAGGCAACTAGATTGTCAAATGTCTTTTAAATGCTTTATTAACTTGTCAACTAGATTATCAAATGTTTTCTAAGCGCCATGTTGATTGATCAGAAACGAATGAAAGAGAGTTAACTTATAAAATATTTATCAATGTTTTGTGCAATCGGGCCTCAGTGGTATAAAGCATTGTTAAATTAAGTTAACTAGGTAACTAGATTGTCAAATGTCTCTTAAGTGTTTTATTGTTTTATTCATTGATCAGTTAAAAAATTAACTTTATTTTTTGCTTCTAATGTTGTAAGTTTAATTTAGATTTTCTTTAATTTATCATTTGTTGTTTAATGATGATATTATAATTTATAATTAATGTGCAACTGGTTGATTGTTTCATTTATACAGAACATTACTTGTTGGTTAAAATAAACCAAAGTAAACCTAAGGTGTATTAAGTACGATCGTCTATAACCACGGCAAACGTCAATTGGGCAGCGTACTGGCTTCGGACGGGCTACTGAGTAGTACGTCGTCTTGGTCACGATGATGTAGTCCGGCTACACCATCCATCGTCTGCGTGGTTTTGTCTAACTTTCATAAGTCGGGCACGGCGGTGTCCAGCACGTGCATCTCATGACCGCGATGCTGATGTTGGAGTTGGTGCTGATGCGGTCGTGGCAGCGTATGCGGTACGCCGCCGTTGCATCGATGATACGAGCGGGGAATTGGCGGAATCGTTGCCCGATCGCTGGCGTATGCTCGTTGAAGGGCGTGCAATGAACTGGAGGATAGTGTACGTTCTAGGATCTCGCCTATGGGCAGATAGATGGAGTTTTATTAACAATTTATAGTTAGTTTATAGTTTGTTCAAAGTGTAACTTTGTGCTTGTTTTGAGTGCAGTGGTGATGTAAAAGCAGTATCGTATGATAATATGTAATAGCAACTTACACTGTAAAAAAAATAGCGAAATTACAGAAAAATAGTAGAAAAATGTTACCATAAAAAATCGGTAATTTTATTTTACCATAAATATTCTGTATTTCTACCTCAAAATTCTCTAATTTTTACATAATTCATAATAATCACATAAAGTAAGTAAAAATAACCTATTAAATATATAAAATTGCTTACTTTCTGCAAATTGTATCACATACTTAATGTAGAATTACATATTGATCGTATAACTTCTTAAATTATGTAATATTACAGTTTGCATATTAATATCTGTAATAATTCATCGCAATAATGAGACTTAGTATATTTTTTGTGTAATAATACTAATAAAATATTTTAAGTGTATGTAATTATACTATGAAACACTTCGGCGCCCTATGCTCCAGCTAGGAGCTAAATGAAGAAGAAGATGTAATTATACCAACAATAATATTACAGAACTAAACAAATTTATGAAAAATTCTCGACAGAAAATATACTGAAGTTCTTTAAATCATTTATAATTTACAGTGTTGAGACAGATATTAATTTTTAAAATATATGTACACATTTATTAGGGATAACAAAGCGAAACATAAAAATTTAGTTTATTGTTATTATTAAAAAAAAAAGTTATTGATTTTTTTTTAGATTTTCGAAGAAGTTTCGATTTTTGTTATTGAATTATTACATAATAATTGTTATAATTCAAATACATCTATATATAAAAAATTTGATTTTAAAATTATATAAAAATTATCAAAAATTTAATATATAAACACAAATTACGAAGACATTGGTTGAGATTTATTTTAAGAAAAACCCTTAAATATTTACAAATTTTAATTATTTTTTTCAAAAAAGTAATCAAGATGACATTATAAAAAAATACGAGAAAATTTACAATTTTTTTTATCTAGATAAAATTATTAAAATAAAACCCAACACTGATAATAATTTATATTTTTATTTTTCTCATCAACTTTATACCATTTCCAACAACTTAACCTCAATTCCTGCTTTCCCCAAATATTCCAAACACACATAGAACCTAATAAAAACTAACCTATAAATAATATTCCACAACTTCTACATATATAAATAATCACTCATACCCCAGTATTTCTCCGATAAGCCCTCAAGGTCACAGGCCGCTCCGACGCCCATTCCGCCCGAACTGCTGTTGCTGCAGCAGTGTTGTTTGTTCACCGGACTCGTGCGTCGACAGAATATCTGCAAACCGGAAACGGTAAAAAATCATTTTCAAGCGCCTAGCCGCTATGTAAAAACCCTTAAATCATTCAGGAAAAACGAGTTGGAGAGTTTGTTTTTTTCTGTCTGTATCTTGTTGGGGCATATGAAAATATTTTTGCTAGCGTTCTCCCGATGAGAGCTGGAGATTGTTTATAGTGTAAATTAAATATCGAACGATTGTGTTGGTGTTTTAACTTATGAACTTACAAATAAAAGTGAATTTATTGGTTTAAATAAAACTAGTTATTAATATATCAACCAAATTTCAACAATGTTGTTTAGTATTTTTAACATTATAAAAATTATGTGACTATAAATTAATACATTGCATTTTAAGACTCATTTAAACTGCTCTACTTTTTTTCAAAAACAAGAATGTTTACTTATAAAGACAAATTTCATGTTGTGGCTGATTCTTTTTTTTTAAGTTAGGAAATGTTTTAGGTTTTTGAGCCAAAAATATATACGTTTTATTACAATTTTTATTTAAAAGTTAACAAAATTTACAAATTTTTTTGTTTCAAATTTTTTTATTAGTTACGCTAATAAATTAAGTACTTTGCAAGAATTAATTTTCTAGTTTTGCTACATTATAAATTCCCATGTTTTTTTTTGTGTATATAAGAAAAAATATTACATAGGATTAAATATATTTTAAAATTTCGATTTCTTAGAATTATTTTGTTTAATAATTGCTATTAATTAATAAAGTAGTTTTCAAAAATAATAAATAATATTTTTATTATGTTTGATATAAAACTTGTCTAGTAAAAGTTGAGTCAAAATACTTAGGTTGTGTTATGAATATTCAATAACTTAAAAGTTGTTTTTTTTTTTTAATTTTACACTTGTGGTTTAAACTTCAAGGTTATATACAATATGTTGAAATGCATTCTTCTAATATATGAAAAAAAGTGACAAATTTCATCTGTCAAATATATAAACTTCAAGTTTTTATTAACATTTTTACCTACAGTTTTTTGTTTAATCAAATCAAACTATATTATTCGCAAAATATGTAAATATATTTTTATATAAATGATATTGCAATTACGTTATTTTTTTACCAGTGATGTTGAAGACTATAAAGTGAAAAATTATCTTATAAACCATATTAGTATTATTATAATAATATATTCACCCCAATTCTGTAACGAAATTGCTAAGTTTAGCAACGGTGCTAATAATTAGAACCAATAGAAATAATTATAACGTCTGTCATTTTAATTTTTTATTTAGTTTCTACTAATATTATTGTTTGTTAGCAATGTTACTAGGACTAATAATCGGCTTGCAGAATTAGAGTAAATGCTTATTTGTATTTCAAATACTAATTTTGTATTTTTATTTATTTTACGTATATTTTAGATTAGTTCATGTGGATTATTAAAAAAATCTGGCTTACATACAAAGTTATAATTATTACTACCAAAGAGATTATTTTGTGAAAATATATTTATACAAAAAATAGTAATTATATACTCGTAATGCTTGAATAAGATGAATTGAGCATTGTACAATACAAAAAAAAAGAAGATTGTATCATTTTATACTTGCAGAATTTATAGATTTTATGAGACACAAATATGTGATAAGAGTAGGATAAAGCTTATTTTATCGTCAGATTTACGGAGATTGTAAATTGTGTTTTATGAAACAGTTTTCGAAATGTTTAAAATTTAATAATTTTAATAATTTTTTTACGTTCATTTTCGGTATATGCAAAATTATTGTAATTTTACTTTGTAAATGGTATAACTGTTTAGTAATAAAGTTATTATTGTATACCTATCATCATGGAATTGATTTGCAGTTGTACGTAGCATACATAGTATGGCAAATTACGAGTTAATTTCACATTGTGCATGCTATAGACAGTTGTAAAAATAAATTACCTGCAATATACAATTACAATACATATACTCGTACATGAGAATAAATACATGCAAGTATTGTGAATTGCATATTCAGTTAAAGGTTAATGACTTTAGTTAAATGAAAATCTTGTTTCAAAATATTTGAAATTTTAAATATACTTTAATAATAGTAAATTTGAAAATATAAAATATATTTTCTTTTAAATTATGAAGTGCTATTTTAGCTGCCATCTTAGAAACCTTACGAACTTATGATTCTTTTTACATAAACTAAACCTAGAAGATGTATGAGAAGCATCAGGAATGTGGATGAAGGTAGGAGTTGCTTGTCTGGATAAGAATATTTGGAGAAAACTAATTTCGGAATAATGAAACAAGTTTGTGACACACCTTTTGGGGGGTATATGGCCTGATTATTTTGTTTTTTTGTTTAATATCAATATGTTGAAATATATTTCTATACATTGATAAATATTTTAGTTTATTATATCATATATCTAAAGTGACAGATTGATGACAGATTGTTTCGAGGACTGACTGACGTCACTAAATGGTTTCAAGCTAAACAATACTTTTATGGTTTCCACCACTACATTTAGAAGATGTCATTTTTTAGATTAAAACAATAGTTCTAATACATAAAAACCATATTTTTAATGTTTGTACATGTACTTTAAATAAATAAAAAATGTATTTTTTTTTATTCAGAGTAAAATGCACTTTCAAATATGCAAATGAAAAATATATGTTTCCCTTTAAAATAAGAAAGCTGTTTTCCATATTTTGAGAAGTACTTGTCGAAGAAAATTCTTGTTTTATTAATTGAAATACCTGTATAAAATGTTACTTCTTTGCTAATTTAATCAAACTTGTAACTTTTATAATTCTCGAGATGGCAATAGTGGTGCACTTAAATTGAACACCCTATATTCAAATGTTATTTGCAGAATGTGAATTTTAATGTAATAATATATAAAAATATTGATAATAAAAAACAAAATAAAAACAACTAATTTGATGGTAGGTTGGAACAACCAAATTTTTCCACAAATACTCACAAGTACATTGCTACGTTTTTTTAATGAAAAACTACTTTTTGTGTAAGATCATTTACATATTGAGTTCAACGTTTCGATATTCAAAAATCATTCTAATATTTAGAAATTACGTCGATAATTTCAGGTAAATGTCTTCTATCAAAATAATTAACCAGTCTCCATTACTAATTTCTTGCTTATTTAAAATTATAAACACTTAAAAAATTATATAAAAAAGCAAGAAAATAAAAAGTACAATGACTACTAGATAATTTCGCAATTGGTAAAAAAATGAATGTACTTGGCAACAGGCGACAAACTGTTTTAAAATCGGAAAGAAAACGATCTAAAAAAAACAACAGGAATAACAAAATAAAAACAAAAGCCAATCTCGTTGCTAGACGACGATAAAAAAAGAAATAAGAATTAATGGATAATAGTGCGAACAAGTGATCCATTCGGTTTTTCAAGCATTAATCTTTTGTTTATTGAAACAAAAGCCGGTCTAGCCGCTGGACATGGCACATGCGATGGATTATCGGTTTTTATTGGTTTATTTGGTCCGTTCAACTTTAAGTTAACCTTACTGTATTGGCACATTGCATTGTACTGAGTTTCGGCTTGAAATAATTGAAAGAGGGCTCCGCGTTATTGTAAATAGGATGAAAAAAGTGGATTGGAATTTCGAAGCTATATTGGCTTCATTTACATTCTAGACAAATCGAATTTGATACTATTTGTTACCTATTTGAATTTTTGGTTTAGTTTTTTTAGTAAATTATTCAGAATATACTCCACACGAAATACATTATAAAAAATATGAATAATTTAATAGTTAGATTATTTATTTTGAACTATTTTGCAACGTTATTTTCTGTTATAAAATGTATCACGAATAAGGGGGAAATGTATTTGAATAAAATCGTGTATGGAACTGTTGCTCAGCGAAACAAATCTCATTGGATAAAATTTCGTATCTAAAATTTCAATTGACAAGGGTGAAAAGTTAGCAATCAAACGTTTATAGAAAATGAATATATTTTAAGAATATAATACTATTTTAGTTACATAGGTTAGGTTAGTAGTTAGTTTTTTATACGTTTTGAATAAGCCTTTGTCTGTTGAAATTTTATTCTCTGGGCTTTAGCAAAAAAGGAAAATTTAGAACTGTACAAATCTGATTTTTAAAACAATGCATGTAATAATCAATTTGATAAAATTGAATAATATAACAATTATGATAAGTTAAATTGTGATCGATTGTGCAAAATTTAATAAATAACAGTTGGCCAAACCATTAATTTTTTAAAACTTTTAATTACAATATTTATTTTTATTTGTATTTAATATTAAAAATAATCTCTTTAGTTTTGGGAATGCATGAAATGTGTACGAAATTTGACTTTGATTTTAATAATTTAGTTTCTCAGAAAAGAATGTGCTAGAACTTTTGTTGCTTATTTTTTTATGTATATTTAAAAAATATTATACATTAAAAAATAACTTTAAAGTAAAAATTCGAATATTTGAAAAATGAAATCCTTCATAGTCGAAAGATCATGTTTAGTGGTCATCACACTTATTCAATATTAAAGATATAAAATTATAAACAAGTTCTAGTTTATAAAAAATATTTTACTGAATAAATGTTATATAAAAATCAGGTAAATTATGTTTTTAGTAAGGTACTTTTAAATGTTTAAAAATGGAAAATAAATATTGCTAAAATTATTTTTAATATTTAAAATAGTATTTACATAAATATTTTTTTTTGTAAATTAAAGGATAATTACAAAATATAATTAAATTTATTTTTGTCTAATTATACAGTCGAAAACAGAAGATATATAATGTTTGATGAGTCTTAACATATTATTTTTTTTAAATTACGGATTTAACATTTTTTTTATAGAAAATAATAATATTAAATTATATATTTTATATCATTTATAAAATCAAGGACAATAGTTAAAGGGTATTATTCATTATTAAAATTTTCTTTGTATTTTAAGATAAGACTAATATATGTAATTATATTTTTTCTTCAATATGATAGTAATTTAATAACTACGACTTTATATATTATTTTTTTTTATAAGAGTAAACTTTTATTATATTTACAATTAATTTCTCAATTAATACTTTTCTTAAACATTTTGTTTACATACTTCTCCAATATATACTTTTTTAAAGTATTTATAGAAAATATACATACATACATACACAATCACGCCATTTACTCAAAAGGATGTGGCACAAACTCTTTTTATCATTCCGAAATCAGTTGCCTCCAAACATTCCTATCCAAACAAGCAACTTTCGCTTCATAGAAAATATAACAGCTTTTTATCTGACAAATATTATTGGCGTTTTTTTTTTTTAGCGATAAAAGTAGACAGTTAATTTATTTTGAAAAATAATATCAAGTTTTTTTAAATATGCCAAAAGTTTGTGATTTACGCATTTTAATATATGAAATAGAATTATGGAATTACGTGTACATTTAATTTACATATAAATGCTTAATTTACATGAAACAGGTTTAATTCACGCGGAATAACTTTAATTCACTTAAATGATAACTTGCACAAAAGGTTTAATTTGTATGAGGGTTTAAAAATAATTGATTTTTATTTAACGAATAATTTGGTAGTATGTATATCAAAACTTTGAATATTAATTAAATTGTAACAGTACTAAAGCTTAAAGCTTTTTTTATTTTAATACTAGAATTGCCTTTTTAGATTGCAGAACATACCTTGTTCAACAACAGTTCTCTGCTAATTCTTCGAAAGTGATTGTTTAACAACCAGTAGAGAAATGGATTCCAAAAGCTATTTGATAGAGCCAGCCATGTGGCTAGAAAGTCAAGCGGTGCCGGAGCTCTGGTTCCCGTGCAGGCGGCCACCACTTCCTGGATAGTCCATGGTGTTACCAAGACGATAAAGCCCAACGACATCGCTGCCATTGTCCGAGATGCAGTGGTACTCAATCGACGTTCTTGCGTTACCAGCTTGTCACCGGAAAAAGAAAAATAAAAGGTAAGTTGGTTGATATTTTGTTGTGATGTTTAACAATGCTAATAATTTGTTTTATATATATATATATATATATATATATATATATATATATATATATATATATATATATATATATATATGTTACACTTTAATCGTGTAATTTCCCAGTTTGTGAAATTAGCAAAATACTGATTTTAGTTTGTGGGGTTTATTATATAATAGGTTAGTTTGTTATCATTTAGAGAAGATTGAAACATATAAAGATTTTGGTTTTTTAATTGTTCAAAAAATTTGAATAATTGAAAAAAATAGAGGGATATATAATTACATAAAATTGATATTTCAAACAAGTATGGCACTACAAAAATGGTATAATTATCAGTACTGTTAGTATTACTGATAAAAAAAATTGATAGTAATATTGACTGTGTAGGATCTGCTTTATGGGTATAATTAAACAAATAAAATCATGAATGTAATGTCTTATAAGTTTATTTATAACATTATTTACATTTGTAATGAATTTTATGGAAATTAAAAAAAAAAGTTTTAATACACAAATATAGAAAACACGTCTTTAAAACATATAAAACATTTCTGCTCTTCTCATGAGGTTCATTTTTTTGTAATAAATAAAAATATAAAAGAAATGAATTCACAGTCCTTTTAACATAAAGAAATGCACAATGTACATGTCAAAATGTTACAATTTCGACTGTGCACGATATATTTCAATTCTTTGAAAAATACATGTGCTATTTCAGTTTTACTTGTATAAATAAAATTTTACAAATATTATATATGTCTAATATGACAGCTAACTGATATTTAAGTGATATATCTAATGAAAATAAATGTTTGTTTCTCTACATTTTGCGTTAATAAAAACATTTTAAAATTAGTTTTTCCAATAGTTTCAAATGTTGTAATTAATTTATCCTTGTAATAACTTTAAAATTAGCTAATGAAATGTTGTTATTTATATTCTGAAGACACATTTTTAGCCAATCACAAATAATTTTTTTACTTATCTCAAAAATAAATAAAATGGAAATATTGGCCCTAAGAAAGGAAGGGACCAAATTTAGAATTCCGACATCTTGGTGATGCTATGCATCATCTTTTGTAGCGATGACAGAGACCTCTGCTAAGTGCTCGGAAAATGTAATTATATTTTCAGGACGCACCTGCTGAAATATGCGTTTCAGCGAAGGTGAATTGATTAGACGCAGTAACATTTTTTCAGCATCAATATTTTGCAGATTTCTTTTTCAATTTTTTTTTTGTTCAACGTAGCTAACCAATGGGTTTATATTGTTTTTGGCAACGATATTGTTGAAGTTTAGAAGCTTTATACTGAAATATTGTTTTTATTTGAATAAAATATTCAGAATTTTAGATTTATTAATTTTGGTTATTGCATCTGGTAAAAGATGCAAATTTTGTTTTAGATTAATTTTTAAAGTTTGGTAAGTTGATATTTATGATAATCATATTGAAAAATATCTCTTTTTATTATATATTTTTAAAATTACTTTACAAACTATGAAATTATCCAATTAAAAATATGTATATAGAAAATTTTAATGTCCTAACAAAGTATGAAAATTTTTGAAAGTTTTTTTTTAGATTATTTTATAAACTTGATTTATGATTATTAAAACAATAACAGAAAATTAGTTCTTACTGTACGAGGTAGATAAAGCATATTATATTGAAGGTATACATCTGCGTGGATGTCCGATGAATAGATGAGGTGGTATAATTGAGAGTGTTTTCCGTGAGTGAATGTTTTCAAGTAATAGAAAAAGAAGGACATATATAAAAGGTATTATGAATGCGGATGATGCAAAAGTTACTTGTCTGGATAGAAATTTTTGACAAAAAATAATTCACATTTATTCTTTTACAAACAAAAAACACAGTTCTTGGAAATACATTTTGTTTAGTTTTGAAAATTACATCCTTCAAATAACCACTATTTTGCTTGTAGAAAGTTATTCGAATTTTAAATGGTCTAGTGATTTTTGTGCCAGCCTGTATGTATGTTATTTGTGTTATATATATATATTTCATTCTGTTTTTGGTATAGGATTTAAAAAATATTGGTCCGTTTTACAAGCTCTGTTTCAAAATTCGGTTTTAAGACAACGTAACTGTCATAAGAGCTGGACTAAACAAATGAACTAATATACGCAAAAACCGAGCTTGTTATATCAGCCATTGTATCTCGTACAGAAAGTGCATTTCCATACTCGTACTGGAAACATGCATTTTGAGTATTTGATAATTAACATTTTAATGTCCATTTGTAACTAGAATTATGAGTGCATATTTACTTTTTAAATTAAGTTAGCTATATGCAAGTAGAGAATATATTTATTGCTAAATAAGGTAATTGAAATGTAAATTCGTATTTAGCATTTTAATAGAACAGAACAGAACAAGTTCTTTTGAGTGTTACACTTCAATAGAATATAATTAAATTTGTTGATAATTTAATATTGTTTCTTGATATTATATATTGTAGTTATTACTAAACTATTACACTTCAAAGTTGAAGAGTATTTTAGAATTATTTTATTTAATATTTTATTTGTTAATTAAATAACAATATATATATATATATATATATATATATATATATATATATATATATATATCAATTAAATATCAAATTAAATGAAAAATAAATAAGAGATAAAAATGATCTCGAGTACGTATTGTTACGAGTATATTGAAATATTGGCTTTATATATATATATATATAAATTAAATATCAAATTGTTACACTCAAAATAAATAAATAAAATATAAAAATGATCTCGAGTTCGTATATTATTAAGGTTTTTTTTTAATGCAGTAAAATTATAAACTTACAAAAAACTAGCCAATTTGATAGGCAAAATACAGACAGAAGTCAGTAAATTTTAGGTATACATATATTTATTTATTTGTACTTATCAAACCCGTCATGCAACATAAATATTGTATTTATTAAAATAAAAAAGCTTTAGAATTAAGTTCTGTATAAATTTTATATAAAGAAAATCGACGTTTTGATATACTCTATTTATATCATTATAATTTATGTTTTTTTTCTTAAATCTAGTTATTTTATTACCTAGTAACTTCTTTCTATATTTTTTTTGTTTATTATTTATGTCATTTGTAAGTTTTTTTCTGATGAAGACATACGTAGAGCATATCAAAAAGTCGATTTTTAAAATAAAATACATACAGAACGCTTAATAATTATGCACCAACTTAATATATAACACAGGACTGGCGCAAAAATAAATCACTATATGAATTTAAATAAATAAAATAAAATTTTAAAGTTGGAATACTATCTTTGCATAAAATATTCAATTTTTATCTTTTTTGGTGTTAAAATTTAACACCGAACACAATAAGTGATAAACGTTTACACCGTATTTTTTTCTACTGTATACAACTAAATCAAGCAATTGAATTAAAACATTAGCAAACCTAGCTTGTAGTACCTATCATTTAAAGGCTCGTACTATTAGCTCAATTTTAAAATCAGTTTCAAAAGAATATAACTGCCATAACACCAAGATTAACCAATAAACGAAAACGCTGTAAAAACCGAGCTTGTAATACCAGCCAATAACTTTTGCAAACACAGTACATTTTCCGAAAATCCCGCAACACCTCAACAACAAATTGCTCCATTCATTCGTGTATTCGGTTGAAAAACTTTTTATCTAGCATCAGCTTGCCCCATTTATGTTTAGCAAAATGTCTTCTCGGCTCCAATGTGCGACAATACCTTTAAAAAGGGGCTACTGGCGAAACCTTATCGTAAATGTTGTGTGAAGTTAGAATCGGCGTCTTTATCGCTGTACGACGCCATTTTGTGCTATGCTATACAAACTCTCGAGCTTTTTAGCTTTGAAAACTTCTAGACAATTGTTGTTATTGTTATTTTATTTATTGCTCGGTTTTTCAACTATGCAAAGATCGATTTTATATTTATTTGTCTCGCCAAATCGATTCGAAAAGTATCGCAGAAATTTTTTCGAATAAAATTGATGTTACGTGTGATTTATCTTATTATTGTTATATATTAGTTTTCTTTTTCTTTAAATCCTAAAAAAAATTCTAAAATATATACAAAATATTGGTTAACCGATTTCATGCCCTGGTTTAAATCCAGCTTTATATTAGAAATAAGACAAAAATTCTAAAATATATTTAAAATATAATAAACATTGTTATACTAGCTAAAAGCTTTTGTCGTTATGTAGTTGCTATCAAATGATTAAGTTGAAATAATTACAATATTTTTTTGAAAATTTAAATAAAATATTTTATATTTAATGTCTGCTTTTATAAAACTTTATTATGTGCAAATTTTATACGATAATAAAATTTTAAATAAAAACATTTAACAGAACATAAACAAAAACTGAAGCAAAAACTAGTTTCACTTGTTTTATCACAAATGTATGAAATATAAGGCAAGTTTTTCATTATAATTTTTAATATTTTATTTACTGCAATTTAAATTTTAAACGTCGTCATTTTTGTTTGAAAACGTTTTTGACGTAATTTACTGATAATAATTATGATTTTATTGTTTTCTCGGTATGTTAAAGATTGTTTCTAGATATTTGTGACGTTAATTCAAACAAATTATGCTATGTTTTTAACAGTTTTATATACGTAACATAAATGAGAAAGGATGTATCGATATATAAAACACGCAGAAAGTTAATTTAAACTTTTTATTTGAGTTTTTGTTATAAAGTTTTTAGTTGGCAAATTGTAATGAAAATAATATTTGATAAAAATAATAATGCTTTGTTAAGCAGTTTAGCGGTATCTACTCATTATGACAATTTTTTTTTACATAATTTTGTCAAATTGTATTGTTTGTTTTTTTTTTACCTAATTTTAACACTGTATGAAATTATGTTATACATATGTAGCAATATAGAAACTAAATTAAAATAATTGACATGAGAGTTTTTTTTTCTACTTATTATAGTTAGTTTTAAATTTTGTTCCTAGATGAATTCAAGTTAATTTCAGATATAAATACAAAATATTGGATTGTTTAATTTATAAACTAATAGCAAAAATAAAATATTTATTTAATTTATTTAATAATTATTGAAATACATAAAAGTGACATTAGTAAACTACTATTTTCGGTGGACGAATCTGTACCAAAAGTTGATCAAGGTGAAATATTTATGTTCGAAGCTTAAATATGATTTTTTTTTTAATTATTTAACCTAATTTATTCTACATGTATTCATGAACAAACAGACAGCCTGACATCACGCTAAAACAGTTGATTCATGTAAAAAAAGTTTAATTTTTGCTTATCTGTAGCCAGTGTTGTGACAGATCATTTTAAAAAGGATCTAGATCAAGATCAAGATTCTTACAATTTAGATAATTTTTTTTAGATCATAAAAAAATTATTTTTTATGTTTTTTAATTACAATATAGAAAGAGGTAACATGGTTTCAAAGTATTCAATTAATAAAAAAATAATTTACAATATGATAATAATTATATTGATATTGTATTTTTATTTTAGTTAAAAGATATTTACATTTTTTTAACAGATCAGACAAAATAAATTCTAGATCAGTTACAACTTTGTCTGTAAATAAGTCAAAATTCACTATATGTGACGATCAATAGAATGTTTATACTATCAACTGAAAAAAAAAAACTGTTTTAAACCAATGTTTTATTACTTTTTGGCCAATTTTCTTAGAATAAAAATTGTTTGGATTACATATTTAAAGGATTAATATTAAATTTCATTTCTTTAAAAAACTGTAATTTAAACGAGTAATAAAGAATTTAAATGTAATTAGAAATTTGTGAAATTAAACTAGCGAAAAATTATTTGCATTCATGAAAAAAGTATTTCAATTATTCGGCTTTCATAAAATTTAATTTCACTTAGAACTATTCCATTTGGTCGTAGATAAATTCCATTTTCATTGTTTTAAAACAAAAGACAGTATTATTCCCGTCTGCTAAGATAAAAAATAAAATCAGAAAAACGAATGAAAAAAGAATTCTTAATTTATATGTAGTGCTGAATCACTGTCTCGTGTCGGACATTCTGTTTTTTTATTTTATTTTTTAAGTTCGTGTGACCGCCACCTGCAATTGTAATAGCGCTGTGGTCGCAAAAGGGCTGATACTTGACATTTTATAAAGTGCCAATTCAATTTGTACCTTCAGTTAAAGGGAAACGTGTTCTGTAACTTAAATTTGCAAATTCTATGTCCGGACATTTATTGGTTTGAATATAGAATCGTATTATACTTTAGTTAAACTAAAGATACGTTTTTTATTTCATTCTTTTTCTAAAAAGAAGAAAATGATAATTTTTTTCTTGGTTAGACTTTGCTCGGAAAAGGAAATGATAAATATATGTTACAAAACAAAAGAAATGTTGTTTATTTTTTAGGTTAGTTCGGTGATTTTTTGCGTGTAATGGACTTTAACAGAAGAATTTTTTTTTACAAAATGTATTTCGCAAAGGAAAAGTTTGCTACAGATATAATGGAAATAGTTTTATTTCTTTATTTACGATATACATAAAAAATAAATAGCCATATCATTTAATTCTAATTGGATGACTAAATTTAATCCGATATTATTTTTTGTAACATTAGTTTTTCATTTACATATAAATTAGTTGAACTCAAATTGTTATTTCGAATAAAATTTAGTTAAATAATATAAAACTTTTGGATAAATCAGTGAACAAAAATATGTAAAAATATAAAAACCATTTTTGTTCTTCAAGCATATTAAAATATTCATATTACGTTACTATATTGATTATGTAGAAATGTTATTATGTTTACTACTATAACATAATATAACATTATTATACTAACCTAGTAAAGAATCCAAATAAAAGAATCTGCTGTGGTTACTACAGAACCGACCGTCATCGTATTTATGGAATAGAAAAATTTGAATAACAACTACTGTAGTCATGGTAAATAAAAACAAAACTGTCTTGACATAAAAATTCCAACTATTTACAGAATTATATATATATATATATATATATATATATATATATATATATATATATATATTATGAAAATAAAAAATTATTTAACCGTATCGAAAAAGGTTACATATAAAAGTTGTTAGTTATAACTTGTTTAGCAACTTTTAATAAATAATTTTTTCGAAATATATCTCTGTTTCGAAATATTCGTGGAAAACATAAAAGTGACATCAGTAAAGTACTATTTCCGATTGGCAGATCTTTACCAAAAGTTGATCAAATAGATATATTCACCTTAGAAGGAAACTCAACGTTCATCTTTATCAGGATAAATGATACTGATTATTTACCCTGATAAAGACGAACATTGTGTTTCGTCGAAACGTCGATTTTAAATAAATATTTATGCAAAACTTTAATCGAAAGTAGTTTTATTTACTATATTAAATACAAGTGTTTTTTTTTCGTGATTTTAATAAAAATAATAAATATTAAAATTTTATTGCTGTATTTATTTGCTTTATCACTTATGACAGGAACACAATACTATCATAAGCAATAAAACTTATATTTAAAATTTCAAAAACATGTCTTGTTTATCAATAAAAATTTATATTTTGCATAAATCTGAAGAAAAGAAAACTATATTTAGTTTGGTAACTAATTAAGGATTTTTGCAAATTAATGTAAATTTTATACATTTTTTTGTATATATGTATATTTCCCTTCTTTTTATTTTAAAGGTCACATTTTTTATGTATAAATATAAACAAACAAATAATATTACTGCAACAAAATATATATTTCTTTTTGTCGATTTTTTTGTTCATATATGAATTATATTTCTTATAATTACACGCTATGTCAATAAGCACATTGTTTTTTTTTTGTGAAGTAATACATTTTCATGAAAAATAAACAAATATTTAAACAAGTCACTAATAATAATTAACAACTTAATATAGCATAAATATCTATGTAATTAAGAGTAATATATTTTGTTTCTGAAAAGTAATAACACATTGAATAGCTACAATTTGAATAAAAACTGTTTCTGTACATGTGTTTGCAATAACGTACAATAAATTATGTTTTTTTTTTATAAAAATATTACTGGAAAAAATTATACAATTTTGAAATAAAAAATAAAATTTATAATTCTGAATGTTGTTTTGATTGTCACATAAATTATATACACAATTGTTTTACGTAATTAAATAATGATTGATAATTATATGTTATTATGATTTTTTTTTGTATTTATATAAAATGATTTATGTTCAAATTTCTGACGAAATAATATGGTAAAATGTATAATGTGACAGATATATCTCAAATTTAAAGATTACATTTATATGTTTTTTTTAGTTTTTGTTTTCAGATATTATTGGATTATTTCTCTTAAAATAAATAAAATGATTAAAATTGTAAATTACTAAAAAATCAAATCATACATAAAATTTTCATAATAAAATTGTAGAACATTTATATTTTTTTATTGCAAGAAATTGAGAAGGTAACATAAATTTTACGTTAATTTAAAAATTTCAATATTAATTTCAGTTCAATAAATTGTTTAAATAAATTACTCGATCTACATACATCGTACTACTTTTAATTCGTAAAAAAATATTGCTGGTTTTGAAACTATTTATGTACAAAAATTCCACAATTTTATTGATAAATAAGTTCATATTTATTAAGAATTTAGTTATAAAATAAAAATTTATATGTTTATAATTTAAAATAATATAATTGTGTTCAATGTTCTGTTTTTGTTGTTGTACAACAAATATTAGAAAGACCGAGCTTCACTAGTTAAAAGATAGACTCGTTAAATAGTTAAAAATTGCTTATTTAATAGCGTATAAAGGATATTTGAAAAGTTTTGCATTGGTAATAAGTTACATTATGATTGAACTATAGCAATATTTCAATATTTATTTTGTCAAAAATGCGTTTCCAAATAAGTTTTTACATTGTAAATGAGTTTCAGTTTCTTTTATCAAAAACAATAGGGCCATTTACAAAATTGAATTGACATGCAAATATACAAAAATTGCTTGTTGTATTTATAACATTATGACGTTTATTTGAAGTTGCTTGTCAAGTACTTTTGATAATAAAGTGCTGTTTAAGTTTATAGATAATTGGTGTATTAACAATTTTAAATATAAAAATCCACTTAATTGTTCAACTAGGCCTGATTAACGCCGTAAGTGGATAGATGCTAATAAATTAAAATATGATCTTGCTGTAGCAAAAAGTTAATAAAATAAAATAATTTCTCTTAAATCACAAACAATAATTTAAAAAACGCTATATACGTATTTTGAAAGCTAAGCTTTCGTAATCAGTAGCATAAGATAAAGCTAAACTATCAGTGATCTAAGGTTACACAAATATTTTACAAATCCAGTGGTCAAAGATTACTGAATCTTTATTATTTTATTTTATTAAAAAATAAACTCAATTTGAATACTAAAAAGCAACATAATTAGTTTTAGTAAATTACAATAATTCATTATTCTGTTACAGGAAGTAAAAAAAGATGTGCAAATAAGAAAAAAAAAATGATGAAAATTAAATTGAACAAATGTTCTTTCCGTGTATGCATCATCCAGCATTACGTCTGTGTGTTGCGCGTAGTGCAGCGGAACTTGTTCCGCATACTTGACAGCTGTGAAATGAATTGTATATCACGAAACAGCATCACATTAGCCATGTCCGTTCATTCGCCTGTTTGTCTCTATATGTATTATCATAGATAACTTATAACAACTAGATAACGCATTCAAATTGTTCGACACACAAATATTAAATAATGCTTTTATTTAATTTGAATTAGGCGATTCAATTTCGGATGATATAATTTATTTAATTAAATAATGTTTCCTATAATATTAGTTCTCACATTTGTATATTAGTTAGGTGAAATCAAATTATTATTTCAAACGAAAAAGAATATATTGATATATAAAAAATTCGAAAAAAATATCTATGTATTCTTCAACTAAGATTGTGATTATGCAATAATATTCCGTTTACATGCAGTTCGGAAATGTTTCAGTTCGTTTTATATTCAATTTAAGTAAAGCGATACATCAAGAGTGCAGCGATAAGAAACATTGTATAGCAATGCTTACGAAGTAGGTTGGCAATTCAGAATTATTTTCTGATTAGAGTTTATAACATACGTAACCTTATAAACAGTTCTGATAGCTTCTGCAAAAAAAATGAAACATTTACAATTACATATATTGTTTAAAATTACTCACCATAATCTCAGCCTATAATACTATAACTAACATTCATAAAATATTGAATTTACAGAATTTTCTGGGCTGGTATACAGTGGTCGACTTTTCCGTATCGCAGACGTTTTGCCATACATCGTAGACTGTTATAAAACAGAGAGCTATATACAATTCTGAAAATGCTTCTTCTGAAAAATTTATGGATATTCGATATATTGGCATTGCGCTGTCTAGAATATGTTATTATACTTTGTCTATGGTACTTACGTTTGTTAGATTGATGTGTCATGACGTCATTAGTGTGTTGATTTGCCCGATTTTGTCAAAATTTATGATTGAAAACGGTGATTGAATGAATTTGCGGCGAAGATGAGTTTTTAATGCGTTTGTTTTTGTCGTTTATTTTTTTCGTCTAGGTTAAAAGATTTATTGGTTATTAACACGTGCAGCAAATTGGTGTTATAAACATTTTATAGTTCTAGAAAATTATAGATTTAAATTTGTAATAATATAGTTTGAATCATTTTATTTACATGAGTAAAGAATAAAAATGCAAATCAATATGAAAAAAAGTGCTTTGTTATTTATATGCAAATATATCCAACTTGTTATTTAAATCAAGAATAAAATAAATTTTATAATGTAAATTTTATGAATTTTATTGATTTTTGGCTACTAGTTTCGGTTATACAATCGTCTTCACGTCAACAACAAATTATAAATAAATTTAGTAGGATACTATGTATTAAAATGCAGAAAATCGACACGTTAAAGTGGGCAATAGTTCAATATTCGCAAAATATCTCGAGTTATAATTATTTATTTTAATTAAATTGCTAATTGGTTTTAAATTTAAGCTTGTCTTATTTATGAAAGGATAATATTAAATTATTTTAGGACGTATAAGCTGATTATCATTTTTATGTAATTATAAAGAAATGTATAATATAATAGCTTTATATTATGCAAACAGAATAAATTTCATTATTTTTATTTATAACAACGTAAAAAGATTTTATTATATTAAAATAAAAAGTTTTAAGTAAAAATTCTGTATTATTTTAATTAAAATTCGACGTTTCAATTTATTAAACAAGAAACTAAATACAGAAAACAAATTAACAAACGTAACTCAGAAACAAGAAACTATGTTTGCATTTTTCTTCTCAAATATTTTATTAATAGTAAGACACTTTACATATTGTTGATGATTGATAATTTTACAAATATCGAAATCTATTTGGTTTACGATAAATATTTTCTAATATCTAAAACGTTATACTAGCAATTATTTTATTAATACCTTATCACAAATCCTTCATAGATTGAACTTTTCTCTGATATACAAAATCCTTAATGAATTTCTGTAGAAAATAGGCTATAGTGACTATGAAAAATATTCATTTAGTTTCTGTTGGAATATTGTGAAACAAAAACTTTTGTTTTTTTTTTATCAGAGTGGGCTTTCTTGACAAAAATAGATTTAAAATATTATTTTTGTAAAACTTTAATTATAATATTTTTAATTTTAATTATAAAATGAGAAGAATTAATATTACTCAATCAAATTAATTTTGACGAATAGTTACAGAAATATTTAAGAGTTCTTGTATTGAATAAGCTATATAGTCCTTCAAACTTAATTCACTCAGCGCTTCCTTTTCGAAGATAATGACTCACAGTTCAAAGAGTTGCATTTTTTGAAAAATTGTCAGTAGTTTAAATGAGTTTAAACTTTTATTGATTTTTTTGTAATAAATAATTATTTCTGTATACTTTTATTTTAGAGGGAACATATCGAATACTTATAGTGTAATGTGATCTTTACTTGTTTTAATTGCTGTCTATTAATTTTTCAAAAAATATTTATGTTTATAAAAATGCAATGAATAGAATTTCAATTAATATTTTTTGAATTTTTATTGAAAATATACTAAGATCAATAAAAAAAAATCATATTAATCACAAGAATTTCAAAATTTTTCTATCAGGAGAACAATCGTGCAAAAATCAGTTTTATTCAAATATCTCATAGCAGAGCACCGTCGTTATTTAATTGAGCGATGCAAAAAAACCGGGGCTATTTTAATTGAAATACCTCTGTGATGAAAGAACTCTGATCACGGCATGGTTCCTGGGTTTAGTACAGAATTGCTCTTTTGTCGGAAGATTCTTTTATTCTGGTTGATGCTTAACTTTTCTCTCGACATTGAGCACTTTGATCAGGTAAAGTGGAATGAGAGATCTACTAATTTTTCATTCGGTTCGAATCATAAGTGATATAGATATTTATAGCTGGTAATTATATGTGAAGTATATTTATTTTTTTATAGGAAAGTTGATAAAAGTAAAATATAAATTCTGCAATGAAATCTAGATGTATCGTTTATCTTATTTACGTTGTTTTAATTGATGTATAATATATAATACAAATTTATACAAATATTATTTAATTTTTTCTTTATTTTTGTTTTTTTTTTGTATCTATTGTTTTTTATATGTTAACTCAATAATTAGATAAGAACTATTATTGATAAAACTATCATTCATAAAATTACATGTACATTGTTTTTATATTTATATTTTATATATTTATATTGGACAAAATTACGAACAATAGAATTTAGTTCGTAATTTACAGTTTATATAGTAAATTTAATGTTTCAAATTCTCAAAATCTTAGAAAAAAATTATAATTACACAACTTTAATTTACAAGCCTTTTGTTAAATAAACACATAAATAAATTACTTTTATAAATGATTTAAGCTTTTTTGCACATAAATAAACCTTAATATAAATATTTACGTGAAATAAACCTTTTATTTAATTTACTTGTGAAGTAAATTTATTTATCGTTTATAAAACCGAGTTTAAATTCCTTAAATTAAATTAAATCATTATTTAAACCTTTTTTGAATTAATTCATACCTAGTTCTGATTACATTTTTGTAAAACACTCGTATAATAAATATTGTTTAAACGAAAGCCGAAAACAGTTTGAAACAAATCCGAAGCGAAAACCGATTAGAATTAGAATATCTGGTTGGAGTGTTAAACGTTTCAAGTGTACGTAATATAAAGTGAGCATAGTGTGGAGCATGTCTCATGTTTTAATCATGGGCGATTCGTGACCGCAGGGCACGTCGTAAAAGCCCTAATGGTTCCATAAACAACTGCCACTATTGTCCGTGTCAGCACACTACACTACAACTTAATTAGCATAATTTCGCCCAGTGCGGTCATTTTAACATGTTAAATATTTCATTGGGGGGGACTTTTTTCTTATTTCGCTACTCTGCTTGCATTGGGCGACACACAAAGCACAAACTAAATGGTTGCAAAAGTTAACGAAGTTTTTTTCTCCTTCTTGTTTGGGTCATTTGCTCATTTACGAGAAGGCACATACATGAAATTATAATTAGGTTTGGAATTTTCAACGTTCAGAAAAGATTTTTTGATATAAAAGTTACTTTGTGAATGCGATAAGGTTTATGTTGTACAGACAGGTAGAACTGTTTCTACTAGATTGACAGAATATAAAAGGTAAATTTGTCTAAATCATCCAGATAAATCTGCTATTGCTGTACATGCTTCATGATGTAAAATTTGAAAATACAGTAATAATTGCTAGACCAATCAATATTAGCAGCAGATTAATAAGAAAACCAAAAAAGATTTATAAAGAAAAGAATAACATGAATCATTGTGAAGGCAAAATTTTGCTTTTATTAATTAAAAATATATAATTCTTATGAGCTAGTTACTTATATGTTACCCAGTAACTTGTTACTATGTACTGTTATTTACTTTAATGTCATTAGTAAATTTTAACCTGATGAAGACAAGCGTTCAGTTTCAATAATTAACAGAATTTTATCCTTCAACAGTTTTTATTTTATACAATGAGTCCAATGAGTACAAAGTTATTTTATATTCTGTATTTAATTTTGTTTATCACATTGCATCTGCAAAGAAAGTTGACATAAGTGCAAATAACACTATTTTGTAGAAGAAGTGTTCTAGGAGTTTTCTATCGACCGTCACATATAGTGAGGGATATATTGTAAACATACCATTTTTAAGATTTTTTCAGATAAGCACAAATTAGATTGAAATATGAATCAATAGATCAAATAGATTAGAGGTTTTTTTCCAGAAATGTTAAAAGGTTATAAATAAATGTATTTATATTTTACAACATAGAGTTACAATTTAGTCAGTTGACTTTTATTATTTTGATCGATAAAAAAGTAATAACTGTATATAGAACTTAATATTTAATTTAAGTCAAACTTTTTTCTGTCATTGATTAACGTAAACGCAATATATTTACCTTCTTGAAACTTTGTCTTATTTCTATATGTAATGTTGAAATGAAAAAATATATATAGAACGTAGACAATTTTTTGCTGATATTGTAGCAAATAAAAAAATTAAGCCCCTTCTTCGTTGTGTGTCACGCGAAATAAACTTTAGCGAAAAACTTAGTTTCAAAAAGTTTAGTTAAATAATTGAGCATTTCATTTAATACCGAGTTACAATAAAAATATTGTCGCTGTCACCACAATAAAGCTGTTTCTTAGTTTTACTGAAAGTGAACAAAAATACTTTAACTTCTTTTTTTTTTGCTTTTTAGAAAATTTTACAAGAGACTTTAATTTTGAAATAGTTTTAACGTTGTAGTTTTTTGTTGAAGATTAAACAGTAAAATATAGTCTTTATTTTTGTATAATATGTTTAAGTGCATTTGTGTGTTTAATAATTAATTGAAATATAATGGCTGCAATGTAAAACGGTAGAAAATGCATATTAAATACATTACAATAATATATTTTATTTAAGATTTTAATTAAGATTATACGTATGCAATATAAAATTTATAAAAAACATTGGTCCGTCTTTATAGTCCATTTTAAATGTACTTTTAGTTAAAAGTCGGATATTTCAAATTAACAAATATAATAAATATTTTTTATATTTGATATTTCACTTGATTAACTTTGTTCATTTTTTTTAATAATTTTAATGTCTGCAGTTTTGACAAACGTTGTTATTATCAAACTCTGTGATAATATCAGTGTTTGTCGAAACTATAGTTACTAAAATTATTAAATAAAGTGAAGTTAATCAAGTGTTTTATTTTCACAAAATAACGGTCAACAATGTAAAATTTTCTTAAATATATTTCAGTTTAAAATTTATTAACCGTAAGTTATTATCTAAGGTAATTTCTCATAAGACCTACAAAAACACAAAGAAAAATTCTAGAAAAATTGACTTCTACAAAAAAAAATCAAGATATATTTAACACATTTTTCACAAAGATTATAATACAACATTATTCATACAGTGTCCCTTTAATACCAAAGAAAAACTTCTTACAATGCCTAGACGATCATTTTTTATCCATTGTCAAATTGATGCATTCTTCTTGTATCCATGACAACAGTCACCTACATATACACACACACACATACATGTACATAACCGTCATTTGTTCATAAGTCACTTGGTGACATCAGACTATATAGTTGTGAAGGGAAGGAAGCGAAATAAATATGTTACATGGCTTTCAATTTGCAGCTGATCTTAAATGACATTGTGTGTGTGTGTAAAAAATGATCTAAGAGGCAGTTGAAAGAAGAGAAAAAAAGTCAGTAGGCGTACTTTTTTTTCTCGCTAAACAATTGGGCGGAAAATTATTTGACAGCTTAGTGGTATTTATCTTTTTATTTTTTTTAAAAAACAATATGAGATCTGTATTTGCAAAACACTGGAATTGTTTAGTTATTGATAGTATTTCTGAATATAATTTTTGAATTAGTAGATTTGACAAAATGTATTTGAAATTAAATTCGAATCGGGTTCTTTTAAATAAACAGCTTGAATTAACTAGGCTTACTTTTATTATGTTTCATTTAGATTTTGTTTATTAGGAACTACAGGGTTTCTGATATATACCAGATTTTGGAGCAGAAACTGTCGTTCAGTCACCAAGCACTGAGTATGCCATCTACGATGTGTGGCGAAACGTCTGCGACAAGGATAGATCGACCACAGCATACCGGCCCAGAAAATTCTATAAATTCAACGGAAACCGGCCATGAAAGCCTGAAGATTACTAGTTTTGTTAAATGTATTTATTTTAATTCGCCACTTTTATATTAAATATATAAATATACTAGTACGTGATTCGTTTCACAAAGTGATTGATAGTATGAATTATTTGTTAGCTAAAAATTATGGTTTTTTATTAGTTTCAATATAAAACGTTTTAACCTTGAAGATTTTTTTTTATTTATACTTTATGCAGTTTACAGCAGGGCTTCGGAGTCGGAGTCAGGAATCGATGAGTTGGCTTATTTTCGCGAAAATCTGAAATAATTTTATTTTTAAGAGACGCGATAAATTGAATCGGAGTTGCACGTAATATAGTTATATTTTATTAATATAATTACGATAAAAAAAATTCATAAAATAATTTCGTTTATTGCAAAAATAAATAATTAAATGACCACTGTTTAATATAACTAAAACGTCAATATTAGAAACTGTCGTAATATTAAAGTATAATAAAATTTATAAGTAAATTTTCGTTTCATATTTTAACACTTTTTTTGTAAAAGTGTGAAATTTATAAATAACCAATGCCTATTTACAATAAAAAAATAAAATTTTCACTTCTTAACAATTATTCAAAACACAGTTCGTTAGCCGAGGTAAAAATTTGAGAAAACATATTTGTTATCCGAATTATTAGTTACCGAACTATAATTACTTTTTAAATATTTTATCTATCTACGTATGAACGAAAATGTAAATTTTTAAATAATGTTCACTTTCATGTACGATCAGAATTTCTTAAGGCATTGGCATAATGGAAAGGGTTTGTCCTTTTTTTGGGTACATGGCGTGATTGTGTATGTATGTATGTATTTTCATGTTTACGTATCAATTGCCCTTGATTATTGAAAATAGAGCACCACAATCGATCAACTTTTAAAAAAGTTTTATCGCTTTCGACAGTTTTCTTTAAAGCAGAAATTTATCACTTACAAATTAATCGTATAAATCGTATTACGGCAAGAAACACAGTCGTTACGATTAATGTTGAAATTCCAATGAAACAAAAGCTAAGTTACAATGACAGATTTTTTGTTGAAAGAAGTGTCTTTATCACAAAAACATGATGCTATTATGCAGCATTTTATTGTTACTTAATAGCTTTGAGTTAAACAGTATGTGTGATCAAACTTTGAGAAAACATTATTATTTTTCTTCATGACGATGTACGTTGAGTACGTCGAAACGTCGATTATTAATAAATATTAATACAGAACTACAACCTCAAACCGTTTTGTTTTAATAAAGTGAGTTCTAAAAGATTTTTTACTATTGTTATATAAATAAATAATTTAGATTATATGCTCTATTAAATTTAAATATAACTTAGAAGATCTCTATTTGTAATATAAATAAATTTTTTACATATACAAAAGGTTACAAAAAAAAATTATAAAATAAAACAAAAACGCTTGCAGATATTTACGTATTGTTTCACGTAGTATAGCGCAAATGGTTTGCAATGTAATGTGAATATGTAAGGTTAGAAATTGTCTATCTAAAATCTACATTATTTTTTTTCTTTTTTCAACTCCAGCTTATTCCAGAGGGAGCAAAGTTGTTCTGTGTATGTATGTTCCATGTTCGCCTGTTATACAGTTGTGGAAATTGAAAATTATTTTGATTTTCTTTTAGTTACTTTCTATATGTTTTTGCATCATGAGAATTTTCTGATAATAGTGTAATAATTTTTACTTGTTTATTTTTAATTTTATGTAAATTTTACTAAATGCAGTTTGCAGTTTAGAAAAATATATTTTCACTTTTTACAAATATAAAGATTTAAATTTATTTAAAAAAATAATTTTAACATATTTTTATAAATAGAATACAAAAAATATGGTCCCCATTCATAAATTCTTTTTTAGAAGCACTTTTAGGTAAAAGAAGTATTTGATGTATATTTCAAATTATTTTCGGGAGATTTATATAGCCTTGTGTAGATTTATAAATATTAAATATAAGAGTATCAAATATATAAAATACTATTTGTATTTGATAATAGAAAAAAGAAAATAATACAATTTTAAATATACGTCAAACATGTGGTTTTTGTAAATTGTAATTAAAGTCATATATAAATAAATCTCTGTGATATATAAGCACATTAATAAATATTATATTATTAATAATAATTACTCCTGTTATATATGTTATAAATAAATAAGAAAATATAACATAGTAAAAAATTAATTAATAAAAAATTAATAAAACGGCTTTAGGTTATAGTTTTGTATTAATATTTATTAATAATCGACGATAACATCAATCACTGTGAAGACTCTGATTTAAATAAAATTTGGCTTCCATTAATTAAAAATTAATGAATTTTATAATCTAGTTACTTATTTTGTTACCAAGTAACTTATTTCTTTTCGTATCTTTTTTCCTGACATTGAGTTTGTCGAAACGTCGATTATTAATAAATATTAATACAGAACTATAATCTAAAGCCATTTTATTAATAATAAACGTAAAATAAAATAAAACATGTTTTTAATATTAATCCAACCATAATATTTCAGGAAAAATCTTAAATCTCCTCAAACAAGCTATTAAAAAACCTAATCCTTTTTCTTTAAAATAAATTATCCTGCTCTTACGTATACACAGCGTTGCACAATATAACACAAACACAAAATAGATGAAAAAGTTTTACAAAAAACACTAATAAATCTAGTCAAATTCTAAACAAAACAAAAAAAAGTGGTTGATCTTTTGTTTCATGAATATTTTTGTTTTATTTTAGTTTCTTTTTGTTTTTGTCATAGTAACATACTTGTTTCCACTTTTGCTAGAAGCTATATAACATCACTTCAATTTTTCTAGAACTTTTAAATTAATTCGCACAGTAGGCTTTGGTCATAGCCTTTCTTGATTGTGTGATATATTTGAAATATTTCCATTAGAAGTATTACTTTTTTAGTTTGTTTTTTTTGCAGTTACTTCTATGGCAATAAAAATACGCGTAAATCGAAGAGGATTATGTAAATTTCGGTAAACGATTCCTGGTTTTTAACTTTGTTTTTTTTACCGGAAAATTGATTTTATGTGGTTTTTCCCAAACACTCCTTGAAGCACATTAGTATTCATGACGGTTATTATGAACTGTTACATAGAGTAGTTACATCAACAGTGTGTGAAAAATAGTTTTATTCAATTAGTAAAAATTAAAAAGTGAATTATTCTAGCCGTAGCGTATATATTTGGCATCATAAAATTTATCAATTCAATTTGCGCTTGTACCAGAAATAAAATATGATTTTTGGCATTTATTTTGATTTTGTGTTACTAAAATAATATCGCTTGTGTTTGAGTGATTTGGAACTTAATAAAAGTTGTAATTTTTTTACTTAAATGTTAGATAATAACTTGTTCAGTAGCAAAAAGAGTAAAATGTTTCATTTCTTTTTTAATTCTTTGTTATTATGAGTTACAACACATGCTAACCAAAATGTGAACAGTGCATAATGCGAATAAATTTTGCTTATTTCAGTGTTTGTTTTTGTGTTAGTGCAAGTAAAATTTGTAAGTTATAAAACTTATACCTAATTTTAATTTTAAGTATAGAAATTGAGAAATTAGGATTTTGTACAAATAATTGCCTATATTTTATACCTATTCATTGTTTGTTACTGTCAGTTTTAAAATTTAATATAATTGATATTTTTAAAATGACAAAACATATATTTTTAATTTAGAAACGTTGTTTTTATTTTATATATCATTGAGATAAGTTCGTGTTAGTAGTTTTTGAATTTATTGAGTATATTCAGATAGATAGAGAAACATTACTACATTTTATTACCTTTTTACGTAATTTTACTGTTTACTAGAAAAATATATAATATCACATATCTTTTAGTATTGACAATATACAATTACAGAAATAATATGAGTAACAGAATGCCCGTACTTTGCTGGTAAAATTATTCTACTTTTTTTGACGTATAGATATTAAAATTTATATATTATTGCAAAAATATTCATCGATGACTACGTTTATCTCGCTATTTGAAACCATTTTCAATTTAAATCCAATGGCCCGTATTATGAGCTTTGTTTTAAAATCGGTTTTAATTAATATCGATTTTAAGACAACGTAACTGTCATAAAAGCTAGACTAAACAAATGAACTGTAACACCCAAAAACCGAGCTTGTAATATCAGCTCATATATTCATCTCGAATGAATTGAAACGACTTCATAAGTCAATTTTGCTTTTTTTAGAGGATTGACTTGAACGTTTGAAGCCACTTTAAATTTAATCCTAATGAAATTGTTTATTTTGTAGATCTAAATAAAATGTATTAAATGTAAGTGGTTTTAAATACTAAGATAAATCATGGTAAATGTATAGTTTTAAATGGTAAAATTATTATGCAATCACAAGTAAATGTTCTGAATTTTGTGAATGATCTTGTTTTAATTTTGTTTTAATCATAAAACAGTTGTAAAATAAACTGGAAATTAAAGAAAAGCAATATCTATTTATTGATTTAATTGTAATGGATATTAGAGCTAGAACAGTAAAATCATTTTAATTAATTAAGTTTTAATTTTATTATGGTAGTAAAAAAAAGATGACAGTGTATTAAATGACATAAATCCGTTAGTATTATTAGATTACAAATTAATATAATAATTGTCAAATCGAGTAGAAATTAACTGTACAATATTTGTCACATTCAACGTTTTTCCTGCAATTAACCGACCTTTCAACAATTACTCAGCTTACAAAAAAAAACTATGACAGAGTATCATTAAACTTTCCACTGCGCGGCAACATTATCGAAATAAATCAATAATCGCTTCTAATCGGACAACAATAATCGCTTATAGAATCCATGAATTTCAAATAGTACTATCGTTTTTGTATTTTGTTACATAACCTATATGTCACTTGTCAAATTATTATTGTCGTTATTGACACGTAGCTATATCGGGCGTATGGGATCATAGTAGGCTGCTGGGGGTGTTTGAGCATTTCGACTAACTGACTATTCCGATCGTTTCGTCCATTTGAGCAGTTTGAGGAATATTGGCAGAATGGAACATTTGAACATCGGTTTTGCGCCTGTCACAACGGCGATAGACATTTTCCAATGTTAGGTGACCTAAATTACAAGCGGATAATCGAGTCGTCGTGTTCATGGAAGTGACGTGACGAAAAATAAAACTAGATTCTTAATCGATATGACTAATAGGAATGTTAAGAAATGCTACGAACATACAAGGTTTAGTTGTCGTTGCAGGTATTCTGTCGACTGTTCATCTCATCGTCAGTCCGGAAAAAGGATATGGAAAACTCAGTCTTATTTCGGAAATTATGTATTAATTCTTATGAAAAAACTATAGTACCATTGGTACCTTACTTATTCGTAATATTTTTATTAAGCCTTTGCGGTTTAATAGAAAATTTTTTTTTTTAAACAAACATGTGTTAAGCATGTAAATATTTATATTATACAGGATATTAAAAAAATGATTTCTGCGATAACACCAAGAACTACACTGTAAAAAAATTAGCGAAATTACATAAAAATACTACAATTTTACTATAAAAATTCTGTAATTTCATTTTAATATAAATATTCTGTATTTCTATCTCAAAATTCTGTAATTTTTACATAATTAATAATAATCACAAAAAGTAAGTAAAAATAAGTATATAAAATTGCTTACTTTCTGCAAATTGCATCACATACTTATGTAGACTAGTAAATATAGACTGATCTGTCGAAGCTTTATTAGCTTTATATATATGTATATATATATATATATATATATATATATATATATATATATATATATATATATATATATATAATTGCCGAGCTTGAGTACAATAATTATGCGTCTTGTACACTTATTTTATATTGAGTGCTAAATATGTTGGCAATTTATTTGTTAAGATTTTGTGAATAAAAATTAGTATATTATAGTTGACAAGTTTTTCAATATTTAATTATTCCAATATCTCTAACATATGGTTAATATTTAAAGTACTTTTTGATGTGTTTACAAAATACGTTTACATTTCATCACCACACGTTTGAACACAAAATTAGCTAAATAATACCACGTTCACGAAATTACGTAATTGTTACATTTTCCGGAAACGTTTTCCTAATTGGAAAAATCAATTAACACCTCCCCCCCTCCTTTTCTCAACCATTACCAATACAACAGAAATAAAAAACAGAACAGAGAGACAGAAAAAAAAACCTAAATCTAAACCGCTTGAAAGATAGTCCAATAGTCCCTCCGAACGATTGGGGTGTTACAGACGTTTCAATTACGCGGATTACGGTCCTGGACAATTCATCGGCGATAAATTACGTGTCGCGAGGTTGGTTGTTCGTGCCGAAGGAGTGAAGTTTAATTGAAAGAACAAGTAATTGAAGATTTGTGCTCGGGTTGTCGGCACGATAGTGGGCGGGATTCAGGGTGCAATTAGATTGGGTGGTAATAAGGCAAATGAACGCGGGGGACAATTGTCTGATAATTAAAATTATTGAAACGTTGAACCGATGGATTGATTAGGGAAAAAGCTGTATATGCTTATTGCTGCAATTAGTGTATTAATTGCACTGTGCGAGAGAAGTAATGAGTGGGGTAAATTGATTTTTTGAAAATTTAAAATTAAATTGAAATAATTATTTACTTAAAATCGTATTTTTGTCCGTCATATTTGATAATGACATATGCATTTGTATTTATAAATAAAAAACGTTATTTGGAGTGACTCTAATTTTATGAACATCCAGTATAAATATTATTAAAAATTAATATTGTACTCTCTATTCACCGTGTAATTTATTTACATAAAATTAATTGCATAATATTTTTTATTATTTATAAAATATAAAAATGATTTATTGCTATTTTTTACGAGTACATATAAACATATTTGAAAATATTTAAATTATAGAATATAATGAATAAATAGCAAACAGCAAAATTTATGCAATATTACAATTTTACACATAATAACGTACCGTTATTATGTGAGGTTCAAATAATTGGATATAATGGACAATTCTGGATAAATTTACTGGAATTTACATATTTAGATCACTTGAATAGTTCACCAAATTAATATTTACACTTAATTTATTGCACAATTGCGATTGCGTTAATGCATTAAGATTATAATACATTTCCGCATATTGAAATTCATATTCAATTATATTTATGTTTTTTGATTATTTGATATTTTAACATTAATGTTATGTATATCAGTATACATATATTTATATATGTATATTATGTATATAAGTTTTTAAAAATTTATTATGGCTACATTGATTGATCAAATTTTACAATAGATTTTTCTAGTGCCTACATTAATTATATAATTTAACTGTTGTACAGTGTTGTCAAGTTTCCAAGAAAGAATTATTAAAGTTTAAAAAAATGTATTGTATATCCGAAATTTATCAAATTTTCACAAATAGTTCTCCTAGTGCCCACATAAACTATTTAATTTTATTATTATACAGTTACAAAACTTTGAAAATTTTATTTTCATGTCTATATATGGCTTTATCCATATGCTTCTAAACTTGTTTTATTTTTAAGTTTATTCATGTATTAAGTTGGGTCGTTTAAACTTCAAATATCTTGTAATTTGTGTTATGTATCTACCAATCAGTAAATATTTTTCATTTATAATTAATTTAACGAAACATTTGTGAATATACAGAGCGAAAATTTTAATATATCACCATTTCTCTTAGTAAGTAGAATGGGTTATAATGCTTAATATCCCTCTTGGCTGCAAAATAATGGTCTCAAACTCGCCCGTATTCATATATGACTTTATATTTGCTGTTTTGTACTAGGAAGGCATAAAGGTATATTACTGTGTTGCCTTAATAATAACCAAGTGTTGATTATTTATTTCGTTTGTATGTGTATGCGTGTAGTAGGTTTTAGAAATTATTGGACTGCCCCGTATCGAGTTACCAATTATTTGAATACGGAGAACAAAATGGCCGACGAGTTTAGTATATGAAGTTTGTAGATGTAGTTAAATTAAAGAGAATATGAATATTGTGGTCTAAATTCTAAGGATTTTATATTGTGAGTTTTTCAATTAAACTAAAGTCTCTCCTTTCATAGATCAAGTTGGTAATGCTTTTGTTTTTATAAAAAAAAATGTTCAGAGCACTAAATATTTATATAAATATAAAATTTGTTAAATTTTGGTTTATATTTATAATTCTTTCATATAAAAAATACGTGATTTTTTTAGCAGTTAATCGATTGTTATAAGTATCTGATAATATGAATTATGGTGATTTATGCATTAAAATATTAAAACAAAACTTTAATTACTATACAAATTGATTTTCTAAAACTTCATAATTAAATTATTGTAAATGAAAACAATAGCTGGTAGGTACTACAAGATCGATTTTCAAATTGATTCTAACTAATACCGGTTTAAAAATAATGCAACTGTCATAAGAGCGGACTAAACAACTAAAACACCCAAAAACCGAGCTTGTAGTACTGCTAATGTGTTCAGCTTTATATTTTTTATTGTCTAAGGATGATCGCTTTGATTGTAAGGCAGTAAGGTTTTGGATGCTTTGCGTACTTTTGCTACAAACGTAAATGTTTCCAAAGAAGTCCGATTGACTATATGCAATGTTGTTTTAGTGTCTACGTTGATAGTTGATGTAAATGTCGGGTTTGACTAAAAGAGCATGAAAGGAAAATGACTGCTGTGGAAATTAGATTTTTACGGTTCATATGTGGTGTAACTAGAAGGAATCGTATACAAAGTAGATTAGTGTATAATATTATTGCCAAAGTTGATGTTGAGATGGTTCAGTCATTTTGAACGACTGTCTAATAAACGTTTGGTTAAAAGAATATATGTCAATGATTTGGAATGTTTTACATGAGCGAATGTTTCCAAGTAATAGGAATAGAGGAGTATGTATGAGAGATGTCATGAATGTGGATTAAGCCAGAGTTGCTTGTATGGATAAGAATGTTTTGAGAAACCTAATTTCGAGATAATGGAAAGAGTTTGTTTCATACCCTTTTGGGTACATGGCGTGATGTATGTATATAAAGTCAAAGGTCTAAATGTGTGGGACCTCATTAAACATTAAGCTTCATTAAACGTAGGGCCTCATTAAACGCAGAACACAGGGCAATTGTCTCGCTTGCCCTAGTACTTGAGCCTGCTCTGTTTGTATATTATGTATTGTAACATCTGTTTTACTACTTGCATTTTCAGGTTAAGTTGAAATTTAACTTTGTAAAGCCATATGTATGGAAAAAAAACTATTTTTTGTTTTGTTTTTATATGTATCATATTGCATTTTCAATATAAAACTGACATATATTCAAATAATACAATTTTGCAGAATTAAAATTTAAAAAAAAATTAGTTTCAGTATAATATGATAACATATCTAATTATAATTATTTATTAAAATGTCTATAACTTGATAAAGTTAGATTTTCTAAATGTTCATAAAAAACACATTTTTTTAAAATAAATATAACTCAGACATCTTTCTATTATTATTTATATTTTAAAATATGTTTATTTTTTTTATTTTTATGTAAAAAAGTTTATATTTACGACCTAATTTGAGAATAAAATAGATATCCAGTTGTGTTAATTTTTAAAATACGGTGTAAACATTTATTTGGTGTTAAATACATATTTTTTTTGCAGTGATATTATTTTAACTTTAAAATTTGTTTCTTTAAATTCATGTGATGGTTTATTTTTGCGCTAGCCCTGAATTATATGTATATTTTCGGTTTTTAAATTTATTAACGCGGGACGTAGATAAAAACCTAACTAAAAAATAATGGTTAAAAATTAACACTGATTGATATGGTGGTCGCGTCTAGTTCCTGGATGGTGTTTATTTTTTTACTGTGTTATCCTTAAACCTCAAATACAGTTTATTACTACAATTAATTTCATTCAACTGGAAATATTATTATCATGTTTCTTTTAAAGAAAAGTGACATAAGCGAAATTTAGTTATATTAGCGAAAATTATAATTAAAATACTGTACCACTTATACCTATGGTATAATTTTCAATGAAAACTGAAATTTTTGGCACTTTTCTATAAAATCTCAAATTTTACTAAAACCATTTTCGTATCATATTTACCTCTTATACAATGTTTGCAAAAAAAAAAATCATTTGCGATAACCTCGTTTGGTGACAGTCACCACTCGGCGCTAAGCGATGATTTCAAGCAGCCGTGGCAAATGGTAAATAATGTTGGATGCGCGTGCGCGAATGATGACAAGAACAGATTACGCTTCCTTGGTGGCAGGCCGTAAAAAAAACCGACGGGCCTCCGGGCCAGGACCAACGGACGCCGTGATGGGGATATTGTCGCTAAACGGATGTTTGATGCCCAAAGGCATCATGGAAATGGCGGACGGGACGAATGGTGGATGGTGCGGGACATTATGAGGTTGATGACTTTTCTCCGAGGAAAAGATAGATTGTGGCTGGAACTTTATTAGGATTAGGATGTTTATAATTATGGATTTTTTTAGTTGAAAATTTTGGTAGGATGTATATGGTAAATAATAATATTTGTAATATTTTGTAGTTATAATTAGAAATTAGTTTAATTAATTAATTACTAATTTAAAACTAATTTAGTAATCTTTAGAGTTTCCATTGAATTTATAGAATTTTCTGCACTGGTATGCCGCGGTCCATCTATTTTCGTCGCAGACGTTTTGCCATACATCGTAATTGGCATCCTCAGTGCTTGGTGACTAAATTATAGTTTCTGCTCCGAAATTTGGTATATATATCTGTACTCCCACTATTCTTTACAGGTGCCGGGTGATATTGTAATAGATAAATTTATAACAATCTGTGAGTTAATTAAAAGGAAGAAAATTTTTTGTTGTTTTTGAAATTTAACAAAAAAAAAATTAAATAAGTTATATTGAAAATCTAAATAAAAATATATTAATAAAATTAAAATACAAGTATTGTTAATATTTACTTAAATTTGATATTCGTTATTTAACAGTTGATAAGTAACTAACTATAATTAAATATTTCGTTTTCTATCAAATTGGACCCGTAAAAATGCAGAATAAACAACTGGTAAAATAATGACAAAATAATAAAGTTTGATGTACTCGACATTCGTGGGTATTTCAATGTACTAACTTATTTATAAATGCTACAGTATTTTTACGAATTATATAGAATTATAGAAAATTTAAAATCCTTGTATGCTGTAGATTAGATAATAAAATATAAATTGCTTACAACTGTATCTTTTACAAGATGAAATTAATCTTGAAAGAAACTGTATCCAAATTACTTCTTTTCCAACTGAATCTAATTCAAAATTCTCAAACAACAGCGCCGGAAAAAGAAACCTCTTTAATCTTCCACCAAATTTTAAACTTCAAACAAGACAAAAACTGAGTTCCACATTTAACCATCTTCCTACCAGTCGACTCTATCACGCCAGCAGAAACAAAGTCATCACACAGCATCAAGCTGGTGGTGGTCCGGTTCCGCTTGGATTTCGGACATTGTTTGCGAATCAACCCTTATGCGGGGACCTCGACCGACCGCGCTTTGACCACCGAGTGCTATTTATGAAGTCTCCGGGGAGGGTAAAGACTTTCCTATCCTACGGGGTGGGGGTGGGGATGACAGATATAAACGCCCGGCGAAAGCCGCGGATGCGCCAGAGGATACGAGCATATGGGGGATATGGGTATAGAGTCGTAAAGAACGCAATAGGATAAGGAATTGAGTTGGGATGTATGTGTGTTTGTGTATATGGATGCAAAAGAGGTTCTCAACAATTTTTTCATTCGGTTTTGATATTTAAGGTTGTTAACATTTTTTAAATGTTACAAAAATTTATTGAGTGTGATAGTAAATATTTTATTTTACATATCTAGAACATATACAAATGACATAAATAATAAACAAAACATAGAAATAAGTTGTTACTAGGTAACAAAATACAAGTAACTAGATTACCTTTATAATTTATTAATTGGAGGAAACCAAATTTTATTTAAATCAGTGCCTACACACTAATTGATGTTATTTTTTTTTATAAATTTTTTTAATAATATATCATTGTTATTGTTATTTTAATATTTGATTTTTGATTTTTAATTTAATATTAAATATGTAATAATATTAATGTTATTATTAATAATAATATTATTAATATTGTTATTTATTATTATTATTATTAATTTATTTAATATTATTTTTTTAAAATTTAATATTAAATTACATTATTTTACATTTATATGTTAGAATAATTTGGAATCTACTATATTTTAATAATATTACCAAATATAAAGTTAATTATAAACAAAAACATAAAATATTCAGAAACTATTGTATAAAAATTTTCAACGGTAAAATATAAAATTAACTTTTAATAATTGAATTGCGCAACAGGTTTAGACAAATTTTTATACATGTGTTTATAAATTTAGTTGTGATTTTTGGTTTTAGCATGTTTACATGTTTATTTCTTGTGCGTTCTATGTAAAATTAACATATATTGAATAAAGTAAACTATTTTTCTTGTTTTTTAAAATATGAAAACTGATTTACACAGTTTACAATAATGATAAATTTTATACGAAAATGCACTAACTGTATTGTGTTAATAGTATTATAAATTATTGGTGAAAAAATTGTTTAATTCGAACTTTAATTCATCACTGTTTTGAAAGTAAAAGTGCAAGTGTTAAAAACTGTAATAAACTTTCGAATACTCTAGAAGACTACAGTGGAGTTCAAGTAAAGTACTAGGATTGTAATGGAACTTATCAAAGGTCAGGATATGTTTTAATTATTATATTTTTCCGCCACTAGCTATCAGTTAATATTAGTTGCTAATTTACGAGTTTGATAATGAATGTTTAGAGATAATTAGATATTTTTTTACTAATTGCAAAAATTAAATATTAGCAGATAGAATCAGTTTATAAATTTTGAAATTTCAAAACTCACAACGTCCAAAATATTACAATAAATATAACAATAATACAGTGACCGCCGCTAATCACCGATGATATTATCAATCGGATATTATTATCACTTTCCTGAAAAACAAACTAGACGTATATGACTACATACGGTACACATCGTTTACAGAAATCATAATTTTTAGTTTATATTATCAATTCTTGGCAGTTTAAAAATTACGACATACGTAACGTTATAGACAGTTCTGATAACTTCAGTAGCAAATAAGACTTCTACAATTACGTATGTCTTTACAGAATCACTCATTTAATATCACGTAATTATAATCTTAATTGAAGAATACTATTAAATAGGTATATGCACTGTAAAAAAATTTGCCATTTTACATAAAAACATATTATTTCAGCAAAACGATAAATTTTCTGTTAATATAATTTTGTAATTTTAAGTAAAATAATTAATTTACTACATTACATATGATTTTTTACCGAAAAAGTAGTAAGTAAACTAACATACGTAAAATATACGTATTTTATATGTATAATAATGTAAAAATTTTCCTGTAACATCTGTAAATTTTCATATCAAACTTGTGTGAATCAGTTGCCCCAGATTTTCATGTAAAATTTAATTTTTTTTTTACAGTGTATGTCAAATAATTATATATTTATTTTCAAATTTAATTGAAAGAATGTTATGTTTATTTCTAGATTATTATTTTTTTAGTTTATTGTTTATTTTATTAATTGTTTATTTTTATAAGGTCAATAAATAATTAAGTATTTTTCCCCTATATTATTATCAATCGGTTATTGTTATCAAAAACAGTTTATAGTGGGTTTCGAACAACTCAGACTCAGCAGACATCAGTTCGATGGCACAAGATTTTAATACCAGAAATAATATTTTGAATTTTAAATCCAAAAATGACATTTTTTAAAATTCTGATTTTATGTAATATTTTTTTTATATAATAAATTATTTTTAACCAAATTAGGATATTTACATTATCAAAATTTTGGTTATTTGGAGTGTAAAAATCTGAACGTGAAATAAACAAATTTTCGAAATGTATTTTTCAGATATGAGTTTATTTTGCAACATTTTTGCAAGATACTATTTATCAAAGAAAAAAAAAGTATATCTTAAAAGCTTTAAAATGGTAATGACGCATACTATCGTTCCGACATATGAGTTTTAGAGCAAATTATATACAGAATATTTTACATAACTGAAGTCATAAAATGGAAGATACATATACGCAAATCTGAGAAATATGATTTGAAAATGTAATATATATGATACATGTATGGCGACAGAAATAAAAATGGATATTTATACATACAATGATAACATATGTTTAAAAGTTTTGTAGGTTATATTAGCATTTAAAATATATTTATTAACATGGTAAAAAATCTTTCAGAACTCATTATATTAAAATAAAACGGCTTTAGGTTGTAGTTCTGTATTTATTTTTATTAATAAAATTAATAATACAAAATATTTTATCATTTTCTATCGAAAGAAAAGTGTTATTTACAAGAAAAAGACAAAATAGGTCCTTTTAGAAAATCAACATTAATTAAAATATTAAATCTGAAGAGAAAATTATAATAAATATTTCTAAGTAACTATTTATATTTTATTAATTATAATATATGAAATATTTTTGAAAAATTAAATCAAAATAACAAAGTTAAATGGTAAATTATAATGATCATTTCAAATTAAATATTTATTTTTAATTATAATTTTTTTGTAAGTAATGTAACTATTTATCGCAGTTTAATTAAGTATCCAAATATTTTTTCCTTTTGTAAATAACCAAATTAAATGTCAACTGTAATAATTAATTAAATATTTATGTACAGATGCTAATTGTCATGGAGAAATATACAGCATTCTATACTGTAGTATTTGAAAAAAAAAAATACATAAAACAAAATTTTCTTGTATATATACTTTGAAGTATTTAAAACTGTTACTATACGTTATTAAAGAATATCAATAATTTATTTACATACCGTATGTCTCTGTATAGGTGGTATAAATAGACATGTGGACCAAAATTTTGGTCCGATTTAAACCAAAATTTATTAAGTAGTTCCTCTTGATTTAAAACTGAGATAAACAAAAAAAAATCTTGATGTCATATATAGGGTGTCCAAAATTATATAATACTTTAAAAAATGAGTAATGTTTATTTGTATAAATGATAGAATACTTAGGCGTTCATTGAACAGCTTTAGATTGGCATTGGCTTTGTGTTAAATTGTATTTATAGATGCCGGTCAAAATATATTATTGTTCAAATTATAATCTTAAATTATTTTAATAATAATAACAATAATAACAAATTTAAAATAAAAAGGTTTTATGATTAAGTTCTGTATAAATTTTAATTAAAAATCGATGTTTCAACGTACGTACTCTACATACATCATTATTAAAAAAAAAATTATTGTATAATTTTTTCTGATGATGATGTACGTAGAGTACGTCGAAACATTAATTTTAATTAATATTATACGGAACTTAATCCTAAAGCCTTTTTATTTTAATATAATGAGTTCTGAAAGATTTTTTACTATGTTAAAATTATTTTTCAAAATTTGTTTTAAAGTTGGAATTATTTTTGTATTATTTTTATTTTATTTTAAAATATTCTACAATTTTTTAAAATTAACCACTAAGCGTCCTCAAGCGGCGAACTTTAAAAAAAAACCTGTTATTCTTTTATTTTTTTGTCGTGTAAAATTTGGTGTGTAAAGACTTATTAGGTTTGTTCGTTTTCTGTTTCTGCCGTGCAGAGTATTTAGTTATCAATCAATGTATATTCCTGTTGTCTATCTGTACTTGTTATTTACTGTTCATTTGAAACAACCAATTTTGTCGGGTTGATAAATTACACCCTAAATTTTCCACGAATTAAAATTTTATTTCTCAGTGAAAATTTGGTTTTATTTTGATTTTTTTGAAATATAATGCAATATAATTCAGACTTTGTAACGTATTTCAGAAATTTAAGACAAAAAATAAAAACACTGAGACAAATTTAAAATGACATCTATTGCAACTGACTGAAAGTAGAAAATATCATCACGCATCCGGGCAGATAATGGCCACTATCCTTTGTCTAGCTTAACACATACAGCCATCCAGCCATGACACATACAAGTAGGCAATCCGGTATACACAATCATCAGGCCCCCGACTAGCGTTAGATGAGACAGAAATCGCATTGCTCCAGGAAGCATTTCCTTCTATGTTTACCCGTGTAAACAGCACGCGAGCCGTTCTGTCGCTCGGTTCATGAGAGAAACGTAGTTGAATTTCTCCTCGTGTTTGTTTGATGTACCGAAGGGTAAGACACAGAATCCGACAGAGAAGCGAACGAATGCTTCGGCTGAAACGATCTGCTAAGATAAAGATAAAATTGCAGCTCTTGTTTTGCTTTGCTCGTTCCTCTTTCTCTCTCTATGAACTAATTGTACGTACGGTAATTGTTTTACGAGCAAGATTTTCTGCGGTTTCTGTTTTTATTTTTGGTGGAAACGTAAATGGTTTTCGCTATAGGTCTGTTATTGAGATGTTAACAGTTGAAGATTTTATTTGCTAGGAAAACAAGAATCGATAGTGTTCCAAATGAATTTATTTTTATAAAAGACTGATAGGTTTTTTCAGAAGAGCCGAATACTGAATATTCGGACATTTAACTAAGGTCGAATTTCGAAATGTCATCTGTTTTCAAACCGCTTCATTAATTGGTCAGTTGGTAATAACGACTTTGTGAAACTTAACCTAATATTAATGAAATATCGTATGCAAAATATGTCAAATATTTTCTTAAATATCAAATGCATACTGTCGTTTTAATAACTACCAATTTTCTAAATAATAATAAAAACGGAAAATAACAGTGTTATTGATATGAGGTTACATTAAATACCATGAAAATGCATTGAGCTTTATCGTAAAATTAACCCTGGTAATAATAAACTGAGCTTAACTACTAATTGGTAAGTAAATTCAGGTTAAGTTACCCTAGGGTACCTATATAATATAAGGGTATGGACATGGTCAAGGTCGCCGCCATTAGTCCGCCAAATATGTATAGAAGATATACAGGAAAAACATGAAATTTTCATTATTATCGCAAATAAAGTGGTTTATTACATTTTAATAGATACATAAATATACTTTAATTAATTATTTTTCATATTTATACAATAAAAAAGTATTTAAGAAATACTCAGAACAAATAAATGTAAATATATTCTTCAATGTAAATATTTGCAAATACAAAAATACCAATTTTATAATTAATAATACTAGATAATTTTGATTTATTTTAAAATGTTTCATTTCCAGGAATTTTTAATCGTATAACGATTTCAATTTTTTAACTAACATTATTATCTTTTAATTTGTATTTAGATTATAATATAAAGTTTATTATAATAATTTCTAAAAATATTTATTCTATTTTAAAAAATATAAAATATCACAACAAACACAAACGCACGATCAACGCTGTCAATTAAATAATAACAATGGGTATAATATATAAACAAAAAAAATAAATTTTAAAAAAATATTTATTTCTACATAAATAAAAATATCTAAATAGCCATAGATTTGCTGGAAAATTTTGATTTATTACAAATTTTCTTTTCTCCTCTATTGCTGCAACCCACTGCTGAACAACCGGGCATTCTCTATAAAAATAAAATATAAATATTTTAAATTTTTAATAATGAAATTTTTTTACAATAATTATAATAATACAATTTATACCAAATACATAATATAATGATAAAATCGTTATTGTAAGTTAAGAGAGGTTAAGATATCAAAATTTATATAATTTAAATTTTTCCAATTACCTAATCTTATTTTGTTGTTGTAAATGATTACTTATATATAAAATTAAATTAAACTTTTTTACACTTAACTTCAATATAAATGAAAGTTATTTCTAAAGTGTATATGTCACTTATCAATAAACTAATTAACAAAAAATAAGTCTTTGTCGATATTTTAAATATTTAATTCCGGTCTATACACTATTAATTATGTTAATATAAAATCTTAATATAACAAAACTGTTTATAACATTAAAAAACCTTAAAATAACTTCAAATAACAAGGATCAGCACATATATCACAACAAAAATTTGGCGGACTAATGGCGGACACAAGCGAAAATGAACCTTATTGATTTGACCACTACATGGCCATACCCTTATATTATATAGGTACCCTAAGTTACCCTATTAATGTTAACAGAATAGATTTTGTAGCATAAATTTATAGGCAAGAGAATTGAAATGAGAAATAGTTATATAATTAACATCTCATGTTTATTATTATAGATTACAAATTGTACGTTTCGGTTTGTAAATGGACCATCTTCAGCGTAGTAAGAGAATACAAATATTTTTACATATTGTTATGTCGTCGTAATAAAACAATATGTAAAATAATAGTAATGAAAAACTCTCAACAATATTGTTAAATTTGAAAATTATGTATAGTTATTAAAAAGAATCTTGCTACGGAGACATTCTTGTAGTTCAATATTTTATAAATTATTGAATAAAATTTAATTTATATTAAAATTAAATGTAAAATATTTAATGTAATGCATTAGACAAATGATGTTATTATTCTTGGAATAACTAATCGGAAAATTAAAAAAATATCTATTATTACCGGGGAAAATCTTTTATAAAATTATCAATTTTAAAGCACTTGAGTATTGTTGGAAAATTTAGCTAGTATTTGGATAGTTTTTTAATTAAATAATTATTAGTTAATAATAAAATATTAATTTTATTTCTAGTGTTAAATTTTTTAGTGCGTAAAAGCTAATGAGTATTTTATTTGGAATAATGTAAACTAATTTTAACATTTTATTTTTATTAATACAAAATGAAAACAAAGATAGATAAATTACCAAGAAGAACCATTTTGAATCTTTTATATTTTATCATTTTTATTTATTTATAAAGCTAGATATATACATTCTGTAGAATATTTTGAAAGATATAGACTTGCGTATTTTCTTTTGTTTGATGATAAATATCTAATATATGAAAACTGTCGGAAAAAGAATATTGTCTCTATATAATATTTATTAAAATACAAACTACTCTTTGCAAAATAAATATTATAATACCACATTTTTGAAGTACTATGAATAAAAGTTTCAGACAATTGGAGATCAGGCATAACTGGTTGGACTGGAACTCTAAGGTCCCTCGATAGCGCTGCAGTCACACAAGAAATATAAATAAAACTAGTATTTCTGGTACAAAGATCTTTACTAATTAAAATAAATATGTGTTGTGTTTAAGATGCTTTGGAACCCACTATAAGCTATACATTTGTTGCTTGGCTTATAGAATAACGACCAGCATCATTGACAGTGCAAGTAAAAATTGTTAATGAAACTACAATATATACTTAAATCATCGTATATATTTCCACATTGGGTTTCAAATTTTCGAAAGTAAAATATATGATAATTATATATCAATTTTATTTAAAAATCAATGTTTCGACATACTCTACGTACATTATTATCAGGAAAAATGATGATGATGTACGTAGAGTACGTCAAAACATCGACTTATAAATAAAATTAATGTTGAACTAAATCCTCAAGCTTTTTTATTTTAATATAATGGAATCTGAAATTTTTTTTTTATATTTTATTCTATTTATTAGTAAAAGAATGTTATTATAGTATTACTGAATTAATTATTATAGGTAATATATTTCGTATGTGTGTCTCAATGGTATGAGTTGTACGTATGTTTTTAGACAAATAAATATTATTATTATTATTAATATTTCGAACATACAGATCCCATTTTCATCTAGAAATTACATGAATTATTTTTATGAACAAACATTATTTTTGTGATTGATAATACATGGTTCAAAAAAACAATACAGTTTTTGATTGTCAGTTAATTTCAAATATTTTTTTTCAATCAGAGCGTAAACAAAAGAGCGTAAAAAAATTGAAAATGTAATTTTTAAATTTATCAATGACAAATTTCAAATGATTGAAACGAAATTAACATTCATAAAAGCATATTTACAGTTTAAATTTTTAATGAATAATTTTTTACGTTTTTGTTAATTTTGAATAAAAATCGAAAATTAATTTTTACTTAAATGAAAAGAGTTTGTGCCTCATTTTTATAGATATGTATTTTATATTTTTTGTATGTAAGAATTATTAATCACTTTAAAATTATGGAAATTTAATTTACGTTTCAATTTATATTTTTAAATTAAATAAATTTTAGTTTGAAACAATGGTTCATCGCTAGGGGAAAAATTCCCAAATGTCTATAATTTTTTCGATTAAATTTACCCCATCAATTTGTTTTTTTTTTAAATGAAAACGTGCCGTGCGAATCAATTGCGTGTTTTTTCCATCTAAACCACGGAAGAAACCTTTCCAAAGAATAACTGTCACACCTTTAATTTCATCTTCGTAACGCAGCAAATTTAACTTGATTCGAGATTTGTTTTTTCCGTCTTCCCTCCAAAATGATCCCCCAATCGGGCGCGATCAATCAATCGGTCTTTTTCCGGAAACGTATCATCGAAAATCCCTTATAATCCATTCGGCGAAAAGAGCTACTTTGAGGTTAGGATTTTTTTTCTTCTAAGTTTTTAGCCCGCGTTTTTTTTTCGGCTTGCGATGATTAATGCTCGGATGAAAGACGCAAGAATTGTGGGTGGGGGGAGAGGCGGTCGGCCAAAAATAGCAATTAGTGTTTGAAATTACTAATGAAATTAGTTTTATCTATATGGTTTGGCGAATTTAATTAGCAGTAATGTCATTGGGAGTAAATTAACTTGAGAGATGAATTGCGCAGAATACGATTAGCGAAAAGCGGAACGTGTCTTAGATATGAATTTTGCGAAATTATATGAAAGTTGAAATTTTTTATCGAGTGCATTAATGTATGACTCTCTTGTTTTTAAAACAAAATATGTTAGCATAGAGGTTTTAAATTGTAGTATGAAAGATTATAATAAATATAAATAGTATTGCATAATGTACCACATATACTAACCAATGACAGATTCGTAAGTGACAAATATCAGTATAGACATAAAAAAAATATTTGACACTATTCGAATTTTTATTTGAACCACACTAATAATAATGTAAACACTATTTTTACATTAAGTACAAATTACAAGAAGTATACTCCTGCCGTTACTAAAAATCACTAAAATAATTAGAACCAAAATATTTTTACACTATTGTAAAGTGTAGTTTATACACAAAATTAGTGTCATTTTTTTTTTTACACTGAAACATTTACACACAGATTTTTATTGTTTTTTAACACCAAATCTAACAAATTTTATTGCGTAGAAAAAAATTATAATACCTTATTAGATAAAACATAAAAGATCTGTATGATTTCAAATTATTATACGAGTATTAATATTGAAATTTACATATATGTATAATTGTATACACAAATACATATTTTTTTAATATTTCATGTGTAATATCAATAAAACAAATATTAAACAATTATTAGTTATTTTTATATTTTATTTCACATAACTGTAATATAGAAAAATTATTTTCAAAATATTACAACTGTTACAAAATATAATTAAATTTAATATTGTATAATTTACAATACGCATATAGTATTCCGAAATAGAAACATATATTTCAAAACAATTATTTTGTTTTAATAAAAGTTTTATTTGTTAAACATAGTAAGCAGAAACAATATCATTTTATTTCAGCAAATATATATATATATATATATATATATATATATATATATATATAAATAGAAATTTATTTGAAACTTCTCGATAAAAATAACTTGTTGAAGTAAAGTTTCAAATTTACACGCTTGAGTTGTACATGTAAGCTTAGTAAAAGTTTAGTTTTATTTTATTAAGTTTCAATTACTTTATTAACATTTTTTATATTCAATTTTAAAGTTTTTAAATTTTTTTTAAATGTTTTATTAGATAATATAAGAAAATTAGAATTACAAAGAATAGATTTTTCTTATAACAATTATATTTTTAGTATATTAGTTGGCCGATTCATTAACTTGTCAACTTACCAATTAATGAGGCAGTTTTAAGACAGTTGAAAATTTAATTGCCTAGATAACTTATTGATTAAATTAGCAAATCTTTAAGCAAGCAAACCTATGAGTGCTAATTTCATATACATTTGTATTTCACAATATTTTAAAAGTTACTTATTTTAATGTGGTTGCTCATTCAAAAATGTTTTGAATTTGCAAGTTTTGTCTTCAAATCGTAGCTAAACATCAACAATTTTTGTTGTAGATCTAAACTACAATAATTTTACGAAAATGTGTAACATCAGTTTATAATATCGGATATGTCAACAAAATAGTAAATTTTCCAATAAAATATTTATAAAATTAAATACTACATTACAGATTTATTACTACACAACAAAAAAATTTAAGTTGTAAACGCTTCCCACTTATGTGATTCGTATTTGGTGTAAAATTTGAATATCAAAAAAAACAATAAAATTTATAATTTTTTTGCAGTAATATTATTTTAACTTTAAATTTTGTTTATTTACATTTATAGTGTTTTATTTTTGTACCAGCTTTGTATTACATGCATTATAAAAATATATCTTAAATTTTTGTAATTTTACATAGGTTTTATCATTACAAATAACAACATTTTGTAATTTTACTGTGATAATTAATGTAATATTACGTATTTTTAATGAAAAAATCCATTTACAAAACATGTAAAATTACATAAATATTTTACAGTGTGGCGTATGTATGTACTTTCGGTTTTTTAAAATTTCTTAACAAGGGACTTGGTTAAATAAACTAATCAAAAAATAATGGTCCAAAATTAATACTGACCGAATGTGGATGTGGTTAAAATATTTTTTAATATCTAGGGTAGATTTATTCATTCTTTCTAATACGAAATTCTATAGAACAATTTAATTTATTCCTAAATTAAAATTTCTAAATTTTAAGTAAAAATACTATTTCTGAATTAAGATAGCGCTGTTGTTATGGATAATATCATTTCTAGATACTAATGATAAGTTTATTTCTAATTATAAAATGAATACACATTTTTTTTTAATATTTTTCATTATTGAAATGGCCCATTTATTAATTCAAAGTTTAATCAATTTTTGAAAATCGGAAAAAAATAAAATCAACCACGACCAAATTGTTATAATTAAAATTCACTTAATTGAATCTGACATCTTTAATTAAAACAGAAAGGCAAACAATCAGCGCCGAAAAAAAAAAGCCAATTTTCATTTTGTATAAAACGCAAAGCATTGCAAATCGGAAGCTAAATATTTAACCATTGTATCTGAAAAAGATTTGCAAGATTCAACCAATTTCATCTCTCTTATCGTAGCTTAGAATGAAACGGACTTATATGGAAAAACGATGAAAGATAAAGACGGGATACTATCTCTTTCTGGCGAGACATCTGTCGGTATTTCTTTTTCTTAACATCGTCATTAATTTATTTTGTACTGGCTTGTAAGTAGGAACGACACGACGGTTGGTCCATTGGGGAAAAGGAAAACCGCTAGATAAGATACCAACTATCTTGTTCGTCTCTCTGAGTTTTCTTCCCCCCCCCACTTGTACCCCCCTTAGTCCAATCCTGTGAACTAGATCTTTCACCTTGTCAAGGAAATTATGTCATATGTATAAAGTTTCTTCGGAGTACAAAAAAAAAACGACTTAATAATTTATTTTCATTTCTGCGTTTCTCGGATTTTCTTTTTTTTTTGTTTACTTTGCTGAAAGTATATTTTGGAGTTAATTCGAAAAGTTTTAATTTTTAATGTTATGCGTAAAATATTGTACGGAAATTTTTGTTTTCTTAATAATGTGAAGTTAAAAGTTTATTGTATTTTGTAAGATGGAAACAACAAAATTTGTGAAATATAATCATGTGAAATGTAATGTTGAATGAAAACATCATTTTAAATAATATTTTCTTCTAAAATAAATGAAATAATTTCAATTTTATTATCAAATGATTTTTCTTTCAAAAGTTGCATGGAAATTGGAACTGGTTAAATATTTCAAAAAGCATTTTATAATTTAGAATTAATTACGAAAATTGTACTACAAATTAACAAAGAAAGAATTATTTCATTTTTCACTTTATGTGTTTTAATTATTATACATTCTTTGTGAAAGTAAAAATTTTACTTTTGTTCGCATTATAATTAGAAAACGGTTGCGTGAAGGAAATTACATTTAATATGGTAATTTTGACACCTCTTATTTCAAAAATGTTGCTTATAATATTTATAATAGAATATTTATTAATATATTTTTAAAACAAAAAAGTTGCATGTTAAAGTTTTGTTTAATTTTATGTTATGTTAATATTTAAAGGTGATATTAGTAAAGAATTTTAGTTAACTGTTTCTTGATGAAATGCTACTTCTTATTTTGTAATTAATTGGCTAGATGTAGATATTTATATAATATTAATTAAAAATAAGACTAATTTTCGTATTTCTAGTTTTTACGAAACATAGATATCAAAATATATAGACTAAAATATCGCTGTTTTATAATTTAACTTTAAAATTTATATATTATTTTAAACTGTCAGTTATATATTCTGAAACTGATAAATACGAAAAAGAGTGCGATATTATTATAGATAGAGATAGATATGTATATTAACTACTTATCATAAGATGGTAAGATTGTTTGTGTTAACTATAGTTATTCATAGACCTTGAACAAATAAATGTTCGTATTGTCATTGTGAAATTTAATATAATAATACTCAAAAATATTGAGATTTTATATTTTGCCAAAAATTTCACGGTTAAACTGGCCAGTCATTGATGCATAGCCTAACAAATCGATTCAATGACTGAGTATCTTGTGAAATTTTGGGAAAAATATAAAATCTCAATATTTTTGAGTATTATTATAGTTATTCAGTTAACGCCGTTAGAGTATGATGTCATCACAGTTAACTATGTATAAATTAAACAATATTTAGCGTGTTTTCATGTGTTGATACTATTCACATGACTTGGGTGAGATATTTTGTACAATCAACAATTTATCTAAATACAGAGTATTATTATAGTTATTCTGTGAACGCCGTTAGAGTATGATATCATCACAGTTAACTATGTATAAATTAAACAATATTTAGCGTGTTTTCATGTGACATGACTTGGGTAAGATATTTTGTACAATCAACAATTTATCTAAATACACAAAAAAAATAACAATTCTCACCTTTTCGATGCTGGTTCCGGCGATTTCCTCGGGTGTAGTAGCTTGACTACCACCCGAATTCTTCTTCAATCGCAGCTTATTGACATGAAACGCCGAACCGTAGCAATACATGAGTATCATCGTTGTCGGGAAATAGAAGCCGCACGCTGTTAAAATTCGTATGGACGCTCTCGAATAGAACGGTTCGCACGCCACCATCCCGGTGGGATTAAAGTAGAATCCACCACGGGGTAATACCAGTACGGAGAAGAGGGTCACGCTTACTATCCAGGTTAATGAGATCACAGCCACGCAACCCTGCAAAGAAAAATTCACACTAAGTTGATGTTTTTCATTGTTTTAGTAATTTTTGATTGTAAATTATAAATGTTTTTTTTTATGTGAGATTACTTGTCTGTATTTTATTGAAAAAGGAAAATTTTGATTGAAATATAAAAATAAAATATATAAAAAAAACTTTTTTAAAAATCACGCTTATATTTAAATGCAATAAAAAGAGGAAAATAAATTTTTTCCTGGTTATCCAAAAATTTGAGAAAGAAATAAAAGCGTGGAGCGCTTAATTATCATTGCGAAATATATAGTTTCCTGGCGCTCCACGCTTTTATTTCTTTCTAAATTTTTAGATAACCAGGAAAAAATTTATTTTCCTCTTTTTAGTGCATTTAAATATAAGCGTGGTTTTTAAAAAAGTTTTTTTTTATATATTTTATTTTCTGCTTTTTAGTCTTATTATCTATCATTTACATTATTCATAAATAAATATATTATTCATAAATAAATATAAGCGTGTCATATCTTGTAATCGGTTTTTTTTTATATATAATGTTGTGTTGTCTCCTGGAAATGATAAGAAGTGGTCTAAAAATTGGTTACAAAATTTGACCGTGACTGACCGCGACAACAACAGAGTGAGTTAATATAAGCGTGGTAAAAATATAATGTAAATTAGATTAGTTCTGACGTTCTGACGAATGACGATAATTTTGTTGGTTTCAAGAAAAAATTCGTTGAATACTGTTTTTCTGAAAATTAGGTTGATATATTTTTATATTCTTAATTACACATGGCGTATTATATACAGTATATTAAGTTATAGTATTTTTGTTTTTTTTGCTTTAAATAAAGAAAAGTTCATTGACCTTGCCGGGATTTGAATCCGGGACCTTCTGCTTTCGCGGCAACTGCGCTACCAACTGTGCCACAAGATCAACGACAAGATATTGCGTTTTTCTATATTTTGACAGGTCATGATAAATTCATGAATATAAATATATACTAACATTGCTAGATTTAAAGACACGTTATGTGATGTATTCGATTGGATTGTATTATGTCGAAAAGCTATTATATTTTTTTATTACAAACAAGATTTGAATTTTAATATAACGAATAATAAAAATATATTGTTTATAATAAATTTCATTAACAACGCTCTGTTATTCTTTGTAGCGAAAATTAATTTAAAACGTAATTATTTTAAATATTTTACTAGCAAGAGGAAAACGAATAAGAGAGTTTTTTAAAATAATAGCACCGGGTAATGTAAATTCCTTGCTCAGATTTTTTACTTTGTTATTTCACCCACCTACATCAGAAAATTGTTTGAGCATTTTTGCGGTGCGCAAGAGTTGAGACGTGTAACACGACGTTAATGTAGAACTACCATATTCTCGGTGTAAAGAAAAAAAGTTGCATGGAGCGGTATTTATAAAACCAGGGTTGAATTCGCAGGAAAAGTTTTAATTTATTAGCTATAGAAATTGCGCGTGTTTTATTTAATTTAATTACATTTACAGTGTGGTATTTTTGTTGTATCGTGTTTAACATTTGAAATTAAAGTTTGTTTGTAAAAAGGTTTTGGAATATAAGTGAAGTTATTTGAAATCATTTGAAATATACTGTATACTTATCCCCGTATGCATAAACATTCATTAAAAATATCGGTCCGTTATTCCTGGATTCCGTATGAAAACTTTCTATGTATATTGCAACGAAATATCTTACGAAATCTACGAATTTTCAGTTTAACCGAGTGTTATACATTTAATGAACGTTTATGCATACGGGCATCAGTATATTACATATTAAATTTTGTCATCACTTGACTTCCTAAGGCAGTAACTTTTGTTGAGTCAAAACTACCGACCGATTATTTGTCAAAAATATTGACACAATTATTTCGCGTTCTTAAGGAGTATAGCGATTCATGGTTCGTCTACGAATATTCTGGATATGTTTACTTCATAAATTCCAAACTCGCGATGACATAAAACTTTGTCTGTAAAAATTAGAGCACTAGATAGGATGATGACTTCTGCGCCATCTTGTACAAAAATTAAAATAATAACGTAGATACTTTATTATTTACATACATACTCATACACACAATTATACTATTTACGTAAAAGGATGTGGCACAAACTCTTTTCACTATACCGAAATTAGTTTCCTTTAAACATTTATGATACCTCTTATTCATGCTCTTCTAGTAACATTCGCTCATGCACAACATTCTATAAATTCTATAAATTCAAAAAAGAAATTTATATAAAAATTATTTGTATTATTATTTTGTACAAAAGTTTCCACAGTACTTATTTAAAATCTACATAACACTGTACAAATTAATAATTCAATAAAATTAATTAGAGAACACACGCAAAAAACTGCTAAATAAAAACACGACAAATGTATTTTGTTTCAAGTTTGTACTAAACAAAGTTAGCTCACTTTGTATATAGGTCATTTTTGTGTGTAAATTCAAAATTCAAGTCTTGTTTTATTAAATTTAACACAAACATTCTTTCCGCGCCGGTTTTTTAATTTGTCGACCAAATTGTAAATTCATGAAAACAAGCCTAACCTAATAAATAAAATGATGTGTGCGTAAGATTTTTCAAAGCAAACACTTTGGCAGTAATATAGATTTTATTTATATAACGTCGTCGTAAAAGGGTTCACAACGGAGTTATTGAAGTAATTTCCGAAGGGTTTTTTATTTTTATGAATCAAGTTTAGATTAGATTGAACTCAAAGGTATTTTCAAAGTAAATAAAATCTTTTGATTGTTTACTGAAGTTCTTTTTTTTGCTGTTATTGAAGGAATAACTTTTTTTAAATGGGGTTTTAATAGGCTCTTAATTTTGACTTCAAATGTTCAATTCGAAAAGTTGAATTGGGTTGAAGTTTTTATTTTTTTTTGTGATTTTATTAGTTTGTGTATTATATGGAATTTTTATCTTTGAAGTTATATTAAATATTCTGAGACAATTAGTTGATTAAGCAAAATTTAACGTAAAATATTTTTACCACTTTTACTGAAAGGATAAGTGGTGTTATAATATATTCAATACAAAGTTAGAAGAGCAAAACTTTTAATTTTTATTTTGTTTTACAGTTGAGTAATATATTATACATTGAGTACAGAGTTACATTAACTTTTCACCAAGGCTGACATTCTCTGCAAGTTTTATATTTTCTTGCGACTATAAAATATAACAATAATATAATGAGAAGGCTTTAAAAATAAGTTCTGTATAAATTTTATCATTGGGAAAAATGATACAAATAACATAAAGTAAATAAATAAACTGAACATAGAAACAAGTTACTATAATAATTGCAAGATCTAACAATATTAAAAGTAGATTGATACGAGACGCAATATAAATTTATAAAAAAAAATAACATCGATTATTTTGAAGGCACTGATTTAAATAAAATTTAATTAATAAATTTATAAATTTTATAATCTAGTTACTTGTATATTGTTACCTAGTAACTTGTTTCTATGTTTTGTTTATTTATTATGTTCATAGAGTACGTCGAAACATCGATTTTTAATTAAAATTTATACAGAACTAAATCCTAAAGTTTTTTATTTTAATTTAATGAGTTCTGAAAAATTTTCTTACGATGTTATAACAATATTTCTTCCTGAACTATTTATTTCATTTCAATGAAATTTTTTTAATAGGTTCTTTTGATGCCCAAAATGGATATGTTTTTTTAGCATTCTAATATTTGTCAGAAATTTTTATGAAAAATTTTTTAATAAGAAAACAAATAAATGTAACCCAATAACGGCATGTCATTTATTTTATAAAATTTGCATTAAATGAACATGAAAATTACATCATAACGGAAAATGCTTACTTCATTAAAACTTTAAGTAATAATTATGTAATAATTAAATACATTTATTAACTTTTAATATTTATTTTAAAAAAATACTTGCTTTTAATAAAAAAAATAAAAAAAATTAAAAATAACGGTTGACATTCTTATTACCAGCAGGCAAAATCAATCTATATTAATTTGCAGATAAATATTATCTCAATTACTTCAATATTAATTGCAATTATAATAGCAGTATAGACTTACTATTTATACTACTGTATCAGATAATTAAAATAAAGAAAAAAATAATTGATTATTGTAGATATAATTGGAAAATATGACGAATAAAATATCATCTAATTATTTTTATTTCTGGATATGTTGTTTCAGATACTTGCTTTTCCAACAATTCAATTAATTAGTTTGAACATTATTAATAATATTTTTAATGTGAAAGCTTTATAAATATACAAAATATTGTACAGAAAATATCTTTTTAATTGCAATTAAATATTTATGAAAATATAATATTAAAATTAAAGATCGACAAATGTTTTTAGTTTTTATATAAACAAGAAATCTATTTATTAGAAAAGGATATAATATCTCGTAACGTTTTACGAGATGTGAACAAAACTATATTATTATTTAATAAAAAAGTCTGATTCTAAATATTTTTTGGTGTTATTTTTTACTTGAAGTATAATATCTAACAGAAAAATGAATTACTCTCTTTTGTTTAAAATGAAAGAGATTTCTTATATAAAATATTTTAATGTTTCTTGATTTTCAATTAATATTTTTAAACAAAAGTTTTACTCATCTTTTTACTTGAATAACTTCCTACCGAATAGCAAACTTTGAAATACAACTCAAGTTGAAAAATCTCTCGATTATAAATTTGCATAAAACGATTTTATATAATATATAATTTTTTCTTTAAATTTATTTTAGCATGAGGTTATTTCGCAAAAAGACAAAACAAAATAACAATTTAAGAAAAACAATTGCAGAGCACATGTGAACAAATACACTAGAGGAAACAAACAAAATTTGCAAAATTTTCAATTTTCTTAAGAAGTACATACGTTAGTTTTTATTTTTGCGGTGAGAATATTTCTGCAAAATTCAGGAATTTATCGTAAATTTCATTTTGTATAAAATTGCTGCTACTTGCTGGATACGTACAATTCTTTCACGGTGCATGTAGGTATGCACAGAAGCTGCAAATCGATAGATTTTTTTATTTCAATTTGTTACTTTTTTTAGTGTTTCTTACTGTATTTTGCCGGAAAATACTTCACATAGTTTTCCAGATTTGTACATTGTACTTCAAATTTCTTGTTTTTCAACTAAGATTTCTATTTATGTAGAGGAATTTTTGCCTTAAAATTTTACAGCAAGTGAGAAATATTGTGTTTATTTTTTTCCTGAATTTACAGTAAATTTATAAAAAGATATATTTCTTTGATTTTGTTATAAATTTGATTACATAAAATTTGTTTAAAACCTACAAGTTAATTTATTTTCAATAATAGAAGTATACACGAGTATACTTAGAAGTATACAAAATTAGAATATAAAATATAAGCGTAGTAGCAGTAAATTTAGTATTTTTTAAATTGAAAAAATATTTTTATTAAAACTTGAATGTTTGTATAATTTAATTTGTTTTTTAAACATTTAGAAAGTACTACATGGTTTATATATACACTAGTAAAAAAAACGAGCCACTTAAAAAATCAGAAAAATTACAGATTTTAAAATAGGTATAACTTGACCAATTTTGAACAAAATTACATAAAATTTTACGTCCGAACAAAATTTAAGTTTCGTTTTTAAGGTTATGTAAGATATGTACCATTTGAACTATTCCGATCCCCACTACATCCCGCAGAAAAAAAACATGTTTTGACTTTAAAAATTGTCAAATTTTGACAATATCTATAATATACGAAAAAAATTTACTAAGCGGGCGTAAAAATTCAAACATTTCTATGTAAATTTCGCTTAATTTCAAGGACTTGCAATGCTTTGGCACGAAGTTATTATTTATTTTTTTACATACCAGAAACAAAATCGCAACTTGCGTACAGAATATAAAATCAAACTGTATTTACTTTAAATTTTTAACTGAATATATATTTATATATATATATATATATATATATATATATATATATATATATATATATACTTGTATATCAATAAACATTCTAAATAAATACTTACAATTAGCAGAATATGTATAATGATATACAAAAATTGTATAAATAATTATTGGAAAATTCTACAAAAAAATTTAAGAAGTAAACTTGTCTATAAACACTAACAATAAAATCAGTTAAATCTTACACTTTGCTACTTAAAGAACAATAAAATTCAACGTCAAAAAAGTTCAAACTTTTTACAACCCAACAAAAGTATCTTAATCTAAAATACTGTGCAAGTCGTTCATTCAATCAAGGCAGTGTCGAAAAAAAAAACTTTATTCTTTTATTTCTCACCTTCCAACGCATTCTATTTCATTTCGTGCTTTTTACGTACCGGACATTACGTCAACGCCAGATACTATACGCATGCGCTATTAACTATCAACTTGAGACTGAATTTGTGTGGCACATGCGTGCTCGTAAAATACCCGTATAAAAACCATCGTCTGGAAAAAAGTTGATTTTTTCGCGTACCAGTTATTTTTGATTTTATTGCTGGGGCTCGGTTATAAATTGACAGATTATTGTATGATTATTACAAGCTGACGATGACGGTTAAAATCTACTGGAAAGTGTCGACTAAGAGTTTGAGAAAATTTTGATGATGTTGCAAAAGTGGTTGAAGTTAATTCTGATAATTACGGAGATAAAAACTTTCTGGATTAAAAAAGGAATAATGTAGTTAAATCTGAGAAAATATCTAATGTGTGTTTTCTTAATGCATATTTTTACAGATATTTGTAGTTCAGCTATAGTGTAATCTGAGTAATATTTCAGAGGTTGTTAGTTCAAGTCGGATGATTCTAGAATATAGATAAAAATGTTATTTTTAGTATTTTAATCTTGTAACCATCAACTAATATTGGTTGTATTTGAGTGGTTTGGAAAATAAATTTATCAGTGACGCACCAATGGAAGATTCAAGGGGCTTTTGCTATTAGAATACGTCAGAAAGATTAATTTATAAATTATTATTGATATTTCTTTATTAAATTTGCATATTTTCACTAAAATAGATATATTTATTAAGCTCAGTTTTTTCAATGGTAAATTTTAGATTTTCTACTGAAATTTATCTATATTTTTTATATATTTTAAAACTAAAATATAGTTTTAATTATACAAACAAAAAATATACAAAAAAGTATTTCTATATCTATGTTTTGTTTTTATAAAAACAGAAATCTTTCTTTGTTTTTCCTTCAGTAAATTACAATAATGGTTAAATTTGTAAAAATATTTTAATACATTTCTTGTCTGTTTTTAATTATTTTATATTTTTTTATATACTTGTGTTCGACAAACAATTTAGTATTAATTTACATGTATAATGGTGGCAGTTGATATTGAGACATACAATTAGGTACTAGCACATATGTTTCAAGGTCAAATTTACCCGGATTATATAATATTTTTGACATCAAACTAATGCACGCGCATTACAAATTGCACATAAAACCAATACATGTGACATTTGCGATGCGCGCGCATTTTTTTTTATGTTAAAAACATTGTATGGTACGGATAACTTTGTCATTAAAACATGCATGCAAGTATAACAACGATATAATAGCAGATTTTTACAAATTACTTCAGTTCCTTTGAAAAAAAATAATATTTTGTAAACAAAATAATATTTTGTAAACAAAAAGTTTCGTAATTTTTTTAACATTCAAAAGAAATCTTTTTAAAAACAAAAACATAAATTGCTGCAATGTTTTCAGAAAAATCAAATTGTGTGTTTGTTTTGTAAACAGTAAATTCATCTTTCGTAAAAATTATTTAATGTTCCTTAGTAAATTTATTGGAAAAAAAGCACAGACACACACACACACACACAATAAAAAAACTCGGAATAATAACATCATTTCTTTCATTGCATCAGATAGATAGACAGCGTTCAGCGCCACAAAACCCGATTGTTCAATTCGCGAACTAACTAAAAAACAAATAAACATCACGTCTTACATTTCGTACAGTTTTACTAGACGATATGATTTCTACGTGGCTATAACAGTTAACGTTTATGAACGATATAAACTAACATCAATTTAAATCAAATTATTTTCTAGGTAACGATAAATTCGCAAGGCGAAATTTTGTATTGTTACCATACAATTTGGTTGTGGGAGAGTTTAAGCGTATATACGAGAAGCATGTTTTACATTTACATTGTTTTAAATGGTCGTTAGTCTTGACAAATTTAAGCTTGATTTATTAAAACGATTGTGGTAGAAGAAATCGGTTTAAAACGACGAAATAAAAATACCTAAACAGTTCGTTTTAAATGCTGATTGTATATTTGCTTTTTATAATGAATAAATACATATACAAATATATAGTTTTATATTATTACATGCCAGCTTAAACGCTTACTGTATCATTTTGAATTCATTTTTATAAAAACTATGAGATATGTTTATTTGTTTATTAATTTATATTTTGTTATATATTATATGAGTAATTCTATATTTGAAAAACCTGTTTGAAAAACTTCAATAATTAATGTATAGCATACAGAAGATTTTCGATTATTCGGAGTTGCATTAACCAGGGTAGTAAAATAATAATTTTTTTAAAAAATAATTTTTCGGAATCTCTCGTATACAAATTGTAAAAATATTTTTTATTCAGGTACATAATATTAGAATTACATTGTTTTGTTTTGTTTTACTCTAAAAAATCTGTAATTTTTACATAATTCATAATAATTACATAAAATCATTAAAAATGACCTAAAAAGTATGTAAAATTGCTTACTTTCTGCAAATTGCGTCACATATTTAATATAGAATTATGTATTGTTGGTATAACTTTTTTAATTATGTAAAATTGCAGCTTGTATATTAATATCTGTAATAATTCATGAAAATAATGAGACATATTTCAAAATACACCCTTTAGGTAAATTTAGAAATGTATGTAATTAAACCAACAATAATATTACAGAACTAAACACATTTTTACCTATTTATAGAAAATTCCTGACAGCAAATTTACTGAAGTTCTATAAATTTACTAAAAGAGAGTTTGTTAAAAAAACTGTAATATTAGATACATATATAGTTTTACATCCAGTTGGTAATATCATATTACATAATGTTTGTAATAATTCTAATATTATGTATTTTTAAACAATTATGTAAAATTACAACAGTTGAGTAATTATACCTAGAAATACAGAGCATCATAGTGTCTCATGGTTTGTAGGTAAAAATTACATATTTTTTTAAAGTGTTATTAAAAATATTTTAGTCTATTTTAAAGTGTGAATAATCTAACCTATTTTAAAATAGGACTATGATACATTAACATAATCGGTATTCATGTCAAAAACAGCACAAAACTTGTTCTAAATATAACACATTATATTACAAAAAACTATTTCCGTATACCCTTCATGTTTATTAAGCATTCAAACAAAAACTATGATAAACATCTTTAATCCTAGACCTTCATAATTACCAATTCCGTCTAGGACAAGACAAAACTTTCACTATATTCACATCCGCTTCATCCCTCTGATCTTGAATCCACGCGTTACCCATCAAAATTTCGCTTGTACAATCAACGATGGAATGCGGTCACCAGGCCCCGTCCTGCCGTTGCTGCCGTTATTGTCGATCACGGCCCCAGGAATGGCATCTTTCAGTTAGCCCCGGTGCGATAAAAGTTTTGTCAACGGAGTTTCGCACCCGAGTTTTTGCTTATATCGGATTCTTCGATAAAGTTCGCTATAGAGCAACGACAGAGAGAACTCCTGGTTAGGCAAACTTGGCCGAACTGCTACCCGACGACTTACTTGTGTTACTGCCTGGAATTGTTTGTGCTGAGGGTTGGGTCGAGGGGTTGGTCTTGAGGAATAGTGGAAGGAAGTGGCAGTAGTTTCGGGATGTTGTTTGTGTGCAATTGCTGGAAAATGTATTAAGACAAAGGATTAGTGTTGGAAAGAAATTTTATTTTAGTTTATGGAAAATTTATTTATATTAATATAGCAAAACATTTTTTAGAACGCATTATATTAAAATAAAAAGCTTTATGTTTAAGTTCCGTTTATTTTAATAGAAATTCAACGTTTTGATATACAATATCATTATCAGGAAAAAATGTACAAATGGCTTCCTTTTATTAACATTTTGTAAATTTTATAATCTAGTTATTTTGTTACTTGGTAACTTTTTATGTTTGTTCGCTTATTATTTATGTCATTTGTTTATTTTTTCCTGATTATGATATACTTGGAGTATATCGAAATGTCGATTTTCTAATTAAATTTATAGAGAATAGAATTCTTGTTATACAATAGAATTTCGTAATTTGTTCTTCATGGCTGGTTAAGTACTAATATAGTTTTTAATAAAAAAAATTTTAAATAAAATCGTGTCATTTAATTTTTTTTAATATATATTTTATTTTAGATTTTTAAATTTATACAGAATTTGTTTGAAATAAAAATTTTGTTATCGGAGATAAACATGTATGTAAAGAAATCGGGTAATAAAGATGATTATAAATTTTATTTCAAAATTTCACGGCAAACAAATAGAGTTTTATCGTTAATTAAAATCGTGTAGAACTGAGTGAAAATAGAATGCAAAATTTGATGATAAAAAAAATAAACAAACAGTTTTTATGTTAAATAAAATTGTACAATATTTTTTTTTATATTTTTAATTACACATGATGTATTATATATTAGGTTCTTGCATTTTGTTTTTGCTTAAATAGTCATTAATTTTTTTTTGATTAACTAATTAAACCATTAGTTAGTTTTTGAATGAAGAAAAATGCATTTATCTTGCAAACCCCGGCAAGGTCAATGCATTTTTCTTCATTCAAAAATTATCTAATGATTTAATTAGTTCATCAAAATAAATTAATGGAAATTTAAGCAAAAACAAAATACTATAATCTAATTGTATAATAATTATTTAAATTTATAAAAATACATGAGAAATTCGTTTGGTTATTTAGTTTAGATACGAAATAAATTATCTTTACAAGTATTAGTACTATGTTTTTATGTTTATATTAAAATATTCGAAGTATGTCCTTTAATCTACTTCACTTTGATCTAATATTCAATACACTAGTATTATATCTAGGTAATTTCTTTGTAGATATAGTAAATCGTCTCTGCTTTAGTGCTTTCGTATTCCAATCGTATTTACTCACTTGCATTCGATTCGCTTAGTAATTTGATTTGATTACTCAATCTTGAATTTATTTCCAATGATCAAGTTCTCTAAAGGAAAATGTATTCTGTTCGTAATTATATTTCCATGGCATATTGAAATTAATCGTAATTTCTTATTGAATTAAGAACTATTAAATCTAGATGTCAATTTAATAACGTGATTAAATTATAAAGTGCGAATAAAATACTGAAGATAGTTGACAGTTAATTTTCGTTGTTAACGATTGATTAAGTTAGTAACTTTTTATGCAATTGATTCAATATTTGTCACGATTGCATGTAGTCGTTAATGATGCTAATATTTGGAAAAAACTAATTTTGGAATAATGGAAAGAGTTTGTGCCTCATCCTTTACACATAACATAAATTATTATTATTTTTTTTTATCTTCAATTTTTCACAAATCAGTAACATAATATAGTAACACAATATCAATATTTTAATACACTTGAAGAAAAAAGTATATTATATAGAAAAATGTATCTACCGTTATTATTTTAATTAAATTTTATATTTAAAAAAAATATTTCAAATTTATTATATTTAAAAATTTTATATTCACATATGTTACTTCTAATATACTAATATCAAACCCAAAATATAATTATATACATTGCATAATTTTTTTTTATTACAACATAAAAGAAATACTTATTGTCACATCAGCGCGTCATTCTTTTATTTTTATGCCACCTCGAACGTCGAAAAAATAAAACCCAAAAACAAAATATAAACTCATCAAAAAGAAGTAAAACTCGAACTTTTCATAACTTGTCAGTGTCATCAGCATCGTTCCTGTAACTATCTAACCTATCCGTGGGTCGTGATGATCGGCATGGTCTTCTTTTATCCCTCTTTCTTCTCTTTTAGAAACAACCCTTAAGGCCTGAAAACAGTTGCTCTCAAACTTTTACTATTAATGGTATACCTTGTTCTTATAAAATGACATTCAGGACATTCAGCAAATTGAAATGTGAACTTGAAATTAATATTGTATTGTCCTATCAATTACAAATTAATATAACCAAATATTTATTATGAAAATAGACAATAGGTTAGGTTAGATATATGATATTAAAGCAATGATGTATTAAATAAGACAAAAATATATGGAGAACATAGTTTTATTGTTAGCTGTAACTTACGTAATAATAAATATATACAAATTATTGACACGCGGTGGTACGATTCTTACCTGGTTTTAGGTTCAAATTTTAATCCATTAAACTCTTTTTGAAATAATCGGCGTGCAATCTCGCTATGCAAATTTTCAGTAAGAAATAAAAACCCAATTATCACCTGCAGTTTATATGTACCCGATAGATTAATCCATCTCAGTATTATATAAAAAAGTTTGTATAAAAAAAATTAAATATCTATGACAGAGCAAAGTTCAAATACAGATTAATGTGAATTTTGTTAGTGTTAGATATTGGTTAATTTAACTGACACAAACAAAAAAACAATTAATATTTATTAACAAATTTAATTTTATCTAGGGGTTCTTCGGAACAGTTTGAATATCTCAGTCTGTACAGCATCAACGAGTCTAACTCTTGGAGCCCTCCCGGCAGCACGATGCTATCAGACACAAGTCATTTTTCTCCGAAGATTTTTTCTTAGTGTTGGTAGCGGAACGGGTGTATGGCGGGGGTGTAGTGAGGCGTAATGTGCTCATTTGGGCGTCCGGCACGAGGGCGCCAGTGTCGCCCGATAAAACCTCCCGATAATTATGGGTGTAGCGCGCGCCTCGACTGTGCGACACATCGTAAATGGGGTCGTTGAATTTGATACTCCGAACGTATAATGCTACTGCTGCCCTTGGCTGAACTGTGCTTTTCATTGGGATACTCTCAAATTTGATTTGGAATGATTTCTATTTAATGAATGAAAATGATGCGATGTTTGTTTTTTGTTTATGTACTGGTTGAAATTTATTATGGTGATAACTTTAGACATCATTTTTGAAAAAGATGAAAAAAAAAAATAACAAATTAGGGAAATGAATTGAATTTTAATTATACACACCTATACACTAGCAATACCAAAAATTCTTACATTTACGCAGTTTTGGAACAGATAAAGAAAAAATTATCTAGATAAAAATAAGAGTATTTTTAAATCATCTAGATAAGGTAATAGATAACAAAATAAAAATGTATCTAGATAATAAATAAATAGATAATACGTATTAGTTAAGAAATATATTTAATTTTTAAAATAATTATCTGTACATATAATTTTGAAATAAATAAAAGACAAATTAAAAATTTTCTTATTGTTATTAATATTATATAAAATTTAGTTTTATAACAAATATACCATTTGATTTTAAAATTATATAAAAGTGCTTAAAATATTTATATTTATGTAAACACAATTACGGAGGCATTAATTAAGTTCAATTTTAAGATAAACTTGCAAATACTTACAATTTAAATATTTTTTTTGCAAAAATATGATCTAGATGATTTTACAATGGACTGTAAGAAAACTAATCTAGATTAGATAATAAATAAATTTGGTTTTATGTAATTAATAATAATTTATAACCTAGTTACTTGTATTTTGTTAGCTAATAACCCTATACGATGTATGGCGAAAAATGTGCGACGAATATAGACTGGCCACAGCATACCAGCACAGAAAATTCTATAAATTCAATGGATACCGGCCGTGAAAACCTGGAGATTACTATAGAGCCGTGATTCTCAAAGTGGGCAATATTACCCCCTTGTGGACAATTTAACTTCTTTGGTGGGCAATGGTGAGCTGATGGGTATTAGGGGGGCTATGAAGATTCTCGGGGCAAAATAAAAATAATGCGCAAACATTATTTTTTTAAAGCATGGGGAGGAGCATTGGATATTTATTACCACGCTTATATTAACTCACTCTGTTGTTGTCGCGGTCAAATTTTGTAACCAATTTTTAGACCACTTCTTATCATTTGATCTCACTGAAATTTTGCATGTAGTTTCATTCCAGGAGACAACACAATATTATATATATAAAAAAAAAAAACCGATTACAAGATATGACACGCTTATATTTATTTTTTTAATACAACTAATGACATCTGTCACATGAACTATTTTTTTGTTCAATTAACAATTGAATAATGTAAATGACAGATAAGCGTGGTTTTTAAAAAAGTTTTTTTTAAATTGAATCTTATATCATTTATCCTAGTGGAAACGGACGTTGAGTTTCGTCGAAACGTCGATATTAAATAAATTTTAATACAGAACTTTTTTAATTCATAATTGGGCAATAGCTCAAATAAGTTTGAGAATCTATACTATGGAGTAAACTATATTAACTATTAACATAACCAAATTCGTCTAATTTTTACTTTTGGCAATTCATTTAAAAACATTTGAAATAATTGAATATTAATTTGCATTATTTTCTTGCAAATATCATTAATAATTAAAAACTATTTCATGAAATCAATCATATTATGGATCAAATAATCACATTGTTTAAATGATTTCTCAAAAACATTATTACCTTTAGGTATTAGGTAGACGAATAGAACTAGTTTACTTTAAACACTTTTGTGTTTAGTGATACTATTGGACACAATTTTATCGCGTTTGATGAAAATGTCGGTCAAAGCTTTATTGCATTGCACTCAAAAGGGAGAAGTTTCGTGAAACAATCGACTGAAAGTAATGCGTAAAGTTTGTATTGTACTTTGTCATTATTATTTTTCAGTCAAAACTTCTCTTAACAACTATTTTCAATTTTATTATTTTTTATATACTAATTTTCAAACAATATTCTTTAATATAGCAAAGTTTTATTAAAATTAAAACAAGCAATTACAAAGATTGTTTTTGTTTTTGTTAATTTTTTATTTATTTTATTGCAATCATAGTTAATTAATTTATCGACTTTTTTTTGATATTATAGAAATTAGCTTTTTGCAAGGAGATTGGTTGATATTGCTTGTACAATCCTTAGAGGAATTCTAATTCTAATTTAATATTATGAAGAAGAAAAAATACTTTCTTTATAATGGCTAACATTCAACATTATTTATATGTAGTTAAAAAAAAGAAACATTTTTTTTATCAAAGTTATATTTTTGTTTACTTAAAATAATTTTTAGTTTCTTAAAAAAATTGACTTTTTAGTCAATTTTGACTAAATTTTAATGTTATTATAATTATTTTATTTTGTATATAGTAATATTTTAAAAACAAATCACACAATACCAGATATATAAAAACACACGTTTTACAAATGAAATAGATATAAAATCTAATTACTTAATATTTAAAAATAGTATTATTTTAATACACCCACAAAATTTCAAAATAATTCAATATCATCATTTGAACATGTCGCAAAAATCCAAAAAAAACTCGTATTGGGAATTCGACCCAATGACCTAGATTCCATTCTCCTGCCGCTAAGGCCTAATTTACGAGCAACGACGTCTGCACTGATGGTCGCCAGCTCAAAGCTCACAGCTTCCGCCCTGCTAGGAGCGACAAAGATGCTCCCCCAGCAGCAGAGCAGAGTCTGTCGTCTAACCCGCTTCGTCCACGTACCGGGGAAGATGAACGTTGACCATTATAGAACTCCATAAGATGCCATCCAGTTGTATTAAGATAACGTTGTATTAATTAGATGGGTTTCAAGCTAGATTAGTTCACGCGAAGAATAGATCGGTTTTTTGCTCCGGAATTATTTAGATTGATACTGTAAGGATCGGGTAAACGGATTGGTTTAATAATTAATATGTGAAGGAAGATGGTTTTTGCAAGTCAAGGAGTGGTATTGTTAACATGCGGTTTGCGGTTTTGGTGTTGCAATTAAAATCTTTACTTTGAAGCAGGGCATGAAACCGGTTAATTAAACTGGTTACCGATATTTTTGTAAATATTTTGTAATCTTTTACCTCAACCTTAACCGATATTATAAAATTTTTATAAAAATAATACGAAATATTTTCTATATAATCTATATTTTTTAGCAAAATTTATAAACATTTAACATTCATATTAAACAATTTTAAAGTAAGTAAACAAAATTGAATCTTTTTTTCCAAAATTAAAGAAAGACCCGTGTTTTTTTTTCGTTTAAAATAATGGTTCGTTAAAATGAAAATTCTTAGATCCCGTAAGAAATCTTTCTATGAATACTGCAACAAAATTTCTTACGAGATCCAAGAATTTTCATTTTAACGAACAGTTATTTTTAACGAAAATGTTTATGTAGACGGGCAAGAATATTTTATAACCTATTAGCTTTAAAAAACTTTAAATAAATTTTATTTCTCATTTCTATTTTAAGTGTGAAATTTTTAACTTAAATTTCTATCGCATTGATCTTAATTCTTCTTCATGTCACTATTAAGAATAAAATAGAACTTATTAAATTGAAATTAAATAGCGTTAAACAAACGTATTGTTTTGAAAAAAATAAAAATTAAGAGAAAAAGATCAAAGATGATGCAATATTATATTTTTAAAACAATTCAGTTATTTTGCTGAATAAATTCTTCGCTTTGTAGTGAGCACTGTACTTTTAAAGTTTTGTATTTCTTTATTTATTTGACTTTGAATGAAACAGTAAATTGTTCCATTTTTAGCTATTTTGTAAAAGAGTGCATTTCTTTCTAGGTTATTTTTTATACATTTGTTGCAATTTAAAATTGCTGTAAAATGTAAATTCTTTTATCTTCACTTTTTTCGTTTAAGAACTGGATTTTTTTAATAATTAAGAATTGTTCATTTAATTACATAAAAAGAATATTTAGTGTGGTAATGATATTTTATTTAAAATATTACAAAGTTAAGTTTTTATTATCATATAGAAATATATATATAAAATAAAATAAAATATAATAAAAAACCACAGCAATCAAACTTTAATAAATATTCAAAATTAAATTTACTGTTTGTAAGTATAAATTGGAAAACCGAAAAAAATAAACGAGAAAAATATAACCTTTTCAGAATTCAATAAAAACTTCATTTAACTTTTTTTCAAGGGGTATATTGAAAACAAAAATTTAAAACACATAAAAAGTTCTGTAGTATAAAAATACAATAGTGTTTACATAAAAATAAAAAAATAAATAAGATATATAATTTTAAGTTAAATTTTGATTTAAAAATATTGAAAAACAACAACTAAATTTTGATTTAAAATATTGAAAAAATTTTCGGAACTCATAATGATTAAAAAACCAGTTTTGGTAAAAGATTCTGTTTTATTTCTTTATAATAGGATTTAGTTTGTAAACTACAATATTTCTAACAAATTTTGAAAATATGTTTAACCACAAAAACAAAAACATTTTACTCATTATTTTTAATTTCAATAGTTTTCCATAGAAATTATAACAAATTAACATGATTTAATCTACGAAATAAATCATTTCCGCTCTTAACAAATCTTCCCAAACAAATGAAAAGCACACAAAAATTAATAGCACTAGAGTACGAGCAAAACAAAAGCAAAATAGAAAAATAAACGTGCAAAACAGAGATTAATCTAAATTTGCTTTTAAGTTTAGGTTGCTACGCAAGCACACCCCCTCTGAAAAATATCCGCAAGCTTGCATGCTTTTGGCTACGAGCCGATTTCGGTGGGGCCAGCTTAAAGCGTGGCTTTTTTGATGGTAGCACTGTGTGACGTAATCGTTTAAAATCTGGCAACCGCTACTATGCCCGGCTTGCACTAGTTTATGAAACAGTAATTACAAACAATTTATCATCCGAGTGGTAGGGGATGATGCGATATTGTTATGTAGTAGGAGAAGAGAGGAGAGGGCGGAAATACAATGATGGTATTTGGAATAATATATGATTTTTTGAAGTTTTAATTTATTTGAAGAGTCAATTTATGTAATTATCTTTAATTATCTCAACCATTGACAGCTATAGTAATAAAATAAATAAATTTTCTTAAAAAAAATTAATAAAAGTTATATTGTCAGTTTCATATTATCATTATGCAACTCAAGTTTTTTTTTTTATTTATAACTTGCATGCACAGTAGAACAAAATTCGGTAATTTTGCATAAAAACTCGGACAGACTGATTAACAACAGTTTAATATGTAAATTTACAGACGTCACATAAAAATTTTATTATTATTTTTTGCATGTTTTTTATTAAAATCTGTGTACATTCTATTCAAAAATATGAATAAATACAAGAACTTAAAATATGATTTTATGTAGTAAAATATTTTTCAGAACTCATTGTATTAAAATAGAAACTGTATTAGGATAAAATTTTGTGTAATTATTTTATAAAAACGACGTTTCGACGAAATTGGACACTCGTCTTCATCAGGTCAAAATTTATAAATTTTGATTTGATGAAGACGTGCGTTCAATTTCGTCGAAACGTCGTTTTTATAAAATAATTAAACAGAATTTTATCTTAAAACAGTTTTTATTTTAATGCTTTTATGTATCTACAGTCAAAATTTGAAAAATTTGCTTAATTTTGTAATATTATTGGTATAATTACAAATATTACAGATATTAATAATGCAAGCTGTAATTTTATGTAATTTAAGAAATTATACCAACAATATGTAATTCTACATTAAGTTTGTGATGCAATTTGCAGAAAGTAAGCAATTTTACATACTTATTAGGTCATTTTTACTTATTTTATGTGATTATTATGAATTATGTAAAAATTTCAGAGTTTTGAGGTAGAAATACAGAATATTTATAGTAAAATGAAATTACAGATTTTTATAGTAAAATTTTATCATTATTTTTGGTAATTTCGCAAATTTTTTTAAGAGTGTACTAAATAATTTTATGATAATAACAAAGTATAGAATACATCAAAATGAAAACAAAAATTGAAAAAATCTCATAACATATAAATTTATCTATTGCAAAACGCAACAACAGCATCAAAATAAAACTCTATATCGAGTTCATTACTACGACTGTCATTTCATGAACGTATCCAGTGGGACTGCAACACTATATTCTCTGCCTGGCATCACCGACGTTTTCTTGTCATATGTCAGACTTTGGCGGACTAGTTGACAAGCTTGTGTTAAATAAAATAAGACTGGAGCGGGCAAAATCAATACCGTGATTTTTCAATTTCCAAACGGGGAAATGTATTATCCGATGTCTACCAATTTTCCATACTGGTTACCAGTTTTCCTGAATAAATTTTCAACTTGCTGAGGGTGATTTTTCTTTATATTAGAAAAACGAGATTGATTTATTTTATTTACCTTTTGCCAAGCTAATGTGTTTTTGCAACACTGCTATTATAAGTCATATACTTCAAATATTCACGGCATGTTTTATAATAATAATAACAATAAAAAAAAAGTAATTCAACATAGTAAAATATTTTTCAGAACTCATTGTATTTAAATAAAAACTGTTTTACGATTAGATACTGTTTAGAAAAAAAAAATTGACTTGATGAAAACAAGCGTTCAGTCTTGTCGAAACGTCGTTTTTATAAAATAATTAAAGAGAATCTAATCCCAAAACAGTTTTTATTTAAAGTAATTTAAATTAATATTTGAATACTTTTACGAAATCAGTTTTATGATTTAGTTTTAGTTTCACGTTTTAATACAACGCCAAAACTGGACCATTCACATTACGTATTTTTCCTGACGAATTTTCAGTTACGTCTGCCCAGTGATGACAATTTAAATGCTTTTAAAAATCATTTCTGACATTTCTTTGTTTACGTTGTATACATGCCAAATAGTTTTTAAGTTATCTTCAGTATAGTTTTTCTTACAGTTTAAGTTGTTTTATTGGGTTAAATACGTCTGAAGGAGAATTTATTATTTTGCAAAATAATAAAATTATTTAAAAAATACAAGTGTGAAACAGAACATTTGGAATAGCATAAAACATAAATATAATTTTACAGAGAAAAATTTTTTTCAGAACTCATTATATTAAAATGAAACTGCTTTAGTTTAAAGTATATATAATCGACGTTTCGACGAACTCAACGTTAGTTTTCATCAGGAAAAATGTATCAGTTTTCCTGATAAAGACAAACGTTAACTTCGTGGAAATGTCGATTATAAATAAATATTAATACAGAAAATTAACACTTTTGGCCGTTACTTTGTTAAATTTCATATTGAAATAAAATATAAAACTTTTTTAATTTTGAAAAATTTCACATTAATACACAAATATTGTGACTGCAGTTGCGACAAACATTGTCATTATCAATACAGAACTTTAACCTAGAGCAGTTTTATTTTTATAATTTTACAGGTTTCTAAAATAAATTTGCCATTTTCTTTGTTTTACACTGATTTTGCTTGTAAAAAGGCAATGTTAATAATATTTAAGAACGAAAAACCAGAATAAAATTGTCACGAAGATAAGCTTGTAAATGTTTCATTTAAGATATTCATTTGTGAAATTACAAAATATGTTTCAATTTTACCCTATTCCAAGTAGGCATATTTTCATTAATTTTAGAATAAAAGCAATATATAATCATAAAAAAAATATAATCCATCTTATTATTATTTTCAAGAGCTTATAAATGTAGGAATATTTTTTTATTATTTATGTTAAGTATTTATAATTTTCAATAAAATATATTTTTACATACTCTGCATTATCAAAAATAAAATATACATTATTTAAAACGATTTGTTTTCTTCTAACTTCTTGAGTATAATAATATTCTAAAATAAAAGCAATTTAAAATCAATTTTATTAATCATATTTGAAAGAAAGCATTTTAATTTTGTAAACAAATCAAAGGAAACACAATACTTCTTTGACGTTTCTTAAAATAATTTACCCATTTTATGCCTGACAAGCAGAGTATTCATTCAAAAAAAATAATTCTTGAAAGCTTGAAAACAACCATTGTATACAAAGATGCTTTAACATCAACAATGATTTTGTAAGGGTAAAAACATTCGTACGATTGAAAAATTATAACCCCCGCTTGGTCGAAGACAAAACATCGACCATTAGAAAGTCTTCTGTTTGCACATTAATTATTTTTAATGATTCCATCATTTTTAGTAAAAGTGATTAATGATAAAATAGCATCATTAATTTATTAAAACATCTTTTATTTTAAAAAGAATATTTTAAAGTAAACAATATTATACGTACATCTCTTTTCACGTTATTTGGAGATCTTAATTAATGTTCCAACGAAATATGGTAGCAGTTCTGGGTTTGCCACATTTAAGTGAAAATCAATAATGACCTTTTTACACGCTTTTATAGTATTATAAATTTGAGTGAAAGTTATAAATTATTTTTTCTAAATTTATGAAACCTAACAATTTTAATCTATACAGCTTATGATTCCATGGCTTTAATTTTTAAATTTATTATACTTTTATTATATATTTTTTTATGTTTGCAATAAATTTTTGTATAAAATTTAATTTTTGTTTCATAATAAAAAATAACAAATCATTTGTATAATAATTTATATTCTTCTAACAGATTGTCCTAATTAAAAGGCGGCTGGATTTTTTTATTACGTACAATAATTTTTATCATTATTAATATTGAAGTATTTCAGTATTTGATTAGTAAATTAAGGATATATACATACATACGCAATCACGCCATGTACTGTAAAAACATAAAAACTAGTTGTTTGAAAAGAGTACATTAAATATTAATTTTACTATAAAAAAAAAAATGTTTTTCTTTTCATTTGTTAATAAATTTACAAAGTCTTAGATCAGTTTTGAAGTATTTATTTTTTTATCATTAATTTATGAATTTTACATTAATTTTAAATAAATACAATAAAAAAAATTTCAGAACTCATTATATTAAAATAAAACTGCTTTAGGTTAAAATTTTGTATTAATATTTATTTATAATCGACGTTTCGACGAACACAACGTCCGTCTTCATCAAGAAAAATAATGATTTTTAAATAATTTTTGTTAATAAAGACTGACGTTATAATTAATATTAATACAGAACTTTAACCTCAAGCAGTTTTATTTTAAATACAAATTTTAAGACTACATCTTTCTAAAAATATTAGAAAGATATTTTATTTTTATTATTAATATTATTAAAAAACACCATTAGTTTAAATTGATTGTAAATTTTTATCTGTAATTAAATATAATAATTAATAAAATTTTAAGTTTAGATAGATATCTAATTTTTTTCATTCTTTAATATTTGGAATATTTTAATAATTACGACGGTATTTTAAAAATTAATATTATAATTTATAGATTTTATCATACTCAGTTTTTTTCAATTTTAGATTATTTTAGTAATTGCAACTATTAAAAATAAACTTTTGAAATATATATTTATTTTTATTATCTACGCAATAATTTCAGAAAAAAAATATAGTAACTTTTTTTTTAACAAAATTGACAGCAAATGTTCCACATAGAATTTTGTTAGAGTAATTTACCATAACGGACAAAATTATTGATTTAAATGGTGAAGATAATTTTAAAATCTAGATCAGCATTATTGGACAAACGTTAGTCTGATCATAAAATATAGTAAAAGAATTTTTCATAAAATATTACCGCACTTAAAAATGATGCACTGTTTCAATTTTCAACTCGCAAATTTTCGTGATAGTGTAAAAATAATATTATTACGAACACATTTTTTTTTTGTTTCGTATTTCTACAATATTATTATCAATACATTTTCTTTGAAATTGTAGTTTATCAATTGTCTTCTAACCTAACAGTAAATAATCTTTCATGTTCGAACAATAAAAAAGTAAATAAAAGGGGGCAAAAAAGTGGCATCTGTTGTCGCGAAGGAATTAATGAAATTCTCTATAATTTGTACACTTCACAAGGTTTAACTCTTTAGCTTTTCAGCTCAAGAAGCCAGTACGTGTTCAGTTATTTTATATATGATGCCAGCGAAAGTTTATACTATAACAGAATCCATATGGAATAAATAAAATATTTATTATTTTTTAATTATTATTTTAATTGTTTTCTGACGTGATAATTTTTTTGATATTATTTATTTTTATGTCAACATTTTTGAATTAGATAGTTGAATGAAGGTATTCCTAGGTAATGTGCTGAAAAAGACATGAGAAAAAGTGATTTATTATTTACAAGTACCATTTATATCTTTCGTTGTTGGATTCTTGTAGGAAAACTTTTGTTTTATTTACAACTTATGTTCATAAATAATAAGTTTGCTGTGTGACGTTTGCTTTTTGCTTGTGAACATGTTTATTTAATGATGAGATAATTATTTCATATTTTCTGTTATTTACTTCACATTTGTTCTTCCACATTACATATATAAATTTTTTTATTATTATTATTTATTTATACCTGTAATTTAAACATGTATACAAAATCACGTCATGTACTCAAAGGGTGTGGCATAAACTCTTTTCATTGATAAAGAAATTAACTGAATTTTAAAAAATTTATTTAGAAAGTATGATATAATTAAACATTTCTACATTTAATTTATTTTAATAACATAATTTATACAATTTTTGGGAGAAATTTTAATTATAATTTTTATAAAAAAAAAAGTGTATTGAAATTGATCGACATTTACAAAACTCAAAGCTAAAAATGAATTGAGCTTTTTATATTTTTATTTTATTATGCAGTACCGTAGTCTATACTATGATGCCCAGTATTTCTAGGTATAATTACTCAACTGCAGTAATTTTACTTAATTGTTTAAAAACACATAATATCAGTACTATTACAAACATTATGTAATATTATATTACTAACGCAATGGAAAAGTACATACGTATGAAATATTACAGAATTTTAGTAAAGTCTCTTTTAGTAAATTAACAGAACTTCAGTAATTTGCTGTAAGAAATTTTTCATAAATAGATAAAATTTGTTTAGCTCTGTAATATTATAGTTCTATTCGAAAGGTTGGTGTCAATGAGTCCCAGAGCACTGCGGCCTAGTGTCCTATTGTATATATATATATATATATATATATATATATATATATATATATATATATATATATCTATATTATAGTTGGTATAATTACATACATTTAGAAATTTACATAATGGATGTATTTTACAATTATTACAGATATTAATGTGTAAGCTGTAATTTTACATAATTTAAGAAGTTATACCAACAATATGTAATTCTACATTAAGTATGTGATGCAGTTTGCAGAAATTATGCATTTTTACATACTTATTAAGTCATTTTCACTTAATTTATGTGATTATGAATTATGTAAAAGTTACAGAATTTTAAGGTAGAAATACAGAATATTTATAGTAAAATAAAATTACAGATTTTTTTTATAGTAAAATTTTAATATTATTTTTTTGTAATTTAGCTTTTTTTTACAGTGTAGATAATAGAATGAAATAAAATAAATGAAATAGCGAAACTCAATTATAATGGACAAGCTCATTGCATGAACTTGATATTTATGCAGTGTTAAAATAAGATCTGTTACAAAGTAATTTAAAATCAACATTCCGACAAACACGGTTACACATCACTGACTCTAATAATAGTTTTCTTTTCCTTAGCTGCCTTTTGCTAAAACACATCCCAATCTTTACTCATCATCACGTACAAGCAGCGGCGCGGGGGCAAACGCCTTTTTCGTTCCCGTCTAACATCTCGAGGAAATGATCGATGTGTCGTTTCCGATCGACGAACGACGTACAAGTCGCGTACGAACGTCGGCTGTAAGGATGTCCAGGAAATGGTGTGCGGGCATCGCGGCAGTAGGAGCCGGGAGTGCCAACGTGATTGCAATTCACTTGCCAGTGTCCGGCACTCACTCACACACACACACACACATATAAAGACCGAGACAACGTTTTCCGAACGACACGCAAGTCCGGAGATAGCTTGAGTCGGTCGTGTACGTGCCTTTTTTTTCTCTCTTTCTCTCTCTCGGAAGACAGACGAGTGAGTGCCTTGAAAGGGTTAGTTTTGAAGGTTAAAGTGTGAGAAGAAGTGAAGAAGTAAGATTGAAGCGTGTTTTTGAGGGTTGGATTGAAATTGAGAAGTTTTTGCGCGGTGAATAATTTTTTTATTTACTTATGGCATCAGATCAACTATAAATATAGATACGTAATGCCTATAACTAATACATGGATTGTTTTGTTATATAAATACATTAAAAAAAGATGAATATAGTGTTTATTTACATTTTGTAAAGTAATAAACACTTTTCAGCAAGTATCCTATTATAATATTCATATTGTCAACAATTTTTTATTAAAAGTACTTTATTTGTAAATGAATGACAAAATAATACCACGAACCTTTTTACTATTATTTTATTATTGTCTTAAAAAGTAAAGATAAGCAAAGCAACTTTTATTTATATTTCTTGAACGGAAAGCTAAAGTTGCAAAACTACCAATCATCACAAGATAAATTCCCTAAAAACGCCAAACTAACCTAAAGACGTTTCACACTTTTTAACTTTGTTCCATTTGAAAATTACTTCTCAAAACTGTTCCTGCTCGCTTCTATTTTTCTCCATCCGTTTGGCATAAAAAAATTGATAAAAATTTGCAGATGTATTCGAGGCGCATGAAGAAAAAAAAAATTGAAGGCTATCCAAGCAAGCCAACTAGGATCTTACTTGCGTCTCGTCTATATTCTATGGCGTCTTGTCATGCATGACTTTTTAATATGGCTGGGAATATTTGAAATAGACTACGATGTGGAATGAATGTTGAGGCTATCTAGATTGCTTCAAGTGTATGAATGATTCATCACATGCGTTGTTGTGTTTTTTTCTTCTTTTGTTTTCGTTTTGTTTCTGCTTTTTGATTCTTTCTTATTGTTATTTAGTTTTGTTTTACGTGCGCTAATGTTTTTATGATAATATAATGGGATAGGTTTTAAATTGTGTATCTTTGCAGAATATGTTAAATTGGATTTATTTGAGAAGAACTTAATCTGATATGTGTTATATTTTAGAAATGTTATTACATTTATTTATATTTAAATTAAGCGTAATTATATATCAAAGTTATGAAAATATTTTTTATAACCAAGCTTTTTTATTTTGCGAGCTGCATAGCATCGAGGGAAATAAAAAAGTGGGAGTCTATAATAATCTTCTTTGTACATATAAACATACATTCACAATTACGCCATATACCCAAAAGGGTGTGGCGCAAACTATTTCCACTATTCCGAAATCAGCTTCCTCTAAACATCCTTATTCAAATTTGCTTCATCTACATTCATAATTCTTCTCATACATGCTCTTATATTCCTACTACTTGGAATCATATCACTTCAACTACTCATCGGACGTCCACGCAAACCTATAACTTCAAAATCATTTATATAAATTTTTTTAACCAAACGTTCATTAGGCATTCGCTCTAGATATCCGACCAAGGTGATTTATTAGTTTCTATGACAAATTTTTACAAATAAAATTTATTTCTGGAATTGAATACAAGGTAAATAATGGTATGTAGTAAAAATATATATATATATCACAACTTTACAAAAGAATAAATTTAAAAAAAAAATATTTAAATATTTGTAAATGTTGTTGGACGTGCCCAATAAATTTCCGGTCATTTTCTTTCCGTGCTTTACTTTCAGTGAAACGTAAAATTTCAATAAATATTGAAAGTATCAACTAGAATTACTTACAAAAAGGAATCAGAATACTGTTTAAACAGGGAAAAGTATATATCACTTTCGATATTATGAGTTGATACAACTTTCTTTCGCAAGATGAAATTTTTAATTATATTACTTGGTTGTCGGACAAAATGTAACAGTTAAGTGTTGTTTAATTCTACATCACTTCGGCTGTAAATGGATTTTAAAATCTACCTAAGTATACTTTCAATATAAACGCTAATGTAATTATTATATTAAAATTCGAATTTCAAATTTTCTTCATCTTTCCAAAGAAAGTTATTTCGAGATTTGTTGTATAAACATTAATTAGCTGTAAATATAACTTGAATTTGTCTAAAAATAAATTTCAAATTTATGTTTATAAAGTTGAAATTAACAAAATATATTTCTTCATTATAGAATAGTTAATTCAAAAGTAATGTTTCTTGATTCATATTTTAATAGTCAATTAATTAAATTAAATTTTTATTTCGTAGCACTAATTTTTCTAAAAACGAAATTTTAAAATTTAACATTTAAGCTTATAATTTGGTATTTACTTAGAGTGACATATGTAGCTATTATTTTCGACAACATTAAAGTCAACTGATTTATTGTATATTAGAATAAGTATATATATATATATATATTAGATAAAAATTGGTATGTGTACTTTAAAAGAAGTTTTAAGAAGCTTTTTTAATTTCCGAGATTTTGTTATCAGCACTTAACAATTGTGTATTAACACTATTATCCATACAAGTGATTTAGAAATGTAATGAATATTTGAATTTATATTAATAATTTAAAATAATTAAATTGTACTAAAAAAAGAAAAAAACATGACATTATTTCCCAACTAGCAAATTTTGTTTCTTTTCTTTTTCGCTCTTATTTTTTTATATCTGTATATAATAAATAACTACATACAAACAGTGAGATCAACAGAGGGAAAAAATTTAGAATGTTGGGTAATTAGTTTTTGAACTAATAGCTATCAAGACACATACTATATAATACAAGTATTATAAATCACAAATCAGAGATTATTTAAATTTTATAATATTAGATATAAAAAAATATATCAAAAATAGAAATACTATTTATATTTGATAAGAGGTAGAAGTCAAAATTTATTTTAAAGGGAAAAATAAAAGCACTTTTCATAAACAAAAAAGATGGGAATACGGGCCATAATGTTTTGTTATTTTTTTCTAACAACACTATGATTTTGTTGTAAATGCGTATAACAACACGATTGTGTGAGAAAAAGTAAATGTTTTATATCTACACAAACTGATTTTGGCTAATATCATATTTGTTGTATTTTGTTAATTTACTTGAAGTATGAAACACTGTTTTTAAATGTATAATAATTTGTTAGTAAAACTAAATAAAACAATATAGTATATTTATTTGAACTGTTTACGAAATTGGTCATTTGTGAAAATGTCCAGATAAAATTATATTAATATTAAATATAAAATCAATAATATGGGTTTGTTGTTATTGTACTGATTTCATTATAAATTTATTGACCAAGTTTGAAACTTGTTGGAAATCAACTCAGAAGTTTGTTATAAATTAATATTGTAGTATATTAGTTTACCAAATATTCAAATGTTGTAGTAGAAGATATCTGATATTGTCAGTTGGATGCTCAAATTTCAATTTCTCAAAATTTATTTAACCTGTTCACCGGACGACTATATTATATCCTTACACAAAAAAAGCATATTAATTTTTTTATTTTCAGTTAAAAGATTAATAAAACATATATAGCACATTCTGGTGGAGGTGCTAAGTTACAAATAAAATTAAAGACAAAAACATCAATTAGAGATGAGTAACCATTGTAATACCACTTTCTAAATTATACTACAATTATTAGTTTAAATTTTATAAATTGGCAGTCTTATTTATACTGCAAGATATTTTGACTTTTTGTATGAAAAAAAAAGACAAAATATCTTGTTACATTACAAATTTTACAATTTGCGAATAGAATTGCATTATTTTTATATTAAAGTTGATATAAAATCACTGTTTAAATAAAATATTCTTACAGTTATAAGCAGGTTTATACAAGAAAAATAAATAAATATTTATTAGTTACTATAAGTTTAAAATTAAAGTATAAAGATTATAAAATTTATAAATTTTAATGAAAGGAAACCAAATTTTTATTAAATCAGTATTTTCACATTGATTGATGTTGTCTTTATAAATTTATATTGCTAGCATTGTTTAATTAAACATTTACAAATTTTATAATCTAGTTACTTATTTTGTTACCAGGTAATTTGTTTCTATGTTCTGTTTATTTACTGTATAATGTCATTTTTATCATTTTCCTGATGATGATGATACACGTGGAGTACGTCGAAATGTCGATTATTAATAAAAATTAATACATAATTAAATCCTAAAACCATTTTATTTTATTATACATATGTAACACCATTATACATTTATTGTTCAACATTTATCTAATAGCTAAAAGCATGCTTTAGAAATTGATCAGTACAGACCGAATTGAATACCTGATGCTTTCCGAATGATAATTAGTAATGTACCAGAGACATTCAGACATATAAATGCGGTAATGTTATAATTCGGTTTGTGTTACGCGCGCACACGTGAACCAGAAAGAGGGAACGTTCAACCACAACCAACACAACGCAACGGTTAATACCGCAAACATAATCTACATAGCATCATATTACGAATTACGGGTAAACGCAACTAACCAGATTGCCGTCCACAATCATTATACAATGATTCACTGATGATGCTAATCTTTTACAAGAATGATTTATTATTCACATACCTAGAAATATGTTTGCAAAGAGAAAGTTAGGTGATATTTACTGTATCGTTGATTGATAAGATAAAAAATATAAATAAAAAATTAAAACTTATTTGTATTTATTTTAGATTTTGCATATTAAAATGCATTTACTGTATTACTAAGAATTGTTAAAATACAACTTTATTTATTTTAGAAAATTATGAACAACAATTATTATTCTTGTAATTTTACAATATTCTTATATTAGATTGTAGCGAAAAGTTATAATATCATTTTCATTAAGTTAAATATAAATAAGTAAACTAACATCAAAGGAAGAAGTTAGTTTTCACAGGTATTTCACACAATAGGCGTTCTTCAATTTGTGTTTGTCACTTGTTTTCTTATGCTGGGAGTTTTCTTTGATCCGGCACGGTATTTTCAATATCTTAATTATTTTGTCTATTTAATTATAAAGAAATGTTGATAGAAGCGTAAAAGAATCGAACGGAAATAACATCTGTCAATTTCCCACAAATAAATTTGTTTTTTTTTTGCAAGATTTACAATATATTTTTAAAAATAATAAAAGATAAGTAAATAATAAAATATACAATATAAAACATGTTTCAAATAACAAGAGTTTCATGCACAAAAGTTTTCTTTTAAATTACAGTTTGTAGAGAATTATTTAAAATGGTTAAAAATAATTTCGACATTTTAAAATACTTTAAAAACTGCAGTATTCCAAAAATTAAATTCGTAACTTTTATTTATAATGCTTTATGTTGCATTGTTCTTAAATTTGAGTTTCAAAAACATACATTCTAAATTTTAGTTTTGCTTCAATCGGAAAACTTTTTTAATTCGAATCTCTGAGTCTCACATCTATGTTCATATTTCTGTAGTTTTCATCAGAAAAACTTTACTGTACTGTATTGTTACAGTTATTGCAAAATTTAAATTTATATGTAAAACATATGTGTGGTTGTTGTGGAAATATTTGAAATATATACAATGGATTTTCGTTTGTTTTTTAATTGACAATGAACTACCAGTGACAACTTTTATTGCAAAATTGACTAATTGATATAAAATTGAAGAGCAGAAATTACATTGTTTCATGAAAATTAACTCGTCTGTAAAATTGGTTTGATGTTTTTTAAATTTTTTTCACTCGTTCATTGACTTTATAATTTTATAAATAGTGACATACTTTTTAATCGATTTTTAATGAATTCGAAAAAAAAATTGGGAACAATTGCTTTTTTTAATATTACAAGTTATTCTATTTTTATTTGTTTACTTTTTAACTTTTGTTAGATGAGACAACAGAATAAAACTGATTTTGACATTGTATACTTTGAAAACTAGTTTGAGTGTATAGATTAACATTTCTAATTGTTTTTTTTTAATATGTTTACATATTCACGCCACGTATCTATAAGGGTGTGGCACAAATTTTTCTCGTTCAGTTTTTGTTTTAGTTACATTTATAATGTGCTATACACTGACACTTTTTTTAATATAATAGTAATTACCAGTTCCCGTAATTTTAAAGCGGAAAACGGGACTATACGCTCGAGAAACTAAACATATAGGCTAGTAATACATGCTCGGTTTTTGGGTGTTTTAGTTCATTTGTTTAGTCCTACTTTTATGACAGTTTCCTTGTTTTAGAACAGGTATTAGTGAAAATCGATTTTAAAATAAAGCTCGTCATACCAGCCATAGTTATTTAACAATTTTTACTTGCATGTCGTTATCTCACAGTCAAACAAGAGATTTATAGTTTATAGTGGGTTCCAAACCATTCAGACGCTGCCGATGTCAATTCAGTTGTACAAGATTTTACAATACCAGAAAACAAATATTTTCTTAATGCCTAAAATAAATAAATAATTTCCTGAATACGAAAATTTATTTATTTATTTTTTGTAAAAGTACTTAAACATATATCACAATTTTCTTGGGCTGATTAAATTTGTCAGTCCGCTACTGATTAAGCTACACCCATTATAATACTATTATATTCCAATGTCTTTCTGTCACGAGATCTACTAGAGTACGTTAAGACAAGAGTATAATATTATCTTATTGTAAAATGCAAACATTAGATGCATTAGATATCAAACTACATCATAAACTTTAACACCTCATTAGTAAGCGGAGTTGCACAATGTTGAGAGTATGACACTGTTGCAAGCCCCCCCCCCCGTTTTTGCCACGTCGTCATTATGCTATTTAAACAAAGTTGCATCGTGTTTGACAGCTTCATTAGTTCCAAATAAAGCCGATAGAGAGTCGGGTTACTTTTTCTATTAACTTGCCTTTTAGCTTTCGAGCCAGAATTGAATTATTACATTGGCATATTTGTTGACTCATTGGAGATAAATGGTGTCTGTATGTTCAAAAAATCATTGCATTTAATAAATTAGAAAAGTTTGATAATCATTAAGATTATTAATTATGTTAACATTGATATTTGATTGTGAGTGTTGGATTTGGCTTCAGAAGCATAAAAGGGAATTGACTGCTGTGGAAATTAGTTAGAAATAGTTGAAAGAGATCGGGAACGAAATAGATTAGTGTATGAAGAGTGGGAAATTGAAAAAAAATTGTTGTTCCAAAAGTTTCGGTAAGTCAGTTAAGATGGATCGGTCATCTTGAGCGAATACCTAATGAACATTTGGTTAAAATAATATATGTGATTGGTATTGTAGGTATATTTCTTAGTAAAGTGGTATGATTGTATTCTGTGTTCTGTGAACGAATGTTTCCAAGTGGTAGGATTAGAAGAGCATGAATGCGGATGAAGCAAAAATTACAATTAATTTTTGCATATGGCGTATATGGCGTGATTTAATCACGTGATTATATATATAAAATGTATGTGATTAATTTTAATAGAACCATAATGATTTTTTAAAATTTTAATCTCAGGAAAAAAGATTATTCTAAATAATTCTTTGTTTTAAGCATGTATTAAAGTTGGTAAACTTTGTTTACCTTTAGGTTTAAATAATATTATACTTTTTTCGTCTATTTTCGAACTAAATTTTTCATTCTATTTTCGTCCAAATTTTGTTCGATTTTTACACTAGAAAGGACAATTAAGCTGTAACTATCGGCTAAGACTGATATTTTTAAGAATCTAAAGACGTCAATTTACAAAACAAAATATTTTTATCTCACTGGTGAGAGATGTGACAACTATAACCTTAAATAACTGCTAATAGGTGCTATAGGTATAATATAAAAATCAAATAAAAAAAAAATCAATTAGATATTTGCATATTAATTTCATTATTAATATTTTTGAACAACAAATGAATAACAAGTTTTATTAAATATGTTTTTTTTTTAGATCTATTAATAATAACTTAATAACAACAAATTAATATAATAAATAAATTTTCAGCAAATTAATCTGTGATAATCACTAATGATGGCCATAATAAAATGACCAAAACCAATTAATTATATAAAATTATCCATTATTGCATTTATACCTTCCAAATTACAGTTCTATTAATGTAGGCACAACACATAATTGTATATATAAATTAATAAAATTAATAACGAATATCATTGATTAGTCTAGAAACTTTTTCGTACATCTTCAGTGTGGGGTACAGGTAGTAAAATTAAAGTTTGTTAGTTTTAAACTGTTCTATACCGGTTTTGATCATTAATTTTAATTAATCTGATTGTGTAAAGCGTATAGTCCCAACTTTCTTTTATAGTATGCGTTGGCTTTGGAAAACAGTTGAACAGTGAGTGCCTAATAGTAAATCGGGTTAGTAGTTAGGGAACGCAATATTCTGCTTTTAATGTAATCTTGTTTTATTTTCTTTTTACTTTTCGTGTGACTCAAAAGATTTTATAGTTCTTGTGGTTAGCTTGAGTCAAAGACGTGACTGTATTAGTTAGCTTACAGCTGCAATTTTAACTCGGTTTTATTTCTGTCTAGCTATTTCAAATCGTCTAAATGAGTCAAGTTTTTACATTACGGTTCAAAAAAAATACAAAATAATATATTTATTTTTTTTAATTTTTTGTTATTTTTTTTTTGAAAGTATGTATTGTAAATTAAGTAATTTTTTTATTGTTATATTTGCAATTAATTTGAGCGTTAATATTTAATAATGATTTATATAACAAATTACAGACAGCCATAAGCTAGTGGTAGAGTGTTGGATTCGGACCTCAAAGGTCCCTGGTTTCCTGATATATTGATAAGTGAACTTATATAAAAACTTGGAAAAAAGTGTAAAAAATTAAGTTAAATTTGTCAAAAACTAAAATCGAAACGCCATTACCAGTAATAATAAAATGTCATAAAATATTTGAAAATAAAAATATATAATTAATAAATATCATTTTTTACAATGTGTTGAAGGGACAAGTATTTAATGTGATGTAGTATGTGTAAACTGTAAACATAAAAAATTAACAACGAAAGTACAAAAAATTTAGTGCATACAGATATGTATATACACATTTATTAACATCATTTGCATCAATCATTTTTATCCGGTGACATTTTGCACAATTCATTTTTAGTCCATTTATCAATTCACTATATGTACTGCATTCTTTCACGTCGCATGATGTGTTAGTAGAAAATAGAAAAATTTGAAATGTGCATCAACTACTATACAAATATGTACGCCAGCTAGCTATAAAATTTATGGATGTAAATTAGCGTTTTCATAGAATATTCCATTTTTGCACAAATGATTTTAAATCTGTTGTGCGTTTATAGGATTTTTGGCTTATTATTTATTTAGATCGCTATTCATCTAGTTTTAATTTGTGTTTAGTTTTTTAGTTGTAACTTGGAACATATGTGCTTAAAAATACGCATTGTATAAAATGTTTAATAATAGTTACGATATTAAAGCAATTTTCCTAAGATGATACTATAAGTAATATTTTAATTTCTACTTAATCGCAGTAAACTAATATATAATTAGAAAATTTAATAATTTTAGAAAAGCATATATATTTCACTACAATTAAGTGAAAATTAAAATATTTGTTAGAACTAATAGTTACCTTGTTCTTTTTTTCTGTTTAACGGTGAAATTTGTACAAAAAAGAAATCAATTTTTTTCTGGTAGAAAATTGTTGAAATAATATTATTTAAAAAAAGAATAAAATTTACTTATGAAGTAAATTTATTTCTCATATATGAAATTGAGCTTAATGTAAAACATTTAATGCAAAGCACTTTATTACCGGCCCATGTTTTATAAAAATGTTACAAATATTAATTAATTTTTGTTATTTTTGTATTACAGAAAATACGAACGGATTGCTCTGAAACATCAAATTTAATGAAATAACAGGATTAGAGAAAACTGTAAGTACTTATTTGAATTTTTATTTTAAATTAATAATAAACTCAATGCTGAAAGCTGTGGGTTCTTGGTGAAACATTTTGAAATATAATATAAATAAGAACACTCGGTTGTTTCACAAAATTAAATTCTTTATTGCAATTTCGGCTGTTAGGTCATCATCAGAAGAACATATACAGAAAAAAATAACAAATTTTTGTACTTATATCTATTGGATTAAAGCAACTAAGTGGAGGGGGGTGTGCAAACTATTATGTGAGGAAAAACTTGATAGGACAATATCGAGGAATGGTGAGGGTAAAATTTCCAAATGTTTGTTCATAAGTTCGATGTTATTTTTGACGGCTTTCTTAATTTCATAGCCTTCCAGGAACATAAGTTTAAAATCTTTCTTTCCTGGAAGGCTATGAAATTAAGAAAGCCGTCAAAAATAGCACCGAACTTATGAACGAACATTTGGAAATTTTACCTTCATTATTTCTCGATATTGTCATATCAAGTTTATCCTCACATAATAGTTTGAACACCCCCTCCACTTAGTTTAATCAGTTGCTTTAATCCAATAGATATAAGTACAAAAATTTGTTATATTTTTCTGTATATGTTCTTCTGATGATTGCCTAACAGCCGAAATTGCAATAAAGAAATATTCTTTAATTTTGTGAAACAACCGAGTGTTTTTATTTATATTATATTAAATTATTTTATATTAAATTTAAAATTTTATCAAAAAATTTATAAAATAAAATAATATTCCTTAAACCATTTTATTAACTTTCTGCCACAGTAAGATCATATTTTTATTAATTATAAAATTTAAAAAAAATTTAATAATTTTACCAAAAAATATTATGTACTTCATTTTTAGAGAATATAATAATACAATCTAAGCGCCCATTCAAATTTCAAATATCGCAGAAATTTAAAGTTTTTATTACATCCTACGTAAGTTAAATGTACTGTGTTTGTGCTACTTCTGATATTTTTAATGTTTGAATGAAATAATGATACCTATTGTGGGCGTTGGAAAAAACATTTTTGTATATTATAGTAAGCGATGTTACTCATACAAAAGTTTATTCATGAAGTTGATATAACAAGCCAAATATACAAAATATTTGTTTCTGGAAAAAGTTTTTTTTTTGCGAATTGTTATACACAACGGTTTGGTAAGAATATAACAAAATTTAGCGATAGTTTGGAATTTAAATTCCTAATTTACAAAATAATTATTTACTTAGTAAATACATTACAGTAAAAAGTTGTAGTTGAAAAACTTTAAATTTTCCACCAATATTTTACATTCTCAAGTTAATTTCGTACTTTCAACACAATGTTTTTTTTGCATTGTGCATTAAGAAACTTTCTTTTTGGTCCGTGTTATAATGAAAAAGGTCCGAATAGCCCATTTTATGATGAATTCCATTTACAAGACTCGAAGAGTCTTACAGTGTAAGATGGGGGAATTTTTATATTCGAATAAAAGTGATATAAAGTCCGACTATTTATCACTGGTTGCACAAAAGAAAACGTAAAAAGCAAGAAAGAGAGAAATAATGTAGGCAAAAAGATATAAGTTTATTCCGGCGAACGTATATTCTCTCTAATGACAATATAAATTATCAAAAAAATTCTTATTTGTTCTGTGGATACACCTGGTATGTGAAGGCCAAAATTGGCTTAGTGTACCTTGTGCATATTATATATTTCTTTTAATATTTACTCGTGCCTTGGGCAAGGTTTTATTACTTTTAGTAGCGTAAAAATTAAGAGGTAATTTTATGCTGTTTTGAAATTAAAACTATATGCACACATTATTTCATAATTTTCTTGCATTTATGGTAATACGCTAGGTAGTTTTTAAATGATATTTTAATTTCGTTTTTATGTCTTACCGTGTTTGCAGTTAGAATTAAATTTTTATAAAATATGGAATAATATTCTAGCTACTTATATGTAGTACGTAAAAAAATAAACAAATATGCAGTAGAAACATTGTAAAATGTTCGTTGGTTATTATACTGGGTGGGGCTAAATTTAGATAATAAAAGTTCTAGAAGTATTATACATATTAAAATATATTTTGTAAAAATTATGATATATATTTTATAAATTAAAATAACACTTGGTGTCGTTTTTACAATAAAAAGGAAAAATCCTTTATTGACCAATTTCGGCAATTATGCTATCAGCAAAAGAAATAATACAAAAGTTTTACAAATTTTAGTCTAAATATTTATTCATTACACTTGTACCTCTGCTTAATGCTTTTTTGATTTCGAAATAAAAAAAAAAAAATTTGTAAAACTTTTAAATTATTCCTTCTGATAATGATAATAAAGAATTTTTCAGTTTGATCACAAAAACTAAACTGAGTATTTTATTTTCATTCATTTTATAATAGTAAAAGTTTATATTTAATATTTTTCAAGTTGAAATATTAAATGAAAAAATTACGTTATCTAGCGGAAATCGCACCCACTATCTCTCGAATCGCCGGTAATACAAATAGAACATCTCAATACTTCGAAAATAACTGCTGTTTCAAGTCTACAGTTGGTAGAAAAAACAGTGCAATGATTTTACTTGTATTTGAAATAAACATATATTAAATGAAATAAATACTGAAAACTGGTGTCGTCACCTGTGGTCTAATGGGCAAAGCGCTCGACTGGAAATCGAGAGATTGTAAGTTCGATTATACCTATATCGTTAAACTAATTAGAAAACCTTGTTACTCGTAAAATTCAAATTTTACTCACAGAGAAAAAGGATTCTTTGGGGGTAAAGAAAATTTTCATTAAAATAATTTTTTTTCAATAATGGCAAAAAAAAATATCTATTTGATTCAAATATATTTATTTATTACAAACAAGTATTTTTTTTTAAATCAAGAGCTATAATAAAATAAAAACGTTTTAGGATTAAGTTCTGTATATATTTTAGTTAAATATCGACGTTTCGATATACTATACGATATTATTATTTATATCAGGATTATTGTAACGTGCAGTTAAACACAAAATATCCAATGGGAATTCTAAATTGTATAATTTGTAAATTCATATTTATGCAGTTAAAAATTTTTTTTAACAAACTTTACTTTATCAGGAAAAAATAATATAAATGACATAAATAAACAAGCAAAAATATAATAACAAGTTAAGATTTGTTTACTTTGTTAAAGAGCTATGTTTTTACTCTAATTAAATTTATTTAAAATAAACAAATATATTATTGAAATTTATTTATTAATATTAAAGAAATATTTTTCTCTATACAATAAATACGAAGACCCGTATTTCCACCTATTTTGTTTATGAAAAAGTGATTTTATTTTTTGCTTTAAAATAAATTTTTACTTCTACCTCTTATCAAATATGTATAGTATTTCTATTTTTGATCTAATATTATTAAATTTAAATAAACTAATTTAAAATAACTTAATAAGTTATTTTAAGTAAAAAGTCAAAAGTAATTTTGACAAAAATCACTTTTTAAAATGGGGTGAGAATACGGGTCAAAGAATCTTTCTTTTCAATATGCAATAATATAGTTAAAAATCAGCTATTTGTAGGTGTTAGAATTTTCTCTTTAATACAGTTTATATCGAACAAATGGTGCTAAAATATTATAATTCAATCAAAAATTAGAGTTACGAGTACAAAATTTGTCTTTTCACTTGTCAATAAAAAGAGATGATAAAAATACAAATAAGTTTGACAGATTCATGTAAAGCAAGGATTATTTTTTTTGTTATTTTATCATAATATAGAACAGGTTGTTAGTTATTTTTTGCTTAAAGTCTTGTATCAACAAAATTCCAAATTTCTGACGAACACATTGTATTTTAAGATTTTATTTTAAAAATGAATGTGAAAGGAAATAAATTTTACCTTATTTTTTATAACAAAAATCTTTAATTTATTGAATATAAAGTGGAATATTGGAAACTGATATTTTGCTAGTTCAAAAGAAATGTAATTTTCTTTATGTAGCTTGAAAAATTGAAAATATGAAAAACATGATACTTCAGAAAATAGTAAATTGTTTCAGATGACATTGTGTAAATATTTTGTAACAAAAGATGTATGCTTCTTTACCATAACCAGATATTTTCAATCACATTATGAAAATAAATACATCAAGTTATTGGAAAATAATATTAGCGTTTTGATATATTCATGAAACAGGCAGCCGTAGGCCAGTGATAACATTTTGGACTTACCCTAAAGGTTCCTGGCTCGCGCAGCGCCGCGCTCACTCCAGAATTTAAATTAAAAATATAATTTCTGGTATTAAAACCTTGTACCACTGAACTGGTATTGGTTCTGTATGAATAGTTTAGAACCCAATATAAGTTGTAAGTCTCTTACTTGGCTGTGGACTACCAACCATTGACAATTCAAGTACAAAAATTGTTAAGAAACTATATGATTAGTTTCTCGAGCATATAGCTGCTATGTTCAACTTAGGAATTGTAGGAAGTGATTATTATTATATTTATTAAATTAATGTAAAAACATACCAAAAAAATCAAGAACTATAATTTCAATTTTTACTTTAGAGTTAAAGTTTGTGTTATGTAATGTAATACGATCGTTTACATCATAATTTTACTTCATACTTTGACTTCCTAATTAAAAGTTTTCTAGCTTTAAGCTTTACAATTTCAGTTTAAGTTAACGAGTTAAGTTGTGCATACAAAAGTGATAATTTTGGCATTTATTCTAATTGTGTATTGTATACATTTTTGATTAATTTGGAGAGAAAATAAAAATATTGAAAATAGCAATAGAAAGTGGTAAATTTGACTTGAATTATAAAACTGTTGTGAATGCCTTGAACTGGAAATCCAACATTAAAATTGTAATTACAAATTATATGGTTGTGAACGTAGTTTCAGTGCTGTTAAGTAAAAAGTATGTTTTCCAATTTCGAGCTTTAAATAAAGTGAAAAATATTTTTAAAAATTTTTTCAATTTACTTTAAAATACTGATTTGTTATTTACGTGAAAATTTTTAAGCACTTTTTATTTAAGATCTATTACACGCAATTTCGTAGTCTATCATACAAAGCTACTTTTTTCTACTTTTATTGCTATTCATTACTCACATGATTGTGTTTTTGAAATATTACTTAACAGCTGTTGATAAATATTTTAAGTACATCATACAAAAGTTTGTAACTAATCACAAAATTGCACTTGAGACGTCTGATAATGTAGTTTTGTGGCCAAGTTATTATGCAATTATCATATTGTAATTATTTTGAAATGTTTTTTATATAACTTGCAGTTAAACACAAAATATGCAGTGGGAATTCTAAATTGTATAATTGGTAATTTCATATTTATCAACGTATAGATGGCAATAATTACTACCTATTGTACTTACACTAATTAAATGTTTTTATGAAACTTTACTTCTAATTATTTCAAATTGAAACAGTGAACTTGATTCACTATAGTTTTGAATCGAAGAGTAGTAAAAGCGCATTTTGGGTACCAAAAACGTTGGATAAGTACAGAAAATCCGCATTGAATAAGCGCATTTAAAAACATTGAAATATTAGGCATTAAAATATTAGGTTAGTTTAGTTATGTTATTTAATATAATCATGATGCGCTTATTAAACATATTTGTACACACAAAAATAAGCTACATGCGCTTTTTTAACATGCTCGTTTTGAACACTCCCATTACTTATTGAATAATATACTGCTATTATTATTAATTTTTCTTATTAATTTCTTAATTAATTCCATTAGTTACATGTATAAAAAAATCACAAATTGTTATTTGTGCGTATGTAAAATTTATGATATTTCAAATACAATTCAAACAAAGCTTTTATCATACTATGTTCAAATATTATTATAAATTTATCTCATTTATCGTTAAAAAACCAAAATCGACTATCATTTATTCACCAATAAAACTGATAACCGAAACAAACATTCTATTTATCACAATGTGGAAAACTAACCTTTTTACTCGAATGCTTGTGATATCTGGCAGGATGCAGCATACACAAATAACGATCCATTGCCATGCAGATCAGTATGACGGCCGACTGTTGACTGATTGCTCCGCGTAGCAGGGCCTGAAATCAATTTCCATCATGTACACACACATACCCCAAACATAGACAAACCATGCATGCATTCATCCATTGTTAATAGTCTAAGGTCTAAGCTATATACATAGGTGTTAGGCATATGTATATGAACGTGTCACAAGCTTAAAGCTCAATAATGGTGGTGCTAGAATGGTTCGTTTGCAACGGCTAGAATTGATTCGGACCAATGAGAGAATGAGAATTCGGTAAATGACGGTTAATTGAAGCAGTTGATTTGTTTTATGAAGGGTGAAATGAATTGTTTTGTTACCGGTTTATTGTTATTGGCAGTTAATCGGCTGAGATTTGAGTTGTAAGACAATACCTGACACGTTTAAATGTGTTTTAGTTCTGATAATAAAATAAGACAATTCGTTTTCTAGGAAATTTAATTTTCGAGAAAGCATACGTGCCCTTTGTTGTTTCAGGCAAATCGAATGGTTTAATTAGATCTTCATTTGTTTCAACTATTATCAAGTAAGTTGCTGAAACTTGAAATCAAGCAATTTAGCTTTTGTGTTATAACTCTGTTAGTTTAGTTACATTATTTACAGTTTTTGAAATGTAACACAAACTTTTTTTTTTAATATATATATATATATATATATATATATATATATATATATATATATTAAAAAAAAAAGTTTGTGTTACATTTCAAAAACTGTAAATAATGTATACTGTAAATATATATATATATATATATATATATATATATATATATATATATATATATATAATATATACAACTACAAAAATTATATATATATATATATATATATATATATAATTTTTGTAGTTGTAAATATTGTAAATATTTGTTTTATAACCAAATAGAAAATATTCTTTCCTTAGTATAAAAATAAAGATCTAATTTTGTTTACCTATATTATAATTGTAATGTATATATTTTTTGTCAAACTATAAGTTTATTTTTGTATTTTTTAAAAATATATGTTATGTGATCATATAGTAAAATTATTAACAGTTATCATTATTTATTTTGAGAAAATCACAATTTAATTATAGGTTATAAAATATTTTTTTCTTAATTTAGAAATAAAGATATAATTTTGTTTATCTATCTTAAAAATATGTAATATGAATACATGCAAACGCCGTTTTCGGTAACAAAGTTTTAAATTCATAAATTTCGCTTTAAAAAATATAGGTAAGTTAACGTTCGCAAAATATTTACATAAATATTAATTAACTAGTTTAATTTAGTGGTTTATTTCACCGATTTTATGCTCTGATTATAATTAAATGAAAATAATTCTGTCATCTGTCGTGGACCCTTCAAAGGCGCAATTGATAGCGCATTTGACTAGTAATCAAAAGGTTCGATTCCCGGTCGGGGTTACATGAAATTTTTCAATTAATATTTAAAAAATAACTATCATTAATGAGGTGCATTGCTGCTTTGATATTCAGTTTTTTTTTAACCTTAAGGGGAAGTACCACCCTGAATACTAAAAAAAAGAGGCTATTTTCACGAATTAATTTTGGGCACAGGAATGTAAATAAATTACTACTTTTTTTTACATTGTATTTGGCACATATTCCTCTATATTTTCAAATAGTTTGAAGCGTTTTTGTAACCAATTGCGACCGCTACAACCTCCGAACCAAGACCATGTCCCAAAAAGACTGCTGCTGCGTTGACAGGCTGGAGCGCTCAATTCCCATTTGAAATAAATTTTCTTGTTTTTAAAATGTAAAGTAGATTGTAACTTAGGGATCAACTGGCCGGATTTCAAAAAAATACATTTTTCGCCAAGTTATACTCATTTGAAAAAAAAGTTTGAATATTTCGTCCTTTTTTTGGGTCGCTAAAATCGAAAAAACTACATATCAAAAAAATGACCAGTTGATCCCTAAGTTGAAGTTTTGGCAACATTTTCCCCAAATTCCAAATTAATCGGACAAAAATTGCGACTTGTATGCTGTCAACGCAGTTTAAAAACATAGTTTCTAGAAAAACGCGTTTAAAGTTTCAAGTTTCAAGCAGAGCGCTGCTGAGCGCTCTCTATAAAATGCTTTGTTGCACATTTATTATTGCGATTTACGCTTCCATACTTTAAAACCTGGTTTTAAAGGGTTCAAAAAACACATTTAAGTAAAAAAAAAAAATCGATTTTTTGAAATTTTCAGAGTGGTACCTCCCCTTAATTATGAAATTCTATCAAAAAACAAAATACTATTATTCTAACTAAAAACCCAGTAATAAACTTTTTGAATTCTTGAAACATAATTACCTCTATCGTTTAGTGCATTTTCAGTTTCATATTCATTATAAAACTTCTTTTGCAACTTATGTGCTCGGCGTTCATTCTCTTATCCGTCTAACTTTCTATTTAGTTTGATCGTAATACCATTGCAAATGGCGTGCTAGGCGTATGTGTCAGTGATAAAATTCATATATGCAAACCTAATGAAAGACATTAGCCTGTCGTGCGTCTTAACGCAACGTCAGAACTTCAAAAGCTGGGGACCGAAGCTTAAAGCGGAAATTCTGAAAGAACGTTTCGTGAAGCGCACGCTTTTATGGCTTAACCGTGATGTGGCGCGAGATGGACGGCATAAAAAGCTCTCGAAATATGGTGACATTAATAGTTGAAAAACACGAGCGTCTGGGAATGGAATAAGATGTGATAGTTTCTGAATAGATTAGCAGGATAGTTTCTGACTATGATTAAGAAGGTTATTTGCGGTGATTAGAAAGTTGGAAATCTTAGCTTTCTGCCTTTCAATTTAAAGATAAATGTATGAAGTTTTTGATTAATTGTCACGCTCATTTAAGTCATATACATATTTTTATGTAAGAAAAAATATATTATAAAATGTTCTGAACTATACTTCTAGTGTAGTACCTAGTGTAAGTACATTGGCTGATGTTACAAGTTCGGTTTCTGGGAGTTTTTTTTTTTCTTTTGTTTAATCCTGCTTTTATAACAGTTATATTGTATTAAAACCGATATTAGTTAAAACCGAGTTTATAGTACCATCCATGGTTTTTGACTAAAAACATATTTTTATCGTCTGATTTAACTAATTTGATATTTTTAAAACTATATAGTTTTATTATATTTATATAATTTTTTGGACTGGTATGACGTGGTCGATGTATTTTTGTTGTAGACGTTTTGCCATATATCGTAGATGGCATTCTCAGTGCTTGGTAATTGAATGAGAGTTTCTGCTCCGCAATCTGATACCCCACCATCTTCTACAGATGCCGTTACGCCATTGGTTGTTTCTGGCTGATCTGGATGGCCCATTCTTTCCAATCGAACTATACCTTAAATTTCCGCTTTAGTGTCTGTTATAGATTTTGGCACGCTGTTGGTCGATTCTGGTTGGACTATTTGTTTCGTTGTAATGATTTCCACACTGTACTAATCCTCTAGCCCGCAGGGGAGCATTGGAGATGTTTTAACACCTCAGAAATTATAACAAAGATGAAGGCACAAGGATTAGTAAACATTGTATACTAATAAATAATTAGTAATTAATAAAAATCACTCTTTTATATATTTTTTATTAACTGCTATGACAACGTTTCGGCAATCACTATTGCCTTCTTTAAGGCCTCTACAATGAAAAAAAAATATATACATATAAATACATTCAAGTAGCTTAGTAGTTAATAAAAATATATAAAAGACAGAATTCCGTTTATTGCTAATTATTTATTAATTAACAGTCGACTATTTTTCTAATTTTATTATATACTAATATTAACATAGTATATTCGACATACAGTTTCGATAACTTCTGTAGCAAATGCGACTTTTACAATTACATACGTATGTCATTCAGAATTACTAATTTAATATTTCACAATCACAATCTTAGCTGAAAAATATTTTAAATTGTAACATTAAACCGAAAAAAAAAAGATATGTAGTTTGAATGCAGCTTCACTTTCTAATTAACAACGTCACTGAAAATACAATCTAAACATCTGAAAATCAACTTTATTACAAATTCTATATCGATGTACAATGCACTATAGAGAATAAAATCAAAACCCAAATTCCCAGTCGAGAGATTTTCAACTGTCCAATAGATCATTGCGGTTCAAAGTTGTGACAGTGGCGCGGCACAGCAGATAGAAAAATTCCAACAGCCATAATTCACTTCACACGATTCGGACTTTGATTTACAATGTGCGTGGATTTTTATTGTCGCCGGTTTTGCTTCGCGCTGTATGTAATTTGAAGCCACATGTGCGGATAGACACACGAATGAACACAGACACAAACGTACACGCTTGCATATACAGGGTGTTCGTTTGCAATAACATGGGATATCGATAATATGCAGAATACTTCTTTCTGAAGTGAAATTCGGAGAAATACTTAGAATACTTTTCGATAGGGAATAAAAATTTATATAATTTGGTTTTAGCTTTTATTTGCTAGCATGTGCCGTTTAGGCGCTAGAACTTTTTTTTAAATATTTGTTAGAATTTTCAGTAATTTTTCCTGCTAATACAATGTGAGTTAGAAAAAACGTTGCTTAGCTATTATGTAGCTAATTTTTTTCTCAATTTTTTATTAGATTTTTTCGAGCAAATTTTGAATTTTTTTAAAATATAACTTGCATAAAAATTTGCTCAAAAAAATCAGAAAAAATTTAGTAAAATAGAGAAGAAAATTAGCTATAAAATAGCTAAGTATTTTTTTTCTAACTCTTACTGATTTAGCAGGAAAAATTATTGAAAATTTTAAAAAACATTTTAAAAAAAATTCTAGCGCCTAAACGGCACGTGCTAGCAAATTAAAGCTAAAACCAAATTATATAACTTTCTATTCCCTATCAAAAAGTATTCTTAATATTTTTCCAAATTTTACTTCAGAAAGAAGTATTCTGCATACTATCGATATCCCATGTTATTGCCATATATCAACATGGCAAACGAACACCTTGTATATATATATATATATATATTCGAGCAGCGTAAAAGCAATATTTTGCTACTGTATTGCGCGTTGTTGCTTGAGGACGAAGTTTCGTAACTGTGTCTTACTATGAAGTTTGTTACCGTTGAGTTAGTTAAGTAACAGGTTCCTTGGCAAATAGAAGTTTGTTATGAAATTTTGTCTATTGTATAAAGTTGACAAATTTGTTGATTTAGAGAAACTTATTAGAATGATTTTGTTTTGAAAAGTTTTATATAATTATTTTTCAGATTTTGTATGGAAATTATTTGTTAACCTAGTAAAAAATCTTTCAGGAATAATTACATTAAAATTTTAAAAAAAGCTTAAGTTTGGAGTTTTGTTCATTTTATATTAAAATTTGACGTTTTGATATATTAAACGTATATCATTATTAGAAAAACTATACAAATGACATAAATAATTAAAATACCAAACATAAAGACAAGTTACTAGGTTATAAAATACAGTACTACATTTTAATTAAATCATAATTACTAACCGAAATGTATGTAATATTTTTAGGTAAAATTAAAAATATGAAACCTAAATCATCAATTTGTTTTAAAAGAGACTACATATTTAAAACCTTCTACAAAAATCTCATCTTTCAAGCATATAAATAAACAAAAAATGTAAATAATAAAGCAATATAAAACAATAAAAGTTCAGTTAGTGCGCGCATTCACCAAAAACCTTGACACAATACGTAACAAAAACAAAACTGAAACGGCAACAGAATAACAGCATAACATCAACGGCATAAAATCCAGCTGTATGCGTAAAATTTCGCGTCGTCTTCAATTTGAAATCTAATTAAACACCTCTAGCGGTTGCCTAGCTAATTACAAATTAGCCATTTAATGTTACTCGACATCTGTCAACAATGGCTTACCATATAATCTTTTTCCATCATAACCGCACCAAAAAAAAAAGCGAATGGAATAGATTTCATTTGTTTGAAACAAAAGATCATCACGAATGAGTTAAGTTAGGTTAGACGGCGCTGACGTAAATGAATATTTAGATAAATTATGTAGATTTTTTATTTGGCTTGATTTATTCACTAAATTTACTTAAAATCAAGATATATATATATATATATATATATATAAACTAGCAAAATTAATATTTCAAATTGCAACATATATTAAATTTAGTGTAAGTTATTTAATTGTTTTGATAAACAAAATTTTCAGAAAAAAATGTTAATAAAGAAAACAATTGAATTGGTCGGATTTGAAGCAAATGTTTAATAGTTTGTGTAGAAAGATCAATGTTTTATATATATGTTACAATTTTAAAAAATCAAGGTAAAATAATTAAAAATAAACAAATAATATAACGAATAATGTTATTATTTTGATATTTCGTAAAGAAATGGTTCAAATTTATATAACTACATAAAAAAAACATGGTTTGTTAATAATTATAATTTTGGTTTATGTTATCAGTTTTTTCTTAGACAGTTTATTGCATGGTTTTAACTGCACAAGCCAAAACTGCGCAGTTATTTCATAGCATGTGTGTGTGAAAACCGAAGTAACATTTAATCTAAATTTTGAACTGAATGAAATCTGTAGTAGATAGATTAACTGCGCAAACCAAAACTGCGCAGTTAATACGGAGCGCATGTGTATGTTAGAAAGAGAGAGAAAGAGACTATTGTCGTTTATCTAACATTTGCATAAGTATGTATTAAAATATGTCCTGAAGTAGAAATATTTTGTAACTTTTATTGACAAATATCATTCATTAGAATGTCTGCTACAATTTAACTGCGCACTAAACCGAGTAAAAACTGTTCAACTGTTCAAAACTGAGCTAGCTGTGATTTGTGCAATATTTCCTCGATTTTACTGCACAGTTAAAACTGATCGTGTATAGTCCACCGTACATTTTGCCTTTTAGAAACAATATCGCCACTATTCGTAAAGTGAATTGAAACAAAAGTAACGCAAAACAAAAAGCATAAATTGAATACATACCCGTGTCTATCTAAACTGCACTGCATCGCTAAACAAATATAATATTAATAGTAAACGGGGGTGACATTATCCCCGCACATCGCGTTTCATTTTCTATCATTTATCAAACGGGATGCATGCAGAAAGATATTTCTCTTGCTGGGTGGATTAAAGGGTTTCAGGGCCGCAGCCGGTGCTGAAAGTAGGAGCGGTGAAAGGCAGATGCCGAGTGCGAGCGAGCGAACGAACGGGCGCCCCAGTACCGAGTTGAATGTAGGCAGTGTCATTTCAGAAGCCACAAGGCATAAATACTGTTCAGTTTCCGAGCCATTGCACGGTGATTCGCGACAGCTTCATGTCACCGATCATTGCGCATGCGTGACGCCGGAATTTGTTTCGTGCTGCGCGCAAATGCACACACGCGTTTATACATACGGACAAATGTGCAGCGGTAGTCAAACGGTGATGGATGAATTTTGGTGGAGGTGCTTTGCATATCTTATATGAATAGTACATTAACAATAATTTTGCTTAAAGGTTATTGTATTGTACGACGATGTGAATAAATTTCTAGTCTCTTCTTCTTTATGTGTAATATCAAATAAAATAATATAGTTAATAAATGTCATACGCCTTAAAGATAATATTTGAAAAAAACAATAAATTTACAATGAAAATACATGATATATTAATTTTTTGTACAGATCTAAAATATACAGTAAATAAAAGGCACAACAAAAACTATTTATTTAAGTATTAATTTACACTGTAATAACATTTATCAATTAAAAATTGTATTTAAATCAGATTTTATATTTTTTATATAGATTGGCAATTTATTATAAACAGTAATATCAATATGTTTTAAATTAAAAGTTGCTAAATTTAAACGAAATTTAAAAGTAATTAAATTATTTTTTTGTGCTTTAAGTTAAATGATAAATTAAGTATTACATTAGTAATATGAGAAATACCATGTATAATTTTTATTTTACAAATTAATGAAAAAGAATTTTAACTATAATTTATTACTTATCACTAAAATTAGTGGTTGGCACTATAAATTTTGTTTTTGGTAATTTAAGTGCAATTATTTAGTTCTGATCTTATTACCAGATGCATTGTCTTAACTATAAAACCAAATTTAATTTTTTTTTAAATATAATTGTTAATTACAAAATGCTAATTTAGAATTTATAAAGTTACAGTTTTAATATTTAATTTTTATTAGAAAAATTAATTGAGTAAATTTTAACACTTGACAGAATTTAAAGCCGCAGCAAAATCATTACGAGATAAAATTTCACATGTAAATAATTTTTAAACTGTTTTAATCTGTTAGTGAAGTAATTCCAACAGTTTCCTGCAAAACAATCTGACATTTTACATGTGAATCATTTCAATTACTTTTTCTGTAAATAAATCCAGAATTAATAAACACATATAAAATTTCATTACAATTCTAAACAGATTTCTGACTTTAAAAATATCTGCTAATGACTTTTATCAAAAATGAAATATTAAAAACTCTAAATGACAAAGAAAATTACACTTGAATTATTTTGTTTCTACATACATTTAAAAAACATAAAAAAATTCATAAACTTTTTCAAATATCTGCTAGAGGTACATGCACACTATAAAAGTTACCAACAGTCAAAAACAAAATTTACCAACACGAAATAAAGTTAGTTAAGCATGCCATCCACATAACGCCGCTAATTCCAGTCTTTGCATTTATTTGCAGATAGGGTTGTGCCAACTCCGTGAGTGTGCAAATAAAGGGGTGAAAGACAAGCCAATGTTTAATTTTTTTTTACGTCGGGTATTAAAGTTTCTGACGAAATGTCACGTCATATAAATTAGAATGTTTTGTTTACACCAGCGAGTATTTAAAATTTGGCTTTTGGGCTTGTCACAGAGGGTGGTATATGTTGTTTATTTTTTGTGACAATATTTAACTGTGATACGTTGATGTTTTATTAAAATTATCATACTGTTTTATTTGTTTATATTTAAAAAAATAAATACATACATGAATGATGGAATAAATATTTTTCTTGAATAATATTAAAATAGCAGTTGTGGTGATATGTCAAGCTAGCACTCTAATTACATGATTTTTATTTTAATAATTGATTATTGATATTTATAGTTTTGTAAGTTTGCATAAAATTTATTATAAAAATAAAATGGAATCTGTTTATCAGTATATATGTTTGTTTGTCTTTCTTATACATAGTTTGTAACTCAGAGACTAGTAAGCAGCAGACTTTCAAATTTGACCAACACATATGTAGGACCTTAAATTAAAAAATATAATAATAATCTATAAATGTTAGTTATGTTAGTTTTTGTTTATTTGCTTCGATAGTCACTCTTCCAAGTTCTTTTAAAATTATAGAGTTTTTGAGAGCTTCAGCTAAAGTTTCAATAACGCCATACTAAAGAAAGTTGTAACAGAAATACTATTGAAGCAAGTGGTTTTATCATTAACGGACCATGAAAAATGTGTAATAAATCACTATTGAAACTTTTATAAACACATGTCAACTATTAGAATGAATCACTCAATTATGAAAAAGATTTGACAAGTAATTTTATTATAAAATTATAATAATTTTTAAATATATCAATTAAATCGAACGAAATTTATTTGACAATATCTTTAAAACCAACAGTGTGTAAAGATCCAATGAACTAAATTGTCTGCACATAGTCTACTGACCCAGATTTTGTCGAATGCATTGAAAATACAATACTTATCTTTATTTTCTTTGCTTTTTTCGTACAATCGTTGCAAGTAAAAATCGAATAACCATTAAATTTATTCTAGCAGTGAATTGGAAATTTACAATATTTATGAAATTCTTTACATTATATGAAACAATCACTATAAATAGTACTACTATTTGTTTTTCATTTGTAACAAATTGAAAAATCAAACTATCATTTATTTTATGATTTACTGAAGATATTGGTATATAAGTTTGAAATTGTTTTTATTTAGAAAAATAGTTGAACGTATATGATTGATGAAGCATTATTTTGCATTTTTAATGCATGTTTTTTTCTCAATTTTCAAGCATTTACACTAGAGCATTTATTGGTGAAGGCGCCTTAAAATATTTTTTCCGCATAATGTTAATAAAGTTTCAAATTAAATATGCTTATTTATATTACATTAATTATATTTATTTTACATTTAGTTAAAAATTTTACATAATAAATTTTATAAATTTTTACAATACCGCTTGAAAAATTCCAACGTAAAGCTTGTACATTTTTGTACTGAAAACAATAATTTAAATTTTTTTATTTTTAAATTAAATTTGTAGTACTTTTTACTACTTTGACTGCAAGGAAAAAGTAGTATAGCGTTTGGTACGGTGTCTGTAACATTTTCAAAAAAAATAAAAAATTGTATAGAAATACTTCATATAGCCTGCAGATGACGAATCTGAACTTAGTTTATGTGGGTGTATGGATGTGCGTCGTCAGCTCGCTCGCTCGCTCGCTCGCTCGGTCGTAAGTCAAAATTTTGTGGCCGCAACTCCTCCTAGACGGTTCAACCGATTTTAATGAAATTTTCAGGATAAATTTGTCTAGTGCCCAAGATGGTCATGTGATTTTGTTTTTTTCCAGTGATGCCAACTTTCCGAGAAAAAAATTACTAAAGTTTTTAAAAATTCATATTGGCTACGTTATTTATCCGATTTTGATCAAATTTTCAGAAAAGATTTCCTTAATGCTCCCATTAATTACATAATTTTATTAATATTCAGTGTTTCCAACTTTTCGAGAAAAAAATTACTAAAGTTTTAAAAATTTTATTATGGCCATGTTATTCAACCGATTTTACTCAAATTTTCACAAAAGATTCTCCTAGTATTCATATAATTTACGTAATTTTAACAAAATACAGTGTTGCCAACTTTCCGAGAAAAAAATTAGTAAAATTTTTAAAAATTTATTTTGACCATTTTATTTAACCGATTTTAGTCAAATTTTCATAAAAGTTTTTCGTAGTGCCTAAATAAATTATGCAATTTTAACAAAATACAGTGTTGCCAACTTATCGAGAAACAAAACACAAAATTTTTAAAAAATTAATTGTGGCTACATTATTTATTCGATTTTGATCAAATTTTCAGAAAAGTATCTCCTAGTGCCCACATAAATTATAATATTATTAAAATACAGTGTTGCCAACTTTCCGAGAAATGTCAAAGTAGTCTATATATGGGTTTACCCATATACTTCTAATCTTGTTTTTTAAGCGGAAAATACAAAAAATATGGAAAAATAGTTTGGTTGAAACTGCTTTTATCAGTAACACTAGGTTAGTTAAAACGAGAGTCGGAATTAAACAAAATGGAAATAACGGATTGTAGAACGATCTGATATACATTCAGAGTAGCAAGCGTAGTCTATTTCTTATTGAAAATGATTCTTTAATCTTATTTCGTCATATATTATATTACTACTACGTCTATCTTTACACACATATTATTTTTGTTGACGAACTTTATTTGTGTTTTTGTAGTATTGATATAATTTTACTTATGTGCTGATAGGACTCTACACAACAGGCTTTCATACAAGTTTTACTGTATATACAAAAATATATATATTTAAATAATATAGGAAAAATAAATATTATTTCGTTCTATTAATTGATAGAAACAACAAATTAGAATTTACAATTAAACATTACTAAATAATATTGCAATTTTGTTAAAATGTTGGAGTATTAATTAACAAGTGTTGTTATAATGCTAGGTTGAATTCTATTCGTATTTTTTTACTCTACATTTGCAAATTGATTCTGTATCGGAATTAAATAATAATTGTATGCTGAGAATTGTTATACAGTTAATTAATTACAGCAATTATTATTGCATTTTCAATTATTACTATTCTACATTAATTCATTTGAAAATAGCTTTTGTATTATTATTTCAACTACAAAAATCATTGTATTCACCATTTGCAAAATTGGGTTTACTATTATTAATTGACGTTTAAATGGTTGTAAAGGTAAAATTGTGCATGAACATTATTGAAAAAGAATACTAAAAATTAGTTATTTATTCTAGATCGAAATAATTTGTATAATATGAATCGAAGACAATTGTGTTACGTAGAAAATCGAGTAGTATACTTCAAACATATTTATTTTTGTAAACCAAATAGTATTTATAAACTTACGTAACAAAAAAGTGAACATAGAATGAGCAGGGGCTGTTGCTTTATTTACATAGATTGTATGATAATATTTCTAATACTCAATTTGATCAACCGTAACTTTGTGATACATTTTGGATGAAATATATAATTTAGGTTTTATATCACTTTTTAGTGTAAATTTTAGTGATATCAAATCTAAATTATTTATTTTGCCTTATTTTATTTATAGTATGCAATAATATTTCGTTAACATGCAGTTCAGAAATGTTTCAGTTCGTTTTATATTCAATTCAAGTCAAGCGATACATCAAGAGTGTAGCGATATGAAAGATTATATACCAATGTTAACGAAGTAGGTTGGCAGTTCAGAATTATTTCCTGAACAGACTTACGACGTACGTAACATTATAAATTCCAATAATTTCTCTAGCAAATGAGACTTCTATAATTACGCATTTAATATTACAATATTAATATTACAATCTTAACTGTAAAATACTATAGTTAGATTTTTTAGACAAATTTTTAACTAGATTTTAATTTGCAAAAGAATTGTTTAATTTCTTCTTGCCAATCTTGCCAATCCCGCTCGGTGTATGGATATTTGTCTTTGTATCGTCTTTGATATTAATACTAAACTTTATTTCTGGCTAAAAGCTTTAAAAGCTCCGGCCAATATATTCGTTTTATTCTAATGTTCTACCAAAATAATTTATCTTTAGTACATGTACTTAACTAAAACACATTTTCCTTACAAATCAGCGTTGAGTAAAAAGAATTCCGGAAGACAGAGCAGATAAATGTTTTAGGAGCTTTTCATTTAAGATTTCTAAAAGAATCTGTCGAAAGGTGAATCATGCTTTTATTCACAAGTAACAAATGTCCGGTTAGCATGGCCACATTGAATTAACTAACTTTGAACACGAAATCTTTTTGTGGCGCGAATTATTGGCAAAGGCCATAAAGGATAATGTTTTTTTTTGCATTCAAAAGGATGTTATATTGCTCTTTGGGTTAAACAGGGAAATAAGAAGGTTTTTGTTACTTTAATGGTCATTTATACAGTACGTATGTACAATAATTTATGCAAATTATTGTCTACATGCTACTTTAAATAAATATATTATTATTAGTTTTATAATGAAATAATAAGAGTATATATATATATATATATATATATATATATATATATATATATATATATATATATATACCGGGTGTATACTTGGTTTATGCAATATAGGAAAAACAATGTTATTTTTTTAACATCGCAATTCCTGCTTCCCCGTTAGTTATAGAGAAAAAATATAAGAAACAAAAATTGTTTACAATTAAAAACTACATTATTTACGTTTAAAATACTTGCGATATTGCATCTCAGTAATTAATTATTAATTAAATACATATTAACAGTTTTCGGCAATATCAGACAGCCATGGACGAAACGCGAATGTATTTTGTTTACAACTGCCAATACACTGACATTTGTGAACAAAATACATTCGCGTTTTGTCCATGGCTGTCTGATATTGCTGAAAACTGATAATATTTATTTAATTAATAATTAATTACTGAGACGTAATATCACAATTATTTTAAGCGTAAATAATGTAGTTTTTAATTCTAAATAATTTTTGTCTCTTATAATTTTTCTCTAAAACTAACGGGGAAGCAGGAATTACGATGTTAAAAAAATAACATTGTTTTTCTTATATTGCATAAACCAAGTATACACCCGGTATATATATATATATATATATATATATATATATATATATATATATATATATATATATATATATAGTCCTGTGTGATGATTTAATATATTTTTAAAATGGAATATTCTCTGACAAATGAGAACTGTTGACAAACTTAGTAAAATTTGGTAAAACTAGAAAAGTTAGTTTTTAACAATATTAAATACAAATATAAATTATTAGTTTTTTTTTGTTATATAAGTAATCACTACATAGTTGGAGTGACATGATTGAGAATATTTTGTGTGAGCAAATTTTTTTAAGTGATAGGATTAGAAGAGCGTGTATGAAAGGTATTATGAATGTGAATAAAACAAAAATTACTTCTTTGGATAAGAATGTTTAGAGAATACAAATTTCAGCATAGTGGAAAGAGTTTATTCCACACCCTTTTAGGTACATGGCATAATTGTGTATGTGTATGTACTATATATCTTATAATTTTTTTTTTTTCAAAATTCCAACCTTGCTGGATGGTGAACTACAAACCATTGAAATCATACTTTTGTAATAAGTTATTAACATATTTTTGCTAATATAAAGCAAAAAATCTTTAATGTTTTCACTTAAAAAAAAGTTCTGTAAGTTTATAAAATATTTTTCATACAATTATCTTTCTTTGATTTTTTAATTAGATAGCTTGGACATTTTACAAACAAAATAAAATAGTATACATTTCTTAGATAAAATAAATAAGATAAACAATTGTCATTGTACTTGTAATTGCCAATTAGTCATGACAATGCAGAAACTTTAACTAATTAAAATAGGACAAGAAAAGAATACAATTAAAATTGTTAACAGTTAACTGAAAAAAAAAACATTAAATTGAGTAGCCTCATTATCTTGTTAAACCATCTAAAAGCTTATTGTTTTTACAAAAAATAATCAATGAAAAAAATTGTTTGTAAAATTAACTTCTTAGAAATTTTCTATTATATAGTTTTTGTATTTTTTTTTTTTTTCTAGATTAAAAATAATTGAGAAGTTGAAATCATTAGCGACAATATTGCTTTGAAAATTTATCCGATACTTTTAAAAATAATAACTAAGCACTTTTTTTAAAAATATATAATAATCTACTGTAGCAAGAAATTTATAAATATAACTGGGTATATTGAGTACTTATGAAATCTTAGGTTATAATTTTAACTTTTTTTATAATTTGTTACTCAAGACAGAAGCTTAAATTTCAAAATTTTATAGCCTAGTTATTTATATTATCTTTTATAATCTAATGTTAGTGGTAAACGTAGATTCAATTGCACAAAACATTGTTAACTTAATCAATGGGTTAACTAGACAATTAAATTGCCAATTGTTTTCAAACCGCTTCATTAATTGGTTAGTTTGGATACTTTCCACTATAAATTAGATACTTTGCACTTGGTACAACCTAAACTTTAATTTGAATAATTTGCACTATAAACGCTACAAAAATCTGCGCCACTGTTGGCTTAGGGTCTGTTGGCTTACGGTAAATTAGGTTAGATTTAGTTTGTTTAGTTATGTTATTATTCAATATAGGCGCTTATCTCATCGGCGCAAATGATAAGTATTGACTGGCGTAAATGATTGACAGACCTCAAATTGGAAAGTATTCGTTTTTATAGTAGAAAGTATTCGTTTTATAGTGATAATATTTTTTTTGTGCATTATGTTTTTTTAAAGTTAAAATAATTTTTTTAAAGTTTAATAAATTTAATTATATTTAATTATTTTTTTGTGTGCAATATATTTGTTTATAGTGGAAATTGTTTTTATCAAAGTGAATATGATCTAAATTATAGTGCAGTTAAAAGAAATTAGTATATCGAAATTAGTAACAGTTTCAACTTTATATGTCCAACACCATTCCACTATTCGCATCCAAGTGTATTCGTTCATTTCATAGCATATGCAATCCGGAATTCATCCGGCTCGAAGGACCAACAAACCTAGCCCTAACCGAAACCAATTTGATATTAAAATCTAATTACATTCCATTACCTGAATTTGACAGACGAGCTCGCCGTACGGCCAACAGTGACGCAACGATGGTACGATGGCAAACGGTGTCACTAGTAGACCCATCGCTAGATCGTTGCTTGCCAATGACGTCAGCAGGTAGCGCGGCTGTGGGGAATACACAGTACATATATTAGACCACCAAGGCTCTGTTACATTAGTATACTACTCTATCTGTCAGTTATTTGCGAATAGTTACTTTAGTGTCTGAAAGGTTTTTTTTTAATTTGGGGAAATGATGTATGGTTTAGTTTCAACTAACAAGAGATACCTTATATAGTTTTATTATTAGATTTATTTTACGTAAATGATAAAATAAAATTTAACAAGAATAATACAGTTTAGGTTTTAGTTATGTATAATTTATAATTAAGTATCATTGTTTCGATATACTGCATGCACATTATCATCAAGGAAATAATTGTAATTTTCATTATTTTCTTGATGATGATATATGTAAATGCAGTATATCAAAACGTTGATGTTTAATTAAAAAATATACAGAACTAAAACCGAAATCTATTTTATTTTAATATAATAAGTTATGAAAGATTCTTTACTATGGTAAGAATTCAACAATTTTGAGAACAATATGTTTTCAAGAAATTAATGGAAACCTGTTACAAAATTAACTGACATTGATATTTGTATTTTGTAACAAACTGATTTATAGTTTCACTAAATTTGAAAACGTACCATTTTGTTTTTACAGATTTTCAAATATTAAATAAATTACAAATATGTAATTTTGACCTTTTTTGAAATTTAAACAGATAAGCTTTTTGTAACATAAATCAACTGTTTTATCGTAATGTTAGTTGGTAAATCTATGGACACATGTAGAACAAATTCAGGATTTTTAATAAATTTTATATTTCAAGTGGTAGTCTACTGATATTTTATAAATATTTTGCAATAAAAAAATATTTCGAAAAACTGTATTTAACAAAAGTTTCTCTACAAGTTACAATTTACAACATTTTTTTGCTATAACTTAATAAATTTTTATATTTTTGCAATATTTATTTTGAAATATATGTACGTCTGTTTTCATAACTACTAAAAATTATAAATAAGTATCATAAATTTTAAATTAATTTTTCTGTTAAATGATGATAGTCGGTTCTGTGGTAGCCGCAAAAGATTTTTTTCACTTTAACTTTTGAACAATTTAACAATCTTTATCAAAAAACACTAAGTAAAATCAAAAATGTGGACAATTAAAATTTTATACAAATATTTTATATATATACCTATATATATATATATATATATATATATATATATATATATATATATATATATACTATATATATACTATATATATATATATATAGGTATATATATATATATATATATATATATATATATATAACTTTTTATTATTATTTAGTTTAAATTATCAAGGCTCGATTGCACAAAGCATTGCTAACTTAATTAGAAAGTTAACTAGGCAATTAAATTTTCAACTGTCTTCAAACCGCCTCATTGATTAGTAAGTTGGTAAGATAAACAATTACTTAACTTATAAAGCGTTTAACAATGTTTTGTGCAACCGAGTTTAAATGATTGCTAACAAAAAATGCATTTATTTTATTTTACCAAGGGTCAGTATTTCCAATTTTATTTATTCTTAAGATAAGTAAAAAAAATCATCTATTTGGCAACATTTTATTAGGTAATTTTTAAAATTATTCCAATATTTGGAAATACTGACCGTAAAACATTCTTTAATACTAATACAAAAAGTTTCTTACCTGTGAGTGTATATACTTCGCATATCTCCTGCTATTTATAACAAAAATCAGCAACATATTGGCAGCTAGAACACCGGTTGTTAAACAAAGGACAATCGCAGCTTGAAGGACATCACCTGGACCCAACGTGGATAGTACAGAGACATGAGCATATCGAGGATGAGTACAGCTGCTATTTTGCAACGCTGGCGCAACTAACAAAGTTGGCTTTTGTTGCTGCATCTTTCAGCTGCACCAATGGTACACTTTGATCTTTTTTGTTCTGTTTAAAACACTATCCGGAAACTCACGAAATCATTGTAAAGCACTTCAAGTTTTCCTTATCACTTTTATTTAACTAAAGTTTGACATAATTTTTGTAACATCACAAGATTGTTTTGGATTTCCATTTTGCAATTATTAAAATTTACTCATAACCTTGAATTAATTATTTCAAAGAAAAACAAAATTTTATCGAAAAAAATGTTTTTGTTCTCAAATTTCATGCACACAAATCAATGTTTAATAAAACTGTATTTTTTAAATAAAATTACAGACATTAAATTCAAAAATTTAATATAATATTTATTAATAATCAAAAAATCAGTCTTACAAGATAATTTTAAATATTCAATTTTTAGTATAAGATGAGCTTGTTATTAAATTTTCAATTTTCAGTGATTTTTTCTTTGATTTTGTTTTGTTCTTGACTATGAGCACCAGTCTTTACTTAATTATCTTTTATTAATATTCTGAATAACTAATTGCTTTTAATTGGAAATATTCGACGCATACAAATTTACCCGTTTATAACGGAACATTTATTTCAATATTTATATTTAATAATTTTCGATTTTATTCCATTATTTAACACGAATGTTAAATTTTTTGTTATCTATTTTTTGTCAACATTTTGTTTTTATTTTAATTATTTTATGTTAATTTAATTATAACACGTTCTTCGTTATATTTTGGAATCTGAAACAAACAAAAAATATATAAATTAATATTTTATATGTATATCATTAAATTAATATACATTAATGTATATTATTCAATGACCATGTAATGACGGTCATTGCATGTAAAATACTCTACTTTTTCTAGTACTATACTTTTCGATCTAAACACAAATGACATTTCAAAATAATTATTATAACATTTTTAATATTGTGTTGATTTTCTTGGTTAAAGGTGTTGAGTAATCAAAGTAATGATTTAAAAAACTCACTGGCATAAGTAATGATACGAGTAGCATTAATTATTAAGAAATTCATTTATATCATATAATAAAGGTATTATTTAACACAAGATTTTTAAAGAAATATAACTCGAGTTATTAGAACGGCATAGCAATCTATACTGTATGTAATAGCCGTTAAGCGCATATTTCCATGACAACTATCATTGTACTGGTTGAAAGGTTTTGGGTGTTTTGGGTACTTTTTTGCTAGAAACGTAAATGTTTCCAAAGAAGATTGTTGAGTTTGGCTGCAAAAACATAAAAGAAAAATGACTGCTATGGAAATTAGATTTTCTCGTAGCGTATGTGGTGTAATTAGAAGGAATCGGGTACGAAATGGATTGGCATGAAGTAACACATACACGTAAACTTGTAAATGAAGCTTGTTAATTTATTCCAACAATACGAAACTTACGTTTATCAATGCAGATCATGGAATCTCCATAATATACTAGAACGTCTTACATAATAAATATGCCCGTAAATTTCATCAAAGTATTTGTGCACTTTGCAGATAATTTTGTGCAAATACGATAGGTGATAATACCTTGATAGGAGGCACTTAATTGAAACTGTATACAGCTTGTGTTTCCAAAATTCCACCCACACTATTCTCAGTATTATTTGTCGTGCGCACATGTAATAACAACAAAATCCGTGACTTCAATATTAGTTGTAATTGTAATGAAGCGAATGTACGTACCAATTCAAATAGGAACTATTATTAATTAATTTATTTCATTTAATTGAAATTCTATGGACTGTACTTAAATAATGTCTTTAAACCGCTGGAATTAACATTATTCATTGGTTTTTGGATTTGCCAGCAATGTGACATATGAAACGGTTACTGTTTCTGTGGAATTTGAATAAATGGAATATTTAATTGGATATCGGATAATAGTCGATAACTGAAGAGTTAGCAATGAAATTATGGTAATTAAATGATAGTATTATAAATTACACTGTATTATTGGATTATTGCTTTAGTTTTTTACCGACCGTCATAGCACATATGATAAGAAAGGTATTTTAATCATACCAAATTTGACATATAGAGATTTAGAATAAAATTAATAAGAACGAATTAGACTTATAGTAACAAGAACTAATTTTAGCGTGACGTTCGTCTGTCCATTTGTGGACATGTGTAAATTAAATACGGCAGAACTTTTTAAAATATTTTAAGTACATATAATAATTAAAAATATAACTCTAATTTCTATTGTATGAGTTTATGTAAGTTTATGAGATTTGGACAAACTATGCATATTTTTATGATAAAATTTTATAATTATTATAAAAATTATCTGTTTCTATATAAAAAATATATATTTCTAAACTTAGCTATTGCAAAATAATTGTGAAAAGTATTTCGAAAGAAAGATGTTACTCGATAAAACTTTATTTTTCTTACATTGCTGTTCAAACTTTGCAGCGTATCTTGATCAGAAATCAATTTCTAAAAACTCATAGCAGAAAACTTAGTAAGTTTTTCAAAAGTAAAAAGTTAATCGTACGATACTTAATCGCTTGTTTTGTTTCAAGAATATAGTAAAAATTATATTTTATTTTATTTAATTAGGATGCAATTCATATTTATGTTATCATAGGAATTGCTATTATTTTCCGAAATAAATATTTATCTGTATTCTTTGTTTACAAAATTTAATACGAAATTCCTCAGCCATTTTAATATGAAATTATGTTAATCTACGTTAGTTTAGAACTAAGAAGATTCAGTTACAAATTATTTTGTGTAAACTTAGCCAAAACTGTCAGAACTGTCATATAATATTATTAATGTTTGTAAGGCTAATTTATGAATATCTTTCATTTTACTTATATATCACATGTTGTAGTGAAATTTTGCTTTACACTGTTTAAAATATTTATTAAATTTTTTTGTTATATATTTATTAATATTTGAAAACATAATTAAAAATATTGCATTTGGAATTTTATTAATTTGTTATTAAAATTTAATGTATTTTTTTTTTCAACTATATTTTTTCGTATAAAACAAATTGACAAATTTTTAGATTGTTTTCGTCAAAACTTATCTCAATTTCGCTAAATACTTACTGAATACTTTTTCTCTCTATTGGGATTGCTAAGTATCAAAGTTTTTGGTAAACCTCAATTTACAAAATCGTGTTTCAAAAAAAAGTAATGATACACTTTGTAACTGATAACGTATTTTTGGGTCAGACCAACTTCGACATAACGATAGATGGCTCTAAGATCGTTCTTCGATTTTCATGCTAAAACACTCACTTATTTTCCGGTAAATGTCAAAAATTTGTAACGGAAATTGTCGGTCGATTTCATGTAAAAATGGTTATTTGTTTTGGTTCTAGAAGTATTTTTCTGTTGGAAATTCTTATCGAAAAATACGAAAGGAATTTCAAATTTTAACAATTTTCTTTTTGTTTTGGTTGGCTCTGATTTTTTTGCACCATAAATGTACCTAAATAATTTTGCAATCTAGTAAATATATTTTTGTTTAAAATGTTTTCAAAATATTTTATTGTATCTTAATCTATAATTTTATAAAAATGAAGTAATATTTGTTGATATCTTATAAGTTAAAAACTAATAAACTGAGAACTTGGCGTACACATATTTAAGAGTTTTGAGTTAATTCAGGTTATAAAAATTATCATAACAAAATATAAATGAAATAACGAGGCCTAATATGATATAAATAAACGTCAAAATTGGAGTTACTTTTACGATAATTTAAAAAATATATAACATACTAAAAAATCTTTCAGAACTCATTATATTAAAATAAAAATTCTTTAGGATTAAGTTTTTTATAAATTATAATTAAAAAAAAATACATTTTGACATAGTCTACGTATATCATCACGAAGAAAAATTATGCAAATGACATATATAATAAATAAACAGAACATAGAAACATAGTTACTAGATAACAAAATAAGTAAAAATAGAAAAAAAAAATCAAACGCATAACCTGAAAAAATATTAATTACAAGAAACTGTGTTAACGGGTTTTCTTTATTACTACTATATTAAAATATTTTGCAAAATAATTAACAATATAGTACCAAAGTAACACTGTACATTTATCTAATAACTAATAAAACATTTATGTGACATTATTTTATACTAATATTTTGATTGGTTGCATCGTTAATAATTTCTTTTTGTTTAAATAGCTTCTAACACAATCTGTAATTAAAATCGATAGTTATATTGACTTTCTATAACCCAAATTAAATTTGGCTAAACTTTGAGTTATATATTACATTAGAAGTTATTTGAAACTACTTGTACGTAGTATGTACGAGGGTATACTAATAAGTAATATTTTCAAAATTTAATTTTAAGTAATAATTAATGATTACTCTGAAACTACAATTTTAAAACTATTTAATATAACAACTTTATTTAAAAAAAATAAAGTAAGATATACGCATTAAATAATTAGTATTATTAACATCATTAAAAATACCATTACGCTTTTTTTCATTTTTTTTCAACAAACAGTTTTAATTTTTTACTAAAATATATTTCAATGAAATTCTATTTACATTAATTTATTATACGATGTTAACAACAATTTTCCTCTATTTTCTCGGCAAAGAAAAATATAGGTACACAGCTAATATCCAAGTGCAAAAAAAAACTATATAGTATTTCTCAATCAACTAATGCACTTTCGAAAGAAACAAGTGAACTTAGAAAAACACTTTAATTTGTTTGAAAAACTTTATAAAACTAGGTACTCTGCGCTTTCCATCCTAGTGACTTTCTTTAAAATTTAGGGGAAAAAACGAATTGAATTTTTTGTCAAATTATCATTATTATTTTAAATGAAAAATAGACCGAAGAAAATGGAAATTTTTCAGACAGAATTACTTTGAAATGGAAAATAATGTAACAGAATTTGAAGTTTCAATCTTTCCTGCGGAAAAATGTTTGCAAATAGAATTGAATTTTACTTGCAGGCGAATGTAAAAATATGGCATTTATAAAGCAGTTTGGAAAAGAGATAAAGATAAATAAAAATACATGAGAGTTGAAAAGATGTTTATAATAAATGTTTATTATATTTTTCTTTGTTTTCAAAACTATGCAAACTTTCTGACTAAATATATTTTAAAACTAATGTGTCATATAACTTGTTTATTTTCGAAAACTTTAAAAATGAAATATTCAAAATACTGACGATGTATAAAGTATAATAAATAATATTTTGTTCTTTATTTGACTAGAAATTACAATGCAAAAGATATTGTATGAAAATTTAAAATCTAAATCTAAAAATAGAAAAAGGTTAGCTTATTTTTATTTTTCACTTTTCTTAAGATTTAGAAATATTGAAATTTATCTCTGTTAATATTTTCAATTTTTTATTACTATTGATTTTTGCTTTAATTTATTAATACATAAAATACTCCCAAAATAAATTAGTTACAATAGAAGATATGCATAGTAATAATACTCCACAAAATAATAAGTTATATATCAAACAAAAAAATACAAAACAAGGACAAAAAACGTTACTCTTTAAGGGAGTTCAAATTTATAATATGTTACCAGATAATTATAAGAATTTAGATTTAAGAAAGTTCAAATTCAGAGTTAAGGAGTATTATTTAAATAAAGAATATATATATATACAGGGTGTTTCACAACTTAGAGCAAAAAATTAAAAGGTATATTCTGTACGACGTGCTGATCATGAAACAAAAAGAATTTTTTTAAAATTTGCAAAAAAAATTGCATCGTATTTCAAGCAAACATTTTTTTTGCCACTGGTCGATAGTTATTTTTAATAATTGTTTTCAAATCGTCTACAATGAAAGTAATTGTTTACGTAATATCTAATACTAATAAAATGTGTAATAGTTTAATTAATAATTTAATTTAATTTGATAGGTAGTGGGTAGGTAGTCTTTCGTCGACATTGCTGTTAATTATTATTATCTTTGCTGGTGCACTGTTCTCATTTTACAGTGAATAGCAGTGTAGTGTAGTTTTTGTTAAAATGAATGCATTTAGTAACAGTGAATTAGTGGACATGATGTTAATTTATGGCGAAGCACGGCAAAATTCGTTATTGGCACGACGTCTGTATGCTGAACGTTATCCTTTACGCCGATTACCCACTCCCCGTTCGTTTGTGAGGATAGTCCAGCGCCTTCGAGACACAGGATATGTGCAACCTAATCGTGGGAGAGGTGGTGGCCGCCAGCATCAACACGACAATATGGTTAATGATATCTTAGATGCTGTACATGCTGAACCAACTATTAGTACCCGAAGAGCGTCTCAACAATTAGGAGTATCACATAGTTCAGTATGGCGAATTTTAAGAGATCAAAACTACCACCCATTCCATTTTCAACGGGTACAGGGGCTAACAGAACCTGACTATCAGTTTAGAGTACGATTTTGCAACTGGCTTTTACAAAAACACACTGAAAATCCGAATTTCCCCTCGTACATCATATTTTCTGATGAGGCTACTTTTACGAGGGAGGGAGTTTATAACTATCATAACTCTCATTATTGGAGTCAAGTAAATCCACACGTTGTTGTACGGGGCAGTTTTCAGCATCGTTTTTCGATAAATGTTTGGGCAGGTATTGTTAATGGAATATTACTTGGGCCGTACATTCTACCAAATAGGATGACTGGAGCTAATTATTTATTGTTTTTACAAAATACTTTGCCAGAACTTCTTGAAAATGTGCCTTTAAATGTGCGTCAGCAGACATGGTTTCAGCACGATGGTGCGCCATCACACTATGCTCTAAATGTAAGAGAACATTTAAACCAAGTGTTTGAGGACAGGTGGATTGGCCGCGGTGGACCTGTAGCTTGGCCTGCTAGATCCCCTGACCTAAATCCGCTGGATTTTTATTTTTGGGGTCATTTTAAATCCCTCGTCTACGACAACCAAAATGCGCCGGAAAACGAAGAAGAACTTAGGCAGAGAATAGAAAATTCAGCAGAAATAATACGAGAACAAAATTCGTGTCAAGACTGTACTAGGTCATTAATTCAACGTGCTGCAATGTGTGTAGGGATGAATGGTGCAAATTTTGAACAGTATTTGTAGTTTTGCGCTTCAGGTATGTTATTTCCCAAATTATCTTGATATTAAATAATACAATGCATTAATATTATAAATTATTTTGTATTCAAAACAATTATTGTCTCTAAATAAAACTAACATTACATAATGTTTCTTTGATAATTAATTTCATTTAATATTTCTTTCTATGACGTATGCTACTCCAGTGGTTCAAAAAATGTCTACTTCAAGTAAACTACCCTTTACTTTGCGAATTTTAAAAAAATACTTTTTGTTTCATGATCAGCACGTCGTACAGAATATACCCTTTAATTTTTTGCTCTAAGTTGTGAAACACCCTGTATATATATACAGGGTGTTTCACAACTTAGAGCAAAAAATTAAAGGGTATATTCTGTACGACGTGCTGATCATGAAACAAAAAGAATTTTTTTAAAATTCGCAAAGTTAAGGGTAATTTACTTGAAATAGACATTTTTTGAACCACTGGAGTAGCATACGTCATAGAAAGAAATATTAAATGAAATTAATTATCAAAGAAACATTATGTAATGTTAGTTTTATTTAGAGACAATAATTGCTTTGAATACAAAATAATTTATAATATTAATGCATTGTATTATTTAATATCAAGATAATTTGGGAAATAACATACCTGAAGCGCAAAACTACAAATACTGTTCAAAATTTGCACCATTCATCCCTACACACATTGCAGCACGTTGAATTAATGACCTAGTACAGTCTTGACACGAATTTTGTTCTCGTATTATTTCTGCTGAATTTTCTATTCTCTGCCTAAGTTCTTCTTCGTTTTCCGGCGCATTTTGGTTGTCGTAGACGAGGGATTTAAAATGACCCCAAAAATAAAAATCCAGCGGATTTAGGTCAGGGGATCTAGCAGGCCAAGCTACAGGTCCACCGCGACCAATCCACCTGTCCTCAAATACTTGATTTAAATGTTCTCTTACATTTAGAGCATAGTGTGATGGCGCACCATCGTGCTGAAACCATGTCTGCTGACGCACATTTAAAGACACATTTTCAAGTAGTTCTGGCAAAGTATTTTGTAAAAATAATAAATAATTAGCTCCAGTCATCCTATTTGGTAGAATGTACGGCCCAAGTAAAATTCCATTAACAATACCTGCCCAAACATTTATCGAAAAACGATGCTGAAAACTGCCCCGTACAACAACGTGTGGATTTACTTGACTCCAATAATGAGAGTTATGATAGTTATGAACTCCCTCCCTCGTAAAAGTAGCCTCATCAGAAAATATGATGTACGAGGGGAAATTCGGATTTTCAGTGTGTTTTTGTAAAAGCCAGTTGCAAAATCGTACTCTAAACTGATAGTCAGGTTCTGTTAGCCCCTGTACCCGTTGAAAATGGAATGGGTGGTAGTTTTGATCTCTTAAAATTCGCCATACTGAACTATGTGATACTCCTAATTGTTGAGACGCTCTTCGGGTACTAATAGTTGGTTCAGCATGTACAGCATCTAAGATATCATTAACCATATTGTCGTGTTGATGCTGGCGGCCACCACCTCTCCCACGATTAGGTTGCACATATCCTGTGTCTCGAAGGCGCTGGACTATCCTCACAAACGAACGGGGAGTGGGTAATCGGCGTAAAGGATAACGTTCAGCATACAGACGTCGTGCCAATAACGAATTTTGCCGTGCTTCGCCATAAATTGACATCATGTCCACTAATTCACTGTTACTAAATGCATTCATTTTAACAAAAACTACACTACACTGCTATTCACTGTAAAATGAGAACAGTGCACCAGCAAAGATAATAATAATTAACAGCAATGTCGACGAAAGACTACCTACCCACTACCTATCAAATTAAATTAAATTATTAATTAAACTATTACACATTTTATTAGTATTAGATATTACGTAAACAATTACTTTCATTGTAGACGATTTGAAAACAATTATTAAAAATAACTATCGACCAGTGGCAAAAAAAATGTTTGCTTGAAATACGATGCAATTTTTTTTGCAAATTTTAAAAAAATTCTTTTTGTTTCATGATCAGCACGTCGTACAGAATATACCTTTTAATTTTTTGCTCTAAGTTGTGAAACACCCTGTATATATAGATTTTTTATGTTGTTATGTAATAGATTATAAATTTATATTTAAGGAATTTATTAGTTAAGGATTACTTATGTATTTTAGTATTTATTATAAAATCTAATAATGTTTCTTGTATAGCACATAGCTAAATAAAGTTCTTCTTATTATTATTATTTAACAGACATTATAATTAACATAAGCGATAAACTAAATATTTTCTGTATGCAATGACACATTTGGAAAATATTAGTATAATATATTACGAGGAGCTGAAACTGATCTTAATTGTGTTGTGTTTAATTAAAATTTTATTTATTAAATATGATTACAGATACATTTTTTATTAATTATGTAAAATTTTACTCTCGTTTTAATTTAAAAAATCAACTTGACTCGTAAACCAGTGATAATAAAGAGCAACATAATTTTATCATTTCCCTTTATACAATTTTTATCTTTTGTCATAATAATTTTATTAGCTTGACAACACTGTAAATGTGCGTTGCATTCTATTTGCATATTATGTTATGAGAGAAATATCGTAGTACTTGACTTAAATGAATTACATAATTAGAACTAATTAACTTACATTGTTATTCATATAAAATTTTGCATGTAAAGTGTATTTTTATGTATGGATGGTGTCTGCAATGCATTTTATTAACAATACAATTTAGTGAATTTCTTTTACATGCATATTTCAAATTTACATACACTTTATATTTTATGAGTGTTTGCCGACAAAGTCGTCATATTTTCTGAAAGTTGGATATTAAACTAATATTTCATATTGTAACTTTTGTTTCTGAATTTTAATCTATTTTAATTTAATAAAAAAATTAAACGTGATACTTTAACTTTAACAGAACTTAGGTCCGGTTGCACAAATCATTATTAAACTCTTTGACACCACCTTGATACTTTCAAAAAATCGTAAAATATGGTGTGTATAATAATATGTTTAAACGGTTTTGCAAAATTCTAACTTTTGACAGAGTTACAGCAACCAATACAGAATTGTGTCAGAGTAGGTAAAACGTACAGATAAGACAGTAAAAAACTAATTTCAAATTTTAAATGTGCTTTTTTCGAAACCATATTTCTCAAACTGTCCCTTGTTAATCAATTCGTTAATTTGCTAACTAATCAATCATTTAGGCAGTTTGAAAACAGTTGATAATCTAGTTGCATAGATAACTCATTGATTAATTTAATTAGGTAACTAGATCAACTGTCAACTGTCTTTGAAACGCCTCATTTATTGATCAATTGGCAAATTAACGAATTGCGTAACTTACAAAGTGTTTAACAATGTTTTTTGTAACCAGACCTTAAAATATGAACAAAATGCAAAAATAAATAAATATTTGTCATTAAATTTTCTTTAAAATAATATTTATCACAAATAGGGTAATGCCATTTAAGATATAATAACAGCAAAATTTTTGTATTTCAGTATTTTGCAACTAAATCCAGCACTGATATCTTACGAGTTATCAGTTGAAGCAAAGCAGTTTAGCATTCATGTAAAATCATCTCGAAACTATCTCGGTATTACCAACACCAAATACGGTCACTAATGCCCTTCCTTATAATCTGTTGAGTTTCGATAATTCCTCAGTTAACGTTACTCCATGCTGACGATTAGTCGAAAGCCAGTTAATAAATTTAACTGGCTTAAAACCTTAATAACAATTTTGCCAGGCTATGCTTTCATTTAGAAATGAATCTAAGTTTATTTTAATTTGTAGTTATTCTTTTGATTATTGCGAACTACTGCAATTAAATATTTCTTTTTTTTTTTACTTTAAAGTAAAACTGAAAAGAATTTTTGACATAACATATTAAAAAAAATTTTCAGAACTCATTATATTAAATTTAAAAAGCTTTTGGCTAAATTTTTATTGAAATTCGACGTTTTTATTCATTAAACATAAATCATCATCAAGAAAATAAATACAAATAACAAATAAACAAACGTAACTTAGAAACGGGTAACTAGGTATCAAAAAATTATTGTAAATTATTAATCAAAAAATGCCAGATTTTATTTAATTCAGTGTCATCGCACTAATTGATGTTATCTAACAATCTATACATATACTCTATTTATATTTGAAGAATCTGGTTTTCTTAATGTTTAGCATTTGCATTAATTTCTAAAAATTTAACGCTTAAAAATATTTAAAATATAACTACATTTATAATTCATATTTTTGTTCCAGATATTTGATTCATTTGGACAAAATTTACCAAAGGTAAGTTTTATTTAAACAATTTATTTATATTGAAAAAATAAATATAAAGTTAGTCATTTTGAGAAAGTTAAACATCAGAAAACACCGAAAATATAACCAAACCTTTTTTAACGTTAGTCAAATAAAATATTTTACAAACAAGTCGTTTTACCGAACCATTTACAGTTTACCATGAAAACAAAACAACATCAAGAAAAACAAAACACTTCAAACTGTCGCCAATCTCCGACCAATTTCCCTACACAAACATTATAATCACCATTATTCTTAACAATCCTAACGATTTCTCATTTTACATTCCCCGTTCCTGAGTTTTACTAGCTGACGCTGACGAAACAAAACAATCTATATCACAACTGGGAGAATTATTTCGGATTAGCGACGTTTATAACCTTTAAAATAAGGGTTGCGGGCTTGCCTTGCAAGGATAAGAAACGGGGGCCTTTGTTTAATCTGGTCACGTTGACTGGAGCCCCGGAACTGTACCCGTACAATTTTCGTTACTGTTTTACGTGTGCCAAACGTTTTTGTTCTTGTACAATCGAAGGTAGCTGTGTTTTTGTTTCGCTAGACGAATTTAAGATGGTGGTTAGATATAAATGTTAATTATGATTATAGGGATGTTTTGTTGAGTTGAATTAGATTAGAGGGATTGTTAATCGAGTAAATAACAAATTATATTTGTTGTAAAAAATTGAAATATTGCACTTTGATCTTATCACAGATTGATATCTTTTTCCTGACATTTCTAATTTTACATTTTATCTAAAAAATGAACTAATATATATGTAAAAACATTTTTTGACACTAAATTATATATATTTTAAATTTCTGCATGGCATTAAATAGATTTAAAATTAAAGTAAATAAACGCACAAAAATTAAATGATATTTCTAATATTTTTTTTATATATTTAATATTTTATAATATCTTAAGTTACTAGGTAACACAGTTTCTATGTTTTGTTTGTTTATTATTTATGTCATTCGTATATTTTTTCCTGACGATGATATACGTAGAGTATATCGAAACATCTATTTTTAAATAAAATATATACAGAACTCAATCCTAAAACTTTTTTATTTTAATATAATGAGTTTTGGCAGATTTTTTACTATGTTAAAAACAAAGCCTTCTGTAACACTACAGGTTTTATAACTATGGTTATTTTTTTAATTAATTAAATTGTATTTATTTTTATATACATTGTACTTTACGTTATTTAGCGAGTGAGCTATAATTATTTTATATCTCCTACTAAAAACTTTAAAAGATACAAAAACAAAAGAAAATAATTATGTTAACCTATAAAAAAATATGTAATACTTGACATAAATCCAATAATACTTTTTATACCGTGCACATCCATGCGTAATAAAATTTACAAGAGGATCCTACGAAATAAAATCGAAACGAATCATAGAAAATAATAAAAAAAAAAAACTGCGGTACATCAGAACGAATGACATGTAAAGCAAGAGCGAAAGCAAAAAATCGTGTTGAAAATAAATATTCGATAGGTTTTTCCGAAAAGTGCAGGAGAAAAAAGGTGCACAAGAAAATGGCGAAAGATTGGCAAAACGACCACGAAATCTATATCGGTCGCCTCGTTTTTTTACGATAACTCGTAAAATATATCGTTTGCAGATATTTGCAATTGCTAGTTTATGATGCTTTATTATCCAGACAGCCATGGATGTATGTACAGAGTGTGCCGTAATTCAATGTTTGTTTGTTTGTTTTTTTATTGTTTATCGAACATTATAAGTTAATGGTTTTATTCTGTTCAGCTTATTATTGATTGATTTTTTGGAATTTTTATTATTTAACATTTATTTGATTTTGTATATGTCATGTTTTGTTAAAGGATTATTACTTTTGAAGCGAAAACATGAACGGTATTCGCATATTTAAAAATTTGTACTTTCAGTTTGATCGAAACAAATTTTTACCACTCGACGTTTCGACTTACTCTACCGTACATTATCATTAGAAATAATATATACAATAAATAAACAGAACATAGAATCACGTTACTGGGTAATAAAATAAGTAACTAGATTATAAAATTTATAAATTACTAATTAAAGAAAGCCAAACAAGTTTGTTTATTAAATATATGTTCATATTTAAAATATTAAAGTTTTATCTCATATTTCGAGAACCACTGGTTGTTTTTTGTTTTGTTTTATTGAAATATCCATATAAAAATTGTACTTTTTTGGTAATTTATCTAACCTCGTAGCTCATGATTTTCGAGAATTATATATAATACCAAAACGTCGATATAAATAAATTTTGTTACAAAACTTAACTAGAAGTTTTTTGTTTTATTCTGAAACTATATTTTATGAAAGGTATTCTTAAATTATTTGTTAAATTGGATTTAAATTAATTATATTGACTTAAATTTTTAAAATTTTGTACAATGGGCTCATTCAGTAAATTTTGGTTTTTTATGTGTTAAACGCGTATTTTTTTAATTTTAAAGAATGTGAGCAAATCCATTGAAAAAAATTGTTAAAGATACTGTTGAAAGCGAAACGTTATGCCCTGACGTTACATTATAAATGCAATTTGAATTTACTTTTTATTTTTAATTTACTAATTATTGACATATTAAGAATAAAGTTTCGATTTACATAATTTTTTTTAAATGAATTAATAGATTTTACCATTACTTTGTTTCTATTGAAACATAAACAGTTTTAGAATATGTAAAGAGTTTGAAATAATAAAACAATGTTATTTAAAAATTCGTATTATTCTGTTTATGTTTAGTAACATAGTTAACAAAAATTTGCATTTTATTTGGTTATGAACATACATTGTATTATGCAAATTTATATATCGCATGTAAAAATTATATTTCTTTTACTATTTTTTTAATTTCTGTTTGTGGTGCTTGTAAATTTTTATTTCGCAAATTTTCTAGATATTTTTTGTTTTAACTTTTATCTGCATGAAAGTTTTAATATGAAATATGCAGAAAGATAAAACGAAATATTTATTTTTTTGTAAATCTAATTTTTTTTGCATTTATATTTTACTATGTATTATTTTGTATATATATATATATATATATATATATATATATATATATATATATATATATATATATATATATTTAATATAGAGATTACGACTAGCAATAAAGATTTATAGGTGAAGATTATGGGAATTATAGTCAAAGTAGACGGATGTTTAAATAAAAATTTACTGTAGATTCTTTATAATCGAGTTTTTGATCTTATCTTAAGTGATTACTGGATTTTTCTTTGACTATAAGGGGTTTTGACAGAAGCAAATTTTTTTATAAAGAATAAGTTTTTCTCATAAAACTCATATTAAAATTTTTTCCCTATAGGAAACGTCATCATAAACACCAACTTTTAATATTAATTTATTTTTATTTATATTAATTTTAATATTATTATTACTTTTTATTATAAAAACTTATTTATTACCAATATGATTTCAGTATTCTATTTATTATTTTACAATTTATTAACCAAGAAAGTCACCATATTTTGCAATTTTTTTATCAATATTGTCGATTTATTTCATTTATAAGAAGTAGTTTTGTAGCTTCCTTCTTCAGCCTTTTTTTGTGTGACTTTTTCACGTTCTATTTCGTCTTATTTCGGCATGTGCATTTCTAGTGACACATCTCAAACGTGTTGCATAACACTACTGATCTCTTCACGAAATACCTTCAAACATATTTCGTTGCATGAAATGATATTGCATTTGCATACATACCGATCAAATCTTATTTGGTGTTTTTTTTTAATACGTATATATTTGATATGAGTTTGTTTATATATAGAATGGAATTTAACCATGTATCAAATATCTGTCTGCAGAAACAAATTATTGACGTTTTATAGAATATACTACTATGTATATAATTTATTGAATTATTTTATTAAATTTTGTATTGCTTTTGTAATTTAATTGTTTTGCAATTACATTTTATAGATATCAAAAGTTTGTTTTTGCAATTAAACGTAATGAAATTAGTTATGTTTTTAAAATTTAAATTTATTTGTTAATTACATTCAATTTTAATTATTTTATAAAATTTAAAAATTAACAAAAAGCTGGATTTATTTTTTTATTAATTTAAAATATATTCTATATTGTAAACAGATATATAGTGCAAATTGTAATTTTTCTAAAATATTATTTTTGTTGAAAAGTTCAGCTTCAGAGTAAGTCAAAACAAAGATATTTTTATTCAAGTTTTTTTAATATTTTATAATATAACTTTTTATATATAATATAACTATACCGATATAACTTATACAAATATGGTTTTGTCAGTAAAAATTACTTTACGTATGAAGTTAAGTTAATAAATAAAATAAAAATTGCAAATTCTTTTTGTTTGTGTAATAGATATAGCGTCGTAGAAAATATTGCATTTGAAATAGCTAATGAGTCAGCGTTGTTGCTAGAGTTTTGTATTATAGTAGTAGAAAAAGTATAGTGCAACACTCGACAAGGCTCGTTCTGCAAATTTTCATACTCATGGGAATTTAATTCCATTCTGTGCTTGTTGTACAATACGTTTATATTTCATCGTAATTTAAATATAAATAATTTCTTAATATATTTCTATATAAAAGATAAAAAAACATTTACATATAATTACACTAAATGTAAAACCATTGCAAAATGTAAAGTTTTACCAACGAAAATAAAAAGTTTTAGTATGTAAGACTGATTAGCCAGGAAGTACAATCTCATAATAAAATAACAAAAATATGTATATTATATTATATGTATATAATAACAAGAAAATAAAAACAATTTTAATTTAACCAGTAAAAAAAGTACTGAAATTATCTTACGTTCATTTTTAATTCTATATCGATAAACAGTAGATTTGTTCAGTAGTATGATCATAATATTTTTATACGCACTTTAATTGTTAATAAATAATATTTAATTTACTTTATCATTTTTATTTTTAGTCTGCAAAATTATATTCTTCGATCAGTACATCTACGCAAGAACATTACTAAATATAAAATAATCTAATAATTTTTCTTCTTTGCAATTATATATGAGAAAAAAATCTTTGATCTCAACTGTCTTTTGTTCCTACAAAGAGAATTTAATATTTTCTCTTTTAACTGCATTTTTCTCGATTTGATTAAATAGAGTCTGCATTTTACTATGTGATTTCCCACTGGCTAGATTTATAATTTTCATTTTATTATTAAAGTCACAAGAGGAAGTGAATTTTATTTTTCTTTTATTTTTTGAAACGTTAAAGTAGATATTATTGTCATAAATATAAGTAAGTCTTAATATGATTTTGAGTTCTTTAAGCCATACTTTAGCAGCTATAATACTCTTTAATGTCCTGCTATAAAAGTGTCTTACTGTTAAATTATTGCAGGATTTTCGCAATTATGTTTCTATGTATCATAAAGGTTTATAAACATAAGAATGTATATACAATTTTTTTTTATAATGTATTGACAGTAAAAAAATGTTATTATATTAAAATAAAAAAAAAACTTTAGAATTAATTTCTGTATTGTTTTTTCCTGATGAAGATATATGTAGATTATATTGAAACGTTGATATTTATATACAGAACTTAATCCTAAATCTGTTTTATTTTAATATATAATATTGAATACAATTTTTACAAGTTATAGCAGTAAAAAAATTTTCAATAATTATCCGTATTAGTAGATAGTATTAATTATTAAGAAATAAAAAGAAAGCATTTACTTATTAATGAAATAAACTTGAACAAAGTAAATTGGTCATTCATTTTTTCTTAAATCGTAGTTTAAACCTCACACATGATTTGTTACTGCTGAGTTTTAACTCGGATGTCAATTGTAAAAGTCTTAGATCTATCTGGTGAGTAGATGGAGTGGTATGATTAAGAGTGTTTTGCGTGTGCGAAAGTTTGCAAATAGTAGGAACAGAAGAACCATGTATCAGAGGTATCATGTATTTGGATGAAGCTAGAGTTGGTTGTCTGCATAGGAATATTTGGAGAAAACCAATTTCGGCATAATGGAAAGAGTTTGTGCCAAACCCTTTTGGATACATAACGTAATTGTGTATGTATGTATTTATGTTTAGTTTTTACATTTTAATTAAAGGAAAAAGAATAGTAAACATTCTGTGTGAGTTAATCACACATAGTACTAACTTGTTAATTATATGTTTTATGTACTTTGTGATACAAAATAATTTCTATTTTTAATTGAAAATATACGAATACATTTCCGTAGTAATACTAACACGCAATAAATAGAGTAAAACAAACTTATTATTTCTGCACGTTTTGCTAAACAAATATCATAGATTTCTATACATATTTAAAGCAAACATTAATTAAAATCAAATATCAAAACTTCAACAAAAATTGTAAAAGTTAATCAAGTTGGTTGTAACTTTGTACCACGCATAAAAATATTTAAAAACATTTTGTTTTTCTTTGATAACGAAAACACAACGTTAACCAAACTTTAAAATCCAGTTTGTTTTATTTATTTGTGTTGACAAACATTAAAAAAAAAAAGAATAAACAAAATGTCCGAATAATAACAAAAACAAACAACAAACAAATCCTGACAATTGAATAAAAATCTTGTGTGGATTTTTATTTGAATTTTATTTATGTTTTGTAAATGTTTGTATCTATATTTACATTAAATTGTAGATTTTTGCATGTACCATCATCATTCATAGAGATTTTCTAACAACTAGACCGAGCTTTTTGTACTTAACAAAACAACCAAACACTAATATAAATATTTAAATGTAAAAAATACTATTATAAATAACAAACATAATCTAGGTTTAATTTTTTATATTAAAAATAAAATACAATAAAGCATTCGTACTGATTGAGAGGAAGAGAGAGTGACCATCCCTAACTTAATCCCGAACTTTATTATTCATTTTATTTTTGCATTTATTTTTTTAAAACTATATACATATTATATATATATATATATATATATATATATATATATATATAAATGCTATATTTATAAATGCTGTTTGCAGCACCATCCATCAAAGATTAAAAAAAGTCTTAAAATAAAATTTACATACTTTTTAATGGTCTATCCGAATCTGCAATAAAAAATAGAGGTTTCCATTTAAGATATCAAAGTTGCCCCCCGTTCCCGCTCCCCAGGGGGTCCGGGGTAGGCAAGAGTCCCTGCATCAGATGTCCCCCTCAAAACCATTTACTTTTCATCCGTAACATTTTTTTGTCCGATGCACGATTTTAAAGTTATTGCAAGTGGCGGATTAAAATGGGACACCCGGTATATATACATATATATATATTTTCTTTTCAATGACTGTTAATTTTTTAAAAACTTTATTTCACTATTTTTGTGCATAAAATATCTATCTATGGTAATAGTGTATAAAATTAAAAACATTTCGTTTTTTCGACGTTTTGATATACTAAACGAACATCATTATCAAGAAAATTATATGAATTCTGAAAAATTATTTACCATATTAAATAAAATACCATTTACATTAGATGAAAACACAAAAAAAAATTGTTATCACTCAAAAGATTATATAATTAATTCTGTTTTAAAATATATTATTATTGAAACATACATTTTTATTTTTACTGTAATTTTTTTATATATTTTAATGATATTTTTTTTAAAATATGAATAGTAATGAATGTTCATGTAACTATTTAGTTTGCTTTGTCTAGCTGTATTCTATTCTTGTCTATAGTACTATCAAATACTTTGCTCTATTGCGGTCAGAACCTATAACGTTAGTATAAACTTCCATATACACAAGCAAATTTCAGAGTTTCAGCATGCTGTAAAATATTCAGCAGCTCTGATGGCGAATGAAATGTGACACCCCAGGCTATCGCAGGCACCCGTACGCTTATTCTCATCATGCATACGACTAGAAAGCAAAGGATTTTTTTGTTTAAATTTTATGAGCCTATAGGCGAAAAAAAAAAACTTTGAAAGATTACGTATTGAATGTTTCATGGTACTTATTCATACGGCTATTATAAGGGGCAAAAAATGAAAGTTGTCTTCTAAACCAAGAATATATATATTTAACATTTGGTAGAGCTGTTTTTTAGTCATGATTTGTTTTGATATTGTAAATTATTTTTATGAAGACTGTTGCAAATATTGTGTTTTTTATTATATTTAGGAAGATGACAATACCAAGACATTTTGTCCACCATATTTGAGGGCATATACATTCGTACAAATTACATATAGTCAATCTGTAACACAATGTTTATAATATATGCAACCCAATATTTATTAGTATTATATTTATAGTAAATTCAGCAAAATAAAAATTTGATGTTTTAGATTTAAATTCAAAAATAATTTGGAAAAATTCGTCAATTTATAGAAAAAAATACAATATCATTTTTAACAGATAAACTAATTAAATAGGAGTATTACCAATTTAAACAGTATTGACAACATAATAATAATAATAAAACTAAATTTAAAGGTAATTACAAATTCAGTAGAATTGTATACAGAAAAAAAATTATTTAAATAAATATTTTAGTGGCAAATAAAGAGCTATATAATTACTCTACACTGTTTCAATTTATGTAATTTTACATAGTTTTTCACAGTAAAATAGCAGTACTTTGTAATTTTTACTGTAATTATTTACGCAATATTACATTTTTATGTAAAAATTACGTTAATAGAATATGTAAGTTTACATTAATTTTTTACAGTGTAAATAAATTTATTTGAAATAAAGGAATATATACAAATTTTTTTTTATTAATATTAAAGAAATGTTATTCTTCATGAATTTACATTATTTGCACTACTCAAAATTTATCCTCAACAGTTTGTGACTAAATACAAAAGCATTTGGAATATTCTAATTATTTTGAAATTTTATTTATGTCAGACCGGACAATGCAATTTTCTATTGTATAATCGTAGAAAAAGTATAGTATTTTACTCGCATATAATGATTATTACTCGTTAGAATAAATTACAGCAGAAGCTGTAGGCAAGTGTCATAAATTTTATTCTCATAAGTAATAACTTTCATTAATTCTCATTGAATAATATCATCTAAGATTCAAAATGTTAATATCGTTACTGCAAACTGTATTTCTCCATGTATTTGTAAAAATATCAACAATATGTCTATTACTAGAAAATTACTTTGTCAATATTTCTTAGAATAACTGTTAGTTTAACATTATTTATAAACGACTTTGTAGCCAATAGTGCACTCAAATTCAGCTACCAATCTTCTGCTATATTCGTATCATTTTAAATTCCAACTTCATTCCGTATCCAACTTGAAAGTGTCTGACGACTGCATCGCGCATTGCCTTTGGGCACCTCGAAGCTCGAACTCCTTCAGAATACATATTTCAAGTTTCAAGTAGTTAAGTCCAGAGCAGCAAGTGGCGGGTGGGACTCCTACGCGAAAATGCGGCTAGACGAACCAAGCTACTTTTATATAGTTTGGGAGGCACTCACAGTTTTGCTTGCACTCGATCAAAATCAACACGCGTTCAAGACGATATATTGCGTTTTGACGGTGCGGCGGCTGTGCTGCCGCTCTCCGGAACGAAATCGTTTTATTTCGAAGATTTTCTTCGGAAAGAGAAAGAGTTGAATTTTTGGTTTTATTAATGCTTGCTCGCACGATATGGAAACGTGACTAGGGTTGGGGGGGGGAGGGGAGGGTAGTTGGAAATTATGAATTATAGATATGTATAAAAAGTCAAATTCCGAAATTTAAGGAAAGATTTTATATTTTGAAATTGTCAAACACAACACAAACGAAACAGTTTAATAGTTTTTATTTTTCACTTAAAGAAAATTTTAAAAAACCTGACATTAAAAAACAAATTTGTGAATAACAAATTATATTTAACTTTTACACGATTATACAATAACCGTTTTTTATTCATTAAACACAAAATTATATTATTTATTTTTACTAACATGTTATAACATTAGTTTATTATATGTATTAGGTATATTAAAAAAGTTCAAAATTTTAAATATTATATTTGCAACAAAATTGTAAAATTTAAAATTATATTTAACTTCTGCACGATTATCTATTATGAATAACAAATTTTTATCAATTTAAATACCGTATTTTACGAACTAAGACGCACCTTAATTTTTAAGCAATTTTTTTAAAAAATAACATTTTTACCAAGTATAGCAAGGATTATAAAGCGCACCTGAATTTTAGAGGCAATTTTTCAAAGAAAAAAGTGCGTCTTATAGTCCGTAAAATACGGTATTTTTTTTTAAATATAAAAATTGTCCCATTTTCATATAAGCACTTTTACTAAAGTCAACTTTAGACTAACAAAAAAGCATTGTTCAATTGACAACAAATAATTTTGCCATTAGTAGTTATAAAGTTGCATTATTTTATTAACAGCAATAATAACAGTGCTAGTAGAATTTAAAATAGGTGCATTTTATCGTCTTCAAGTCGGGTTGGTAAAATTTGTTTTTGAAATCTTATGTTTTAAAACTTTATAAAGGTCACTTTTTAAACCAAACTAAAATATTTATAACATAATCTAATGTGAAGTCAATTTCACGTCTTGCACAAACCCTAAAACAGCAAAATCTGAAACCAGCACAGCACGCTTTGTAAAGATGAATAATCCAGGTTTTATCCGTAATCAGATTAGACGCGACTAATAGTGCACATAGAAGGCGACATTATTTTTCGCTTATCTACATAGCGTCGAGCTCAATGCAGTTTCATCGTGCCGACGAAAATCCAACCACACGATTTAAATTCACCTCAGTTTCGCAAAAATATACGAAAATCCCCCCGATGTTGTACACGGTAACCGGAACTGAGTCTGAAATAGTCTTACTCTATTCGCTTGCGTAACTGTTTCCAGCGTAGAAACTACAGATGGTGAAAAAAAAACATTGGAAAGAAATGTTCAGATTTATTTTGAAGGTACGTTGAGAAAAGGTTGCAAAGGTTGATGAGACGATAGATAAATTTGTTTTGGTTTGTTTTAAATTTAAATTTGTTAGGGTAAAGAAAGTTTGTAATCTTGGGAAGAATTTGTAAGTTTAGTAACAATGTCAACGGATTTGAATTTGAAGCTTGTGAAATGTTAAAGTTTGTATTATTAACAGCAATTGAACTAATATCATTTGAATATAAGTTTGTTTATGTGTTTCATATACTTTACTATGTTTATTAAACTTTTTTACTTTTTACAAGTTTTAAATTGTGTGGGGGTCTAACCAGTCATAATATATAAAGTTCAGATAAATCCAATAAAATATTTGTTCAAATTATAAAGTCGTTGGATCGTTATTTTCAATCTTTTTGATTCTGTATTTTAATCACTTTTTTATTTTCACATAAATATACCTATTAATTCTTTTTTTAAGTCTGTTATAATTCTTTTATATACTGTAAAATATATATATTGTAAAAAAAAGTTGCCATTTTACATAAAAACCATATAAAAAATTACATATTATTTCAATAAAACGATAGTTTATATAAATTTTCTGTAAAAATAATTAAATTTTGTAATTTTAAATAAAATAATTAATTTACAATATTATATATGTTTTTTTCTGAAAAAGTAAGTAAACTCATATAAGATATACCTACGTATTTTATAATTTATATATTGCAAAAAATTTCGTGTAACGTCTGTAAATTTGCATATTAAACTGATGTAAATCAGTTGGCCCAAGTTTTATGTAAAATTACCGAAGTTCTTTTACTCTTTATATAAAGTTAGTTGAAATGCATATTAAATTAGTATAACATACATTTTGTGAACATTCTGTTTCTCAAAACAAAAATCCTTGTAAATAATGCATAGTTGAAACATCTTTTTTCAAAACATACTACTACTAAAAGACTCGTCTAGCGTTTCGAAAATCGAATATTTTGAATTCGTCCTCTCTTTTTTTACGTATTTGATGTAACCGAAAATGTCCAATAATCGGAGGACCAGTATGTTGGATTCAAAGCCCCGGACCGTTACGAATGTGGTTAAAGGTCCCCGCCGAATCCTTTTTCGTTATCAGGTTTCGACCGAGAGATGAGCACATCGTACAAAATATTTCATCGCAGATAGGGAAGGGGACAGCCGCTGAATTCGACCACTGGACTTTGGGATACTATCCACAAACTCATATATAACGAAAAGTGTTGGATTTAATACCGAAGAAGCTATAAAAATTTATTATGAGATATGTCACGTTTTCTATTAATTTGTGAATAAGAAGACTACAGTTTTTTTTTATTTTCTTTTTCTTTTTGATGACTAGCTAAGATTATTCTTATTATTTCCCGAAAATACATATACAAGGTATATTTAAACGACCTAATTTGAAATACTTATGAATTTATGACTTCAAAATGAAAGAGCTTTAATTAAAAATTAAAAGCTTATAATTCTGTATTAATTTTTATCAATAATCGACGTTTCGACGAAGTTCACGTTCATTATTAAGAAAAATTATACAGATGACATTACAGTAAATAAATAGAACATAGAAACAAATTACTAGGTAACAAAATAAGTAACTAGATCATAAAATTTATAAATTTTTAATTAAAAAAAAACAAATTCTATATAAATCAGTTACTAGTCACACTGATTGATGTAATTTTTTTCTTTATAAATTTCTATTGTTTCTCTTATCAATCTGCTGTTAATATTGATGGGTCTTACAATTATTACAGTATCTTTGAATTTTAGAATATGATATGTATTTTATTTAAAAGTTGACGTTTCGCTATACTCTACATATATCATGATGATATACATAGAGTATATTGAAATATTGAGTTTTGAAAGATTTGTTACTTTGTTTAATTTTCAAATTTAAAAAAAAAATCGTTAAATATAACGAATCGTTAAAACAATCAATAAACAATACGAGGCAAAATTTGTTTGTCAAAATAAAGTAAAATGATTGCTAAATTTTTTGCCACGCAAAAAATGAGTAACTGTAGTATAATTATTATATTTACATTCTACTAATTAAAATAAACAAAAATAAATGTTTATTGTTTCAAATTTTAATTATTATTACACACAATATTTTTAAAATTGGTTATACCTATTTTTATTACAACCTTTTTTTTTCAAAAATACTAATTAAACATTTATAAAAACCAATTATTAACTCATTTGTGTTCATCACTACATATTTAATTTTAATTTAACTTACTTATTTAATCTTTCACTGGAAGAAAATTACAACGACTATAATATATTTTCCTGCTAGTACAGGTGCTAAAATATAAACTTAATTTTGCGTTAATGATAATGAAAATTAAATCGTCTACACTGTTAAGTAAAACAAGGACAGCTATAATAAATAAATTAAATACATCGACGTGAAATAGAAACTGTAGATATATAGGTAAAGTATAATTGATAAACATATTTTTTTATTTAATCATATTATTATAATTAAAAAGGCAGTATTAAAAACAATAATTGTGGCTTTATCTATATGTCTATAGATTTACTTATATTTTTTTTATAATTATGTTCTTTGTAAATAAATAATTTAAAATATACGCACTTTCATATGAAAATATCTCGAAATGGGGCTATAAATACGGGACCAATATTTTTTACAATAATTGTATTATTTAATTTCTTATTTAATTAAAATAAATTAATTTAATTCAATTGTAACAATTTAGTTTTAATGGATAATTCAAATAATATTGTAATTAAAAAACGATTCCGTTTTTGTTCTATTGTGAAAGTTATTAAAATTTACAGCACGCTTTGTTATGGTAACTAGCTGTAAATATAGATGAAAATTTAACTCAATGCTTATTTGCAACATATACACACACACATGATGAGAATGTAATCTATTTTTAGTTCATTTCAACTGAATATTCAAAATTTGAATATGTAAAATATTTGTCATTTATTTATTTTAGTATGCGTGAAAATAAATAACAGCAATTTTGTAATTGCATTAAAATGATAAACAAATTATTTACTTGATCTATATTTAGAATATACCTAATCCAGTGACCGTGCGCCGTATAATAATAGAAAATTAAATATACGTAGAGAAAATGAACAGTAAAATAATATTTTTTTACAAAAATACTCAAAATCAAATAAAGTCCATTTATTTGAGAAGTGATGTTTCGAAATATAGAAGTTTTGCATCACAGTGTACAAAGTATTAAATTTTCTAATCATACATTAGATTATTATTGTTATTTAGGTCTTTTTGAGACAAATCGAATGGTGTATTTACATATTTTAGAGAATTTTTTTTAACGTAGTAAAAAATCTTTAGGTTAGATTAAGGTTGTTTAGTTATGTTATTCAATATAATCATGATGCGTTTATTACGATCGGCGTCATTTCAAAATTGCGAATAAAACTTGTGAAATATTCTCTTATGAAAAATTGAGCAGTATTCTCAATGTGTAAAGTTCGAATGTTGCAACTAAACTTAAAATATTTAATATAAAGTCAGATCTCTTGAGTCCTAGTATATCCTCATTACCTGAAGGCTGCTAGCGCCCAGAATACACACAGGATTATCTGACCCTTTCGTCGATAAAGGTAAAGAAGGATATTTAGCGTACAGAATACATCCGCCCAAATATAACACATAATTCATTTGTATAATGAAGTAATTATTTTTATCAGTTCTCGTAATTCCTAAAGTACTCGAAAAGCTGATCATATAGTTTCTTAACAATTGTTACTTGCATTTTAGTATAGCCAAATAAGGGACTTACAGTTTATAATGGGTTCTGAACCATTTAGACGCAGCCAATATCAGTTCAGTAATATATGGTTTTATTACTAGAAATAATATTTTTTAAATTAAAATTATGATGTAAGCGCGACGCGAAGTAAGGACATTTGGAGTCCAACACTCACTGCTCTACGATTGCCTGTAAACTGCACTGTAAAAAACGTCTGTGAATTTTCTCTGTAATTACTATATTTATTCTGTGAATTTCATAAAACTATTTTGTATATTTTCACGAAAGTTTATGTAAATTTGTGCTGCAACAGATAATATTATGAATTTTTTCATATTGCATAATTATATTATAATAGCATTTTTACAGAATAATTTAAGTAATATTACAGACAATATTCAATAATATTACAGACAATATTCAGTAATATTACAACTTTTGTAGAATTATATTTTATGTAAAGTTACACAATATGACAAGGCATTTTTGTTTCCCTTGACTTTTTCTAGTAAAATTACATAAAAAAAATAACAGTGTGTATAATAAATGGTACTATATTATTCAACTTTTATATTTTACATTTTTCGATCATTTGATTTATAATACGTTTAACATAACAAATATAAAAGAAGAATATAGACCACGTAGAAAAATGTCCCAACTATCTCATTAATCCCCCCTGACAAAATCCAACAAATACTCTCGAAAAACCACATCTCCGTGAATCACTTAATCAAACCAAACTTCATTCCGGCCCAAAAGTGAGAGTCGTACTTTTAAACGCATATGTCAAAGCGGCCCAAACCGCACCGGTGGTGACATTTCTCCACTGGTAACCCTCCCTCCCGCCACCACTTGCTACGTTCATGCATTGTTCACTGTCACCCGGTTAAACGTGAGCTGGGCTCCGTCGCCGTAGACAACTCCTCACTGAAACTAAACGGGGGGGGGAGCACCACCATCAATATGCAATGTGGTCCTAATGCTGAGCCTTGCGGAACACCGTACTTCCAAGCATCAAACTTTCCTTTAATTGTACGTATTTAAGGCGTGTTTCGTTAGGGCGGCCCCAAACTCCCTTTATATGGTTTGATAAAGGAACCAAGAGGGGTTTACTTCTCGTAAAGGAATTTGTGAAAAGATAAACAATGTTTGAAGATACGTGAAACAAATAACAAGCGGAATTATTTACTTCGTTCCATGCGTGGCGTTGCATAGGTAACTTGATTACGTGTGTATATATATGTTGTTTTGTTTTAAATAAATGAATGCGCGCCTTTATTTGGTTTTCGTACACAAATTGTAACGCTAAGCAAATTGTTCTAGAAATATATTTAATTATTTTACGTATATGTAAAGGAATTAAATAAAGCAAGAATTCTTTTCATAAAATAATATATCACCAAAAACATTTTAAGGTACTATTAAAAATTATGTTATTACTTGATTCATAATTTGTTTTCATTATCTACGTAAACGTGCGTTTTTTTGTTATGTGAAGATGTATATATTTATATATATATATATATATATATATATATATATATATATATATATTAACATTTTTTAATTTCTAATTCTAATTACTAACAATTTATTTATTTTTGATTATTTACTTATCGAAAGATACTTCTTACTGTACTTTTACAAAAAATAAATAATATTAATTTATAGAATACATAAAAACATAAACAATTTATTTTATGGTGAATAATAAAATGTATGACTTGATTGTGTAGGTATATGTATATAAATTCAAGAAGAAAATAAATAACAAAAATCCTATTGATTTATCAACTAAATTTTGGAACACATACAAAAATTATAACAAAATTTAAAAATCTATAATATATTCTCAAATATGTTTATCAGAAATTTCATTCAAACATAAAACAACTTTTTATATAACTAGCTTTTACGTATAACTAGCTATATGAAAATAAAATGAACATGAGTAGCGTTGAAAACAAAATAATTTATAATTAGTTGCATTTGTTCACATACTAATAATACTGACATAACATTACTTATAACAAAAGTACTCATAACGGCTATTATAATTACTACACCTTACAATATATACATATCTAATACTAGTAATCCGTGTTATAACATTTAGAGGGATTTTACAAACGAAAACAAATTATTAAAGCCGAGGTTATGTACCCTACAATTGTTCTACAAATCACAATGATTAATATATTTCACTTGATGTTGTAATTTCATGTTATTAACAACAGAATAAGTAACTGTTATTATATAACATAAAACGAATTTTCATGGAAAATGTTTTGTTATTTTCTTTTTTTTTTTACTTTGAAGATATTTTAATAAAAATAAAATGTATGATAAAGTTTTATATTACTTAATATCACATTTTCACATCATACTTATTAAAAGATGTAAAAATAACTATCTAGCATTAAAAAAAATTTGTTTGTATAGAAAAAAATTGCTTTGAGAAAATAAAGGATAAAGAAATTTTATAATCCAAACAAGGTTCAGAAAAATACATTTTCTAATAATTTGATATAAAAATATATTTTTCAATACAGTTTACTTATCCGACTGATTTAAATAATTTAGCTTATTCAATTGACGGATTTATATCCTTTATATCAAAATCACTGAAAAGAGTCCATTTTCACGTGATGCATGCGTGATACAACCAAAATCTTCATCCCTTTGTACGTTTATATTCCATATTACTTTTTTCATTTACATGTGACCGTCATATTACATATGATAAGGGAAGTATTGTAATCATACCAAATTTAACATATCGACATTTCTACAGAATTTCTACACGAATTAGGCTTATAGTAGATTATTATAAAGTTTCATATTTAAGCTGTGAAGATGAATATCTCAATTTGATCAACTTTTGCTAAAGATCTGCCAACCGAAAGTGGAAATTTACTGATGTCACTGTTATGTTCATTACGAATATTTCGCAACAGAAATATATTTCTAAAACAAAATATTTAATGAAAAATGTTGAACATTGTATAACTAATAATTTTTATTTTGAATATTTTTCGATACGACTAAATATATTTTAATAATTTTTCATATTTTTATGATATATAATTCTATAAATAGATGGCATATTTATGTCAAGATAATTTTGTTTTTAGTTACCATGATGACTACAGTAGAATACAAATTTTTTTATTCCATAAATTTATTTAATACAATGACAGTCAGTTCTGTGTCAGCAGATTTTTTTTGTATTTATATTACAATACAAATGTAAACACACTCAACTGACTGACTCAGGAAGATGTGTGGAAACCGTTACAATAACCAATAGGGAAACAATAAGTTTAGCTTTTTGTAAAATCACATAAATTTTTTACAGTATTGTTTCTATTGCTTATAATTTTTAACAACACTGCTAGAACTTAACCACTTCGTTACAGAATTAGTAAACAAGGCGTTTAACGCCGGGATCATTCTGCATTCTTATTTTATGAATAATAAAATTTTTATTTGAATACTGACAAAAGTATAAAATTATATATCCCCTTAATTAGCACTTAGACAAGAAACTAAACACTCCACAATTAAGTGCCATAAACAAGCTGTTTGTCGCGAATTTAAATTCAGTCGATTCGCGCCCGCATTACGAAGTGAAACATCTCAACGAATAAATGTAAGGGAATTTTACGCTCTGTCATAAAGAGTGGCAGACGAGCTGAGCGCACACAAGCACAAATTTTATAGCCGTAACGGTTCCGAGTAACCACATCGACAACGCGCTGTCGTTCGTATGGCTCCAGCTATCCCCCCGTTCTTTCCACGGACTAACTTTCGAACTAATAAATATTTAAATAAATCCACGCGTGGAGTCAACGGACTCTCACCGTACCACTATTTACGTCTTCGGTTACTGATATCCCCATTTTGCATATGGGGACATTGGACCCGCAAGAAGTTTTATTTATATGCGGTTTTGGTCGGGTTGAATCGGGAAGAATCGTTCAGAAATATGTCAGATTGTAGATATGAATTTTATTTATCCTGTACTTATTAAACGTGCTAAAATTTGGACGAATCAAGAAGAAGTGATTTCATTAAATAGTTAAGAATTTCTCATTTAATAATATAGAAAAGATATTAAGACATGTTTGATTTAATTTCGAATTTAATCCCCCGTCGCCATATAAATAAATGTTATTTTTACACTGTAAAAAATATATCGTAAATTTATGTAATTTTACATAGATTTTAATAGTAAAAATAACAACATTTCGTGATTTTACTGTGATAATTAAGGTAATATTAATTTTTTTTTATGAAAACTTACATTTGCCAAATATGTAAAATTGCATATTTTTTTTAACAGTGTATTAAAAGAGATAGAAAAAACACTGCATACACTCAAAATTATCACTTGACTTGTTTTACAAGTAACACTTAAAAAAAATTACACAGGATATTTCAGACCACACGTCCCACTCTTTTATTTTAGAAATGCAATTAGCTATGAAGTTGGAAAAAAAAATTACCAAAGCACAAGCAAAAATTTATTGACTTTGCTAAAAAAAAACCGGAAGTGGTGGTAACCGGAAGCAACTTTTAAATTTAAAATGGAAACATAAACTATGTTTGGTATCGCTGAATAGGGATAGAATTATTTTTGATTTGGAACTTTTTTTCTAGGTATATTTTTTTACGATTGAAGAAATAAGTGAGAAAACAATATAATGAATCATTATCCTTTTGTTTAAAGATGGTTTATGATCTACATATTATTTTAGGGCTTTAGGGCATTTTGAGAAAAACGCGTTTAAAGTTTAATAAGTTTTTATATTTTACTTTATATTTACTCAAAGCGCGGTATCTTCTGAAATATTACGAATTTCTTAACACCGCTTTTACTGTCATATTCAATACACGTACATTATTTAAAATATGTAAAAAAAATAATAACTTTTTTGATCCGATACAATTTGCCCTCTTAAGCTTTTAAACAAACAAACATAAAGACGTCACTTTATTTTTGTTTGATTTTTTTTTAAAATTTAACCTTCAACATATATAAGATCGATTATATGTTTTTAAATTTACATTTTCAAATTTATTTTTTATATTTTATCAAAGAATAAATACTTTTCGCATAAAATCACTTTTATCATCACGATCCTACAAAGTGAATGACTGAAAATACGAAGGATTTTCTCTCCCACAGGAACACTAAATTTCTCGGACGATTCAAAAAAAATTTATTCCATTTATCTCGTCTAGTATTTTGCGCATACCAGGCAACAAAATCACAAGCGGAATCAGTAAGCGAATGAAAATAAAAAAAAATAAAAACTAAAAACACTAAACAAACAAAAAATCAACACGATGACGTGGAATCGAATTCTTATCGGTTATTGCTAGTGTGCGATTGTGGCGCCACTATTGCGCGCACTACAGTGCTGCCGTGCGCAATTTTCCGGAACTATGGAACTAGTTGCCTTTTTTTTGTACTACTTACGATTCTTTTGTTTCGACTCTGTTCTGTTTTGTTATAGTTTTTTTCCTACTTGTGGTAAGAAAAGGAGTTAGATTATAGCATAAGATTCAGGCAGTAAAAGATTTTAAATTAAAAATTTTCTGGAACTCTATACAGGTTGCTTATGAAAGCAATATTGAACTATGTTGATATTTCAATTTTCTTTCTTTACTTGAAATAACTATATAAATAAGTTTTGTATTTTATTTTTCTATATATTTTGTAAAAATAGATTATAGAAAAGTAGTAAAAAATTACACTTAATAGAAAGAATTACGACGTTTTAACTCAACAACTTCCAAACGTAGTACTTTACTAATTTAGAAAATTTAATGGAAAACTTATATATATATATTAAAAAAAAAAACTTTAGGATTTAGTTCTGTAGATATTTTATTTAAATATCGACATTTCGATGTACTCAACGTATATCTTCATAAGAAAAACTAATACAAATGACACAGTTAATAAATAAACAAAACATAGGAACAAGTTACTAGGTGACAAAGTAACTAGAGTAAATTTATAAATATAAAAAAAAAATGTATATATATATATAAGTTTTGCCCCTTCCTAAAAAATTTTGTGTGGAACAATATTATTGTCAGTATTTTTATCAGTAATACTAACGGTAGTATTTATTTTCAAAATATATGAAAAATATATAGTTATTGATATGAAATATAAAACTTTTACTCAATTTTGCATATAGGTTATGATTGAAATTTTAAAAATTATTTTCTACGTTAAATAAATACAATGTCTATTAAGTTAATAACAAAAATTAATTTTAAATAACGGAAAATTGTTATTGTCACTCATAATATCTAAATTTTATAACGAAACATTTTATTTATTCCGTTAAAAAACAGGATCAGCCAAATTAACTGACAATCTTAATTAGGCGGCTAAATAAATTTTCGCGGAAAATTCAAAGTAAAAATGACAATAGCTTGATTAAGTTTTTAGCAATTTTCTATTTTAAAATTAACGAAGCTCTAAAGCATATTTTATTACATAAAGAAAACATCTTTGGCGCAATATAATAACCAGAATAATACGACAGCTCAATATATATCAGTTTGAGAAACTGTCATATAGCAAAATTAATATTAGAAATGGTAAAAAATTAATTTTGTCGCATTTTAAAAGCTTCAATCTTACATTTTTACCCCCCGTCATATTACATATGATAAGGGAGGTATTGTAATCATACCAAATTTGACATATCGAATTAAGCTTATAGTAACATGAATCAATTGTTTTTAGCGTGATGTCTATGGACACGTGTAAAGCAAATTTAACTTCATTTTTTAAATGTATTATTTTGTGAATCTTTAATTGTCTCTTTGTACGGTGAGACATAATTTTCTATATTTTATTATAGTAATGTCAAACTATTTATTATATTTTTCTTAAATTTCTAATGACAAAACAAAAATATAGAATACTAAAATGAAAGATTGTTCTTTAATATTTTTAAGTTATTAAAATTTTATTCATATTTTCTTTATTTTTTAATTTCATATATTTCAATTATTATTTGAACATGTATTTTATTGTATTAACGTTATAAATTTAATTTATTAATTTATTGTATAAACATGGATTAAATGGTCGCGAATATTTTTTAGTCTATACCAAATCCGAAAATTACAATTAATTAGTCAAAACTGCGATCTTATTAATTTAATTTTGATGAACTAATTAAATTATTAGTTAATTTTAAATGAAAAAAAAAATGCATTGACCTTCCTGGGATTTGAAACCGAGAACTTCTGCTTTCGCGGCAGACGCGCTAATCAAATACTGCGCCACAAGATCTCAACGACAAGGTAAATGTATTTTCTATATTTTGACTGGTCATGATAAACTCATGAATTTAATCCAGTCAAGTACACATGATGTATCTATAAATCTAGCCATATTAGTACATTTTATATTCTTAATTACACATTGCGTATTCTTCATTTAACATTAACTATGGATTTAATTAGTTCATCAAAATAAAATTAATGGCGATTAAAGCAAAAAACAAAATACTTTATTTTTATTTTTTTATTCCTACCTTCTTCATCATATAGATGTCTACATTAGGTTTCAATATTTACAAAATTTTAATAATTTATGTCGCCAGAAGTCTTCTTAAATTTTTAATATATACAAAACTAAAAATTGTGAAACATTAGATATGTAAAATATTAACAAAATTATGTGCTAACTATATCAGATTTTAGTTTTCTCACAGTCAGTAAAAAAAATTAAACATGATTTATTGTTCGCAATAGAATTATTAGTATTACAACTAAATTTATCCAGATTTAATCTAATTATCCTAAATTTATGTTTGTGTTCCATATATAGAGCAAACCGTAGCTAATAAAGATATGTTCATACGTAGTGCCCATAACATATCATGCATAACAAAATTGAGTACATCACCATCAAAATTAATTAGATCCTAACCTCAGCCATTATGGTATAATAATAATAATACTAATACAATTGCAGCAATAATTAAATAATTACCTCATCCAACATAAAGTGCCAGAGTCATGATATTAACGCAACAGAGCGTAAATTACCGTAAATTAAACTATAGTTCGTGATAATCTCGGTCCGGGAATAACAACAGGGGAGAGTGAATAGCAGGAAACGTTTCGCATTTGTTTTTAGAGGACGAATAGCTGCTGAGCCATGGCCAGCCCGTGATCTGACCATTTACTAACGATTTATATTCAAGAGTCGGGACCGGACGCTGCGCTGGCTGGAAGTTGGCTAGCGAATGACTAACGAAACTGGAATGAGTTACCTCCACTTCGTTGCTGCTAGGATAATCTTGTTCAGACAGGACACAACGTGGTAATCGGGGCTCTTTTACAAGGATAACAATGATGTTCAGCACACACATACACAAGGGTTGGAGATTTAGGAGGTTGATTTTACGAAATGGTGTGTGTAAATATTTGGTTTGTAAGGGGATGTTTGTAAAACGTTTGTTTTCAAGTCAAATATTTTTTTTCGTTTCGCTTGTAGAGAAAATACATTTGTTTGATTTTAATAAATACAGAGGAAATACTCTAATATTTAAAATCGAATGAAATGTAAATGCAAACATATATAATCTTAAAATAAAAACAGTTTATGATTTAGTTTTGCATTAATTTTATTTAATATTAGATGTTTTGACTTTACTCTACGTACATCATCATAAGAAAAAATGATACAAATTGACATATAAAATAAATAAACAGCATAAGAAACATATATAATAAATAAACATTCTAAAAAAAATTTACATTTTACATAAAAAACCATAGTAAAAAAATTACATATTATTTCAGCAAAACAATGGTTTACATAGATTTTCTATAAAAATAATATTGTAATTGTAAATAAAATAATTAATTTACTATATTTTATATGTTTTTTTTACCAAAAAAGTAAGTAAAATATACGTATTTTATATTTATATAATGTAAAAATTTTCCTGTACCGTCTGTAAATTTAAATATAAATCAATTACCCAGTACAGTGTAAATTATAAAATTTTATAAATTTTTAATTAAAGGAAGACAAATTTTATTTAAATCAAAGCCTTTATACTGATTGATGTTATCTTTTTCTTGACAAGAGAAGCAATAGAAATTTATAAAGAAAAAGATAACATCAATCAATATGAAAGCACTGATTTAAATAAAATTTTGCTTCTTTTAATTACTAATTTATAAATTTTATAATCTAGTTACATATTTTATTATCTAGTAACTTGTTTCTATGTTCTGTTTATTTACTCATTAATATTCAAATACTCATTATTGTATAGTAACATAATGACCGCCTTCTATATAGGCAATATAGTAACGTAATATCAATATTTTAATGCGTTTGAAAAATATAATATATTTTCGAATACAGGATTAATTTTCTATATTTTCTAATAAGGTACCAGCTGATAAATATCTCTAACATATATAATCCTGTTACAATTTCCATGTCAAAGCCCTTTTTTGTCGAGTACGTTTATTGTTCTCTTTCTTTATCCAATTTTCACTACCATTTCACCATTTTGTGTGTTGGCTTTTATGTCCGTTCCGATACCGTATGTATTGTCAACTGGTAGTTATCTATCCGGCAGATAATTTTAACAACTGCCTTTCGTCTAGTTTACGACTGATAAAATTGGGTAACGGTTTAATGGTATTGACCGGGAACAGTTAGTTGATAAAAGTTACATTTGATCTTCAATTTTATTTTATTTATATTGTCTGGCTGTCGTTTTGCATTATAAATTCGGTTCGCTAAATTTATTTTTCGAGTTTTGTCTGAAGTACGTGGATAGATAATTTTTATATGTTCTTTTGTTTAAAAGAGAATCTAAAGTTATGTTTTTTTAGAAGAAACAAATTATGTGAATTGTACAGTGTCCGCCAAAAAGCGGACATCATATGGGACAAATTTCTATTATATCGTTTTTGCAAATTATTATTACGGAACTTTCTGGTACTTATCCTAAAACTAGATTTTTAAGAAAATTAAACTTTGTTACAAATTTAGATATTTCTTCTGATAATTGCCGAAATTGGCTAATAAATGGTTTTTAATAAAATTGTAAAACTTAGGTGTCGTGCCACTTGCGTACAAACATTATTTAATGTCACTTGCGTACAAATAAGAGTCGGGTCAAACCCAGGCAGTGAAGCTAGTTAGGCCGAGTGTCAGATGCGTACAGCGGTTTGGGAAGGTTTGGTTAGGTTAGGTTAGGAAGTTAGGTTGGAAGTTGGTAAACGATATGAATTTATAAAATCACACAAATCAAATTTAAACCAATAAATATAAACTTGGTCAATTTTAAAATTAAATACTGACTTGATTATTTGTAAAAATTATGTGCTATGATATTATAGCGTATTATAAATATTATATTTTGACCATAAGCACAACTCGACCCTTCCCAAACCACTGTACGCATCTGGAACTCGGCCTAACTAGATTCACTACCTGGGTTTGACCCGACGCTTATTTATACGCAAGTAACACTAAATAATGTTTGTACGCAAATGACACGTACGCAAGTGGCACTATTTCAAAACTTAAAACCGAATATTTTTGTTATTTTTTATTTGTTTATACATATTTATATTTGTATAAAACATGTTTATTGCATGTCGTACAATATTTTGTAAATTTTGTGTTACAAATTTCAACAGAAGCTTTAGTTATTTCTATTATGCCTTAAAACAAATAATACGTGGTTAATACGCCTATATTTTGACAAACAATTATTTATTTCCAATAAGATTAACAGATTTGCATGTTTAAAACGTACAATATATTAGCAATTATTTAGATAAATTATACGAAGCATATTGTTATAATCGATTGTATGTTAAAATATAAATTATCTTCCAATATGTTATAATGTGTTTCTTGTTTATTTTATACGTATAACAACAATATATTTAACACTATTTGATTTCTAATATTAGTACATTGTGATTGATTCTGACAGATTTAATATAAAATCAATTGTTTAATGCAAATTTATTATTAATTGATAAAATTTACTAACTACATATAACTAATCAATTACATTTGTCCTAATGATGACATACAAAGAGTACATTAAAACTTCGATTTTTAATTAAAATTAATAGGTACAGAATTAAATTCTAAAGATTTTTTATTTTAATATCAAATAATTAAAAATAATTTATTACTATACACTGCTATAAATAGTACGTTGCCATGTATTTCCATGTAATTTTATATAATTAAATTTCAAATTAAATATTACTTAATATAATTAATAATGTAATTTTATATAATTAAATTTCAAATTAAATATTACTTAATTTAATTATTGCATCTAACATTAGCGATAAAATAAATAAGATTAAAAAAGAAATTTAAGTAAAATATGTTTTTACGCAAGATTTAAAATATAATAAAAATCTAAAATATTAATAAATTACACAGTATTTTAAGTAATTTTACATTATTTCTAACAGTGTAGGATGCTGGATATATTATCCATAGACCAGTATAATATTTGTGTTTTTCTTAAACACTTATCTTTCATAAACCAATTTAATGTTTGTTCTTTTTATAAAGAACCCTATTCACATCAGTGGTCCAGTAACTCCATACTCATGAGTTATTCAAATATTTTTTCAATAGCTTTACATGTTAACATTATATTGATTTTATTCTATTGTCAATCCGCTTTTGAAATCATTATCAATTTAAAAGAATGAGATCGTTGCATATTTTTTTTTATTTCTTTAATCAAAAATATACATTAAAATAATGTAATGTAAATATATGTTTCAAAGCAAAATTATTTATAATTATTAAGAAAATAAGTTTTAAAGTTAACAAGTTGACAAGTTGGTAAAATAACAAGTTCCTGTTATTAAGTTTTAACTTAGTAATCTGTAAGTTATCAAGTTGTAATATTGAAAGATATATAAGCCGCAGGTTTGTAAATTATTAACTCCGAGAGAAAGAACCACTTCTTCAAATTTTGTGCACCAGATTGTAAAAATTCCAAATAAGATAGGTTGAGATTGTAGTGATTTTTCATTGATTTTACGGATTTTATTACAAAAGTTCAAGGATTATAAGAATTTTACTCAAAATTTTATTTGATTAAAAACACCTTTAACAATTTTATCATGATATTACGAAAATTTTATTTAATTTTTCCCTCGATTAACTCTTAAGAACCACGCCCGAATATATTCAAAGGTGGGTTACCTGCAGAAAAACCCAAGATCAAATATATTCGAAATAAGCAAAAAAAAAACTCATTTTCCACTATTTTTAGATTAAAAAAATATATGATTTTTGGAGCGCAGAAGTGAAAGAAATAACGGTTTACGACCTTATTTTGTATTTATTTACTGTAAATAATAAATATAAGATTTTTTTTTAATATAATATATTTTTATAACTTTATCACACTTCATTCACCATAATATCAATTTTAGTTCTATTTTATGGTTAACAATTAGTGCTACGATAAATAAATAAATAAATAAATATATATATTCAATAAATTCACATATAAAAAATATTTTGACTTAAGAAATTAAGTTGATAAGAGTAAGTTATATCTTACACAAATTACAAGGCGCAACGAGTATATTTTTTTCTCAATATTTTGTAAATAGAGGACATATGAAACTAAGACCATTTCTATTTTACGGGTTTGAATTTATAATTTATAAAACATTAAATTTTTTGCTACTCTATAAACTGAAACAAAAATAGCACATACTATAGATTGAAAATAAAATATATAATCTATTTATCGTTTTGGTAAACTTAATTCATTTATATAAACTCGACAAATTGGCAAACCACCATTTATAAATAAACACGTTTATCTTTAAACACAGGAATCCTCTTTAAAGAGATACAAAAATATTTGCGGCTTCAAATCTAGCTTTACCAACATAACAAAACCTGCAAAATACAAACACGAGACGCAAGGAAAAAACAACTTCAAAATGAAAATGTCGCATTTATTCGACCCGAGCCCAGCAAAAAGCCGATAAATACGATAAATATTATAGTGCTTAGTCGGCAACAAGTCCAGTTTTGCCTGAATTGTAAATTCACAATCAGGCGTAAAAGATTTCTGTTTTTTTTTTTTTCTCTTTCTTCTGCAAAGAGTATTGAGATTCTTTCCCCATTTAGTAGGTGCTGGCGACGCCTGCTGTGACTATTTTGGATCAGTATTTACGCGTCAGTGAAATATGGAAAAAAACTACGAAAAAATTTAAATCTGGAATGGTCTTTTTTCGGATTTCTTAGATACGAAAATTTTTTTATGGATATTTTGAATAGTGAAATTGTTGTTGAGCAAACAGATTTTTTGATTTATTTTTTAATGGAACTATATACTGTTGTCTAGGATTTTTTATTAATTATGCAGTGCACGCCACTTAATGTTATTTGAAATTTTTGCTAACAATAACTGATTAATAATAATAGTTATAAAAAACATAAACTTAAATCTTTATTCACTAGAAATATGTAAAAATAAATAGGAAAAAAAATCACACCAGTATTGAAATTAAATATTACTGAACTAATATCGGCTGGGCCTGAGTGGTTTGGAACCCATTATAAGCTATATAGGTCCCTTGCTTAGCTGTGAACTAACGATCCGCATCATTGACAATGCAAGTAAATATTATTAAGAAACTATATATTCAGCTTCTCGAGCATGTAGCCCACTATGTTTCTCTTATAAATTACGGAAACTAATGATGATTAAATAAAACGGCTTTAGGTTGTATTTTTGTATTAATATTTGTTAATAATCGACGTTTCGACGTACTCGACGTACATCAGTTTAGGAAAAATTATACAAATCACATTACAGATGAAGATGTACGTTGAGTACGTCGAAATGTTGATTAATAATAAATATTAACACAGAGCTACAACTTAAAACTGTTTCATTTTAATAAATATTAAACACGTATACGGGTATAACTGAATTAGGAGGGACCTAGTATACTTGAATTTTCTTTAAATTCAATTTGCGCACCTCTAGTAAGAATGCTCGTGAATAAAAATAATCCAAAGAAAAAATTGATAATATTAACCGAAGTTATTATTACTATAATATAAATAATATTTTTTCTATTTAGTTGTATGATAATAACATTAACAGTAATTCCAATAAATTGGCAATACATAAATTACTAGCAAATTTTTGTTTTAAATTATTGACGAATAGAACAACTAAAATATATAATAAAATTTATTTTTAAACTATGTTAAATTCATAAGAAAGATACACTCAAGTAGATATCTTCAAATTAAAATAGTCTCAAAAAAAAAACACCTAAACCACATGACAAAACAAAAACTAGTGCATCTAGTAAAAAATTCGTTATATAACATTAATTACCACATCTTATTTGACATGAAAACATCAAGTAATCTTAATGACTACCACATATAAATCAGTATCTATATTAATTTTCTAATTAACTCCTTTGCGTACGATGTTTCTCAATTCGCATTTTGTTTCGTTTGTAGCCGGCCAACATTTTGAACTTTAATTAAAGCTGTACTTATATCTGTTTTTACTTCACAACCAAAACAAGTATGTGCCTTGACGATATACGTTTTGTATTCCATATAAATAAGTTCTTAGTTTTTATACTATGTGCATCAAAAAAGTTACAAACGTCGGTTATATCAGTTACACATGAAGTTGACTTTTGTTTTTACCGGTATTGTACATATTGTTACGTAGATTTAAATGCAATACGAAGTAAAATAATTGTTGAAATTTGAGAATGTTCTTATTTTTGTTCGCGTAAAGTTTCGTTTAAAGTGAAAAGTTCGAAATTAAATTTAATTATTGTTGAGTATTATTGTTAATTATTTTACAAAACTATTGTAGTAATGACATTACTTTTGGAAACGTAATATAAAATATAGTTAACAATTTGTATAGTTCTTTAATTACAAATTTAATTATGCTAGTTAGTTTTAAAACAATTTAAGTATTGTAATTTAGCAAAGTTTTAGAGTTTAATTATGACATGCTTTATTTTTATTTGAGTGAAATTCTAGCATTTTTATATCATATAAAAATATAAAATAATGGTGACGTCCACCAATATTATTTTTATTTTTCATATGAAAATAAATATTAGAAAGTTTGCAAATATTATTTTATAATATTTATAAAATTATATTAATGGCAAGAGGATTGTTAAAAATAACTTCGAATAAAATAGTGAAATGCTATTTTATTTTTTTAAACGTTAAAAAATTCAACCATCTTCATCTACAGGTATATTATTCCTATAAATTACATGAAAATAGCTTTTAACTAAGCAAATAGTATCTGATGGAATTGTTATTAAGCAAATAACATTTTGTTTTTAATGTAATATGTAATAAAACTATGTTTATTTTCGTCCCACTCATTGCTAGGTAGATTACGGTAAAATTGTAATACACTTAGAGCTTCAGTTTTATTCATTGCTAAGTAGATTAGGATAAAAAGGTTAAATTTTGATTTGTCTACCGTTGATGATAGATTTGTTCTTTTATTTCCACTCACAAACATTATAAACATTATTATATGTATTATAATATTTAATTTAACTTTGAAATTAAAATATATTTGTTTAGACAAAAGCTATTTTTCTGGAATTAGGGTTTTCTTGCGAAAAATAAATATTGTTTTTTTTAAACACTTTAATACAGACAAAAATAATTTTTTCTTACTTATTTTTAGTACATTTACAATCAGTTATTTAAATTACAAATATTTCTTGAAATAAATAAATTGATAATTGACAAGATGAGGGAAAATTACTTCCCGCACGCTATTTGGGAAAGTATTATTTTGTAACGCAAACAGAAAATATACATATTTAGAAATTTTTTGTACGTAATCATCTTATTAATAACAATTTTTCAAAACTTTGTAAAATTTTACAGAAATTGCATTAGCATATAATGTAGTCTGACACAATTTTATGATGTGCATACATTAAAAACAAAATTCATACTTGTTAAGTTTCTCTGATTTTCTCAAAAAAGTACATACTAATTTTTTGAACATTTATTATTTACGTAAATAAGTATTTCTAATATTATCTCTTTTTATAATTTTCAGATAATTAAATTTTGTTTTTCGCCAAATTGTATATTAAAAATTAATAAGCATACATTCAAAAGTTATTATTTAAACGGTAAATTTAACATTAAATTGAATGAAAAAAAAATTAAATTATTTACGGAAAGCTTCGTATTTTTCTCTCAATCCCCAGGCTATTTTCATAAAATCAAAATCATAATTTATAACGTCCGTTACAAAAAAACCAGTACCCTAATGTTAAAGCAAAAACAGAGAAAAGACAGAAAAATATATATATATATCGTTTTGCTCCAGCTTTCAATAAAAATAAATGTCTCTAAATGAAAAAAATAAAGAGAACGAATGAGGCAAATTTCACTTTGTCTTCGCAGATCGGGCCGGGGACATTTGCTCAAATGGCCTATTTTGTTCTGATACGTGCCCGTAACGGCTATCACAATACAAATTTTCTTGATAGAGATGTTCATTAAACGGCTACAGCCCAAATGGCGGTATCCCCTTTAAGAAAAAATGACAAAACTGTTTTATTTTTTCCATTCGTGCGCGCACAGATCCTCCATTAAGCTTATTATCTGACTGATCGATAGATTTAAAACATTCTGAAAATTCTTTAAATTTTATATTTTAAATGTTTTTTTTTTTTATAGAAAAAAAAATAGTAACGTATTGTAATTAGTAACAAGATTTAAAAATATATTTTGCGAATTTAGTATAGAGACATTAACAAGAAAAAAATAGACAATAATATTTATAAATGGAACATCTACTAAATTATCATATTAATTAGTTTTTCGGATGCTGCAATGTCAAAAATACTATTAGAGATTACATTCTAAATCCATATTAAGCATGCTTTGCACAGTTTTAAATAGATATTAAACTGATTAGATGGTAGGTTAGAACAAACCTTATAATAAGTGGTGGCTTATAATTCAAAAAACGAATACAGTAAATACTTTAAAATTTGGCATATATGTAAGATTCTTACTTATTTTTTTTTTAAATTCACTAAATTAAAAAAACTATTAAAATTAGTATACTTTAGGTTACTGTACAGAATTTTTATTTAATCAGTTTCTTTAAGCAGACTCTATATGGTTAATGTTACTGTCAGTATTTTTTGATCAATAATACTGGCAGTATTATTAATATATATATCAAAATATGCGAATATTTTGTAATACATAACCTTACACGATCAATAATAAATACTATCAATATTTTTAAATACTGACTGTAATACTGATCGTGAAAAGTCTGCTTTACAATGTTAAAAATAAACTATATTTATTTTTTTATTATGTAATTTATTTTTGTTGTTTAAGTCAATCAATTGAATTTTAATTTTGTTAAATAATACTTTTAATTAGTCTTAGGTCCGTGTTCATACATAATAAATATGTTTACTTTACAAAGTAAATTTTATTTTCCTACTAAATAACTTTGAAAACAAATGCTATTTTAACAATTTCCTACCAAATTATTATTATAATAATAATAAATATTTTTTAATACCACTATATTATTTATTCCCTTAATACAGAGTAAATACATTTACTTTTAAAGTAAATTTAACCCACGGGACTTAAACATTTAAAAATTTTATTATTTAGAAACATGTCGTTCTGCATGTGTAATATAACAAAGTTTTTACTTTCTTTTTTTTCAATTAAACAAACAATTTTATATTATTTTAGTTACTTGCTTTCCATATACAACAATATCAGATGTTTACTTACTTTAATATATGCATCACTATCTACAGTAGCATTTGTTTTTCTGTTGAACAAAACCAAATATTTATATTCTCACAGATAATCCGAATATCTGACATAAGATAAAATAATATCACAACATTATTGTCTTGCATATTAAACAGATAATAGCATAGAATATCTATATCATAAATATGTTGATAAGTATGGTTTATCTAAAGCTCTTAAACTCATATAAACTTATTCAATACACTTTAGAATTATACGAAAATGTTTTTAAATATGTGTATATAAAACATAATACAATACATTGAGTTTATGGAATCTAGACAAACTATACAAAAATATTGTAAATATATATATTAAGCTGTATATAATATAAGATAGTTTGTTTATAATTATTATGCTGTCATCGAAGTTTAAGATTAAAGTGAAGATTAAAAACTTAGCAGATACAAAATTCTGCATACTATGTATGTACTATAAAGCTTTCAAAGTTGTGATAAAATTTCTGTGTATCTAAAATTTTCTATACTTAAATAAAAATTTATTAACTTATTTTTTACAATGTGTTTAATGTATATTTTTAGTTTTATTATTACAAGCACCTCCACCACTTTTCATCATTTGTGATTTAAAAGTTTAATTATAAAATTTTACTGACTATTGTTGTATATTTTTAATATCTGTTTTTAACATAATGAAAAAATTTTTGGAACTCCTTTTTAAAAAAATGATTTAGAACTAAGTTCTATATATATTTTATTTAAAATTTCGATATATACGTATATCAGCATTAGGCAAAATATACAATTTACATAAATAATAAACAAACAAAACATAGAAACAAGTTACTAGATAATAAAAACAAGTAACCAGATTATAAAATTTATAAATTATTAATTAAAATTATACAGAACTTAATTCTAAAGCTGTTTTATTTTAATATAATGAGTTCTGAAAGATTCTTTACTATTTTAAACAAAAATTGTTTTGAAAGAGAAAAATTTTGCAGTTTTTATTTTATTGATGAAAAATACGCTAATAATATAAAAAATATAGATATAGTTATTTATAGTTAAATTAGATTATTACTGTATCTTTTATTAATAAAATAATTTAATATACAATCATTTTATTAAATTTTATTTATACCCGTTAAAAACTAAAAACTTTTTTTCTTTTTATTTCAAATTTTTGCCAATAACAACATATATTTGAAAACTTCCCAGTGAACATCCTGTAAAATATAAATGTATACATTTTGTTTGACTAAAGTTCACTTTAATTTAAAATAACTTTTAAATTTCTATAAAAAAAAAATGCAATTAGCATGGGATTTTTTAATTTCTAGTGTCTGTTTGTCTGTTACAAACGTGAAAAGTATTGTTAATTAGATTAAAAGATTTACATGAAAAATAAAAATTTGTCGCAATTTTATGCAAGATCACTGACAAGTCATATTTTACCTCCGGATTAAATTATTGTTTAACAGAACAAAACTACGTTTCCAGGCGTATACACATAAAAAGAGACAAAAATAGCTTTATTTAACACAATAAATAGAGAAAACACTATATATGTGAAAAAAATATGTTAGAGTTAGTATATGGTCAACGCTGATAATTTGTATAATTGTTCATTTGTTAGTTTTTTGTTACAACTCGATTTTTGTACCTGTATTTTTGTTAACTTGTCTGTATATCGTATTGTTGTGTTTCTGTAATAGTAAATCAACAAACATAAATATGAAATTAAATCTGATATTGTATGTTTTCTGCCAAAAATCGTATTTTTGTTTTGTGTTTGCAATAAATATGAAATGAATAAATGAAATGTATCTGTCATTTTCAGAATTTACTTCTAATTTTAATATCATAGAAATTTAAAACTTAACATGAATAGAATAAAAATGATATTTATATGAACGCGCATGAGTAATAGTAAATATTTGTTATTATTTTACGATGAATTTTATAGAATAATAGATAGCAATTTACTGATAAATTTTATATACACTTATCAATTAAAAATCATATTTTAAATTTCTATTTAGTCAACTGATTAATTTGCACACGAAATCGCGTCATAAAACCATAAGATGTGGCACAAACTTTTGTTTTTATACAACCATTTAATTTTTTTTGCAACTTTTACTTCATCCACATTTATAATACTTATCATACTTTCTTTAATTTCTACCACTCGGAACTATTTGCTCACCCAGAGTATTCTCATTGACTATTTGTTTATCTCCACATTTAAACCGCTTGAAATTAGTAAATCTTATTATGATCTTTGAAATAAATAATTATAATTAAAATGTCAAACTATTTTAAATATTTAAGTAAATTCTATAAAAAGTAGGATTAATTTATTAAAGAGCTTCAATATATTCGAGTTAAATAGATCAATTATGTCACCACCTTAAATATACATTTTATATAACTAGTAATTTTCTCACCAATTTTACTTAAACGCTTAAACTTTAAATGCCAATTTTGCTTTGTATTTATTTATTTATTTAATTTTGTTTTCATAAATGTAACTTATCGTAAAATAATTTTGTAAAATGTATTTATATTTAAATATGTAATCAAATATTTTAATAGAATATATTTTCTGAACCTAAAATCAAACCGAATCTAAATTACAATTTTTTGGTTTGTTTTTATTATACAACAATAAATATTTATTATTATATTTAATTTCTTAAATAGATAATAAATTGGTTTGAAACAACGCTTGATTAACTCATAGTATCAATTTCACTTATGAATGCGGAAAAATACTTGAAAATAAGAACTTAATCTAATAAAAAACAAAACAATCCATATTTATTAAGAATTTAATTGTGAAAATTTTACAAAATCACATTACTACATTTGTAATGATTCTATAGAAAACATATAAATAGCAAAAGTTTAAAATAGTAAAATTTTGTACCTTTAGCCAGTAACTTTTAAAATAAAATTTAACGACTGTTTCCACTAGTTTTACATTTCTAACGATGTTATATCACTTAACTAAGTTATAGCTTTAAATTTCATGCAATTTAATTCTAAGATCATTTCAGTCATTAATTCGCAAGAAGTAGAAATGAAAATTGCAATTTTAAAATTAAGTTAAATTTTAATTATAACAAAACGAATACAAATGAATAAGTTTCTTTCGAATTCTTATATTAAAATTATTTTAGTAGTTTTTGTGTAATGGTATTTAAATTACTATTAAATTCAATATGATTTTGTATAAATTAATAATTCAAAACTAAGTTTATTTTATTTCTATTTGAAATTTATTTAATTTTTGTTATTTTTATCTTACAGAAAATCTGCATCCGGTACTTTGAAAATACAGATGGTTTGGAAAGTCAGGAAAAAATGTAAGTACTTATTTTTTTTATTTTTTTACGAACAAATTTTACCGACATAGTTGGAAATTAATTTCTCAAATATAACTTTTTTTTTGTACTTGTATATGAAATTCGTATTTTTTTAAATATTGATTGGCCATAGTTACAGAAGTTCTTATCCAAAAACAATGTTTAGTAATTTTTAAATTTGATTTAGGCATCACAAAGATATTACAAACTCAATAAAGAGTATATGTGTTAAAAAAGATCTAATAATTAATTTGAAACCTATTTGTAAATCCGAATTTTTAAATTTAGAAGATGAACGTTACGTAATCTATCAAATCAAACTTTATTTAGCTTTAGGCTAGTTAATTACATTGTAATACATTTTAACATTTAAAAATTACAGGAAATTTACTACTACAACACACTATTTATTTAATTAACAACACATTAATATAATTATTAACATAATAATTAATTCGCATCAAACTTATATGTTCACTTTTTTATTACAAATATTAATTTGTTAATAAAAATAATTATGAAGTGAAGAAGAATTTTATTCAACTCTTTTACGTAACTCAATTATTTTGAATTATTATTATTATACAAAATAATTTCTGTTTATTGTGCATCTATCAAATATGATTTTCGTAAAAATTTCAATACTGCCGAAAAAAAAAAAGAAAAAAAAAATTTCCGGACACTAGTTTATTAATAAAAAATGTTTCTTTATGTGCCCTCTATTATTTCTGAAAATTAGGAATAGTTATTCTGTTACACCCTGTATAAAGAAAGTATAAATAAAAATGATTAATTTGACTCACGGTTTTGCGAATTATTATAAGTATAGATAATATTCAACCGCATTCGATTATTTAAAAATATTTTACGTTTCAGTAGTGGTAACAGTGCACCACACGGATCAATTTGTTGCTGAAATGAGATCAAAATATCGAAAAATACAATGTAGTTTCGTAACCTTGCTTTCTACGTTGATATCATATAATCCTTGCGGCCTTGAACGAAGAGAAAATTTGCATATGTCGTTTGCTCGTGCATTTTCTCAGTAAAGATCTAACTCGTTTATAGGCAACGACACATCGCGGTGGTGTGATACCGCCTTTAGGAAATAAATATGTCTGCCTTGGTGATTCTAACGAAGATTTAAACACTGTTTTTAGAGCGTGGTAGAGTTGAAAATAAATGGGTATTGATGGCGGGTTAAAAGTATGGTTTATTTTTAAGCAGGTGAGAATTTATAGATTGTAAATAATTTATTAATAGTAACAGAAAAATGAAAATGAATTTAGTTTAAGTAATATTTTATTCAAATGTTTTTTGATTGATACTTAAAGCCCAGTTTTACGATACAAGCTCATACTTAAAATGTAATTTCATGTTTAATTTAAGAGAACTCTAGCGACCGCTTCAGCATTAAGCAAGACTTTCAATTTTATTTAATACATACTTGATAAGTTATATATATATATATATATATATATATATATATATATATATATATATATATATATATATATATATATATATATATATATTATAAAATTATAATTTTAATTTCTTTAACAAATGAACTTAGACCAAAATTAAATTATAATTTTATACATATATATATATATATATATATATATATATATATATATATATATATATATATATATATATATAAAATATATATATATATATATATATATATATAAGTAATATTTGTATGCTTAGTTTAGAGTAAACGAATTAATTTGTAAACTTGAGTAATTTATTGTCGAGGAATGGACACATTGCCTGGGAAATGGACATAAAAGTGCTTTGGGTATATTTCTAAAGTATTTCTATATCTCTATTTATATTTATAAAAGTACAGATAATTTTGATTAAATATTTTTTTTAGAATCATGCGTACATATGTGTACTTGTATATACAATATAAAAATATTATTTATATTTTAATTATTGTAATAATACACATTAGATTTACGTAAAAAAAAAAACGATTTTAATTCTTTTAACCAAACGTACGTTAGACATCCGTTTTTAATTGACTAACAAAGCAACTTTTGTAACAGTTTTTTTTCAATATCACATTCATCATATACTAATCTATTTCGTACCCGATTTCTTCTAGTTACACCACATACGTCATGTAAAAATTTCATTTCTAAAGCAGTTATTTTTTTTTATGCTTTTGCATCCAAATGCAACTTCCACAACCATACATCAACATAGGCACCAAAACAGCATTGTTTATACTCTTCTTTGCAAACATTTACGTTTAAAAATATATAAAGCTATATTTTTCATCTATCTTATTATTAATTAATAAACATATAAATGCATTTCAAGAAATTTTGTGGCAAATAAAAATTAAATAGTTTAAAATCCATTACTTTTTAAAAATAATTTATTAGCATCATTTACACTAAAAATCAGCAAATATTTATAATGTAAAAATCTGTAATTTAATTTTCTAACATCTACTTCTTAATATAAAAAATAATAATGGTAGAAAAGTGACATAAATATTTTACATATTTGATATAAATCAATATTGAATTGTATAAAGTATACAGGCGATTCTAAGAATCAATCTTCTCTCGGGTATAGAAGAATCTAGGAACCGATAGCTGTATTGTTAGCATAGAGTAAGTTTATTTCTATTTTGCTCGGAAGATACAAGATTTTGCTATTTTACTGTGTAAATAATTCATGACAAATTAGTTTCTCTAGTCGGCACACTATGCTCGCAATGCGTTATATGTACTGCATACGGAATTCACTTAATTTAATATACGTAGTTTGTTATGATAACAAATGCATATCGGATAATAATGTAAACTTGATTGGCAGAGAAAAACTGTTTCCATTGCAAAGTTAATATTATTTTCTTTAACTTTATTCAATATTGCAATAAGTAAAATTTTAAATTGTTTATTATCGTTTATTAAATTTTTTTTTGATATTTTGCCAATTAAATAGAGTATTTTTAATATTAAAATAAACAAAAATATAGTCAAAGATTTGAAAAATTTATATTGATCCACGATAATAATTTTAATTTGGAAGGTTTCAAGGCAATAATGGATCATATATATATATATATTATTTATGTGATTCATTTGCATTATTTTATATATTTTTTTTATATATCATATAGCTGATGATGGTCATGATACAATAACCGAAACGTCTAAAAAAATAATTAATTAATTACTTATATATATATATATATATATATATATATATATATATATATATATTAATTACTTATATAGATTTGAATAAAGTAACGCTACTTGTAGTTTATTTTTTCATCAGCTCTGTGTTATATGGTATATACTTCCGATTTTTAAATTTATTAACACGAAACGTGGTTAAAGAAATTAACACCGATCGATGTGGTTGTTGCGTATAATATCCGAATGGTATAAATCAGGTTAAAATATTTTTACTGTATATATTAACATTCATATATGTTATAAAAAGAAACAAATATATTGAGGTTACAAAAACTCTACACTGTAAAAAAATTATGTAAATTTACATATTCTATAAATCTATTTTTACATAAATGTATTTTATCATAGTAAAAATTACAAAATGAAGCTATTTTACTGTTAATAGTTATATAAAATTATTTATTATTTTTTTACAGTGCATTGTTAAAATGGTTAAGATTCCAGAAGTATAGTTTAATACGATTAGAGATAACGTCGATGTACAATTTCAAAACATATATGAGTAAAATGAAAATACAGTTCATTTATAGAACAATGAAATCTTCAGGTTGACTTTGATCACGCTGGTCAGACCGTCAACTTTTTAACCGAGCGAATCGTGTGAGCAAAATACTGTTTCGCAGAAAGTTTTCTGTCCGTGGCAGGAGCACGTACCGACAAAGAAACTTCCCCTTTCTGTACCATTCCTGCTAGATGCTACCGTCTTTCCTGCGAACTTTATCTATATAAACCAATATTTATCTGGCGCAGCTGTGCTATTCTCCAAGAAACAGCATTAAATTGCGGTTTGCAACAACAACAACGCATTCTGACAACTACATGGTATTTCTCTGTGTGTATGTGAGCGATTCTTTAAATGATAAACCTAGTTAGGTATTGTAAAATTTTATGTCAAGTTACTAAATGCGCTGAATACAAATGCTGTCAAGAATTGGTTTTTCTTTATAGGTATAATACTTAATTTGGAGTGATACAAAGATACATTCATAACAAAAACGTAATAGCATATTATATATTATTTGAATGAGTAATGATTATTATATGCACATAGAATAAAAAAAAGAAATCTGCCACTTATTTGCAGAATTATATATATATATATATATATATATATATATATATATATATATATATATATATATACCGGGTGTCTACTTTTTTTTTGTTACATAGGGAATACAATGCTAAAATTTTCATTTGGTGATAAATTTTCCCCTAATTATTATAGAACAAAAGTACAAATACAAAAGTTGTTTAGAATTCAAAAATGCATCAAATGATTCCAAATTTATCAATATAGGATGTTCCGATCAAGAATTAGAAGCAAATTAAAATTTCCATTTTTGCGCTCTTTACATCAAAGTGCCATGGAAATTAAACAAATAATTTCATTTCTTCTGGAGTTTGAGTTTGACAGATCGTATTTATTTTATTGTTACGTTCTGTATTATTATCATTATTATTGAAAATAATGAATAAACTTAAGGTAAATGAAAAAGTTCAGTGCGTAAAATGGTATTTTACTGGAAATTCGATACGACGAGTAAGAGATTTATTCAGCGCTTTCTTTGAAAACCGTCCCATACCTTCCGCTATGACTATTCGTAGGATAATTAAACAATTCGAAGAAACTGGAAGTGTGTTAAAACGTTGTAAAAATTGTAGAAAAATCAACGCAGAAGATCAGGAGGAGAATTTAAATCAAAATGCAATTAAAGAAAATACATTGAATATACTTTTGTGTGTAACGGAAAACCCAAATGTTAGTGTGCGTCAACTTGGTGCTGAATTAAATTTGCATCCTTCAACAATACATAAGGTACTAAAAAATGAAAAATATCATTCTTATAAATATTCCACGCACCAAGAGATATTTGAAGCGGATAAAATGGCTAGAAGCGAATTTAGTAACATTATTATGGAAAAATCCAATTTAGACAGAAACTTCTTGAAATCTATTTGTTTTACTGACGAGTCTACGTTTACTTTACACGGCGAACCTAATACACAAAACTTTAGAATATGGAGCCAAACAAATCCTCATTTAATGGTAGCAACACGTACCCAATATCCAGAAAAAGTTAATGTATGGGCTGGAATTTTTGGCAGGTGTATAATTGGGCCATTTTTTATTGAAAATAATTTAAACAACGAAAAATATTTGGATATGTTGCAAAATCATATTGGTCCGCAGTTAGAAGAGTGTGCAACTCAAGATAATGTTGTCTGGTATCAACAAGACGGATGTCCGGCACATTACAGCTGCAACATTAAATTATATTTGGATCAATGTTTTCCAAATTCATGGATTGGTAGAGGTGGTCCAATTAATTGGCCAGCTAGATCGCCCGATTTAGCACCGTGCGATTTCTTTTTATGGCCATATTTGAAGGAGAAAATTTATAAACGACATATCAAAAATCTTGTTGATTTGAAAAATGCCATTGTTGAAGAGTGCAATAATATAACACAAACACAATTAAGCTCTGTACGTCACGAATTTTATAACAGATTAGGTTATTGTTTGGCAGTTAATGGCGATTTATTTGAACATTTAATTTAAATTGTTAGTTTCGTTTTTGTTCTCCTATATCTTGTATTCATGAATTTTTCTGTTTTATAGGTATATTGAATATTGTAATAAATAAAGAAAGTTTTACGGAGTTCAGCTATTTACTATTTATTAAACTCTTATCCGACGTTTCACTGCACAACTTACAGCATCCTCAGGGATAAGTTTAAATTATTATAATAAATATATTAGGCATAATGCCAGTCATCTAATTCAAATGTATTGTTTTTATAACTTGAAGTTAATAAATAAATTAAACAATTACTTAAAATTATAATGGAGACATTCACAATTTAAAACCACAGCTAGTACGTAGTGTACAGCCGAGTAAAATACCCTTTCATTGTAATAAATAATAAATACTTAATACTTTTTATACTTAATAGCTTTTCATTTACATTAAGTTTATTCATTATTTTCAATAATAATAATAATAATAATAATAATAATAATAATAATAATAATACAGAACGTAACAATAAAATAAATACGATCTGTCAAACTCAAACTCCAGAAGAAATGAAATTATTTGTTTAATTTCCATGGCACTTTGATGTAAAGAGCGCAAAAATGGAAATTTTAATTTGCTTCTAATTCTTGATCGGAACATCCTATATTGATAAATTTGGCATCATTTGATGCATTTTTGAATTCTAAACAACTTTTGTATTTGTACTTTTGTTCTATAATAATTAGGGGAAAATTTATCACCAAATGAAAATTTTAGCATTGTATTCCCTATGTAACAAAAAAAAAGTAGACACCCGGTATATATATATGTATCATAAAAGTATAAAAAATATTTAGTTGTATCAAAAAATATTACAAATAAAAGTTGTTAGTTATAACTTGTTTAGCAACTTTGTTAAATAAATTGTTTCGAAATATTTGTAAAACACATAAAAGTGACATCAATTAATTACCACTTCCAATTGGCAGATCTTTACCAAAATTGAAATATTCACCTCCAAAGCTTAAATTTGAAATTTTATAACAATCCGATAGACGGACATTACATTAAAAACAGTGTAATTGTCAATTAAATTAACTTAACTTGACCGTAATAGTTTTTAATATGGCCATCGAAGATGTCGAATTAAATACATTAGAGTTGTAATTATGTTTGGTGCTGCCACCAGTATATTGTAACTAACTATTGTATAATAATGTCATTATTGTATTAGTAAAATAATGACACTCTTTCTACATATGGTAACGTAATGGTATAAGTATTATAATACGCTTAAAGAAAAACAATTTTTTTCTTACGGAAACATTTTTAAAAGCACTGTTCCATATCTCGTACATGTCAGTGTAAGAACCATGGCAAACATTTTAAAACATAACAGAATATGACTGGAAACGAGACGGGAATACGTATGAAGAAAAAAGGAGGAAATAGAGCAAAAATAAGCCGAGGTTAGACGAGAATGGTCGAATAGGAATATTTGCACTAACGATATTCTTTTACATTTGATCAATGTTAACTTTTATACAGCACATGGCACGAATACAATAGAAACAATTGAAACACAAAACCATCTTTGATTAATAAAGATATTTGTTTTAATTCTTATTATTAATTTTGCAAAAATTTAAATTGTACATATTTCAAAATTCACATCAATATGAAACTGATATAATTTTTAATATTGAAATTTTTCAGATAAGCACATTTTTATTTATCTGAAATATAATATAAATTTTACTATAATGTATAATTAAAATAAACCAGTTTAAGTTAAGTTCTCTATATATTTTATTTAAATATCGACGTTTTGATGTAAATATTAGTAGAGCATATAAAAAAGTCGATATTTAAATAATATATACGCAGAACTTAATTCTAAAGCTTTTTTATTATAATATAGTTAATTCTGGAAAAAAATTTACTATGTTATATAATGTGTAATTATTTTATTTGAACTTTTTAACTAATTTATTTCATATTTGAATAAAAAAATCACATCTTGATATATACCTAGAGTAAATGTGTAATAAATGAAAACTAAATTGGAAAATTATTGTTGAAAGTTGAAAACTAATTTTGATGTTTGATAATTTTCTAATAATTTTATTTTATATATTAATAAACAGTATAAAAAATGTATTATTGCAAAACAAAATTCATACATTTATCATATACAGTACATTCAATTAATATAAAACACAACAAAAAAAAAATTAAAATGTTTGCCTTACAGCGGATATGATTTCTCTATTACTTACTTTATTTACAGTAAGTTTTTTTTTTTAGCACAATGTAAAGGAAGAAAACATTTCGAAAAGCATTCTGATAACGTAAAAAGCACAAAACGAAAGTTCAACTATTAAAAAAAGTTCTTTATTGATTCTGGAGATAGTCCAATAATGTTATTTATAAAGATAGGTAAATAAAAGGTAGTTTTTTTTTTGTAAAAAGAAATATTTTTCGGTAGTTTCTTAGTAAACATTTTGTGATTGATATGATACAAGAAAAATATGACAAAAGGATACACGTATCTCGTTTATTTGTTATTTACCATAGTTAATAATTTATTTTTAATATGATAAATAATAGTTATTTGTCTAGATAGAAATGTTTAGCGGAAAATTATTTCGGCATAGTGGAAAGAGTTTGTGCCACACTTTTTGAGTACATGGCGTGATTCTGTATGTATGTATATATGTTACAAAAGAAATTGTTATTTTTGGAATATTTTACAGTAAAAAAAGATTTCAGAACATATAAATAAATCAATATACGAGATAATATATGTACGTGTAGATAATATTAAATATTTCTCAATATTGAAATTCAAATAAAAATTATATTTACAATATATATATATATATATATATATATATATATATATTAATATAAGATAAAAACAATAATATATTGATTGTTTTTAACTATCAAATTTTACATTTATTTTACAAACTCTCAACAGAATATTTCTTCCAGTAACAAGGTGATATATAAACTTTTTTGAGTTTATAAATTGAGCTTTCAATCTGCAGCTAGATAGCAACGAATCTCATCCAATATACTGCGATTTATAACAATTTGAGTGACCAGTCCACATGTTGAAATCTGTAATCCCTAGATGTGACATTTTTATATCATATCGGACACAAAAATCAACAATATCGTTTTGAAACATTTTTATACAAGGTGGTTTATTGAGACTGGTAAATTTCTAAAACTGTAAATACTGGAGATCAAAATATGACAATTAAGTCCAACATGTCTTATACAAATGGTACTGATTTAAGAGATTTACGGCCCTATTCTGTAACATTACTGATAAAATTAACGACATGTCGAAACAAATATTGTAGGATTTTGTAAAATATTAGAACAATCGAATTTATAGAATTTTCCGGCCTATTATGCGTGAAACGTCTGCAACGAGAATAAATCGACCACCGCATACCAGCCCAGAAAATTCTATGTCTAATGAACGTTTGGTTAAAAGAATATATGTAAAGGATTTTGAAGGTACACGTTTGCGTGTACGTTCGATGAGTAGATGCAGTGGTATGATTGAGAATGTTTTGCGTGAGAAAAAGTTTCCAAATAGTAGGAATAAAAGAGAATAAATGTGGATTAAACTATAGTTGCTTGTCTGGATAGGAATGTTTGAAAAAACTCATTTTGTGATAGTGGAGAGAATTTATGCCACACCTTTTTGGAAATATGACGTGATTGTGTATGTATGTATGTATGTACGTAAATATTTCAAAAACAATAGGCACTTATTTATCTAAAGAAGGACGCCCTTTTTTCCATTATTTTTTTTATCAATAATTCTGCCTACAAAAATATACATTGTTTTATCAAATCAGAGAGTTAGTATTAGTTTAAAATTTTTATTTATCATACCAAAAACGTAAAGGTTTTCAAGTTAGTACTGTATAAACTTTCAAAAATTATTGAGAAATTTTAAAGTAAAATTCTGACTTAGAATATCCTGTGTTTTTTAAAACAGACTACATTTATATAAGGCACATCATCATATTTTGTCGGTAATATTTGTAATTTTGAGATTTCTCATTTTTAATAAATTACCCTGTGTAACTATATAGGTGTACTATATAAATTTACAAATTGGAAATTATAATTATAAATAATAGTAAAACAGTAAATTAATCCAAGATCTGTTTTTGACGTTTTATATAAACAAAATTTCTTCATAATAAATATGAAATCAAATCAAATAAATTATATTGCAATATTAATAACACAGTAAACTATACTTAATTGTACAAAGATAAATAACCTAAGGCAATGTAAAATATCTAACCTAAAATTTACAACTATATTCTAACCTAACCTACATACAAGCATTTCAAATACACTACTTACTTAAGCAAGAGTTGTAAACCGAACTTTGCCCGATACACAGTTTACTACAATGAAACTACAAGTCCTCAGCGATATTAGTGTTTATTTTAATGTGCAAAACTGTAATTGTGAATCGGGCTGAATGAGCAGATCCGTGTTGGTAACAGAGACGAGTTACTAGAAGTGCAATATTATTATTGTTATTGCTGTAATGTTATATTTCGAATTTGCGACGTTGTACTTGCTCGCTGTACTATACAGCGTGGATAATTATACGGTGTGCGGTTGATAACATTTACTGATCTGTTAACCCGACTCTGATACGGGTCCAGCGCTTTGCATTTACACTAAATTAATATTATGATTTTCAACCGAGCTAGTTCGACCTATGTTAAACGAAATTTACATGGTTTCTAGATATCTGAGACGCTTAAAAATTAATCGTAAATTTGACTAATTTTAATAATAATACTACTAGTATTACCACTGTATAATTTTGTTTTATCTTAGCTTTTACTGATTAGATTAAGTATATAAACTAATTCACTAGTCAAATTCGTAATAAATTTAAAACCTGTTAAACTAAAATTCACATTTAGTGAAAGGCATACATTATCATATTTGGCACAACAAACCTAGAAGATCTTTGATTGCGAGTACCAGGTACTTCTTCCGTGATCATTCATTGAGACAACTTTCGAAACAGCAAGTCGTACGATCGCATAGAGTAATCTAAACTACTAATATTTTATTTTAAATAAACGAATTACAATGTAAAATAATAATTATAAATCATATGTGAAATTTATTTGCATGATAATTAGTTTTGTTAAATGAACATAATATAATTTGATAGATACGGTATGTGTTCACAATTTAAAGCAACCTGATTTTAACTAGCAATAAAATAAAATATAATGTTCAATTTCACATCAAATTCAATATCGTAAAACGTGCAATAAATGTTGCACATATGATTTAAAATTATCGACATTTTTATTACCGAAATAACACCGGTTAAAAATACCCGTTACAACATATTATTTCGAAAATATGATAAATGTTTAAGTACATTTCGAACGCAATGGTCAAAATCACGTTGGCATTTCGAAAAATTTAAACGAACATAAATTTGATTTATTGATAAAATTTTCTATTGATTTTCTAACTTATTTGATATACGGAAAATTTCGAGGAATACTAAAAAGTATCTTGTATATTTTCACAAAGATTTTATAAGCTATACCTCTGTAATATATTAGTATAGTTCATTTTAAAATAGTTCAATCATATTTTTTGTTATACGTTTTACTTTATGCAATATTCAATAGAGTTCGGAATAGATGGCATATATAATTTTAGTCTAGACATCTTTGTGAAGTAACATTTTATTCGAAGAGATTTTGATATCACTACTTTGCAAAATATATGCTTTTGTATTTTGCAAATGTAGTCGAACAAATTTTAAAATATAACTTGATTTATATAAATACGAGTAGGCAGGTACTTATTTTGTATTATATCATGAGTCTGATTTAGCCAGCTTTCTTTATATGAAGATTTTCAGATCCAAATGAGCCACAATTTTATTTAAATTAGATAAAATAAACATAAACATTACAATGGTATAACAAAAAAGCTTTAAATTTAAGTTTTGTATAATATTTTATTAAAATTCGACGTTCAGATATACTCTACGTACATCATTATCAGAAAAAATATACAAATCTTAAATCTACACGTAAAAAATTTTTCAAAGAAAGTTATTTATAATTATCGTCAATTAAATATAAAAAAGAAAAATTAAATTTTGAAAAAATTTATATTTTGCCGATATCTGGTGACGTCAATTTTTTTCAATAAAGTTTCAATTGTTGGGAAAATAAAAATTGTATTTTAGTTTTTGAGATTTCCATACATATCAGCTTAAATGAGATTAATAAGTAAGTTATTCGAAACTGAAAATTAACTTATTTTATTTACTTAAAAAATTAATGAAAAAATTTAATTTTCCAAATTAGTTATGAAATTTTTACTTTTATATTTGATGTTTAAAAATTAATTATTAAAATTAACGTAAATATTTTATGTACTATTGTTAACGCACAAATGTAAATTTCAAAATGAAATATTCAAAATTTAAAATTACTGTTTGTTCTTTTATGTTAGTTGATTTAATTATGAACTTTTATTCTATATTTTTTTTTAATATAAAACAAAAGTTTTGTCACAAATTTCTACACATGGTTTATTTTTCATATATTTGCACATTAATAATACAGGTTACAAATTAGTTTATTTGTATAAAAATTTGTTGGCTAACATGAGTTTCCAACAAATTTGTAAAGTTCATAAGCAAATTAGTTAATTAATAGTTATCATGAGATTTACAAATAGGCGTAGGTTAGCGGTACAGTATTAGATTCAAAGTTTATAGGTCTCGTCAGCAGAATTCAAATTAAATATTTATTTCTGATATGAAAAAATTTTGTATTAGTGAACTGTTACTGATTGTGTCTGAATAGTTCCAGTTCCATTATTAGTCATAGATTTTCACTAAAATAACGGTTAACTGTTTTTTTAACCGATTTAAAAACCGGTTTCCTGCTTTGATTTAAACAAATAGGACAAGTATAAAAATCAGTTTACTAACGAGGCAAGAATTCATTTCACAAACGGTAAAATTACACAATTGTGACGTACCATATACATATTAACAAATTATATATTGTTACATTAACCCAGCAATATAAACTGTAATATTTTTAAAATAAAACGGCTTTAGTTTATAGTTTTGTATTAATATTTATTAATAATAATCGACGTTTTGACGAACTCAACGTATGTCTTCATTTTCTTTCTTTCCTGATTTTGACGCACGTTGATTTCGTCGAAACGTCAATTATTAATATAGAACTAGAATCTAAAACCGTTTTATTTTAATAAAATAAATTCTGAAAAATTTTTTTATTATGTTAAAATATTTTTCAAAATCTTTATTGAAAAATTTATAGGTAGATAAAAATGCAAATTTTAATTCTCATATACTTCGATGATAATAAATCAAAAAATAATTTATATTTTTGTTTTTATTCTACATTCGACCCCAACTTATCTTACTAGCTCATCTATTAAAAAATGATTAACTTAGTGCTTTTAAAAATTCTTAAAAACTTCTTACAGATATTATAACGTCTTGTGCAGACCTCAAAATCAATTGTGTTCGCTGGCATGTTGCCACACATAAAAGTTACCAGAACTCAACATTTGTAACACTGGCCAAACACTCTTTTGCCTCACTCCCAACCCCAACCCCGATGACATTCAAGCCCTCGGCAACAAATTAATGATAGCTCGGGGGCTTGTTCGTGATCTGGCAAGATCAAGTTCGGATAGCCCAGTTTGGTCAGGTCTGGACGGAGCGCGCGGATTAGAGATTTTTATTTTTCTGTTGGTGTAACTTTTGTAGCCCCACACACACACCCACATATGTAGGTCAAACGGCGCTATTTAATTAATTACTGTCAACGGCGTCCAGTTTGCTGATTTTACGATGTGATTTTTACAAATGTTATTATAAATGATTATAATGCTAAGCGATGTCATTTTTCATTCGTTTAAAGTTTTATAGGTGAAGCTTTTGTAAAAGGATGCGAAATTGTTTTCTTTTTTAATATTAAACGCTGACGGCAATGTTTTAATATTTTTTTTATAATGGAAGGAAACATTATTTACTTGATTAATTATGTTCGTTTCATTGTAAAATCAAAATGTAATTTTATATAAAGATAAAAGAAACGCGAGTTTTTGTCAAAGGATTGTAGTGTTAATGATACAAGTTACTAAATTGAAATATATTGTATTAACGTCTTTGAAGTTTTATTTCTGTAATAAAATATTGTTAATTGAATAATACTTTTGTGAATTATATCTGTATTTAAAATCGTACAGTTTTCAAATGATTTCTATTTATATGAACATATGTTAGACACAAAAGAGTAAATAATTAAAATTGTATCAAGAAAACCTTAAAAGAATTAAAATGTAATAAATATTTTATTAAATTACTACAAACGGATTTAACATTTCCTAATAAAGCATAAAAATTGAGAAACAAGCAGTTGTTTAAAATATCATTTATAATAGTTAATATTTAATTTATTATTAATTTACACAGTAAAAATATTTAGGATAGGAAAAAATATTTAAATAAACACTTAGTGATATTATACTTACATATTTGATAATATTGTTTAGTATAATTTAGTATATAAATAAAAATAGTGTTAGTTTTTAAAATGAAAATAAACCAGATTTTTTATTGTGTACTAACTAGTTTCTGCAGTAAATAAAAAATAGTATTCGTAAATTTCTTATGAAAAACTACAAATAAAAAAAAGATTTTTTTAAATTAAATTTCTGTTCAATCATTGATAGTTTATTTTAAAAAGATTTTTTTATTTTTTTTTGATCAAATTTGACTCACTTTGTAAAAATCTATCAGAACTTCTTATAAAAAACAAAATTTAAACTTAATTTTTTTATTTTTTTAAAATTTAACTAAAGTTAGTGTAATTAATAAAAATTATTTTCAAAAACTGTTAAATTTAACTCTAAAACTAAGTTATAGTTTACTACAAATATAGTCAAAAAAAAGGTGAGAAAATATATAAAAATTAACATTGTTATTGAAGAGAAATTATGATTACAAAGTTACAATATGCAAATATGACGACATTGTTTCATTGTCACAATATTTCAATATGTTCATTAATTTTCAGCTGACCCTCGTTAATTTCATTTCTAAACAAATAAGACTCAAACTGAGAATATCTAAATTTACCTAAGCTAACACACTATCATTAAACTAATTTCCTACAGTTTTGTTGAATATATTATTTTAAATATTTTAACCTCTTAATTCAATTATTCAATAATATAATAAGTAACTATGCAAATTCTGAATCGTTAGTAGCTGAAGTGTATCCCAAAATTCTTTAAAAATGTATGAAATATATTATAAAACAAAAGAACGAAAATATAGGATATTATCGAATTATTAAACAAACGATTTAAAAAATAATTACAAACAAAAAAAAAATAATTTTCTTATGTACTTTATAAGATGTACATATTATAATACTATATTTCTATATAATTCATGTAAATTTCAATTTTGTCCTATATAAATTGCTTGACTGTTGGGCAATAAAATTACTATTATTATTATTAAAATTTATTTTTAATCTTTAAATGTAACCATTTTCGTTATTGAAATACAAATAATTTTATAGCTGAAAGTGTAATCTAGTGATAAATTTTAAAACTAGTCAATAATATATACTTATATTATAAAGGTACCTGACGTTTTATAATAAAGTTTTCAATAACTTATCTGCTCATATTTGTACGACAAATTTTGTACAAGTATTATTATCAATATTATAATATTTATATCCATATTTTTAATACATTTTTTTTTCTATTATTGTTCATTCAGAGCCATTTATCCTACACATTGTCCTTGGCAATGTTCCAAAAATCGTCGCGTTTAACAAAACTACATAGCATCGCATAAAAACCGCATTTATCGAAAATTTAAAATCATCCTACACACCAACGAAACTAACTCTTATCAGCACCATACCACATTATCTACAAACCTGTTAATTTTAACCTATAAACGTCGCCACCGTCAAAATATCATCAGAACTAAACTTTCCCGCAATGTCACGTTCACGCACGTGCTTATTATATCATGGATGCTTCACGCATCTTGTCACGCGGTTTAACATTGTCTTGTGTTTACATCAGCCATGGCAATTTCGCCTCCAAGTGGAACTTATGTTAAATGTTAGTTGTGAAGGTTGCCGCCAAAAGCCATCGTTGGCATTGTGTAAGGGTTAAAGGAATAGTTGTCGTTAATGCTGGAACATGCTTAGAAGTAAAATTATTGCTGGGATTAAAGTGTTGTTGCGTAGACAGTGTTTGCCATCTCGTTGGGATGTGTTAGATTGTGAAAGATACTACTGTATAATATAAGTTGCTTCGGGTTATATACGTGTATGTATTGTTAGTGTTTATTTTATGATATATGCCGGGGCGTCCAGATTTATTTTAATGGAAAATTATTGTTTTGATTATGACAGTGAAAGTAACATAGTTTTTGGTCGGAATTATAATTTATTTGATGATAAAATATATTTCTTGCTAGATATATCTTTTGTTTTTTTTATTTTTATTATTTATTACTGAAGGTTGTTCAGTTTTGGCACCTCCACCAAGAGTTTAAATGAAATATTTGTAATAAATTATATATTTAACGTTTTGTATTAGACACAATAAATAAAGCAAAAATATATTATTTTTGAGATTTGATTAAAAATTAATGCTTCCAAATTCATGTCATATCAACTGATTAATATAAAAATATAATTCACAAATATGTGTTTTATAGAAAATTTAGTTACTTTAAAACCTATCAGAGTATATATAATTATTTATTTGCTCGTAAATTTACTTTGAAATAATTAAATTTGTTAATGTTAAAAATAAATAATTAATTACTCTAACCATATAATTTATTCGTACATAACAACTTTACATTATGATACATTGTGTTATGATAATTAATTGTTTTGAAATTTATTGATTATAAATTTACAATTAACAACAGTTATAATAGTTTCAAATTATTAATATTGCATTATTTTGATAATTATTTTAACAGATAATAATTAAATATTAAAAGATCAAATATTTATTTTAAAAATTAGCAAATAACATATAAAAACAATTTAAAAAGTACTACATTAAAAGTTTTCAAAAACCGATCTATATATCAAAAAAAAAATTAGTATATTTTTAATAATTTGAATTTTTAATAAATTTTTACACAAATTTATACTTAATCTTTCAATAAATTTGGCTTTTATAAAATTCAGTGCAAATGTAATATTTTAATTATTGTGTTTTAGATATTAGTAATCTTAAAATTACTGAAGAAAATTATAATTATTTAGTTGAATATTTCAAAAATATTGTTCACATTTTCAAAACAAAATCAGTTATTTTTGAAATATTGTTCAATAGATCACTGACATCAAGATTTATTCGCAAGTTTGACGAAAAACATCTGATCAATTTAATATTGATGTCAGAGTTCATACACAGATAGAAAATGGATTTAGAATTGAGTAAAGTGTTGGTAATTCTTCTAAAATCATCCAAAGCAAACAAAGTTAAAATTTTAATTTCAGTTGTCATAAGAAAATGTAGTAGTTACGAGTACTACGAATATATTAATTTTTCAGGATTAATTTATCAAGTATTATGGAAATAAGTTTCTCAATTAGGATAACATAAAATACGACTATTTGTTTTAAATTATTTAATTGAATATTTACTCAAAAAATTTAAACATGATAATGTCGACTAAAAATTGTGGAAAATACATTCATTTTAGTTAGATTTAACTAAAAATAATTTCATATTGGAATGAAAAATAATTTTGCCAAATTTCACTGTATTTATTTATTTCTGATAACATAGTTTTTTCTTTCAGCATTGTTAGAGAACTGAACACGTAGTTAAGAAATCGGCTATCAATTAAATTAAAAATATTGCACACTTTCTTGTACGAAGTTAAAAATATTTAACTTTGTAATATTTTTTTAGTATAAGAATTAACAAGCCGTGCTTTTGAATTCTGTAAGCTTTTTTATACTTTTAATTTATTCTTTTGAATGATATTCTTAATAACATAAATAAATTAACTTGACGAATAACTCTATACAAACAAATAAAATCTACTATTCGTAATTTAAGCAATAAACATATTTTTCAATTGAAAAATATTTGATTTATAGTGAATTGCCAATAATGAAGAAAACAAATAATTCATTTTATTAATTAAAACTATAGAATATTTGGCATATATATAACTAATAGATTTGGATAGAGTTACAATGGTTAGTGTCACATAAATTTTGTTTTTGTTCGGTTTTAATCTGCTATGAAATTTATTGTTGGTAACACTAATTGAACAAAACGATTCACAGACTTACATTACATTTACAAACTGGTTGGTACACAACGATACTATGTGACTACCAACAAACACACAGACACACCGAGAGTGAAAGAGAGAGAGAGAGAGATAGAGAGAAATACGCTTTTGGATTGCGTTACAGAAATGGATATTATTATTATAATTGCTTCATTCTCAACATTTCTCCAAGTTTTATAGATCTATAAACAATAGCAATATTACGCGAAATATTTACATTTATTTTGCGTTATTTGTTTAATTATTTGCGGCAGAATGTTTTCAGTTTAATGTATTTTTAAATCATTTTAATATTACAGTTGAATATTTTTTTAAATAGCAAATATTATATTATATTACCATGAGTAGAAAGCGATTATTATTCTATTGAATCCAGAGTTTTGAACAATCTGGGCGAAACACAAAAAAAGTTTTCTTTTTTGAGTGACATACGATTTTTTCTTCCAGCGTTTTAAACGAAACTAAATTAAAAATAAATAAAAATACATGATAAACTACACTGAAAAAAAATCAGTGAAATATTACATAAAACGTTTATGTAATATTACATAGATTTCTTTTTAAAAAATTAATGAAAACATTTAATGAAATCAATTATAAATAATAATTTTACAATGTAAATAATAATTTAACTTTGTTAAAAAAATAATGTGAAAGTTTTGAAACAGATTTTTTTTAATAATCTTCAATAAAAAACAAAGAATAAATTTGAAAAGTTTACGCATTTAAAAGTGTCTCCTTATATTATTTGAGTTTTAAGATGAAGAATTTTAATATTACGGACACAAAACGTGTGCTACATTTTTATTAGAAAATATTTTCTCAATTTACATAGTTTTTGGTATTTTATTACTTTAGTATAAAAATAAAATTTCTAAATATGTCACTTTTACTCGTATTATGCGATGTGCAAGAACAAAATGGATTATATTTTGTATTATAATAAAAATGCTATTTTGTTTTTATATCTTATTTATAAAAGATATGTTATTAGGTTTTTATATGAACTATAAAAATAATATGTAATAATATTTCCAGACTAATAAAGTATAATTTGATACTAGTAAAATAATAAAATTAATTTTATGAAGATTATCTGCTACATAAATGTTTAGAATGAGCGGATAATTGTCGTAATATCTTTATTCTTTTCAAATCATATATATATATATATATATATATATATATATATATATATATATATATATATATATATATATATATTAGTGGTTATTATTATCTGAAGGTCTTTGATATTTTATTTGCTATAATAAACATTTTTAACCATGGTACAAGCTCTTTCCATTTAAGCAGAAATTAGTTTCCGCCAAACATTTCTATTCAAACAAGCAACTTTTGCTTTATTTACATTTATTATACCTCTCGTATATGGCACTTTTACTTTTACCACTTAGAAATATAAGTCGAATTTTAATAAAAAAAATTAAACAGAACTTAAACATAAAGTATTTTATTTTAATATAATGAGTACTGAAAAAAAAATTAGTATACATAAATAGAGTTTCATCAAACTATAAAGTCAAATTAACAGTTTATATAGAATTAAATTATTTATATATATATATATATATATATATATATATATATATAAATATTCTCTTTCTCTAAGAAAACAAAACTAAGTACGTAGTTGTCGCGAGCAAAATAAGCACCATTGAAGCTATTATAAAGCTCATGCATAATACAACACATTCACCCCCACAGTTGTCTTAATACAAACATTGTCAAAAGCGGATCCAAGAAGCGAGACGAAATTTTCTTCGGACTTGACAATTTTCTTCGTTCGCATCTCAAAAATACTTGCATGTGTGACAGAACTTCAAACGGAAAAAATTTAATCTAAATTCGTTTTAAATAACTAAAAAAGAAGTTTTCTTAACTTTGCGATGCTCTAGAGATCGGAAACTCACAAACCGTGGTGTTGAATTTTTACGCTTTTATCGTCAGAGCAGGATTGGACAAATTTTCTTTTGTTTTTTTTCATATTAAATATATTGTTTTTGTTGTTGTTGTTGTTGTCTATAGGGGACAGATAGATATTGTTTGAAAAATAATTGTTTCAAAAGTTATTAATGAAATGATTTTTTAAATTGATATTTAATCTACATAGTTTTTATTCTTTATCTGAATATGCAATTGAAAATAAGGGTTTGTATTTAAAATTTTAAAGTTGCCCTTTTTTTTGCCCTCCTGGGTTTCGGGGGGCATAACTTTGACAGGATCGGATGTTCCCCTCTTAACCATTAAACTTTTGATTCGGAACATTTTTTGATCTGTTGCTTATTTCTCGAAATATTTCAGAATATAATTTAAAATGGAACATAATTTTCATGTCAATACACAGTTAAAAAAATTCTTGCTGACTTGTTTGACGGAGCGGTTTATGTTCTGTGTTTGATAACGCTGGTATTCATGCGGATACGGGTTTGAATTCCACTTAATAACTTATTTATGTCATTTGTATTTTTTTTTTTTTGATAAAAATATGCGTAAAGTATATCGAAACGTCAATATTTAAATAAAATATATACATAATTTATTCCTAAAGCTATCTTATTTTTAATATTATGAGTTCTGATAGAATTTTTACTATGTGAACTATTCTATTACATTCACTAATAATTTCAGTAAAAATGTACATTTACTAGTAATTGTTTATATTGACTGTACTTCCACTGTAACGTATTCAACAAATGCAATATAAAAACAAAATATAAAATAATACAATTTGTTTGCATTTAGAAATGTTAAATATCCGTACAAGAAGTTTTATCCAAACATATAAATTCAACAACAATACCCATTCAATTTTAAGTTGCCGGCAATTCAAACCTCATTTAGTCATTGGAGTAAGCTTCTTTGTTTCCGCTGAGCTAATCCGACACTGAACGCAAACCGAAACTAAGGGTTACAACTTTTTTAATACCTAGTGCATATTTGAATATGGTAATTGGTGGTGAAGCGAACTTCCAGCAACAATTATAAAAGTATCTTTAAATTCCGTTTGTGTTCGATTTAAAACTGTATACAAAATGGAGTCAAAAATGGTCTGACAAGAAAATAAATGAGTTAAAAATTTTCGGTAATTTTAATGAACTTTACAAAAGTTATTTAGCTTAGAATTTAAAAATGCCGAAATTTATTTAATTTTTAGCTTTCTTGAAACAAAAATAATTATACACAGTGCCCTTTAAAAGTTTAGAATATATATAATTAAAACAAATAAATTTTTGTAAAAAAAATTGAAACAAGTCGATTTTTATTTTTTTATGCATATTTTATGCAAGACAAAGTTCTAAATTTCAAAATAGCGCTAAAACGCTACTGTAATCAAAAAAGTTAACTGAAACAAGGAATCAATTATACACAGTGCCCGTTAAAAGTTTAGAATATATATATATATATATATATATATATATATATATATATATATATATATAATTAAAACAAATGAAATTTTGTAAAATAATTGAAACAAGTCGATTTTTATTTTTTTTAATGCATATTTTACGGAAGACCAAGTTCTAAATTTCAAAATAGCGATAAATAGCTACTGTAATCAAAAAAGTTAACTGAAACAAGGAATCATGTAACATTTGCTATGAAGCTCTTAGTTATACAATAAAATATTTCTAGTATTGAATAATGTTAAATTTTACTGTTTGTAGCTCACAATTGTGAGTTATGATATCATAATTTATGGATTTTGATCAATCACAACTTCAACATAATTAATAAATTATCATTTAACAATATAATAAAAAAAATTTCAAACTTATTAAATTAAAATAAAAAGTTTTTAGAATTTAGTTCTGTGATAATTTTAATTAACAAATGGACGCTTTGACGTAATCTACGTACATCATCATTAGAAAAACTTATACAAATAACATATGCAATAAATAAACAGAAAATAGAAACATGTTACTAGGTAACAAAATAAGTAACTAAATTATAAAAATTTTAAATTATTAATGAAAGGAATCCAAATTTTACTTAAATCAGTGTTTTCACATTGATTGATGCTAATTTATAAAGAACAAGATAACATCAGTCAGTGTAAAAGTACTGATTTAAATAAAATTTGGCTTTCTTTAATTAATAATTTATAAATTTTATAGTCTAGTTACCTATTTTGGTACCTAGTAACTTATTTCTATGTTTTGTTTATATATTGTATATTTCATTTGTATCATTTTTCCTGATGATAATGTATGTAGAGAACACTGATTTTTAATAAAAAAAAATTACAAAACTGAATCCTAATTAATTTTTATTTTAACATTTAACAAATTTTGTGTAAAGTTCGTACTTTAAACTATTTCTGAAAAATTATATAAAATTATAATATTAAATTTATACAAATATAATATTTCCAAAGAAATACAATTACAAAATATATTTTTAGTTAAAAACTATTTCTGATGAATATTTTTAAAATGTTAATGTAACATGAATTTTACTTCTACCGTACATAATTTATTGAAATTTTTAAAATGTAGATTAGCTTTTGTTCTCGTACATAGCTAATTTGATATTGTGGTTAAATTTAAAGAAAAAAGACAAAATTAGGTTAAAAGCGTTTAAGAAAGTGAGGAATTAATTTTATTAGCAACTCTAGGAAAGGCTACTAAAAAGGAATTTTTCTTGCAAACTCGAAGAAGAAAATTCTTTAATCTATTAAAGATTTTCTTACACAAGAATTTAGTTTATTTTTTCAAGTCTTTTGTTAAACTTAATATCGTTTAATTAAAAAAGATTTTTTAATATAATCTTGAACAGAAAATCTGTTGGAATGATTCTCTATTTTTATTCTGTTTTCAAATTAAAATATGTATATAAAGTTTCATATAAATTCTTATAATTTTTAACGATATGAAAAAAAGAAATTTAATAACAATTCTGTGAATATTAAAATTTGTTTTATTAAATTATTTATAGTTTTATAATAAATTAGTACATAAAAAACAAAATAAAATATAATTTGTTTATTTTGAATTGTAATTAAATTGTTTTAAATATAATTTTTGTAATATATTTTCTAGATGATTTAAAAATCAATTTATGTAATAATTACATTAAATAGATGACTCTGTATGAAATAATACAATTATTTGTTTAAATTTTAATTTTAGTTTTTATAATTACAAAAAATAAAAATTTTCTTTAAAAAGTAATGCAGTAATTCAATTTTTTTTTCTTTTTGCTCAAAAGTACAAGAATTTAATTTAAAATTTCATAATTTATATTCTGTTTACAAAAAACTTTAATTTTAATTTATGCACAAAAATCTTGTAAAGCAATCTAGATTTATGACAAAATTTAAATTTTTCTATAAAAAGTTTCTGTAGTGTCTTTGCTTGTCTTATTTTTATTTAATTTATACTTTCATGTTTTTTGCCAAAAATAATTAAAGTTTATATATTTTTTATTATTTGTTTTTATTATTATTATCAATTTTTAATTATTTTTAAGTGTTAATAAAATCAACAAATTATTAAAATGACTTACATTATAAAATCGTCCAAATTTCAAGAAAACAACTGACAATCTAAACGCAAACAGAAACCGCCAGAACTTTAAACAAAATCGAATCGTATAAGGTAGCGCGTAATATTTCAGTAAAAGCTACGTGATTACTGAAAATATAGCGCGACCCCCACACACGCACACAGTGGTACCGTAGCGCGCCAAAATCCGCGACTGACTGAAAGTTGTAACTACTGAAAGATTTCAGCATCCGGCTGAAACTAGACGATTGGTGCGCGCGCCTCAGCGCGCATGCTGATGCTCGGATGTTTCCCCGTTGATGTTCCACTGTTTCGGACTGTGGACCGATTCGATGTTTGGATGTTATTTCTAAGTGGACATCGGTACTATTTATGTTATTCGGTTTGTCATGGCTTTTAACATTCTAGAATGATTATTTTACATTAAAACCTAGGGGGAAAACCACTTTCTCATTTTTGTAGATTAGATTCTACAATTTTAAGAATGATTGTTGAGATTGTAATGATTTTTCTGTTGATTTTTATGGATTTTATAAGAAATTTCTAAGTTTACAGGGAATTTATTAGAAATTTTACATGATTTTAAGAATATATTTAATTGATTTACTATTATTTTAAAGGATTTTACTAACATTTTAAGAAATTTTAATTATTTTGTACACCAGATTGTACAAGTGTTTTCATCTTCAATTAAAATTATAGAAAAAAATTTAGATAAACATTTATATAGCTTTGTATTTTTTTACAATAATTTTGACAATATTTATTACATTAAAATTTCAATAATTAAACTAATTTTTAATTTTCAAAATATAATTTGTTATAAATTACTCCTATTATTTAATTTACGTATAAATTATAAAGAAAAAAACATTATTTTTGACAGCAAATATTCAGCAAAAATATTTATGTAAATTCTATTTAATGCAATTATTGAAAATTTGTTACTAATTGTAAGTAACTTATTTCATTGTTCTGTTTATTTATAGTATGTCATTTTGTATCATTGTTTCTAATGATGATGTACGTAAGGTACGTCGAAATGTTGATTTTTAATAAAAATTAATACAGAACTAAATTCTACCGACTTTTTATTTTAATATAATGAGTTCTGAAAGATGAGAAGAAGGCAATACGTTTAAATAATCCAGATAAATCTGCTAATGCTGAACAGGAGTTAGAATATCTTTATGATGTAATATTTGAAGATACTGTAATAAGTGCAAGACCTATCAATATTAACAACAAAATGATAAAAAAAAACAAGTAAAATTTATAAGAAAAAAAAACGATATCAATTACTCTAAAGGCATGGAGTTGAATATTATACATATTAAAATTAGTTTTTATATTTTAATATTTCTCTTGGTTTACAAGTTGAGTAAATTTAAATTTAATATGAAAATAAAATATTTAAAGCAGACTTTATTTTTAATGTATTTCTTTTTAGAAATAATTACATAATAAAAAAAATCAAGAAATGATTAATTTAAAAATGGTGGAGGTGTTGACACAAATTTGGTGGAGGCGATAATGTATTTTTAAATTTTTTCTATATAAGAGCACTCTTAAAATTAAAAACTGCAATTAATTTGATTAAATTTTGTTAATTATACATTGTTATACTTTATACGATGGAAAATTATAATGTTTTTAATACTATATACATATATATATATATATATATATATATATATATATATATATATATATATATATATATATATAAATTATGAAATAACATTTTTTATAAAAATATATATGTAATATAAATATTTTGCAATACTAAATAGTATTTTGCAAAATATTTCATGTATCAGAAATTTAAAAAATATATTTATATAATATTTATATAATATTTTTTTTTTAATAGAAGAAATACAAGTAAGTACAATTTTATTCTATTCTAGACATCACATTTAAATTTAAAGATTTTTAGCATAAATTAGATTTTAATTAATATTTTTTTTATTATTATTATTATTTTATTAATTATTATATTCATCTTTAATCGTAACCCTTTAAATGATTTTATTTTAATATAGGCAATGTTTAATTTAATTTCTTAATTTTAAAAATCATCCAAATATTAAAAATTGCAAATCTTTCTATCTATTAATATTATCCGTTTCTCTTGCAAATATTTTTTACAATAATTCTATCAACTTAACGAGTTTAACTTCAAATTTAGCAGTTAAAAGCACCTGCGATGGCCATTTAAATTTAAAGGAATTTAAGCTAAAATTTTACACCTAAAATATTTAAACAGTAACAAGAATTTAAATTTACTTAAAGTTTTTTAAATTTAAAGATTTAAGCTAAATTTAATGACCAGAATAGCACCACTAATCAGAAATATTTTAATCTAATAAATTTAAGTAAAAAACACATATTAGATTTTTAGTTTTGAATAAATTTTAATTTCACAAATTTTTCAGTTTTTTTTAATATTTATATATATTTATAGAACAAAATCTTCAAAAATTCTACAAAATATTACCATATATGACAGGGAGATATGAAAAATATTAAAATTACAAAAAAAAAATTCTCGCGAAAATACTTTTTATTACGAATATATGGAAAATCGAATCTTTCGCATATCAAAGAAAGTATTACAATCTGTCACATAAGTATCATACTACCTCGGATGGTTGGTTATATATATATATATATATATATATATATATATATATATATATATATATATATATTTCCGGGCAGTGGCGGCACATTATAACCCAGTGGCGTACGTGAATATTGAAGCCCCCGCCGAATCGAGATATAAAAAGGAATTTGCTAAAAACGTGATGCAGGGACTTAAAACCGACCCGCGACCCAGTCATATAATATTTACGTTCAGCAAAACATCATTTGCGACGTGTTGGACATGCAAAGTAGGCTGTGAAACAAAAAACAAACGAACGAAAGAAGATCGCCAGCTTTAGAAATAGCCCGTTCTAACTGTGAGAATAATTTATTAGGAAATTTATGCATTTCTGAGTTTTTAAAATAAGGAATATTTATATCTTTTCTTTTATATTGTTTATAGTAAAAGGTTTTTAGACAGTTTAGCAAGACGTACGTGTGAAAGACGTATACGTTAAATAGTACGCTATTTAAATAATGTATTCATTTTATATGTATTTCTTGGTAAATAATTAATGTTATTTTTTACTGACGCAAATAACTTAGTTATATTATTACCAGACACCTTCTGACTAATCAAAATTTTATAATAATTTTATTTAACAAGTTATCGCTATGATGTAAAAGAATTTTCATATTGTGATTATTTTGAAATATAATTCATGTCAAATCTAAATTGGTAATTTTTTATTATATAGTCGTAGAAAAGTACAGTACATGAAAAAAGCGTTTCTTTAATATTATTAAATAAATTTCAGTAATACACATTTCTTTATTTTAAATAAATTTATTTGGAGTAAATATACAGCTTTTTTCTTTTAAAAATATTCGGTTGTAATAAATTCTTATCTATAAATCAAATAGATATTTATTTACCACTATTGAAAATAACATATTATGTTAGTAGCAGCTAAAAGCGATCTTTATTGTATTGAGTCTAGATACTTGCGGTCTAGACAGAGTCGATGCTTAGCAATCTTAATTAATTAATTAATTATATTTAATTAATTAATTAATCAAAACTAATATACCACATCTTCATATTAATTGTATAATATTATATTATTTATATAATTTATTTGTATTATTTTATATTTTTATATTTTTTTTTTCTATATTTTTCTTTGATATATTATATAGCTGATAATGGCCATGACATAATGACCGAAATGTCCAAAAACTAAATTAATTAATTAACTATATATTTAGTAAATGATCCATTATTGTCTTGAAACCTTTCAAATTAAAATTTTATCTTTATACTTAATAACCATCATTATATGCTATATTGAATAACATATTTTTTTATAATTTAAATTGCGTTTATAATTTTTTATTGAATGTAAACAACTAATATTCTTCAAAATCTAAAATATTGATAAAAAAATATTTTAATAAGACACATATCAAGATATGTTACTGAAATTTATTATCTCCTATATTTATTTTCAAATTTTTCTCACTTTTCTTTTCAGACATATCAAAATATTAAAGATATATTTTCACATTCTATATGACGAATTGTAGGAAAAACATGGTAAAAAAACTGTCAATTTTAAGATTGATGAATTAGATTCAACTTGTTAGGTCTTAAGATGTCAATATAAATGTTTAGAAATAGATAAATTGATATCTTTTTCACATCTAAATTCTTTTTGAAAGGTTAACATTTTATCTCATAATAATTCTTATAAAATAAAACATTAGTTTTATTAAAAATAACACAATTTTATAAATAAACATTTGTTAATTAAACTAAATAATTTGTTTATATATTTACTTATAATTAATGTAGAATATTTTTTTTTTGTACACAAATGGATTCGGTAGGTAAATGCTAAATATATATATATATATATATATATATATATATATATATATAAATATAGAATAATTTATTAAAATTATTATTCAAAATTTGTAAATTGCAATTATTTTAAATATAATTTAAATAATTTGTAAATTATTTAATAACATTATTAATTACTTGTTTTTGATGTTATTTATAAAAAAAAAAACAAAAAAGCACAAATATGTATGATAAATTGCCTACACTGGTAGAAATAATGTAAAATTACATAAAATACTGTGTAAATTAGCATAATAAAAAAGAATTTAGGTTTTAGTTTTGTATTATTTTATTCAAAATTAGATTTTTTGATGTACTCTACTTACATCATTATCAAAAAAAATATGATACAAATGACATATACAATAAATAAACAGAACATAGAAACAAGTTACTACAAGGTAACAAAATAAGTACCTAGATTATAAAATTTATAAATAATTAATTAAAGAAAATCAAATTTTATTTAAATTACGTTGTGGGACACGCAGTAAACTATTACAAATTTTATTTATTTTATACATTTATATAACATTTATCGAAAATATACTATTTATATTATACGTAGTATAATATAGTATAAACAAAATTAAAATATATGAGTAAATTTTTCAAATTAAAATGTTTTTTTTGCATATGTAAACATACGTTTTAACATTTTTATTACACTATAAAATATGCAAATTGCCATTAAAATATGTTAACAAATGAATAAATTTTAATAATGGTCATTTATATTTAATATAAAAACAGTAATATGTGTAGAAATGTTCATACGTACCTATATTGTAATATCTATTATATTTTAAAATAAAAATATTTCATTAATATTATATAATTTGTATTTATCAATACTGATATTTAATATGATATTTATTATATAGATATATATTAATTAAAATATGTATTATATGCGATGTTATTTATTATGTACTGCATTCAGTGATTAAAAAATTTGTTATTATTTAATTTTATCAACTGTTTATAGTGAAACAGAGAGACATGAATTTGTTACTGTAATACGTAAGCATTTATTAATTAAAAATCAACGCCTCAGCATTGGTTAATTTTTTTACATACAATACACAATTACGCCATGTACCTATAAAAGTATTGCACAGTCTTTTTAATTTATAATTCTTTCTGATGATGACAAATCTAGCCAATAAACGATTTTTCTTTTTTATCATGAAAATTAAACCGAATGTTTTATTTTAATTAATTTTATAAATAAATTTATAGAATTTTCTAAGCTGGTATTCCGTGGTCGATCTGTCCTCGTCGCAGAAGTTTCGCCATACATCGTAGATAGCGTCCGCAATGCTTGGTGACTGAATTATATTCTCTGCTCCGCAAGCTATGTCACAGCAAGGGCGGATCTAGAAAATCTTTAAGGGAGGGCCATTTTGTCTTTTTTTTTAGGATAAAGGTAATAATAATTATTAAGAAGCTTTAAGCCTATAAAAAAAACTATTATCTCACCTTATATGTATAGCTGTATGCAAGGTGGGTTAATAATAATTGTTGTGTGGAATATATATTTGTACGTATTTTGTATTATGTTCTTAGGTCCAAGAGGGGGACATGGCCCTCTTGGCCCCATACCCTTTCGTAGATCCGTTCTTGCGTCACAAACGTTTTGTCATACATCGTAGATGGCATTCTCAGTGCTTAGTGATTGAATGACAGTTTCTGCTTTACAATCTGATATATACTCTGTACTCCCACCATTCTCTACAGGTGCCGTTACAACATTAGCCAATTCTGGCTAGCCTGGATGGCTCATTCTTTTTAATCGGACTGTACTTTTAACTCAAACTGAAGATACAATTCAATTGGAAAAGGTGGGCCATCCAGCCGAGTCAGAATCGGCCAATGGCGTAACGACACCTGTAGAAGATGCTAGAGGTACAGATATATATACCAGATTGTGAAATAGAAACAGTCATTCAGTTACCAAACATTGAGAATGCCATCTACGATGTATAGCGAAACATCTGCGATTCTATAAATTCAATAAATACTGGCCATGAAACCCAAAAGGGTATGGCACAAACTTTTTTTATTATTTCGATATCAGTCTTTTGCAAACATTCTTATCCAAACAAGCAACTTTCGCTTCATTCACATTCATAATTCCTCTCATACATAAATATATAATTAAATAAATCTTAATTCTCAAAAACTACATTAAATATTTTAAATTGAAAATCGAATTTAGCGAAAACATATCTTTACTCGTAAGTAGCACCTTGTTACTTCTAATCGTATAACCATGCAAAACATTAACAGCTAATCTTATTCGAGTAGGCACTGTGACCGTATTTACAAACGTATTTTCATTAAACTAAGCCAATTAATCAGGTGGGCTTTTATAAAGTTTCTCCTCCCCTCCTCTCTCTCTCACTCTCTCTCTCTCTCATCGTCGCTGGTTAAGTGATGTAAACATAAGTTGTCACTAATCCTTCTGATGATATTTAAGACAAGATGCTGTCGGCGGGCCCGGTAATAATCATTTATGGGCTAGCCGGTACGTTCCGTTAATTAACGTCCTGTCTGTGAAATGTTACCGGTTCGGCTACAGTTCGTCTTGGTTCACTTACCGCTTAAGTGATTAACGCTAAAGTTTAGGTTTGTTTGGTTTTTGTCCGACAATAAAATGATGGGGTTTAAATTTTAACCAAGTTTTGGAATTTTTATTTTGAAAAAAATTGAAATATAATTGTTTCTCAGAATTTTTATATTTTATTTTGCAGATATGATAACGAAAATTTAAATATAATGAATTTAAGAAATTATCAAAACCACAAATTTAATTAAATGTGAAACTAAACAACTATTTATTAAATAATATTTGATAATTGTATAACCTTAAATTGCTGACTAGAATTTTTATGTTTATGTTAATGCTTAAATCATATTAATGCTTATTTTATTATTAATATTAATTTGCTATTAATAATGAAAGCTTAGCTATCAAAATACATATTTAACTTTACTATTAATTTATTTTGTGGTTTTGGGATTTTCATAAATTATTTTTGTTTACAATTTTTATGTTTAAAAATTATTCAGTTTTATTGAAAATACAAGATATTTCAAAAAGATACTGTACTTCAAAACACATGTATTTTTATATCTAAGAATAATTATTAATAAATATCTATTCTCATATTGAAAGCTTGCATTTTTCAGTAGTGTATATAAATAAATATTTTTTAAAAATATAATACATAACAATATTAAAATCTGTTGAAAGAAAATAGTATTAGATTAAAACAACAGATTGTAACTATCACATTATCTCTATAATATTTATTATAAATAGTTAGTGCATTATTGTATAGATTGCGTTGGTGGTATTTATTGCTTTTCAGCCTTAGTGTCTGATGAGCTTTTAAAGAGCGAAACACTTGTCTATGGTTAACTGGAAAGCCTAATAGTCGTTTATATATAAATAATTAACAAAATTTTATTGTAAAACAGTTTGTACATTAATAAAATTGATTCTGAAAAATATGTTATAAATGTTAATAATACATGAATGTATGAATGTATAATTTAAGACCTTTTCGTAAGACAAACTTTTCTTTCAGTTTCCGAAATAAACTTTTTGGAAAAAACAAAGTTACACATCAAAATACCGCTTTTAAACTGTGCCTACCTTCGAATGAATTTAAACTAAACGTCTTCTGCATCTAAACTACCTGAAATCTACTCGTAAAAAAAACAATATCAACTCTTCAGTATCGACACTCGTAGTGTTAGCCGAGGGGGAAAAAATCTCTCCGTGGAGGATCGTTAAGCATCGTGTGGCATCGGGGATCGTTAGCGACGCCATTCCGTTGATTAACACGACGCTCGATTTATTTTCATTTGCTGGCAGTTTTTCGGGTGGCGTGCCATAAACTGTTCGCCTCTGCAATTTTGCTGTTTTTCATTTATGTGTGTGTAGTACGGGGCATGGGCGACATTTTAATATCAAAACGCTTGATCTATGGATATGCATGTGTGATATGTAAAACCATTTAATTTTTTTTACCAGTTTTATTCGCGGTTTATAAATGGATTTTTAAATTGCTTGGTAATTTTGTTAAATATTTCGTTAGTAAATTGTATAGTAAATTAATGTTTAGTTTTTTTATATATCATTTAGTCTAGATCAGTTTTAATTGCTATTGTTGGGTTTGGTTGTAAAAGCATATATTTTAAAACAAATAAATAATGTAAAAAGAACTTACAAAAACATTGATATTGAAGAATTGCATGAAGGGATATAATTTTAATAAAATAAAACAGATACAACTGAAGAAGATACACAGATGTATTAAAACTTGTGATGAATGTATGAAAACAATAAATGTACAATACAGTCAAAACTTGTAACAGACATTACAAAAAATATATAATTTAGAGTTTGGTTAAGACTTGGTCAGTGCAATGTCACATAAACACAGCTACAGAATTATTTATGTATTTACTAGATTACGCAATGCAGTTGGTTTCAAATATATATTCTAAGTATGTTGTGCCCGTAACCGCAATACGTATATTCCGATAATAATATATTTATTAAGCAAATATTGAAATTAAATTGTTTCAATATATTTAATTTAATATTTTATTTAATTTAATATTTGCATAAGGAATTGATTATTTAAATTTATACAAAATATACTAGTTACTAGTGAATAATTTAGTTATAATAATCAATATTGTATATTAAATCAAAACTAGAAAGTTAAATAAATTTAAATCCACTATTTTATTTTAAATTGGTAATGTATTTTTAACATAAATTTTTAATTTACCTGCGAAAAATATAAAAAAATTTAATACAGATTAAAATAAATAATATTCAAAAGAATATAAAATATAATTTATTTCAGTTATTGTTACAATGCTATACATTTAAATTAGAAAATAAAAAATATACAATATAAAAAAACATGACGCGTGATTTGTCAAATTATTTATTTATTATAAAATGATGAAATAATTTTTTCCGACATTTAAAAGTTTTGATTCAAAATGACATTTGATATTTATCTTTATTTAGCTTTAAAATTTCAACTGAAATAATTGTATGTGCTACCGTCAATTTGAAATGTTATTTGTTCTGAATACATTATTAATAATTACTTTTATGTACTTTTTTAAATGTTAAACAACCAAAATTTTCATAAAAAATCAATATTATTTTACTAACTTAATCATTTTTTATGCAAATGTTTTTTATTTAATATTCTAAAGTTGATACTTTTTCTCAAAATTTCACAAGTTACTTAGTCATTGAATCGGCTTACCAGTGGCGGATCTACGGGGGGGCCATGGGGGCCATGCCCCCCCACCCAAACCAAACCAAACAAAATAAAACAAAAATGAAAAATTAGTAAACACAAGAATATATGTCAAGATTTTCTCCAAATAACAGTTAGTAATCAATAAGTGAGACTAAAAAAAATGGAAAATTAAATTTATTATTAATCAAAATTTTAACTAAAATTATGACACAAATTTCCAAGTAAAGAAATATTTTTTCATGACTCTATTAGCTCGACATCGTTTCCGCCCAGTAAACGCGTTGTACAACCAATTAATCCGGAGACGCTAACATGACATTAGGGACATGAGTAATTTTCCGATAACATGATTTTGTATCTAGTTGTGCTTCTAGCACTAATTACGTGCTGTGCTGTTACTGCTACAACATAAGTACATAAACCCCCCCCCCCCCGCTTCCTTCCTTATTTCATATATGTATATTTAGTTGTCAAGCGGAAGGAAGGAACTATCGAATTAGTTAAATTTGAGACACCAAGGAGTTATCCAACGGTAAACTTTTGAAATGGGAATATTATCGGCGATAAGGAAAATCTAGCGCCGGTTTGAGCAACTGTTTGTTGTGGGAAGGGGAATGTTGAATTAGGATGTAAGAGGCGAGCAGCAAAAATAGGAAGATGTTGCGTTAATGATATTAGGAAATTTTGAACAACCACTGAAATTCTAGTCTAACCAAACCGATTTTACAAACAAACAAACAACAAAGATAACTGCTAAGAATAAATTTAGGTTAAATTAGACTCAGTATTTCAAAATGTCGAAATAAATTTATCCGGGGAATTATTTTAAAATTGGCCAATAAAATGTTGTCATTTATTCTGAGAATATATTTTTATGTAACCACAAATGATTGTTTACCTATCTTAAGAATAAATAAAATTGGAAATACAGCTTTTAATGAAATAATATTAATAGAACGAGATATTTCTCAGATAATCGATCTAAGAATAAAAATTATTTATTATTACTAGGGTATATCTTACAACAAATGAATACCATAATAAACAGTTTTTATTAATAAAATCAAAATACTACAACAAACGCGAAATACCAGAAATCTTTCCCTAACATAGTAAAAAATCTTTCAGAACTCATTAAATTAAAATAATAATTTATTCTTTTTTAAAATTCTTTTAATTGCAACATAACGTTGAAAACAGTATTTCTAAATGTAAAATGGCAATGTTTAATTGTATTATATTACATTATAAACTTTGTTTTCTTTAATAAAATATAACTTTTTAAACAATTTCTTTCTATTGCATTAAAATTTATAGATATTCTATATGCTAAAATAAACACATTTTATAACAAACAAAAGTTTTAGAACCAATTACCTTTTCTTTTAATAGACTTAACTATACTATCAGTAATCTATATATTTTTATATAAAAATTATTTTGACAAAAATTTTAATTTATGTAAGTATAAGTTTTTCTATTAAAGTAAAATATATATTTTTTAAATTTTGTCTACAATATAATAAAAATGTAATATAAAATAAAAAACGTAGTAGATCCAGAAGTTGAACGAATACAGTTTAAAATAGAAAATAAATTATTACAACTGACGAAATTTTAATAACGAAAAGAAATTAAACATTTGCAAGTGACATTTTTATTTACAATTTTATTTTCTGTTGCAGCACGTATTTGGTTGAATGTAGGAATAAAAATTACTACATTATTTTACAACTTTTCATAGTCTAAATATTTCTTCGGCGACTTTAATTGCGAAACAGGACAAAATTAATCATCGTCTAGCTTGCTTCGAATGCAATTAAAAACTGCTGCATTTTCTTAATTAGAATAAAATGTGAGATAGATTGTAATTAAGTTTCGAAAATTCTACAAAAATTCTACACGCCAGAAAAAAAAAAACTTTACCAAAAATATCTACTTTTAATCATTTACGAAGATGGTTTGCGATTTGTGCATATTTTTTTTATCGCAAATCGAATTAAATTTTGTTTGACTAATGTAATCTTGAGAGTAAATATGAAATATACTTCTTTAATTGCTCGTTTTCCCCAGTGAGTGATTTTATTGGAAAATATTTGACGTTAACGGAAAAGTTTCTGAGGCATTTTTTTCAATTTTTTTTATATAAACATGCAAAATATCAGAAATATTTACAATACACAGTGTTTTTAGATTAATACGTTCTTATTTGATTTATTTTTATATAAGATTATAGTTAATAAATAGTACACTACATAAAATACAAAAGAAAGTTATAATTAAAATAAGATAGAAATAAATATAGTTATTGGGTGGTAGCATATACATATTTAGTCGGGCTGATTAAGGGGGTACATGCTACCACCTTTTGATTTTTACATCGCGTTAACTTTATAAAATTTTAAATAAAAAAAATTCAGTTAAAAGTGTTTTATCCAGAAACTTTTACGACACAAATAAGTGTCATGACTCCACAATAACTACAGTAAATCAAAAAAATATTATAAAAGAAATTTATAATGTTTAATGTTACAATTTGTTTCTATATTTTGTGTCACAAATAAGTGACATTTAGTCTCTGGTGGTATAATCGTATGTACATATACCAGATTGCAAAGCATAAACTGTCATTCAGTCACCAAGCACTGAGGATGCCATCTACAATATATGGCAAAACGTCTGCGATGAAGATAGATTGACCACGGCATAGCAGCCTACAAAATTTTATAAAGTCATTGTTAAATACTTCGTAATTTAATCAATTCGTTAACTTGCTAACTGACTAGTCAATGAGGCGGTTTGAAGACAATTGACAATCTAGTTGCTAAATTAACTTATTAATTAAGTTAACAATGCTTTGCGCAATCGGGCCTTAATTTCTATTACTTGTTTAAAAATATTGACTTATACCTTCAACACATGATCCGATCTAATAATCATTAAGTTATATTCACCACTGCGATTTAGCAGTTGCAGTAGAATGGAGATACAATACTGTTATTGATAAAATCGCAGTAGTGAATATAGCTTAATGATCATTAATTTTTTTCGTGTGTCAAAGGTATTGATAGTTCTGCAATAAAGTGAAAACACATTTATTTGAAATAAAGAAAATTAAATAATAAATCAGCTCTGTATCGAGCAAATCATTTTAAAATAAAATAACATTTATATTTTAACCAAGAAATAGATACCAACAATTTATTCTTTTGACAGAATAGAAAAATACCAATACACCTTAGATGTCACAAAGAACTGAACAGTACAAATACAATAATATTCTTGTCGTGTTACTCTTAAGAGAAACTCATCGATTTTATATCATTTCATGACGTTATTTCCGCTGGCGTTACAACGAAAGAAAAAGTGCACTGTTCCAAAAACGCTGTGTTCTTTGATCTTTTTCACTACTGATGTAATACAAATATTTAACAGCAAAATGGCATATTTATATTGGTAGAATAACATAGTTCTGTTTATTGTCGTGAATTTGTTAAAATATGTGTGCGAAAGTTCTTTGCCGGGAAAATTGTCGGCCATTTTGTCAAAAAAGCTTTTCGGTGACAATTTTCTCTCTAAAATATGTCCGTCTGGGGAATACAAAGTGCAATGTAAGTCGGTGAACAAAATATGTTGTTCGAAGTAAAATCCAGTCTTTTTTTTTTCTCGTTTTTCGAATATGTTAGATTTATTTGTGTGGAAAATTTATTGAGTTAAAGTTGGAAAATTTTTGAATTATTCACTGATTTTTGGTGGCCACTCATATATATTTTAGTCACAGACAGTTTTTGAAAGAAATTTATATTATAAATAGTTTAATCAATTTAAAGTTATCAATTATACTTTTATGTGTATATATTTCAAATTTTGTATAAATTAAAATATAATGTGAGAAAACATTAAATATTAAACATAAATGGCATGAAACAAAATATTTTTTCTATGTTATTAAATAAGCAATTCTTAACTATTTAAGGGATTCAGTACTGCTTGAACGAGCGAAACTCGATTTTTGTGATATTTATTATGAACTAACATTTATAATTATATATTTTTATTATTAAATATTATATCAAATAGGTATTTTCACATTAATAATAATAATGTACAATTATTTTCATTGTTTTGTTTATATTATATACGTCCTTCACTTTATAATTAAGCTTGGAAAATGATTATTTACTTTTATTGTATTTTTAATTAAAATGTATTTAATTAAATTCTAGTGTAATAATTGTAATTATATGTATAAAAAAAGTCTACATCATATTTGTAGTGGAAAAATTGTAAAACTGTATATTTCAGAAATAATAGCACATTTTTAAAGCAATCTTTTGTCATTTTTATTAAATAACATATATATTTTACAATATAAATAACAAAAATTTAAATTAAAAATGATATCACAGTTAATATAATAATTTATAATTTAATATTATAAATTTTTATAAAATAAAAATATATTATTTGAAAATTCTACAAAAAACAAAACAATATCAAAAGAAAACAAAACAACGTATCATTTGTTTTAATATACTCAAGCAATGTTTATTATTTATGTAATTTGCATTTTCCAAATGTATATATGATTAAATAAAGAAAAAATTCTGTTCAACAACGAATCAAAATAATTTTAAAATAATATTCAACAGATACAAATGATACTCCCAGAATATAGTTTTGAAACTTGTGAGATTTTCTAACATTTTACAAAAATAAACATCAGTTTATTTTCACCGGTAACAGGATATGACACATCGCAATTTTACCGGTAAATGTTTGTTCTGATATTTTTGAATCGACACGATATATGTTGTTTATAAAAGACAAATATGTCAAAATATTTGATTTCAGAACAAATAAAAGTTGGATTTCTTTGCTTTGTTGCGTGATACAAAAAAAAACATTATTTGTTTTAAAATGATAGATATATTTATCTTGGTTTTATACTATTTGAAAAATTAGTAACACATTTTTAGATAAATTATTTAGTTTAAATTTCCTAATAACAAGATATAATAAAGTGAAACAGACTTATCTGCTGATTCAGTATCCGAGATTTTAGTTATGCGCGTTTTACCACAATTCGAATATACCCTTAATTTTGTTTAATAATAGCTTTAAAACGCAAAAGTAATGAAACTGTAAACGCAAATGTAATGCGATTTAACATAAATTCGATATTTTTTTTTGTATAACAAAAATTTATTTATAAAATCAGTAAATTATGTTATTGAAAGAAATAAAAAATAAAAATGAAAGATATACAAAAATACTAGTAATTTTGCAAGAATACGAATTATTCAATATTTCTGCGACAGATATAAAGAATGTGTAAAAATATGAATTTATAATATTTGTTTTAAACATTAAATGCATCAAATATTTTACCTTTAAATTAGATTGTTCTATTGGAAGAAGATTCCTGTCATATGTTGAAGAAAACTTAGAAATTCCGTGACGTAATAATCCCTATAAGTACAATGGAATTATTTTCAGAACTGTATTGAGTTTGTTTTCTTATAATATATGTATATAAACAAAAACTAAGATTGCAGAATTTAATTAAAACTGTTATTTATTTATTTATATTTACCAGCAAAAATTTACTGATGTTGATAAATTCCTTCATTGATTCCTATTTGATTAAGAACAATTTATAATAGTATTTTAAGTTTAATTGTTTTTATAAATTGTTAAATATTTTTGTAACTATCACTTAATATGTTGCATTACCTGTCGGACAGTATAAGATAAATAAACAAATAAAGAAATTTATGGTATTAAACTGATATCGCTTATATCTGATTGGTTTGGAACCCACTAAAAGCTGTAGGTTTTTTTGTTTGACTGTGGACTAATACCTTGTACTATTGACAATGCAAGAAGTATTTTTTTTCAAATTGATTTATCTCAATAAATATTCATTCTTAAATTCCAATATTTGAAATATATTTTTATTTTAAGTAATAAAATAAAATAAAACAATTGAAATAATGAAATTCAATTATAGTGAACAAGCCCTTAAAAAAACCTCCATTTACCAGCAACATTAACAAAAATTAATTCCCATTATATACTCATATTACACCATTTACAATTCAAATAACCCTAAATCCGGCTCATACATTAACCTCTTTCAAACCTGCTAACCACTTCGATGCTTCCTGCAACAGCAAACGACCCCAAAATAGGCAAAGCGTCACAGTGACCGCACAACAAGCCACCGAATGAGGTGCGTTCCGTTCATTTCATTGCGAAACAAGAACTCCGGGTATTTTGGTGTCCGGATTTTCAGCATCGCATTAGGCACTTTTTCGCCATTGCTTAATTAGCAAACTAAAAGCAACAGCAAACCGAACCGACTGCCGTCCGAAAAGTATCCCTAGTGGTTTTAATATCCAGACAGTTGGCCACATTGCGGGAAACAGTTTTATATTAGTTTGGTAAACTAACATTCTACAAGAGGACGACATTACAGTGTGAAGTTGAAGGATTTTTATTTGTTAATATTGTTGGGTTTTGAAGTGGATTTAAATGGTTTTCGTGTGAATGGAAATATAAAAACAAAATTAATAAATATAAAAAACAAAATTGAAAAAATAATACACGGTTTATAATAAAAATTGCTAAACTTTTGTTGTTACAAACTGTACAGTTACGATCGTATTCCGAAATTATTTATAAATATTTTTGTTGAAATTTTATTTACTTACATATAACAGAATAATTTTACTTTTTTTACTAACTGTGGCATTAAAAGTGAGTATAACTTTATATTACTCGGAGTTGATAATTTTTAATTATCATAAAATATTTATTAATATCTTGGCCCATATATATATATATATATATATATATATATAAAAACTTTTAGAAATTTTTAAACATATTTTAATATATTTATAGAAAAATGAACATCAAACACGTATATGTACTACTGCTATCAATTTTGGATAAAATTGATTCTGAAAATTATGAAGAAACAAATTTAAAACTTCATTATTACACTCAACGAAACAGCGAATATTCAGTTTCATCTGACTTACATTTGAATGTCAAAAAACATGAAGAACAACTAGCCATCAGTGCCATTTACAACTTGAAATACAAACTAAACAATAGTGACGGCCGTCTATCAGAAAATCTACTAAATCCATTTTACTATCGCACGAAAAGACTAACATCCTTCAACGAAACAATCGAATCTAATCATGCAAACAAAACAGAATCAAATTTCAATATAAGCACAGAACCTTCAATTGTTTTAATAACCAATAGCGACCCAATAACAACAGAAAATGAAGCTAGATTATCTTATAACAAAAACATTACACCACTATCACCGTGGCAACCGCTGAACCAACCTGATAATAAAGCGGTTGTTAGAGTTCGAACTTCCGGCGAGTTAAAGTTTCTTGAAGTGCCGCCAGGGGGTGAAATGACCACGACTGACCTTGATCTAAATAAGGGGTATTCAATTTTCACATTTACGTCCGGATTAGTTGCTGGCTTGCAAACTTCTGATTTTCCGGCTGGTGAGTGAATTTTAATCGAAAAAAAATAGTCAAACTGAACTGTTTTTACCGAAATCTTTGAAAAAGTTTCGCTGGAAATAGGGAATGTAAATTAGTTGGCTTGTTATTTTGAATTTTATAGTATTGTTTATTTAACTTTTGTAGATTTGTGATATATTTTTGGAGTTATTTAAAAGTACTTTTGAAAGTTAACTTTAGTTAAACATTTTCTATATTTTTACGTATAGTATCATTATGAAAGCGGAATATATTAAAAACAATAATTTATGTTGCAGATTATGAAACTTTTAAAAAAGATTATAATGACTTTAAAAAATTTATTTTAAAAAATATCCACCTTATGGTAGACGCCACAAAATTTAATCAAATTTCTTTCCGAATTTTTAGTTTTTTTTTAATAATGTTTATTTTCTTGTCAATTATAATATAAAAATTTACCATTGCTTCAAAAAAATGTTGTAGCAAAAGTTGGTTTTAGTCAGTTAAGATGGTTCGGACATGTTGAGCGAATGTCTAATGAACGTTTGGTTAAAAAGATTTATTTGAATGATTTTGATGGTATACGTTTACGTGGACGTCCGATGAGTAGTTGGAGTGGTATGATTGAGAGTGTTTTGCGTGAACGAAAGTTTCCAAGTAGTAGGAATAAAAGAGCATGTATGAGAGGAATTATGAATGTGGATGAAGTGAAAGTTGCTTGTTTGGATAGGAATTTTTGGAGGCGACTGATTTCGGGATGATGAAAAGAGTTTGTGCCACACCTTTTTAAGTACATGGCGTGATTGTGTATGTATGTATGTACCATTGCTTCAAACCGTTATTTTGGCTCAACAAAAACCCGAATCGAAGAAATTACGATTTGAAGCTTTGAAATTTACAGTATTTTCAAAAATATTAAAATAAAAATGACATGCGCACATAATTTAAATATTCTCATATTTAATAACTTTAACTGAAGATGCTGTTGGTACTTGGTGAAACATTTTTATAATATATAAATAAATAAAAATAATAATAACACTTGCTTTTAAGCTTCACAATTTTATTAGAAGCTTTTAAAGATTTTTAATAAAATTGTGAAACTTAAAACTGAGTGTTTTTATTATTTTTACTATTATTTATATATGGTATATATATATATATATATATATATATATATATATATATATATATATATATATATATATATATATATACATATATGTACGTATGTATGTTAATTTTTAAAACAACTTAACCTCATACAACATAATTACACGTGACAAACAAAAACATAATATTTGTTATGTACTTATTTTATAATATTATTTAATATTATTTTATAATAATATAATATTAAATTATTAACAAAACTATAATACATATAACTGAAGATGGTTTGCAATTAAGCGGCAGAACCGTCCAAAAAAAGTGTTTTTATTTACGATCCATTATTGTTTTCAAATCTACTCATTACTTTCAAACATTATAATATTATTAATTTATATGTAACGTTTATTTACGAAATAAAATTAAATTGAGCATCATGAAGCAGTAAAATCTTAGAGCTATAATTCCGTAATTGAATTTCTATTCAACAATCTATTAAACATGGCAGGAAATTTTGTTCATGTTGGCTGAATATGGCAGGTATATTGCATGTCTAGTAGACGAACGTGCAATTCGTAAATAGTAAGTAGTAAATACTATAGCAGAACCTGGCGCAGAACATTACATGTTCAACTGCTTTAGTATTACTGTCAGACAGACAACCAACCCAGGACTTGACGCTGCACGCAGATGTAAACCGGAAAATGCACATAATACAATTTAGTTAATGCATGAATGTTTAGACACATTGAAATTCTGAAGTACTGAAAGCAGATTGCTGAAAGGAAACGCGCGCTTTTCAATTGGCTATTATTTCAGCAGAAAATCAACTTTTCGAACTTTTTGTTAAGTCTTTTGTTACACGAGGGAATAGGTTTCTTTTGCTAAAGTAATTGTTTTGTTAAAAATAATATAATAGATCAATTATTTATATTATTTGAAAAGTACATTTAAAAAATATACTTTAAAACCAACGTTTTTACTATTAATTCAAAAGCTAACATACTTTTAATCTGTAAAATTGGATTTTTTGATTAGAAATAATTTTTTTTTAATACAAATAAATAAACTTTTTATTTTTTTTACTATTCAATTTGGTAAAAAATATATATTTGAATTAAAAATTAATAACAATTTTACACTTTTAGAAAACACCAAATAGTAAATAATTTCATACAAAACTTTCTAAATAGTTATACAATAAACTTACTATTATTTATTTATATTAAAATACAGTAAAACAATCTTAATCAGTTCCTGATGTTTAGACTATACCGAATAGGACATATACCTAACCGACCTTTTTCATATGAAGTAATGTAAAAATGATTAATCCGTTCTCATGTGAAAAAAAAACTCCTTTTGATATGGTATATTAATGGGGGTTGTAAAAGATTTTTTTAGTTTTAAATTAAATAGCGCGTATAATTGAATTAAGTAGTATGCCGAACAAAAGTCGTATACCGAGCAAAATTTGTTTCACCCAAACAGGACGTATTCCGAATTGGACGTATTCTAAAGCAAACGTATCACTGTAATTATTTCTATTATAAAAACTCAATTTTACAGGTTTACTTTTGAAATAATAGTAAAAACTTTAGTTTAAAAATTATGTTTTTTAGTGTAGGCAGTCGTAAAACAATAATACGAGATAGTACTACAGAACTAATACCGACTTTGTTTAAATGGTTTGGAACCTATTATAAACTGTAGATTCTTTGCAAGATTGTAAGTTAACGACTGTAAGTTTACTTCAGAACTGCTAGCACTGCAATTAACTGCCCACTTTAGACGATAATCATTTGTTAACAAATAATTATTAATGACATGTTTACACCATGTGTCGTTACAACACGGTATTAATAAATTTTTGTCAACAAATTATAAGTATATAATATACATTTAAAACGTTGAAAAAAATAATATTTTGTAATTATTTTATAAATAAATTGTTAGATAAAATATTCATATCAATTTGAAACACTGACATATTTCTGCTGAATTCCCTAAAATCATCTTTCCGCAAAATTAAATTAATATTTAAACATGCCCTGTCAATATTGAAATTTCCGAAAATATAATTAAACACACAATTCACGGAACAGAGATCATTTTATTTAATTAAACATACTGCCTAGATACGTCATAAAATAATTAACAGAACGCAGAATTTAAATTTATAATGAAAAAATAATTTAGAAAAATTTCCAACTATATCTTTATAAAAAGAAGCCATCTTGCAAGACTTAAATAAATTAGCAATTTTACTTCTTGCGCAGTAAACTGGTAACTAGTTAAAATTTATGTTTCTCGAAATCCTGGTGCTTATTCTAGTATGTATTAATTCGTAATCAATTCGGAGGACGCATGTCGTAGTCTGCAAATTAAATTATGTTTCAATAAATTCTTGGAAATACAGTGAAGTCTGTAGTGATACATATTTAATATTTAAAGTAACTAAAAATTAAATTTTCTTTATTACATTTTTTTATTTGAAATACTAGGAAAAAATATAGTTGTATTTCAATAGTCTGTAACTAATTTTAATGTTAATTATTATTAAATTAAAATTGCTTGTGGTTGGTTAATTAATTTTATTAATACGAGTAGTATATTATGTTACGAGGAGAAGAAAGCGTATAAAAGCAATATTCTGCTCCGAGTTATATATGCTATTTTTTCTTGAAGTATTCTGATCTAAACTAAATTAAAAATAAATTATAATACATACCAAGTAACCATAATCTTACTAACATTTTTATAATAGTATTTATATGTACATATTATTTATATTTATTAGAATTAATGTTTCTTTGGTCGAATATATAATTTCTAACCAATTTGGCGGTGTACATTGCATTTTTTGCACGTCTTCACACATTTTCAATGATCAAATTCAAATTAAAACGAAAATAAATAATATAACTATCTATTAACTTAACTTAGTAATTTTTAATATAGCCGTCGGAGATGTCAAATTAAATACACTTAACCAAGTTTCTTTGGCCGAATTTGCAGTTTCTAACAAATCTAGCGGTGCTTATTGCATTTTATGCACTTTTTCACATATTTTCTATAATCTAATTCAAATTGAAGCAAAAATTAACTTAGGTTGACGTAATTATTTTCAATATGATCGCCAAAGATATCAGATTAAATACACTTGACGTTGTAGTCATGTACTGCCACCAATGGTGTATGTATGTAGTATATAATGCTGCTAATGTAATGCTGTATAATAATGTACGCTATTGTAATAGTAACATAATGACTTCTTTCTACATAGGCAATATAGTAACATAATATCAATATTTTAATACGCTTGAAAAAAAATGTTATTTATATTAAAGCAAAAACATTTTACTAATGCATAATTAAATAATAATTTACTTTATTTCAATATGAATTTATAGAATTTTTTGGACTGGTATGATACGGCATACCAGCTCAGAAAATTCTATAAATTCAATGAATACCGATTGTGAAATTCTGAAGATTATTATTTCAATATATTTTGTATATAAGAACCAATTAAAGTGATTTGAATTAAAATTTCATATTTTCAGATTTTTGCATAAAACGCTACTTACACTGTTTCTGTACAAATAAACCTATTTTAGTTTAGTTCTTTCAAAGTTAAATAGTTTTTTTTATATCTTTTGATAAATATAATGTAGAATTGCATTATTTGAAAATGCAAAACTTTAACGTTTTCTCAAAATACACTCTCTCAAACTTGTGAATTTAAACAGCAATAACTAAACACTTTTTGGAATATTTTTAACAAATTTTATACGAAATTATACAAAATTTTATATTCTTTTCAGTATTAACTTCCGTGTTAATAAGGTTTTTTGTGCAGTGACAAGAAATACTTTTAAATTTCAAAATTAGACGACTTTAAATTTTACAGCAGCAATAGTTTGGGTACATGTATAAATGATGCCTATCGTTTATTTGTTTTTGAGATAAATGTTTAGTATTTTTTGGTTAAAATAAATATTAGTTTGATATATTACAAATATGTAACAAAAAAATTGTGATACAAAAACAAATATTGAGTTTTCATTTATATTTTGTTTTTCAGCTTTATTAAGAGACTGGGTTTGGAATCAACTGTCAACATTGCAATTAATTACGCAGGTAATTATTTTTATTTTTTAATTATGTTTAAATATTTTGTAAACTCATTCAATTTTTAAATAAATATAATTTGAACAGTTGAATTAATATTAATACAACCAAAAAATTGTATATTTGCAAAATATGAATTAAAATCATGTGTAAAATAGAATTATATGGTTCGAATATTTGCAATAACAGTAAATAAAATAATTATAAATTTAATTTAATAATATTATTTATAAATTTATTAACAGATAAATTATTTTATAAATAATTTAACAATAAATATATTTAAATAAGTTAATGATCGTATTAAATTTATTTTGGCACCTCCGCCATATTGTGTGAAAAATTAATATTGCGAATTCTTTTACAATTTTTGGCAAAATTGCTTCAAAAATTTTTACCAATTAAAATTTATTAAATTATTATGTTATTTTTAGTTTGTGTTACAATTAAACATACTAAATTTTTAATAATAAAAATAATACTCCTATTAATTTTTATAAATTTGTTTTTGTTAGTTATTATCAAATAATATTTTACAAACATATTGCAATTATTTTGATATTTATATTATTTTTATTTACACGGCATTCTATTTATAGAATTTATAGACTAAAATGTCAAAAATAAGTACATAAAATTTGCATATTAAAGTCATTTAAAATAAACACCATTTTACTTGTTTACCACTACTTAGTTGTATTAAAAAAAATCTATGTAAAACAAAGCCATTAAAAATATTGCTACACTCAAAAAATATAACAAAATATTACATTTATTGCCTCAATAACCATTTTTTTAAACTGTTATTTGAAGTTGTTTTTGTTAAACCAAACATTTTAATAAAATTATATTTATACTAGCTCTGCTATTAATAGGAAAATGAAATTACACAATTACTATTGGAACAATTTTGTTTTATAATAAATAAAAATTTAGAACTTCAAATTTTTGTTTATGTCCAGTTACATGAAGCAATTTTTCAGTTAACTCTATCGTTAACTTACTAACTGGCTGTTTGAAAACAATTGACAATCTAGTTTTCTAGTTAACTCATTGTTAAAGTTAATAATACTTTATGCAACCGGGTATTTTAACACGCGAATTTAAATTTGATACTTGAACAGACAAGTTTAAATGTAAATACTACTTACTCAATATTTTCCTATAAAACTTATTTGTATTTCTCCGTTTATTTAAACAAGAACTTATAGTGCATAAAATAGCTTCTTGTTTATAGGTTGTTATGTAATATGAAGAACTAATTATTTACTAACATTAAGGAAAATATTTGAGTAGATCGGTTTTATATTTCATAAGACTGGATTCCGTTTAATTTTGCTTTGTAACGCCAATGTATATTACTAGAGGAATTTAGAAATTTTCAAGATTCTACTGATAAATGTGTATATTATATAAATAGGTATTTTGTTTTGCTATTCAAGCATGCAAAGGTATATATGTTTACATAATATACATTAAATATTTACGTTGTTATTTTATCGTTTTACTTGTTTCAAATAAAACTTTGCCGAATATGTAGACCATCTAAATTTACACTTGATATGAGGTATTATTAATTTAAAAATATGATTTAATCATATTTGCTAGTTATGAAAGGATAATTCACATTTATATATTATAAATGCTCTAATGCTTTACGCATTTTGTAAGACTCGTAACGTTATGAAATATTTTGATCCGTATTTTCACCTAACTTTTAAAAGTGATTTTTATTTTAACGTTTACTTAAAATTACTTATTAAGCAATTTTAATTAGTTTATTTGAATTTCATAATATTAGATATAAAAAAAAATATGTATCAAAAATATAAATACTATTCATATTTGATAAAAGGTAGAAGTAAAAATTTATTTTAAAGTAAAAAATAAAGCACTTTTTTATGAACAAAAGAGATGGGAATACGGACTAATGCTTTTTTCTAGTGAATGGAATTTTTTTGTTTTTAATAAAAAGAAACAGAATATCTCGGAATATAAGATATTTGCGCAGAATTGCAGCATTATTTCAAAAACATTGTTTTCAAATTTAACAAATAAAATGCTATAAACCAAAGTAAATTTACAGTTTTTTTGGTATAGAATATTCAACATATATTTTAAATATTTTATTATAGTACTTTTTATTTTTTTAAATATCAAAAAAATATAGTATATCATACAATTTTGATTCTAATTACGCTTTATTCTAATACTGACTTTCCATGATACATTTTTCTATTCAAAAAAATTATAGTTTTTGTACAAACAAAATTTTTCGTATTACACAATCCAATGTTCGATTCTATATAGAAATCTGTACAGAATATTTTATGTACGCGCATGCTCAGTTTGTCCGTGAAAATCTATATAGAGAAATGTTTGAATTAGAACACGTCCTATTTTTCATGCAGATTCGATGGGAAACTCAAGCGAAACTAATGCATGGAGGTATTAGAAACGTCAATCCATCTAGTAATTATCATTTAGATTTCATATTTATATGTACAGTTTATTAAACAGTACAAACAGTTGAAACAGTATAAATTATTATTGAAGAATACTCAAATTGAAATTAGATATAAATAAATTGTCAAAATGTAAAATATCATTGCGCATGCGCCTGTTCATTTTATTCTAAATCGTATAGAACATATTAATTTTGTACATTTTCTCTATATAATTTTATATAGAAAATTGTATACATTTTCGTACAGAAAAATGTATCTGTAAAGTCAGCATGAAAAACATACACCAAACTCCAGTAACATTTTTCTCTTTTTGGAAATATTTGACAAAGTAACTTTGTTTACAGGTAGTTCGTTTTGAAGGAGGTATAATAGGAGTGGTCCTCTGTTGTCTTTTGTGCGCTGTGGCGCTGCCTGTGGCCGTTCTGGCGCACACATCCTGTGGTTTTGCGTCACCGACTAATGTCGCTTCGCCTTTGGGCCGAGATCTCACCGACACGCAACTACATTTCCGGAAACTTGTACTCCTAGTGCTCTTTGACCTGGTGCTCTTACTTACGCCGTAAGTTGCCACAAAAATTTCACATTTAACATTGGAATTGATAAGGTTAAAATATAAGCTGAAAACATATTTTTTTAAATAAATAAAATTAATAGACAATCAAATTTTATTCACACAATTTATTTAATTTTTTAACAAAACAGACAGTTTTTAAATCTGTTTTATATTTTTAATAAAATAAATACACAACAATTACTTCATTCAACCCTATTTATAATAATGACAGTAATATGTATTTCCTTGTCAAAACATATTTCAAAGATAGCAAATTGCACTTTATAAAATAACTATAATAATATAAACTGATTTTTTTTTTAATTATAAATAAATTTTTTTATTTTGTTTTATTTTGTGAAATATATAAAAAATGTATACTGCTAGCTAATCAAAATTAATTTAACATAATTAAATATTCATCAGATTATATTACGTTATTGTTGAATTTTTATGTTTCTTTTTTAATAATAAATTTTATTTAAAAAATTCCGGATATTTATGCACTAATTATATTAATTTATTTTCGAAATATGTTAGATAAAAATTCATATTTCATCATAAACATATTTCAAAGATAACGAATCACACAATAACTATAATAATATAAACTAATTTTTTTTTATTATAAATAATTTTTTTTATTTTGTTTAAGACTTGGAATAATCGGAATGTTCTTAGCAAACGAACATTTAAATAATTCTGTTAAACAATCATCGTCAGTCGCCGAATCTGTAATCAATGATGTCAACATTTTTATACGCAATACTCATTTACAAGTTAGATTTGTCGCTACCACGTCCATTGATATCGCTGTTGGTGCAACAATTGCAGATTTAGAAGGTAAGATTTTTTGATATTATTTTATTTAAATAAAATTGATTAACGTAATTAATAATTAGTCAAAGTTTTTATAGTCCAATATCGTAAGTCAGAAAACTAAACCCTATGATATCTAGGATGACCACCTTTTTATTTCAACAGACCCGGAAATTAAAACAACTATTTTTAAATATACAAACATTTTAATTTGAATACAATCATACAATTTTGAAATTTGTTTGTACGCTTATACTAAACTAAATAATATTTAGATTTGTCTATAAAATCACTATAGTAATGACTTACTTATTTTTTTAACTTAAAACTATATGATTACATCTAAATTTAGTTTAATCCGGAGATTAAAACAACTAACCCGGAGACCGGAGATTCAGTTGAGAAACCGGAGACTCCGGGTGAAATCCGGAGAGGTGGTCACCCTAGCATTACCGAGTACGTTTATATAAGCTCATAATAAATAGCTTTTTAAAATGTTACGCTAGTTGCATAAAGTAATGTAATTATTGTTTTTTTTTTTTTCTCTTTATAATTTAATATTGATTTTTAAATATTTACTGATTTTTAAATATTTCAATAAGAAAACGAGAAAAATCTATTAATTTGCAAACATCAAATAAAATTGACAACACAAAAACAAATGATTGTTTTTTGTTTTGAATATAACTGGACAATTTAGCAAAAATAATTATTGTTGCCAAAGTATAGAAAAAAGTTTATACAAATATCAAAATACATATAATTAGTACTTATTTGTTTGTAAATATAACAAAATATTATTGATTAACAAATTTACTATATTAAATTTGATTTTAAACTATTTAAACACCATCTTATAAAAAAATTTTTGCAAATATAATTTTTGTATTATTAAGTTTTTTACCAACATAATGACATAGGTACAAAAGAACTTAAATAATCTTACTTTATGCGAATTTAGAAATTTTACTTATACAGAATGATTTTTTAGGAAGAAATTTGAGAAGCATTGATATGAAGTAATAATACACATAATTTTTTATATATAGTTTTTCTTTTTATTTATGTTTTTACGCAATATATTGCTAGAAAACATCATTTATTTGTCACATGAAAGTTAATATAATATTTGTTTTGTTTTTGTTAAAAATATTGATTTATATATTTTATAAATACTTTGCAAAAAAAACGACATTATTCATTATTGCATTTTTTTGTAATAAACTCTCTTTTAATTAATTACGTTTTTGTTTTTGTTTAGAGCATAGCAGTATTGTGGTTTTATATTAATTATTGCAGATTTATATTAATATATAGCGATTAATGCATGTATATTTTAATCGTAACTGATATGAGAAGTAAAAAAATTTTAAAATCATAGAAGCTAATAACAAAATGATTAATTTTTTTACTCGACTAGACAAAGGTATTGATTTTGCATTATTTTTTTAACACAGTTATAAGCACTGAAGACTAAAGTAACAAAAAAATGTAATTATATCAAAACTTATAATCAAATTTTGAAGAATTTTCTCTTGGAATTGGCTCCAATTATTTTTTTCTTGTAAATATTATTTTTCATCGCAAAGCTAAAAAAATGTAGATAAATTTTTTAACTGTACAGATAAATAAATATTACTTTAAAATATACCACGAAACATTTACATGTTTATAAACTACCCACACACACCTAAATCTTCATAAACTAAGTTCAGATTCGTCATCTAGAAACTATATGAAAGATTTTTATATATTTTTTTTTATTTTTTTAAATAATACAGACACCGTACCAAGAACTATACTTCTTTTCCTTTCAGTGAAAGTGATAAAAATATATGTTTCATGGATAAAACAAAAGCTAAACATATTTACAAAGGGATTTTTCATCCAGATACGTCAAAAAAACTGTGAAATAACAAAGGAATATAACATTTTTATATAACAAAACTGACCCCTGAAATCTAAAACAGAATTACTTCAAAACAAGAAACAAAAGAAAATGTAATAATGTATAATAATAAAATAAGCCAGCCGAAATTACAGTTTTATTATTTTAATATTTTTGTCTACTTGTAAAAAAAAAAGATAAAAATTTCCAGAAGTTGTTTAATTTTTTTTTATGTTTACTTTACAATAAAACAAATAATCTTAATAAAGATTTATATATATATATATATATATATATATATATATATATAATTATAAATATAAAATTTATAATTATAAAATAACCAAAATGTTTCTTTAAAGAATTTGTGAAGTGTTCTATCGTAGGAAAAGTTCGAGAAACGCTGATCTAGAATATTAGTATAATAAATGGGCAAATTCGAACCTGTACAGAAAGATAGTCAATTTTGTAAAGTTTGTAAAGTATTTACTTGTGTGGAACTATGATGTGTTTCTCATAAGTGATTTTAAACTTTAGTGCATTTTCGTTCATTAAATGTTAAAGCAAATATTTTGTGGTTTAACCACGAGAAACCATTACTACTTGTACAACTATCATCATCTACTTAATATGGTTTTCATTAGCACTACATTGCTTTTATTGCACTTTCTGATACATAAATAGATGCTCTTACTATTTAATGTACTAGGTTAATTTCTACAAGAGGTATTCAAGATATAATTATAGAAATGTGCTTTGTTTTTCTTACATTTTACTAACAATATATTAATCACTTTAAAAACGATTGTTTGTTTTACAGAATTTACAAAATTAGAATATGTAACTAAAGTAATATGATTGGAAGCTCGTTGAAAACTCTACGAAACATTTTAATTCTAATGATAAATAAATAATAGCAAAATTGTTACTGATATCAACTTTAAAATAAAAATTACGCTTTTTCAAATTAATTTTTCACTGAAATACCGTTGCTGATGTTTCTAAAATTTTATATTAAACATTTTTTTCAGTCTTATTTATATATTTTATTAGAAATATGTGAAATATATAAAAAATATATACTGCTATTCGTAATTAATTCAACGTAGTTAAAAAACTTTCAAAATTTATTATATTAATTTATTTTCGAAATACGTTAGATAAAAATTTATATAAAATTGAATCAGTAAAAAACAATATTGTGGTAATATTTAAAATTAAATTAATTGGAAATTAAAATTTTATTGATTCTTAAATATTTTTGAAGCTACTGAAAATTATAATTTGTATAACTAACAAAAAAGAAATCCTTGAAGTAATTTTTGCTGACCACTTTTCTATTTTTCAGCATTTTGTTAAAAAATAATATATATATATATATATATATATATATATATATATATATATAATATATATATATATATATATATATATAATATATATATATATATATATATATATATATATAATATATCAATAAAATAATATTTAGAATATTGGCAATGTGATATTTCAAACGCTTTTTTATTAAAACTATATGTGTAGACACACATTGAATAAATTCAGCAAAATACATAATATTACTACCACAAAAAAGTATTAAAAAATATTGAATTTTTCAATACGAAGTTCGGAGAGATCACAATAATAACATTTTATTTGCACAGTGTGCTATGAGTGAATTTTAGTATGTGCGTCGAACTTAACAAGACTTTGTACGTTGTGTCAATATTGCATGTCACTGAATTTGTTACACACACACACACACACACACGCACATTTGTATAAATAAACACTCACACACACACACACACACACACACACACATTTATATCCAAATATATGCATTCAAATTTTACTTATTAAAATTCAGGTCTTGTACATTTAACACTGTCATTTTGTATGAAGTCGAGCTAAGGAAAATACGAAATACGAGATGCCACATCTATGGTTTACGCCAGTGTAGTGTAAAAAAGTTTCTAGACTGATTAGATTTATATACGTATCTTTATGAAATATAAAAAACGAAATAACATATTTGTTTATGTGCATTTGTGTGATGTTAATAAGTTCTAAATAGAATGTAATAAGAGAAGAAGATAATATTAATCAATATAAAGGCACTGATTTAAATAAAATCTGGCTTCTTCTAATTAATAAATTATTAAAAAAATGTAATCTAGTTACTCGTATTTTGTTACCTAATAACTTATGTTTTGTTTGTTTATTATTTATGTCATTTGTGTATATTTTTTTCCTGATGATAATATCGAAACGTTGTATTTTAATATAAAATAAAACAGAACCAACCTAAAGTTTTTTAATTTTAATATAATAATTTTTGAAATATTTCATACTAAAAAAAATAACTCGCCAAAAAATTTTCAAAAATAGATAAAACATAGTCAGTATATTACGTTGTTAAATTATTACAAAGTGAAAATAATTTTATATAATAAAGAGTAAATATTGACAAGCAACGCATTAAATATGTCTTTGAAAGTGAAAAATTATTTGTTTTTCTAGTTATTTTATTTGTTATTTGTTGATTAACTAGTTTATGTAGTAAATAATAAAATTGTATTTGTTAGTTTTCCTGAAAAATATTAAAAAATATCAAAATTTAAACGAAATATTATTTCTGATATTGAAAAACTATGTACCACTGTACTGATATCAGCTGTATCTGAGTTATTGACTAACGACCCGTACCATTGACAATACAAGAAGAAATTGTTAAAAAACTAAATTCGAACATATAGCTCGTCTTTTCCGCTTTAGAATTACAAGAACTTACAAATTAAAGACAAATTATCTTCATGAAATTTTTAAAAAAATACAAATGGTTATTTTTATAGATGTTAAATTTTTGTTTATCTTAAAATGATTGTTAGTTTCTTTAAAAAAATATTTTTTACTTTACTCATTCTTAATTAAACTTTAGTGTGTTTTTCACGGATGAAACGTTCTCTGAAATTTTTTTTTCTTGACGCTATCGGAAATTAACTTTGAACTAAAGCTTCCTTTGTCAATATATTTTTGTGAGTCCGTCTCTGATAGAACGAACTAAATTGGCCCGAGTAAATAATAGAAAACAAATGAAGAGAAGTGAAGTTGAAAGAAAGAGAAAATGAACACATTTGTAGCAACAGACAGACATACACACAGAAACACACCGAGTTTGTATAAGAGTGGGATGGATAAACAGAAAAAAAACAAAAAGAATAAGAAATAAAAAAACTTTGTAAAAGTGTTTATGTTTTCGGCTTTGGCTGAAATTATTGATTCTTTATGACACAAAAACAAAGTCCAAGTTTTAAAATATAAATGTAAATTAGTTGCGCTCATCTGAATTTCAAACAAATAAAAATTATTAATTTCAATAGGGACTCTTGCTAATTTTGTATTATCAAAATAGCGCTTTGTACTTTTTTATTATAATTAATATTTGTTTTCATTGTTAACTTCAATTATTAAAAAAATTAAATTGTTATTATCGCCACATTATAATTATAAAGTTGTTAAAATCTACAGCTTATTAAAAATTATATAGAATATATTTTACAAAATTAAAATATAAATTATAAGTTAACATTTTTATGTGTCCAACATTTTATTTAATCTTAGAAAAACATTTAATTTTTGTATTAATTTATATATAATTGTATTATTTATATATTACATTTAAACATTTAACATTTTATTAAATTAAATTAATTATAAAGAAAAGAAGATTAAAATCCGTTTGTAATTACCCAAGTCGCAAGTATTTATTTTGCTCAAAATTGATTTTATAGTATTTTTTAACAAACAATTTTTTTGTCATAAATTTAAATTTAAATATTTTTAAACAATTACAATTATATTTATTGGCAATCATTTTCATTTACAAAATTTTCATTGATTATATTAATTTTACAAACTTAAATAAATCATATCTTAAATTTAGAAACGATTATTATTGGTTATTCATTAATATGAAATTTTACATTAAAGGATATTGGTATCTTTTATTTATTTTCATTTTCAATTACATTCGATATATGTAAATATATTTTTTTAATATATAATTTAGAGTAAGATCTTCAACCTCATGTAGCGAGTTGAAAGAAATCAATTTTTTATTGTATAAGTCGATTTTAAAACAGCATACATTTTTTTTGTCAATACCTAGAAAGTAAGTTAACAAAACTTTAAACTTTACAAGATTCTGTTTTTCAAATCGGCGTACAATGTATCTCAAATAATACCTAATCGATCGTTTGTCTTTACTTTATTTTACAGAAAATATAACCTTTGTACTTATCAATCACAGTTGGAATTAAAAAATACTATACAATTTATCTCAGAAATTAATAGTAATAAAAATTCAAATTAACTACGGAGACGAAATTTACAATCTTCAATATAAATTTCATCTATTTTAAGCTGGCACACGAGACAAGATGTGCGCTAGCACAAATGTGAGGATGTGAGAAAGATAATTGCGTTTTCTCTCTGTGCACAACGAAAACTGCATACCAACTTAGTATAGACAGATTTTACATATACAAATTTGTAGTAGTAAATGATTTTTGGAAACTAAACGGTTTTTAACTTTTACTCCATTTTTGTACATAAAAATTTTCAGAGAGAACAATTCATATCTAGATAATATTTATTATATTTACTCATACCATATTATTTACTCACACACACATATACACACAAAAGTTAATCAACCAAATATGAAATAGTTGTCGTCTTAGCAACGAAGCTTCTAACAAAACCGCAACTGATATTATTTGTCCTTGTGGCAGATGCGGAGGCCCTTTTAGGACGTCCTGTCCAAAGAGAATTCGCCGCAGAAACCGGCGTCGATGTGGCTCTTGATGCTTTGACAGACATTTGCACAGGTAAGGACAAAGAACATTATTGTTAGTCCACAAGTTTGTTTAATAACTGAACAGTGATAATTTGGTTTGTTTGTGTTTGAAATTACTAAGTCGTTTCTAATTACAAGTTTAATGCCTGTTTTACACGATGCTATTTTTTGTTAGATTTTGTTGCACAATAAATATATATATATATATATATATATATATATATATATATATATATATATATATATACCGGGTGTCTACTTTTTTTTTGTTACATAGGGAATACAATGCTAAAATTTTCATTTGGTGATAAATTTTCCCCTAATTATTATAGAACAAAAGTACAAATACAAAAGTTGTTTAGAATTCAAAAATGCATCAAATGATGCCAAATTTATCAATATAGGATGTTCCGATCAAGAATTAGAAGCAAATTAAAATTTCCATTTTTGCGCTCTTTACATCAAAGTGCCATGGAAATTAAACAAATAATTTCATTTCTTCTGGAGTTTGAGTTTGACAGATCGTATTTATTTTATTGTTACGTTCTGTATTATTATCATTATTATTGAAAATAATGAATAAACTTAAGGTAAATGAAAAAGTTCAGTGCGTAAAATGGTATTTTACTGGAAATTCGATACGACGAGTAAGAGATTTATTCAGCGCTTTCTTTGAAAACCGTCCCATACCTTCCGCTATGACTATTCGTAGGATAATTAAACAATTCGAAGAAACTGGAAGTGTGTTAAAACGTTGTAAAAATTGTAGAAAAATCAACGCAGAAGATCAGGAGGAGAATTTAAATCAAAATGCAATTAAAGAAAATACATTGAATATACTTTTGTGTGTAACGGAAAACCCAAATGTTAGTGTGCGTCAACTTGGTGCTGAATTAAATTTGCATCCTTCAACAATACATAAGGTACTAAAAAATGAAAAATATCATTCTTATAAATATTCCACGCACCAAGAGATATTTGAAGCGGATAAAATGGCTAGAAGCGAATTTAGTAACATTATTATGGAAAAATCCAATTTAGACAGAAACTTCTTGAAATCTATTTGTTTTACTGACGAGTCTACGTTTACTTTACACGGCGAACCTAATACACAAAACTTTAGAATATGGAGCCAAACAAATCCTCATTTAATGGTAGCAACACGTACCCAATATCCAGAAAAAGTTAATGTATGGGCTGGAATTTTTGGCAGGTGTATAATTGGGCCATTTTTTATTGAAAATAATTTAAACAACGAAAAATATTTGGATATGTTGCAAAATCATATTGGTCCGCAGTTAGAAGAGTGTGCAACTCAAGATAATGTTGTCTGGTATCAACAAGACGGATGTCCGGCACATTACAGCTGCAACATTAAATTATATTTGGATCAATGTTTTCCAAATTCATGGATTGGTAGAGGTGGTCCAATTAATTGGCCAGCTAGATCGCCCGATTTAGCACCGTGCGATTTCTTTTTATGGCCATATTTGAAGGAGAAAATTTATAAACGACATATCAAAAATCTTGTTGATTTGAAAAATGCCATTGTTGAAGAGTGCAATAATATAACACAAACACAATTAAGCTCTGTACGTCACGAATTTTATAACAGATTAGGTTATTGTTTGGCAGTTAATGGCGATTTATTTGAACATTTAATTTAAATTGTTAGTTTCGTTTTTGTTCTCCTATATCTTGTATTCATGAATTTTTCTGTTTTATAGGTATATTGAATATTGTAATAAATAAAGAAAGTTTTACGGAGTTCAGCTATTTACTATTTATTAAACTCTTATCCGACGTTTCACTGCACAACTTACAGCATCCTCAGGGATAAGTTTAAATTATTATAATAAATATATTAGGCATAATGCCAGTCATCTAATTCAAATGTATTGTTTTTATAACTTGAAGTTAATAAATAAATTAAACAATTACTTAAAATTATAATGGAGACATTCACAATTTAAAACCACAGCTAGTACGTAGTGTACAGCCGAGTAAAATACCCTTTCATTGTAATAAATAATAAATACTTAATACTTTTTATACTTAATAGCTTTTCATTTACATTAAGTTTATTCATTATTTTCAATAATAATAATAATAATAATAATAATAATAATAATAATACAGAACGTAACAATAAAATAAATACGATCTGTCAAACTCAAACTCCAGAAGAAATGAAATTATTTGTTTAATTTCCGTGGCACTTTGATGTAAAGAGCGCAAAAATGGAAATTTTAATTTGCTTCTAATTCTTGATCAGAACATCCTATATTGATAAATTTGGCATCATTTGATGCATTTTTGAATTCTAAACAACTTTTGTATTTGTACTTTTGTTCTATAATAATTAGGGGAAAATTTATCACCAAATGAAAATTTTAGCATTTTATTCCCTATGTAACAAAAAAAAAGTAGACACCCGGTATATATATGTTGACTTAGACCGTCGTACATAGGGATTTAGCATGTAAAATCAGACATGTGCGATTTCCTGCATCCCAAATTATTTTACAAAAAAAACTTTGGGATAAATGTTTTAGGAAACACTTTTTTACATGTAAATCAATCAACAAAATTTTTTTTGGAACCAATCCAACTTCAGGAATTAGCCCTAACTTTGTCAAGAAATTGACTGAAAATGGCATTAGCCGTGAAATTGGAACAAAAATAAAACAAATGCTAGTTGAATGTCGTATATTTCACGGCTACTGCCATTTTAAAGTCAATTTCTTAACAACTTTAGACCTAATTCTTGACGTTAGGAAGGTTCCAAAAAAAAATTTTAGTAATTGATTTACATGCAGAAAAGTATGCCCTAAAACATTTATCATAAGGTTTTTTTTTTGTAAAATAATTTGGGAAGCAGGAAATCGCACATGTCTGATTTTACATGCTAAATCCCTATGTACGACGGTCCAAGTCAACACACTGTATATATATTTGTAAGTAAATAATGAGTGTATCAGTCAATTTGGAAAGGATGTTAAATCAAACTCATTCAAGATTAATAGGCAAACTTTCGATTTATTTTAAATCTTCTTCAAAGGCCTTTGAAATATATGAAAAACAAATGAAAATTGTCTATATCATAGTGTCAGTGTACTATAAATAATTTTAAGAGCAGTCGAATTTTGATAAAAAGAAACAAAGTCATAAACTCATAATAAATTAATAAATAAAATAAACTACTTACAAAACTAACAGAGTTTTTTGTTACATTTCATAAACCATGTAGTAAAAATACAATATTTATATATATATATATATGTTTTACACGATGCAACAAAATTTCACTACGATTTTAGTTAGGTTCAGTAGAACTTTTATGGTGTTATATCGAACATGACCTTTTTTATGCCGCTCAATCAATTAACAACAACTGTAGTTTCGCTATTTTCTGTAGTATTTTAATTCAGTTAGGAGTTTATTTCTCTAATGTTGAATATAAAATATTCGAAACCAGTAATCAATTAAAAACAGTGTAGTTTTTGTCTTTTATTGGTTTTTAATAAATCCTCTTTTCCTCATCATATTCATTATACATACATGCATATCTTAATAATCAATGTTATTCATCATTCATACCAGAAAATTTTCAAGAAAATCTGCAAAAAAAATGTCCCTATGGTACAATGAAATTATTACAATAAAAAAATTCAAGCTAAAATATCTTTTTACTTGTGTCTTTCTTATGTGAATATTTTGCAACCTTAATCACTAATAATGAATCTTTTCATTTATTTGTAATCATTCATAGCAAAAAAAATTCCAGAAAACCTGCAAAAAACTGTCCCTATAGTACAATAAAATTATTACCATAAAAAAATTCAAGCTAAAATATCTTTTTACTTGTGTATTTTGCAACCTTAATCACTAATAATGAATTGATATCTTATCGTTGATTTGTGGGGGGGGATACCGTAGCTAGCACCGATATTGCTAGCGAAGTGGCAGCTCTCAGAGCCGAAGCACAGGCGGCTAAAGAAGCCGCAAGGACCTGTCAGGAGCGGCTTAAAGAGCTGAGAAGACAGGTTGATACGGCAAAGAGGCAGTGCGGCGAACAGGATCGAAATTTATGCGATACGATTGATACAGGAGGATTGGAGATTATATTCTCAGTTGATAAGGTTAGAAAAATTGATATATTACACTGTTCAAAAAAGTAGGGTAAAAGAGTAAAAATTTTCGAGGGTAATTGAATTTGTAGCCTTATTAGTGCAAAAAATTGCTCTGCTCTTGTGTATTTTAAAATATTTGACTTTTTACCTTGATGGAAGGGCACAAAATACGAAAAATAAGGGTAAATAACTGCCTTTTTACCTTTTTCTGGGATAATAAAGTACTCTTTTGAATTTACCTATTTAGGGTAATCATATTTACCCTTTTTAGGGAACGGACTTATATAGGCACAATAAGGGTATTTTTTTTCGAACAGTGTATCAATAGTTGGAGTATTCAGACACTATAGTGGACCAAGTTCAAAAATAAAAAAATTGAGATATTGAATAAAAAAATTATGTAATTTTAGCTACAAATCATCAGACACTATGATGCCCAGTATTTCTAGGTATAATTACTCAACTGCTGTAATTTTACATAATTGTTTAAACATTATGTAATATGATATTACTTATGGAATGGAAAAGTACATATGTATGTAATATTACAGTTTTTTAGTAAAGTTTCTTTTAGTAAATTTACAGAACGTCAGTAAATTTGCGTCAGGAATCAATAAATAGGTAAAATTTGTTTAGTTCTTTAATATTATTGTTGGTATAATTACATATACAGGGCTGGACTGGAAACACATTTAGGCCCGGGAAATATTGGTGACGTAGGCCCACAATATTAAATTTAAGAAAAAAAAATTACAAAAAAGTACATTAGTAATTTATAAACATATTTATTAAAATAATAATAAAGATTTTTTTTTGAATAATTGCAACGAAATTAAGTACATAGTGAAGTAATTAAAAACAATTAAATAAATATTATTAATTAAACAACTTTTTTTAATATTTGACTTTTTTCTTTCATTATATCATATTATTCAGAAGATCTTTTCCACACGCCATGAGCAAAAGCTTAAAAATGTTTCTGACTTAAGCAATTTCTAAGTCGATTTAAAATGTATTTCAACTTTGAAAAAGATCTCTCACAAGATACTTGCGTCGTTGACAATGTAATTACAAATACACCGGGATATTCCCGGTATCCCGGTGGGCCAGTCCAGCACTGTACATATATTTCTAAATTTACATAAAGGATGTATGTATTATGAAATGAATAAATTAGACTTAAAATATTTTATTAGTATTATTACACAAAATATGTACTAAGTCTCATTATTTTGATGAATTATTACAGATATTAATATGGAAGCTGTAATTTTACATAATTTAGGAAGTTATACCAACAATACGTAATTCTACGGTAAGTATGTGATGCAATTTGCAGAAATTAAACAATTTTACATACTTATTCGTTCATTTTACCTTACTTTATGTGATTATTATGAATTATGTAAAAATAGAAATACAGATTATTTATAGTAAAATAAAATTACAGATTTTTATAACAAAATTTTACTATTATTTTTCTGTAATTTTGTTATTTTTTTACAGTGTGTCTAAAATTACATTTTATTTAGACGAAAAACTAACCATGTTCCAATTTAAATTTTCAATTTATAGCTGGTAATAGTTACCTATTGCACTTACAGTAATGAAATGGGTTTAATTCGGTTCATATCTGTAAGATCTGTAGCGTTACAGAATATTTTGTTTTTTTCTATCAAACTTTATTTCTAATTATCTCAAATTGAAAAACAAATAATATTCTCGCAAAGCGAGAATGGAGCTAGTCGAATGTGGTTTGATTTTATAAGCTAGTTTTTCGACTAGCCAAAATACAAGATTAGAAGTATGTGGGTAAACCCATATATAGACCACTTTGACATTATCACATAAATGATAAGATAGAGGGATAAAAAAATTTTTTATCGAAAGTTGGCAACATTGTATTTTGCTAATATATAATATTATAGGCGCTAAGGGTATCTTCTGTAAAAATTTCATTAAAATCGGATAAATAATGCGGGCATAACAAATTTTTAGAAAATTATTAATTTTTTTTTCGGAAAGTTGGCAACATCGTATTTTAATAAAATTATAATTTACGTGGGCACTAGGAGAAACTTTTCTGAAAATTTGATTAAAATCGGATAAATAATGTAGCCACAATAAATTTTTAATATTTTAGTAATTTTTTTCTCAATAAGTTGGCAACACTGTATTTTGTTAAAATTGCATAATTTATGCGGGCACCAGGAGAATCTTTAGTGAAAATTTGATTAAAATTGGTTAAATAACGTGGTCATAATAAATTTTTAAAAATTTTAGTAATTTTTTTCTCAGAAAGTTGGCAGCACTGTACTTTGTTGAAATTATCTAATTTATATGGATACCAGAAGAATCTTTTGTGAAAATTTGAACAAAATCGGTTAACAACGTGGCCGTAATAAATTTTTAAAAATTTTAGTAATTTTTTTCTCGGAAAGTTGGCAACACTGTGGTCTGAAAATTGAACTTAATTTTTTATTTGGTATGAACTATCTAATTGCCAAGTTTCAGCTTTCTACGAGCTCTCCTTTATACTTATAATTAACACTCGTATTAAAAATTTTAGTAATTTTTTTCTCGGAAAGTTGGCAACACTGCGGTCTGAAAATTGAACTTAATTTTTTATTTGGTATGAACTATCTAATTGCCAAGTTTCAGCTTTCTACGAGCTCTCCTTTATACTTATAATTAACACTGGTATTTATCGTATTTTTTGGACACGGCCGGCCAGCCAGCCAGCCGTATTGACGATTTTATAAGCTAGTCTTTTCGACTAGCTAATAAAATTGGTCCACTAAAGCTCTGAACACCTTACTTTACGTTTTCTAATTAAAATACAATATAAAATAATTCAATCATAATAACTGTAACTGTAAGTGAATGTTTGATATAAAACGAATACTAACAACCCATTAAAACGTTTTCGAAAACTGATTTCGTTTAAATACTTTTAAATACATACATTATCTCACCTTATTTTTAAAAGTGATTTTTGTCAAAGTACATTTGATGTTCACTTACAATTACTTATAAAGCAACTTTTATTAGTTTATTTGAATTTTATAATATTAGATGTAATAAAAATATCAAAAAAAGAAATACTACTCATATTTGATAAGAGATAGAAATACAAATTTGTTTTGAAGCGAAAGATAAAAACACTTTTATACAAACAAAAAGGTGAGAATATGGGCCAATGAATTTTTGATTGATATCGAAATTTTAAATTGGTTCAATATCTTTAAAGCTATTTATTGTAATATTATTTATCGCGTAATTTTGCATTTGTAGATATTAAAATCTATTTCAATTATCATTTTCCATTTTACATTATAACTGGTTTCTAAAATACAAAAGTCAATTATATTACATATAAATTAATAATATTTGTATTATACAAATTTTGTCATAAAATCTGTTAAAATTGATAAATATTTAGTACAGAACTCTTACAAAAAAATGTTTGGCTTACGAATATCTACTATAAAATTCACTATATATTAAAAAATCATATTTTTTATACATTGACAGTTATTGACAGAAAGAAAACTAGCTAGGCTAAAGCATCTTGGTGATGACAATATGACATCAGCTGCAGAAAATGCTAGATTAACCTATCAAAATATTCCTCAAGGAATTGTTGAAAATACTTCTTTCATTAGACAAGGTAAGTTTTTATTCATTTCTATTATTTCTTTATAGAAATAAAAATAGTTAACAATATGTTTAATTTCTAGTTTGGTACTCGTATACTGAATCCAAAAATTTATTTCTTTTTTTTTTCTATCAGACTCATGATGAGTTGCATGAAACCGTTTTTGGTTTGTTAATTTATGCAACCTAATGCTTAGGACATAAAAAAATTTTATTATCATAATCACCCCTGCGATTTTAGTAATTGCAGCAGAGTGAGGATGCAGTGGTAACTATACTGTTACTGCTAAAATCGCAGTGTGAATGTAGCTTAATGATCATTAAATTTTGCCATATGTTCTAAGCATAACGAAATCATTAGTTGCTAGCGAACCATTTACAATTCCATGCAATCCAGCATTATTTTGTCATCATATTTTATCATTTATAGAGATATTATTAAATATTTTTTGTATTATTATCTAATATATTATTTATTGCTTTATCATAAATTCATTAAGAGGTAAAAGTTATTATATTTCAATTATTATTCATTAAAATATGTTAAATAATTTTAATAGGACTAGTAAAATAAATAGTTAAATTTGTTTGTTTGTTTGTAAATCATTTAAGAAAAAAAATGTAAAACAAAAAATTTTCAAATGGAATAATATTTTTCATGGAATAAACTTATTTTGAAGGTTTACTCGTCAAATAATTGTGTTGTGTTACAAAATTAATCATAAGGCAAAGTATAGTTAAAAATTGTCATATCTTCTAAAACTAGATCATTTTAAAAATTTGAAAATATATCGCATTTTTAAATTTAAATTACATTTTATTTAAAATTTTCAAGTTTTAAAAAAATTTAAAAATATATTAAATTTTAATGAATATTTTACATATTTCTTTTTCTTTAAAAACAATTTTAAATCAAAAATAAAATTACATATAATAATGATAATAATTTAGTGCAGTAACATTTAGAAACAATGTCTTACAGTAGTAATAAATGTAAAATTTTGTAACATATTCCCAAATGTGTAATTATGCTAATTTTAAAACTCTCAGGATAAAGTTAATACGAGGATTTCATTTTAACTTTACAAATATCAAGCGCGTTAGAATTAAAAAGGTACACATAATAAAAAGGATTTTTATAATCACATTTATTTCAGTTGAGATAGATGAATATTTATGCTTTTTTAAACCATGTTTTTTTCTTTTTAAGTATTACGACTTTATTGCTAATGTTCTGATAAAAATATTGTTTTAATATGTTACAACTATTTTGTAAAAATAAAGAAAAATTTTCATTTTTAGATATATTTTATTAGTTTTTAGCACAGAATATATTTTTGCTGAATTTTAAATTTAAGTTTTTTTATATTTCTGTTGTTTTTTGTTACATATATATCAACAAGCCTTTTAAATAAATAATAATTTATTTTATTTAGACGTTTTAGACATATATTAAAGATTAAAAATAACAATTTTAAATAAAAACAAATATTTTTTACTGTGTTTAGATTGCTTAGTTTCTACGATTATTAAAACATAAAAGATTTGATAAATCACAAATTTTGGCTATGCTGCAACAAAAATTAACTACTTATGAATGAAACTTTAATTTATCAAAGTTACAAATTTAACTAGAAGTATCTAAAGGAGTCTTAAAAAATTTAATGAAAATTGAATATTTACACAAATTTATACGAATACAGTAAAATAAACTATGTAGCTTATTTGTTTTCCATAAATTGTATAAATCAAATATTTATTTATAATTTAACTGTGAAACTAATAAAACTATATATACGGAAAATTCCTTTTCTAAACAACTAACTGTTCGTTGGCTGTTCTTCTGAATAAACAGAGATCAAAAACATTTTACGAAAACAGCGCGACACGCTATACATTTCCGTCGATGCACTAGAGGAAGTATCACGTGACTTCAGCGCTTCCGTTGGCATCGCAAATGGCCACGTCATTCGTTTAGTTCGTGCTGTCACCGATGTTGAACTGTGGCGCTGGATGACAACGTTTGGCAAGTTTCTTTTAAATCACTTAGTACACCACCGTAGAAATTAGTCGTTCGTACCAACCATCCAGTGTAGTTTTTGTCGTTAGCTGACTGAAAATAGAACATGAGTAAAATAAAATTGTGGTGTTTTTGGTTTTGTTGAGTTGGTATGTATGTGACTCTCTTTGCGGAAAACTTTAAATTATATTATCGTTAGATGTACTGTACATTTGACTTTTTATGTTTTTGTAAATTTATTTAAATATATCATTATACTAAAAATATTTATTATTATTATTTTTAGACGGAAACAAAATCAAAATCGAATTAAAAAAGTCGGAATTGGGAGTCTGAGTTAATATTTTTTATTGATTTGATACTTCTGATTTTAAGTTTAAACTTATTGATAAAATAAATAAATTTATTTAGAATAGATCCAAAAATTCTGTATTAATAACTTTATTGACAAAATTTGCACAACGCGTATGTGATACTGGTTGCCTATTGCAAAACAAAAATCCGAAATTAAAGTAAGATTTGTTAGAACCTTGTGTCATCAATTTAAACCAATTTTACAATAAATAACGCAGTTTCTGGCAAATAAATGGCAAAATTCTATTTTGCTTTTATTTGTTACCGACAATCGATAAATGAAGAAAAAAAAACCTATAGTTTATTGCGTAGTTAACAAATGGTCGTGAAACATACACAAATATATATATTCGTGTGGTAATTTTTATCTCTTTCGACATAAATTCATACAAACTTATCTTCTTATTTTCAATGGCACTTTCATTCTCATATATCAACCTGCTGAGCATGTGAAGAAAAAAATTACCCACTAAAAATTTCTAGTTCAAATATACTTGGACACAAACACACACACACACACATGGACTAATATTCAATCGAGGAATATAAAAAAAGAATCAATGTAATTTAACCTACTTTCTTGTTTCTATTAAAAATTCAAAAATTATTACATAAAATTTAAAACAATAATATAATACAAAAATTAACTAATATTTAGTTGTAATTAAATTGAAACTCTGAATAATAAATTATTGGGTTGGTGCATAATTATCAGGCGTTTTTATTTGTTAATAAAATTGCTGTTTTGTTTACTTTTCTTAATAAAAATATTATTTTATTTATTTTATTACTTAAAAAACCCTGATAATTATGCATCCACCCTATACATGTTAGTTTAAACATAAAAAAAAATCAAAAACTATAATAAACTACTACTTTGATGTGATGATTTTTAAAAAATTTATGGTAAAGTTATATCTCATTTATATTGTTATATAATTCCAGTAAAATTATTGCAGTACTTCTGAAGATATGATGAATGGGATATGATTGAGTGTGTTTTGCATGAGCGAAAGTTTTCAAGTGTATGAGAGGTATTATGAATGTGGATAAAGGTAGAGTTGCTTGTCTAGATAGGAATACTTTGAGAAAATTAATTTCCAAAAAAGTGGATAGAGTTTGAGTATATAGTGTGTTTGTGTATGTATGTATATATGTACTTATATATTTATTGAGTCAATTATTCACTATTTACAGTAGTCATAAATTAGAAACTTAAACTGAAAATCTGTATAAGACGGCTTTTTATTTTTTCCAATTGTACAAACAAACACATGCTGAGTTTGTATATTACACGACTAGAGCATTAGTAAATCATTTCTGCTTCAAAAATGTGTCTCAAACATGATATATATTTACTGAAAATATTATAGGTAGTGTTTTAACTCTATATAGCAATACCAAAGTAAATGGTTTTGCCCTGTAAATATTTATCTCGTTATATCATACGTCAAATATTTCCATTATGCAACACTTTTTACCTAAATTTATTTAAAATTAGTTTACTGATATTTTTATATAGTCAACGCAGTTTATGTTTCTATAAATTTAATAAAACGCTCCAATTTTTTTATACTATGCTACTATACCGGGTGTAGAAATGAAATGTGAACCATAGGGATTTCAATATTATTTTTTAAATACGGCTGTATCTCTTTCCCTATTGACTTTAGAGCAAATATTTAAATACAAAACTTGTTCAAAATGTGAAAATGCATGGTATAAAATCATTTTTTTTACATAAATATTAATATTTTACGATATACAGGGTTAACCACTAAAAAATGAGCTATAACATTGGGAAACGGGAATGGTATCGAAAAATTCGGAATAATGAGTTCTATAATTCGGTGAAAAAATCATTGTTCTACGATACTTCGTTTAGGAGAAAAAAATTAAAAACTGATTTTCGAAAAAAATGCCAATGGTCCCCCCTTATCAACTTTTCGAAAAATCAGAAAAAGGTGAATAAAAAATTAAAGAAAAACAGGAAAAAAAAGTGTCTGGTACAAAGAGTAGGATAAAAGAGTAGACAACGAAAGCCAGTGTTAAAATATCCAAAATCTTTTTTTTTTTTAACAAAACACAGGGGTACCCCCTTACGAAATTTTTCAAAAATCAGTTTTTAATTTTTTTTCTCCTAAACGAAGTATCGTAGAACAATTATTTTTTCACCGAATTATAGAACTCATTATTCCGCATTTTTCGATACCATTCCCGTTTCCCAATGTTATAACTCATTTTTTAGTGGTTAACCCTGTATATCGTAAAATATTAATATTTATGTAAGAAAATTGACTTTATACCATGCATTTTCACATTTTAAACAAGTTTTGTATTTAAATATTTGCTCTAAAGTCAATAGGGAAAGAGATACAGCCGTATTTAAAAAATAACATTGAAATCCCTATGGTTCACATTTCATTTCTACACCCGGTATAAATAGAATTTTTTTGTATTGTTTATAAATTGACTAAATATGATTTGAAAACAGGCTATATTAATCTAAAAATATATTTTGTATCATTGTTACTTTATTTATAGTGAAATCAATTATAAATCTAACATTTTGTCCTGATTTTTGATAGGCGCATGTTTCTGCATCTTGTTTATTTGGCTGTTACTCACATCGGCTTCAATTTGCGTGCACTGTAACTGCGCAACAAGAATTTTACCCACTTTACTCTCGGCTCTAATCTTCATCTGTCTCTGTTCGATAATTCTTTGGCCTGCAGCATCCGTAACATTAATTGCAGGAGGAAACGGCGAAGTATTGTTCTGTAGACCACTTTATGATGACCCAAATTGGGCGACATTAACTTTGTTGTTGGATAATCCAGGGATGGTGTTTCGCAAAGGCGGATTGTTTTCGAATATTATTAAGGGAAATAAGAGTATGGATGTACCGATTAAAGTTATTTTGAGGTATATTTTATATATTTTAATCGATTTATTTGTTTTTATTGTGATTATTTGTTTTAAAATAGACGTAAACTGAGGTACTGAACTGTTATTGAGGTACTGAGGTACAATTCAGTAATTATCAATAGACGGATTTCAGTCTTTTTAATGGTTTTAATAAATTTAAAATAAAATTAAGTATTTCGTGCGGTAGAAAGTGGCAAATATTATATTGGCGCACATTAAACTGTAGCTAAATTGATTTTACTCCGGGAATACTGTACGAGAGGTATTTTCATTATTTTCATATCAATTTGACATTTTTCAAAAGACGTAATTCAATATTTTTGCGGAAAAAAAAACATTCATTTTTTTCAAAGCTATCTACTACTGCGTTACTACTGTTTATATAATATTTTTCTTCGGTTTTTGTTCAGATAAAATACACAAAAGGAACAATTTATAAACTGATTTATCAATCAGTTATGTTGCATAAAATGGTTTCAAAATAATTGACCAAAATTAATGCTTTTTTAATAATAATTTAACCGAAAAACTATAGATAAGATAACTATAGATATATTTGTAAAAATAAATATTAAATATTTTTATAGTATATGAGAATAACATAAAAAGTTTCCGGAATGAAAAAACAAAAAAAGTTAAACCAGTTTGATTCTACATTTTTTTGTGTATAGTTGTCTTATTACGTTTCTTAGAAATTGCAGGGCTTTGATTTAGATCTGTAAATATATATATTTTTAGTGAATGCCGATTAAATCAGCCAGCATTTCCAGCATTTGCTTTAAATCGTATCGTCAATATTGATTCTCTAACCAACCATCTAACATGGCCAAAACTTCACGGCCACATAAACAACATATCAGTAAACATCAATAACACCCAAATTTTAAAACCTAATCTACAAAAATATCTCCAAGATCTTTCGCAAGCTTCTAGAGTCAACTTAACACTATATCGAACTCAATTATCTGGATCTATTACGACAACAGATCTTAATACATTTGCTGATCAGTTGGAAAGAATTGCTAATCAAATGAGTGATTTACCTACATCGGCAAGAATGGAAACTTTGGCCGCTAGAAGTCGAAAATTATTGACAAATAATTTGCAGAGATTAGAGAAACATCGTGATGAAATTATCTACAGGTTGACTGCTTTGGAAGTTCATCTTTTACCACTACAAAGACAAGCTAATCAGTCGTTATCTCATTTGAAAACTATTCAGTTTTATCTTACTAATCAAGGAGCTAATATATCGCAAAAGGTAGCTTTTATTTAATTTGTTATTGTTTCAATTTTTACTCAGATTAACATAAGACCAAAATAGAGATATTTGAGATGTTTTTTTTTTCTTTTTTTGAAAAATATAAAAAAATACAGATATAAATACACATTATTATTGTAAAGACTCCAAATTTTGATTTTTTTTGAATATCGTGTAATTTCTTGAATTTACATTTGACAAAACTAATAAAACAGTGTTTTCAATGTTTGCTTGTGTTTTTTATTGCATATTTATAACTAATAAATATTAACGTTGAACTAAAAAATTTTTTTTGATAAGCAATAAAAATGAAACATATTTAATTATGCATAATTTTAAAATATATTTTTTGTTTATTATTCTATTACATAAAATATGATTATATCAATGCTATAACTAACAGTGGTTAAAGATTTTCAGAACTTGGTAACCGTTGTGTTTAACTGCGAAAATTTAAGATTACCAATAAATTTAAAACGCGTTTTGTGTAACAAAAATCACGATCAATATTGTAGATAATGTGTATCAGATGTAATCCAGGATTAAATTCGCACTTTTGTTATTTTATTTGATTTTGTATTGTTTGTGTTTACATATTGGTTCCAATTGTTTTCATTGTTTTTTTTTTTTTCACAGAAAACAAACGAATATGTAACGAGATTGGTGCGGTATTTGGAGCGTTTTAGAGAACATGTTTTGAATCAATTGACATACGAAATAGCGCCGTGTTTGCCAATATGGAATTCTTTTGATGCTTCAAGGATGCATTTGTGTAGGAATATTGTTGAACCAACTGTAACTATTTTGTTTTCATTTTGTTTAAATTTGATTTTGTATTATTTACTATTTGGTTTTACGCTACTATAATCAAAAGCAAATTTAGTAAAAATATATACAGTATGAACGTAGATAAATAAATGATGACTAAAAATTTAAATTGAACTCATAAAATGTCTAAATTTATAGATTTGTATAAAATATTCATTGGATCTCAGTATTAATTTTATGACAAATAATTTTACAATAAAATTTAAAAGTTTAAAAAGTACCTATCTATTTATTGACGACATTGACATTTAACAATTTATTATTTTAATTTAGATTATAAATATGTCATTTTTATTTATCATGTTAATTATTATTGCCACTAAAAAATATACAAAATTTAAGGCTTTGTTATTATAAAATATTAATAAATACATAATAGGTACAAGTTTTAAGAAATTCAAACTATGTATTATAATTTTATAGTCAAATATTTCAAGGAATCTTTCGTAATTCCGATTAACAAATTCGTAAATATAATAGATATATCATTATTATTTTTACATTTATAAATAATTTCTGATATTATATCTATAGATAAATTAAATAAAATCTTATCTTTTGCAAAGCCTAATAAACTTATAAATCTATAGAGTTATAAAAAATTCTCAAAATTCTAGTATTAGTTAAAAAATAAGAATTTACTGATTTAGTAATAAAACAAAATATTATTTATTAATATTTTTCTATTTCAGAATGGTTTTTTTATATCGACAATATGGTGTTTGATATTATTTATATTTGTAACTCCATTAACAATGATATTGATTAAACACTATCGTTATATACTATCAAACGGCGAATTACAAAGGTACCTACTTCAATTACAACTAATAATAAATTTATTTTATAAAAATCATATCAGTAATTTTTGACACAGAGACTTAAACGAACTATTGTTATTGGAACAAGGAAGATGGCATACTCCTCAGTAAGTCTTTTTACGATATTTCTCTAAATAAATTAAGTATAACCATTTTGAATTGTTGGACATTTTTAATTACTTATTAATTTTAGAGATACACCAGAATCTATTGCATCACCTGAACAAAGTTCTTGGGCAACTCCAAGGTATTTTTTTTGATATATTAGATAAACAATAATACTAATTTAGATAATTTTTAGACGTCAGTCAGAACAATTATTAATTCCACCACCCAGGTATGACGAAATACTGTATAATTGTTTTAATGTTTAAAAAAATATTTTATTTTTAGACGAACTCCTGAACTTTATCCGCCAGAAGCACCAAGGTATAAATATTATTTTAGAAACAACTTTTTGAAATTCGTTAAGTATTTTTATAATAGTTTCAGACGATTAATTCAAGCTACTGTACAAGCTCAAGTTGCAGCAAGGTAAATTATTAAAATTAATGAATATTTAATAATTAAATTAATTAAAATATTATAGACCACGAATTCATGAATCTTTACGTATGATTGAGTCTTCAACTTGGAGGAATCATAAGTAAGATCTGAAGTTAAATAATATTTGTAAACTATTTAATTTTAATTTAAAATATTTTTAGCATTCCTGCACCACGTGGATGGCTCTAATTTTATATATTATATTTATTGTGTATTTATTATAATAATAGTAATGAAATTATAATATAATAAAAATAAAAAACTGCCATATTTAATAACATATTATACAATTATATAAATTAAAGGAAATATAAAATAAACCAACTCTGTATTTCATCATATTTTATTACAAATATAAAAATAATTACAGTTTATAGAAATGTATCTACTAACTTCAGGTTTAAGTAGTTTCAAAGACAATTTCATATTAAAGAAAACATGCAATCAGGACAGCAATGTATATTTTATCTTGAAGAGTGGAGAAAGCACATTTTGGGTACCAAAAATGTATAAACGCAGAAAATCAGCATTGAATAAGCGCAATTTAAAATATTGAATAAGTGCAAAATATTAGGTCGGACTAGGGTAGGTTAGTTTAGTTTAATTATGTTATTCAATATAATCATGATGCGCTTATTCAACATATTTTGATGCGCTTATGCAATGTACGCAAAAAAGTCCCTTTTTGAATTGTTTAATTATTATGTTATCGTCTCAGAAACTAAGTAAAAATACTATATTTTAAAAACTTAAATACAAAAAGAACAATTATTTTTAAGACAGTCATGAACAATCTAAAAGCGCTAAGATTCTTTCTAAATTAATCGAATATATAGTATGATTATTAATTACATGTGGATTTTCTAACAGAGTTTCATATAAACACCTTAAATTTAACCTATTCGCATTTACCGTAGTCTGTGCACGACTACAAGAAAACCCAAACGCAGTTTGTTGCTCAGCAACGTCTAAAGTATTTCTGATAATTGGTTCAAAACTTTTCTCGTCACTATTAACATCGACATTGGATTCTTGCGTTGGATCAATTATATTTGAACTATTTCTTAACCAAGGATTAACAGCTGGCATACCAATTGCATGTTGAAAATTATTCTCGCGAATTTTATAACCGCTAGTTCGGGTGAGCATTGCTGTAAAAATATTTTTCAAAAACATTTGAACCGCAACGAGAATGATATCAGTGACAGCATCTTCAGCACCTTCCAGTCCTTGATCGATAACAGAAACCGAAATTCGATCCTTAAGTAAATTATCGTTCAGTAAACACATCTCTTGACTCGCAAAACGAATATTGTGATAGCCGGGTTCGGAATCATTCAATGGGCTTGACGGCGATATATATTCGATACTTTCCAGATGTTGTTTGTTTGGATTGTACTTTGATGATAATGACAATAAAAATAAATTGTGTAAGTGGAGGTGTTCCGGTGAACACAATAAGTTTCTAGCATCTTCGTCAAGTTTCAACTTGGATATTTTTGTACTGAAATATAACTTCAGTAATCCGGTATATTCTTTAAATGCTTCATCACCCAATGATGAATGCAGATTTTTATATGCTTCTTTAATATCAGGAATTCTTGAAATTCCTTTATCTTTTTCCAAAACATTCATTTTAACCTCTACAAATTTAAAACGCAACTTGAAAATGTCAAACGTTAAGAAAATACTATTTTAATAAAATTGTGTACATCATAATTATATTTAAAAAATTTTATATTTGTATAATTAAATTAAAAAACTTAATTTAAATTTAACTATATATACTTTTAATTTTAAAAATAAAATAACTGACAAATAAAGTATAAATTCTATGAACTAATAATAGTTTAAAATTATGTGCACAATTTTATTACACGATTATCTTGTAGCATGTGCATGAATCGAATGACATCTTTGAAAAATTACATTTAATTCATCAAAATTAAATTATTATAAATAAAAATAAGTACATTATCAAAATGAATAAAACAACAGCATTCTTAAATATAAGGTATGTTTAAATTAGATAGTGTTTATATGGTATATATGAACGTAACCTCACTAAACAACACTTATTTAAGATTGCGACAACTGGTACATTTGAAAATTAATCAAAGATTTTCGACTGCAACCGAGGAAAAAATTATTATACCTACAAGAATTCCTCGCGGTCCAACAGATATTTTGCAGGCTTTAGCTAGTACAGTTAAACGTGATCCAACTGCACCCCATTACAAATATCATGACGATCCGTATCTTATTCCAATGTCAAATATCGGTAAAAGAACATTTGCGATGGCTCAAGAAGCTGGTAGAAAGGCAGCACACTGGGTAAGACAGGAAAATGCAGAATTATTTCAACATCAAGCTGCCGATCCGCCTATTAAAGCTTTTATGCCACAAGTAGTTTTTAACGAAAATAGCGAAGTTAATGAAGATATACTTAAAAGCGCAATTAAAAATACACAAGTTTCTACTGCAATAACAATTTATAAAATATTGGAAAAGAACACTGTAAAATTATCTCAAGAAACTTTGCAAGATTTTTTGGAATTATTGTGCTTTTATAATAGTGAAGATACTTTATCTGAAGAATTTATTGAAGAACGTTGGTTTAGAGCTGGAAATAAAGGAAAAGATCGTCTCCGGAAAACTTGGAAGTAAATTTAATAAAATATAATTTATTACGTAATTATTATTATTATTATTTAAAAAATATTTTCTTTAGAGACGGAGATATGGCAGAATCAGTATTTATAAGTATCAATAATCCAAACTCTGCCACCTATTGTGCCCTAATTCAGGGAATGGCAAAATATTGCCAAGTAGACAGAGCTTGGCAACTTTACCAGGAATTGAAAGAGAAAAATTTACAAGTTACAACCGGTACTTACAATTCTCTAATCCGTGTAGCTAGCTTTTTGAAAGAAGGTTTTGATTTGAGATGGAAATTAGTTCAAGATCTTTTAATTTCTATGTCTAAAGAGAAAGTTAAACCGAATATTGGAACATTAAATGCAATTTTGGAAACTTTAAGCACAATGGCAAATCATAAACATAGTAAAAATTATGTTTTACAATCACTTTCTGAGTTTAAACAACTTGGCTTTGAACCATCTTTGGCTTCTTGGTATTTTATATTGATTACTTTCTGCAAAGAAAGTAAGATTATTAAAATCAATATTTTCACATTTATATTATGTAATAATTTAAATAATTTAAGGAGGAACAACAAATTATATTTTACACGACATTATGAACTACATTGAGGGCAAAGAATTTAAAATTATTGATCCAAAGGATACATTCTTTTTTGTCACTGCAATGGATATTTGTCGTCATCATTTACATGATAAAGATCTGGCTTTTCGTGTTGATAAATTACTTCACACCGGAAATAATTACGACTTAATTGGCGATTCGTACAAGGAATCAATTTATTAGTAATTCTAAATTACATAAACTACATAAATTATTTATTTTATATTAACATAACGTAACTTTTAGCCGACATTATTTCGCATTATTATGCGCAACAGAGCCACTTGAAGTATTTATGGAACACTATCGAAAATTAGTTCCAAATATTTACATTCCAGAACCTGGAGTAATATTAGATGTGCTTGAAGCAATTGAATTAAATGGCGCCGCTGAATATATTCCAAAAATCTGGTCCGATATGATTTTATTCGATCATACCGATCGTGAAAATTTACTCACACCAGTTTTACTAACTATGGTTAGTAATCCGCCACCAGAAGGTTCTGCATTAAGAGAGCAATTTGCTAAAATTGCTTGGGATATTTGGACGAAAATTGAGGAACAGCCTGAGGAACGAATTAAAAGATTAAAGTAATTATTGTTGTTATTAAATTTGAGTGACACTAATGCAATATTGTTTTGTTATAGTTTTACTGGTCCAATGTTGGGAGATATTTTAACATTGTGTTTACTAAACAACGATTTTAATAAAGCAAGTTTAGTTATGAAGAAATTAGACAAGGATCCACATAATATTTTAGGTGTACCCAAAATTTCAGCTTTGAAAATGTTTGTCGAACATTGTATTAAAGAGAAAGCTCCTTCAGTAGCTGTTGTATGTTTTTTTTTTTTTTTTATATACAGTATTATTAATTCTATTTTACTAATTCAAATATAATTTTAGGATTGTATACATTATTGTGTCGAAAATGGTTTTGATGAAGCAGGGCATTTAGCAAAATATTTAAACCAAAAATTAACTTTAAGTGAAACACATCTGAATAAACTTATAAGCATTGTTGGAAAAGATGTCTTGAAAATAACAGAAGAAAAACCAATAGAACAAAAATAATTGTATTTATTTGTTATTAGTTGTTAGTTTTAATAAATTTTTTTAATTATTATTTCACTATTAATAAACTTCCTTATCAAAATTCAACATATTATACATATCTATATTTGATATCATTTTTTATAAGCAAAATGCATTTTGGCAACTCCGGAGTCGTAAAAAAATAAGGTCCGGCTATTGTAATAATAATAGTAATTTATTTAGCTAAAAATGCAATTTGAAATATATATTTTTTTAAATTTGCTATTAGAAATAGATTTTCTTTTTTAAGGTTTAAAATACGTTAAAAATATATATTTGTGTAAATGAACTAAATTTATGTGCTATAGATTTTAACTATAGAAACTTTCAAAAAAATTGTTTTGTTTGGAATATAATAGTACTTATTTGAAATAAATCTGATTTTTTTGGATAATATTTTTTTGTGTATTTTATTCCAAAATACAGAAATATTTTTTAGATTGTACTTTATATTAATTTTATTTATTTATTTATATCTAATCTAACAAGATTAGAATTATATGGGTAAACCCATATATAGACCACTGACATTTCTCGGAAAGTTGGCAGCACTGTATTTTAATAATATTATAATTTATGTGCGCACTAGGAGAAACTTTTTTGCGAAAATTTAATCAAAATCGAATAAATGTAGTCACAATGAATTTTTAAAAAAATTTATGATTTTTTTTCCTCGCGATAAGTTGGGGCAACACTGTATTTTGTTAAAATTGCATAATTTATTTAGGCATTAGGAGAATCTTTTATGAAAATTTGATTAAAATCGATTAAATAAAGTGATTATACTAAATTTTTAAAAATTTTAGTATATTTTTTTTTCGGGAAGTTGGCAACACTGTATTTTGTTAAAATTGCATAATTTATTTAGGCACTAGGAGAATCTTTTGTGAAAATTTGAGTAAAATCGGTTAAATAACATAGCCATAATATATTTTTAAAAAATTTAGTAATTTTATTTTCGGAAAATTGGCAACACTGGATATTAATAAAATTATATAATTAATGAGAGCATTAAGGAAATCTTTTCTGAAAATTTTATCAAAATCGGATAAATAACGTAGAAAATATGAATTTTTAAAAACTTTAGTAATTTTTTTCTAGGAAAGTTGGCATCACTGAAAAAAATAAAATCACATGACCATCTTGGGTACTAGACAAATTTATCCTGAAAATTTCAATAAAATCGGTTGAACCGTCTACGAGGAGTTGCGGCCACAAAATTTTGACTTACGACCGAGCGAGTGAGCGAGCTGACGACGCACATCCATACACCCACATAAACTAAGTTCGGATTTGTCATCTAGGGCCTAGGGGCAATATGAAGGATTTCTATACAATTTTTTTTTCTTTTTGAAAATGTTACAGACACCGTACCAAACGTTATACCACTTTTTCTTTGCAGTCAAAGTGGTAATAAATAATAAAGTAACTGAAACAGATAAATATTAATTGCTACCAAATAATTGATGCTTTTTTGTCTATATCTCAAAATTTATTAACAAACTTTACAAAAATATATCAATTTCAAAGCATATCTTTAGTTATTTGTTTATTTCTTATTCGACAGACAGAAGAAAATTTTAATTTTCTAAAATTTATGAGAATTTAATAATTTTCTAGGAAATATTATTAATTATAAATTTTTCGGGAAAAAATAATGACTAATTATTACATAATTAACAAGAATGCGCTAGAAATCCCTGATCTAATAAACCAATTTCATAATAAGTTACTGATTGAATTTTCTTTGTAAATTTTTAATTTTTTGACCTTTTCGTTATCGAGACCTTACGTATATATGAACCTTATTGAACAACTCATACGCCACCTGGTTGTTCTATATGTAACATTTATTAGATTCTTACTAGAAATGAAATTAATTTTCTCGTGGTTTTTCTTTAATTTAATAATCGCTAGCAAATTTATATATAGCCCATCATATTTTATATGACAGTATGTCAGAAAAAAATGAACATCGATATTGTGATACTGTTGTTTTGTGTTTTTTTGAAAAAAGGTATCGCCGATAATTTTCCATCTTTATTGAGTTCTAATGCCACAATTGGTAAGTTAAAAATTTTAATTAATTATATTGTTTTATTAAAAAAATTGAATTATAAATTAGGTATAGTGCTTGATAAAGAATATCTCGGTGACGATTATTTTGCTGTTAGAGAAGCAATAGAAAAATATTTCATTTTTGCAAAACGTGAAATTCTTAAACATGGTGGAGTAAACGTTCAATATTTTTCTTGGACAAATATTAATGTAAAAAGAGGTACTTTAACTGTTTGATTTTATTTTAAAATACAGGATATGAAAATAGAAATATATAATTTTTAGATTTTACTGCTATTTTAAGTATAGCATCATGTCATGATACTTGGAGTTTATTTCGCGCTGCTGCAGATGAAAATGTATTCTTTATGTCTATATCAGGTAATTATTGGATATAACGTCATGTTAAATATCAAATTTATATTTTAAATTTCTGTAAAGAACCTGACTGTCCTCGTCTACCTTCGCACCTAGCAATAACAGTGCCTTTACTACAGAATGGCGAAGAATTTCCACAACTTTTACTTGATCTACGATCAGCTAACGCGTATGATTGGATTTCAGCAATTATTTTATTTGATGCAACATTAGGTACTCGTATCCACAATATTCTTACTACACATCGAACCAAATTGCATCAACATTCTTCTGTTTTCAGAACGAGACATGGTAACCCGTGTAGCAGTATCTCTAACCGGACATAGTTCGTCATCAGCCGGTGCGACTGCATCTGGCATGTCCGTATCAATAATGAAATTAGGCAATCAAACAATTGAGTTTCAACAGAGAAAAGTTGTTACGGATATTTTGTCAAAACTGCCGGTTAAACAATTGGGCAGCAATTTTTTAGTAATTTGTAGTGTTAAATATGTGAACGCTATTATGGAAGTAGCGAAAAATTTAGGTTTAGTAAATCCGTACAGTCAATGGTTGTATGTGATTTCTGATACAACTGGAGATAAGAAAGATATTTCCACGTTCTTTAATATGATAGGTGAAGGCGATAATGTTGCTTTTGTATATAATACTACTGAAGACAACTCTGCTTGTACAGTTAAGTATTTTAAAATTTTAATTCCATTGTATTTTGATGCAGCAAGTAGGCAACCAACATCACACACCTGATATGCAAATTATATATTCTGTTATAACTTGAAAATAATTTATAAAACTTGTTTTATAAATTACTATTTTATAAAGTTACTGTTATCTACAAATTTATTAAGAATTCCAGCATATTTTATTTACGTAAAATACTAAATATAATAATATTTCTTTGAAGTAAATTAATAAAACACTTTTTAACTTTGATAATTTTACACTTTATTATAGAAACGTGACTGCAGTTTCTATAATAAAGTGTAAAATTATCAAAGTTAAAAAATGTTTTATTAATTTACTTCAATATGAAATTTCACAAAGTAACGGCCGAAAGAGTTAATTTTTTAATATTTTTATAATTATGAAATTAATAATCAGAGAAACTTTAAATTTTTGTAGCGTGGTATTCAATGTCATAGCGAAGAATTACTTGAAGCATTTACAAAAACATTAGAAAATGCAATTTTAGAAGAAATATCGGTATCAAGTCAAGTTTCTGAAGAAGAATGGGAAGCAATACGACCAACTAAAACTGAAAGACGTGATTATCTTCTAAATGGAGTTAAAGTAAATTTTGAAAACTTTATGTTTATTCTCTCCAACAATATAATATCAAAAAATCTATTAATTGAACATAAAAAATTAGAAAAACACGTCCGATTTATTAAATATATTTTATTATTAAATATTTAATTGTTTTTTTTTAATTATATTTATATTAATTACAGTGAAATTAGTTCATCAACTTTGCAGATAATAACAATTTTTACTTCATTTTGATGATTTTTGTCGAAAATACTTTTTACATTTATTTAAAATGATATATTAAATTAATTTAAATTTTGTAATATAGATACAATAATAATTGAAATAAATAAGCCTAGGGGCCTATATAGTTTACTGTACTGCTTGATTTAAAATGTTTAAAATCAAAATGTTATTTATTTCAAAATTAATTTATAAAACTATAATTTTTAAATATTATAAATAGATTCTATTTTAGCAACATCAAACTGTATCTGGAATTTGTAACAATTGCACAAAATGGCAAATCAAATCAGGAGAGACTTGGGGAAAGACTTTTGTGCAAAATGGTACTAAAGAACTGCTTCAAGTTGGATTCTGGAGGCCAAGCGATGGAGTTTCGTTTACAGATGAATTATTTCCACATATTAAACACAAATTTAGAGGAATGGTTTTACCTTTAATTACATATCATGTAAATATTTTGTATATAAATATATTTTTTAGAAAGTTTTTGTTTTCCAATATTGACGTCTTTGATTTTTGTTTTACGTAAGAACATTCGAAAGTTTTCAAAAAAATAAATAAATAATTTATCGTAGATCACGAATTACATCAAAAATGTTAAAAATACATTTTTCAGTATATAAAAATAGAAAAATCTTGTTTTCTAACAACATTTTTTTTAAGTATGTACGTAAAAGATTTCTAAAAATATCAAAACAATTTTATATTCTTTTATCAACATCTAAAAAGAAGTCGAAAATAAGAGATGTTTATGATTAAAATGATCGTGTAGTTTCTATTTACAAATAAAAATTATCTGATGAAATAATAATAGAAAATTACGTGAAAGTCACCCTCAAAATTGAAAACATGTTTACGGAAAGACCATTGAAGAAAATCTGAAAATTTTCTTATAAACAAAAGTGTAACTGACCTGACACATTTCAATGCTTTCTTAGTATAGAAAAAAATTTACATTCTTAAACGTAAGAATATTCATAAAAGCCTTGGGCTATGAAAATGCTAATTAGCGATTTTTTTTAAATCTTTACATTACAAGAAAAACAACTATCATGTTTAATCTGCGTGATTGGCTGAATTATATTATACTAGTTCCTGCCAGTATATTTTATTAGAATATTAAAAATCGGAGTTAACCTTGCATTTTACAGACAAATGATATGAAATTATTAATTTGCATTGTTTATTTAATTACATTAATTAGTTGCTTTAAGTTTATACGGTTTTTATTTAAAAAAACTAATTTGTTTTAGGAATTTTTCTTTGATGAATATTTAATATCTTTTCTGTATTTAACTTTTACGTTTTTAAAACGTTTTAAAACATTTTTACGTTTTTAAAACTAAACATCCAACACTTACTTTATAAAATGATAGAAAACTATAAATGTTTTTTAATGTTCTTATTAAGTTTGAAGCATATTATTAAAACTTTTATATAAATTATATTATTTATCATACAAATTTGACAAAAACTCTGGCAAAAAAATTATTTGGCAATCATTTTAGACAAACAATTTTTCAGTCAATTTTTCAATAAATTTTTAAATTAAAATTTGCGTTCTATGCGTGGTTTTTAAATTTTTTTATTTCAATTTTTTACATTAGTTATACACAATATTAGTAATATAAATTATCATGTAGGTCTTTGTATGCTAGCTTCTTAAGACAAATCGAAATAAAAGTTTTTTTTTTTAAGGAACAAGACTCTGTGTATTAAAACCAGCATTTATGTATATTTTTTAGAATCCACCATGGCAAATCTTAACTGTAAATGATACAGGGCACATAAAACAGCACAGAGGTTTGGTTTTTGATATAATTGATGAACTTTCAAGAAGACTGAACTTTACATACACGCTACAATTAAGTAAATCGGAGTCATTTGATTTAGAAGCGAATTTAACCAATAATGTAATAGGAGAATTAACAACTATTGTTCCCGAAGATATAATTGAAGTGGTACAAGCGAAAAAAGCTATACTCGGAGCATGTGGCTTTACAATTACTCCACAAAAGAAAGAAATTATAAATTTTACAACACCTATTAGTATACAGACTCATACGTTTCTTGTTGCTAGACCAAGACAATTAAGCCGTGTATTTTTATTTATTTTACCCTTTACATACGATGTAAGTATTTTAGTATTATTAGATTGTAACATCGTCTTTTAAGTTTTATATATATATATATATATGACATTTAAAATTATTATTACTATTAAATAACCCGACGTTAATAGTGACAAACATACATCGAATTATAGATGAAGCATTCATAGAACCAAGCTTTCTTTATTGTTTTATTGTAGTGTTGGGCGATAGTTAAAAATCAGTTGTTAATTTTTATTTATAGTAATCCGGTTACCTTTAGTTGTGTTTTTTTTAACTGAAAACAGATACAGATATCTAAAATTATTTTTAAAAAAATATTAATTAAATTTTGAATGCATATTTATGAATTAATAACAGCTATTATTTAAAAAATATTAATGTTTTTTTTATTAGATATATCACGCTTCGTTACTACATTGAATTTATATATTTTTTGGATAAATATATCAAAAAATCAATGAATTTATGACGTTTTATATTACTTTTAATTTTGGAATAACAAATAGATATTTTTAATGTAAGGTCGTAAATAGTAATAAACAAAACAATGTTTTGCAAATGTCATTTATTTTATTTATTATAATATTTATTACTTTTACACACTTGACACAAAAATTATGAAAAATATTATGAATTATAATTAACTAGGACGTACTAAAATGAAATCGATATGTACACTAAAAACTTCTTAAATTTTAATAAATAATTATTTAATGATATAATGAATTAGAATATATTAATTTCTCATAAAATTAGAAAATAGTTTTATTTAATAATCATGAATGACAATGACAATGACCTGTTTATTGGCTTTTATCTATTTGTATTTTAAAATGTTCCTAATATGTACTTATCACAGTAATAACATAGTAAAAAAATTTCAGACTCATTATATTAAAATAAAATGACTAGATTGTCGTTGAACAGGAAAAATGAAAAAACCGTACGTTGAGTTCGTCGAAATGTCGATTATTAATAATAAAAGCGTTTTATTTTACGTTACATCTATTTGAAAATAACTGAACTGTGTGAATAAATACACTCTAGTAATAATTATAACTTCTGAAATCAATCAAATACAATTTTATAGTGTTTAAAATGAAATATTTTTTGTCAATATTTTATTTAACATTATCACACCTTTGTTTCACACGCAGTTTCAAAAAAAAAACATGATTTTTGAGTTAAACAATTGAAATTTATCAACAAAATATTTAAAGCATGAAAACTTATCATCAATTTAAATGTAAAAATAAATGATTGTTCTAGACTTGGCTGTGCCTAGGTGCAGCTGTAATAGCAATGGGTCCAGTTTTATACGTAATCAATCGATTTAGTCCCGTTTACGAATACAGACAGACTCAAATAAGAGGATTAACAAGTGTTCAGAACTGTGTTTGGTACATGTATGGAGCTTTACTACAACAAGGTAAGATATCTTGGTTTTTCTAATTAAAAATTTATTCTATTATGTAAATTCACTTATTAGATGTCTGTGCATAATTAAATTTAATTTAAATAAGTTTGTCTTGTTTACTTATGTTTTATTAATAAAGTAATAACACGTTTATTCAATTATTTATCTATATTTAGATTAGAACCATCAGCTTCTTGGTAAATAATATAAGTGGAAAATTTATTAATTTATAATTAATATTTAAAGTTATATAATATTTATTGCTTAATTTTTTACAAAAGTAAAACTTAGTTTTATTAAATTTATTTTTTCTTAAAATTCTAGTATAGATATTACATTACTTACATATATCGTAGTCTTTATCAACATATATTCAATTCCTCTTCTAATGCTAAATGTAGGAGTTGTTAATTCTTAATTGCGCACGAAAATCATCCACTGCTTTTTATTCTTCGCTTTTTCTGTTGCCTCTTATACCGATATTCTTCATTTCCTTATTATTTTTCCTAGCATGCTATTCCAATCTTCTTTTGGTCTGCCTTTGTCTGTTTTTATCTGGATTATAGCCTTTTATCTTCTCTTCACAGGACTGTCCTCCTTCAGTCTTACCAAATGGCCCCCACCAACTTAGTTGGTGGTCTATAAATTGATAAAAGCTAGAAATAAAAATTTATTTTAAAGCAAAAAATAAAAGAACTTTTTCATAAACAAAACAGGTGGGAATACGGGGCATCGTCTTGTACACTCCTTCCTTTTCTCGAAAACACTTTGTGCTTGTGATACTATACTGTTGGTTCTATTATGATTTTAGCAGTTTTTCTAGTATTCTGTTATATACTTTCAGTGCTATGCTTTTGGTATTTTTTCTTCCCGTATTCTCCCATGTTTTTTTTGCTTCTCTGCATTAATTTTGTCATGTCCGGCTGCTTTCCCATTTTTCAGTATAGACATTATTATTCGTAAAATATCAAAAATTCTGTTAGATTTTTGTTTTATTTAATTTCTTTATTATGAGTTATTTTAAAATGGCATTATTATAGATTACTGAACTTTTTTAAAGTTGTTTTTCTGTAATTTTTTTATTGTTTTGTTTATTTTTACTGATACTGTTTAGAACTAGTATTATAAATTCTATTGTATATTATCTAAGCATAAAAAAAAACTCTGGATTTTTATATTTAATAATTTTTATATGTTATTGTTTTACATACATTTCAACGTTTTGTGTCACGTAATACTTGCAGGAATAATGAAACCTGACTCATGATTCAAAAAATAAATGTAATAAAGTTTATAAACTTTAAATAAAAGAAATATATCATATTATACAATTATTTTAACATTAAAACTTGCCTAATTTCTAATTTATTAGCAAAATTTGTCCATGTTTTGCATTGCTAGTACTTAAAATTCAAATTCATCTACCATCATTTTAAAAGAACCTGAAAAATTTCGTTAGTTTTTGATTGAATTGTTAAATGTAAAAATCTTATTATTTATTAAAAAATACACTCAATTATTTGTTAAATTTTGAAGTTTGAAAAATTAAATTTTGGCAAACTTTTATTCTTGCAAATTTACGAAAGAAAATGTAGCAGATTTTACATACAAATTTTGTAATCAACTACGTAATAAGTAAAATAACTATTTTATTTTAATACTTTAACTTTTCGCCTTATATCATTTTTAATACTTCTCATACATAATGTTATTTAATATAGGTGGAATGTACTTACCGGAGGTGGATAGTGCTAGATTAATTGTAGGAACATGGTGGCTAGTAGTTCTTGTAGTTGTTACCACTTACTGTGGTAATTTAGTTGCATTCTTAACTTTTCCAAAAATTGATATACCAATACGAACAATTCAAGATCTGATTGAAAATCGCGAAACTGTTACTTGGGGTATTATACGAAATAGTTATTTACAGGAATACTTAAAAGTAAGTACCTTTAAAATTACTATATTCAGAATTTATTTTCAATTTTATTATTTTTTTCAAAGAAATTAATGTTATTTAAACAAAATAATTTAAATTAATATCTAGTATTTTCTAGATATAAAAATGATAACTAAATGAAATCTTGTTTATCTAGATGAGGTCATCAAACTGTATTTTTTAATAGTATGTTTAACAGAAATTTTTATGAAGTTGTTTTCGCATTTATTTGTATAATTTATTCATTTAGATATACAATTTATTAATATTTGTTAATCTATAAGTAATTCTCTTCAGACAGCTGAAGAACAACGTTATCAAATTCTGTACAAGGGACTAATTTCTTATGATGAAATTACACCAAACAGAATTGAACAAGTGAAGGAACGTGCTCATGTTTTTATTGGCTGGAAAACGAAAATCGCCTACATTATGAAAAAGAATTTTCTAGAAAGTGGAGCTTGCGATTTTGCTTTCGGTATTTTATTATTTATTATATGTACCGTCCGTCTCAATTTATTTAAAAAAAAATGTTACGATTATTTAGATATCTTAAAAATAGTTTTTAGCAATTAAATTGTGTGTATTGCAAAAAAAAAAGGTTTAATGCACAACTTGATAAAAAAATTCTCAAAAAACAACTATTTGACAATAAAGTCGACGAATTTGGATGGAAATCTGAAAAATAATAAAAATATTTAGTTACTGAGACATTAGTAGATATCTTCTGAAAATATAATTTTACAGTTGAAAATGTTTCGAGTTTTTCAATACAAATTTAGTGTTTGGTATGATGATATGTATACGTGTTTGCAGACACGTTTATTTTAAAATCAATAATACAACTTTTATATTTATTCTTAATTTAGATATGATTTTATCAATATGTGATTCAGTTTTAAATAATTGGAAATCTTGTTAAACAAAAATTACATAGTAATTGATTATCTTTTGATTTTGTTTAAGCCGCATATTTAAATTGAAGTAATTATAAATAATAAAGAAAGTGACACTTAAAAATAATAATTTAAATATAGAATATATTTGAATTATTATACAATTTTTTTATTCAAAATATAGGGGACAGCTGTTACTATTTAAAATATTAAATGACAAATGAAAAATATGGAAAAACTTTTTTGTTCTATTACGTTCATTCTTATATAACGAATTTTCTTCAAGTTATAAACATAATACACAAACAAAAAATTAAATATATTAGTTTTATTAAAAAAACTAAAGCACATATTTTATGTTACTTTGCAAAAACGGACGTATATTTAATCTGCGTTTTTGCTTTAGCCTTTTTATCAAATATGGAAAAAATATTCTATTTTTAATATTTTTTGTACAGTAATTTTTTAAAAACTGAATACATGAATTGTTAACCTTTTCTTTACCATGAACCCTCTTAAAATATCGTTTTGTTGTTGCGGACTTAAAAGTTTTTTATGAAAGATTTTTAAATTTGAAGATAAGATAATACACATACATACTTTTATTACATTTTTATCAAAAGTTTAAGCTTTTACTGTAATAACATCCCAGTTCCCAGGTGTCCAAGAATCACTGAAATAGATTATTTGAAAGTTATTAATTTTTTTTTTCAAAATTACATTTATTTATATACTTATATATTTAAAATATTTTAGTTTTTTTATTATATTTTCAAAAAATTTAAAAAAATAATCTTGTAATAAAAATAACATTTTTTAAATAATCTAAAATTTGATATTTTATGATAAAAATCATACTAAATTTTTGAGTTTTTAATTTACTCATAAAATGAGCAAGTACGTTTAAATATTTAATTTATTTATTTGTTTTTATAATTAATATTTAGCAAGTTTACTAAAATTTCAGAATTAACATTATTAGCGAAACACCAGTTAAAAAAAAGACAATAATTTTTTTCAGGAATATAGATAATTTGAAAACATTTACTAATTTCTGAGGCGGACGGTTTTGTACTAGCTGATAATATATTTATAATATAAAACAAATTATATTAATTTCTAGGTGAAGATGAATTTTTAGATGAAAAAATTGCGATGATTGTATCTCAGGACAATCCATATCTGCCTCTTATTGATCAAGAGTAAATATTACTTTAATATTTCATATTTTTATTAATTTTTATTATTAGTATTTATGAGAAGAATGTATGAAAGGAATTATAAATGTGGATGAAGCTAAAGTTGCTTGTTTGGATAGGGATGTTTGAAGGAATTTGTGCCACACTCTTTTGGGTAGTATTTATATAATATATTTTTCCAATTGATACACTAAAAATATATGTAATAATATTTATGAAATAATATAATAACACAATTAATTTTTATCTAAAAAACTGTCAATAATGTAGAGCAGGAACTGATACCTAAAAAAATTTTAAACTAATTACAAAAAAAATATATATTTTTTTTTAACAACGTATATTTGAATTTAATTTGAATAAATATTTTACACAATAGTTAACAGTTATTTTCAAATAGATGAGAATCGTAAAATTCTAATTATTAATACAAAAACTCAATGTTGTGTTTATGTTTTATAATAAATAGTAAATACGACAGTATAAAGCGGGCCAGTTTATTACACAGTTTTAACTGCACAAACCGAAATTACCTGGTTAAATTGTAGCGTGTGTGTGTGTGAAAACCGAAGTGATGTTCAGTTGAAAATTACTGACAATGAGCATGTATTGAATGAACTCTATAGCTGACAGATTTTTATCTGCGCAAATCATAACTATGCAGTTAAAACGGAGGGTGTGTGAGTGGCCATTGCAATTCATCTGACATTTGCATCAATGCATTAATTTTTAGTTAATATTTTAGTTATGTAGTAAAATATATCGTGGACTAGATAATGTTTTGTAGCTTTTATTGAAAAATACTATTCATTAGAATGTCTGCTATAATTATCTGCAAACTAAGTTAAAACTGTACAGCATATGTGTGTCTGTGTGTGATTTTGTATGTGTGTGTGTTGAGTATAAAAAATTAAACTGCGCAAATTTCTTTATAATTTTACTGCACAGTTCAATCTAAACAGTTAAGCAGTTGATTAAAAGTTAAAAATAATAGAATAATTCTTTTGAATTTTTTTTTAATTTATCGCTAACAATAATTATGTAAATGACAAGTAATTTTCATAAAATTAGCAAATAACTAAAAATATTATCTTAATTCAAATGATAAGAGTAATAAATTATAAGATATTATATCTATTATGTTTTTTTGCATAAAATGTAAACAAACAATAAATCGTTTATCTATATTGTATTTTAATTATTGGATTCATTATTAACAATATATTTTTGGAAAAGTTCAATCAGTACAAATTATACTTTGTCGTAGATAGGTATATATTTATAAACAAAAATTATAGTAACAGATGAAGTAATATCATAAAACAGTTACATACATTTTCGAAAAGTGTTTCAAATAAGTATTTTGTAAGTAATTATAAGTAATAAAACTTATGATATATGTTAAACTTTTGCGTTTCATTTACAATGTTGAGAACTTGCAAGTCACTATATTACTCATTGTAACTTTTTGAAAATGACTGTTATTTGTTAATCATAATATTGAAATTGACAAAAGTTTAAAATTAAATTAAAACTAATAATTTCAAAAATTTATTGTTGCAATAATCACTATTATTTTACTTTTATTTGAGTTTGTTATTCAGTGTGTTTTTGGAAAAATGTTTTGTGAAGACAAATGAAACAATAATTTGTTCGGATTATATGAAAATTTAGGAACTGTTCGTAATGACGGATATTACAAATTCGATATTTTAATATATTAATTCAATAGTTTGGTTATTATTGTATTTTTTGTTTTATATTTAATTCTTTTGTTTTTAAATTTTACTATGTACAGGATTTAAAATTTTCTATTTATATATGTATATATTTTACGAATTGCATTTTATTATATAAAACATAGAAATATTTATATGAATACTATACTTTTATTATTTCATATTTTGTACATATTTTAAATTTATGAATATCTGTAAAATGAAATTTTGCTCAATATTCGAATTGCCGCAATTCTGGTTATTACATTTAAAGAACTTTAGGTAAATTTAACAAATACAAAAATAAATAAATAAAATAAAAGCAAATAAAAATTACAAAAAATTATGAAAAATATTTATTAATCTTACTCGGTCTAATAACATTTTTTTCAAATTTCTTGTTTTGTATTTTTTTATTTAGCTGATAATATAAGTGTTTTTCAATTAATTATTCCAGGTAATTAAAATAAAAATAAGAAAAACTAAAATTAGATCGAGTAGCAGGATACTTTGAACTACATATGAAAAAAAAATTCAAAAATGTTGAATTTTAATCCAATTTTATCGGAAATCTGAGGCATTATTTAATGGATTTTTTACCATAAGGAAAGAATCGCTTTAAGTGTGAAACTTTAGCTTAAATTCTTTTAAATTTAAATAGCCATCGAAGATGCTTTAACTGCTAAATTTGAAATGAAACTCGTTAAATTGATAGAATTAGTGTGAAAAATATTTGCATGAGAAATGGATAATATGAATAATATAGAAATGTTTGCATTTTTAATATTTAGATGATTTTGTAAGATAAGAAATTAAATATATACATTGCCAATATAGAAATTAAATATTTTAAATGGTTAGGCCTAAAGATGAATGTTTAGAATAATTGCTCTATTTAAATATCTTTAAATTAGATTTTAATTTATGCTAAAGATTTTTAAATATAAATAAATGTGATGACCAGAATAGCAGTTATATTTATATATTAGCAATTTTTTTTCTTAGTATGTACTTGTATCGTCAACCAGTGACGAAGTATTCATGGAAGCAAAGAATACACCGCTTTCCTTGTGATTTTTGCTGTTTAATACTTTTTTATCTATTAAAATTAGTTATTTATTAGTTTGTTTTTTTTTAAATAATATAACATTACAATTATTTTGATTATAAATATTTGCAAAAAGCAATATTTATTAACTAACATATTTATTATTTTGAAAAAATTAATAAATGTTTTCTTTATTTGAAAAAAAAAATCTTGTTTCGTCACTGTTTATTTAAATAATAATGGAGGTTATTAGTTTATAAGCAAATCACTGACTCATTTATAATCATTATTAATCAAACTATATTAGCTTTATAATAGAAATCCATTTGTACAATATCTTTCTGGTAAATCTGTTAGTTTTTTTCTTTCAATATTTATTCCGATCCGGAGCGCACTACTTATATATAAAATTAATTTCTGCAGAATAATACGGTTACATCAAGTTGGTTTGATTGGCAAATGGTTAAAAGATTATTTGCCGAAACGAGACCGTTGCTGGAAAGTTGGTCATGTGACAGAGGTAAATAACCATACTGTAAATATTGACGATATGCAAGGATGTTTTTTCGTACTATTTTTAGGTATGTTATCCTAAAAACTTATTCTGTATTTTGCACTATTATAACTTAGTTCATTTTAGTTTGTTTTTGAATAGAATTACCATCATAACTGGTCAACCTTCGTATATTTATAAACTTAATTTGCATTTTAAACTGGTTTCTTATTTACAGGATTTGGTTTCGCAATCGTATTAATATTATTGGAAAAATTGATTTACTATCGACAACAGAAAAAAGTCAAATCGGTTATTACTCCATTTGTAACATAAATAATAAATCGTATATTTAATTTCAGCAATAAATAATAATAATAATAATACAAACAGATTAACAACAATAAATAGTTTATTGGATTGTTACTTAAAAACAATATGGTAAAATAGAAAAAATAGAAATACAATATAAATAATTATAAACCCTTAATATTTATTGAATATCACCCATTTCCATAAATTTGTTTATAATCATGATTATCATGAACTAACTAACAATGATGCATATTAACGAAATTTTCGCGATTTTTGTAGATGGGACCCCAAGCTCCATATTTGTTCTTTTCTTGATTTTGTACCTCCTTCTTTTCTTGTTCTTTCTTTTGCAAGGCTTGAAAACCTGATTTTCTGCAACAAAACAAACATTTATTGTTAAAATTTCGTTCTTTCGAATAGTATTTAGTTTTTGAGATTTTTTATTTATTTACAGAGAAATTGAAAAATTAATTATATTTGTGCAATAATCAGATATTTTTATTCTTATAATTTTACAAAACTATTTTACTATTAGAATTAGATTTTTAATAACATTTTTTACTATAATTTTTTATTGTATTTTCTTTAGAAAATACAATGTCATTTAGTCTTTGAATAATATGAAAAAATAAATCTTCTAAATTTTTATTATTTTTACATCTGAAAAAAAGAAGAAAATAATTACCTGGCAGAATTGTCCCAATCGCCAGCGCATGATGGTGTTTTTGACATATAGTATTGGCTACCTCCCTGAACCATTTTGATCTGATTAATTTTGCTTGTTAGAAGATGAGATGAAAAACTAGTTAAAGAGTCTCTAACACTAATAACTACAGAACTTCGGCAGACGGATAATCTACGGAACGTGATGAATTAGAGTAAGAACTTGAAGTTCTAGGTGGTTTCCCGAATTTCCTGTTCGACTTCCTTTGCTTGTACAAAGATTTTTACTCAACCTAATGAAGATAAACAAAAGAATCATTGATAGATTTATTTATAATATTGATTTGATAATGTAATATTGATGAAAATAAATTTATAAAAATATTAATATTTACCTCACGGTTGGAAGAAACTTGTCAGTAGCCTGAAATCCTGAAACTATTCCTACCATTGACACATGAAAAATGCTGAAAAGCTGGTTGTATATAAAATTCAACTGCAACACTACCAATGTATACTGCTCAATGAACAAAGTCAGTAAAGCAACTAATTCGTTATCGAATTTTTTCGCAGTTTTAAATGAGCGCAAATAACATGAGTTAATGGTGGGGAAAACGCGACAGTTTGAAAACAAAAATGGCGCGGATTATAAACACGAATCGAATTGATAAATACACAATTTAAATAGATTTTTGCATATGCTTGACAAATGGTCATATATACATATTCATGAATGAAATGTATGAGACATTCTAAGTGTCTGCTGTTGTTGAGCAAAAGTCCTAGAAAAACCTGTTGTTGAAAAGCATGATGTTAGGGATTCCGAATGTTGCATCAGACAAAATATTTTTCATCTTTTACACTTGCATCTGTTTTCTAGAATTTTATAAAATTTTAATTGCAAAATTTATGCGTATCTCTCGACATCTTCTTATGGTCTTATACAAAATAGTATTTACTTTTTTTAACAAAAGAAAATTACTAGTGGAAACATTCTAACACGATTCTAATAAATGATGGAAGTTTTTACTTTTTTCTTGACTTCTACAAATATTTTAAGAGTAAAAAAAAAGTAAATAAATGTCAATGAACAAAACATTTAAGATGTAGCATATTATAATGTGTTTATTTTGAAAGTTGTGCTACAACTAAATAATGTTGGTTGCATATTTTTTCATATAATAAGTTCAAAAATATTTTAAGTATCATTTACTACATTACATTGTGAAATATCTTACAAATAATTTAATGGAGATATTTGTAAAAATGTAAAAATATTTTCCATATTTAAGAATTATTTTAATGCGTTTCTGTACATCTTAGCCTAAGTGCAAAGTTCATGATTATCAAGAAATTGTTGTAGTCAAGTAAAATTCTATGTTGTCACATATTATTTTTATATTTTATTTCTACAAATATATGAAATATATAGTTCTCTTTTTTACTAAATAATTAATGTTTTAAATAATAATATGTTTTCGTTTTTCGTTATAGTGTTACAGCCATTTGTGGATTTTTTTTAATCATTCTAAATGTATGAAAATCTTTTTCCTTATTGACCACTTATATTTCACGTGATTTAGTTTTTTTTTTTGTTCATATAAACATTTTATGGAAAAAAAATTTACCAGTTTTTTCTATATAGTAAAAATTATTAAAATCAAAAGACTTATGCTAGTATTCTGTATTCTTCTATAAACTCTATAGTATTATAGAATCTTTTGCTTTTTTTTAACATATGACATGATTTATTTATTTAAATAGACAATACAGAACGATATAGAATACTACCAGAAGATGGCTAAGCTAGTATATATATATATATATATTCAAAGAGAGAAAAATATTTTCTTAGTTTTACAGAAATATAAAATTTAATGTAAAACAACGTGTATGTGTGAATGTTGTTTATTAAAAATAATCTGCAGAGATGGATTAGCCCAATAAACTATTCAACAAAAAAATTCTATTTCATTTTAATGTATCATTGTAAAAAGATATTTTCTTTTAGTAAGCAAAGATAAAATAATTGTTTATACTTGTATTTACATAATAAAATAGAAAATATTTGACAAGTATAATGCATATTTATTAACAATTTTGATGTTTTTGACACTTTGCGTATTTTCATATAAAATTTGAAAAATCCTGCAATAATTTTGTTTACTGCTTAAAACTATTTGGTGTTGATGAAATCGTACATTTAGAAATAAAAGCAAGTATTTTTTATATTTATTAACAGAGTATATTTCATGAAATTGAATACATGGTGTGAAATCGTCAGAGATACTATTAGATTTTTTTTCTAATTACATTCACAACAGGTTGATATCTCTTTTTTGCTATATGCATTATTATATTACACGTACATTTGGGGACATGTCAAAAAAATTTCTATATTTGTCTAAATTTGCATTGATTTTATATCATTAAATGTAAGAGTCGACCAGCCTCTCCCTAATTAAAAATTAATTCAAGTCGTTACTTATTAAAACCCCTTGTTATCTTGAATCCTTGAAATTAAATTAAATAAACTCACTATAATCTAAAAACAACAATATCTAAAAAAATTAATTAATCGATATTACTATAATTAGGACTTTTTTTACTCGGTACAAAAAATTTAGAATTATTTGAAGAAAATGTGGCAGAATAAAAATTAGATGTGAAAATAAACATGAGCAAGTGGGAGGAGGGGGTGTGGACTGATGGAAAAAATATGATTAAATTAGTATAGAAAGATAGACGTCAAAAACCGAGGAAATTGACAAACTCAAGAAGACAGTATTTATGATAATTAATTTTGATGAGATCTTAAAAGCAAAATTATTTTCCTGGATCACCAGGGGGACAGGCCAATTGATATAGCAATTGTATCAAGGTTCTTGTTGGTCTACCAGTCATTCTACCATCCTTCAGATAAGGGTAGACTTTATCGTGACATTTCATGCCGACTCCATTGATATCTAGATGAAGCCAATCAACGCAGACGACGAATTCTTGGATGAAGGCTGCAGCAAGACAAGCACTGCCCTTACCAATACCTTTATTGGCAACATCAATCGACTTTTTCTTTGTTACGTTCTTTGTGTAGTATTTCCAGAGCGGCATTCGCCACATACGGTCACCGGTAATGCTGCCTGCTTTACAGATTTCCTTCCACATGGTGTGTGAGTTGCTGAAGACACCAGTGGCTGCTGCCCCCAAAGCAGCTGTTACACCTTTAGTTTCTGTTGTTATATCAATTACCAGACGTGGTTTATACACCTAAGCAGATTTTTTTTTCAATATTAGAATAGCTAGTTGATATATTTCGATATTTCAATGTTAAATTAGGATATGTATTATAATAATATTGAATTATCAAAGTTGTAAGTTAGATAAACCGTCTCAAATAAATATCTGAAACATTTAAAAAATATGGATAAATGTTCAAAATGAAAAACTATTACAATGGAAATATTGTTCCATATTTAAACTTCATGTTTCGAAGAAAATATGAATAAATATCTACAATAATAGCATTGATTAAAGAAGTATATATATATATATATATATATATATATATATATATATATATATATATATATATATATATATATATATATAAAGAAGTATATATACTTCTTTAATCAATGATAATAGTTTATATTTTATTTTACAGAGTTTTTCCTTTAAATATTTGAGCTATTTATTTAGAACAGTTTATACATCTTTTTATAAAACACAACTAATACTGTTAATATTTGAAGCAAACTTGAGTTTTAGGAATAAATTACGTTTTAGAATTTTAATATAACTGGTAACTTCAATGATGAAGTCAGAATGCAAATTTTTATTTGTAATCATTATTCTGTTTTGAACTTTTTTAATTCAAAAGAATATTTAATATTTTAATTTATAATAAAAATTTAACATTTTATTATTTTAATTATTTCTTATTTAGAGCTGATCAAGTACTGGAAAACAAGTACTTAAGTATTAAGTACTAAGTATCAGACAGTAAATATATTTGAAGTTCAAATACAAGTATTTATATTTTGTAAAATACTTAAATATTAAGTACAAGTACATATAAAAGTACATAAGTACATATTTTCCAAGTACTTCCAGTTACAGTTTAATTGTAAGCACTCGTACTCAAGTATTAAAAGTACTTAAGTATTAAGTAATAAGTACAAAAAAGTACTTCAAAAAGTAATTAAGTACAAAAGTACTTCAGTAGTATCCGACTCTCTTCAAAAAACATTTCATTGTAAACAAAACAAAAATTTTAAATTATCAAATACAATCAAATTTACTGGGTATCTCAGAAACTAACAGTAATAAAAATTAAAAATAACATGAATAAACCGATCTTAAACTTGATATAAACAAATGAAATGACAACCCATTAAAAATAAACATTTCAAAAATATTTTTGAATACTTATAATTGAATCTGACGCAGTCTTCTGTTTGCGACTACTATTTAAATAACAGAATATTTTGGAAGATCTCTAGCAGTAGTTAACTATAGTTAATAAAGAAATACATAAAATGCGCAAAACAGAGGATATTGTTTCCAGATGTGTTACTTTTATTGGTGGCTTACAATAGCAGATATTATTATACCTAGCTACCAAACGCTAGCAAAAAGGGTCTGGCGTCTTGCCTACTCATAGCAGGGTTGTATAACCGATTGAATGCCGACAAAGAAATAACAAAATAATGTTAAATTTTACGATATTTTTACATAACGATTCAAAATAATTCTATAATGACAATTTGACAATACGTGAAGCATTATTATAAAATTAAAAAAAAAAACCGTTTATACATTTAGATTTCAAAACATATATATATACCGGGTGTCCAAAAAGAATGGAAACTATTAAATATCTCAAGAACGGCACATCGGATTACAAAGTTACAAAACACGTTTTTCTTTATTTTTGAAAATCTATTAAGGGGTGATATGTGAAAACCACCCACACCTCCCCTGGTGGGAGGAGCGGGGGCAAGTTTTAAAATTTAAATAGGAACACCTATTTTTTATTGCACAGTTGCATTCTCCATCAAAAACTGTTTTTGGATTTGCAAATTGAGCCCCCCAGCTCCACCTCCTCGGAGCAGGGAAGGGGAGAATATTTGAAAATTTTTGCAGAAACTTTCACTTTTTATTGCAGTTTTGGATTCTCCTTCTAAAACTGGATATAAAATTGAAAAACGCACCTCCATTCTCACTCCCACACATGCGGATGGGTACCAACTTTTCATCTCAAATAATACCTGGTGGTAAATTGTGCTGGATTTAGGTCAAAGCTATCTACCATTTTAGTTTTTTTTTTTAAATGCGATATTTTTATATCCAGTTTTAGAAGGAGAATCCAAAACTGCAATAAAAAGAAAGTTTCTGCAAAAATTTTCAAATTTTTTCCCCTTCCCTGCTCCAAGGGGGGTTTTTTATGGAGAATGCAACTGTGCAATAAAAAATGGGTGTTCCTATTTAAATTTTAAAACTTGCCCCCGCTCCCTCCGCCTGGGAAGGTGTGGATGGTTTTCGCATATCACCCCTAAATAGATTTTCAAAAATAAAGAAAAACGTGTTTTGTAACTTTGTAATCCGATGTGCCGTTCTCGAGATATTTAATAGTTTCCATTCTTTTTGGACACCAGGTATATATTTTAATTTAATTAGCTTTTCATATGCATATTTTTAATAATCTTAGAATTCTTAGGAGGGGGGGGGGGATAGTTACACCTTTTACCCCCCCTATAAATCCGCCCCTGTAGTACGTTCAAAAATAAGGGTACCTTTTTATATACCTACACTTTTTTCCAAAACTCAATAATAAGGGAGACACAATCCTGTAAAGAGGTGAAATAAAAACCATTTTTTTTAATATCTTCCAGACGCTTTTGAATAACGGTTTCATATTTTAGAGGTGAGTATATGACATTAGAACAATTAAATTTATGTTACCACTTATTCCATCCTTTATGATTAAGGGGTAGTTTTAGTGTCTAATTAATATTAGTATTGTATGATTCTTTTGAAAGTTGTAAGTTTTCATAAAGTGTTAAAAAATGGTTTTTATTTTACCCCTTTACAAGATTGCATCTCCCTTATTATTGAGTTTTGGAAAAAAAGTGTATATAAAAAGGTACCCTTATTTTTAAACGTACAATCAGCTCTAGCAATTATGGTACGTAATTCTGGACCATTCTGTATATTAAAAATATCGTAAAATTAGTCGGCTTTGATATATAATTTTTTATTGAAAAAATAAAACCAAAAATTAAACGTTTATCTCAATACCTACAAGTTTTATCATATTTTTTTTAATAGTTTATAATCTTTCTCTTAATATTTTTCCTAGAATATTAATTATATTCATAAAAATATAAGAAAAATATAAGTCATTTAGTTAATAAAATAAAATAAATATGTTTAGAGATAATATTTAACTAGTTTAAAACTAGCCTCCCCCCCCCCTTATACTCTATATAATAAATTATTTTGAAACAAATATCATTATCAGCATGTTTCAAATTACCTTTTTACTGAAAAATAAAAATGCCGAAATAGTGATTACTATTAATTAATTAATCAAATTTATCTCTTGCGCGACTCAGGTTCGGATGTTTGCAGATTAAAAAAATTAACTGAAATTTTACTAGAGCTATAATAAAACTAACCTGTTGCCCATAGCAAATGGCATCAACAAGGCATAATCGGCCCTCATTATCTGTTTGCTCAATCTGTATGGATTTACCATTCATGCCCATTACAACATCACCCACTTTCATCGCCATACCGCTGGGCATATTTTCGCAAAGTGGTATCACTCCGGTAACATTAATGGGCAAACTGAGTGCGGCTGCAGCTCGTATAGTTGATACGACAACGGCTGCACCAGCCATATCGGCCTTATGCCGGGACATATGACGGCAGGTCTTCAAGCAAAGACCACCACTGTCGAAGGTGATACCTTTGCCTACTAGAAGTATCGGTTTCTGATCGGTCGGACCGCCACAGTAATTAATTTCGATAAAGAGAGGCGGTGCACATGAGCCACGTGCTACCGTTAAAAATGATGCCATTTTCTTTGTTTCGATCCAGTCTTTGTCGTGTACTTCAACCTTTTTTTGTTTTTTCAAATAAAAATATCATAAATTAATTCTAAATTTATTGGAAAGTTTTTACGTTTTATCGACTGATGAGTCATAATTTTTTTAAAAAAAAATTAAATCCTATTGATGTCCTCAGAAAATGAACGAAGAATTCAAATAAGAATGTCTACACTAGGTCAAATTCAAAAACTACACGTTTTTGCGATCACATTTATATTAACCAATTTGTTAAACTAGTTATATCAAATTTATGAAATAGTTGAAATGCGCTTTTGATTCAATTTTTGGAAATTTTTTATAAAATTACCGAATATTATTTAAAATAAACTATGCTATAAAAACACAATTTTTATTTTAAAACAATAAAAGTTAACTTATTGTATTTTTTTGTTTAATTTTTTCAGTCAAAAATACATATATACATTCACAATTAACGCCATGATACCTCTCATAGGTGCTCTCCTATTCCTATCTCTTAGAAACATTCGCTCACGCAAAACTCTCTCAATCATACTGCCCCATTTATTCATCGGCCATCCACGCAGATGTATACCTCCAATGTCACTCACATAAATTCTTTTTAACCAAACATTCATTAAACATTCGCTCAAGACCGAATTATCTTAACTGACAAACATCAATTAAAAATGAATATACTTTTTTTTCAGTTTTAACAATAATTGTAAATGTAATATATTTTGTTAAACCGAAACGAAATCGAATTGGAGGTTTTCGTAATGGTTTTCAAACTGGAAATACTTAATACATTCCTGAAATATTAATTAATGTTGCTATAGTAAACTATGAAAAACAAACGAATAAAAATCTGAATTTGACATATCTGAATTTATTATAAAAATAAAATATTTTTTATGTTTTACCTTTATTCCACAGGGGCAGAGCTCGTTAACGGCATGTTGAGCAAAATGCAACGGTGTCATCTGATTAGGGGGTGTATCACATAATTTGCGGACCAAATTTTGCGAGTCGGCTTTGAAGAGCCCCCGCTGCCAGGAATCTTGGTCCGGATTATCGAATAGTTCCAGATTCGGTACATTGGTCCAATTCTGTTTGTTTTTGTTTTCTTGGTAGCGCCAAACAGCTAGGGCACTGCCCTCGGCTGCTTGCTCGGGAAAACACATGCCGTCCACACAGACAGTCTTGCATCCTTGCTTTGTTAGTTTCTTTGCACCAACAGCAGATGCAACTCGGACGTTTTCGCGGTCTTCGTCGATGCATTCCATATCATTGAAGCCCATTTTTTGCGGCCCCAAACCAACCACCGCTACGGACCAAAAATCTTGTTCGATGTTATTGAAAACGCGGGCTTTACCTTTTTTAATTTCTTTTCCAGCACTAAACACAATATACAATTAGTAATTAACATTAAATAATAAATAAATAAATAAATATATATATATATATATATATATATTATAATAATTACTCTTTGACGAGATCTTTCAATTTTCCACCGAGAACATCGTTAAATTTCTGTGCAGAAGGAGTAAAAACAGGTTCACCTCCTTCACCTTCGTACACCCCCAAAATCAGTCCTCTCTATTCATCAATACAAACAAATTAACATGCATAACATAATAATAAAATAAAATAAAACATATTTACTTTTCCTGCGGACTCCTCCGATGAACTGCAGTATCTTTTTATAACACCATTTAGTGTTTTACTAATTGTATCATGACATCTAATTCGAAATATGTTGGTAAATGCCATTTTTCTTCTATTACTTTAATTTAAATTTCAAAAAATGTATTTGAAAAGAATTACGACATGATTTTAAACATTAACACACCCGAAAACAAATTTTGTTTTGAAGCTATTGAATTTATAAACAAACAAATTTTTCAAATCAAATAACTATATTAACTGTTACCAAGGCAAATAAATGAAAAATTTTCGAAAATTGATATAAAATACGCCTGCTAATATGCAATTTATTGCCTATATTTTTTTAATTTAATAATAAGTTTAAATTTAATTTAAAAAATGAAATACTATAAAAGTATGTTTTATATTATTTATAATATTATTTTAAATTCAATAAATACAATATTATTATTATTATTTTTACACTGTACATTTTATTCAAATATGACGCGTAAATACTAGCGCTACGGCAAGTATATTAACTAGACTAGACACACAAACATCAATAAACTATGGTTATGTTAAACGTCAAATAAACGCAATGAAGTAGTTCTATTTCATATATTTTGTCTAGCGTACTATTTTTAACAATAAATTAATAATGGCAAGTGGCACACAGAGTATACCTGTATCACAAATTTTAAAAGATAAAAGTTTATATGAAGAGGAACCTAAAAAGAAATCACGCGAAGATTGGCGTAAGGCAAAAGAGCTAGAAGAAGCTCGTAAAGCTGGTACAGCACCAGCTGCAGTTGACGAAGAAGGTAAAGATATCAATCCACATATTCCACAATATATTTCGTCCGCTCCGTGGTACTATGGACAAACTGGACCGACTTTAAAACATCAAAGACCTCAAGAGGAAAAACAGAAAACTTTCTCACGTATTGATGAATGGTACAAAAGAGGTGTTGATGATGTAAGTACTTATTATTATAGTTATTATTTTAATTATGTATTATAAATAAGTTTGTTGTTTTTTTAGTCAAAAGTAGCGGTTAAGTATAGAAAAGGTGCATGTGAAAATTGTGGCGCATTAACGCACCAACGAAAAGATTGCATGGAACGTCCAAGAAAAATTGGTGCAAAATTTACAAATGCAAGTATCGCAGCAGACGAATTTTCCCAACCGACTTTATCTGTTAGTTACGATGGCAAACGGGATAGATGGAGTGGTTACGATCCATCTGATCATAAGGCAATTATTGAAGAATTTCAGAAAGTAGAAGAAGCGAAACGACAACTTCGCGCTGACAAATTAAATATGAATGTTAATCCAGCAATTGATGCTGATGATAAAGAGGAGGATGAAGATAAATATGTTGATGAAGTAGACATGCCCGGCACGAAGGTTGACAGTAAACAACGTATTACTGTTCGAAATCTTCGTATTCGTGAAGATACTGCAAAATATCTTCGTAATTTAGATCCGAATTCCGCTTACTACGATCCGAAGACTAGATCTATGAGGGATAATCCGAATCCTACAGCCAAAGATGATCCGTAAGTGTTTTATTTATATTTTTTATTATTTTAAAACAGAGTTGCACTGATCTAAATCAAACATATTTTGATAAAAAAATTATTAATTTAAATAAAAGGTTATCAGGAATTAATGATTAAGTCATAATAAATTATTTATTGAACCATTTATAATTTTTATATTATAATTAAATAACAAACACAGTACAACGATTTTTTTTATGTTAAATAAATCTTGTGAAATGAACAAATGTTTCAGCATAGATCCATACATTTTTTATCATAATATCAAAATTAAGAGTTTAGCTGTTTATAAAAAAAAACAAACTAATTTGGCGGCTTTATCGGTGCCCAAACGATTCCGAATTTTTGAGTGCACCAATCTCACCAGTTAGGTACTCATATGTAGGCCTCTTTACTTGCGTATTTGTTAGATAATTTGTATTTATATATTATTGATATTTATTATTTTGTGCAAAATTAGTCATAATTTTTATTTTATTTAAATCAAGACTTTTATGCAACCTTGTTTTAAAAATAATATAACACAAAAAGCAAATATTAAAATATATATGTTTGTAGGGACTATACTGGCGAAAATTTTGTGAGATTTACTGGTGACACAAGAAAGCATGCCCAAGCTCAGTTATTCGCATGGGAAGCTTACGAAAAAGGAGTCGATGTTCATCTTCTTGCGGAGCCTACCAAACTAGAGCTTTTGCAGAATGAATATGACAAGAAAAAAGATCAATTTAAATCTCACGTGCAGCAAAACATTCTCGAACGTTATGGCGGCGACGAGCATCTTCAAGCACCACCAAAATCTCTTTTATTGGCACAAACTGAAGATTATATTGAATATGCCAGAGACGGTAAAGTTGTAAAAGGTCGAGAAAAAGAAATTGTTCGATCTAAATACGAAGAGGATGTTTTCATTAATAATCACACAACAGTTTGGGGTTCATATTGGAACTCAGGAAAATGGGGCTATAAATGTTGTCATTCTTTTATTAAAAATTCATATTGTTTGGGAGAATCGGGTAAACAACAAAATGCAGACATACCGATTGTTCAGTCAACACCAGCTAGTGAAGAAAGTAAAATTGAACAAGAACCGTCTAAATCAGAAGATAATAGTTCATCATCAAGCTCAAGTGAAGACGAATCTGCAGAAATAAAAGCAATTGTATTGAAGAAAAATAAAAAGAAGCAAAAGAAGAAGAAATTAAAGGAGAAGAAAAAGAAAGAAAAGAAAAAGAAAGATAAAGAAGAAAAGAGTAAATTGGAACAAGCCTTATTAGAAGAAGAGAAACGTAAAAAAGAAGCCGATGAACTTCTTAAATTAGACGAAAGAAAACGACCATATAATAGTATGTATGAAGTCAAGAAGCCATCAGAAGAAGAATTAGAAGCATATTATATGAAACGTAGAAGGGATGAAGATCCTATGAATCAGTTTTTAGACTAAAAATGTATTTTATTTAATATAAATCTTTTATTAATTAAAGAAGGTTATGTACATTTTTATATATGAATAAGTAAACAAAACTGGGGCTTTGAACCGGAAGAAAACATTATTTTTGACGGAACAAAAACTAGATATAAAAAAAAATAACGGTTCGAAGCCCTGAACAAAACATACATTGTGTATATAAATAAATAAAAAAAAAAAAAACAAAATAAACGTAAATAAACAAAATTCTACTCATTCCTTGGTAATAATAAACAGAAGTTAACTACTAACTCTAGAAAAAATTCGGATTATATTCTAATGCATGCTGTAGTTATTCTCATTAGAACGCCATCTTGAATCATTCGTCCCGCCAAATATGCTGTATTTCTTGCATCATGCAATCCGCAATGTTCTCTACCGATAAAATCCAATCCTACTTCATTTAAAGCTCCTTTTAAACCTTTTGGTGTCCGATTATAATATTCCTACATCAAAAACATAATATTTATCAGATTAAAAAAAAAAAAAACTAAGCATAATTTTACTTTATATAGTGCTCTTAGATCGATCCATTTTTTAAAACAACCCAGATTTCGAATACCTTTACGTTTGCATTCTTTATAAAGGCAAGTCCCTAAATCCCAATTTGACCAAGTAACAAATACACAATTTTTCATTCTAATTTTTAATTCTTGATTTTCACGTAATTCTTCAAGCCAATTTGAAAAGAAACACAAACTCAATGCAAGTGGTACTGCATTATCAACTTTATCTTGAGTAATTCCAGTAAGATTAATGCAAAATTCACTTAATTTAGCGTGTTCTGTCGGCTTAACATACTTTTGAAATTCAGCCAAAATTTCTCCAGTTCTTATTTTGTACAAAACAACTGAAAATTCTATTATTTCCGGTTTGAAATAGATACCGGTTTTACTATCCCAACATGTTGATTCAAAATCCAAAACTAATAAATATTCAATATCTTGAATATTATATGGATTACTTTCATTTTCTTCATAAACTTTAATTGTTTCTATTAATCCACAACACCTACAAAAAAAATTTGTATTTTTGTAAATTTTAAAATAATTTTTACCTTGTGCATTTTGTGGCATCCATTATTGCAAAACTAATAATAATTACTCAAACAAATTTCAGGAATTTTGTGCTCAAATTATTTTACTGTAACAGTAGTATCGGTATGAACAAGAAAAGTACCGAATTTTCTTAAAAGTGAATATAGATAAATATCATATAAATATAGTAAAAGTACAGAGTGAACAGAATTCGCACTAACGTCACATAGGTAGTTGAATATTCTAATAAATAAAAACATATAAATATGTTGTTTAATTTATCATATTTTTTCGAAAAACAATATTATTGTTTCGAAAAATATGTGAAATATTTTTTCTGTAGAATAAAATATGTCATTTTTCAATTAATTTGTTTTTGTAGGCTGGCAACTTTTAAGTTGCCGACACTGTTTATGTAAAGTAAATTGATAGTGGTTGATAGGTGAATGGTGATATGATGGTGTTATATTTATTACAATAATTTTAAATAATTACATATTACTGATTTATTAATGAAACTCAAATAACTGTGTGAGTAAAACATGGCTGTATTTTACAATGTGAGGTTAAATAAATTAATAGATATTAGCAAGATTAGTTTGTACTCCAGATTATGTTCAACTTCTGCAGAAAAGGTAAGTATTTTCTTATATTGTTTATTATGTAATTTATGATGTATTTATAATATTGCATTAAATATTTCTAGAAAGGACTTGTACTGGGAGTTTTTTCAAAAGAGAAAAAAGATGACGTTATTCTAACCTCTGCAGCTGAGCGCTTTAATAAAGCTACGAGTGGAAAGCTTATCGATGCTATTAAATTGTAAGTATTCAGATATATTTTATGTGGTTTATTTAAATATATATTATGAATTGTTAATTGGTCTTGCATAATTTTGCACTGATTTTTATGTATATTTTAAATTTTTTTTTTTAATACAATTCCCACACATTTTTGTTCACTTGTCTTTTCTTTTTTTTCCACTGACCTGAAACTTACTTTTTTTTAAACATTGATATATTTTTATTTTCATTTAAATTCTCCAATATCGTTTTCATATATATTTTAAGGTTATGTAGATGCAAATTAGTTGTATTTGATGTTTACATAAACCGAATGTAATGTTTTAGATGTTACTAGTTTTTACTTTAAATGAAATGCACATATCAAAACAAAATCCTATTTTATTAGTTTGACAAATTTAATGTAGAAAATAATTATTTGTAAGTAAAGTTAAGAATATAAATCTTTAATCCAATTTATATTACAGCATTCATATTTATCGCTATAATTATTTGAATTATATACAAATAGTTTGTACGTGAAATATTTAATCTAATAAAATAATTGATTTTAATATGAATAAATTTTGATGTTTTTGTTCCGGGAAAATGTAAATTTTTGATTCGTTTAAGTAGCCAATGTTTTGTTTCAGGTCGGTTTCCTACTGATCCTTAATTTTTCCTGTTCCGTAAGATGGCGTCTAATCGCGACAATCGACCCAGTTCGGCAACCCCATCGCATAGTTCGAATGTATCGGGAACGCGCTCGGTTCGCACACCGAAACGACAACGTCCAACCGTGTTAAACAGCGTTGGCGGTACAATCGAAGACAAAAACAATGATTATTTGTGCCCGATTTGCTTCAATCTTATTGAAGAAGCGCACATCACACGATGCGGTCATACGTTTTGTCACGCGTGCATCACGAAAACAATGGAATCAATTCGACGTTGTCCGAAATGCAATTTTGCTCTAACCAGCGAAGAACACATCATTCCCAACTTTCTTTTAAACGAATTGATTACGAAATATAAATTAAAAGTTCGTGGAATGGAATCGCTCGGTTTAGTACGTGATCATTCGGGCGAATTTTCGCAAATACCCGCTGAAGGCTTACGTGATTTTGTCGCATCCGAATCGCAAAATCTATCGCTACCTGATGTAAATGTGATGTTGGAAGTACTAACGCAACGAAAGCATTTACTAGAAGCGGAATCCTGTGCAGCTCAAAATAAATTGCTTCACGAGTTTTTGAAGCATTTGTTGCAGCAGAAGGAAGATCAGAAAAATCAGTTGATTAAGGAAGTGGCGGTTATTAAAAAGGATATAGATGAAGTCGAGAATATTTTGAAGGAAGTTCACAAGAAATGTCCGACTTTGGAGGATGTAGAAAAAACAGTTGGCGATGAAGATAATGCAACTGTTGTCGCAATGAAAAAAGAAATGATTGAATTAATTGACACGATTGGTTCAACTTTATGTAAGAAAAGCGATAAGGCTGACTCATTGGAAGGATTCAATGGAAGTCAGAAATCTTCGGAACATAGTTTATCCTCTTTAGCGACGAGAAGAAGAAGAATGCATGCGCACTTCGATGATTTCGTCCAATGCTACTTTTCGTCCCGCTCCAAAGATTTATACTTTGGAAAGGATAACGTCGACAAGACGAAAACAGCGGAAGGCAATGCTACCGGCTTGGATTTATTCCGAGAAAATCTAGTCAAATTCTCACGCTACAACGGCTTGCGTCCGCTGGCGACTTTAAACTACTCGAGTGACTTATTTAACAATTCCACCATTGTTTCATCGATCGAATTTGATAAAGACAATGAATATTTCGCGATAGCGGGCGTTACAAAACGAATCAAAGTGTTCGACTACGGTGCAGTGATTCGAGACACCGTTGATATTCATTATCCATGTGTTGAAATGATTTCCAGTTCAAAAATCTCTTGCGTCTCATGGAATACTTATCACAAGAGTATTCTAGCTTCGAGTGATTATGAAGGCACGGTTACGATTTGGGATGCAAATACGGGCCAAAGAACGAAGACATTTCAGGAGCATGAGAAACGATGTTGGAGCGTTGATTTTAACGATGTCGATACACGTTTAATCGCTTCCGGTTCGGATGACGCTCGTGTTAAACTTTGGTCGTTAAATATAGAACATTCAGTCGCCACCTTAGAGGTGAAAGCTAATGTTTGTTGTGTTAAATTTAATCCGCGTAGTTCTTGTCACCTAGCATTCGGTAGCGCAGACCACTGTGTTCACTACTACGATTTACGGAATATGAAGGAAGCGCTCGCAGTTTTTAAGGGTCATCGGAAAGCTGTATCGTACGTTAAGTTTATTAACGTCGAAGATATAGTGTCCGCTTCGACAGATAGTCAATTGAAAATGTGGAACATTAATACACCGTATTGTTTGCGTTCGTTTGTCGGTCATATTAACGAGAAGAATTTCGTTGGGCTGGCGACAGACGGCGATTATGTCGCATGCGGATCGGAAAATAACGCATTATATATTTACTACAAAGGATTATCGAAGCAGCTATTTAGTTTTAAATTTGATGCAGTGCGCAGTGTACTCGAAAAAGATTGTAAGGATGAGGAACCGAATGAGTTTGTTTCCGCTGTTTGTTGGCGTCAACATTCAAATGTTGTTGTTGCTGCAAACAGTCAGGGCATTATTAAAATCTTAGAACTTGTCTAAATCGTTTTCTAGTTTTCTTTTCAAAATCGTTGGTTATATATAATGTTCATTATTGTTGTATAAAGTTTCGCCGAATTATTTTCATGTTTTATAAAGATATGTACAATGGAAATATATATGAGATTATTTTTTGATAGTCTTATTTTTATGAGTTAATGTTATATTATTATGATTGAAGCCCAATTTACATAGAGATAAATTTTTGAAGATTATTAAAGATTAAATATTTTTTATGTGCTGTTTTTTGATGTTTCTGTAATATATATGTATAGATTTTAAGACTCTCTTCATTTTAATTTATTTTTCTGTAAGATGGGCTTAAATTAATTAGTGATTAAGTAATTAAAACTATATGCAGCCTGCAATACTTAAAAAAAGATTGCCTTAAAAAGAATAACTAAAAAGATTTAACAAAAATTTTTGATAATCAAAATTTTTATGTATAAAAATTGTTACGTCGTTTTTTGTTTCTTTTTTATGATGACGAAAATATTGATTTATTTTCGATGTTTGAATGATGCGAAAGATTTAAAAACGTTTTAAAAATAAGTAAGTAATGAATTAAATTAACTAATAAAGAAAATATATACAAATATGATTGTAGATATTATTAACTTATGTATATGGTATAGCAACTGCTAACTGAATTAAAAAGGCTGCAAAATATATAAATTTAGATTTTTACTAGAAATCAAAAAAGAAGAAGAAGAAATCAATGTCATTTTTATTAGATTTATTCATGCGAATATATACATATAATAACATATATTTTGATGTTGTAACTGTATTTATTTAGCAAGTGCCAAAAAAGACAGGGCTCCGCACAAACTATAGGAATAATTGTATTTTAAATGTGAAAATTTTTTCTAGACATATAAACACTGCCCTGTCATTATTTTTCTGATGTTTTTTTGAATAGTGTCAAATCCTAGCCAATGTGGTTTACAGTAATTTACTGAGAAAATTAACTAAAATATATACGAAGAATTTTTTAACTTCTTTAAAATTGAATACAATTTTAAATAACTATTTTAAATTTTTATCCATCTTACTCTAAATGAATATAAATTAAAACTTTTAAATAAAATAAAATTTTAATTTTATTGATATTAAATTTAGTTTATACAATTATTTTATTCTTTTAATATTTTAATTTTAAAAATTAATTTATCTTGTAATAAATTTTGAAATCATGTTTTATTTATTTTTCATGAAAGATTTTTATCTTTATAGTACAACAAAAATAATAACATGGTCTGATATTACAAGATCTCTTTAAATTTCGGTTTTAACAAACACTGATTTTAGAACAATGCAACTGCCATAAAACCGAAACAAAACAATTGAACCAAAACACCCAAAAATTGAACTTGTAATACTAGACTGGGTTTTTATAATTTTTAAAAATAATTTCTAGCTTTTTTTATGTTGAAAACATTGAAAAAAAATGTTATTCAAATTGTAGGATGGAACATAACAATAAAATTAATTATTTTTAATGTAACTTAATATTCAACAATACAAATCCATATCGGCTTGGCGATATATTTTAATTAATTTATCAGTAAATAGTTAATTGAGTACGCGATATTGATAAAGTTAGTTGCTCAATTTGTTCATTACTAAGAAGTAAGAAAAATTGAAGAAAAAAAAATTTGGGTGTTCACCATTAAATTAAAAATATGTAAATGTATTTAAGAAAAAATATTAATGTTAGTGAAAGGTTGCTGTAAAGAGACTCTACCTCAACACACACACACACACACACACATGCATACGGACTTCAAACAAAAATTCTATACATTCACGCTCTCTCAGAAAGAATCGTTGTCTATCTCCTTTTTTTGCCCACCCCACCATTCCCCATGTCATTTGTGTGTAACATCAGTGTGACGATGATGTGTACTCTCATTAAAAATTAATATTTTGATGTGATAATATAACTGTAAAACTTATGTTACAATGAATGGTATTTTACTCTCTTAGAGATCAATAAAAAGTGACATTCATGTTGGAATTGAATTTTCTTTTATTTTAGAAACGTACACGGGATTATTTGTCTTTCCAGAAAACTGACATACATAATCACGCAATGTACCCAAGAGGGTGTCACATAATTAATCCTGTCTTTTGTTCATTTACATTTATGATACCTCATACATAATCATAATTTATCAATATATAATTTTTATACAAAACCAAATATGTAGGGTGATTTTTTTTAGCTCTATGACAATTAAAAGCTAATTTAATTTAAGAAAAAAAAATTGCATGACATACGTTCCATTTGCCTTATTATTAGTCTTTAAAAATTTAACACGGTTTAATTAATAGAAACTTAACATACAAAGTTTAAAAGTTTCAAAAAATAGCCACATTTAAACAAATAACTGTATATTTTTGATTTTCCCAGTTCCTCAAATATTGAAAAAATAACAGGGCGTCCATTAAATTAAGTAAATCTTTCAAAATTGTCAAATTTGTTTAATATTCTTTAAAAAATTGTTAGAAAACCAAATTTGTTATTAAATAAATCATTTATAGGTTAATTGTTTTCCTAAATGAAGCACAAAAAATGCAATAACTCCTTGCTGGGAAAGCCTACAGGCAACCAGTTTAACATAATTGCATTGCGGAAATGTATAAGCTAAGGGGTTTTAACGAAATTTGTATCAGGAAAGCGAGAAATGAAACATTTTAACGAAATTGTATCAGGAAAACATGAAAAAAATTGAGATTTTTTTTATATTTTTATCACAGTTTTGGGGGTTGACTTAATTAATAAGGGGGTGGTGTCGTAGGGGGTTGATTTTTAGATATGTTGTAGTACTTATCTGGTTTACAGGGGTGTTGGTGTGTTAGGGAAGATGCAAATTTTATAATTTTTGCGAAATTCTCAGCCGTTTTCGAGATATTCGCGATTAAAGATTTTTTTTTTACAAACATTAATAATTAATAGCCGAGGGCACGTACGGGATTGGGGGTTGAAAATGTTATAGCAACACAAGTGTTGCGGAGCAGATTTCGTTATTTTTGCGAAATTTGCAGCCATTTGCAAAATGCTCGCAATTTTAGTTTGTGAATTTTTATACACAAATTTATTTGTTAATTTTTTATCACGGTTTTGTGGGTTGACTTAATTAATAAGGTGTCGTAGGCAGTTGATTTTTGGATATGTTGTAGTACGGTCATAATTGAATAGTATTTGTAAAACGCGGAAAATTTTGTTATTTTTGCGAAATTCGCAGCCGTTTCCGAGATATTTGCAATTAAAGATTTTTTTGGAAAAATTTATAATAGCATGGGCTCGTACGAGGTTGGTATTGAAATATGTTATAACAACACCAAGTGTTGCGGGTAGGTTTCGTTTTCCAAATTTTACATACAAATTTGCTAACTTTTTATCACAGTTTTGCGCTTAATTAATAAGGGGGGGCCCCAGGGGGCTGATTTTTGGATATGTTGTAGTACATATATGGTTGAAATGCCTCACATTGATGAATCAAAGATTCTCTTATATATTTTTTATTAATCACCCTATATAAATAGTAACGTTTCTGAAGTTTATACAAAAATTGTAAAAAAATAAATTTAAAATATTAGTCTTGTTATTGGAGATATTAATATAAAATGTTGCTACAATTTCAAAAAAAAAAAATATATACAACTAATTATTGTAATTTTTATTTTTACAGATCAGGGAATAAAATTAAACAAGGAAAAAGTTACTTATATTGGGGTTTGGACAAAAACTATAAAGCTATTACAGTTGTTGGAATTGGTGATGAATCTCAAGGCTATAATGACTTAGAACAACTTAATGATATGAAGGAATCAATTCGCATTGCTGCTAATAGTAGGTTAATTATTAATATACTAAATATATAAATGAACAGTTCACTTCTTCCAAAATTTCAAAAAAAAAAAATAGGAGTATTATTTTTTAAACTGAGAAAATATTAGGAAAACATAACAAAAATTATATTAATAGTAACGGTAAATTTGTCTTTATTTAGTTGGTTACAAGAATCTAAAAGAAGCCGGTATGACTCATATTGTCTTTGAAGATATGGGTGATGGAGAGAGCGTAGCCGAAGGTGCAACTCTCGGTTCTTGGATCTTCAACGAATTAAAATCAAAGAAAAAAGACGAAACCCAACCACCGAAACTCGAATTACTCGAAGAATCATGTGAGAAAGACCAATGGCAACGCGGCATTATCAAAGCCTCATCGCAAAATCTAGCACGTCGCTTAATGGACATGCCTGCCAACTTAATGACACCAACTATTTTTGCTAATACCGTGAAGGAGGCATTAGAAAAAAACCAATCGATTACAGTCACCGTAAGAGATGAGAAATGGGCTAAAGAAAAGAAAATGAACTCATTTTTATCGGTGGCTCGTGGTTCTGAAGAACCACCTAGGTTTTTGGAAATCTGTTACGCGAATGGTTCGTCCAGTGATAAACCGATTGTTTTGGTCGGCAAAGGTGTAACATTTGATTCAGGCGGTATTAGTTTGAAGCCACCTGCTTTAATGGATCGTATGCGAGCAGATATGGGTGGTGCTAGTTGTGTTGTTGGTACAATTCATGGAGTATCATCGCTTAAATTGCCTGTAAATGTAATTGGATTGATTCCTCTATGCGAAAATATGCCATCAGGTAAAAATTTATTTTCATTAAATTTTTAAATTTGCTAAAGCTAAAATTAATCCTATTGATCCTATAGGTGTGTTCAATAAAATCAGCAAATCGGAAATATTTTTTGTTGAACGATTTGCTGAGTAACAAAGAAAGCAATTTTTATTTCGCTATCATTGCTGAGATTATAGGAAAAAAACGGTAAATTCAAAATTTCTTAAATTCAAGAAAATATATATTAAATACAAATGATTTGCTGACTTTATTGTAGATGTAGATTAGAATACATAAAATACATAACTAAAGTAATTGAATGGAAAATAAAATTGAATATACACTTAAAACTTTCAACGCCAATGACTTGAAATCTAAAAAAGATATTAAAATTATATAAAATGCAGAGTATATATTTGATATTCTAAAGTTGAGATTTTTCTCAAAAATTTCACAAGTTACTCACTCAGTCATTGAATCACCTTGTTAGGCTATGCATCAATGACTGGCCAGTTAACCATAGACAAGTGTTTCACTATTTAGGAGCTCGTCAGTACTGGTGCTTTGATCAGTGTCCGAAGACAAGTGATGCAGAAGTTATTGTCTGACTCGCATTTATGCCAATAAATTTAAACGATGATCGGGAGAAGCAATAACAGCATAAAAGCCAGCTAGACAATAACACCTGCAACAGTTGTCTTCGGACACTGATCAAAGCACCATACTGACGAGCTCGTTAACTGGCCACTCATTGACGCATAGCCTAACAAGCCGATTCAATGATTGAGTAACTTGTCAAATTTTTGAGAAAAATCTCAACTTGAGAATATTATTATATTAATTTTACTAAATACACTTATGAACATTTTTTGTTCAATGTTATTTGTCAGATGACTACATTTTGATTCAAATTAAACACCATGGTATCATAAAATTTTCAATAGCATTAGAACGAGAAAAAAGCTTTCTCAATAATTTCACTGTTGTTCAGTGTTATTATTAAGTATTGGCAACTTTAATTTATAAGTTTTAATTGTTTTATTAGGTAAAGCAGTAAAGCCAGGCGATGTTGTAACCGCTATGAATGGAAAAACAATTTGCGTAGACAATACTGACGCGGAAGGCCGCCTGATTCTGGCCGACGCATTGTGTTACAGCCAAGAATTCGATCCAGAATTCGTCTTAGATATTGCAACTTTAACGGGAGCTATGATAGTTGCTCTAGGTGATTCAGCAACTGGCGTTTTCACCAACAGCAATGCATTATGGGAGGAATTACGTTCGGCCGGTTGTACAACAGGCGACAGAGTCTGGCGTTTTCCATTATGGAAACTCTATACGAAATTAATAACTGATTATCCAGCTTTCGATGTAAATAATGTTGGTAAAGGTAAGGGCGGCGGAGCTTGTACAGCTGCAGCCTTTCTGAAAGAGTTCGTGCCCGAAAATGTTGACTGGATGCATTTAGATATGGCACCTGTGATGGGGCCCTCCGATCACACTAAATATTTGGGGATCGGCATGAAAGGACGACCTACTCGCACTTTGATTCAATTTATAGAACAGTTATCGAAAAATAATCATAAGAATTAATTTTTTTTTTTCTAGTTTTTTCATTATTATTTTGTTATAATTAACATTACAAATAAAATAATTGTAGTAAGTTTTGTTAAAATTATTCTTTTTTTACCTATTTTACCTTACTTAATTTAAACTTAAGTTTAAACAGTCATAATTAATTTTAAAATAAATAAACTTATGACTGCGCAAACTCAGTTACATTTCTTTTAAATATATTATGAAGGTTGACTAAAAAGTTATGCACACTAATAGCTTAATAATAACAGCGTAGTGATTATTATACATTATAAATTTCTAGTTACAATTTCTGAACTGTGTCAAATTTCGTACCTTTTCTTATAATTAATTCTAAAATGATCGTCATAGTCATATTACAACGCTATGTCGTTATAATGCATCATTACACAACTTTATTACCAAGAAATATCAATGTGTATTACTTTTTAGTTGATCCTCGTTGTTTTAATACTTACATAAGTTTAATAATTCGTCACGAGATTATAGTTAAAAAGAGATTAAAGTACGTCATAGTAAAAATAATGTCGATATTTTGCAAAGAAGTTATGTGTGACATGAATACGAAAGCTTAAAAATAAAAAAGTTTCCATAATACCGAAAATAAATACTACCCTATCGTTATTTTAAATGATCGACTTTATTGTTTTTTGACATTATTTAAAAACATTTTTTCATAAGCTTCTTTAAATTTATCAACATTATTTTTATTTGTAATATCTATATATAAAATATGTATTATTGGAATAAAAATGTTTCCTTAAGTTAAAAATTATGCTCTTAAAATTATCTTATTTATAAAATTAATCTTAAATTTCGCAAATATATACAGAATGAATCGTAAAAAATTGCTGAAAATGAATAATAATAAACAGTACGTATTTTTATTTCTAATATACAGTGGAAAATAAATAACAAGATTTTTAAAACAATAACAAATCAAAAAAAAAATAAGTTTTTCAAACTGAAATTACGTTGATTAGTTGTAATGTTAAAATAAAAACCTTTAAAAACTTTAGATGTAACACTGATTTTTTTTGTTTAGTAGCTTTATATCTATATTCGTAAAATAAATATCACAGAAATAATTCGGATTTGGCCAATAAAAATTCGGTTTATATATTACACTGATTCTAATAGATTAAGTTAATATTGATTATTTATCGGAATGCGTTTATTTCAACAACGTCTTCCAAAAACATTTTTGAACATACCACTATTATAAATTACTTTAGATTTTAATGCTATATTTTAAAAATTAAATAAATGTTTTCCAAATAAAATTACACACAGTACAGTTTATTAAAATTATATTAAAATGCTGTTATGTAACAAAAAAAATAATAATTACAATGATGAAATACTAATGAAATTTAATCCCGAAATAAAGTTTGCATTTCATTCTGACCAGCAGAAAAATGAATTAATATTTAACATGACAGCATTTTAAAATATCGAAAATAGACAGAATATTTTTAACTTATTTGAATTAAAAATTCCCTAACATTTTAACCAATTATAAAATATAAAAATAAAATATATTAATAAAGGAATGTATAACCGGATATACGTAAATAATTAATTTGTCTTCCACTGTATATAAACAGTAATATAATAAATAATATTATTGACGAAACTCTGACTATATACAGTGTCTTTAACATACTTGGAAAATTTCAAATATTCTTTACATTATTTTCAAAGTAATATTATTTCCGAATTATAAAATTGTTAATTAAGGCTTTATTAATCTATAATAAACAAAGCACTCATCCGATACATTCTTAATAGTTCGTTTTCTTTATAACCCTCTACAAACTCGGTGATCGCATGATTAAATGATTCACCTGAGTATTACTCCACTCTCAGAACGTAAAAATAAACGTACTTAAACATTATATCAATCAATGTGTAAGGTATAGAAGTTACGTGTATCGATATTTATATTTATATTAATAGCGTAAAAAATATTAGAAGGTTTCCAATTACGTGAAACACACTCTTTGAACCTAAAGTTTCAATGTGCACAGGGAAGAATAAAATAAACCATAACACAAATAATTTAAAAAGTCCACGAGATAAAACATATACACAAATAATAAAAAAACAAAAAATTGGTTCTAGAAGCTAACCCGTCAAGTATGCCGAAAGTGAAAACAAAATATGCCAAAATTATGTCCCATTTATGTGCCAAACTTTCGGTTTGAGGTTAGGTTAGGTTTAGGTCAAACAGGAAGTTCTATTTTTTTTGGCACATAAATAGAACATAATTTGCCATATTTTATTTTCACTTTTGGCACACTTGAGGGCCTAGCTTCCAGGATCTAAAAAAATTACAAACAAAAAAAAAACGCCCGCCACACCATGGTTAACCTTTTTCTCTATATTAACCACGGTCCCGTTCAACTGGGAGGGGGATGGTGGTGTTACGGTGCACCAGCATATTCAGCTAGTGCACCCCCACGGCCACGCCCTCGGCCGCGCCCTCTTCCTCGGCCCCGTCCCCTCCCACGCCCGCGTCACCTACGACCATCCGTGATGCCTATGTTGCTCGTTGTCTTCTCTAGGTAGGCGAGTGGACCCTGTAGTACACCGCCTGGACCCTGCTGTACACCGCCAACACTAAATGGACCACGCGGACCACCCATTTGTTGCTGTTGCTGAAGAAACATGGCTTGTTGTTGCGCTACCATACCGCCTGGTACGGTTGGAGCGCCACCTGCTAGCCCACCTGGAACCTAAACCAAATTTTTTAAAGACTTAATTAAGGTAATCGAAAGGAATCTATATATAAATGTATCTGAGAAACTTATTTTCAAAACAAAATTATTCCCTATTACTCAGATATGGAATAATAGCGTTTTGAAATTTGTAAGTCTTAAGACCCGGGTTGCATAAAGATAACTCTCATGTAAACTTGCCAAGTGATCAATCATTGAGCCGGTTTGAAGACAGTTGACTATCTAGTTGCCTAATTAACTCATTAATTAAGTGAAGAAATGAACAATGCTTTGTGCAATCTGGCTTGACACAGGTTAACAAACAATTGAGTTAGCTAGATTAACGACTGTCTTCCAATCGTCTCAATTGGCAAGTTAACATGAGAATTATCTTACGTAGCATTTAACGATGCTTTTATGGAACCGAGCCTGAGAGTCAGCTGTATAAAAAGTTGTTAAACATATTATCAGATAACTGTACCTATGTTAAGTTTTCAACTGACCTATTCGAAAACAGTTAACAATACGTTTGTTCCTTACCAACTATGGGAATGATTTGCGATTGTACGGAGTATGTGCAATATGGTAAATTATAAACTAATTTTTTTGATACATTACGTAAGCTTCAGAAAATTGTGAACTGATTTTATGGTGAGTTAGAGTAGAAGTTATTACAATGGCATTGTTTTAATAATATATATGATTAATAAATGTTTAATGCCGTAAGGCAACTTTTTCATAAAAGTAATAAAAACGTAAAAAAAAATTGAATGTCTTATGAATATAAGTTTTTGTAAACAAATTCGACAGACAAAACTGGTCAGATAAATAAAAGTATTCCTTTATTTTTTATCTGAGTTTTGCAATAATCTTCAGTGACTTAAACTACTTTTACTTAATCTAACTATTTTTTGTGGACAAATTCGATTGTTTGAAACTATGCGATTTAAGCGGTGAAATTTAGCAATTTTATTTTAACTAGTTTTATCAGAAATAAATAATGAAATTTGACTAGCATTATTTTAAAAAAAATATCATTGTGCCACACGATTTAATTTTTTATATTTTAAAGCTTTTCCGATGAAGGTAGGACGCAAATTTTGAAAGGTAACAGACAAAAATAAAAAGAAACACGGTGTGCTCTCGAAATTTTTTATTTCGTCTTTTTCTGGTGAACAACGAGCCAAAAAAAATCATTGTCTCTATTTAAATAACCTATATCTTATTTTTTTTTTAATTTTATTACAAATAATTTGAGAGACTGAAGGCACATTTATAATCTTAATATGTAAGAAGGCGAATGCTACTGTAAATATAAATTACTACACAAAGCGTATTTCTGTTTTAACATGACACAATATCACATATATAATCAATATAGATCAGTAGCAAGTGATATCAGTTTTTTTACTGCTAACTTCACTCATGAGCTTTCTGACGTATTTAACAATAAAATTCGTAAGTTTATTTATGTACAGATTGTTTAATTTTTCTATTAACAACTTTTATATATGAAAATATATGATTTACGAATTTATTATAAAATTCTATTACTAAATTTGTTCGTTAAATAAATATGTACTACAAATATGGCATTTTCTAGAAGAATGTAAAATGCATTTTACACATTTTGACCTACAAAATGTATCGACCAAATATT